>LR991052.1:58770452-60113170 GCA_905163555.1 Notocelia uddmanniana
AAATAAATATAAGGGGACAATTTTCACACAAATCGAACTAGTCCCATGGTAAGCTCAATAAGGCTTGTGTTATGGATACTATACGATGATATATATTTAATAGATATATACTTAAATATGTACATATATAACATCCAAGTCTCAGGAACAAATGTTTCTGCTCACCACAGAAACAAATACCCTATTGAAAGGCTGTATAGTATATTTATAATCCCACCAAAAACATTTCATGTAAAATGTTGCCAAGACGACCACATAAGGTTTGCCCTGTGAAAAAGATATCAGAGCTCATGTAGAGCCAAGCTTCTGAATCTATACGACCTAACTCTACCGACCCTAACTTCAACAAATTCTACATATCAGTAAATATGTGGCTTTGCCGTTTCGCTACCGTCGTGGAGGTGATGCGAATATTTAGTTTCTGATCTGAAGTAGGTTTTTTTAGTTACTGTCTACAGTCCCGTGTAAACTTTCATGTCCTAATTCATAAAATTGGTGAGAGTCATATAAACTTCCACCCCCCATTACAATAGGGGATGGGGGGCGAAAGTTATAAGTTAATGATTTTTTTTGTTGGTTGTATACTAAACTTAGATTACATACTAAATTTCAGCTTTATAGCACTTCAGGAAGTAGCCAAACATTTTGATGATCATCAGTGTGTCAGTGAGTGTCTCAGTGACGAAATCGGTGTATTTTAGATATTAATAAAATCTAAAGTATTAAAGCTATTCAATTGAGACTTTGTATGTTTAATAAGTCTATTATTGACATCATATCCTAAGAATTTGAACTATCTGGTACATTGGAAACCAACTTTATGAGGGTTCAAAAAAACGACGAAACACTTCGAGAAAAGGTAGGTAATGCCCTTGCGCTTCGCTTGGCTCGTCTTGGCGGGGGCACTACCGTGTCCCCAGATACAACTATATAATTATCTTTGAAAAAGAAATCCATTTTCTGGAACTATTATATAAAATAGATGTTACCTAATAATTGTATTATCACTATCACCCAATTCACCCATACATATATATTCTAACGGAAGTCGTATTATAATAAGTAAGGACACTGTAATCTATTTTCTCTTCATTTCTACGGCATCATTGTTATGTAGTGGTTGCATATAATAGGATAAATAGGTACAAAATAGCATCGGACTAGCACCAGACAAACTAATATACTGCACAATTCGTTGGCACTTGGTTTAAGAGCTGTATATAGAAATAATTATGGAGGGCTGCCAATGCAATTTTTTTGTTTGGCGCTAGTGTTCTGCTGAGTCTTATATTAAGAACCTATACCTAGCCGAGTGAGGGATTGTGAGATTGAACCACGAGTGAAACAAGTGATTCCTATGTACAATCTTGAGCGTAGCGAGGCTTTCAAGGCATGAGACGCCAAATAACTTTGGTGTCGAGCAAAACACGCAATATTTCATCCCACCACCGCGAGGAAAATAGAAAATGGGCATAAATAAGTTGTACGCATGTCCAGTAAAGGGTTGTTATAATCTTTACATAAAAAGCTTTTAATGAATTCTTAATTTCTTCATTTTTAAATAGTATCCATGGTTACATACATTAAATAAGCCATTAATTAGTATTGTTAAGCATAAGCATATTTCACTATTTACATTAACGTTTTTGATTGCTTGAAATGAGGGCTGGACGTGGCGCTCAGGGAAAAATTTCCAAGACATAAAATATCGTATTCGTCCGTTTTCGGGCCTCATCTCTCAATCGGCGTAAAAAAGATAGCAGACGGATACAATGTCATCGCATTTATATTAGTGATTTCCTTCATTGTCAACTCCAAGCGGTTTATTTATTACTATCAGACTTATACAGGTCTAGACCAGTTGGCCTTCAACTTCTCGTTTCTTAGATGCCTCTATACTATCGGTGTCCCGACCGCCGAGTCTCGTTTTGAAGACGTGTAGTCGCAAAGTCGTGATTTCGTTTTAAATACATTTTTTTAGAACATAGGTAATACCTACTCGTTACATATCATCATAATATGGCCTATATTATGGTACAGTCACGGACATGAATTGATGAGTCAATTAAAATTTTAGTAATTTTCCCGATTAGTATCAACTTAACTACTGCCAATATCTGCTTGTCAAATGCCTCGCCTCCAGTGTCATAAAAAATACGAAACTTTATCAAATGTCAAAGACGCTCAAATTTAGAGATTTTGACATACTTTACAAAAGTTCATGGGTTCAACCTTGGTAAATAACAGATAAAAATGAAGCATTACGAACATGCGCATTACAAAATGTTTGTAAGTTTCTAAGGAGCGACAGCTTAACGCCAATCATACGTTTCCATTCTTTCCGGCCAATATGATAACAGGTCATATCTGCAACTCATTACGACACGGAACCTGAAGTTAAATAATATTTGAATGGCTGAAAATGCAATTTGAGAGGAAACTTTTATCAGAATGCCACGCCTGCACCACGTGACATGGATATAAAACTGGCAATAGTAAATGTAAGTCTACTCAAATAACATCTAACATCTTTTTTGCCAAATCAACTCAATAATAGACTAAAAAATTAGGAGTCTTATACTAAATTATCCTTGACCTTTGACTGCTGCGCGAATTATACAAGGAGGAACAATACCACGGACTTTCCTGAAAGTATGTTGTCATTTAAATGATGTACAATCGACTTGTAATCATTAGAAACTTGTGTTAGAAAGACAAAAAATATCATTAAAATAATTACTTTTAATATGAGTAACCCTATTGTTTTAATATTACCATTTAAGTATTTGTATTTTGAAGTACCACATGTCACTAGCTTTCTTATAAGATAGGGTTGACACATGCTGTTTTATTAATTGATGTTAAACAAGCTATAACTCGAAAACGGTTACGAATATTAATATAGTTTATTCGGCAAAAGTATAGTACCTAGCCTAACCTATTCCCTGTTTACAGGAAAGTCTATGGTTCTGTTCCACCCGGTATAGGCTCCTATTTACTCGGAATAATTTGTAAGATCCCCTGTAACCTAATCGTGGGCGTTCAAAGTTAACATAACTTAGTAATGTTCATTAACTTAGTTACTTTATATATAAGCCAAGAGGGACCTACCAGTTTCAGCATAGCCTCGCAGTGAGGTCAGTTGATTACAAAACATACTTACAACTACTCGCCATCCCACTTCGATGAAAATTGCATTGTTAAGACCAAGATACTTATGCTCAGAGGGGTAACTTTTCGAATAGGCGTGTTGGGTCGAAATCAACTGTCATTTTTAGGGTTCCCATGCCAAAATGGCGAAAACGGAATCATCATAGTTTCATCATGTCTGTCCGTCCCGGGTATGTCCTAAAAGTACGACCAAGACCACCGGGGGATGGGCAGCAGCATCCCTGGAGTGCGGTGGAGATACTTCGATCGCCAAACCCGCATGCCAAGCGTGGCGATTATGGCATATACCCCCCGTGAATTTAGGGGAGGCCTATGTCCAGCAGTGGACGTCCTTTGGCTGATATGGTGGTGGTGGTGTCCGTCCGTCCGTCCTTATGTCACAGCCGATTTACTCGGAGACTATAAGCACATCAATTATTAAATTTAGTAAGGTATATTTTATGAAAAAATACATGGATATTTCTAATACACTTTTTCATTAAAGTTAATCGTTGGTGAGATATTAGCTGTCAAAGCAGATCGGTATCAGAAAAATGCACTGAACACAGAAGTTACATAGTCGTTTAGTAAGTAGGTAATTTAAGTTGCCACAGAATAAAATTACCTACGTCTATAAGATACTCGTAGAACGGAGACCTGGAGACCAATTTGGTTCCACACGTTGCATAGCAATACAATATCAACGTACCGGTTCGGGGCGTGGTAGTGACTTGCCGCACGGCATTGCAATCAGAATGATGTGTCAGAATGATGTGTCAGATGAAATGGACCTCCTGCCGCAAAAGCCGGTGTATATTATTCATTTACAACCGCCACCGGAAATACATCAGTCTGGTCTCAAAGCGAATGTAAAATGCAATCCGCTTAAAGCAGTATAAGCAGCAAACTAATGTAGGTATACCCATACGAATGATTCATATGTGAATATACCTATACATCTTAACATGTTCCCTGTCATATGAATGTTATGTATATAAAAAGATGCATTATTATATATAATATGTACATTGATAAACACATATCAGAATTAGTCAATTAATAATAAAGCCAATAATAAATTTAAAATAAACAAAATACAATAACCATTGAAGTGCGTGCGTGCGATTGTGTGTGTGGTGTTGTGTTTTTAGCCCCCACGAACCTACGTCCACCAGTGATATCCAGCACCGGTGAATCTACCTCCTTCAGCTGATATGGTGGAGGTGGTGCACTTGTAAAGTAAAATTTGCCCAGTGGCCTATTGACCAGTAGGTTTCGTTTGATACGCAGTATCAATGGATAGTGTGCCAAATATATCAATGGATAGTGTGCCAAATATATCAGTGGATAGTGTGCCAAATATATCAATGCATAGTGTGCCAAATATATCAATGGATAGTGTGCCAAATATATTAATGGATAGTACGCTATCAAATAGATAAAGGTTAAGTAGGTGAAAAACTTAAGAAAATGTCCTGTTGTATGTAGTTGTGACGTGTTCGAATAGACCTTACATATTCTAAATGCATAACACAAACCAAACAAATGTCTATTAAAATTACATACAACAGGTCATTTTCTTAAGTTTTTTACCTATACTGCTATTATGTTGTTTGAGGATGGTAAAGTTGAAAAACGTGAGAACTGTTTTTGATAAAATAATATCCAAAAAACAGCTGGACATATTAAATCGAATTGTTTTACTAGTAGATATAATCGGTTTCTCAACAGTTGCATTTTGCTATACCATGGATAATATTCGTTATTACAAAACCGGGATTACTCTACCATCGGAATAGCTGTCATTTCACATACACTTTGACGTAAGTAGGTAAGTGGAAAAACTGTCACCTCTTGTGACATTGCATATGCATTTTACTGTAGGGTCTTCAAAGTTAAAAAATCAAATGCCGTCTTTCCTGTAGTCAATAGTTACCACAAAGGTATGCATGTAAATTATGTTGTAAGTATTAAGAACATAAAATTATACTATACGTGTATAGGTATGAAGTATATACTTTATACCTATATAGTATAATTTTATGTAAAGTTGTTTTAAAATAAATATACTATATAGGTATAAAGTGAGAAGACCATTTCTTTTTTATTCAAATTAAAAGCGTATTCTCATATACAGCAGATGAATGGACATACGTATATTGGGGATAGTTGAGGTCATATGCTACGTGGTCAAGCACAAAAAAATAAATTGGGCCCAAAGTTTTTTCTTAAGAATTTTTTATTTAGATTTTTTATATTCCCGTTTTTTCAAATAAATGAATTTGTAAGATTCTGTAATTAGTCTAGAGTAGAATTAAATTATAAAAAAATGATTAAATGGACAACATTTTTATTTCATTTAAATCTAGACTAATTCCAGAATCTTACGAATTCAGTTATTTGAATATACCAATAATTTCAAAAATAAAAATATTTTTTATTAAAAAAATCTTTAGGCCCAATTCATTTTTTTGTGCTAGACCACGTAGCAGATTACCCCATATACGTATATCCATCCATCTGCCGAACACCCTGTATGTACGATTAAGTATGTCGTTTTATTTGTAGTATTTAATAACGCCAATTCTTCCCAACAGGTATAAAGTTTATTTCGCTAGCTTTTTTTGGATAAATTCAGAACCAAATGTACGTATACGTTTGAAAATGTATTAACGCTCATTATGACTATATTGACTACAACAATAAGTTCATTACGGTCCTCTAATTTTATTATGAGTAATTCACTACTTTGTTTTAATAAAAGAACAAGAGGTGGCCGTTTTGTATCTCAGTAAGACATCTATTGTACCCACATTAGCGTAATTTCTATGCCAAGACGTTATTAAACGTTGCCAATGTCTGGTGCAGAAGACTAATCAAATTCAGCGCTTGCGACGATCGCTAAAAGCCCTCTCTTAAACTACCACCGTCTTGATACTTAAGTTTCAATTTACTGGAAACCATCTCTCGCAAAATTAATCACGATCGGGCTTTCTTTGTTTATCCCAATTTGTTATCGAATTAATCGCGACTTAATACTCTTGTTCAAGATCCTCCACGATCAAAAGGAATTTAAGAGGTGTCACTTAAATGCTTCGAAGATTAATTTGTAACTGTGACTATTGCTAGCTAATCGTCAAAATAATTTTAAGCTTTATCTTAGTTTAGTTTGACAGTTTTAGTATAAGATGCTCAGTTCGCAAATAGGGGTGAACTGTAAAGCCACTCTGCTGGTAGCCGTCATCTGCAAAAAGCTGAGGCGAGGCATTTCGTGTACGGTGTTATTAGTTCTACACTATAGTTTTACTATCCGGTCAATGCGCACCTCTCCGAAATGCGATGCCCTTTCATAACGGATAATGTCTGTATAATTTTGTATTCGTGTGCTTTGTGTAATAAACAATTATTATAACGCATTATTTTGACGTCACAGGGCGAGGTGCACCGATATTTTGACCTGATAGTATCAAAGAGAATAAAACAACTGCGCGTTTAACTGAAATGAATGATGCAAATTTTTATATCAACAATAGCATTGTTGTTAGAAGCAAAATAGGAGAAAGAAATTAGATGATAGGGCTCCCAGATTTGATTTAATTGTGTTGGACGGTAGGGATGGATGGGAGGATCCCTCTTACTTCGCATTCTGTATTGCGTCGCCGTGACTGGCTAATATAGATTGTTCTCTTGTTCCAGGCCCCCTAAACGAGCGGCCGACTGTTTCTTTCCCGGGACGGACGAGAATGCGCCTCGATGTTTAAGAAAAGCAGCAAAGGTCGGTGCGTGCTAGTGATCAAGGCCCGCGGCTGGAAGCGAGTGCCGATGAAGCTGCTCAAGTGGGGACGTAAGATGCCGTCCACAAAACAATACAATCCGGTGCCGAACGACGAGTATGACACGCGTATCCCGCTGCACCCGGATGAGGCGTTCACGTACGGCATCAAGTTCCAAGCCAAGGTATGTCTGTAAAGCCTCATTTACACACGACGTTACCAGTTAGTTAGTTGATTTGGATACCAAGTTATAATGAGTTCAATCGATCCATCAAACCTTCTTATGCTAAAGTTTACTTGCAAAAGTGCCCACTCCGCGAATATCAGGTATCCAATTGTGGGACGAGGTTTTCACGCACGCTTACGCAGTGATGCCTAACGCGTCACTATTCGACGAACACATTGCGTCGCACTCCGTAGTATCTCCGATTTGTACTTGGATACTTTCATACTTGGACAGGTACTTACAGCTCAGGAATCTAATCAATTTGGGTATATTCTTCGGGACGTCAACTCACTACTCAAATTCACAAATATAATATGTCACGTTTCATAACATAAGGGTTTTATTTATTTATTGAGCTCACTCAACAAATTACAGTCTATTACACAATTATATAATTGGCTTAAAGTCTAGATCTGGAATATAATTCTTATACATGTGCGCACACACTGATAACATGTACTTATTACAAATTAATCACTTTATGGGGTATTTTTGTTTTAATAAAGTATAGAGAACCGTAACTTCTCTCGGTAATGAGATGCAAATTTCTCTTAGTTATTTCTCAATAGTGCATTTTTAGGATGATGATGATGATGATGTGTAGGGACGCCTGGCCGGAAATAGGCGGGCTGTCGATCGCTCCTTGGGATCATTCAGCCCAGCATTTAGGATGCGTAGGTTTGAAGATTAAAAAAAACCGGTCAAGTAACGAGTCCGACTCGCGCACCGAGGGTTCCGTACAACGATCGTGCACCCGTCCCAACGCCATAAAATCAAGAGAAATGGAACGCCATGGGTACAGCGCTATCTATTGGAGCATTAAACAAACTAATTTTAGAAATGTATTTTGATAACGACGAAGTGTCAAAACATGATTGCGTTTTCGTACTTATTGGGTCTTATCTTACCCTGCACACAATAAAAACAATTACAATATGTTATCTAACCATGTCAAATAGCTCGACCACCATACAAAATATTCGTTTGTCTTTATTTCACATTAATATAAAACAAATAAATAATATACAACTAGGCAATAGAAGTGTGAGACAACCTGTAAGATGCAAGATTTGATTACCTTCATTGACACTTAGTTACACACACAGACCTTAGAACCTAAATGGTCGCGTTCGGTACGGTTTCAGAGGAACCTCCTCCCTCGGACGCTCCGGTTGTGGAATGAGCTCCCTCCCTGCCGAGGTTTTCCCGAGGAACTACAGTAGGTAAGGGATTTTTCAAGAAAGAAGTGTATACATTTTTAAAGGGCCAACAATATGCATGTGACACTTCTGGAGTTGCAGGCGTCCATAGGCTGCGGTGACCGCTTATCATCAGGGCTTGTTTGCCACCGACGCGGTATTAAAAAAACACTAACACTGACAGTTAATATACGTGTAAGGCCTGTAAAATGTAGTATTGATCAAAAAATAACCTATTTCGCCTAATAATATGTACTCGTAAAAGAGATTACACAAAGGCAGTTTTGGTAAAATAAAACCGAACAATTCATGTGGTCTAATATATGGCTAAAATAAACTAAAACTGTCCAAGTTAAATGAATTACTTTGCTTTCCCAGGGTTGGACGATGTAGCTTACGGAGTGCAACATTTTAATTATTTATTTCAGTAGCTCTTACAGCGAGTATTGAAAGCTAAAACTGTTTAGACCATAGATTTGGAGAAGCACGCTTATTCGAATCGATGATTCTCCTTTATGTCGTTATACAGCACAATTTCCACATAAGCCTTCATGAGGCACACGCATTAACCCCCAATGGTTCAGAATGAAATGTCGATTCCGCTTAATTGTCACTACACGAGCGATTTAAAGCGTTATTCAAATATAAATTGTGGAGTAATGGAAATACTAAATTCGGCATACGGATTCCTATACAATCATTGTGAATTTAATGGGTATTTATAGCTTGCTGTTTTACTTTTACTTGATTTCGTCGTCTCTATCACAAGGTGGCTTCAAGTGCGCATAAATCAATACGAGTATTGGGGCACAATCTTACACAAATCGACCTAGTCCCAAACTTAGCAGAAATTGTACTATGGGTACTAGACGACGATGGGTACGATACGTACTAATAGAGATAAATAAATACTTAAACACATAGAAAACATCCGAGACTCAGGAACAAATATTCGTGCTCACCACACAAATAATGCCCTGAATAGGATTCGAACCCAGGACCTCCGGCTTCGTAGGCAGGGCCACTACCGACTTAACCAAAGCGGTCGTCGAAACCCCGTGGGGGTGGTGGTGATAATATAGACTCCATTTTAGTTGCCATTGTTGCATACCAGATAAGCACAAAAATAACTGCTGCGCTCCACTTTTCCATTAAAAAGGTTATATTTTGAATTACAAAGTTATTGTTTTAGTCACGTTTTAGTTATACAAAAATGACAATTAGCTACCCGCCTAGAGTAAGTGATGCACAAGGAAAGATGAGAATCACTCCTCTTAAGAAGAACAATTCTGAATTCAATTAGTAATATTTCCACTCCGGCGATTGCGCAATTTTAACGACGATAAATATTAATTCAGCGGAATGCCTTCATAGCGTTTTATCTTACGAAGACGGCGGGTAATGTCGTTTAATTTGGATGAAGTTTTAAGAAACGCTAATTCGTTAAATGGAGATGAAGATAAAATACTTATTTACTGCAAGTTCATTTTGCAAGCCCATAAATTATTAGGCGGTTGGATACTTGAACATAGTTTTACACATTTACTAAATTGATGATGATGATTAGTTATTATTACATTGCTTTGTATTCATTGCTTGATTTTGAGTAAAAGTACCTAGAGGTCTATTGGTGCTGGCGTTATTAATGTAATAAAAGTATCAAAATAAATATTGTAAAAGAAACACCACTTGTAACTTTTTATTGTAACTTGTAATACAAAGTAAAAATTACGATTCAAAAACCAAACGTAACTTTGTATTTTTTTATTTTTCTCGAGCTCATGGAGCCCTTTCTATAGGCTACTGAAAGAAAACAATATTTCCATACAAATAAAAATTATGACGTCATAGCTGGATCATCTTCAGGCACATACACATGGCACACAGGTTAAAAATTATTACTAAATACTATATTAAATTAATTAATTAATTTAGAAGCCGGTCAGTCACTTAATGGCTTTGTCGCTAAGGCTGAACAGGTCTTCAGAAGGACTACCGGCGTAGCGCGTTATGGGGCAATTCTCGATGTAGGGATGGATTATACGTCGGCACTGCAGGCACGAAGTTGGTGACTCTACCTAACCGCAACGATGTTTACGTATATAGGAAGCTCAATGACCATGGCCAGTGCAGAGTCTGTGACTTCTACTTAACTTTCCTGGACTTAAAGATCCATATGTAAACTTTCCCACAGGACAGTAGTCAGGACCAAAACTAATATAGTAATTCTCAACATACTCGAAAAATATAGTTATTTAATCATCAATTTTTTTGTGTAATCAACGTCCCTGGACACGCAAACACTCATATGTTTATTTAACAGTTAACGACAGACAATATTAAACGGTCAACCCAAACAAGTACTTAATGTGCTTCGTTTAACATCGTGTGTTCTACATAAATCTGATACATTATTATATAAAATACACGTGTGTTGTAGGTATCCATAGGATTTTATTATGGAATTAAGTCATTAAAAAACAATCATATTACTCACATGAAGTTTTCTGATATAAGAATTGCATAAAAAAGTTCATCTAAATAAACTTAATAGTTTAAGTAGGAAACGGAACGTACAGGAAGATATGTTTTGACATTTGTATTTTTATGTAAGTAGTATCATGTAGTATTTATTTTTGCTACTCTCAAGCAAAGAGGGATCTTTGATAATACTCGTATTTTTTATTGCGCCAGTGACTTTAAATGCGACTCCAAACGTACGAAACGGGACATACGGGTAGATTTATTTTGACATTTGTATTTTTATGTAAGTAGTATCATGTACTTCTCCATGACCTCAGTAAAGCCTCCGAGCGAGTTGGTCTAAGGATTAACATGGACAAGACGAAGATCACGTCAAATGGCCATGTAGCAGCAACTCCCGTAACAATCGGACACTTTACCCTCGAAATTGTAGACGTAGACGATTACATATACCTAGGACACAGGCTGTCCAATTAGGTAGGTCCAATTTCGAGAACACACATCTCGGCACATCTTTTCGTCCAATATTCCGCAGTGTCTCAAGACGAGTCTTTGACCAGTGTGTGTGTTGCCAGTGATGAGTTGATGACCTATGGAACAGAAACGTGGTCGCTTACTATGGGCCTCATAAGAAGGCTCAAAGTCACCCAAAGGGCAATGGAGAGGGCTATTTTGGGAGTTTCTCTGCGTGATCGCATCAGGAATGAGGCCATCGGCAGCAGAACCAAAGTAACCGATATAGACCTCCGAATTGTTAAACTTATGGCCGTTGGGGTGGAAGTGGCGACCGCATACCGGAAGGCGTAGCGTGGGCAGGCGCCCCACACGGTGGACTGATGACCTGGTAAGGGTCGCGGGTGTCCGTTGGACGCGGGTGGCGCAGAACCGGTCATTATGAAAGTCTTTGGGGGAGGCCTATGTCCAGCAGTGGACGTCTTTCGGCTGATCATGTAATATTTATTTTTGTTATCCTCAAGCGAAGATGGATTTTTGTTTATATATCTTATTGCGCCAGTGACTTTAAATGCGACTCCAATAGGTTCAATTACATGTGAAAGATAAGGTTACAAACAAAAAACATTATTAGTGGATTTAGCTTAATAATGTTTTTTTGTAACCTTATCAGTCACATGCAATAAATAACTATACCTACACGCTGCGGCGGGACATGAGTCCTATGATAGTGACGTGAATTTCTAATGATGTGTTGTGCAAGTTTCAATACTTATATTTCATTTCTTAACCTTGTTTTTTTTGTGTCTAATACACATATAAATAAGGTAGCGTGTATTGTGTGGTTATTGTTATAATATCTCAACTCAACTCAAAGTAAGGATTTCTAGAGAGATTCCTAAACGCGTTCTAACTTGTCTTAAGCAGCTGATGATGACGACTACAGAATTCAACGCTGTCTTATTTTTACACAACCCCAATACAATGATAACTAACATCCCTTCATTTTTAATATCAATTACGTTCAACGTCCATAATTTCACCCATATTTTTACGTCTTTACTAATTTTACAATGTTTTGAACTCAAATTATGGCAAAAGTACGAGTATTATTGATAATTCAAAACCAAGTATTGCTGTGAAGTGTGAGCGTGGCTGGCATTCACGAACCAAGCAGTATCGCTAACACATTTAAAGATCATTTTAAAGTTAGTTCACCGCTACCCCAGTCAACGGAGACGCTCGATACTGAAGTCCAACTAAAGGCTCCTACAGTCAGATTCACAGCTAAGCAAGTGGCAGCAAAGATTAAAAGCATGGTGAGAGGGAAATCCCCTGGGCATGATGGCCTCAGTATAGAGCACCTCAAGTTTGCTGGAAGTCATCTGCCTAGAGTTCTTTCCCTTTTTTTCAACCTGTGCATTGGCCATGCTTACCTGCCTGAGGATCTAATGCATACCGCCGTAGTTCCAATTGTAAAAAACAAAACGGGGGACGCTCCTGACTTGTCTAATTACAGGCCTATATCGCTTGCCACGATTGTCGCCAAAGTGGTGGATGGTCTGCTTGATGACATATTGGGAAAACATGTACGCATACAAGACGCTCAGTTTGGCTTCAGGCCAGGCTTATCTACTGAAAGCGCAGTATTATGTCTCAAGCAGACTGTTCAGTACTACACCACTCGTAAGACACCAATATTTGCTTGTTTTTTGGACCTGTCAAAGGCTTTTGACACGGTAGTATATGACAAGCTGTGGCATAAGTTACGTGAACATACTAGTGTACCCCGTGAGATAACCTCATTATTTAAGTATTGGTATGGCCACCAGGCGAATACTGTGAAATGGGCTGGCGTGCACTCTGACGTGTATAGGATGGATTGCGGAGTGAGGCAAGGAGGGCTTGGCTCACCTAAGCTGTTCAACCTATACATGAATCAGCTGATCGAGGAGCTCAACAGCACGTATGTCGGATGTCACGTAGACGGCGTCTGTGTTAATAATCTCAGCTACGCGGATGACATGGTGCTGTTGAGCCCCTCGGTAGGTGCTCTTCATAAACTGGTGAAAATATGAGATAGACAGACATATGCCGGTGCCCATGGGCTAAAGTACAATACTTCGAAAAGCGAGATATTACAATTTAAAGCAGGTAAAAATAAAATGACGCCCGTCACGCTTTGCGGTACCGCATTAAAAGTTGTGAACAAGTTTAAGTACCTAGGCCACTGGGTAACCGAAAATATGTCTGATAATAAGGACATTGAGAGGGAACGTAGGGCGCTGTGTGTTCGTTGTAATATGCTGGCCCGCAGATTTGCACGCTGTAGTAATGAAGTAAAGCTAACGCTATTCAAAGCATATTGTCAAACATTCTACACGTGCAATCTGTGGACCAGTTTTACACAGAGAGCATACAGGGATTTGCGAGTGCAATACAACAACGCGTTTAGGGTGCTGTTTGGACTGCCGCGGTACTGTAGCGCGTCGACAATGTTTGCGGAGGCGCGCACCGATAGCTTTGATGCCATAATTAGGAAACGGTGCGCGGCGTTACAGAATCGTCTCCGCCACAGCTCAAACAGCATTCTGAACGTGCTGGCGCAGCGTTGGGACTCGCCGCTGCTCGCGCGCTGGGTGTGGCTGCACGCGCCAGTTGTACCCGCACCACGTCAATTTTAATTTTATTTATTTTCATAAATGTTTGACTAACATAGTCTTGTAAGTTTTTAATTGTCACTAACAAATATGTATATGGATTATAATCTGAAATAAATTAATTGAATTGAATTGAATTAACTTATTTTGTTGTGTATTTAATAGTTTTTAGCTAAAAACCAGTATTTTATTATATAATGGAAAATCTAAAAATACATTAGGCGGCAATCCGAAGTAGTCCTGTCCTTGGTAAAATTATAAAGAAAAAATATTAAAATATGATATGATTCACTTTACAGAAAATAGCTTAAACAGATTAGAGTTTTAAACTGATAAGGATCCATGTTATATTTAGGAGAGATCCTTCGAAATCCACTATCATGCAAAAGAAAATGTCACATACAATTTTTCTTCTGCCGCTATCTATCATTTGTATCTAGATATATATAGTACCTAATAACCTAAATTGCTAAATACAGGCTATTTTTTACACTTTAGCATTTCTTAATTTAAGTCTACGCACGTTGACCCACGCAATCACGATTATGGAAGTACCTACTTTGACAAACACCCTGAATAGTTTTAATTTATAGAGCCCTAACCATGGTCATACGGGAACATAATAAATGTATGCAAAGAAGTAACCTATCGTCGTCCGACCGGAGAGGCTTCTAAACCAGGGATTACGGGCTCTGCCGGCGGTCGACGTTCTCCCATTCCCCTACCATGTGCACTCAATAAGACATCTTAATTGAATCTTTTTTACCTAGGGTAAAATTAAATTTAGTTAATTTTCACCTAAAGGATCTACGGAACCCTTAAACGTTATAAAAAGGGAGAAAGGTCCATTCAAAATCGCACAATAACGAGGTCGCGCGGAGGCCCATCCATTGAATTTCGTTTTTACAACAACCTGAACTGACGTGAATTCGCTCATTCTACTTCTTTTCAGCTCCCCGGACCCAGCCAATAAGGATTTTATTAAGTGTGGCTCCGCAGTACGAGCATTATTTTTATTTATCATTGTTTTACCGCATCACTTCTTACTTTCAATAAATGCTAATGCTGTGTTTAGCACCTATGATAGTTAAGTCACCTGTCACATCAATGAAAAAAATATAAAAATGAAAAATTTAAACGGTTAGACTTATGTTAACAAGTAAGTTGTCGCTGGGCTTAGTTGACCCCAAAGGGTTTATAAATTACGATCATCATCATCATCATCCTAGCGTTATTCCCAGTACAGTTAAACCTGAAGGATGCCTGGAGTTCGCTAATTAGATAACAACGTTATTTTATTAAATGAATATGGATAAGGCGGATTCCAGCTACAGTGAATTATTTGGAGAAGGTGTGCATGTTCCAGTAAATAAGTTTTACTAAACAATTATTTAAGAGTAAAGGCCGTCAGAGTGCGTGGCGTTGTTATTCATGAAACCGTTAGGTTTTTGGGAAAAAAGAACGCAAGATTTAAATTCGCGGCCTTTTTGCATTGTAGTGCTGGCAACCCTAAAAAAACTGTTTGACAGCTGAATATTTAGGGTTTGTGATAAATTGATAATGTCCGGTTATACAGAAGAACAAGGCGTTTTCATTATTGAACTATATTTCAAAAGTAATGAAATTTAGGAGCCAACGTTCGAAATCTTTTTCAAGCAAAATTATCTTTAGCCACGAATTACATGTTCATCTTGATGCCTTTGTTAACCTCCAGAATTGCCGCATTTGGGGTTCAGAGAACCTACGTGTGATTGTTCGAAAACAAATGCATCCACTGGAGGCATCATTGGACCATAGTTTGTTCAAAATGAGGCTGGTCAAGCAGTTACTGTTAATGGAGCTAGATATCGCGATATGATAACACGGTTTTATCTGCCCAAATTAGAAGATATTGATGTTGAAGGAATGTGATTTCAATAAGACGGGGCCACTTGCCATACAATCCGAAAAGCAATGCAATTACTGCATGAGCCATTTTCTGGTGGTGTGCTCTCTCGTTTCGGTAATCAGAATTAGCCCCCTAAATCTTGCGAGTTAATTCCTTTTGACATATTTTTATGGGGTTATTTAAAGTCAAAAGCTTATTCCGACAAGCTTACAACCACCCATGCTTTGAAGGAAGAAATGCGAGGCTGCATCTGTCAAGTTCAGCCGAATTTATACAAAAAGGTCAAGGATTTTTTTTACAAAAGTATTCGTATGTGCCAACAAAGCCTTGGAGGTCATTTGCCGGACTTATTATTCCACACATAACCCAATTTAGTGTATTTTATGATTTTATAAACAAATAATATTATATCGAACACAAAAAAGTGTTTTTCATTAAATTTACATCATGCGTTATTTTTGGGAAATTCTTTATACCAAGTTCTAGTAGACCATTGAAGAATATTCTCCTCTACAATTTATGTCCATTATCAGATCATATTGATAGTATCGTCAGCAGCAAAAGTAGCTACGTATACGCAGAAACCAAAGAGTTTATTGTAAGGGAACAGGAACTTTTGAACTCTTTGTAAGAATTGCTTCTTCGGATGCTGACTGTACAACATTTTTGTATTGTCATCTTTATACATTATACATAATTTCGAATCAATACGACAAGTGGATGTGTGTGAAAATCCTCTTGCAAGGGTACGTTACATACTTTTTTATTTACTTGGATACTGGGAAAGTACATAATAATATGCCTTATGAAAAAGTTTTATATGTAATGTACAGACTTCCTCTCAGAACTTCGATTGCCTTCACAATCATTAAATTAGAAACAGGAAATGAGGCTCCCCCGCTTAGAAAGCCTGCGCAGGAAGGATATTAGGGCACATGTACGTTCGCGAACGCTGCTACTTTGCGGCGGAGCTGAATTCCAAAACTACTTTAATTACGATAGGTACATTGCTTGTGAACATTTAGAGCGCTACATTGAGGACGGCCAGTATTGCTACCAGTATTTGCAATCAATGCGAAGTTTCGGCATGTTTGTTTATTGTGACGTCCCGTTTCGAGGGCTATCCAGCTACTAGGGGCAATTTAGATTATCGGTTGGAGTGCGTTTTTTTGCTCACTTCGTTTATGGGATAAAACGGGACAGAACCAATATGTTTTTAGATATCTACGGATGAATTCTCCCCGAAAGGACGGTTTTGAATTTTTTTTTAGCGTAGCTTTATCATCAATTTAACGTGACCAGCAATCGAATTTATAAAAGCTTGTCATGATTGCGTTTTATCATTCTTTGTTTTCCTTATTAAGATGAAATTGATTTCTCACAAAAGAATCTGTTTTTCAGTTTGAATTTAGGTAATATTTAGAGTTTTAGGGAATACATTTACATTTATATATTATATTTAATATTTCGTTTAGTATACTATTAGATACTTCTTTGTAAATTCGTGTGTTCTGGTATGGGGAAGTAGATTTGATTCATTGTTTGAGTATTTTTATGGTTATGTTGTTAGAGTGCAGGGTCGCAGAAAAGCAGACACATTTCATCTAGACCATTTTTCAAAAGTGATAGGTATGGCGCACATTTCACAAGCTGCTAAAAACAACGTCGATTTTTGCCTTTCTTTCGCGTTGTAATCTGAGCTGGGTTTCCACCCCGGAGGTGCGGAACATTTTCATGGCCTCTCATTTCGAGGAACCTTCTCAGCCCTCAGACCGTTCAATCACGCTCTCGGGGACGGACTTATTTTCTCTCAGATAATCCTCCCACCTGGTATTTTTTCATGAAGGATAATATCTGTCTCCATGCAATTTACTTTATACGCGGCCCAAATGATTTTCGTAAAGGTAACTTTGGTAACTAGTGAATCATGTTTTTTTACCAAGTATGTATTTTCATTACTTACTTACTAGTCTTAAAATGTACTAGCTATTGAAAAACATTTAAATTATTTCTTTCGCTACATTCTCTGCTTATCATCCCATCGAGCTACAGTCGAATTTAAAAATTATTCAGTTCTGATTGCAGTGCTACTATTGACAGTCAATACTGAAGCTATGAAATACAAATTCTGATATTGGTTTAAATATATTAGCTTTGTCAATGTTAATGAGTGTCTTGATGACCTTGTGTTGGGAACTATTACATTTTTTAATTTAATATCGTCACAAAGGTTGCATTGGCTCGTTCAATGCCAGCTATGAAACCGCGATAATATGTGTTAATTGTTGTAATTAATTGTCTATCATTTAACCATCGCCCACTCAAAATCAAAATGAATTATGCAAATAGGCCACAAAGTCAATTCTACATGCCAAAACGTGAATGAAATAATAAAAAAATTGATGGTAATAGATGATTGTGTTTTCAAACTATATACTGACTAGCAAAGTTATGTCATTCAATGAAAAGCAACTTGTATATTGTACCTATACGGTCTCTGTCCAAATAAAGTATATACAATTAATTTAATATGTTAGAGATATAATACCCCCCGTGAAATTGGGGGAAGCCTATATGTCCAGTAGTGGACGTCCTTTGGCGGATATGGGTCAGAGATGTAATTGGTCACTGAGCGTCCAAATTCAATTAAAAGTAATTATTCCAAAGTCCTTATCTAAGGGTCCAAAGGTAATTAAAAAATTATGCGAAAGTAAAAATTAGAAAAAAGCAAGTGTGAATATGCCATGCTACGGTATCTGTTCAACTTCAACACCAGGCACGCCGTGTGCTTGCTTGACACAATACAAAACAATAGGTACAAATATCCTTGTATTGTTTGAAAATCTAACACTCGAATAGCTAAAAATAAACTTATTCCTCCAAAATTAAAAGTTAAAATCTAGAATTTTAATACTTCTAGGAGACACCCATTATATCCTGCTGCCTTGAACTTTTGAAAATTCTGTCAACGCCATATCAAAACGAGTCAACTAAGGAAAAAAGGTAATTAGCCAAAGATAACTGCCCGCGAGTTGATTCTAGAAATAATAAATTAAACATTTAAAATAAGTAACACTTTCATATGTATTCTAAATGTGTTATCATTATCATTATCAAAACCGAGTTTGAGTGTTGAAACTTAATATCGCGTTTGAATGAAATCATATACAGAGTGGTTTTGCCTAAATCAAAGTCAAAATATCACCGCGTTATTTCGTACCTACTAACCAAAAGTTTTTTGCACTTTGTGTTATTTCCTCACATTGTTTAAAAAACCGACCTAGTGCGAATCGGAGTCGCGCACGAAGGGTTCTGTTCCGTACTATTTTACACCTTTTTTAACCGTGTGTATATGTTCCCGGATAACTCTTGACCACGTCGGACAATTTTGATATTTCTTTTTGTTTCAAAGCAGGTAACCCCGAGTTGGTCCCATATAAATTTGGTGAAGGTCTGATGATGGGATCTAGGAGGAATCGAGGGAACTCCTCAAATTTGATAGGCACGCATATGCTGATTTCGGTATTTTCTGTAGGTAACCAAGCATTCATTGGCTCACGGAAAACACAAATTGTGGCATAGCGATTTTTTTTTGTATAAATCAGTAATTTAATTCAATTAATTATATTTTGTTATTTTTCAGTAATAAGAACGTTAAATAATATCAAGTAGAATATTGGTCAAGTGCGAATCGGATTTTAGTTTTCCCATACATTTTTTGAGACCCAGCGCCGCATCGTGCTGCATGTACCGCAGCAAATTTAAAGTTTTTTTGTATGGGAGCTCCCTTAAATATTATTATTTTTTGTTATAGCGGCAACAGAAATACATCATCAGCGAAAATGTCAACTGTCTAACTATCATGGTATTCATGGTTCATGAGATACAGCCCGGTGACAGACGGACAGATAGACAGACAGACAGACAGTCAGACAGACAGACGGACGGACGGACAGCGAAGTCTTAGTAAAAGGGTAAGGGGGTAGTAGAAGTAGCGTAAAAACGGAAAAGAACTCGGGCGAACTCTTAGTAGTAGGGTGAAAACGGAGAAAGAACTCGGTGGTTTGGTCGGGCTCCAGGCTTAAAGCTTCTGCCCGACAACCACCTCGTCAGGCAACCCCTTACTTTCCGAGCCTCGACAATAGGTACTGTACTATTACTGCTCACCAAAATGAGTACACAAAGGAAAACAAGATAAAAATGCCACCATCGGCGGCCAGCGTTGTGTTTTTCATAAAACGTGATAAAACGCTGTAGACTGACCACTCTAGCAACCAGCGTCGCCATGCCAGCTAGGAACCTATATCTATGGAATGATTTGAGAGTGGTCATATTGGTCAATGCTCATAATGATTACAAAATGACCACAATTCAAGTTAACTGGGCCAGGACGTCTGTGGGGTCAGCCAGTCAGAAAATACTTTTGGAAAAGCATCATCGTAAAATTAACTGTGAAATTAATGGATTAATTCATGGTACATACTCCTAATATGTAGCATAAATATTTTTGTAATTGAAATGACTAAAACCCCAAGTTCACTCTATTGGGGATCTTAATGAATTGTCAAATATTTGAGCGTGACCGCGGCGGCGTAGTAATTACATTTGAGGAATTTAGGTCGGTGTCTGGACAGACCGCGGGAGCAAAGTTATTGCTTTCCTATTTGTTTTACGGGGAGCAACGCCAAGCCACGGGACTACGTATTCGGACCGACGATTGGGAGAAACGCGCCGAAATAAGACTTATTTAGTTTTTTTTTTCGAGGGGAAAATCCTTTATGGATACCGCCGCACCACGGGGACAGTGCGGTGGTTATGTCGGACTTGCACCGACTAAAAACCCCCCGATCGTCCTCCTCAACTCATTTCGGGTGGCTCTGGGATCTCCTTCGGAACGCACCAGTGCCGCCCTAGAGTCTGTGGGTCCAACCATCTGCTTTTATAGGCCATCACAGCCCCCAACTGTGACCGTCTTCGACCCCAAGGACCCCCTTTTAGTCGCCTTCTACGACAGGCAGAGGATACCGTAGCCGTATTCTATACCCGGGCTATAGGGCGCAACGGCGAAATAAGACCTAAATGGCGCCACGATGCAATAGTCGGAACATCAAAGCATGATGATTCCTGGCATTAAAACATGATCGAGATCTTGAGGTAGAAAAGTCTTCATTGTGCTTTACCACCTCTGAACTCACGTTTTGTTTGCAATCGATGTGGTATGAAATGTCGCGATGCTATAGGACTTCATAGCCTTCAACGACGACGCGGGAACCCGTAAACCCACAAGCGCCGCAACGTACATCTATACTATACGTATACATGCTGTGGCCAATGATGATTTCAATAATACATGTACAATATATACCACCATATCAGCCGGAGGACGTCCACTGCTGGACATAGGCCACTCCCAATTTCATGGGGGGTAAATGCCGTAATCGCCACGCTTGGCATGCGGGTTGGCGATCGCAGTATCTTCACTGCACTCCAGGGATGCTGCTGCCCGTCCCCCGGTGGTCTTGGTCGTAGTTTTAGGACATACCCGGGTCCCTTAGGACACCATAAATATTATAACGCGATTAGCTTACTTATGTCATGCCCTCCCGCACCTTTCCCTGTATTTACACAACTTGTTAGGGTAAAATTTAAACTAAATGCGCGTCCTATATTTTGTGGCCCTCCATTCACATCTAAACAAAATTAGACTTAGGTAACTTTGGATTAGGCACTAAAGAAATAATCAAGTACATATAAATAACGATTTTCATGTTATATCTAATGAATCTTTATTTATTTTATAACTACATCAAATTTCGTTTACACATCGCAGCTACATTCATATTAAAATTGGTTTTACTCTACCAGTAGTTAAGCTTTGCCGTAAAAACCTTAGAATTGGCCTGATTTTATAAGTAGTTAGCCAGTCACAGACGATTTCATGGGCCGATATTCTACATATTAGCCATATTTCGCATCAAAAGGACATATCCCTAGTTTCATGTTTGTTTTTAAACTAAAGCATAACACAAACTTAATGAGATAATGAAGTTTACTATCTTTTACCGAAATGTATGAAGAAACACAATCATTTTCCTTTTGTCTCGGACAAAATTGGTCCCATAGTCCCTAAATTGAAATTGGTTGGTAGGTATATTTTTGTACCACTTCAAAAATAAATGTCATTTTAAAGTATATTAAACTGTTTACGAGTAATATTTGCGTTATGCAAGCCAAAAATAGAGTTTTTATTGAAAATGTGGGACAAGCTAACATTGATAGTACACACACATGAGTCGTGACGATATCATGGGGAGTTGAGCCTACGGCATATCGTGGACGTCCACGGCATGCCGTTAACGACTAAAAGCGTCTTCAATACAATTTCATATATTTTAGGTCCTCTTTTTTATCGTGACGGTTAAGTATAAAAGCGATTAATAATATAAAAGTAAATATAAAACTTATTAACTAAAACAAAATAGGTAATGAAGGTATTTATTTATATTAGTAAATAATATTTCTTTTCTTGTTATTGAAGATCATGGTAAAAAAAGCACGCTTAACAGTAATTTGATGGATTTAGCGCATATACTTTTCGCCGACTTATAATATTGTACATGAGTCAGAAACTATCAAAACGACAGATAAGAGTAAATACTGGAAAAGAAAAAAAAAACCAATAACTATTTACCGAACCCTTAAAAATAAATAATTTACAACGGCGGCATAGTGCCAAAATATGCTGACAGCATTTCCCCGCTGTATACCTAGCAATGTTGATGCGTTGTGCGAGGAAGCTGCCAGCTCACTGGTGGTGTCCATTACTATTTTAGCCACTATTATAATAATAATAGATAGTTTATTATTCATGCGAAAAAATATATTTTGAATACCTACTTCTCCCAACATTAAAATTATTTCTCTATAGTTTCTTTTTTTTCTTGTCTTAATATTTGCGGTAACTGTCTTTTAAAATTATAGTGACATGATTCTGCGAATAATGGCAAATGGAATACAGGCCCAACCCTGGGACGATACTCGTCACCACTCCCTTTACTAAGTCACACCAATATTGACTGTTTGTCCGGCAACTATATGTGAATGTTAGAAAATAGACCGCCCCTATTCCTTTCTACGTAGTCATATTACACCATGCCATGTCACTCCGTCGGAAAGTAACATTCAGAGACGCCACGAAGACAAGAATTATTTAGTATCGCAAATTTCAGTCCAAAATATGTAAATTCCCTAGACATCTTGAAGAAATCCTGGTTGCATCATAGCGGCGAAACTTTGTTCCACTTTATCTTATCCGGGTAAGGACAAAATTTAGGGACCAACGTTCATACATTTAATTCAACTACATTTTTTTTATATCCGTTGTGACACGAACATTTTTCATATATAATTTATATGGGTAATTTTTGTCTAAGAACGGAATCAATTAAATTGTAGACGAATTAAAATCACACAGGACTCAAGTTAAGTCAACCTAAGTAGTCAATTAAATATTTTTGCACTATGTGTTAGATGTACTGTAGGACGCGCCGCAGGACCAATCGCTTGGTAAACTAGGTACATGCGCTTTATGACTCGTGTCACAAACTACAACTGGGACCGTTTTAGCTTATATGCGGCATGCCGGTTTTTGAGTTAACAGGTTCTCTACGATGATATCTAAGGTCTTAATCTGTTTAGTGTGTCGCTAGGCCGAGAATACGCGGTGTACTATAGAGTCTGGGAAACGAAGGGTTGCAAGCCGAGTAGATATAGACGACCGAGCGCAGCGAGGCCGGATAGGGATATGCGGCCTGCAGCCCAACGTTTCTCGCTGAGATTTGTATAGTGCTTTTCTCAAACATATGCAATAAAATAAAAAAATACGCCACTCAAAACACAATTTTATACAGACGCCATGCATTCCGGCCTATGTCTTCAATTTTGTATGAAATTTCTTTGCAGTTCTCACGAGTTGTTTCGCCTGCCACGTGATACTTTCAAGCCTGTTATACTCGTAACGCACGTGATGACGAAATTTTCCTGCCTAGACAAAACTGTATTCAAAATTCATCGCATCGTATTTGTGAGATGGTGACTTGATGTGTTAATTAATTTTCCTTTGCCAGCGTGCAATCCCCATACGAAACCCTACAAAATAAATAAAAGAAACCGAAGAACCGTAGATTCTCAAAATGAACTCACAACGGGAGAAATTATTTTACATTTTTGTGGACAATTAGGTATATACGAAACGGTTGCGCACTGCCCCTCGCGCTAGTCCGGCGGCCGTAAACGCGAACGCAAAACTTGCCGGCTGATTTGTGACATAAAATCGTGTTGTAAATTCAACTTCATGTTTTGATTTTTCGGTGAAAACCTAGAAAGTCTAAAGAGTAAGGAAAATTACAAATCACTTTTGTGTTTGGCCTCAGAGCAGATTATAGAACCAATGCAAATTCAATCGTTGGGTATTTATAATATGTCACAAAATTCATTGTGCTTATTGATAATCTGACTAAAATATTCTTTTCTTTTTATGTATTCGATAGCTGCAATGTTTCGTAGCGCATATATGTACAGTCACCAGCGTAAATACTCGTATCTGCGTGCGAAGAGCATAGCATGTCGAGTTAACACGGGGAACGAGCGAGACGAAATGAAAATTACAATTAATTAAAAAAAGTACATAATGTTTTCGGCCACCCAAATGTGCTCGTGGCACATGTCAGTGCGAAAATTTACTTGCGTGTTTATATTTTTTCAGGGCTTGGGGCCCAAAGGGTGAAATGGAAGCTGTCGCTGTCACTCTGATGTCATGTCATTTAACCGTTAGGTTCAGTACAGTCGACTACCAAGAGATGTTTATAATTTTGGACCTTATTGCATTGTAATAAGGCGAACAAATTGATACATCTCTTTGTAGTCGACTGTAATAACTACAGTGTGCATTGTTTGACGTTATTATTATTTATTTATCTTAAGCAAAAAAATATAATTACGTGAATGCCTTAGTAATCACCGCCGTCAACACATATGACCGTTCAAGTTCATACGATTAGGTTCCAAGGAGGCGTAGCCTGACAGCGAATGTGTTAAAATATATAAAAATGCATTTTGCTCATCTCAGGTCAGATGGCAGGCGCTTACGTAAAAAGTAGTGCCTACAACGATTTTTTCGAGTTAGATAGCAGACCCCAGGTATCCTTCGGGATGGAACTGTACTGGGATAACGATAGGATGATGATATAAGGGAAATGTAAACTTATATAAGCATTAGATAATTATACCTTGGCACAACTTTAAGTTAATAGAAGTTCTATTAGGTCTCAGAATCGTGTGTTAGTAAATGAATACTATTTTATTGACGTTAAGATAATATTAGATGAAAAAGTTTCTATAATCGTACTGTATGAATAAGTATGTTATTTTGCGTTGCAATGTTAGTGACCCAGACAGGCAGAGTTATTTCGGTATCATTCCGAGCCACCATAAATTAAAAATATTATTAAAATGGCCGTATCACGGTGTCTCGTCAAACCAACACCAATAATAAGATGACTAGAGAGAGCAGTTCATAAGCTAAACAGATGAAGCAAAGTACGTTAAGTATACATATATACAGATATCGAACGGGGGATTACATCGTACCACTTGAGTAGATATTAACCAGTAATGACGAAGCGTGTGCGATGAAGCACCAATGACGTCAAACTTTTTACGATACTTTGAGATTTTGACAAGTATCCAATGTACAATGTTTATCTATTATGCAGTGATCAAGCAACCATGCATAGAGTTTAATTAAGAAAGTATTTATTTGACCACGAGCACTACACATTTTATCAATGGTAACCGCTAATTGACTCCCTGGAAATGAGCTTTTGTTAAATCGGTTAAGTGTTTTAGTCGTTATAAATTTTGGTTGATAACGCAATGGGTTAGAACCACCAATGTCTACTCGTAGAATGGCGTAGGGTTTGAAGCAGACAATGAAGAAAGTGGTCTACCGCTTTACGATTCTATTGCTTGTAAATTAACGTTCAAAAGTGGAGATATCTCCTCTGGCTAATTGAATGTAAGCTAAGTATTTACTAAGAACTAAAGCCACGTTTTGGGGAGGGTTTTATAGGCGGGACAACGAGAAATAATCTTCGCTAGTTTTTCACTTAAGCCTTCTTTGCCAAAACTTTGTATGACGAGAAAAGTTGTTCGGCGCTATTGCCACAGTTTTTCCCGAATCGCTGTTGAATCTATTCACGATGAAAGGCAAACTTGAAGGCGGGAAATAGTTGCGAGATTTTGTTCGTCGTTACTGTGAGAGCTTGAAATATATACCTTTACAATTTTTATTACCTAATTATTGTGTAATAGTACATTACGATACAAGTGCGGAGAATAGGAAATTCCCAACGAGTTGTGATAAATTAAAACACGACCGAAGGGAGTGTTTTCAATTGACACGAGTTGCGAATTACCTATTCGCACGTGTATCGTACAACGTTTTATAGTACATATGGCTTTTTAAAGTTTCGACATATGCACCTAATCTGCTGATTACCGCACTCGTGCGGTAAAGTAGCACCACCTGTACTGTAATAGTACATTACGATACAAGGGTTGTAAAACAAAGAAAGGCCGATATCGCAGAAGTTTGAGGCCCGAGTCGCAGGCGAGGTTCATGAATATGCGAGAGAGGGCTTTCTGTTTTAAGACCCGTGTTTTGTACACAATTTTACGTCACCACTTGGCCAAAAACTAGGTTATTCCGGACGCGCAGCGTGTGGAAAAACGAGCTTTTTGGCAAGGTGTGGTGTAATAGTACATTACGATACTAGTGCAGAGAACAGGAAATTCGCAAACGAGCGGTGATAAATTGAAACAGGACTAAAGGAAGTGTTTTAAATTGACACGAGTTGTGAATTACCTGTTCGCACGTGTATCGTACAAAGTTTTAGAGTACATATGGCTCTTTAAAGTTCCGACATATGCACGTAATCTGTTGATTACCGCACTCGTGCGGTAATATAGCACCATATGTACTGTAAAAATATTTCCAAAACATTGTTCGTACCATACGGGGGTGTTATTCACAAACCGACTCGTCCTCACCTCTCATCTCACACCTCAACCTACCTTTTCATATGAAAACTGGCAAAATTTGACAAGTAGCATTTGACAGTTTCCATATAAAAACGGGTGAGGTCTAAGGTGACAGGTGAGGACGAGTCAGTTTGTGAATAAGACGGCAGTTCTGTGAGTCAACATGAATGGGGTTGCAGTGCTTCACAATTTGGCACTTAAATCTGTCAATAATCACAATATATTCAGGAGGCCGTTGGGCACTGTCTCGCAACTCGTTTTCAAAGTATAACCTGCAAGCTATCGACCACTATCGACTCTCGCTTCTGCACACATAGCTGATGCACTACAAAAGCGAGACCCAACAACATCCTGGCACTATTATTGTATTGGTGGAAATAAGTAACAGTAGCGTATTAAAATAAAATACCCTTGTCATAATTTTGCATTGTCATTTATTCGGGGTAAAGGTACCTAAAGGTGGGTGAAGGGGTTTTAACAAAAATCGATACTATTCACCATCGCCCTGCCGTGCACCGTTCCGTTCTACTCGTTAGTCCAATAACTAAACGAAATTAACCAGCCTCATTCACAAAATGATTTCTTTTTTATGAGCAGCAACCCATGCATGTACTCAACTCACTCATTATGGCATTCATCCCCCGTGAATTTGGCCTATGTCCAGCAGTGGACGTCCTTTGGCCGATATGGTGGTGGAGCAACAACTGCTCTCCAAGATTCTGTACGGGCAATACGGGCAAGAAGTTTCAATTGGCGACTTTCCTTTAGCCAATTAGCGATTTATTATTATAATTTATTTATATAATTCATTATCATCATCATAATGTCAGCCGAACCTCCCTCTCCCTTCAATTCTGTTATTTATGTAAATAACAGAATCCAAAAGTGTACTTAAAATTTAAGTTTCACCGAACTGAAACGAACGACCCCTAAAATGAGCTTTTAGAAAATATTAAGTGTTTGTGTGGTTCCAACTACTAGAGAACTTTCTGTGGCAACTACAGTTAGAGCTTAACAAAGAAAATAGTCTTATAACAAAGATACAATTGTGAAGACAAGACAATGACAGATCTCCCTAACAGATACAATTTCAAACTTTTTATTTTCAAGAACATTACAAATCAAAACTTACGAATTTGCTCAAATATTACATTTTATAATGTGTGTATATAGAACAGCTAATGTGTGTATATAGAAATATATATATAACGGCTGAACCGATTTTAATAAAACATGTTTGAAAACCATCGCTGGAAAACATGGTATCATATAAAAAACCGCATTCAAATCAGTTCATCCTTTTAAGGGTTACGATGCTATAGAAACATAAACAGGAACACAGATACTTACACATGTTAAACTTGTAACTGTTTTGCGTTTCGCGTCGTGAAACATTGCTGTTTAGGCCGTGAAAAAGTGCGTTTTTGTATATAGTTGTCATAATCAGTGATCGTAACTTTTGTAGCATTTTCGGTGCAGCGGCAGCGTAGCGATGGTGTTAACGGAGTTGATATGGACAAATACATTTTGAACGGTTAATATTAACGCTAATGAATCATAAGAATTGAAATTATTTATTCCAATTCCAGTATCACCTCTACGCTGCACCGAAAATGCTACAAAAGTTACGATCACTGGTCATAATACAATGTAGAGGTATATAACAATGCAATGTAATGTGTATTGTAACCTGATAACTCTATTAAATTATTGTAAGTGGCACCCAATTATTACGAGACTTCAAAAAAGGAGGAGGTTCTCAAATTCGTTCGTATGTTTTTCGTGTGTTTCGTTCGCGATTACTCCGTCATTTATGATCTGAAAAAAAAATACCCACGGGGCAAGTTGGTAGTGATGTCATTGTCGTTGTGGTCTTCTGTGATATTTGTGGACCATTTAAAAATATCCGTAACCAATGTTCAATAAAAGAACACTTGAAAACGTTTTCCGATGTAAATAAATTTAAATATTATTAATGAACATGTTTGAGTACGTCTACAGGCCGCTATCGGCTCCAATTTGGAGAAAATGATAAAAGCTTGGGGCTAAGAAATTCTTTTTATCCTTAATTTTTCTCTCATCTTACCCCAATATTTTATAGACTTGAGCACTCCCGCGATGTTTACGGTTATTTAATCTTTCTGTGTCCAATCTTTCTTTAGCTGAATGGATAATACTATTTTTTGCGCAGTCGACAATAATGGTTATAGGTAAGTACATCGGGCAGGTAGAAGCGAAGATCTGCCATTAATGGAAAATTGCTTTTTAGGAATTAAGGGCTGACTAAGGATATTAACTTATTGATTTGTATCTATTCTTTGTTTTCTAGGGTTCCATACGCTATTGGAAATGGAACTGTATTATTATATTAAGCTGCCACTGTCCAACTGTCAGCGAGCTGTGTCTCATGAACCGTAACAGGGGGACGATTTTTGTGTTTCAAAGGCTCGAAACAAAGGCGAGCGGTAGAAAAAAGTCACACGCGGAAGTTTGTCACGATTACTTGCGAATGCTTTTAATATACGATTAGTATACAAGTTATGACCAGTGATCGTAACTTTTGTAGCATTTTCGGTGCAGCGTAGTGGTGTTAACGGAATTGGGATAAATGATTTAAATTCTTATGATTCATTAGCGTTAATAACGTTAAGATTAACCTTAATTAATCGTTTAAATTGTATTTGTCCATACCAACTCCGTTAACACCACTACGCTGCACCGAAAATGCTACAAAAGTTACGATCACTGATTATGAGTGTTATGAGGTTATGACACTCAATAATCATAGCTATTTTTGAGAGTCATAACTCGAAAGATTGACTATCGATATTTTGCACCGGTTATTGAAATTCGTATTTAAAATACAAAATAGAGATGAAGCAATTAAACATTGAATTCATAGTAATAGTTTTAATATTAAAGAGCATTTTCAGCGTATGATAAACGAAAATACGTAAGGATATGACCAGTATCTTCTTTCCGCTTCTTTACGAGTACAACTGACACAGTTGGCGGCCGAACTAGTTAAACAATGCGTGATTCAACTCTTAATTTAAAAATAATTATAATAATTTCAATTGTTTCTTTAAAAATAATTATTAAATATAATAAAAATGATTAAAACACAATCAAAGCATACGTAACTCAATTTAAGTAACTAATACATAGTTTGTGCGTATCATTTAGTGTATTAAAAATGATTATATATTTTTTAATTATAACATTATGCATGATTAAATGACTTTTTGTAATCGAAGTGTTTTATGCAGCTTACATCAATATTATTAGTGTAATATGAAATTCAAATAGTCAGGGTACTGGCTCCATGCTCTCCCATCAGCACATTCCGCCACACTTTTAGATAACCAATCTTTTAGATTGGCTGTTGGACTGCGTTTGGGCTGTAACATTGTGGAGCCGCATCGCTGCTGCTGTGGTGCTCAGGTGGACCGCCTGGGCCTGCACGGACTCTCATGCGCGAAGAGTGCTGGTCGCCTTTCCTGCCATGCCTGCCTGAACGACACCATCCGCCGGGCTCTGGTTAGTGTCAACGTGCCTGCTACCCTCGAACCTAGTGGGCTAGCTCGTAATGACGATAAGAGACCCGACGGCATGACTTTAGTGCCTTGGGAGAGTGGTCGACACTTAGTCTGGGACGCCACGTGCGTGGATACTCTGGCGCCACCCCACCTCTGCACTACATCGCTCAGGGCTGGTGGGGCGGCTGCTACTGCCGAGATCGCTAAGCGACGAAAGTACGAATGTCTCGGCGACAATTTTCTATTCGTGGCTTTTGCGGTAGAAACGCTAGGTCCGTGGGGTCCAAACGCCCAAACACTTTACGAGACTTTAAAAATAATTGATCAACACCACTGGTGACCTGAGGGCTGGCTCGTTCCTCGGCCAACGAATAGGCATTGCGGTGCAACGAGGTAACGCAGCCAGCCTTCTGGGAACCATACCCAGCAGCGGCGATTTAGGCGACATAGTTGAGCGTTCGAAACTCAAAAATCGCCCCCCCCCCCCCCCCCCCCCCCCAGGTAGTTCGTATGTTACTGTTGTCGCTACAATATGCAATAAAAATAAAATATTAGAATTGGGTCCCTATGCGATAAACTTTTGATTGATCGAACTTGTACTACCATGGCACGGAACCCTCCGTGTAGGAGTCCGACTCCCATTTTACCAGATACCTTGTTTATAAATAATAACGAATATCAGACATGAAATTGTACTTTAATTTATGTATATTTTAATAAAACCTTAACTAAGTATCGGCACATAAAATATACTCTGGCAATATTGACATTAGCGGAAGGAATGCTCAAAGTAACTCTAAGTACTCTAACGAATTCGGAATGCATATTAAGTGAACGTGGAATTCATTTCAATTTCATTTGGTGAGTTTCCGCAGAGCTCGACTGTTGCCACTTTGACCGGCAATAGTACCATGCCATCATGTCAATTTCAAATATTTTTAAGTACCTATAGGTATAATGAACTCTAATGGTACTGTTGTACTTAAAATTAACTCATTATTTTGACGATCGGTTGAGCCTGGGTTGAGCATAGTTGGTAGTGATCCTGCCTGTGAAGATCACGTTCTTAGGTTTTAATCTAGACAAAGGCAAATTTAATTTGATATGCATGTATTACGTAGTTATACAATTCGATTATATAAATATTATTATAGTTTCTGAGTTTTGGATGTTTTTTATGTATTGTAATTATGTATATCTAACTATCTTCGTCTAGTACCTACCCAAAAACAAGCATTATTTAGCTTACTACGAGGCTAGATTAATTTATGTAAGAATGTTACCTAATATTTATTCTTCACATTAATAAATATATAAATTATATGATCATTCAACGCACTTATGTCAAAAAATCTCTTCATAGTTGGGCTCCTTATTTACCTATGTACCAAATGTACTAGGATTTTTCGCGGTTCCATCTACATTTTAATAATAACTATTATTGTTGACTAATGCTTACATTTAATATGCACACAAACTTAAAGTAAGTTAAGTTACATACAAAGTTACAAATTTAACAATTTATAAACTAGATTGAAAAAGTTACGATACTAAATCCGTCAAAATATATACAAAAAAACTGTAAAAATGTGGACTATGCTTGGCGTGGCTGGGCATGTGCGGCGACCAGTAATAACTCTAGCAGCGTCCAAAACACTCAAAACCTTAAATTTTCGCTGTACGGTAGCATAAAAAAGCGCCCTGGGGGAAATTTCGGACGTGAATTAAAACGAATATTTTGGTATTGATAACTGCGGTGACTTTGCATTTGAAAACTGGCCCGCAGGGTAACGGATATTCATTGTGTTTTTATTTTATTCACGACTGTATATATATTCCAAATAAATTATTAAATGGACCAATCATGATAACTTTTTCTTTATATTTGAATACAAATTACCGTGTATGTGTGGTTGCTTTGTTTTATTTATATATATAAAGATTAATCTTTTATTTTATTTATATAAAGATTAATCTTTATTGCACTAAAAGAAATATTCTACGTAACATTTTGTCATGCTTTTTTTGTACAAATTACGCACATATGTGGAACGGAACTCCATTTTTTTTCACCAGTATATGCGGTTTGTGAAACATTTAAAAAAAATCTGTCAATTATGTACCAATTTAATTAAGATGGCTTCATATCGGTGGATACGAAGATGAAGTCTGCTTGTAACAACTTCTGTGGAACCGCGGCGGTTGGATCACTACAGCCAGCGGTACCCTCCTACGTATCCCGCCGACACTACACGACAAAAGCTGAACAACTAATCCAGTACGTGCCCGACAAGTCCAAAACCAACCCTGAGGGTCGAGCGCTAGGAGTACTGCCGCAATGTGAATTTCAATTAATTTGTGGTGAGAGTCCCGACCGCGAAGTAATTTACACATAAATTTTATTCTGCTCGTAGTAATATTGAGATGCAACATATGAGGTAGTTATGTCCTCAGGGTATTCGTATTTCTTACTTTTAGTCTATACAAACATAATGGCAGCGTCAGTTCCGTTTGAGGCGGCTCTGTGTTATCCAGAAAGATATATTCAGAGGATTCCCTTTTGCTTTGTTCGCAGTACTGAAATAGAATGTTGATATTTACATGTTAGAAAAACACATATGTGCTAACAAATAACATATTAATAATCTATTTAGTCAGCCGGGACAGTTACGCCAGCAGAGCAAGTATAGCTATCATAAACTATATCAAAATCTACAGATATTAGTAGTAATAAGAAAGGCTGTTGTTGTAGGAAGAAATACTAGTATAACTATCGGGTCATTCGCGAAATGGATCTTTGGTTATATGCGTATCTGGTCGTTTGCGAAACCCAGTCAGGTAATTAGCGTATCTGGTCATTCGCGTTTCTGGTACTTTGCGTCGAAAGGATGTAAGGCTTGTAAATATTTCATTCATTGATTATTTACCAAAAATCGAATTAAGAGAAAAGAAACAACTGCAAAATATTCATTAAATCGTACGTTTATTATATTGAGTTATGTTTCTTTCCTACTAACACAATTCTCAAAGTGACAGATCAAAGAAAAAAAATAGTGTTAAATCACTACTAAATTATAGCTATTCAGTCCCCCGTTGCGACTGTCTGCCGATATCGATGTCTGTATGCAAACTCAAAAGCTACCGATAATATTTAATACCCTTCAGAAACAGAATTCCACATGGACGAAGTAGCGGACAAAAGCCAGTAAATAATAATAATCGATACAATAATATGAATATTATCTCAGCAGGGCCAGTAAGCCTCTAGTTCAGATTTGGGTCGCCAAAATGTATAGCTCGCCTCGTTGCCCCCTTGCAAGGGTTTATTGCAACAGTTAGTACTATTTACGACTAACAAAGGTATTTCATGATTTTCATGAATGACCCTTTACTGACCCTCCTTTAGAAAATGGTTTCAATAGTAATTACGATAAATCTTTATTCCTTAATTGGGATACGCGTCGTGGAAAATACGCTCATGATTGCCTCAATCACTTCGTATGAATAGGACAAATAGGTATATTCTTAAATAGGTAAAGCATTTTGGTCTACGAATTGTATTGCGATTCTCTAAAATTCTACTTGTTTCGACTACCCAGCTTAAAAAGGTAGTCAAAAAAGCCTGGGGTACCTAGTAAAAAATATACTCTTCGGAAGGATGAATATATTTTGTTTCGAGTATATTTATATACTTACGAGTATTTACGAGTATGAAATCTACTTTTACACGTGTCGTTACATTATGTCGTCAAAAATGGTGATGATAAAATCAGCGAGAAACATAGTTTGATGTCAAAACGGATAATTATTTACTCGTAAAAAAGTTGACTACTTATGTATTTTATAATAATGTATTTTTTATCGTTAGGTTAAAAACAAAACAATAATATCTTTTATCATAGATAACGTTCTCGTAACCACGTTTACGTGGTTATAGTTTCTGAGTATCGTCTATCACGTCTACACGCGTGAGTAATTTTTTACCCAGGTGCATATAACGTCAGCTTGCAAAAATGCAATACCAAGACGTCGAGATCAGATACGACTAAGTTTGCGTAATTCGTTCAGTCATTTGTTAGATACCACCTGTTTCCGCTTCCGCGATTGAAATATTGTCAGGCAATGCAACCGATATAAGGGAAAAACTTCTTTACTGACAACGGCTGTGTTTGTGTGATGTGATGTGTCATGATCCAGTATCAATTAGGGCGCGGCACATAAAGTAGAGACATAAGAAGAGGGTCTATGTGTATATTGTAACGATACAATAAGTGTCTTTCGGCCTGTTAAGCCTAGTTGGTTGGTGGTTGGCCCTGCCTACGGAACTAGAGGTCCCGGGTTCGAATCCCGGTAAGGGCATTTGTTTCTGTGGTGAGCAGGAACATTTGTGCCTGAGGCTTTGATGTTTTCTATGTTTTTAAGTATATATCTATTAAATATATCGTCGTCTATAACGTAAATGTGCATGATTAATTAAAAAAACAAACAATGACATTAGGTTTTACGTATAATACGAATTACTACTACGAATAAACAGTAAAAAAAAACAACCAAAGTATTATAACCGTTTAGTGTAATGTGTAGTGTAATTTGTTTTAATATTCTCTGTAATCTTTAGCTGGTGGTCCGAGGTTTAAATCCCGATGGTGAGCTTATGCTCACATTAATTACTTAGTTATATGGATAAATTCTACAATCTTGTCACACGTACAGTCAAGAAGTTTGATTGTAACATGATACAAGGTACCTATGACACTCCAGGGAAAATTCGTTGTCGAGTGCAACAAGCCTACCGGTGCTGCTATCGAGCCTATCGGTGGTTGGCAGTCGTTGTGCGAGATCGTGTGTGTACAGGCTGTACAGTGACGCGGGCTTGCGTCACGATCTGGAGTAGCAGACCTTGTTTCCTTAGTTAGACCATGGATTATATGGACCTAGTGCAGAGTGTTAAACAACAAAGAAATGCAATAACAATGTTTCTAGTTTACACTAGAATTCCATTCACTCCCTAATTAGTCGGTTCATCAATTAAGTTTAAGTACAAGGAAAGAAGTAAGGAACCATTTTAAGGGGTCCACAAACACCATCGAAAATGAATTGTGCGTGATAAGTTTCCTTCCTTTATCGATACTGATGACAGTTCGGTTAAAATGATTGCTGTAAGCTACCCATCTATGTGTCATGGGGATTTCTGAGAATAAGTAGCAATTCTCTGATATTAATATATATTAAATTTCTTATATTGACTATCATATCCATTATTTGCTTATTCATTAATTTAGATGTATCGCGATAGCTGGCTGGGGATGCCTTGCAGATTCCCCAGTAATAAAGTAAATACGTACGATTAAAAATTCGGCACTAAAATCGGTTGATCGAATCGTTTATACAATTCATAATCGCTAGATTTGACAAACAATTATGTCTTAGCCTCATCACTACAAACATCAATAGACAAGTGTCAAATATGTGATCTAAATAAATCCAATATAGCTAAGTGGCTCAAAATAACAGAAGTATATGTGACTCGATGCTTATTTTGAAGTCTTCGTACCACAGCTCCTCCTGCCGTTGACTAAACTATGTCTCAATTTGTTTCACAGCCATGTATGTACATATCGCATATTATGATTCTCAATATAATGACGTAACATTTGTTACAATACAGAGTCAAAAATATTGCCTTTCTTATTGTAACCTCCAATTGGGCTTTTTGATTTTGTCTTGTGTCTATACAAGATTATGTGTACCCAAGACATGACCTGCATAATAGTACAACGCGCAAAGCTGTTTATAATTTGTGAGCTGTACTAATGGAAACAATGGTGGCATGTTCTTGTGTGGTGATGGCCCGAGTTGATCATATAGATATTTAAGAGGCTAAATGTACGTCTTGTGCATAACAGTATAGGAATTCATAGGGAAAATTGTTGCAGCTAGAAGGGAGCACTTAATAAACAACCACCTTCTTCATACTTACATGTGTATCAAATCTTTTTAAGCTACAATGTCGTTAAATTTTGCTTGTGTTTATACTTATTTATATTTGCGAGTAAGGGACAAAACAAATATTAATTAAAATACCTTAGACGGATACCTAAATCCCGATAAATTAAACATGTTCCCTTTCAATAGGGGTTTTCCTAGGTCAATATTTGAAAAGTCAATGAAATACATTTTACGATAGGTATACTTTGAATTATTTAAAACGTATAAGTTTAGAAACTATACTTCCACCGCGTTCCAATTGGCATTTAGCAATATCTTGAGAGTGATTTGTTACAGCCTATTTTCGATTCCGATTCCGGCAAGAGCCTCTGCCCCCCATTGGAGCGTGTTCAGAATGGTGATGACATATTTATTTAAAACTTCCCAAATACAATTGTATGAACAAAGTGCCGCGGAAAATAATTTTCCGTAAATCCACACCACCCGGTAGGTACACAGGTTTCGTTTACGCAATTACGTTTTGCGCTCTAATTGGTAAATTGTCCCGTCAGTAAAGAAAATTAATATCGCTTATTCTGCGCAAGTAAACGTCGTAGGCAATTGAGGCTTAAGTACAAGTGAACAGTGAAGATCACGGCGGAAATACATGATCAGTAGCCTTGTACTGCACCATGACGCATGTACACTGTACAGTTAGCAAAATTGAGTAAAATAAAACTTAAAACTAAAGTAATGAGTACAATTTTCCATTTACTATTTTAAATAAATACCAGACAACAATGTACATAATCTGCGTCATGAAGTGTAACGTGGTTTTCTATAAACCCATATTAATAAAAAGCAATTCGAAGATTTTGTTCACGAAAATACCCTCTTTTTTTTCAGAAAAATTAAAATATTGAAATCAGCATTTCATAATAATGAACAATAACTTATCTCCGTCTTTTTCACAGGTTTTTGACAAATAAATGTGTTATATCTCGATTTTCTGAAATATCTGCGCGCGGTCTAATCTAAATAACATACATGTCATCAGAAAACATCGATATAAGCCAAATGAAAGGTCCACGGAAAAAACATATCTAGTCCACTTAAATTTCATAACAAAAAGCAACCTAACTGTTAAAGACATAAGGTGCAAATTGCCTTTGAAATTTCAAACGACTAGACATGTTCTTTCCGTGGTCCCTTCAAATAAGCCTTAAAATGCTCTGAATATTTTTTCATCGCCCTATAATGGAAAACTAGCATGACTTGTATTGGCTGCCTACTGTCCGGAATGTGTCCACTACGAGCCATAGGAAGGATATTGGAATGCCTCGCTCGAGTTGTATTTAAATGGCGCGATTGTGTTGGTATTACAATCACACCGCCGCGGAATACTCACTGCCATGCCAGGTTCCCGATAACAAAAATAAACAAGAATCGCGTGACAAAGCTAAGCATATTTATTTATATCCGTTAATGGAACCGCAATTGGTATTCGATCCAAATAATAGGAATTGAATGATATTGTTTTCAAGACTAGCTTTCGTACACATCATCGTGAAACAAGTATCCTATGTGTTATACTGCCATACGATCTTCTTCGTTCATTTCACCTTATCTACTTCGTCAATTAATTGGCTTCTGAACTATTTTAAAGAGTGCCGGATATGACAAAATTAGAGCTAGAGATATAAAATTCATAAACAAAGAAATATCACCGATACTGACCCACCTAATAAATCAGTGTATCGACAAATCCATATACCCAGATAAATTAAAAATTGGACTGATTAGGCCTATACATAAAAAAGGTAACCTTACTGACACAAACAACTATAGACCAAACACAATATTGCCGGTGATAGATAAAATAATTGAAACATATCTAGGCAAAACAATCAATAATTTCCTTTCAAGCAACGGAATAATACATGACAAACAATTTGGATTTCAAAAAGGAAAAAATACTACACAACTGCTAGCACAATTCACAGATGAAGTAAACACACACTTGAACGATAAGAAGCATGTCTTGACAGTTATGATTGACTTCAGCAAGGCTTTCAAAACATTAAATCACGAAAAACTCTTTAAAAAACTAAAGCAATGCGGTATACAGGGGCCGGCCCTAAGTTGGTTAAAAAATTATAATACAAATAGGTACAATACAGTCAGCATCGCAGGAGAACAAAGCGAGCTGCAGCAGTCCTTACATGGTACAGCACAAGGCTCCATAATTGGCCTAACGGAATACCTAATTTATGTCAATGATATGTATAACATGTTTGGGGAGGCATCTGTGTACCAATTTGCTGATGATACATGCTTAATAACAGCTGATACTGATATTAACGAGGCGGAACGCAGGATGCAGCGCGAATTCGAAGCACTATGCAAATGGTCGCACGACGTTGGGCTATCCATCAACTACCAAAAAACAAAAATAATACACATTCACTCACCCCACATTAAGACCAATGTAGTGCCTAATATAATAGCCCATGAACACCATTGTTTGCATGGCTCAAATTCGCGCTGTAACTGTAAACCTCTGGATGTAGTAACACAGCATACCTATCTTGGATTAGTAATAGATAATAAGTTTAACTGGGGCCCTCATATAGACAGTGTATGTAAAAAACTTAGAGCCATACTTAGTAACTTAAGCATAATTAAGCACAAAATGCCATATTATATACTACGATTATTGTACATGGCTTTGGCAGACTCAATAATAAATTATGGGATATCCAGTTATGGGAGAACTTATAAAACCTATTTACAGCGCATATGTAATGTACAGATAAGAATACTAAAAACCATTGTGCCACTAAAAGTCAAATATCAATATAAAAATAATTATGATAAATTGTTTGAACATTGTAGAATATTAAATGTATTTAATAAAGCCAAAATGGCGGTGATTATAGAATATAAGCACAACCTATGCAAGCTATTTAGGTATAAAAGATCAACAAAACTGCGGACACTAGACGAAATTAAGAACTTCATTGTGCCAAAAAGCAATAACAACTATGGCCAGAGAATCTGGTCCAATCATCTACCTTACATCCTAAATGGCTTACCCAGAGAAGTTATAAATAAATTGGAGGAGCAACCCCATCAAATCAAATATATACTGAATAATTTTTAAGAAAAAAAAACCGACTTTAATGGGGGAGTCCGGTGAAAGATTATTAATCTTAGATGGTGCACTCTTACATTCCATACAATAAAATACAAAAATGGCTATAAGTATGTTTATAATGGTAGAAGACTAAGTACCCTCAATTCCTCATGAAATCATGGAAAAACCTTGCTTGCTTGACAAACAAAACGAAGAGAACAAATCGCCAAACGTGAACTACGCGTCGTTGAAGAGTTCCGTTCTGATCATCATCAGCAGTTCCACTTCATCAAATGTCACTTTTATGAATGAAAATGCTTGATTAGTTCATGAAAATACTAAAATCACTATTTGTGTGCCTTTCACATTTGAGGAGTTTCATCGATTCCTAATGGATCCCATCATCTGAACTCGAGCATGACAAAAATCAATCGTGAAAATAGAACTTGCTTAACAAACACCACTAGAAGGACAAATCGCCAAACGTGAACTTTTCGTCGTTGAAGAGTTCTGTTCTGATCATCATCAGCAGTTCCACTTCATCAAATGTCACATTTTTGTATGATAATGCTCGATTTGTTGATAAAAACACAAAAATCACTATATGTTTGCCTTTAAGATTTGAGGAGTTCCCTCAACTCCTCATGGATCCCATCATCAGAACTCGAGCATGACAAAAATTAATCGTGAAAATAGAACTTGCTTAACAAACACAGCTAGAAGGACAAATCGCCAAACGTGAACTTTTCGTCGTTGAAGAGTTCTGTTCTGATCATCATCAGCAGTTCCACTTCATCCAATGTCACATTTTTGGATGCAAATGCTGGACTTGTTGATAAAAACACAAAAATCACTATATGTTTGCCTTAAAGATTTGAGGAGTTCCCTCAATTCCTCATGGATTCCATCATCAGAACTGCCTTTTGACAAAAACGGGACTAACTTGGATATATATACATACAATAAAAAAATTTTTTTTTCAAATCGGTTAAGAAATGACGGAGTTATGGAGTAACAAACATTAAAAAAAAAAAAAACATACAACCGAATTGATAACCTCCTCTTTTGAAATTTTGAAGTCGGTTAAAAAAAAAGTTGAATGAAAATAAGTGACAATTTATAATTGAACAATTGTAACTAAATTTAGAAATCATTTGCTTAGCAAATAATCCCTAAAATTAGAGATTAGGCTAAGTTTTCTTTATCATGTGTATTATCATTATGTGAAAATAAACAGTTCAATTTTTTTTATGGTACACCAGTTGAACCAGTTTTAGAGAGGATATAAAGTTATGGGACCAACTACTTTTAGAGCACAAAGCCAAAAAATATACAAACGTAGCGCGCCGCTAGAGGCCTTCGAAATGGCTCCTACAAATTAATATAATATTATGACGTCACTCTTTATACCTATTTGAACCAATATCAAAACCGTATACAAAGGTACATGGGATAGGTAGTGTTATACTGCTTTTAGGTACATCGCATCTGACACCCCCCTGGAGTTGCAGGCGTCCATGTTCTGCGGTGACCGCTTACCATTAGGCGGGCCGTACGCTTGTTTGCCGCCGACGTGGTATACCGTTCACTCTTGAACAACACATTTTACGAATTTTTGAATACTCACATCTCTATTTAAGCTTTTGACAAACTGTAATAATTAGCTATTTCAATATTTTGATGGCTTACTATCCGTATAGTGACTCCATGTTGTAAAATCTTGCTCGTGGAAAGTACCCAATAACAGCAACTAAATAACATTTTATAACTTACAGTCTTGTAGAGCAAATTTCGACGTCAAAATGAAAATACCTAAGCAAGAATTTTATAACGTGTGTTTGAGACCGTTCAGTAAAAGTTTAAGGAAGGAAGAAGGTATATAGGACATTTTCTGAAAGCATTTCTAACAGGCAAGCAAATCGAAGAAGGAAGTCAATTTTAATATTTTTCGTTCGTTAAGTAAGTTTGTGCAGTAGGTAGTTGTAGATAACTGGTCTGTCACGGATCTCATCTAGAGACATTTTTGTGGCGCTCCTGTAAAAAGAAATTGCAATTACGAGTATATTATCGGATTATCGAGATAGCAAACTATGTGATGAGTATGGTCGCGTGTCGTTTGATGAGTTCCTGATTTATGCGCTTTCACTGTCTAATAGAGTTGAATGGCAAAATGTTATATCTTGTATAATTCGAATCCTTATGTTTCCGAATTTTTCCTCAGTACGAGTAAGTATAGCATTCGGCGAAGCTTATGGAGGAGAGGCAGAGACACGAACGAAAATAGAATTATTCTACATCAATGTACTAATACAATAATAAGACTTACATCGGAACTGGTTTGCAAAGCTTGATAAAGTTTTGTTTCACTTAGCATGCCAGTTGAAATATTGCTTATATATTTTCACATAGATATTGCTCGTTTAGTCTATAGCAAGCCATCATTTAGTCTATAGCAAGTCTATAGAAATCTCAACAAGCCCAACCGGCGAGAACTAGCGACAGAACAATTAAATTATCTTCAAATCCAGCACTGCAAAAATGGGGTCTTATAGTTTTTATTTTTACTCAGTAGTTTCCGCAATTGGAAATGTAAGTAACTTATGTACCTACGGAAATTGAGTTATCGTCTCGAGAAAGATTTGTATTTATTATATGAATTCTCAAAGTGAACGGATGCAATATCTACGAGTATAGGGCTACCGTTTAATTCAGGCGATGCATGTGCGGCGCGGAGATTTAGTGGATTGGCGGCAAAGTAAAGGGTATAGTGGACGGTGAAGCGGAGCAGGACCCAGCCACTTTAACGTTAACCTGGCTCTGCGCACCGCCTAGGGGACGCCTGAACTAATTTTAGTGCCGGGAACCCTCTCGGCTGGCGCTCATCACATAGACGCTTTCGTCTACATACGGTTTTTCGGATGCTATCGGATACGAGCGTTGCGCTAGGAAATAGTTGGCAGTGAAAGCGTTGCGTTCAATTTGTCAAAAGCAAATAAAATGGTTACAATTTGTATCGAATGTACTTTGAGACCGACTAGTTCCTGAGTGTAACAGAATCGACTGCGGCACATTACATATTTAGGTACTAGATTGGTCATTTATACTGGACGGAGATATTAAGAGGGCGCAGTACGCTCGGTCTGGCTCGGTTCTCCATACAAACGTATTTACCCTCTCATTTTAAAACGCCATGCTAGAATAACATGAAAAATTGTATACACAATGGGATCCGGCATATCTAGGTCGGAAATTAGTTTATGTTGCTAGAAATTGTAAAAGAAAAAAAATACAGCGGTTTTTTGAGTTTTTTACGGCTTGTATGAAAACCTTAATAATCGCTGTATTTTTTCTCCATTATAATTTCAAGCAACAGAAACTATGTTCCGACCTAGATATGTCGGATCCCATTGTGTATACAAAGTTTCATGTTATTCTAGCATGGCGTTTTAAAATGAGAGCATAAATACGTTTGTATGGAGAACCGAGCGTACTGCGCACTCTTAACATAGTTATAGTTATCAGCACAAGATTAAAGAACCTTTCGGATGAGCGACGACATCATCCGAGCGCTTTAAAGACGAAGTTGTTCAGTTATCCATAGAGTACTACGTTGTACCTCGTTCCGCTTACATAACGATATCGACAGCCCTCAAATATAGAGATCGCCCTGAATGTCAACAGTCCGGAACTGGAATTGTCTGGTTTATGAAGCCGCAGGGGTACGAGAACATTGAAATGGATTTCTATTTAACGACACAAGATAAATAATGGCAAGAGAGAGAAAAGGAGCTACTTACTAGTATTATGCTACATACTGGTATTTAAGTAATAATGATCAGGCAAGGATGAAATTCCTATACTTCATCTCAGTGGCTTTACTGTATATGTGAATAGTATATATCGCCAACCATACTTTGCCATGAAATCTGCACGTTGATAACGAACGCTAATAAAAATAGATATTATAGTGGCTTTTGGATGTCATCCGGCGATATGATTATGTTAGATGTCAGTGGAATTTGGGGCGTGTAGTTTAAGATTGGGTGTACTGGACAGCTCACATTTAGCAACTAGCTATTTCTAATCAATGCGCCTCTCCAACTCACGCTTACCAGGAAAACTCGTTTAAACAAAACCGTGAATGATTCACTGTTTTAGTTCGTAACCACTTTAGTTGAGGTTCGTTTCATGAAACTTATTAGATTTAATGGTTTTAGTTAGCTGAGATTATATAAAACTACAACTGCCCAGTTCATTATTTCATTTGAGCAATTCATGCGGTCTTGCTCTTCAGACATGCCTAGGCCTGTTTCTCTCGGTTCTCATATACCCCCGGAGTTTTAATTCACCCGAACGTGGCTGACATTATTTAATCGTGTGGCAATAAACAATTTAAGGCAATCCGAGTACAGCTTTGAGGTTGTAGAGCCAGGTGACGAAGTCAGGTGTCAAAATGTCCAAGTCTTCATTGGGTCCAGGATATGAGTGAAGGGGGTAGCGCCGGAAGATGTGCTCGGTGGTTTGTTCTTCCTCACCGCACTTGTAGATTGGAGATTCCTTCTACTGATGTGACAGTGACACCGTCGTACTAGGTTGGTGGGTCGTATTAGGTTGAGTGAAAGCGTTACTAGGCAATGGCGTTTACACGCTACCCTAAGTACGAGTATTTAGATGACAATGCATGTTCTAGGCTATTCGGTATTTTCAATGTACATAAATAAGGATAGCAAATTCCACATAAAATTATTCTAAAACTTTGCTAATTGCTCATCCTTACTTAGTAAACTGCAGCATTTCTAATTACGATTAAGTAAACATTACCATCGCCTTTGCGGTCTTGTCCCATCAAGCCGGAGCTACTCATGTGTATATAAAATTAAATTAATGTAAGCCTGCCTCGAGCGTTTATTGATGTTGTATTCGTTTTAATGATGCCGGCTGATGGGGTGAAGAACGATACTGTACAATTTAAATGTGGATGAATTTTATAATAATGTATACTTATGTAGTAGCATTTATAACCACGGCGAGGGAGCCGTCGCACAAATTCTATTTTGTTGAATGTTTTATTAAGGCCTTTATTTTTAATATATCCAGTTTTTTTCATTATTTTTATTTAATAAATTGCAGCACTAATAGAAACACGATGACACCAGACGATACGAGCGTTGAGATTAGTAAAGCCTATTTTAACTAGTCACACAGAAAGACGTTGTTGTTATAAAAAGGGGTACGCAGAAAACCCCATCCCTAAGTACAGTATTAGCTAATAAAACCAAAATAATTCAAATGCCTCATTCAAAAGCTTAATAGGTACTTTAGGTAGGTACTTGAGGCTAATATAAAATAGGAAAGTCATAAAATGGCTCGTGACAGGGAAGGGGCGCGTAAAACTGTGATAAAGCACTACATACAATATTTATGGAAAACTTCATAGATTTCAGTTGTTATGAAGGTATAAAATAAGTGATAAAACTTTCCGTCTCTGTCATGTTTATAATAACGTAAATGATAAAACAGCGAATATTTTGCGTATAAGGTTCTATTTTGGAGAAGAAAATAAAAGCAAACTGGCGCTTTGAGCAGAATAATTTTGAAATGGACGCGCCTTTTCTTGTAGACATTGTTTCAATGTGTGATATTACGAGTATTATGCCTGTGTGTTTACGTCAGATGTGAGCGGAATTACACTGGAACCGCGTTCAGTTTAAGATTCCAATAGACGAAATACCATTCATATGTTCTACTGAACCTATAATACCCCTTATAGTTGTGCATATAATACCTGCATCCTTATAGTATTAGATCGGCACCCTCATTTAAACGTTTAATTAATTATTTTCCTAATTTTTACATTTTATGACTTCCCCTAAGTAAGTTGTTTACGGGTGAAATGGCCTGAATGAGCATTTTGTACGACATATAGTTAAATACGAATACAATGACTATTACAATATAACATATTTATATACGAGCAGATAATGTTACCAATGCAACAAAAATCCATAAATTATAATTATAATTTTCATATGGTGAGCGTGTTCTGAAAATAAATGCACGCTGCGTTATATTTAGCAAAAAAAAATTCTTTTCATAATTTGTTACCCATTATAATTCTGGAAATTATCTGATAATGATAAACATAAGTCACAAATAGTGTTGAAAAAAATTGCAACTAAACAATGTTTCTTAACCGCTAAAATAAACAAAGGTATCGTTGTTCGTGATAGTTCGTCACGTTCGTATTTTTAAAATCGCTTTCTACGCTAGCGCACAAAATTAACTTCTGCGCACAGAATAAATACACACAAAAACGTTGCAGTATGTCTTTTCGAACTGGTGAAGAGTAAATACATTTAGAACCGGGGATTGCTTGAAAGAAAGGTTTACGTGCCTTTATTACGGTGAAACAAAAAGGAGAAAATGATTACATTTTTCTTGCCTTTGCAGATAAAGCCACGCAATTTATAGTTATCTCTAAATCCTGCCGGTTCAAATACCACAAAGTTGCTGAACGTTGGAGTACGATTTTTCAAGATAATTTAACATATATAATTTGATTGCCAGGAATATACTTAAAGTCAATACAACGAGGAAATGCTGCCAACATAATCGGCACAATGCCTAATAAAGGGTTAGGTCGAAAGAAACAGTGTTTTGTTGCAATTTTTTTAATACTGATTGTAACTAACGTTTATTGAACATGTTTTAACTAGGTTTTTTTATTTAGTGTAAATTTTACAATTACTGAATAAATTATTGTGAAGTGTCATCTATGAGATACTAAAGGATTGATAAAATAATATTATTACTTTAAAGTCCAAAAAGTTTTTTCTACTTAGTTATGTCCGCTTTCATTTAAGTCAGAGAACCCATATTCACATATCCAAAATTAATCCTCAAATGCATGTTTTTTTAGGTTTGACCGAAATTAATATTTGTGATGCATTATTGTTTACTGAAACCGGGAAAAACATTTAAAAAAAAACAGATTTTTACTGATTCATCTGCGTTACATAGGTCAAATCCTATTTATGTAAATATATAATTATTATTCATCATCATCATCATCATTTCAGCCGAATGACGTTCACTGCTGGACATAGGCCTCCCCCAAAGACTTCCACAATGACCGGTCCTGCGCCACCCGCATCCAGCGGACACCCGCGACTCTTACCCTTATAATTATTCACTACATTATAATTAATAAGGTATACTATAGTAGCCGGCGGTTAAGAAGTCAATCTTGACACCTGTCATTTCCATACATTTTATAACCTGTCTGCCTTTTTAATCCCCGACACAAAAAGAGAGGGGTGTTATAAGTGTCTGTCTGTGTATCTGTCTGTGGTATCGTAGCTCCCAAAGGGATGGACCGATTTTCGTTTAGTGTTTTTTGTGTAATAGATAATTTTCGCGAGTGTTCTTACCCATGTTTCATGGAAATCTGTTCAGCCGTTTTTGGGATATTGAGCTTTGATATGAAAATGTCGAGGGTTTTTCTACTTTTCTAGGTTGTAGTTATACTGGATAGTGGAGTTCAGATAGGTCATAGCTGACCTAACTGAATATAAAGTTGAAAAACAACAATTATATATTGACGTAAGTGGAATAAGGCATTTAACCTGGCGTCTCTACTATTAGTAATTGCATATAGATTTTAATGTGCGTCGCAGTAGATATGTATGTGCGATAGGATTTTCCGAGCCTACATTTAGTTATTGTTATGGATGCTCGGTCAAAAAATAAATAATTTCGATGGCTATACGTATCTTAACATTCGCGCTTCCATAAAACCCGATAAATTGTATGAAACCCTCCACTTCATCATTCTGTCACTTCAATTCAAAATCCAATCCTCCGACGAGCCTATCTAACGCCTCGACTCATTTATTACTTTGGAATAGGTTTGTCGAAAGTGGAAGAGTTGAAAACGTGACAGCATTTACCCGTTACGTTTCTCACTCGTGATTTTAATAAAAAATTGATTTGGATAAAAAAGTTATATTTAATATTTTTTTTAGGTTATCATTAATTGCCTTAATACATATTAAATAATTGATAGGGTTCCGTTTAAGACCAAAGCAAACGTAGCTACCAGCGGAACACGCGCAAACTCATAAATATGGCTGAGACTAACTACGTCTGCATTTGTCGGTGCGATATCAGTGAGGTACTACCTGTTACTGTCAACTGTGAGCCGAGTTGGTACAGATTCGTTACTGCGCGCTTACAATGATTAAAATTCAATGAGTGATTTTTATTTGCGGTGGAATACCGCATCCAGCCCGCCCCGCCAAGTCAATACACAAAATACAAATAAACAACTTCGAACGAAACCAAACTGTTAAAGCAAACCTACAAAGAAGCTTCCTCACTCAGCACTCTGAAAAGAATCAGTACCTACTAATTAAGGACGCCTTTTAAACGGCGGAGGTTTCCAATCCATTTGGTTGGCAACATAATTGACTGCGTCCCGGAAAAGATTGATCTCCTTTACTCGCTATCGGATTCGCTACTGCTTATTTTAGTGTAATTATGTATATCGATTTTAGTCTAACAGCGAGAGGCTTTTTTGGGGAGGCCTATGGCAAAGGAAACCATGCAATGTTTCAGGACTACTATGGCCAGAGGATCTGGTCCAATCATCTACCTTACACCCTAAATGGCTTACCCAGAGAAGTTATAAATAAACTAGAGAAGCACCCCATACGATCAAATATATACTTAAAAACAGTTGCATAAAATAAATGATAATAATAAAAGAACAATTGTAACTAAATTTAAAAACCATTTGCTTAGCAAATAATCCCTAAAAGTAGAGATTTAGACAAGTTTTATGTCAATATATATAATCAATATGTGAAAATAAACAGTTTAGATTTTAATTATTATTTTTTTGTAAAATGGCTATCAATAGTCTGTTAACTCTTTCCTTGCCAATGATTTCGTAGCGCTAGCTTAGCCCAAAACCGAAAACATGCAAAAACCGTATACACGTATAGAGGAAAACAGACAAGAACGCGCTAGCGCAGGTTCTTGGAAAGTGGCCGAAACGGGGCAAAAAATAGCAGCGGGACAGCAAAATATTATCGAGTAATGCATATAATGAGGCTTTAGCGGGCGATCTCAGAATGAAGACTAGCCAAAACACAAAATCACTTAGCCAAATGGGTCTTAAATGGACAGCCCCTTATAAATTCGGCCAACGAATATAAAATGGCTATTATTAGAGATATTAACCCTCAACTTCATAAATTGTATCTACTTTCCCAAAATTCGACGAAAAGCGAGTTTTATTTTCTAACAACTCACTTCTTAATTTGGAAGTTGGAGTTCGAACTTGGATTTTATGGAGAGCGTTAAACTCAAAATTGACTTCATCAAAGCCATGCGAAAGCAATTCTTAAGAACTATTCCGTTTTGTGCAGTTCAATCGCTTAACTTGTGCTTTTAGTAAAATAAGGTTTTAGAAAAACAGCTACTATGGCATTGATGATGATGAAGGATCCGATTATTGTTTTTTTAGGGTTCCTTAGTAAACAAGGAAACGTCGACAAAATGGTAAATTTCTTGCTAACCCATGGCGTGGGTTTTCATTGAATTCATACATTTAATGCTACATATATTTATATAAATATTCGTGCATAAATAAAATCCGACGTTAAAGTCTTTTAAAAAAGGAAATCAGGCTGGACTCTCCTTACTCGTAACTTTCAGTAACATCGTGAATTTGGTTTTTCAATTTGTAAATATGTATGACCCCGATGTAGAATTATATTTAGCAACTTAAGTACCCCAGCTCCAAGAATGAAGAATATTCTTAATTATTAAAGTATGCGCACTTAAACAACGGTCCCGTTTCGCACGTTACTTGTCTAATTAAAAGGAAAATTGTTTCACTCTCGCCGTGGACGCCTACACTAATGGCATTAATAGTCCTTCAAGGGTAAACAGGATGCTGCCATACGTTTGGATAAATTAAAAATTACTGCTGCGAACATTAACAGTAATATATCAAGTATAAGGTCATCCAAAATCAAAACGTAATTTCATGTTGTACGTCAAATTTGAACGGACTACTAATCTTTTAAAATTCTATTCCTTGGGTGTATTCCTTTTATAGGACGGTAAACAAAATTTAGTTGAGTTTATTCCCAATAAATAATCACCACTTACACAACTGGGCTTTTTGTTCAGTATTTATCGCTGGTAAAAAATCTAGCTGTTAACAGTGGAAACAAATTGGTGGTAAAAAGTGGGAAATATCCATTTAAATTTTAAATTTTAAAGCAGTTCATAGTAGTAAAATAATAAATAAATGAAAATGTCAGGGGACAGATTTACAGTAATCGAACTAGTCCTATACTAAGCTCAATAAAGCTTGTGTTACTGTCGGCACATCCATGACGATATCTTTAATAGATATATACTTAAGACGGCGCAGTACGATCGGTGTGGATCGGTTCTCCATACAAACGTATTTTAAAACGCCATGAAACTTTGTATACACAATGGGATCCGGCATACCTAGGCCGGAAATTAGTTTCTGTTGCTAGAAATTGAAAAAAAAATACAGCGGTTTTTTGAGTTTTTTACGGCTTGTATGAAAACCTTAACCTTGTAAGCAACAAAAACGAATTTCCCCCCTAGACAAGCTGGATCCCATTGTGTATACACAGTTTCATGTTATTCTAGCATGGCGTTTTAAAATGAGAGCATAAATACGTTTGTATGGAGAACCAAACATACTGCGCCCTCTTAAATACACAGAAAACATCCATGTTTCAGGGTCAAATGTTTTGCTCATCACATAAACAAATGCCCTTACCAGGATTCGAACCCGGGACCTCCAGCTTCGTAGGCAGTGTCACTACCAACTAGGCTACACAGACCAACAAATGCCTAATAAGTCAATGGCGTAGATGCATCATGTTACATTGTATAACATATGTACAAGTAGTGTGGATATATAATCGAATCATCAAATTATCACAAGAAAAAGTCCCTAAATTAAAATATATAAAAAACTAAAAACCCGACTGCGTTTCTGTGTAGGTAATTTGGAATTTGGCGCCAAGAATCCGCCGTTTTTTTATATACCCAGTGGCACTCTCACAGTATATACGAATCTAACGACACCTCTCAAGCTATAAAACATCAGAGCGTGCCAAACAATTATACATACATACTCTCGAAAAACATAACCCTCAGTCTGGCGCAATCGGGTAAAAAGTAGAAAGTATCGACAAATTATGTAATTTTTTATCGTCCATCTAAGTAAATTATTATAATTTACTAGGTTTCTTACGTTTTTATACGCATTAAGTTGCCTAAACGCAATATTTTACGACAAAAAACATAATATTACTTGTTTTCTATTCAACGACGGAAGGTACGGGGCTACTTAACTCTGACGTCACATTTGAGCTGTCAGTTAGTATGAAGCGTTTCAAAGTGTTCAACAGCTATGTAGTGCCTACTTTGACTCTCATTTTTAGGGTTCCGTAGTCAACTAGGAACCCTTATAGTTTCGTCATGTCCGTCTGTCTGAATGTCGGTCCGGCTGTCTGTCCGAGGCTTTGCTATTTTGTCAGCTTTATTGCATATATAAAGCAATAAAGCTGACAAAATGGTAAAATAAAATCTCCCCTACACGTAAAGTGAGGATGTTTTTTTTTTGCTTTAACCTTATGGTGTGGGATGTTGTTGGATAGGCCTTTCAAAATGAATAGAGGCCTTCATGAAACATTCTTTGTTAAAGTGAATATTTTTGGAAATTATAAACTCCAAAAGAAAATAGAAATTCTGTCCCCACTCTATCTTTTGAACTATGGATCCAAAAAAATATGAAATAAACATGAAAGTAAAGCTTAATAAAGACTTCCAACGAAAACTTTAGCGGACATGATCAGTTAAGTTGTTTTGGAGTCATCGTAAAATGTCTTTTCTTCTTAGCAAAAGACATATGAAACGCTGCGAAGGTATTCCCTTTTGCTTGTTATTGTTTTTTTAATACGTTCATTGGGCAACTACGGAACCCTACATCGAGCATGGTCCGACATGCCCTTGGCCGATTTTTTGTCTTTTTGTCTTACTCTGATTATACGAGTAGCTGGTCCCATACAAACATTAGACCCTCTCTAAAACTGGTTCAAATGGCAGCGTATCGTGAAAAAAGTAGTCATCTTGCCTATTTAAACACAACACATCATCGTGTGGTAAAAAGATCCCGTGTTGTCATTTTTGATTACACTTTATCTAACTTCCCGAGCCTGTTAAAGGGGATTCGAACAATTGAAAGTTATTGGTCTTCGCGAACGCTTCGCTTAACCCTGCTATTGACATGAAAAGAATAAAGAGGAAAAGATACGTCTAGAACGCTTTTATGATAGGGAGTGATGACGACATACACGATTTATGCTAACATTATTTCTTTAAGGTAACGATAAAATGGGTTTGAGTATGCCGCGAGGGCTTTAAAGGTTAGGTTAAGTGAAAAGACGAGACCTGCGATGTATAGGGTGCAGTTGCACGATTATCGTTAAAATCCCCGTGTGATTAGACATTGTTCAACAGTAAAGTCGTTTGCGCTATACTGTCGACAAAATGACAGCTTGGATTGAGTTGCATTTTATGTTCTCCGGTTTAAGATACATTTTTATTAAGAGAACACACGTGAGCTGAACTCCGAGAGGCTAAGGGTGAGCGAGCATTCACCAGAGATGTTGTTTCCATACATTTGATACCTACATGTCATGTTTGTGAGGTCACAATATGAATAAAAAACACAGTTTCCCACATCTCTAATATAAATCAGATCTGAAATCTGAGATCTTAATATCTATTAACCCTTATAGTGCCCGACGCCCGTGTTATTATTTATCGTTCACGCCATAATATGATTGATACTCAAACGAGTAGGTAAATGGCCAAATATTGGTATACATGCACGATGTTCATATGATGACGCTTCTCGTGGGCTGAACTTGTCGTCCATTAGGCTGGAAGTCAAGACTTTGATTTTAACAAGGGCCGTACCCTCATAATCCGTTTACGCGTCACAAGAGGCCCTTGTGGCCCTAAAGGAGACGTTTTGTCAGACGTACTTAGCATCCGACTTATGTAAATATTTGTCTTTTACAACGGTGTGAACTGATATTTCCGGAAGCGCTGATGAATGCATGGTACCTAAATGTTAACGTAAGTACATAGCTATACCATGTGGTATGGAAACTTACAGGGGAATGGTGACAATATGAGGAGAATGGTCAAATATGCGGTGTGGTGGTGTAACCATTCAAGACTGAGCATTAAAAGATGATTAAGTGCAAATACGTTACTATATGTAAATCAGATACTGAAAAGTAAGTATCGATCCGTCTAAACCTACAAATATCGCGGTTATAGGCTTTGTATTTAAAAACAGTCTGGTTCTTAAGATATCTTTTAACTTTGCTTGGTTTAGTTTCTATACTGTTAATCTCAAAAACTCAGGTACGCTCTGTGATGAAATTTAATACAAAGCGTACTCGTTTATTTGCTCCTGAGCGGATACGTATGAATACGTGCAAACTGCATAGTTTTCATCAGTGAGTATTTTGATTTGTTAGTCTGCGCATAAATGTAACCAAAAGCCTGCCTCAGTACAAGGCAGGGAACGCCGTGAAACGACTATTGCCAGTGCCCACTCGTAGCTGACTCATTCGTGTAGAATTCATTTGAGCCTTTGCTCTTTGTAGTGGTGGTTTGCAATATACCGAGCCAGTTCTCTGTGCAAATGCGAATACAATTTTACTTTACATGAGCCCAAATATAAATCGATAGCTTTTTTTAATTGTTTTGCCACAAAATTATGTAAATCTATGAAGGAGCGCCCCACTCTATCGCACTAAGGCTATGTTAAAAAGATAGAAAAGGCAGTTTGAACTTAAACTTCGCTATTACTTGTAAACCACAAATGATATATTCAAGGAAGTAAATAAATATATTGGTAATTAATTAATTATTAATAATCTGAACGCAAGATATGATATTCAAATTTTGCAATTTGGTCCGTGCAAGGGCTGAGAGCACGGCATATTAGTTATCGAGCTACTACATAGTACCACTAGCGAGCAGGCAATAGAAAAAAATGGCAACTTCAGGCACCTAAATGAAAGCTGGATGGTCTAAGCACAGAACATTATATAGGCTATCCCCCTTATTCATAAAAGTTAACAAACCTCTGTTAACTAAAAGTTGTTTTGTCCCTTTCGCACGAACATAAATGTCAAAGTGATAGATAAGGACAAACCAACTTTAGCGGCTTGTTAACTAATAGAGGCTTGATGGACGTTTATGAATAAGGGGGTATATATTTACAGTGGTCTAAGGGTGAATATGCACCAGATAAGTGCGAAGCCGTATTTTCATGTACATATGTAGTGAATAATGCTTTCCCATCGGTTAAACTCGGAAAACCGTCTAGACCCGAAGTGGCTACCAAACATATATGATAAATGATTAACAGGCTCATGTCTGTTGACGTGAAACTTTAAATATTAGTCAATGTCAAATGTCACAATGAAAACTGGTAGTATTGTGACACTTGTTCGGGTCTAGCCCTATTCCGAGTTTAGCCAATGGGAAAGCATTTGTTCCTGATACCTCGTAGACTTGACGGCTAGGTGTCAAATGTATGGAAACACATCGTTGCTCATCGCCGGTAGACAGGCACTCACCCATAATATAATGCAGTCTGCTGCGGGCTGGGGGAGGGGGTACACAGAGAAGTAACTGAATAAAACTCACTAAGCCTTTGTTCCCAACCGCCAAGTAGGGTAATGTTTATTGCGCATAGGTATTATTAAGCTAAACGTCATTCTTAGACGACAGATGTATTTATTTTGAGTAGGTACGTACCCCTCCTAGACGCTTCAACCGATCACGCTCACATTTTCATGACGATGGTTTAAATAAAATAAAAAAACGTACATTACACGGAAGCATAATCACCGATTAACTGCATTTCCGTATATTTCAATGTAAAAAGTCGTGCACGCGCAAAATTGTTGTAAATATATACATATCATGATCGCGTTAATTTTGGCCATATACCTACTTCATGTCCGCCATAAATGCGTCATGCTAGCTAGACTGTCAAAAGTAGGTACGATTCAGATAAAAGAAGTGTCTTTCAATTCAATTCTACCAATTCGTCTACTAAGTATACTCGATTTACCTTTCCTTGTTTTATTTGATAAATAACATTTCTATCTCGAAGTGTCGTACCATTTTGCGCAACAACTTTTATTTTCTCTTAAATTTTGATGATGATGATGATGATCAGGGGACCACATGTTAAATTGCTTTATCCATGTAGTAAATGGACGCTACCTTAGCAAACAATGTATTTGTGGTTATATTAAAATGTATAGGTATGTATTTTTCTCAAACATGCAATGAATTATTGATGTTATGTTCCTTATAATAGGCTGCGAAGTATGACGTTTCAGGTGCGGCTAGGACAAGAGGTCATTAATGGAATTTCATACAAATCTTGCAGGCCTAGGCCGGCAAAGTCCTTTTTTTTAATTTCCATTCCACATTAATTTGTGGCACAGACATCATGACATTCTGCCACTATGCGTATTAAAAATAAAACTTTGTTTTTTTTTGTTGTTTAGTTCATTGCATGTTTTAGAAAAGCACTATACATACCTCGGCGGGAAATATGGGGTGGCCCGCCTTAGACCTATCCTTATATCTATATGTCTTCGGCCGGCAACCCCTTTCATCCCGGCCTCTGTAGTACTATTGTTTACACAAATAAGAACCTAAAGATGACTGTCTATATGAATGAGTAATAATAATAAGGTCTTTTAATGCACCTAAAGCACAATGAAATATGTAAATGTTCTTACATCTAATATTATTTATTTATCCGCCTGGAAAATAAAATACAGGTTTTTGTACCCACGCTAAATGTGTTTATCTTTCTTTTCAGGTACTACCATTACAGAAATTGCTTATTCCTTATGGTAATATCAACAGAAGGTAAAAACTAGTAAATTAGAATAGGAATATAATAATAATATAATAATAATATTGGGGGACAATCTTACACAAATCGACCTAGTCCCAAACTAAGCAAAGCTTGTACTATGGGTACTAGACGACGATATACATACTTATATAGATAAATACATACTTAAATACATAGAAAACATCCAAGACCCAAGAACAAATATCCGTGAAAAATGCACAAATAAATGCCCTGGCCAGGATTCGAACCCGGGACCTCTAGCTTCGGAGGCAGAGTCACTACCAACTAGGCTAAACAGGTCGTCAAAAAATATAATATATTATCTCATACAATCACCATCATATATCTAAGCGGACCAGGTGCAAATATTTATCGAGGGAAGTGTACAGTTACATTCGATGGTGACTGTACAGTCGCAATAAGATACATCTGTACACTTCGCGATGCTCAAAAATATTTGAAACATGTACTTTATCGCCTTGACAATAAAACATCATTTTGAGCACAATGGCGGTTGTATTGGAACACGTCTATTTTTATTAGCTCTTATTATTATGACACTAACGGTTAAAAAGGTACAGTCAACTAGTTTGATTTCTGGGCCACTTCGTACCTTGTCACAGTGACAATCAATATGAAAGCTGCTAGAGATCTCATATTATTATCACTGTCAAGGATCGAAGTGGCCCAGAAATCAAATTGCTTGACTATGACGTGTTTTAGTATCTTTTACCATACCTACAGTGCTGCAGCCGTGCGAAATATTTTCCTGTTTTAAATATGTCTGTAGCAATATTTTAAGGCAATTTTGTGTTGTCACTGCACAGGGCTGTGTTAGTAGTTATTACAATGTTTTGCTTTGCGAGCGACAAGAGGAAAACATCCTCGCTTTTGTGTATTATTTGTGATAAAAGTTGGCACTTTGTTTCTCTTCATACGAAATGGGATTTTTATCTCACTGCATTCAGGTATAAAATATTTATCCTTATTTACAAATTGTGCTTACTGTGTATTTTAGACAAATATTATCATTTTTTTGGAACCGTAGCTAAAATGTACTCTCAGTCTGACTCGATTTTAGGGACACTGCAAGTCGACTTGTAATTATAGTGACAAGATTTTTTGTCTCGTCTTTCTAAATTCCAGATACCTACATCAAAGTGGGGGTATTAATGTCCCCTTCTGTAAACATCTCGTCAACATGTTCAAAGGTAGCACCAAATTACGAATACAGACCGATCCATGTTAAATATGGCGGCAGCTGTCCACCCATACAAACTAGATTATAACGAACAGACGGTTTGGCGTAATCTAGCCATATCATTTAACTGGGCGGCGCCTGTGACAATACAGATGCTCGAGGAGTGAGGTAAAGGTAGCGATTGGTAGGTTATTCGATAGAGTACCAATACATCCCAAGAATGCGCGTAGGCATTAGTTTTTATGGAAGCGACTGCTGTCTTCTGACAAAACTAGACCTTACTGGGAAGTAGGCTTGGCAAGTGAGTGCGCAACATGACTGTTAGCCTGTCTCAAACCGCCCGAAGGCCTCTAACTTAACGACTGCTGTCATGGACAGCAGCCGGGATCAACGTCTTGACGTGCCTTCTAAAGCATGGGAGCGCTCAGTTAAAAAAGCTCAGGTAAAAATGGTTTTCCTCTTCGCACAACTTCTCAGCTAAACTCATTAGGCCTTTTAGTAGCCTTTCTGTGATTTTTCATTTAGTAAGTAGTCCTAACTCTCACATTATTATTGAGTACGTAGTTCCTTGCCAGCTTCTCTATAAGTACCCTCATCGTAACAATATCTCCTATCGTACTTGTATCCTTGCCTAAACCTTGCTTGTTCGCTAGGTTTCCTTGTGAGGCGATTAGTCTAGACCTTCGAATAGAGTTTATAAGTCTCTGAAAGCAAACTGATGGGTCTATTGTATATGGGATTACTAGTGGTTCTTCCCTGTTTATCTGGATTTTCCCCTTTATCTGTCACTTATTGAATAATAGATTAGCAGCTATATATCACAAGTTTCTTTCATTATTTCCCGCTAATCCCGCTTTACCGTCTTCGCCTTATCATGAACAACTTAACATGAGTTTGCATGCTTGTATATGTATAAACCAAAACAGACAGACGTTAAAAAGTATAATTGCTTTCATTGTTTTTTTTATTCTTTCATTTTTACCTGGGGGTTTTAGCAAGTGCTACGCCATTCCCATAAAGTATAATTGTTCTATTGCTTTTTTTGTACTCTTTTTATTTTGGTGTATAAACCAACAACAAATATTGCAACAAGTTACAATGAGATAAGTTCGGGAAGCTCATTTTAGACTCCGGCTGCGTCTATCACTAACAAGGATCCGCTAGATGTTAATAGCTAAGGAAAATATAGTAACATAGTAAATTTATTATAGCAAGGGTTTTCCTCGAATTTTGAATTATTTTATCTTACTCGAACTACTTCGTGTGAACATAGTGGACCGCAAATATCTTGCTGATGCCATCAATTATAAAGCGTCATTGAAACGCCTTTCTGAGCAGATGAGGAAATATGTATACCTAAGGATTAATTTTCACGGTAAGTAACTGCTTGGCCTTGCAATAATAATAAAGCGATATCTGTTTTCTAGTTGTAAGTGATAGAAAAGTTTGACGAGCACTAGATGGTTTTATACTAATGGTTAGTTAGGTTTAAGTAAAAACCATTGTATAATGTTCAATTTCTTGATGTAAGCGCTTTTTTCATATTTCCAGTCTACTAAAAGAACACAGTATTAAACGGCATTTTTAAATCTTTAGGGCACCCCTATGTCCAGCAGTGGACATCCGTCGGCTGATATGATGATGAATATGGAATAAAATGATTGGTAAATATTATGAAAATTGAATAAAATAATTGATTAAAAGACGTTGGCGTAACATTTTGTATCGGTATAACGATCTCGGTGAAACCACAGAGGTGAAACCCTGAATTGGGTATTTATTTTTAGACGCGATGATGCCGGTCTCTTCATGTTATATGCGCATCATACGCACCCATGCTAATGATTTTCGGAATTGGATTCCGTTTCAAAAGAACATACTGATTCAATTTTGCCGTCGGCTGTAGTTACAAGGGATTACCCAAAATTGAAGCTGTATTAGATTACTCCATAAGACGTCCTAGGGGAGGGTTATAAAGGTGCTTGGTAAACCAACATTTAAGTATCTAAACGAGTTTCGTCAATCTCACATCGATTCGTCACGAGTGACTCGTTCTCATGACTTAGCGTAAGTTTTAAGCAAAACATTCGCCTTTTTCAACGATATTAAGCGGCCATTTAGGTGTTCGAGCCTTCGCTTGAACCACTGTGAGAATAGCCTTCCTATTATCATACCTATATCTACGTCGTACCCGTGAATCTTCATGTGCTAGAAGAGTACACACCGATGACGTCACTATATCTGTCTCTGTCTACCCCCTCCATAGCGGCGCGCGGTGGCTTGTGGCTTCAGTATGCTTTTCTAGGCACAAAACAAACGACGGGACAGGTCGGGCCGGACTTTGCATCGCTCATATGTACCCCCGCTTGGGTGTACTTTCATTGTCAGTCTGAAATACTGTTCAGTACTACAATTAACGTAGAAATTGACTTGGAGCACTCAGAAATTTACACGACTGGATAGGGAATTCACAATTTCTCATATAGGCTGTTCGACCAACTTCTGGAAAGCCCACGTTCTAACCCCCCATTTTAACAGAAGTACTGACGTCTGTTGGGGGTGGGGGGGCGCCCTATTGTTGTCAGCTGCCGAAGCAGCTGCCGAAGGTAGGTAAGGTTTAGCACAGAAATATGGTGTATAAAGTTCTTTAACACCTACTTTATACTTTAAAACAGTTATACTAGAATCTCTCAATCAAGACGAAGTGTTATAAAGTCACAGTGTGGGACAACTTATGTTCTCTACCTAAGGCTTGGTAGCGACTCAATTCAGACAACGTGTATTTGATTTGGCCAGGGTGTCATCTCAATCGAGACAAAGAGTTATATCGACCTGAGTGGCGTCGTCTCATGATTGTTTGGTCATGTGCATAGAATTGTTTAAGGGTTATGCTAGCGCAATTGGCGCACACCAAGTGACCAATTTACCTGTATTAAAGTATACTGACTCCTGCAAGTGAGGCAGACAACTTCAGCGTTAAACTGTGCCACGGGCAGAATCGCGCTAAAATAAATCTTGTGATAGCAAAACCCGACAAAGCCTGATTAGAAATTCTCAGGCAGAAAACACTCCGCAATATTGGCAAACCTCGTCAGGATTCTGATCCTCGGAAAGGTGTGTCGAGATTTAAGGCTAAAGAAGCGATGTAGACCACCGACCCATGAACCTCTTGCCTCTTTGATACTACAGTAATCATATGTAAAGATTGTTGATGAGGGTGTCGTATTAGACTAAAAGAAATGAATGGTCGATCTGGCCGTTATCGTTTTAATCGTAACGACGCGTATTTAACCTGGGGAGATGGCCGCCTAAGTATATCGAGGCGACGTGTCTCCATCCATCCTAGTCCAGTGTTACATTAATCGAAGTACCCGAGCCTGATTGCGAGCACTTAGTAAGCTTGTCGTAAAAAATTACTGACGTCTGAGCCTTTTGACTCAAATACGTTGTAACACAACTCAAGTGTCGTCTCAAAACAAATTGCCAGTAGTCCTGAACTGCATACCGTATATGTCATTCTTACATTACCAAGAAATAAATATGATTACAATTATACTGTTTTTGGGCGTCGATTCAGGACGGAGTGGCTAATCAATCTAATCATTTAAAAGACATTCTTTGTGAATTATACATTTTGGTAAAACAAGAAAAGTCTCGCCCCGTTAAGCGCACGAACTGTCGACCACGGAGAGGACAGCGTCTCAACTTAGACACCCTGCCAGCAGTGTATGTCGCCTGGAGCGTTAAGCCCGGTTACCTAAATCAAAGTATCCAGTCCAGTAGACCCATCTAGGTCACGATAAGTCCCTGAGATCGCTTGAATGCTGTTAACGGACAGGCATACGTAAAAGATCACATAAAAAGATTTGGTGTTCAATCCGGATCAATTTTACTTTTGATGGCTTATTAATCCAGCCTTTTTGTTTACACACTTGCAGCTTAATATGTAAAACATGGGCAATGAACGCGCGGGAAGATAGCAAGAAGGTGCGCTACTGTATATATTTATATATATATATATATATATATATATATATACTGTACGGTATAAATTTCCGAATATGGATTGCTAAGTTATGGTATAACTTGATAGAAAGTAGCATGAAGTGAAATGATAACATACATAAGAAAAACAACTTGAAAAAGTGGAATCTTGCGTGGTCTTTTGATTGTCTGGTATGCGGTAGAATTCGGTCGGTTGAGACTATTGCCTGAAATCATATTTCAGATCTTGAAAATGACGATTACAGGTGGAAAAACCTATTAATAACGCCTTATGAAATCGTTGTCATCATCACGTCAAGCATTTCCCCATACGTGGGTAGTTGAGTTTCAATGTTATTTTCTGTGGTTCTGTGGTTTTACCAGGTCTGTTTTACCCCATGAGAGCAGACGCGACAAAACTAATTCAGGTCTGCGAACTCATCTCACACTGACGGATTGCTCATCGGTGAACGATAGTCTTCACTGGATACTATGAATATCGGCTACGCTAGGAATAATGACCAAGGTACCCAGGATCATTTGTTACTTCGGAAAGTCTGGGAGTCCAGAGACCTTTCACTGGGACTAATTAGTAGTTGGCTCAATATCAGTGGACGTGAGAGTGTAAAGAATACTACTGTAGTTGAGTAACACACAGCGAGTTGAGTGACGAATGACTTAACAATTTGGGGTTTATATACCGACCACCCGAGAGCACTGTCACTCGAACGTCGGGTTTTACTACGAATTACTCGGAGAATTGCAGACTTCAATATGAGTGCAAACAATCATTAGTATCACGGGATTTCTTCCCTCAATTTTGATATGGAAGGAATATTGTAATTTAGTAACCTTAATGCCGGAAAAACACCGAAATTTTGGTGTACCTAAATGAAGGTCAGGGCACAAATAAAGTTGAAGGATCACACTAAATAGTCGGCTATTGCAGACAGGGAATCAAACCTCGTATATTTGGATTACTAGTCCACCGATTTCTCCTTGTCATCAACGCAGTGCAAATGGTGCTGTTGCGCTATGTCACTTGTGTTGATCTTCTATACCCGTTTATTTTAAAAGGCTTGACTCTATGGAAAGGTTCGGTTTGACTTGGGTTTGCTTCAAGTTTGCTTAGTTAATTTACTTTAGCATAATCCTTCCAAGCAAGTGTGAACCCCTAGGACATCTCAAAAGTCCAGGCACCGAACAACTAGACTAACCACCTAGGTATATTAACTCAATTCCCAATGTTGCGTCCCTTTCTTTACCCGATGATAAATTGCCTGGCGAGGAATTGATTTGGAATTGTTGAATTGAATCGATTGTAAATAAGGAATGGAAGCCTCAATAAGATATCTGCTCAATCTCTTCGTAACACCAACGGACATCAGAAGCACAATTTTTATTAGCGTCTGGCAGAAGAGTTTTTGCCTACCTCTATTGACTGGTACTGAGATACAAAGACGTTTAAGGATAAAGATGACGAATTGTATTTCTTAGCCTTATAATGGCTTTAAACCATTTCAAGGAATCAAGTAGACTTCTGAGAATACTGTAGGATTCCAAAATGTCGGACTTGTGTATGTAATTTTTATTTTAAATTGAATAAAACAAGAGTGGCTCAGCTAAGTAGCATACAGGTACAAAGGTGATTTTATCTTTGACATTACCTCAGGTAGCTTAAGAGGTCAAGCGTCAAGTTTTCGATAACTCGCATCAGTCAGAGATACTTCTCGTGAATAATCTAATAAGATGTATCAACAGAGACATCCTACCTCGTGAGGTAGGATGGGCCGTAAACAGTTTTACTACGATAAAAATATCTTCATCTAGAAATACTTTCCATCACCTTCTTTGTGCAACTTATATCAAAAATGAAGTCTTAAGTATGATGACTAAGTGTGATTATGGACACACTCATGAGACTTCAACACATTTAAGCGACCAATACTCCTGGATATAATTTATCGCTTCAAATAGGGAGCTCATTTTATTTACTTAATTACATCTAATTTTCACATATCCTAATGGGCTAACACACATTCTTTTCACAGTACGCTTTATTATTACTCTAGTCTAGCCCCACACTGAGTACTAGCGGCGCCGGCAGATAATAAACACGTCTCACAGTGGTTCAAGCGAAGGCTCGAACACCTAAATAGAACCGTTTTTCCCCGGAAGGGTATAAAACGGATATTTAGGTTTCAGCCGGAGCTTGAACCACTCTTTAAGCGCGCCGCTATGGAGGGGGTAGACAGAGACAGATATAGTGACGTCATCGGTGTGTACTCTTCTAGCACATGAAGATTCACGGGTATGACGTAGATATAGGTATGAATATAGGAAGGCTATTCTCACAGTGGTTCAAGCTCCGGTTGAAACCTAAATATCCGTTTTATACCCTTCGGGGGAAAAACGGTTCTATTTTGTTTAAGATAAAGGTGCATTCCCACTGAGGCGCCACGGAAATGTTCGGAACTAACCATCAAATCTATTCATTAATTATACTAAGCGGAGAAACTAATTTGATTGATTGGTCAATTCTGACCGCTCCGCCTCAGAGGAAACGCAGCATAAATTGCTAAATGAGTGCCGTTTAGTCAACGTAATACACACTCTAAGCAAATTTGACAAGTTACTAAAGAGTAACTTTTGGTCCAAAGTTTTGGCTCGAACAACTTTAATAAAGTTAAATCAATACATATTAACATTAATAAAACAACTTAATATTTAAAAAAAACTGGCATCGGTACTTGTCTTCCCGAAGACCTCACGGTTCCATAAAAAAAACTGGCAACGGTACTTGTCTTCTCGAAGACTTCACGGTTCCAAAATAAATGCCATAAGATTGTTATTATTTTTATTAACATTAATAAATAATTTTATCCATTTCAATTAAAGTTTTATAAGCATTTTACTTCCAAAAAAAATTACGAGGCTTTGATTGGCATTTATATAAAAACATTAGACCAACAATGAATGGAATCCGATTAAATTGCGCATAAAAGCAATTAAATATGGACTCCGGCCCGCTGCTTTTTGCCCGACCCGCTTGCCGTGAAATCCATTCGGATCTCTGATCTGACGAATTCTAAATGCCTGTATGTAAAAATGGAACTGTAACGTATCTAATTGTCTTATTATTATAGGTAGGGTAGGCAGAGGCAGGTAAGGTAGGCATGAAATATCCGCGCCCCTTTAAAGTGCAATACATGCTGAAGCAATTGCAGGTTTAAAATTGTGTAATATGATATGCAGTGGCAGCCAACTCTACGCCAGCAACACACTTCAAATCCGGTTTTTAATCGATTCATACGGCACGCATGCAATGGGAATAAAGGATCAAGGGTGGTGATATTATAACCCGGCACTGCACGGGGATACATAAAAATAATACATAGGTAACAGTTGACAATTTGATACGGAGAATTCAGACTCGCCCGAACACCGGCTCGGCCGTCGCCAAAATTTTGTCTTGCTCCCTCGCTATAGCGTCAGTTTGACATGCTGTTCTCGTCGCATGCGCGCGAAAACTCGCGATAATCAGCAGAAATATATACCATATTTATCTCAAATCGGTTCATTATTTCATATAGCATTCTGTCAAAAAAAAAACATTATTGGTAAAAGTTTTTATCGCCGACTGTAACGTTGCAATATAACGTGAGAAAAAAAGTCTCACCTTAGCTTGCAACAGTTCCAATGAGTACAAAAACGAAGGGTTTATCTTGTGTAGTTTATGATGCTTACATATTTACTTACATACGACCAGTTATAAGTTATTTTATAAATATTATTCCAATAAATAATATAATAAGTAGTAAAATGGTAACAAGTGGAAAATTGAGAGGTAAGTGTAAGGGATAACTTTGTAAATAAATTCCCCAAGTTTTTAAAATTATATTTGGTAGTTTTGTGAGAAACATCGTTACTCTTTATGTCCTGCAGATTATGATAAATTGTTTTCTAGTGCTAACATTGCAATAAGTGCATAAAATGGTAAAAGAGAATTCAAATAATAGCTTTATAAAAAACTGCAAGGCGTGCAATTGACAAGCAACTGATAGGTACTAACCGATATAGCCCTCCGAATTGCTAAACTTAAGTGGCAGTGGGCGGGGCACATAGCACGTAGAACCGATGGCCGTTGGGGCGGAAAGGTTCTCGAGTGGCGACCACGTACCGGAAGGCGTAGCGTGGGCAGGCCCCCCACACGGTGGACCGATGACCTGGTGAAGGTCGCGGGTGTCCGCTGGATGCGGGTGGCGCAGGACCGGTCATTGTGGAAGTCTTTGGGGGAGGCCTATGTCCAGCAGTGGACGTCTTTCGGCTGACATGTTGATGATGATGATGATGATAGGTACTTAGTTTCTCTCTTGCTACAAGAAATAAGTAGCTAAGTATCTGCAATATCGACGAGAATATTCTCAGCGATGTTCAAGAACAGAATTACAGATCCAATTAAAACTAGTTTCTATTTTGACACTAGCTTTGATGCTCGTACCTACGAGTATCTATAACTTTCTTGCAGTGTCAGACAACCTGGCTATCATACTGACAGTTATTTGATTATTAAAAGGCATGGTGATAAATGATAATGTAGTATTGAAATACTGCGGAAGAATAAATAATTATATAATGTCTACATTATGGAAGACTGCTTATGTAAAAACCATGAAGTATTGGCCAGAATGCGTTAGTTTATTAGAAACATCACTTCTCCCACCTGAACAGCTCTCGCTAAAGTACTGTAAACAGAACTAAGAAAAACGTATAATTACTAAGAAACGATTTAAGCTCGTTGGGGTATGGTACCCTAAGGCTCTCACTTACGTACACGACTCCACCACCACCACCACCATATCAGCCAAAGGACGTCCACTGCTGGACATATGCCTCCTCCAAATTCACGGGGGGTACATGCCATAATCGCCACGCTTGGCATGCGCGTTGGCGATCGCAGTATCTCCACCGCATTCCAGGGATGCTGCTGCCCATCCCCCGGTGGTCTTAGTCGTAGTTTTAGGACATACCCGGGACCCGGACGGACACTAGTATAGCCTGAATTTCGCGGTCGAATTCCGTCGGAGCTCTATTTAGTATGGTTTGGTCTATAGCTGCGGTTGGAATCATTTCATGTATGTCATACGTGTATTTATGTACGTTATACGAAAAACATTCCATGCACGCCAGCTATCGCCGATGTAGCGATTGAAGCTTCGTTAACGGCTCTCGGATTAATGAACGGTGAATCCTTCAAACGTATTTTATGTAAAGGAAACCTTTAGCAATACAGTAATAGCGAGTGACGACCGTAAGTTAAAAGCAATCGATTAACTTTACTTTGCATTTATTACTAAATATTATACATCCTATTCATTTATAATTCGAGCACTTGGCTATTCAGGTATCTTAATAAGTTTGTGCTTGACATCAAAAGGGTGTTATGTAATGTTTATTGTTCAAAGCTATAGCAGTGAAACTTATTGTTTAATTCAGTAAACATTAAGGCTTCTCATTATTTGATCCAATCGAATAGGTACAGCTGCTAACCTTCGATTTTGCAAAGTTCCAAGGATCTCACGTTGTGATAAAAAATAAGGAGTCGTATAAATATTAGGGAAAGGCAGAAGTCTTCTATTACAAACGCGTAGCTATGGCAACATATACAAACTAACAATGGAAACTATTGTTATATAATTTCGCACCCTTCTTAAAATGGCTCTTGTGGGCGTAATATTATCAGCCGAATGTAATTTTAGACAATGTTACTGTTTAGGTATATACATATACTGTATAGTAAACAATTTAATTTCTTGACCCCTACGTACAATGTCACAGTGACAATAATATAAGATATCTAGTAGCTTTCATATTGATTGTAAACATTTATTTAACTTGCACTGTTCGTATGATAAATATGTAAGAAAGTTGTCATCAAAATTTGCAATCTTTTTTTCAGCCACTGGCCGACATCTATTGAGCTGAAATTTGGCATACTAATACGTAAGTGGTGTACTGATGACCTGATAAGGGTCGCGGGTGTCCGCTGGATGCGGGTGGCGCAGGACCGGTCATTGTGGAAGTCCTTGGGGGAGGCCTATGTCCAGCAGTGAACGTCTTTCGGCTGATATGATGATGATGATACGTTAGTTTGCCAAAGTTCGGAGACAATACAATATTATGGTACAACGGAGCTGATCGGATGATGGAGGCAGAAGGTGGCCATAGCACATGCATAGCACCTTTTAAACTACAAAAGATAAACCCATCGTGTTTGGGCTCATTCGAATCAGTTGATATTCGTGGAAAAATACAGCCAGCAATAAAAGTTTGTAGTTTTTTATTTTACTGAACTCTGTCACAAGCTACGAAGTTGCCCAGCGTACGTACTCAAAAATAAACTTTCAATCAACTCATCTCGCATAAACAACTCATACCTAGTAAAGTTTTTTTACATTATAAATTGGTATAAGTATAGGTGGGTACCTACTATCACTGAAAAGTTGAATTATGCACTTTATAGAAAAGGGATCGAGCATTATATTATTATGCAGGACAAGGCGATTACGGCCCTGTCTACTCGAACTCTCTCTCGGATAATGTTTCCTCATTGTATAAAAATAAAAACCGGTCAAGCGTATAAGTCGTCAATTCTTAAAAGGGTGATATACCAACACTGTATGTCATTACAATGGTCGTTTGGTTTTCGTTTAGATACCCGGGTTGTAGTTAGGTATTGTGTGTGTAGTATATCTTATAACGGTGGAATTAGGTAGGTACTGAACGCACTCAATGATACAAATATTACGAGACAATTCCGGGACAAGAGAAAACCTTGTTATTACGTTTTCTGTGTATTAAGATGGTTTATTGTCTTAGTTGGCTTAGCAACAGCCTACAATATTGGGCATTGCTTTTTTTACAGATGTCAAATCATGATAATATTTATTCGCTGTAGGTACAGTCAGCAGCAGAAGTAGCTTCGCGGGCCTGATGCTCAAAATGAGCTACATACTGACTCTAATGTCAAGAGGATAAGGCTCTGTGTAGATAATTGTGAACGTTTTAGACCGCTTAGCTACTTCTCCTGACTGTATGTTACTTTTATTTACACTCCGCGACACCGCGCTTAGCGGTACTTCACCCCGGGACAGAGACTTCTATTATATAAATCGCAAGTTCGTCCCCAAATGAAGTATTGCTTTTTCTCGCTTCAGAGACGTGCTGTGCGAATCGTGGACGATCCCAAACTCACGAGCGATATTGAACCGTTAAGTTTAAGGAGAAACTTTCCCTCCTAGTGCGTGTTCTATCGCTTGTATAATGGGTTGTGCTCCGAAGAACTGCTCGACATGATGCCCACGGCCGCTATCTATCATCGCACTGCTTGCCGTCGGCAGGGCATTCACATTCATTCTCACGCCTTAGAACCTAAATGGTCGCATACGGTACGGTTTCAGAGGAACTTCCTCCCTCGGTCGCTCCGGTTGTGGAATGAGCTCCCTGCCGAGGTGTTTCCGAGGAACTACAGTATGGGATTCTTCAAGAAAGGAGTGTATGAATTTTTAAAAGGTTGGCAATGCGCATGTGACTCCCCTGGAGGTGCAGACGTTCATAGGCTGCGGTGACTGCTTACCATCAGGCGGGCCGTACGCTTGTTTGCCACCGGCGTGGTATTAAAAAAACCCGCAGCATATGCCAGGTTCTATGCACGCAATATTAATAGATAACAATAATAACCTACTTAATGCTCTGTGGTTCTATGGCACGGGTCTGGGACTGCAGCGTACCTAGCGCAAATAATCGTATTCGAGCGCTATCAGCTGTTTTGACAATTCAAGTGCTGAATATACGCCTAAAACTAAGAACACTCTTCATTTAAAACATCATTAGTGACATCGTCACTTTTAAATATACAGTGCTTTTGATAAAAGTCCAAGTTAATGAAATGAAGAAATACGTAGTCGTTGTTTCAGGATTTAAATATTTATATCTTATCATAAACAATTCAAATTATTAATTTCATTTAGTTTCGTTATTTCGTAGAAGCTAACCTTGATGGATTATCTCCTCAGCATCTCAAGGACTTAATCTCACACTGTGTCGGAGATGCAGGTAAACGCCTTCTTGTTTCCCTTACTAAATTGATAAACCTTATGCTTTCTGGTAACGCAAACCCTCTTTTTGTACCTATCCTTTACGGAGCGAATCTGATTGCACTGACTAAAAAAGACGGAGAAATTAGACCCATAGCCGTTGGCCCAACTTTTCGGCGCCTAGCTTCAAAAATCTCTGTTCGACACATTTCCTCAAAACTTCAGAAGCTTTTTGAACCCGTGCAACTTGGTTTCGGTACCACAGGGGAGTGTGAAGCAGCCGTCCATGCTCTCCGTACATGCTTAGTCAATGATCAGTGTGAGGTACTCCTCAAAATTGATGTAAAAAACGCCATTAATTCGATAAATAGAGACACCCTACTTTCAGAAGTGCGAAATCATATTCCGGAACTATATAATTATTTACTACACTGTTACGCCGATCCTTCAAAATTAATGTACAAAAACCACGAACTTTCCTCAGAAGTTGGTTGTCAACAGGGAGATCCTCTCGGTCCAGCCATCTTCAGTCTAGCAATAAACCCGGTTATTCAAACTTCAAATTCTAAATTCAACGTATGGTACTTAGATGACGGGACCCTCGGAGGAGATGCAAAAACAATACTCACAATACTTTTGGACATTAAAAACAAATTTACTTCAATCGGTTTGGAACTAAATTTTGACAAGTGCGAGATATTTCTAAATTGCAATCAATCCGATATTATCCAGCAATTCAGCGCTGTGACTCCTAACATAAAAATTGTCGATAAGGCGTCCCTAAGCCTTCTAGTGTCACCAATTTTTGACCAAGCCATCCCCAATACCATCACAAACGCTAAATTCAACAATTGCGTCGAACGTCTACTCGAAATTATTTCTCACTACACTTTAACAATTTTAAAATTTTGCCTATTCGTACCTAAATTCACCTACCTGCTTCGCAGCGCTCCTTTTTTTAAACACACAAATACTTTATTACCAATTGATGACATCATTAAGTCTTCCCTGGAGTCCATTCTTAATATACAGCTCAGCGAGCAATGTTCGAACCAGGCTTCTTTACCTATTAGGTTTGGCGGGTTAGGCACTCGCAAAATTTCCAGCGTAGCTTTACCAGCCTTTCTATCATCCGTCCACAGCACTTCCGTTCTCGTAGGAAAAATTCTGAGGGCTTGTCCTTTAAACTACAAGAAATGCTTGGCAGACAGCTTGTCCCGGGCAAATTCCGCCTGCAAAATTACATGTCCAACGGAGCTGGGACGATATGTTATGCAAAGTTGAATTTACTCAATTCTCAGCACTCGATACCATTTCATGGCTTTCGGTGTCGAGACCCTCGGGCCGTGGGGTCCAAGCGCTCGGGAACTATGTAAAGAGCTCGGAAAAGACTCGTCGACACCACTGGGGAGCAAAGAGCTGCCAGCTTCCTCGCACAGCGCTTAAGTATAGCCATACAGCGAGGAAATGCTGCCAGCGTCTATGGTACGATGCCACGGGGGCCCTTTTTAGAAATAGTCTAGTTTAATTTTAATTTTAGGTTTTGTTTTAGTTTTTTTAGTATTCTGTCATTTTATGTTTTAAGTTATGTTATTGTTATACAAATTTATACTAATAAACTAATAGCACCCAGAAGCTAATATGTCTGTAAAAGCTGTTGAAACTCCTAAAATAAATAAATAATATTTTATCAGAAAAAGAGCGTTACATATGTTATATTAAATAGAAATCTGAACAGTTTACATTGTCAATAAGCCAGTGGTGCATATTCGATGGAGGAGGATTCCTTATATGAGTATTCACCTCCGGCAGTCCCCAAACCGCTGATTTATATTCAACACGAGGGCTCAAAACCGACTTCACGGCTGATAGGTTCCTATTGCTTAAATAAATTGTTAAATTATTCATTGAGACTACCGGCTAGTTTCCGTCATTTTATTACGTACGATCGAAGTTACAAATATGCTGCGTGCTATACGTTCTACTTTGACTTTCATTGCTGTATACCTACACTGCATGATCGCGTTTATGTCGGCATATGGCATTCGTCCCTTACTATCAAATGGGTAAGAACTCGTACGAAAGGGGCATAAACGTGATTATGCTAGCTAGCTAGTCTGGTGTCAGAAGTTCCCTACTAGACATGACATTCGGGGAGCTTCGCCTTTCGTCAAAACGATTGAGAGATAAGATATTAGATACAAGTTTTTGACCATGTCTATGTCCGCGCGAACTCTTATCAAATATTACACTACAGAATAATAATAACTTGTCTACCAGAGTTCATATTAGTTTGACACTGAGTTGCATGATAATCGGTTAGCGAACCGTAACCTTTATCGTTCAACCTTGAACATGGTCACAAACGCAGAGTGATAGCGGTCATCGACCCGGCAAACTTGTATAAGTATTCATATTCATCGACGTTTAATAAAGTCAAAAACGCATGCTGCATAATGAGGACTGTCGCGCATGAGTTCGCCGCTAGAGCCGCTACTTCTAGCGGCGAATTCGTGTAGTGTGTGGTCTACGAAATGGCAAATGTCACTGCTTGTAAGTCGGTTACGTGAGTTTACTTGTAAATAAAATAATGGGGAAATATTTTGCGATACTTGTAATTATGTAATTATGTAATTATGGCGTATATGAGTACCTAACGGGTAGATGGATTTTAGTGCTTTACGTATTTATCGTAGTGCTATTATTTCGAACCGTGAGATCTTCGAGAAAACGGTACGGTTGCTAGTTTGTTGCACTTTTAGCACCACGCAGAGGTCACGTATAGGGTAACGGTGCCGGTGGCTACTCCCTGCGGGCGTGGTGCAACTTCGACCCCTTGCTTTGAGGCAATTTTATTTTCCGGAATCTTATGTCCATTTTTAACAAAACGGGACTGCGCAATCCTGCGGTTTGCTCGATATTTTTCCGTACGGTTTTGATATCAGATCATATCGGTGTAATTTAATGGACACTTTGTTTTACGTCCGGAATACCTAATTACAAACTTTGACAGCTGGACTTTACTCGTCTGTGGCGCATAAAAACGGTTGCCCTCATTTAGCTGCTATACAGTCATTTTAACGTCAAACGTGAGTTTCCAGGGTTTTAAATGTCAAATAAGTGTCGCCCGGATCTCTGACGAATTAACTTGGTGCACGTGTTAGCGCGCGCCTAAAATATGAATATAAATATATATACATGGTGTTTTTATTGATTTCCGTTCCTTCAAGAATAGCCATAGAAAAGACGATGACGTAACATATTTAGGTTTCAAAATTCATTTTTTTTTTTATTTTAATACAAAATAATTATATCACCAGGGGTGAATGCAAAGCGAGAGAGAGAGAGCGTAGAGTTAAGTAAAAGTTAATGTCAAGTATGACATTATTCGGTATTCGAATGACACCGCACGTGACGCACGTCAACATTGTTTATTTGTTAAGGATGTTTTATACTATACAGGGGGTGTTAATTAACGAAAATGATTTTTTGAATAACTTCGAAATGGTACGAATTGGGTTACTAGTGTCTTAGAAAAGATTACTTTATTTCATCTCAGGAATGTGCCCTCCCAATTAACGGAATTCAATAAAAACACCCTGTATACATATGTAACCATAAGCGTAGTGGCAAACAAAAGTAATCCTCCTACGTAATGATGTAAAATTTTACAAGCTTTCATTTAGCTTGCACTGTTCTTATTCATAATTTATGATTGTTCGTCTTGCTTCAACTCTATGTTTTCTGATGCTAATATTGATTTGTTTACTTATTTCCGTAATTTCTTTTCTATTAGCACTTCTGTTCTCTAAAAGGTTTTTTCGGGATTCCATAAGAGTTCTAGCTTCATTACCAACTTTATCCTTGTCTCTTTTTGTGTTGCTCACTCCCTTGATGGTTTTCAGTTTATCTTTACAGAAGGCACAAAGAAAGCACTATAAGAGCTTAGGGAAACACTAATTGGAGATCTAATTTACAAAATAATTTTACATTTGTCCAGGCGACATTTAATAATAAAAACGGGAACAGATTTTTACCAGCAACTGTATAAAGACACTACAAACACCACTCAACTCAAACAATACAGAGATGATAAAGAAGATATCCCTAATATTCTTGAAAGTGAAGTAAGGCAAGCTAATCTCTTACAAAAAATGCGTAGGCTCCTGGAGACGACAAAATATCAAACGAAATATTAAAATACTGTCTGGAAGCAATCCTGAAAACCACAACATAACTGTTCTATAAAATTATTATAACAGAAACTATACCTGAACAATGGGCAACATCCACCATCATATTACTCCACAAAAAAGGTGTCAAAAGCTTAATTAACAACTACAGATCCATTAGTCTCATACCAAACTTAAACAAAATATTTTCCAAGATCATCCTGAGTCGAATCAGTAAACAGCTTGATGAAAACCAACCTGAAGAACAAGCTGGATTCCGGAGTGGATATTCAACCATTGGCCACATCCACACAATAAAACAACTAATAGAGAAATACAACGAATACGTGAAAAAATACTACTTAGCCTTTATTGACTACAATAAGGCATTTGATTCTATTAGACATAAATACATATGGGAAACATGATATTAGAATTGGCAACTCTTGGAAAAGATACAGGTCTATGGAAAAAATAGTCAAGAGCACAAAAGTACCAACCAATCTAAAGGCGAAAGTGTTTAATACCTATATTCTACCTTGTTTGACATATGGGTGCCAAACATGGGCATTAACAGAAAAATACAGGAAATCCCTACAAGTCTGTCATAATAGTATGGAAAGAAGTATGTTGCGTATCAAACTTAAAGATAAAATAAGATTATTACATATTAAGAGAAAAACAAAGACAGCTGATGTTAACTATGTTGTGAAAAACCTAAAATGGAAGTGGACTGGACATATGCTCCGGGACAAAAAGGAGAAAAGGTCAAAAAAGATTACAACATGGTATCCAAGAGATGAACAGAGAAAAAAAAGGGCAGACAGAAAAAAGATGCGAGGATGAATTTAAAGATATTGCTGGACCGATGTGGAGGAGGAAAGCCATAGATTTGGAGAACTCTGGGGAAGGTCTATGCCATAAAAGTCTGTTCAGTGAATTTCCGCTCACATTGAAGAGGGACGTTTATTTTAAAAACGGGTTTACTGTAATACGATTCAAAGCATCCCCTTAAAGGTTTTTAGCCAAATATCAACGTTTTATTCAGATTATTTTATTACATACAAACAAGGGGCACAGCTTTTCTACGGTAGTATTTTTTCCAATATTTGATCACACCATAAATCAAACTACTCGTAAAAACTTCGAAATGAGTTTCCATTTATAGTGGGAGGTGGGTGTGCAACTGTGCATTTATCGCGGGGGAGGCGGTCATTGTCCATGAGCCTCACTTGACACATCGCACTCGCAGAGACACACCGCTTTTGAAAAACCGCAGTGGCCCAAACCTAAATGACAAACGTGATGGCCCCAACATGTCACAGCGATGTCCTCTCTTTTGTGTGTTTATCTTTTGAAATCGGAATAACGGAGGTCAAAATCAAGTGACCCAGGAATATGTATCGCGGAATATAACGATCTGGTTACGTACATTTTTAAACGTAGATAAGAATCATTACCACGCTGAAAATGGCTGAAAAAGTGTTTGTTATCACCCTCTGGAAATGATGCTTCATATAGTGACCTAATATGAATAATACGAATCGAGTGAATTTTGTGTTTTTGTTGTGTTTACTGATTAGCTCCAATTTTGATCGATACTTCTCGCTCGTTGTCAAGGAATACAACGAGAGACTACTATTATACATTTTTAACAGTTATTCGTCGGCTTAGCCTAGTTGATAGTGACACTGCCTCCGAAACTAGAGGTCCCGGGTTCGAATAATCCCGATAAGGGCATTTGTTTCTATGGTGAGCAGAAACATTTGTTCCTGAGACTTGGATGTTTTCTATGTAGTACATATCTATTGAATACATATATCGTTGTCTAGTACCCATAACACAAGCCTTATTAAGCTTACTATGGGACTAGTTCGATTTGTGTAATAAATGTCCCTATAATATTTATTTATGTATTATATTTTCTGACTTGGCGTGGCGGGATGCAAACTGTACCTACGCGGTATTTTCTACAGCTGTAGCGATATTCACGTACACTTCACATGTCGAGCACAGTCCGACGTGTGATTTCAACCGTGATTAATGATAATGACGACTGTTGTTTGTAATTGTTCTCAATACGTCAATAAACAAGCAGAATTTGAAACGTATCAAATCATTAAAGCCTATTGTTATCTAACTGTTAATAGTCTATTGGTTTTGATTTTCAATTCAATGAATACTACCTAATGAGACAATACAAACCCGTAGCTAGGAAAGTATAAGATTAAATAGATATAATTTATAAATCTTCGGAAGGCAAGTATAAATGAATGGGCAGTAATAATCCCGACACTGGCCCAGTAGGAGAGGTAGTTTCGAAACCAACAAAAAACCAGACAGGGATTCGAAACCACAAAGTTGGATTAACTAAATGATATTATTTAGTTTTTTTTAGTTTACAATATTGAAGAAAAAAATATTTATTTCATTTTCATACAACATAATTAATTATATCACCAAGGTTGAATGAAAAACGGCCTTAAGAGTTAACGTGAAGTTAAGCAAAAGTTAATGTCAAGTATGACAATTCGGAATTCGAACGACACGCACGTCAACATTGTTTAATTGTTAAGGTTCATTTATACTTTACTGGGGGTGTTAATTAACGAAAATGAATCCTTGAATAACTTCGAAATGGTACGAATTGGGATTCTAGTGTCTTAGAGAAGATTGCTTTATTTCATCTCAGGATTGAGCCCTCGCAATTAACGGAATTCAATAAAAACAACCTGTATATTATACGGCAAATTTGTTCCCACCCGTATTAGGCTCACACTTTTTGAAAACACCTTAAGACTCGAGCCTGGACAACGTTGTTAAATCTTTATACATACATGTATAATGCATTAATGCAAATAGATTTTTGAATTTCTACGCTAACCTGCAAAAGTAATTAATATTGGCAGCACAGGTTGGTCTGATGTTTATCTTGATTCCATTAAGGGAAATCGCCGTGGTAATTTGTCTCGCTCGCTCGCTAGTGTTAGTTCGAAACCTATGTTGTACTCGCCAGCCTCAGCCGCGGTCGCAAACTTGCGAAAAAAATCCATTGTGAAATGAAGTTTACAAAATTTTATACATTTTCGGTTAAAAATGCAGTAATAATAAAATGGTTCCCTACTGAAAAACTGAAAAATAGGGGTGAATTGGAAAATTTATTTCTCCTAATTTCTTCTTATTATGGATTTAGAGGAATACTATGTTTCTGTCTATAGCTGCAGTTTATGATACATTGTTTTATGGTATTGGAATTTTAATAGTTAAAGCATTTTTATGATTTTACGATTATTTACGTAGGACAAGCCTTATGTCCCATTGGTTGTATATTTAATCAAACTTGTCATTGTAATACACTTGGTAAGCAGCCATTGAATGTTTTGCATTATTAATACTTAAACACAAAAGAGGTTTAGCTAAAAACGATGGCAATGCCCTAGTGTAGCGTTACATAAGCAGTGTGAAGTTAAGTGATCTTATTAAGTGCTGTGAATGTGATAAATCTATTCAAATATCATATAGGTATCTAAACGCCATAAATTATACGGATATCTAAAATTTAGACGTTATCTAAATCGTAATTTATTCACAACAAACCGTCACCTGAAAAAAAATTAAACTTACCTAATCCTCTTCCATAGTGAATACGAGGTTGATGTGCTGAAAAATCACTCGAAAATGTTGTCAGCAATCTGTATTCACAGAAGGACTCTCAAAGGTCCCTCTTGGTAATATACCTAATCATAAACGGCACCGTTGACGTGTATAGTTTAATTTCCGTCGCATAGAGGTATGAACGCGTCATGAATAATGAAAATCTTGCCATGTGGAGTCAGGTTATAATATACTAGGTATTACACAATAGCGGTGCGTCCTATTCGCAAACAGGATTCACCGCACAAGTTCCAACCATCTCTTGAAAAACTGGAAAGTAACCTAAGAATACAGATTGTATAGCATGACGATTAGCAAGAAATGCTTGTGTGTAATTAAAGGGATGAATAAAAACCAATCCGTACTAAATGCACAAATAATCCCGGTCAGGGCATTATTTTTGCATTTAGTACGAATTTTGTTCTTGGGTCCTGGATGTTCTCTATGTATTTAAGTATGTATAAGTATGTATATCGTCGTCTAGTACCCATAGTACAAGCTTTGCTTAATTTGGGCTAGGTCGATAATTGTAAGATTGTCCCCCAATATTTAAAAAAAAATGTTATTGTGAGATTATTTTATGACAAATTGCGAATAGGAAACACTTTTGTATAATTCGATGAAATCTGTGGAGTTAATCCGTGGTGGTAGGTGGAATCCGTGAAAGTGATTATATAAAGTGTACCGTGAACTTTTATAAGACTTGGCTTGCTAGGGCGCGCTACATCTAATTTGGCTTGAAACTGAGAATGGATGCTTCAGCACTGCACTTTGTTATACGAGCATTAGCATTACGGATACGTGTACTTAGGTCACAACGAAAGTGAAAGTGAAGGATATGAAAAGTTTAAATATTGTGTGGAAGACACACAAGTGTCTGATAAGCGTGTGCCAATCAATTTTTATTACTTTGAACTATTAAGTCTGATTGTTTATATTAAAGAAGTAAATTTTGCAACACGTATTTTGCAACTTGAATTTGAATTGTACACTTACCTCATCTAATCTTATCTAGATGAGAACCCTTGTGGATGCACTTCGTTCGACTCAAGAGGATGAATATTATGTACACCTATTTAATTTTTATTCCCGTCAACTACACCAGTTCTATGATGCAGGAACGTGTGTGGTTGTGGAAGATGAATATGATGGACTAACATGGCTGGGATATTGAGTGAGACGGACGCCTGCTGATAAAACTGCTTCTCTATTTTCGGTGACTCGCCCACTGCTGAATGCGCCCCTTTAGATAGCAACATTAAGAAATGTTTAAGGGCTACACCACTAGCACTGCACTTTAAACATATAGCAAACTGGACAGCCGGTTAAGGCAAGCCGGCAATTAAGACAACCAACACATACATAGAACGCCCCGGAGCACTCAGGTACGCACGCACACAAGCTGCTCTGCGTTGAGTTATTGCACCTGAAAACTACACAACAACGGAATAAGCGATCAAGCCAAGTTTTGTCATGTTCCGCTACTCCATTACATAATGCAAAATTGCAAAGTGTCCCCTGCAATGGACACGTTATTGCTAGCCTTTTTCCCAGGTGCTGCGCAACATAGGCTGTGCGACGGGACGCTTAGCGTATTTTTAACACATCTGATACGCCTCTATTTCTAAAGGCCTTAGATAAAAGGTGCGTCAGATTCGAATGCGCATCTTTCTTTGCAAGATATTGATGCCGGTGAATGAAACATGAACTGAACTGTTTCTGAATTTTAATTCAACCGCTTAAACATTACATGACAGTTTAAGAGAACTTTTAATTTGCATTCCATTTTCAGGATTGAGAGCTATCCAATTAATTAAATTCGCATTAATTATAGCGACAATGAGATCGCTTACCGAACTCTCGTACCCGGGCTGTGAACTAAAACCACAAATTGCCAATTTAATTACTTTCAATCTGTACATATATTGAAAATAGATTCTGCCCGCGACTTCGCTCGCGTAAACTCCGTTTAAAGATTCTTTATTCTCATGAGAATCTATACAACTCGCTTGCAAGAGACCTTAAATCTAATACTATTAAGGTTACGTGAAGCATGCACAAGAAATAAGGTATTTATATTCACAATTAAACAATAAAAATGACGTTTTTAGTTGCCATAATGCCGGTATTAACGTTTACACTGCTTGCTAATTCCCTTGGAATATACTAGCAAATATGATATTAGACTTCCTACAGGCGTAATTATTCAAAGTCAATGTCTAAGTAAAGTCAAAGTCAAAATATTCTTTATTCAAATAGACCTAGCAACAAGCACTTTCGAATCGTCAGTTATATTATAAAATGTTTTAATATATATATTAGTTAATTATTTAGAGCAATTTATTGATGCTATTATTATTCTTTAAAATAAATATTCTATTGTTGTAGATATGTCAAAATAAGAAATTATTATGTAGTAAAATTCACAATAGGATCGTCAAAACATAAATAATAATAATAAAACTGTATAAAATATATTGCACAGTCATAGAAACATCCACCCCTCTTTTCTCAACCTTAAGGGCCACCACTTTCCGAGAATGAGAGAAGAAATAAATTGAATGACTGAAAAGCTAACAAACAGACCGATTTAATCGCCATCACAGGTGGATTTTCACCCTTATCCATAAACATGCTCTAATTTTCTAGTTCGTGCACTTTTTATTTTAAGGTAATTAGGTCCACTATTTGAAAATGAATGCCTCTCTGCTATAATACGTTTATGTCAGATGTGACAGGAAACAAATTGACAAGGTTAGTTTTATAAGTTTAAGATCGGTTTTATTCTAATAAAGTGACAATTTCACAGCCTGTCGCTCACAACAAACTTCAGCCTTATTCCCATAGTCGACTTTATGTAGTCATAATTAGAATTAAAGTTAGAGACGGGATATTTACCACCATAAACCGCTGTTGCAAGCACCATTTTCAAGGATTAACTGACGTGCTGCGAGTTTTATTTGTGGTCTACCCCCACTCCATAGCTATCTACCCTCTTCTAAATATCCCGTAAATATGTATATTCTCGAAGGTAAATATCCCGTTTTTAACATTAATTCTAATGTCAATGACCATGTTAGCTTAAAATCTTATGAAGTCATAATTGTCATTAGCGACACTGAAACAACCTGAAACCGTTGAAAATGTAGCACATGAATCGTGAACTTCGTAACTTACGCGACCTCTGGGCTCCTCCTATAGTATCTCAGTTTAATTAAGCGATCCTAAAGCTGACGTTGGAGACGTGGCACAAATTATTTGAGGTGTGACATCTTACGTAGGTACTCCAAGGAGACACTTTTCTCCGTTATTTACATAATTAATTTGTTTCACGTCGGGAAAACGGCTTTATAAGTTTGATGTTGTTGATGTTGATGTTAGAGAATTAATTGCTAGTAAAATATTTTAGGCGCAACTTTTATTATCGTTCTCCCCCTAACTCGTACCAAATTTTATATAAATCCTAAAATTTTAGAGTTATACGGGTAAAAAAGCGACAGACGGACAGTTATTTTCGCATTGTATACTAATTTGGACAAATCTTAATTCGTTTCATTAGTTTCTTTGAAATGTCTCACTAAAGGAGTTAAATAACAGCACGCTGCAAGAAATTTTAACAGGTGTGCGAAAATTATATTATATCTTAACAGAAATTCTTGTTTATATACATCGACACAAAGTAGAGACTTGTTTCGCAACTAACAGTTAACTTTGCAGGGAAATTATTTTTAATTGAAGGAAAAGTGAACGCTAACTGTTTGAAGACTAAAAGCTGCATTCAGAGAAAAGGCATATCTTGAGTGAATTTAATTTGAAAAATAATATGTAAGTTCAGGGTTTTTTCCTCCGTTGCATTGCACAATTTATAGTCTATGCCCATTTTAAACCATTTCCACTGTACACTAATATTATAAATGCGAAAGTAACTCTGTCTCTCTGTCTGCAACCCCTTCACGGTTTAAACCCTAAACGGATTTTAATAAAATTCAAAGAATAGAAATAAGGCGTCTGAAATACAATGTAGCGATTATTTACTACATTTTTTTTAATATAAATATAAACAGATTTAAAAATTCCAACTGGGGTACCTACTTCCTTTGTTCACATTTCGCTGAGAACCGTCTAATTTTATTATACTTCAGTTATAAACAACTGAGATTTTTAAAATATTCAGTAGGTTCTTCCTCTCTTTTTTTAAAGTAGCTTATTATTAATCCGTACGGTTCAATAAACAAGAGCATTTATTACTTCTATTTTATAAGATCGATAAATTTTCCATTTCCAATTTCCGCGCGATAAAGTTTGCCGTCATTTTAAAATCCACTAGTGATGTAGTGACGGCACTATAATAGTGATTGACAACGCCGCTTTTCGACCGCCTCGTTGTTATATCCGTCACTCGTGTCAGTCATCGAGTACTGTTGCATCTGCCTTCGTATGTAGGTAGGTGTATTTTTATCAATACAAATATTATATTATTAATTGTATTTGATTGTTACTTTGTTATTATTATTTTACTTAAATATGTCGATCAATTCGAATGGACTTTCTTTTGTAAACCATATCGATTATCGAAAAGAATGTAATTTTGTGATTTTGATTGGCCCCATCATTAATTTCGATGTCTGTCACTAGTGTCAAACAGCCGTTAAGCACCGCCGCATGCACACAATTGTCTATGATGGCCAAACCTTACATTAATAATACCAATGTATCCATAGTGTAAATGCAAGATGATTTTTCATATAGTTGTCTCTTTGAATCTTGATAGTTAACCGAGATGAGCTAGAACGGGGCACATAGTACAATAATTTCCTGCTGTTAACAAATTGACTCCTTTTAAAGCACACCAAAATGTTAAGTCCCATATAATCCAAAACGATTCAAACGTCAGTACAATTTTTATACGTACCTAAGTACCTTTGTATACTACTAAAGTAATGTAAGCAGAACTTTGTACCTCTTATTACCATAATAAACGTTATAATTATAAAAAAAATAGTTACGAAAACGGAGACACTGACTTGTAGAAATTGTTCAAGTTACAAGAAGAAAGATATTTCATGTACGTTACACTAAAATACCCTATTTTTTCCGTTGAAATTGCGCCCGAGGCACCGAATCGTTTCATTTGCACTCAGGTATCCTCCCGCCACCGCCGCTCGAGAGCCTTGCCTTAATGTGTTCTGAATAATACATAGCCCCATGAACTTCCTCTCACTAAGATTTCTCATGTGTTTCTAAAATATTTGACGATCGACAAAGCGTCAGCTGTCCTTATCAGGTGTTATCCATAAGAAAAGGATAGATTAATGGAGCAAGTCGTTTCGCTTTATCTTTTACTTGTCAGGGAACCTCGCCTCATGTTTGCTTACCATGAGTATCGACGCGTGAACATATCAGTTTGCGTTATGCACCATGAATATCAATATCTATCTTAGTATATTTGCACGATATAAAGAATTGTGTAATGTATGAGGTGCGATTATCTTGCACATTTGTCTGAGAAGACGACATTTGACACCATTGTTTCTTGGATCGATATAAACCGATTTAGGCCTGTTGATACTCGGATCCCGTTTGGGAGGAGCGGAGTAGAACGAATTGTCAGGCTGCACTCTTTACAAGAGGCCCGTGAGTCCTGAGGGCGCGCACGGTAAATTCGATCTGTCTGGGGGTAAAATAACAATACTAAAGTTGTATACTATTTGAGTCGAAGTGAGAACTAAACTGGATTAGATTTTGTTATGGCAAGACCTTGAGAAAACTCTAATCTGTTAGTACAGAAATACACTAAAATTGCGTAGATAATGTTAACTAGATTCATACTGGAATTGCAGCAACAAATACTATTCTGGTATAGTACATGTAATGTACGAGTATGATATGAAATATCACTGAACACATCTATGGTCTGGTGGAGTATCACCGGGCCTTAATAACCCGAAAGATTTAAACCAACTATTCTAGAGCCTAATTAGAGCATATAATGTGGTATAATATTTAGTCCAACCCATAATTTAAGAGATATTAATTATTTAATACAAATCTCAAGTCTAACACACCCTAAAGGCGTGACGTAGCCACCTACTACTTTTTTAACTTAACATTACTAGTCTTGAACACATTTGCAAGTCACCTAAATTGAAAAATTGAGACTAATAATTAGATCCATGTTGATATTACATTATTTACTCGTAGTGTCGTCAAAAATACGCGCTTAAAATCTTTCTAGAACATTTCGCATTTTAATAAAATGACCCGAATATTAATGCTCCTTTCTAAACTTAAAAATCTCCCTTTACTCGTTTCAATTTACAGGAACTCGTTGTACAACAAATTTAAAAAGTTTTCATTCTTTGTGAATGCTATTTGCTTAAAAAAGTAATAGAAAGGAATCGCTCAATCCTCACGGGCGCTGAAATTTCTCAAGGATTCCTCGACAAGCCTAGGGTAGTTGCTTGGTTTTATTTGAACTCTTATGCGAACTCTGTGAGTTAATTGTTCTATACAGTTTTTACATTAAAGAAACGTTTTTTGCGGTGAGGAGTTTTTGGGTGAAAAGTCGGAGATGTAGGTACAGGCGTACCATTTAGGAGGGAGATGTCAATAGGTTGCGGTCAGGAAATGGATGCTAGGAACCTGTCCTGTCCGCTTCCCCTTCCCCTACCCTTTGACATCTCCGCTCTCAGCCGCGTGCCGCTCAGGCACCGTCAGCCTTAAGCCGTTGGCCTTTAGTTAAAATCACCCACGGTTAGTTATGATATATGCAAGTCAGAAAAATCGTAATGTGAAATTAAAACCAACATAGCTACCCAGACACAAAATTTGGGTTAAAAAGCCTCACAAATATGAGGGGTGCTTTTTATACTCTTTGAAAGCTTTCATATTTGAATGCTGAAACCAATAAAGACAATTCATAATAGATTTTTCCATGATCAAAGTAAACCTTCAATCTGACCTTTTTAGTGGTTGTTGGCGCGGTGGGCACGACAACATACGACCACTTTATAGGCTCTCGGCGTTCAAAGGGTTAATAATAATATCAGCAAGTTACAGGTTATCTAACGGGAAACAGTAGTCAGATCTTCAAAGCCGTGAAGTCGCATTAAACCTCTTTTAAAGTTATTGAAAACTATCGTACGAAAAATTTTCCATTACAATTTTCATTTTTATTTACAAGTGAGTTGTCAACTTTGACTTGACGCTGTAATGAAACGCTTCATTCATTTGTTTTCAAATTTTAAATTCAAATATATTGGCACGTTGGTAGTTTTTTTAATAATTGCGAGAGGTTGGCAAACGACAATACTTAAAAGGCGGCCGGCTCATCCTATTGGGAGTTATGATGCCACCACAGATAAGCACACATATACTCGTACATGGATAGACATGTTAAAATTCTAACAACCCAGTAGTTGAATCTTATACACCTAATTTCTATATAAGGTACAGGGGCTTAAATCTGACCCAATAATTGTCACTTGAGTCAAGTATAGGGTATCAAAGTGTTAAACATAGGGACGAATTACCTTATCTATTTATAAATATCAAATTATAATAAACACTCTTCTTGGAAGAATACGGCTAAATGTACAGCTTTGTGGCATTGTTCAATTGTTTTTTTATTGCTCTAGCGTAGGAGGGCCATGGAAATGTGAATAGCCCCGATCGAACCGGAATCATTTCAATTTCACTGTCAATCTCACTAGGCGGGTGCCGGTACGTGTCCTTGACCCGACTGGGTCCGAGTCCGACAATGTCGGTCATCGTTGTTGGTTTGTAAGTGTATAAGTTTCACGTTTTCAAGTTGGATAGGCATAAGATTTTTGCGTTTTGCTGAAATTTGTGCAAAACGATTTTTAGACTGTTACGAACTTACCTAAAACAGTATATATTTTATAATTCTTATTATAGGCAAAAATAATATGTTATTTTAGCATGAATGTTGAGTTGTATGTATATGAATTTTAATAAGCTCAAATAAAGTAGGTGTTATACGTGCCTATTTTATGAATTATGTTAGTTTAGCGGGAATCGGGTGCAGCTATGATATAATGTTATAAAATACTAAAATAAAGTGTTGTTACGGCATAGTTTAATAATTTGCTGGAATTATTAACTGACCAATAAAACAACAGTAACTAATATTTTAAATGCGAAAGAAACTTTCTCAGTCTGTTACCTCTTCACGCTCAAACCACTTAAGGGATTTAGATGAAATTTGGCATAGAGATAGATATAGTCTGTGACCCCGGAAAGGACATACCACCGTTTTGATTACGGAAACCATGCCTTATGTGATGGGGGTGACAAGTTTGTATGAGAGAACAAAAACTAAGCCTGCGTCTAAATTTTTTTAATAGCCATTATTTCTAGAAAGCTTTAATGAGTTTTACGTAGGCGAAGGACGCGGGAAAATGCTAGTGTCTTATAATTACGGGGAGGCCTTAATTCTATAAGCCACGCCTTCCGTGTAAGAGATACGCTTGTGTCTTCTGCGCACGAGAAAACGAGCTGCACGACTCTTCGGGTACGGCTTTTTGAACAAATTACTTTACAGTTATATTTATATTTCCTATTATGAGAGTTTTAGTTTATTTAAAATATAATCATTTTAACTTGATTATATTGTTTAACATACAGTATTGTTTGAGTAGGCTGGGTAAAATAAAGAAAATAGAGACTCAGACTCAGCTTTGGGCTTTTCTCGTACCTGTAAATTTCAGTAGCATATTGTTACCTATCAATTTACCTAGCAGAAACATCGAAATAACGCACACATGGAACTTCGGGGGTCCAAATCCTTTTAAAACAAAGCCAACGAGACGACTTACATTCATCTTTGTCAGCCCGGCTAGCATGATAGCTTTTACCGTCACATTTCAGTATATTTTGGCCATATAACGTGACGGTATAAGCTATCATACTAGCCGGACTGTTACGTCATTATTGGTATCCCGTGACGTTATTTAGCTTGTCACGTCGTCCTTGCTTTACACAATAATTGTTGGTTTGTCTGTGGATTTACACGAGCCGCTTTGACTTGTCAGTGCTTTACGAGAACTCCTAAATCCTGTAAAACTCAAACTTCATAGCATGACAAACATTAAACTTTCGTATATAATCTACGGGTCTTTTCTACTCCTATCTTAGAGCACCATTTTTTCCGAATACCATAAAAACTTACGAGTATGATACCAAATTCTTATCACCTAATAAATAAACGAACCTAATAGAATCCGATCATAGGGAGGTTGTATGAATGATTACATTACACATGCCGCGTATTATTTTAGTGTCGCATTTTGGATTCCTTTTTGCCAAGACTGGGAGGTAAACTTGACTCGACAGAAATACATTTTTGCGAGTGCGAGGAGTCATTACGAAATGTTATTCGAAAGGCATATGGAAGCAAGCGACATATATAACTGTGATTATTTTTGATGTTAAATCACTACCTCACCGCTACTTGCTCTGTAATGTTATTATATGTGAGTCATAGTCAAAACTTCCGAGGATTTGCTGTTGAGTGTAAGGGACCTGAATTGGTCTATAGCTGATGACGCAATTAATCCTCAAACCAATATGGACTCGACAACGTGCTCGTGATTCTCCTGGAGTCATAAGCATTCAAAAGACTATGGCGTGTGCTTAAATATACAATAAGAAATGTTCTTTCAATTTCATTGGTTCCCTCTCATTAGCACTGCATCTTTAACTTCCCTACGCGTGCAAAAGGGAATCAAACCTTAGAACAGCTTATTTGCAACAAGGTAATATAACTATTTTACCAGATTATAAATATACTATCAATGCCGGTTGAACTATAAACCGGCATCATCATACAGGTACAGGCTGTTTTTATTGAATTCCGTTAATTGCGAGGGCATATTCATGATGTGAAAAAAACGGAACGGAAATCAATAAAAACACCTTTATAAAGGTGTGCAACTTTATGCGGATACTTTGTCTATTTACATAATGTAAAACTTTCAGTAAAAGTTTAATTAGAATGTCTTGGTATAAGATTGAGCAAGCGACGAATGATAAAGAAATGCTACTGTCAGTTTAATGTAACTTGCGAGTTCTTGACTTCTTTTTCATACCCCATTTAGAAGTCACATCAACAATAAGTATTCGCTATTATAATTTATAATCCGTAGAAAGTCTGTGTTTTTGGAATAATTTTGTTTGTGGATTATTAGATGTAATTAGATTATTCAATGTTGATTTTTCTTGTGATGATTATTTGATATTATTATTGATTATTGTAATATAATTGTATTGTATTCAAACACAATGAAAATTGTTAATGAATTGAATTACCTGAAACTGAATATCTGGTCATACTTTACTCGCACATTAAAATACAATATTAGGTAAGTACTTTCTATACAACAAACCATGTAAGCACTCCTAGAGAAATCAAAGCCTACCATAAATATAATTGTTACTTACACGGAGTTAAAGCCCCATGTCTTTATTAGTTCAACAATATTGGGCCAGTAATAAACAGAAGTTATCCCAAGCAAAGTTTTATTCACTGCCAACACTTTTGCAGCATCAGCTAAGCGGTTTACAATTCGACTGGACTAACTCCACACGCCCCTCGTACATCTAGAGCCCGAGCTGCGTAACATTTGGGCGTAATCGAAGTCCAAACATGTACTTTTTCGCTTTATGTACGTTGATTTCGCGTTGTGAATACCATCTTTGTACCCGTGCCGGGCTAGACAAATGAAGACGTACGAGCACCTAGCTATACCAGAGCTCAGCTAATTGTATGAACGACACTTCTGTTCTTTGGCGCCTAAGACTAGATTTTTTGGATGCGTCTTAGTCATAAAAATCAATAGTTTGAAAAAATAGATTGAATGAAACTCTTTTTGCCGTTATGATGGTTTACTAAATGTATTTTTTTAAACGTCTATTGGAATTCTCTTAGAAGAAATATTGCAAAGTTCATTCATTTACCGTGGTACCAGTACAAGGGTACTTTACTTTGCGTTTGCCATGGTACCATTGTTGAAAAAGACATTTTTTTGCCGTATGATTCATTGTACGGCGAAATAAAATTTCGCTAATAATTGCATAGTACTTCTTGAAATGCAATTTTCTCAATTCAGTAAATCTGTCAGGAGGTAATTTGTTAAGTTTACCCTTCTCCTTATCATTCAGAGCAATGACCCATAGTTGCAATTTAGCATACCCCCGTATAAAAAAGTGAAGTTCAAGTAGGGCTAATTCGGATTTGACAGGACGGTTCCAACGACCTTGCGAAATTAGGATCAAAAACCAAATTGTCAACACGAATATTTATTTCGAAATATCAGACGTCCAGATTATAGATCCTTTAATGATGACCCGATTTTTTAAAGCACCGTTGACATTTCACTTATTATTTAGGAGTAGTAGCAAAATTTAATTTAAAAATGGCGTTGTTTCAAGATTTTTGGACAGTATTTATTATTTCAACTTTATTTATATAACTTAGATCTACCCAGTCAAAACAAATACAGATGCGTACACTCGCCTGTAAATTAATTTTACTATAATAAAAAATATGACGATCCCTAGATGGTCACTAAAAATAAAAAATTTAGATGCCTTGTTTTGATACAATATAGATACAGTCTCCCAATGAAAAATATATTACGGGTGATTGTTAAAGCATTACTCCGCGACCCGATGACAACTTTGTTACTTTATATGATAATTACTTATTAAAAAGTGGGTGGAATCTTATTAAATATGTATGTAAAAAAATGTAAATTACAATTATTTACTTTATAAACATTAGATGAAAGCCTTCTGAGGGTGTATTTTAAAATATCTTATAAAATTTAGACGATCATATAATTGCAGCGAATAAATAAGTAAGACACTTCAAGTTCTCAATATAATCAGGTCAAGTTCAGAGCAATCTCGGGGAGATCGTTTGTGTTTTCTGATCTGTAATTTTTTTAGTTTATATTGTGTTAACGATTGCAAACTGCGTTTTGTGGAAATAAAATTATTTTGAAAAAATAGTTAATCTACCTTGTTACCGGAGAAATACATATTCGTATCACCCAATTATACTACGTACGAGTAGTAGTGCCTGATAAAATTACATTAGTGAATATATTCCCCGTGTGGTGTCCAGGTAATATAGCACCACCCTCTTTGACCCACCCATGCGTGTCGTTATCGTAAACTATGGAAATGTGAATAGGGAAATATGTTGTGGACGATGAGTTAGCAATATATCACAAGGATTGTATCCACCTTTAAATCTAAGATTAATAAAGCGTGAGGTAGATATATTATGTATTAAATTAATTACCGAGTTGCAGCGACATTAGGCTACACGGTCCAATATTTGTTGATACAAATTGGGCCTCTGTCATGAGGATGTGTACAGTCTGTAACCTAACGTTTTTTCAAAATATATTTTCCTGAATATTATTTGCCCTTATACCGAGTTATAACAATCCGGGCCTATGATGGTTGCCATTTCATCACTCTGATAAAGTAGCAACCATCATACGCCCACAGATATTTTATTTTGCAACTATTCATAAAATTACTGTATCATTTTACCAGAATGTTGTCGGGCAAAAACCCGCAGCTCAAAAGGCCGCTTTACAGTTCCCAATTTTCACATTTGTCAACTTATAAGTTAAGTTGACAAATGGGACATTTTATAATTACGATGTTACGGAAAGTCGACGTTTTATTTTCCATAAATTTATTATACTTAAAATATATGTACCTAAAGCCGAATTAAGCAGAATCCATTAGGCTCCTTCGTTACCTTGTCTGTCCTGAGGGAGCAGGAAATGGCCATCGCAGGCGGGTCAAAATAGCTCAACATCACAACTGTTTTCCCCAGGTACCTACCTAAAAGCTAAAGAAACAACGAACGAAACCGAACCTTCGTTCGTTACTTGTAGCAAATATCACAGTACTGATGATTTACTATGTATTATGTGACGTAAATCGACCAAAATCGAACATTGTTAGAAATATCTGTATTATCAATTTACGGTATTTAAAAACGACGGACAAAAAACTCATTTAGAAAATAAATATACGGAATTATACTCATTGGGGTTTTAAAACAACTTGGAACTGCGCCCCACATGATTGCCCCTGCGGAAGCGACGTGGACCAGCTAGGGTACCACGGACCTTCCTGCCAGAGAAGCGCCGGCCTCTTCTCCAGACATGCTGCTCTCAACGATATCATCCACCGGTCTCTTGCAACGTGCCTGCCATTTTAGAACCTGCAGGCATGTCAAGAAACGATGGTAAGAGACCGGACGGGATGACTTTGATTCCGTGGAGTATGGGACGGGTGCTGGTGTGGGATGCTACATGTGTAGATACACTAGCCCCGTCGCATCTCCACGGAACCTCTACGAGCAGCAGCGGAGGCGGCCGAACGTGCTAAAATCGGCAAATACAGCGGTCTCGGCGCCGAATACTTGTTCACCCCTTTCGGCGTCGAGACTCTCGGTCCGTGGGGTCCTGGGGCTATAAGCCTCTTCAACGAATTGTCGAAGAGGCTTGTTGATGCCACAGGTGACCGAAGAGCTGGCAGCTACCTCGGCCAAAGAATTAGCTTGGCTATTCAGAGAGGAAATGCTGCCAGTATCTTCGGCACAATGCCGCGGGGGCCATTTTATATTTAATTTAGTTTTATTTTAGTTTTGTAATTAGTTTTAATGTTATTGTAATTAGTTTTATTTTTGGTAATTAATCTGTTTTTATTTAACGTTCTAAATAAAACTTCAACTTGGAAATATTTTTTTTTATAAATATCAATCAGTAGAAAAAATAAAAAATGGAATTTCGGACAAACGAAAAAAATGTAAAATGATAAAAGGCGTTTAGTTTAATCAATAATCGGTACATCTAAAAATTGATAGGTGTGATAGGTAACCGTATGTACACTCACACACTTTAATTGTTGAGCCCTTTAAAGCTCACTTTATACTGGGCATCATAGTTAGCTATAGAGTATCCAGTATAAAGTGAGCTCTAGGTGGCTCATCAATTAAAGTCCGTGACCGTACCTTACCTGTTTGACATCGCTAGAAATACATAGTTTAGGACTCAGTTGCTAAAATCATAGATGGTCAGTAAATTGTAAGTTTTCAGTTTCTATCTATACCCCTGAAGTATAAATAATATTATGAAACCTTTCATAAGAATAATAAGTAAATCCGTCACTTGTAGCTTTTGCTTTCAACGTCCATAATATTATTACCTAATTATATACTGCACACGTTGCTCGTAATATTATCCTTCATATTAGGGTGCCGGAGGTTATGAGTACATCAATACTCACAGGCTCTCGGAAGGCGAGTGGCGGCCGCGATAACGCCGACCTTTTAGCAAACGCGTCATCTTTCCTGCTTGAGCTCGATACCTTATATAGGTTACTTACGTGTAATATGCATATTTAGAGGATTAGTATTTATGATGGTTAAATGTAAGTATTTTAATAAGTTAAAATTAGCCCATGTGTAAATTTAGGGTTTCGTAGTAAACACGGAACCCGACGAACGGCCGGACGGGCGACATGGCGGAACGTCAGTCTGTCTGCCCGCAGCTTAGTTCAGTAACCCGTATTACTAGAAAGCTGTAATTTGGTAAAGGAACATCAATTACGCTTACTCTTGAAAAAATATTGTAATAGCTATATTCTGTTATTCGGAGCTAAGACAAATTAAAAAAAATGGATGGATGGACGCACAGACATGGCGAAACTATAATGGTTACTTGTTTACCACGGCACCCTAAAATATACCGTAATTATAACCGAAAATAGGGCAATTAATTTTATAAACAATCCATACTACGTAGCGGTGTTTCATAATGAGACACAGTTTATATATTAATTTTTCGGTTGAAACCTATAATAAATATCCTCAAGGTCGGTGCGCGGTAGATTTTAGTCAAAGAGATCCCCCTGTGCCACTGCCGATCTATCAATCAGGGAAAAACTTTATGCAATCTGTATCCAAGTTCAATCAAATACGAGACTTAACTTCGAGATTCAATTTTCCCTCTATGTATGTTATACAATGACAGTAAGTACTTTAGTCTCTATTACTTAAGGTATGAGGTATTGCCTCTTATTGGTACGCATAAACTAAAAGGCTGACACATAACTGACCAATTTTAATGATAATCTAATATTGTTATAGTCAGTCTGAAGGCAAAAATCTAAACTTAAAATTACAGGTTAAAATTAAGTTTTGTGCGCCGAGCAGGATTCGAGCCTGCGATATTCTCGCATATGCGGTCAATGATACCGCTGATAATGTCGCAAATGTTGTCGTTGCACTACCTAAAGGATAATTTTCACCAAACGGCTCGCATTGCATCGGATCGGAATGGTCTATATAAGCAAGCCGCGCAAAGCAGCATAGCGCGGGTAAGCTTTACAAGCGTGGAACTTCGTGTAGTTCCCCGCTTGTAAGCTTGTTACTTAGTTGAGGATTCCGTGCTTGATTGTCCCGATAGCTCCGTTGGCTAGATCGGTTGGCCGTGTATGCCAAAATGTCGCGGATTAGAATCCTGCTCGGAACACAATATTTTTCAATGTTGCCATACAATTTGAAAATTTTAATGATAAATTTGTGGAACACATTTAGACATTTTTTAATACCTTGAGTAGATCCATAGTTTAGTTTGGGAGTCGCAAGTCAACGCGAAACTAGACATCTTAAATTTATTTAGTGCCTATAAGTTTAATTAAGCATATTGCCATAAAGAACCGCCCACACCAACAACTTGTAAGTCAACAACTTGTGTCTAGGTAAGTGTCTGTACTACTTTGCATAAAATACCCCTTTTGTATATTTGTCAAGATGTCACATTTTAGGCAAGTAATCTTCACGAACTCGAATCGACATTACATTATAGGACTCCATTTCCTTTCAGCGGAAATCGTCCGGAATTGCTCACGGTATGCAGTCTAGGGAGGAAATCTATTTTCTTTTCAACAGTTCCCACATACCTCCATGATTCGTAATTGTGATCGCTTTTCATCTCCGATTTTATGAGTTCAATATAATGACTCTTCACTGTATATCCCTGTTCGTTAGGTTTAAATCAGCGCCTTCAATTTGTTTGATTGCAATAACTTTGTTAAAGAAGGTTGTAATATATTAGTTACAGGTAGTGTTGGTAAACGTGGTTCGTGGTAAAGACTCGAGTTTTTGGAGTCTCAATTTCAAGAACTCGACTCATATTTACGGGACTCTTACCTTAAAAGATTTTCGAGTCGTTTGAGTCATGAGTCGAGTCCTTTTTGAGTCTTATCGAGTCCTGTAGTCACAACTCAAGCCTTAGAAAAGACTTTTTTACTCGTGCCTCAAAAGACTTGAATCCAATAGCAAAGACTCCGTATTGAAATTTCTATCCAAAGTACTGATTTCTACAGTACCAACTTCACTGAGTAGGCTGCGTAACCTTACGTGTTTCTACAAGTACGAGTACAGTTGAGTTCTAATCATAATGAATATAAAGCTTGTTTACACTAAGTAAACAAAACACTCAAGTATATATAGAGGACTCGAGTCTCTGTAGAGGGCTCGAGTCTCTATAGAATACTCAAGCTTCGATTAAATGACTGTAGTCTACAAAACCAAGTCGAGTCTTCGGAATGAAGACTCCAAAGGCTCAAGTCCTTACCAACACTAGTTACAGGCGCCTCGAGGGACAGTAGTACACATACAATGGTTGTATCTTTTTGTTGAGTACGGAACGAATAAACTCGTACTCACCCCTTTATACTCGTACGCATGTACTCCACAAAACTCCTGCGATATTTGGTTTCCTGGAGAAAGGTATTTTTTACCCCTGACGCGGAAGCAAAAGAGGGGTGTTATAAAATTAACATGTGTATCTGTGTGTCTGTCTGTAACATTGTAGTTCTTTAACGGGCGAACCGACTTAGACGCGATTTTTTAAAATAGAAATCAGATTTTTAAGCGATTGTTTTTAGACATGTTATATCTAAAAAGTTTTTGAGATATACACACGAACACACACACACTCACACATAACACGCACACACGAATGTATGGCTCATGTAATTTATGTCAATAGATTAGCACGTTATACATAGCAAGTTATACTTAAATATTATATTGTACTTAAAACAGTTTGTTTAATAAAAGTTTACTAACATAAAAATTGTAACTCGTATGTATACCATATATTCTTTCAATGCCATATATTCTTGTAAAGTGTAGTTCCACTAATTTTAATTTAAACTCATCATCATGTGCCATTAAAGCTACAAGATAATGGAGGAGCGGTGACTCTTGACACAGGTATTTTTAAACTTAAAAAGAGGCGCCAACCTGAATACTTGTTAAACTGCATGTCTGATTGAATAAATACATTTTTACTTTTTATTTTTTTATTTATATTGAACTTTAAAATGAAAATGTCGGGGATATATCAGTTTTTTTTAAGTTGTCTGTTAAATTTATTTATTTATCGTACGGTAATCGTTTCGTACCGTGAGATCTTCGAGAAGACAGTACGGTTGTCCTCAAAAATGTTGACCTCAATTATTACGCGGACGATGTCGCGGGCGGCCGCTAATAAAGTGTATACATACTTATATACGTACGAGCACATCATTGTGTTTTTCCATGTTCTGTCCAATGAACTAGAATTTGTCCAATGAATTTATTAGTGTGAATATCTATTCCGCTCACGGGACAATGGTGTCCTGGACCTTTGGAAGGCGTGCGCGGAGCCGAAGTACCGAGGTACCGAAGTACCAATCGAATACCCCATAGCTAACACGTAGAGGCCCTTTTGACAATTTAATGAAATGCATGGGGTACACCGAGCGGATGCAGTCCTTGCCCGACATTGCCCGTGTCATGGGACGCACACAGAGACAGCACCCGCCAGGGTGTACAGGGACTATTGCTTGTTGATGGAATCTGAATGAACCGGATTATTGGGTGAATATGATGGACTAATGTGAATATTATTAATATTATTATTATTTTAATAAGCAACTGGTATTAAAACGTTCACGATCGTTAAGAATGCATTGAAATTCACAAAAAAATTATCAATCATACGTGAGTCTCATCGAGCACATTGTTATGTATGTATTCATGAAAATCATGAACAAATGCTTAGTACTCTTGAAACGCCGACATCTCTATGGAATTCAGCTAATCGACTAATTTTCACCTCTTATTGAATGAATTATGTAAGAAATGCTTGTTTATCTACTTACATGAATTATTTACACCAAATACGTAGATAGTAGTAGGTACACGTCCTACTAATCTTAGGTAGGTAGGTACAATAAGCGAAAGTTTGGGTTGATGCAAAGTAAGTACTAAGTTTGTCTCATAACATAAGAAAAAAACACAGTATAATTTATTAGCTTGCGACGCTTTAGCGGGCAGAGGCTACGTTAGCTCTTAGAACATAATATGGAACATAATAAACCAGGATTAGTATGTATGCCGTGATAAAATTTCGTATCCCCGCGATTATTGGCAAAAGGCAATAAACCCAACCTCCAAAATTAGAATGACAGAGACATCAAAGTGCTAATGTCCTCCCGCCGTCGACCAGAACATACCTACATAGTAACAATACATGGGTTAGGTACCAGCGAATAGAGAACTTCCTTATTTTGTGCGACACAATCATGAAGGCTATACAATCGTAACTCGACATACAAAATAATAATAATCAAAATACATTCTTGCCTGTGCTTGCTTCCACACGATCCGATACTAAAGTATCAGAGCAGAGTGCTCAACAAAATGTACCTATGAATATTTAATGTCATAACGGGATCAAAATCAAACTCAAGAACAAAGGACTTACTCCGTTGACTCAGTGCCCCAAAATGAAACTTAGCTTTCGACACGAGAGTACGCCACTTATCTCTTGCCAATTACTGATTTAGAGTTCGCACGGGTCCGCCTCGATCATGTCGCTCCAGTGATACCCTGGACGTCCGACAGTACGTCGGATGAGTGTGGCGCAAGACCGACCATTGTAGAGATCCTTGAGGGAGGCCTTTGTCCAGCAGTGGTCGTCTTTTGGCTGATATGACGATGATTTCTTGACTTTGCTATCCTTTCGAGCCTCGCTAATCTTAATAATAATATATACCAATTTTCAAGAAGATTAAACCATGTTTAGGGATTGCACCAAATAAAAAAAACGTACGCATAAAGAATCAAATGAAAGGGAAACTCAAAAGTGTACATATATTCTATATCTTCGTTTTTGTACTTGTATTTATGTAGAAACTAATAACACTTGTTTTTATTAGGAAGCGATAGTCCAAACAAAACCTCACATACTCGTACCTCTAACCAAAATTACCAATTTACCCATCTTCTATTTTTTGTACAATACCTATACTTAGAAGATTCAGTGCGTACCTTGTAGAATTTTATTTGCCTCTTCTACAATAATAGCAATTTAAATCACTACGTAATTACAATTATCTATCATTATTATAAAAAATGAGAGATAGCTAATTATATTATCTATAAAGGTGAGTAAACTTTATTGATCTAAATAAGCAACGTCTAAATAGTCGTAAATTTTATAACTATCGTTTTGGCCGATGACCCGTTTACATGAGTGAGATCCAGAATTCTAGCAAAGTGATCGTAAATCTAAATAATGTGGGAAAAGGAAACACCCTCTTCGCTTTGCATGGTGATGAAAGTTATGTGAACAGGACTTTATTGTTAAGGGCATACATTTTTCTCACATACTTTCGGATCGTGTATGTTAATGAGGTCGACTGTACTAGAAATGTTGTTGATCCGAGAATACGTGGAGTCAGATGAAGCTGTTTATTTGTGATTTCAGCAAAGCTGAAATAACGAGCCCGCTGACGAGCGGCCTTCGGGCGCGAGCCCTCGAATTGGCCTCGCGGGACCCTGTTAGGGGCCGGCGACGGCTGACACCGACGGTCGGAATTTCCGTTACAATTTTCCCTCTTATTCACAAACCGACTAGTCTTCACCTGTCACCTCACCCGTTTTTATATGGAAACTGTCAAATGTAATTTGTCAAATTTTGACAGTTTCCATATAAAATGGGTGAGGACGAATCGGTTTGTGAATAACACCCTTGATCGTCATGATCTTAGTGTAACTAGTCCAATTATCGTTTAAACAACTTGTTCAGAATAACGGACCTCATTTTTTTATACTTTGTATCTCGACTTATGTGTGAGCTTATACAGGGTGGGCCATGTAACAGAAGCAAAAAATTTAACGGTGGACTATATTTAGCGGGCCAGCAATTATTTACAAGAATGTGGTCTAGGTTTAATAAATAATTATTTTTTGATTTTTTTTTCTTCAGAGTTGGCTTACGTGTATTTTTATTACTTTTCTTAAGTGACATTAATGTTAAATTATTATATAAAGTCAATAAAATATAAAAAAAAAAAAAAAAAAAATATCCTTGAAAACAAAAAATGCGAAAACAATTTTGACTCATAACTTTATACTCATATCAGAAATACGGTACTGCGCTCCAAAACACAAGTTGTAGATGTCGGTGCCAAGACCGCAAAACTGAAGTGGGACTGGGCTGGACATGTCTGCCGTATGCATCCGGAAAGATGGGCCAAAATAAGTACGGAGTGGACCCCTCGAGACGGCTACCGGAGCAGAGGCAGACCAAAAAGGAGATGGCGGGACGACTTGGACGCATTCTGCTCTGATTGGCGGGAGCATACAAGCAATAGGGCCGAGTGGAGGAAAAGCGGGGAGGCCTTTGCCCAGCAGTGGGACATCTAAATTGGCTATTAAAAAAAAAAAAAAAAAAAAAAAAAAAAAACTTTATACTACCTCAAACACTGCATTGACTGATGTGCTGTAATCTAGTGGTGTCAAGATCCATTACTAGGAGGTTATAACTTTAGATCAAAATTTATCCGAAACGAAAATTTTTGAACAAAAATTGTATACCAGGTGTTACTACAGATGCCCTAAGGAAGCGTCCTTTTAAATATTTGCTCCAGTTACAGGGCCCACCTTGTATAACCCAGGAAAGAGGTATCATCATCATCATCATCATCGTCATCATATCAGCCTTCCGGTACCTGGTCGCCACTCGAGAACCTTTCCGCCCAACGGCCATCGGTTATACGAGTATACTCGTATATACGTGCAATCGGTACAATGTGCCCCGCCCACTGCCATTTGGAGTAGAAACAAAGTAGGAGCTAAACTTAAGTGGAAAACTGACTGACTGACTGACATATCAACGCACAGCCCAAACCGCTGGTCCTAGAGATTCCAAATTTAGGACGTAGGTTCCTTATAAGGTCTAGGGGTGCACTAAGAAAGGATTTTTCAAAACTCAACACCCAACGGGTGAAATGGGGGTCCAAAGTTTGTATAGGAAAACAAGATTAGTTGGACTATTTTATTCAAAAATTCACAGGAGTATTTCTAACGTTAAATGAATAAACACGTGTTTCAGCTTTTTTGAAAAATCAACCCCTAAAAGGGGGAAATGTGGTGACAAATTCTGAAAATCGATATGAGTATTGTTTCTATGGTTTATCGGGTCGCTGATAACGAAAATCGCAATGATTTTTAATTCCCACGTGGAGGACGTGAAATACCATCCCCTCTGTTGGAGTGCGAGGGGGTTGGAATGTCTAAATATCAATATGGCTGTCGTTTTTATGGTTTATTGGGTCGTTAATTTCGAAAATGGCATTGATTTTGAAATTTAATATTGCGGACATAAAAACTTTTAAAAGTTTGTGCCAAATGCAAGAAAAACCTGACTGACTGAGTGACATATCAACACACAGCCCAAACTGCTGGTGCGAGAGATACCAAATTCGGCATGTAGGTTCCTTATAAGATCTAAAGGTGCATGAAGTGCCGTGAGTTCCCTATGAAGATACGGCCTTTTATGATTCAATGTATTGTAAGTGGTTTTATTAATCAGGGCCGTCCGATACTATTTCGACAAAAATCGATATTTGAGCGACAGAGAGGACTCTTAATAGGAATTCGAGGTAAACTTTGAATAAAGTAACGGCCATATTGATTTGCTTCATTTCCGTCCCGATTTCGTTGAAAATCGATATCTGAGCTTCTGAGAGGTCCCCTAATACGACTCCGCGGTAATATTTGGAAAAAGTGGCGGCCATATTGCTTTTCTTCATTTCCGTCCAGATTTCGTTCAAAATCGATATCTGAGCGTCCGAGAGGTCCCCTAATACGACTCCAAGGTAAAATTTTAAAAAAGTGGCGGCCATATTGATTTTCTTTATTTCCGTCCCGATTTCGTTCAAAATAGATATCTGAGCGTTTGAGAGGTCTCTTAATACGACTCCGAGGTTAAATTTGGAAAAAGTCGCAGCCATATTGATTTTCTTTATTTCCGTCCCGATTTCGTTCAAAATAGATATCTGAGCGTTTGAGAGGTCTCTTAATACGACTCCGAGGTTAAATTTGGAAAAAGTCGCAGCCATATTGATTTTCTTCATTTCCTTCCCGATTTAGAACAAAATCGATATCTGAGCGTCCGAGAGGCCTCGTAATACGAATCCGAGGTAAAATTTGGAAAAATTGGCGGCCATATTTATTTTTATCCTTTCCGTCCCGATTTCGTTCAAAATCGATATCTGAGCGTCCGAGAGAATTCTTAATACAAATCCGAGGTAAAATTAAGAAAAAGTGGCAGCCATATTGACTTTCTTTATTTCCAACCCGATTTCGTTCAAAATCGATATCTGAGTGTCCGAGAGGTCTCTTAATATGAATCCGAGGTAAAATTTGGCAGTCCACACATGCCAGGGATTGTAAAAAAAAAGTTTATTGTTACTATATAGGCGTGTGGGGTATCTATGGATTGGCTTTTAAAAACGACATAGAGGTTTCTATATTTTTTCCATTTAAATCAACCTTTAGATTAGTATTACATACTAGCAGCCCGGCCCATACAAATAATTCACAAATTATTATTCTATCATCAATAGTTTTTGCAGCGCACGCGACGCAAAGAATATTGTATGCATTTTTTTTACACTTTGGGTTACACTATCGGAGTATTAGTAAGAATCCTTATTTTTTGAATATATAATATAGCCCATGTCAATGTCACCCAAGAATAGTGTAGCTTCCCAACAGTCAAAGAATTTTTAAAATAGGTTCTGTAGTTTCGGAGTCTCTTCAATGCAAACAAACAATCAAATCTTTCCTTTCTATAACAAATAGGTTTACCATTTTTTGAGGCAACATTAACAAGAAAAGAGAAACGAGAAAGAACTTACCCAAACAAAAGGACTTAAGTGCCGTGAGTTTCCTATAGTGGTTTAAATGTGGACTATTTAATCGGTCCAGTAGTTACATTCCAAAGCAAATCGGTTGTAATAGACGGACTGACAGACAGCCACACGTGAATTGGGAATAAGGGTCTCTTTTTGCTTTTGAGGTACGGAACGAGCCCCGCGTATCCGCGTAACCGATTTTTGTGTATGATGTGATAGCTTTAGAGGGGTTCGTTATGCATAACTTTGATTCATTAACAGATGAACAAAAGTCAGTATACGAGTAAATAGTAAGGAGTGCGAATGGAAGTGAGGCCAAATTTTCTTTTTGGATGCTCCAATAGGAACTGGCAAAACCTAAAAACTATAAAATTAAATTTTAGGAAAAATAAGGGTTACACGTGATATTGAACTAGCCGTACTTCTGTACTTCAAAGGACCAGAGTTTATGACTGCTGCTTGGTCGTTATCAGACCTTCTATTGGTGTTACTGTAGTACACAGATACTTTTACTAAGGGCCATTTAAGACATGCTTTTATTTGATCGGCCCTTTCCCCTTCGGCCTCTCGGAAATGTAGGATAATATTTATCGATTCTTATTTTTGCCAAAATCAAATGAAATTCGACTGTTTGCCGGTTCTCAGAATGTATACTGACTTTTCATCTGTTCATCTGTTAATGAATCACGATCACCAAACTTCGTATACCGAAACCCCCAGAATGTAAACAACTACTTTTCTGGAAACCGCATCTAAATCGGTTCAGCCAAACGCGAGATAATCGTGGACAAACATACATACATACATACCTACATACATCCAAAAGGGTCAAACAGAGAACCTCTTTTTTGTAGACGGTTAAAAATTATGCTTAGTACGCGGGCGAAGCCGCGGGCAAACGCTAGTAATACCTATATGCGACGGATGTCTACGATGCCAACATGGGCAAAATACCAAAATTGTTGTTTTTACGTTTTTGCCGAAGTAAATTGATGTTCTTTGAGTATAGATTATACTGTAAATGATAAACTTGTTGCTCGGCTCAGACTTTATTGGAAATTCTTACGCAGTTATAAAATCAGACGAATAAAAGTAATACAGATTGGCTTTCAGCAATTAAGAGGACGGACCAGAATTCTTTATAGGGAAATTGAAACATTCGCTTTTGTTCCCCTATTTACTTAGCACAAGGTACATATTGTGCGGTGATAAGAATGCAACAGTTACATAATAAGGGTTCTTAATTCGAGAGAATAAAGACTCGAGAATTGTATGACCTAATTACTTGTAACGTTCATGTAACGTTGCATAGGTACATATTTTTTCTACGACAGCAATAACATTTGTTTTTGATGGAAAATCGATGTGGAAGCCGAATATGGGCATTGGCGTGTGCCTCTTGCCCTGAATAGTAGGTAAATATCATCGAAATTGTTAGAGCCGTTTCCGAACTCTATGAAATACATAAATATATATATATATATTTATCTAAGGTTAAATTAATACATTATATATTATTAATAATTATAGTTAATTCAGATGATTACCAACGTCTATGGCTTTTTCATTAAATCGTGCAGCAAATTGGTGCGTTAATACTACGATTGCGGGAAATTACTCGTCGCACGTGACTGCTCTGTTATTAGTTTCGTACACCTCTGGGCTTTCCGATGTCACTCGTGAACACCGAATAAAAGGTCCCACGGACGACTGAATCGCTTTAAATCACTTTAAGGGCTTACCTACATTCCGTATTCCATATATGTACATGTAAATATATTATTTCAAGGTACTTTTGAGTTTAAATTCATTTTCATGTGCTCTGCCTACCCCTTTTGGGAATATAGACGCGAGTTTTAGTAAATGAAATTAAAACTAGATTACACAAAACACGTCACATATATTGGAATATATCATTTACAAATAGGATTAGCTAACATTTAAGTTAATTATGATAAATCGGCCGATAATGAGTGGCATACCCAGCGTCTCAGTTTGACTCACGTTTGACTTGACGTATTTTTTTTATATTTTGTGGCCCCATTTCCATGAGGTAGTACTATTTATCGAAACTTTAACATTTATATTCGTAACTTGCTTCGTATCGCACTAAATCACGACAGGGAAAAAAGAAGAGAATGCTCCCAGGGATGAACATAGTGAGGTCAGCTCACAAAGGCGAGGTCTGCTCAGGCATACTAGGCACGAGGGGGTTAGAGGTGCACGAGGCGTACTCAAAGCGCACCGCCAACAGCAACCAGCACACGCTTCTCGATACAATCCTGGTCAGGCAGCTTCAGCGTCAGTCGCTTGGCCGGCAACACTGAGCCGATACCAGGTTATATCTGTCAACAACAACAAATCGTGAGAATGAGAACAATGGAATTTCAGTTGCATAAAATACTAATATTGCCCTAGTTTACCCACCGGTGTGCTGTCGAGCTTTGTTATTTCTAAAAAAAGTAAAAGTAAAAAGTATAAGTAGTTTATTCTTCAAATTAGGCATATTACATGCACCTATGAACGTCAATAAACTACCACCGGTTCGGAAAAATAAACCTCTGCCACGAGAAGAACCGGCGTAAGAAACTCGGCGAGGTGTCATTTTTTCAAAACAATATACATTGTATAGTTAAATATAAATTACAGTGTCAGCTACTACAAAATAACTGAAATAACAATGCTACAGTAGAAAACATATTTTCGCGATAGATTACCCGTGCAGGACGCTATCACTGCCAAACATCCCTATCCATGATGTAATCGTTTATCTTATAATATGCTTTTGAAATAAGTGTTTGTTTTACTACAGATTTGAATTTAGAATTACTAAGTTCAGTAATGTGTTTAGGAATTTTATTGTAGAATTTGATACAATTTCCCAAGAACGACTTTTTCGCCTTTACTAGTCTATAGAAGGTTACTTTCAGTTTCCCAGTATTTCTCGTGGCTATTGGTTTATCAGCGTTCGTTGGAAAATTGCCCAAATTCTTCCTAACATACATTATTATTTCAAATATATATAGGGACGGCAGGGTTAGAATATCTATTTCTTTGAAAAATTCTCTTAATGACTCACGTGACCCCAAGTTATAAATTGCTCGGATAGCCCTTTTTTGCAAAATAAAAACAGTTTCAATATCTGCAGCTGATCCCCATAAGATAAGACCATAAGTAATTATACTATTAAAATAAGCAAAGTAAACTAACCGTGCCGTTGCCACATTGGTAAGCTGCCTTATTCTCCTGACTGCAAATGCAGCAGAGCTCAACCTACTTCCTATCGCTGTTATATGGGAACCCCACTGCAATTTTGAGTCCAATGTAATACCTAAGAATACAGTAGAAGTAACAAATTCTAATGTTTGACCATTAAGTCTAATATTTGTATATAAGTTTCTGTTTGATGAGTTCGCAAGAGAGAATTTAATACATTTCGTTTTTTTCGGGTTCAATACTAAGTTATTGGCAGCAAACCAGTCAGATATCATGGAGAGGGTATTATTTGGTTCAATGAGTTCAGTATCTCTCCTATTTACCTTGAACAGTAATGAGGTGTCGTCTGCGAACATTACAATGCCTGATCTTCGGCTTACCATATATGGCAGATCATTTACATAAACAAGGAACAGGAACGGACCTAGAATAGACCCCTGAGGTACTCCCATCTCTACCACTGTCTCTGACGAAATGGCTTTATTTATCGCTACCTTTTGATTTCTCTGTGTTAAGTATGACTTCATGAGATCTAATGCGTGCCCTCTGATGCCATAAAACTTAAGTTTACAAATTAAAGTACCATGATCTACACAATCAAAAGCCTTGGAAAGGTCACAGAACACTCCGATGGCGTCGTGCGACTCTTCCCAAGACTGCAAAATAAATTTTAATAAACTTGCACCTGCATCAGTAGTTGACCTACCCTTCGTGAAGCCGAACTGCTGTGCGTGCAAAATATTGTGAGAATTAAAGTGAGAAACCAATTGCGTAAGCATTATTTTTTCGAATATTTTGCTAAACGCAGGTAGGATAGAAACTGGACGATAATCAGAAGGATTATCTCTATGACCTGATTTGAAAATTGGAACTACTTTACTACATTTCATTAAGTCTGGAAAAATGCCATAGTCTATACAGTTATTAAAAATGAGAGCTAGAGTTGGTGCAACGACCTCCAGAATAGATTCCAGTACCTTGACTGACACGCCCCATAAGTCCTCAGTGCTCTTTATTTTTAACATTTCAAAGGACTTCAGTACATCTAGAGGAGAAACATGATGAAATTTGAAATTAGTTAGTGATTCTAATTTTACGTTGTCATTCAGAAGGGATTCAGCTTTTGTGGTAGATGATGCTAAACTTTGAGTAGTGACTATAGGAATTTTAGAAAAGAAATCATTAAATTCATCAGCTACTTTTACTGCATCAGTTATTAAATTATCCTTTACTTTCAAAGAAATTGTGAACTCTCTATTATTTCTCTTCCCAGTCTCTGTGTTAATTATTTTCCAGACTGTCTTGGCTTTATTATCTGAGGACTTAATTTTATTATTCAAGTGCATTGCTTTTGCTTTTGTGCACACTGTTTTAAACAATTTGGAATAATCCCTAACATACTGATGGAAACATTCGTCAGTGGTGCAAGATCTCCTTTCATAAAGTTGGTATAAGTTATCTCTACTTTTCCGAATTCCGGTAGTTGCCCACTCATTAAATCTCATTTTATTATTTATCTTAATACGCTTTTTACTACAAGTCTTATTAAATTCGTTGCACACTGTATTCAGAAGCATTTTGAATTGATCATTCGGATCATTTGATTCTACCTGGGTGTTCGGCATGGCGACTAGTAGATTAGACTTTAGTAATTCTAGTCTACTTCTACTCAGCGGTCTTATTTCTATAACGCGATCTGGATGTTTTACTTCGCAAGGTAGCCTGACCATCTGAGCTTTATGATCCGAACGAACTCCATTCACTATGCTACTGTCTATATGAGAACTGTTTAACCAAATATTATCTATACAAGTGGCCGAGGTCGGAGTAACTCTGGTAGGTACTTCAAACAAGTAGTCAAAATTGAAAGATTTCAAAAGAGTAATGTACTTATCTTTTTCAGCTGATTGTGATAAAATATCGATATTAAAGTCGCCACAGACCACTACTGACTTTTTACCACTTGTTGCTTTCCTGAGTACATCCTCCATAATTTCCATAAAAGATGTTAAATCACCTGATGGTGGTTTATAAATGCAAATTATCAGATACTGATCCATCTCTGCACAAGCAATCTCGCAAACACGATCAACAGAACAGCCTGAGACGTCTCTACGTTCCTTAAAAGTCAAACCATTTTTCACTAAAATAATAGATCCACCACCCTCTGCTGTAGTTTTGTTGAACGCGCTGGCCAATACGTAATTATTTACATTGAATTTCATCATGTGATTCTTTAACCAAGTTTCTGTTAAGCAGACTACATCTACATTAAACTCTTCCGTAAATAATTCTAAATCTAGTATTTTGCCAGTGAAGCGATTAATATTTTGGTGTAATAAAGTTACACTATTGTGCCTCTCTGTTGTCCTAACAGTCAGTTTAAAGACAAATCCGCAGTTGGAGATGTCGTCCTATCCAAGGTGGAGAGGGAGCTTTGATTTCCGAAAACGGAATTAATAAAAGATGCTAAAGATTTAGCAAGTCTGTCAGTTGTAATACGGTAATCACTAATAGCATTATTAGTGTCAAAAAATATAACGTCACTATGACGGCACGTCAGCTTATATATAAGCTTATTAAGATTACATTTCTCACAATACAAGCAGATTTGCACTTAGCGTGTATAATTTAATAGTACTAGATGAAAGCCCGGCTTCGCTCGGGTGAAAGCCTATCGTGCTAGCTAGCAATATAGTCTGTGGGCAATATGGCCGACGTTTTGTCATCAAATTAACACTTTTAAATGCAAAATACGCGACAATCCGAATTTTGCGGATACATATGTTCAACTCAAAAATCGTTATTTTTATACGTTCTTCAATTTGAGACAGGTCTCGTTCGGGTCTACCGTACCCCTGCACGAAATTATTAATATAGATTACTAAAACTAACAATTATATTCAAAACCGAGTTTTGGTTTCACGCCAATATTTAGCTCTATTTTTAGAAACTAAATTATAACCAGTGTCATAGCGTAACTCACTTGTAATTGTGAATCATGGATGCTCTAACATGTAAGTGTTGACAACTCCAAAAAGGTGTACACAAGTGTAATTTCTATTCGTCAGACATAAGTACCAAAACATATTTACAAACCTACCTGTGCTATCTCGGACGGACATTTTTTTATACAAACTCGTACAAATGCCACCGAATCGTCGAGCTCAGATGGAGTTATAACTTTTTAAAGTTTCCATTATGTTTTCATACAGCTAGTAAAACTGCCCAGCAAAAAATATTTGAGAAATAAATAAACTTTACCATTCTCTTGCGAGCAATTAAACAAGTATACAGTTTGCGTAGAATACGGTATTTTACTGAATAATGAAAACAGCAACTTTATACGAAATGTCATCCTAAACGCTTAGTTAGTATTAAAGTTCTATGGTATTAAAAATTCTTTTAGGTAAACATAAGCAGAAGTTTGATGTTTTTCGATTATTTTTGTAAGTTTTGTTTATTGGTAACGTAAAAAATATTTTATACCGTTTTATGTAAAAATTGATTGTGGCAGTACCCTAGCAGGGTTTCGTAGCTGAGGTAGTGGAATCTAAATTACCTACTGCACAGTCCAATCTTAAACTGACTGCTACAGTTTAAGATTAGGCAGGACTAGTTTTACTCTACCTATGAAAGCAATAAACAGACTTATAATTCATAGGATTTCCATGCCATGTGTATTTGTTTATTTTGTTTCAATGTGAATGTTTTTGGAACGCTACTTACGCTCGTAGTAGGGTTGGGAGTGCTCAATATATTTTGGATATTATCTTTTTATCACTAATCAAAGAGGGTATTTTGCTTCGTTAGAATGTTACATACAATTTATAAGTAGTGAAATATACAGCAATGGGCGATTGCACTGTGAGAATTATGATGATGATGATACAGTGCAGGTTTTATTGTTTCAGTACATCGGGACAATGGACGTGCCTCGGCCGTCAAGTCGCGTCGAGATCGTGGCTGCCATGCGACGTGTACGAGTAAGTATTCAAACCATAAAAGGTCACCAGATCTCCCAAGGACTCGCTGCGTTTAGAGTGACGGACCTGCATGTGTCCCTCACAGTCGACAAAATGAATCAATCAATCCATTCAGCCGTTTTTGCATGTTAGCGTAGGAATCATTCTCATTTAATATAAGTTAAGTAGATTATAATCTTTTATAACTGCATCCTCAGGCATCATTATTTTTTGCGTTTGCTGAACAGATCTATTTACTAGATAATAGTTAGTGCACAGGAAATTTTCAAAACAATCTAATCAGATTGAACTCGCTATTGTTTGTGACCTTGTTTTATGACAAGCAAACTCGAGACACAAACAGCTTTTTAAAACGTGAAACTGGGAGGATTATTTAAAACATTCATTCATTTGCTGAATGGAAAATACTTTATGATTGGACTTTGAAGTGGTTTTTAGAACAAAAGAGAAATTGAAAGGCTTTATTAATTCGTACCTAATAGGTAAACACCAACCGCCCAAAATACGAAATAATGAAATAATGCACAGAGTATCTCTTCTAGGTTACTCTCCAATCATTGATATACAGTCAGCGTCATATAGTACGTAGCAGCCAAAGTGGCCAAATATGTACATAGTTCGGTACACCCTACAAAATATATGGTGTACTGGAATATTTGGCCATTGTAAAGGTTTACTCAAAAGAGTGGCCACCATGCTACTTGCCTGATCTAAATCCAATTGATTATAGTTTGTGTTTAATTGTGGAGACACGAGCCTGTGTCACTTAACAGAAAAGTGTAGACTTTCTGAAAGTAACACCTAACAAACAGTGGACAAAAATGACGTTGGACGAGCTGCGGCATATTGTTGACAATTCTAAGTATTGAAGATAAATAGTTTTTTTAATGTTTAACGATTGTAGTTTTTGATTTTAATGTCATATTGTAAAATTAGTGTAAACAATTAAAAAAATCCTAAAATATATTTGTCGACGTAATTTTGGTCCAACTTGTACCATTCAAAGTGTTTTGTAAAGGGAGGTTTAATGAAAGTAAATTGTTTGCCAAACCAATCAACGACAAGGTCTCGGTGGATCTGTGTTTATTGTTATTGGTTTACCTCCGTATACAATTTCTCCCACGCGGTATTTCATAGTTGGCAGTTAAAAAGGAAATGAAATAACCATTGACCACTGGGGCATAGAATTGTTGATGGAAAAATGGTGTGATTTTTAACGTATTTCTAGTACCTTACGTGTCTTATAAGCTTATAACTAACATCGCAATGAATTTTAAAATCACAATGAAACCTATTTTAGTTAAAATTCGTTTGACTCTAAGAGTATCTATAACTTTGAACAAATGTCGTAGTACCTATTGGTGAGATAGGGACAAAACATACACTCGGTCAAAAATTTTGGTGTTTTTATAGTTACATAATCTACTATTACCAACCACCACCCAACTCAACTATATAAGTACTTGTAATTTCCAGGATCCTATTATAAAAATATCAATATCCAAAAATGACGTTTTTTGCTATATCTCGCTCCGTTAACGTTCTGTTTTCATGGGTTTTAACAAGCCCGATTTAAACCTGGTACCGTATTTTTTTGAATTGTAATTTTTGAAATATAAAATTAAATAAAGATTATGACAGGATTAAAACAAGTGTAGGTACCTACTATTTTAGGAAAATATGACGGTACTTTACCAACCCGTATTCTATGTCCCATATTATTTTGATTGACAGGTTTTTTAATGGCTATTCCCGCCTTTTTAATGCTAGTTTTCAAGTCCGCTTTACTCGGGGTATTTCCACGGGGTATTGAAAAATGCGATATAAACACAATCTACGTGTAAGTGCCCGCGAAAATGGTAAAATTGGTCTTGGGTAAGTATATCGCTTTACTAGTCTAAAGTTTATGTCTGTTTTACTCACAGAACTAGTGGTTTTACTATACCTCTAATAAAGGAGTTATACATATTTAACTTCATACTAAAAAAAAAAAACCGTAGAGTGTTAAGGATTTCATTTATTTTTACTAAGATTCATTCCAAATAACACAAAACTAGAATTTCAAGTCAAATCGGAAGTGGTTCTGAAACATTATCTTATCTGTGAAGGTTTTATATATTTTTTTTAATGAACGACACTGCGATTTGATTAGAAATTAATAAATAATGTTTATAGTGGAGTTTGTACGCAAAAAAACCTCAAATCGATGTACAGTTTAGCCGTTTGGCATACGCATGCTAGAAGTAAAAAAGAAATTGTTGACCAGCAGTCCTTTTAAAAAAATCCCTAAGGAGGGGAGTGCTGGGTATGGGATTTATTTTTCAGAAACCAATTGACAGAGAATTGTGTGTGGTATCATATGAAAGGGCTTTTTTAGATGAATCTAAAAATATACTACATCATTACATTTCAGCCTGATTTTTTTAAATTATAACAAGAATAATTTTCAAAATATACCAAGTTTGGGCTCGTCCAGATATGATATGTCTGTTTTTTTTTAAATATACCACAATTGATACGTTACTAGATACCACGTATCATCCCCAAGAAAGCAATTTTGAAAATAATTTTAGTTTGTTTAAAAAAAAAAAAACTACTATGACAGGTTTGGTTAGCTATATTGATGATAAGTGGAGGAAGCTTAAGTCATTGCCACGTCCATTGAACAAAACCTCAGTCATTACCGACAGAATGAAAACTGGGTAGTAATTTGATATTAATTAACTTACTCTATTCCAAAAAATCTAGACAATAGGAACAATCTTTAGTTCAGTCTACGTCTTAGGATGTTAATTACCCAACCACACTCGACATCCAAATGTGATAATCCTTAGCATATCATACGGTATTCCCACAGTAATATTTCGATCTTTGCGAATCAGAGTAAAAGAGAAATGATTGAAATTCGAGGGTCGTACCCATTTGTTATGACGACAACTGCTATCGAATCCGAGTTAAGCCGGATTCATATTTGTCAAACGGGACGTGTCATGACGGTACATAACAATATCAGTGCCATACATTTAGTACGGTCACCTGCCCGGCTAGTATGATAGCTTATACCGTCACGTTTTATGTGACGTTTCAGTACATTTTGGCCATATAACGTGACGGTATAAGCTATCATACTAGCCGGGCTGATGCGCTCTGACGTGACGGCCTCAAATGTGTCAGGAGTGAGAGCGCATAAGATAGCATTACGTCAAATATGAATCCGGCTTCAATGTATAAAGTCGACATGCCAGCCATGTCATGGCTGTTGGATCTCTCAAAGTATCCGCTCTATGGATCCATCATAAACTGGCCAATAACTGATAAAAACATTAATTTATTTTAACTTTGTTAGAAATGATTTTTATTTTCTTACCTTTTTTCGTCACAACAAAATCTAAGCGAGATTGATAGGAGTGCCGTATAAGCTCGGATAACATCATAAATCATTTAAATCGCCCCAGTGGATCGCAGTAATCGAGGAAAATGACGCGCAGGTGGAGAATACAACAATTTGGGCTTCAAATACGGTAGAGTGTTGTTTTGTAGCCAATCGTTAAGCCCACCGGCCACGTCCGGATGGTGTCGTTTTGCAAATTGATACCACTTCAGTACATTTCATCAACATTACGTCTCGGTGGTTTCAAACCGTCGGTAATCGAAAGTTACGTCCATTAAAATCTGCTACAGTAGAATTTTTTTAGATCACATATTTGACACATCACTACACCCGTAATGTAAATGTGCATGTTCAATCCAAATTTATAAAAAAAACATCAATGACATTGGGTCTTTCCAAGTACGTATAAACTACTCTTACTCTTTTAATTTATTTGATTTAGCTTATTTCATTTTTTTCCTTATCATTCTTGGAATATTAGTCAGATTTGCAGTGTCTTCGCTAGACAGAACAATAATACTGTGAAATACATATTTCCAGCAGTGCATAATTTGTATAAAATAAATATTAAAATTAGAATGGTATTTTTTGATGTAATATACCTATTCCAGAATAAGATGTTCATTTAAATGAGATACTCAAACTAGCAATAAGATATAGGTATAAACTTACTAACAAGTGTTTTAGGAGTATGAGTACCATGTTGCTCGAAATTAATGTTTAGTATTCTAATATCGGTTTCCAACATTTAGTACCGTTAGATTTACATACATCTGACTTCTGACGCGGTCTGACGTGGAGGCTCATTCTGTGTCAGGCGTCATCTAGCTTACGCTGTAAAAATACACAATGCAATAAGTACCTATATGTGGCATTTATATCATTTGAACTTTGAGACAAATCAAGTAGAAGGGAACTTGCAGTTCAATTATCAATTCTGTGACCGCAGGTTGCGGCGCTGGGAATTCAGATGTGGGATTGCTATAGGTTTATAGGTATGTTACCATTGTTACCACACCGCATTTTCTGTATCTCATTTACGAAAATGCTGTCTGATCTATGACACAAAATTTCTAGTTTTCAGATTTGTACGAGTAACTTTAGCTTTTAACACTTTCACTGAAATACTTAAATCATGAATTCATATACCCCAAAAACTTATGTAGCGGGCAACAACAACCCGCCTAGCAGGAACTAGCGGGCTGTCATGCAAAATCTGAGCAAAGTTACGCAGCGCCCGCTAGACGGGTTTCTAGCAGTGAATGTGTTAATAGAAAAATATCCGTAATACGTGTATATACTGGAGCACTTTCATATTCACTAGTAAATGAATTGTGTCATCGGATAACTAGTTCCGGAAATTACAGAAACTTATAAAACCGTATTATAACACTACAAACTCAAAAACTGATTTTCGATGTGATGCCAGTATGAATAATATAGGAAACGACGAGTATTAGTGGACGCATATATACAGGGTGATTCAGGAGACGTGAGCAGGACTAACACTACATACATAGTAAATGGCAATGAATCGTTCACCATTGTATTTAAGTGAAACACCCATACATTTTTCCTGAATTTTAATTTTTGTTAAGTTAAAGTTTAATTCTCTACAATCATGGTCACCCTACAACAACTGGTTTATAAAGATTAAACCTCTAAATGTTATGACACCACTTTGATTATGAAGAAAGTAAATTGTCACATTGAGTGAGATACGATATTTCAAAAGTAATCGGACTCGGATGACATTCAGTTTGACACGTAACACTTGACTGAAGTATTCTGATTGTAGAGTGACCATGAATTTCGTAAATAATTTAAAACATTTTGTTTTCAACACCAAACATAAATGAACGTTAATTTCACTAATAGTGGCACGAAGCAGTAGCTTATGATCCACTGAATCTGTAGTGTTGATCTTGCTCAAGTCTCCCGAATCATCCTGTATATGTTATTATTACATATTTGCTCTAAAAGTGATACTTTTACTCACACTAGTGCTTTTTATTTTTATAATTTACAAAACATATTGCTGGTCATAGCCATACATCCAACCAAAGAGTTTTATACTCAATCAGTTTACTATCTTTTTGATTACAGCATTTGGTATTAAAACTATAATATACTTATACATATATGTAAAGGCTAGCTGATAAGTTTCTGAAATGAAAGATTTAATAGTACATTAGTACAGAGGCCGGGACGAGAGGGGTTGCCGGCTGAAGACATATAGACGGCCGAGCGAAGCGAGGCTGGATAGGTCTGAGGCGGGCAACCCCATATTTCCCGCCGAGGTATGTATAGTGTTCTTCTCAAACATGCAATGAAATAAACAATGCATGCCCGTACCACGCCAGGCGATTGGCTCTTAGTTTTTCGCCAATGGGCGCTACTTTCAGGTTTCCCCTTATATACTCATTCCGAATCCGGTCCATTCTCGTCACACCACACATCCATCTGAGCATTCGCATCTCTGTAACATGCAGTCTCGTTTCATCCATCACCTTTGAGGCCCAACATTCTGATCCATACATGACGACAGGTCTTATTACGGTCTTATAGATTTTACCCTTTTCTAAGAGGCATTCGGGCGTCACAAATTGTCCCCGAGACCTGTCGCCATTTCATTCATCCAGTGCTAATTCGGTTTTTCACGTCACGGTCAATATTGCCATCACACTGCACTAGTGAACCGAGGTACCTAAAGTCAGAGCAGACCGGCAGCGTACTGCCATCCAGCTGTATGGGCGTAAAACCGGAGAGACCGCCGAAATCGCAGAACATGTGCTCTGTATTGGATCTGCTGATCTTTAGGCCAACATTCTCCAGTCTTTGTCGCCACTCCTCCAGTCTGCTCTGCACCTCGTAACCGTCTTCGCCGACAAGAACAATATCATCGGCGAACAGCATACACCAGGGTGCCTCCTCCTGTATTTCCGACGTCAGAGCGTCCATAATTAACAGAAAGAGGTAAGGACTTAGAGCCGATCCCTGGTGCAAGCCCACCGTGACGCTGAACCTGTCGGTTGTGCCAGCCGCCGATCGAACGCGAGTACAACATCTGTTATACACGTACATCAACCGAATTAGCTCCACATACTTCCCAGGCATACGTTTTCCTTTCAAGGCCCACCACAAAACCTCCCGAGGTACTCGGTCATATGCCTTTTCGAGGTCCACAAATACCATATGCAAGTTTTTCTGCGCATTTCTGTATTTTTCGCATATTTGGCGAAGGGCAAAAATGGCATCCGTGGTACCCCAACCAGACATAAAACCGAATTGGTTTTGCGTTATAGCACTCTCTTCTCTCAGCCGTCTTTCTATCACTTTCTCCCATACTTTCATACTATGTGACATGAGCTTTATTCCTCGATAATTATTGCAATCCTGTATATCTCCCTTGTTTTTAAAAATGGGCACCAGTAAACTGTCGCACCATTCATCGGGGATAGTCTCTTTCAGCAACAGCTTATTGAAGAATAAAGTCAGCCACTTGCATCCGTCCTCACTTAATAACTTCCACACTTCTCCTGGTATACCATCTGGTCCTACAGCCTTGCCACCTTTCATGCTTCTCACAGCGTTTCTTACTTCATCCATACCTATATCCCTTACTACACCTAATAATGTCAAACTAATCTTCGGACTTTTACGTAAATACCACGGTAATATTAAGTTGAAAATAATAATATCTAATAGCGATCCAAATAAAAAGCTGTTTTCATTTTCGTGAAAATGGAAAAAACTGAGGTGCGTGCTGTGATTAAGTTTTATATTTTGAAAGGCAAAACTGCAACTCGGGTAAAAACCAAACTGGACCGCGTATTGGAGTCTTCTTCACCATCTTTAAGCACAGTTCACACTTGAGTTACCTTCTTCAGACGCGGTCGGCAGAGCTGTAAAGATGCTCCCCATAGGGGGCGGTTCAATGAGGTATAGACTCCAGAAATGATCAATAATATAAAATAAAAAAATTGATGACTGCCAAATGAAGTTGGTGGAAATATCAGATATGGCAAACATTTCAAAGAAACGTGTTTTCAGCATTTTGCACCAACATTTGGAAATGAACAAGCTTTGTGCTCGTTGGGTGCTGCGTCTGTTGACATACGAGCAAAAACAACAACGCAAGGATATTTCGGAGGAATGTTTGGAGAAGTATAGGCGTAATACTAAAGAGTTTTTACGTCGATATATAACGGTTGACGAGACGTGGATCCACCACTATACGCCGGAGACAAAAGAACAATCTAGGCAGTGGACAAATCCGGGTGAGCACGCCCCAAAGAAGGCAAAAGTGATTTTGTCAGCCGGTAAAGTAATGGCGACCATATTCTGGGATTCTGAAGGAGTAATTTTTGTAGATTACCTCCAAAAGAGAAGAACGACAAACGCCCAATATTATGCTGGGCTGCTACAAAATCTCAGTGACGCAATACAACGCCCCTGTTCACACGGCTAACGTCGCCATGACCAAAATCGAGGAGTTGCGTTTCGAATCGTTACGCCATCCCCCATATTCGCCAGATTTGGCCCCTTGCGACTTCCCCCTGTTCCCAAATCTTCAAAAGTGGCTAGGTGGACAAAAATATTCCTCGAACACTGAAGTCATAGAAGCTGTAAAAAGGGTATTTTGAGGGGCTTAATGAATCATTCTTTCAAAATGGGATAATGGCCTTGGAGAAACGTTGGGCTAAGTGCGTAGACTTAGAAGGTATCTACGTTGAAAAATAAAACATTTTATTTCTAAATATTGTATTATTTTTGTGCCGTTTCGGAAACTTATCAACCTGCCCCCGTAATATTGAAAAATAATATAATTAACAATAATGGATTGGAATGTAATTTTATATAAATAATGTATTGTGTATGATCCATGTTGGTCGAAGTAAAATAATATAATATAAAGGGTTTTCAAAAAAAAAACAATCACCAAACTGTTTTCATAAAGTTGACCGACTGAATAGAGTTAACAAATGACCGGAAATGAGTATTATGCGACACCGCCCGATAAGTCCACTGGGGAGGGATGCATAAACGCTTGTTATTTTTTACACCAAATCATTTATTTACAAATAAAAAAAAGAGTAATTTAAATTCAAGATCTCAAGATTTCCCCAGAGAAGAAGTCATACTTATAATAATACCGCTACGGAACGAGATGGTCAACTTTACCTAGCCGTATTATGTTATTTTTAGATAAGTACTAGTTCAATATACTTATTATTATTTTTCTTTTGATCTATAACATCTAATCTCTTCTAAGATAGTTTTGATTTGGCTGAATGCTGACTTGATGTTAAAAACCTATTATACGAGTGTTAACGCCTCTTTACGGCGTTACGACGACGTGATAGCTGGCCGGCGGTGTTTCTTTGACATAAGCATTATTCGCTATTCAATATTGATTTTTATACTGTCATAAGAAAAATGTTCTTTCAATAATTTAATTGTCAATGAAGAAAATAATGTTTTAATTAAAATATTACATAACTAAGTGCAATAAATGCATATACTCTTGAAAAAAGGAGTCTTTTTACTATATCGGCAGCTTGGCCGTAACAAGTTTTGGTGACCCCGACGTGATATTCGAATACGCAAGATTTCATTGGAGTCGATGGATTTCTATATATTTATGATGTTGCGCGAAGAGTACGTTGCGAGTTTAAGCCGGTGAGAATAAGGATCTCGCTGGTACCCGTCAACTGTATGTATCAACAAATTATTTACTTATATTGGAACTACGTTTTGACTACGTAATGTTATAGCTGGGATTATTACTGAAGTAGCTTCGATTTAATGATATGCAAGTGTAACTCATTACGGTTTAAAATAATCTCGCACTTACAAATATGGCTGAGTTGAGTGATCTCAGACGCCAGAGAGGGACGATTAAGATACTCGTTTAACCCTATTTCAAACTTTTAACCTTTTTAAGGAAGTTCAATCTAAAATGGAATTAATGGATAGCTCTCACGATGAACAAAATCAACGAGAGGACACAGAGAATGCCTTTTATAGTCTGATGGCTTAGACACAGGAGTTTATTGCCGCCTTCAAGAATAAAAACCACCAAAGGGACGAGTTCTAAAGTCAGAGCAGTTGCCAGCGCCGAGTTTTGAGTATTATTGAACTGCCCCGATTGAGACTTCTTCCTTTTGATGGAAAGACTGATAAATGTTTAGAATTTAGAGACCTTTATCTATCTTTGATCCATGACAAGAAGGATATTGACAGCATTTTTAAATTCTATTATCTCAAGTCATACATACCACGAAGGTGAGGCAAATTTAGTTATAAAATCTGTGTCCGTCTCAGCTGAGATTATCCTATCGCCTAGTCACTTCGACGCGAGAGGTATGATAATAAGTATTAACTGACTAATCAACATTAAAAAGTGTTTATTCAGTATAGAGGTTTTATCGAGAGAGTGATAAAGGTTTATGTAAATTAATAATATACATTGCCTCGTCAAAGTTTGACAGTGCCACAGTTAGGAGACGGGAGGAGTTCCGAAGTGACATTACTTTCCAATCTTTGCAGGACTTTTATAAATTTCTACGCAATAGGGATGATGCCTTAGAAACTGTGTTTAGTTCTAGGAACGAGAAACGTCAACCTGAGATTGATACGAGCAAAAATAATAAACGTCAGATTATTCCACGAACTGAATCCTTTATTGCCTCATTCTCTAAGCAGTCATCGGCACCTTTTATTGACGTAACGTCATCGTCATAATATTTAAACATGTCTTGTAGGCAGGATCATAGGTTAGTAGATTGTCCCCAGTTTAATTCCCTAGCAGTAAACGAGCGTTACTTGCACGTGAGCCAGTAAAAACTGTGTAAGAATTGCTTACGCTCTGGCCACGTTACATACCAGAACCGCGCCAATGGGTGCAGGTTGTAATCTAAAGCACAGTACGTCATTGTATAAGCGTATGCCTGACAAGCTACAAAATGAAGAGAAAGAATCTGCTGTTTTCAGTACTCACCATCAGCGTCCTACGACGACAGCAGCTTCATCATCTTCTAGACCCTAAATCGGCGATTTTATCCAACTGTCACTGTGATAGCATCAAATTGTGATGAAGTTTAGCTTCCCACTGCTTTAGTGGAAAGTTAAAAGTAATTGTAGTAACTACGTTTTACGCGCTTTAATAGACAGTGCTAGTCATTCCTCGTTTTTAAGTCAAAGGACCAAACAGAGGATTGTTATAAAACGATTGGGGTAAATCGCTCGGTTTCGGGCATTAATAGAGGTTTATTAATTATAATTGAATACTGTGATCTCGATATTAATTCATTACAATTCTCGTTCACGAGTTTTTCAGTGAAGTGCTATGTAGTACTCACTATAAAGATGAAAACACAATACGTTATTCCTAATAATGTATCCCTAGCAGACCCACAGTTTTATTCTCCGGCAGAGGTCGATTTACTACTAGGTTCAGACATATTCTGGGACCTAGTTGGGTCCAATCAGGTTAAATTGGGTAAAAAGAACACAGTCCTGACAGAAACGTAGCTAGGATGGTGGCTGGCCCTAGGGGGGGGGGGGGGAGGCCCAGGAACTCTCAAATCCCAAAATATTTGCCGTTACATTTCACAAGATTAACCGTCATTTATTTCAATGTATAAAACGTTACAGCGAATATAAATACTGCGGACCTATTAACAAGTTCTAGTAGGGCCTAGCCACCGCATATTTACATACATATATTATTAGTTCTTTATAGCGCCTATAATATAAAGATTAGGTTCATAGTTGAACGTAGCTGGGTTTAATTGGAGTAAGTCAATTCCAGCACAGCTGTCAAATAAGATCAGCTGTTTACATCTTAAATAACTTTAGTATAAGGAAATGCCATAGTATAGTAAATACAAATCTAATTAGCAGCGTTTAAAAGTTAATTTACATGGCTTTAATTATAGTGATGTAAATACACTTACGCTGAATATTATTTCACGTTTGCGATGCACTAAGGCAGGGGTCTCGTATCTATAAATGACATCAGTTTCATGGTTGAAGCTTTAAGGTGCCTTTAGCTTTAGTATATTTTATTTCGTATCGTACAACTGAAATACTAATTTTCACTAATATTAAATAAATAAAATGTAAAATTATTCATTTACAGCATCGTTGTGGGCTACGAGAAAGTATATAGTTATATACTAATTGAAATGCTTTAATTCCCGTGGTTCACGACGTTGCATAGCCAATATAATAAAGTACAGCATCATTGACTTCGAGAAAGTACATATATAAAAAGCTTTAACTGTCGCAGTTAATGACGTTGGTAGAGCATTTGCATAGGTATAGCTAAATATTATCTATTTAAACCTATGACTTGTTTTAGTCTACTCATATGAAATATACTAATTTCCTTTAAACTACTTATATGAAATATAATTATTAGGTCATTCTATAATGTCCTCTTAGTGTGTATCTTAGTATTTAAAAGAGTACTTTACATTGCACAGCTCTGCAGCTCTCCTCTATATTACAGGTATTATTTACACACTAATTGCAAGCCCTTAAGTGGCAAAGTTTAAATAGGAGATCCGTGATTAGGTCATGCTCGCTTGCATATACTTAAAATATTAATTAATTAACTTACCATTATCCATAGGTAATTCAGGACCTTTAAATAAGAAAGTAATGACAAACCTTAAGGGACACGGCTGCAAGTTTACTCTTATCTTCTTAGCTCTTTAGTTTGGTGTCTCGATCAAGGTTCTACTCTTATAATTGGTGAATAGTCGTTTAGCAGACGCTTTTATCTATTTGCGGCATTTATATCTTGTCGTGTGTATCTAAAGGCATATGAGATCACTACAACAGAGGCAAGTTTGTAGGTGCGGGGAATGGACTTGCCACCTTTCCTAATTTCTCTCTTAATTAAGTAATGATTCCCATAGCTTCACTTTCGGCTTACGAATGAGGGTATTGAATTCGTGTTCTCGACGGCTTATTCTCTACGTTTTAAAGCAACCTGAGTGGCTGCTAGAGCCCAATATCACGAGAGATTTTCACCAGAGCACTCTAAAGACTGAGTTACTTACTCACCACCAGCAATTAATCTCAACAAGTCAACACTAATCCAAGTCGAAGAAACAAGTACCAGTGACTATGACTAAACTGTTACAAGAAGTACTGGCTGCAGAAGTCTACGTCATCAAGAATATACTTTAATCTGCAACGAGTCTTCAGATAAAATCAGCAGGAGTGCGTGAAGCTCCTATAAAGAGAGAAGTAACTGCACTGCACTGTCAGCAAAAGACAACAGAACTGTACAGTCAGCAGTATATAAGCCTGCAAGAGTTGTGGAAATCGAGACAGTCTAAGGAGCCACGAGCTGTCTCCTCGGCGTGTACCCAATCGACCTCCAGGAACTGACTTATCCTCGAGGATCTACCTCCTCGAGGGGGGGGGAGTATGTTAACGCCTCTTTACGGCGTTACGACGACGTGATAGCTGGCCGGCGGTGTTTCTTTGACATAAGCATTATTCGCTATTCAATATTGATTTTTATACTGTCATAAGAAAAATGTTCTTTCAATAATTTAATTGTCAATGAAGAAAATAATGTTTTAATTAAAATATTACATAACTAAGTGCAATAAATGCATATACTCTTGAAAAAAGGAGTCTTTTTACTATATCGGCAGCTTGGCCGTAACAAGTTTAATATAATATAATAAATATAATAATAATATAATATAATTCATTCCCACCTAATTCATGAAAGAGTTGTAATAGAATCGTATTGACTTATAGTACATTACGATACAAGTGCAGAGAACAGGAAATTCGCAATGAGCGGTGATAAATTGAAACATGACCGAAGGGAGTGTTTTAAATCGACACGAGTTGCGAATTACCTGTTCGCACGTGTATCGAACAACGTTTTACAGTACATATGGCTCTTTAAAGTTTCGACATATGCACGTAATCTGCTGATTACCGCACTCGTGCGGTAAAGTAGCACCATATGTACTGTAAATAATATTATTGACATATTTACGTATCAAATTATTGTTGAATGAATGTAACTACGCCAGATAAGACCAGGTAGGTACGTTCAAGATAACAAAAGCACCAATGGCGACAATTTGTTTTGTCTATTTTTGTTTCTACGATATTTATTCGCAAATATGGTGTTTGATATTCGTACGGATGTGTCATTTTCAAATGGAATGGATAATGAATCATTGTTTTAAAAGTCTTACAGTAACGAAATTATAACCAGAATCTCTGAATTTGATTCATACTCGTAACTCATAAAATAACGCCAAAAATAAATTGCAAAAAATGGGGATGGAGCTCAACTGGAATTTTTGCGTCACTTAAATTGTTGTAATAGCAGGGATTTTCCGATTTTAAATTATGTAAGTATAGTATAAAATGCTAAGATTGTTTTAATTTAGTTTAAAGCATGTTTTATATTTTTGCAGCTAATTCTATTAGCTGGAGAATGTGATGCACAATTATGCCTATCTATATTTAGTTGGCCTGTTTAGCCTAGTTGGTAGTTATACTGCCTCCGAAGGTAGAGGTCCCTGGTTCAAATCCTGGTAAGGGCATTTGTTTCTGTATTGAGCAGAAACATTTTTCCTAGGACTTGGATGATTTCTATGTATTACGGGACAATTTTTTACATAAATTGAACTAGTCCTATTGTTAGCTCAATACGGCTTGTGTTGCTAGATGAAGATACCTATATTAAAAATTTGTCCCGTAATATTTATTTATATTACATCATAAAATACCTATACTGTAATACACAGTCGAGAATTTTAGTGTAAGTTTTTCAATTGATTAGCGACAAAACCTTTCAAAAAGTGTCTCCTGAATAGCGAAGCCTACATAAATTAATGACTTAAGGCCGATGGTCCCGATTGTATCAACTTACTATAATTAATAATTATGTCCGGCAGCTGCCCCTATAGAAACTTTGGATTACTTTGTCGTTTCAACAACCGCCGATTGACAATAACATTTGTTTTTTTTTTCAGTACGAGTTCAAGGCTAAGGGCGTAAAGAAGCGCAAAGTTACCATCGAGGTGTCTACCGACGGAGTAAGGGTCTCGACAAGAAAAAAACCCAAACCTAAATCGAAGGTAAGCGTATTTGACACTGCACGAATAATTATTATGCCCTTATTCGATGGTATTCAAACCTAATATGTTTAAACTTCGTCACATTTGATAAGTCCTTATCTGTCAATATGACATATTTTATGTTGGTGGAACAATAAAAACCTACACAGCTCGAAGTACGAATTTTTCTATGAAAATTTTAGTTTAACTTGTTTGTACCAGATGTCATTGGGTGCTATCTCTATCGCACTTGCATATTGAAGTGACAGAGATGCAGCGTTCTTGCGGTTAGTTCTTACACAACGGCGCTGCGATCTATGTGGAGTATTTCACTGGTATCTCTATCAGTATATATATTGTACTTTGTGAACCTACATTTCAGATAATGTAAGTATAAAGAGTAATGAAAAAGGGGTTTGCGATTTATTCAAATACTCGTATTATCATTATTATTGGCTGATGGCTCAACAGCCAGCCAGCGAATCATTTAGTTAGTGCAAACTATGGCGTATGCACTAAACAGAACAAGCACACAAGCACACAGAAAACCTAATTAGGTTCCCAATGACTTACCCCGCGTTTTTGTCGTGTAAACTGTTAGTTATAAAAGTAACCAGACCTGAATTATATGATACTAACTGTGGGAGTAGCTAAGAGCTGATGACTGAATTGACAACATTTCATTTTTTTAAGCAGGCTTTTTTCTGATGAAATCCAATAGAGAATAAAAAGTTAAGTAATACCACATTTTTAAATTCTCGAAAAAATCCCAATTCATATAAATAAATCAGTTACAAAAGTTCCTCATTCTAAAAGAGAGTAAGTGACAAGTAAGGCGTCACAGCGTAACAAATCATACAGAAGCACTGTTACTAAGACAAATTTACTAAAGAAAGTGAGCTGCTGTTCTTTTTGTCCGCTGTGACTGTCACAATTATTAGTAATGACGTCATTACTACGATATGGGCTTTCTTCACATTTTCGTGAATATAGAGAAAACTAATGGCGATTAAAATATAAAAAAATTTTTTTGGGGTTTCTTGTTCCCAAATTAACGAAATGAGTTAAGATTTTATGCTACTTAAAAATTTGAAATGTTGTCAATTGGTTAGGAAAATTAAAAGATGAAGCATGAACTATAAAAAATCGGCCAAGTGCGAGTCAGACTCGCCTACGAAGGGCTCCGTACAATTTTTTTTTGTGTGTGTGTTTTTTTTAATTACCTTTGTCTATAAAAACGGCGAAAAAATCACGTCCGTTGTTTGGGAGCCCCTTAAATATTTATTGTATTCTGCTTTTTAGTATTTATTGTTATAGCGGCAACAGAAATACATAATTTGTGAAAATTTCAACTGTCTATGGCGGTTCTTGAGATACAGCCTGGTGGCAGACGGACGGACGGACAGCCAGCGAAGTCTTAGTAATAGATTTCCGGTTTTACCCTTTGGGTACGGAACCCTGAAAAAGGAAACGGATATATGTATTTTCACTAGGTATACATGTTTAAGCGTGGTTACATTAATCAATGCATCCCCTTAACATATGACCATTATCATTTCCGGTGCAATGGTGTCTTTATTGCTTTTCCCCGTCGGATAGCCATTTACAGCTTTTGCACCAGAAATGACACGGGAGCGGAGGTCCTCCACCTTTTGTCAGAGCCGACATCGTATGTTGCGAACGTTTATCATTTCTCCTTCTTTTATAAGTAAGATTATATTCAGTCGCTATTAAAAAAAAACTTAAACATCAACATACATCAACGTCAGTCTGGTACTTGTTATTCATACAATTCCTACATAAATTGACTTGGGCAAGTGTAACTCACGAGATCGCACCCAAGTTACATTGAATACTTAGACGTCTTCCTTGGTACACATTTATGCCGTCGTTCCTTTAATATGGTATGTGAATTCGTAAAAGTGTAACTCTGCAATGCGGCGGCCATGTGATACATTATTTGCGAAACAAAATAGAACAGACAGACAGACTTACTCTGACTCGTACCACTGGGGTTGAACGAATAAACGTTATGTATGTTAAGAACAGTGGCTTTTGCTTTTCGTGTGTGTATCAACAAAAAGCTTTTAACAATAGAGTTTATCTCATAACTTATAATATATATTTTGTAGTTTTTACACTCATATTATAAGTCAGTTTCTAAAACATAAAAGATTGATACAATTTTTTCAGTTGTTAAGAAATTTTTTAAGGACGACTAAGGTTTTTGTTACGACTTGATCAAAATTTACAAAGAATTTGTCATTTTATCATGGGAATTTGAAAGATGTAGCTACGTAAAAAAGCACTCTTCGAAACGCTGAACGTTAATTAAAAGTAAATCTTTTGTTTCAATTGAGATTGATTCAGGCATCTCGGAGAAGTAGGCATTAGACTGTAACCATTCTTGTTGTATTCATGATAAAACGACCAGAAACGGCGTGATTGATTCCAACTTTGTCAAGCATTGATCCTTAATCACGTTATTTACGCACAAATATTCCTATATAAAGCTACGTAAAAAAACACTCGTCGAAACGCTGAACATTAATTGAAAGTAAATATTTTGTTTCAATTGAGATTGATTCAGGAATCTCCGAGAAGTAGGCATTATACAGTATCCAATCTTGTATTTCTGATAAAAACGACGAAAAACGTCGTGATATGTGATTCTAACTTTGTCAAGCATTGATACTTACCTAATCATAATTTCGTTATTTACGTACAAAGTACCAATAGAAACATTGGTTTTGCACACAAGTCTGAATTCTCGTCCGGGATGTGATTTGTCCGGGCACGGAGTGAGTGAGCGCCTTAGTTTTTTTTTCTCGCACCATTAATCACTGGGTATCTAATGGCGAGCTGTCAACCGAACAACTATTCACAATGTATAGTGTGATGCACCAGTAAGTCTGAACTCTGATCACGCACAGTTACATCGCATCTCTGGTTCAAGGTATAAGATGGTGATAGATGTTGTGAACCACTTGTGAATAGCAGAGCTGCTGTGTACGGGTGACGTAGCCCGCAGATTTTGTTACAGTAAATCTGTCCGCTCGAATTTACGGAGAAAACTTTTCTTACAAGCACTGCAGGCGTAAAGACATGATAAAGCATTCGGCTCTTTCTGCCGTCCTGTTATAAAAATAAAGGGCTTTATCTCGGCTTTTATTTGACATTACAGTCGTCACTTATGAAAACTATAGTCGTGGGGTGTTAATCTTAAACTACCTATGTCTAATTGAAATAATGTAAGACTCTTCCAGAAATAATATTTTATTGAAACGAATTAAAATCATGAATTATCGCAATCGTCTTTTGTGCCGCTTGTAGAGCAAAAAGATACTATGTCTAGAAAAAGTTCGCAGGCATTTTGTATATTATTATTAAATCATTTATTTCGAGTATCTTTACAGACTCATATATGAATAGTAAAGTTCAGTTAGTAACCTGCAATAATGTGAGACGCTTAACAAGCTGATTTATAAATAAATAAACTGTCTTCTATTTACTTGGTAATAATCGACTATATTTATCGAATTATCCTATCACTATTCATGAAAAGCTCTTCACTGAGAAGTTCCGGTGTTCACTTGTCAGTTCAGATCTTCATCATGTTTAATTCACCATATGGTACTTTTCGAGAGCAAATGCAGGTATTACTTTAAAAAATAATGAAATCCTTATATATATATGGCTATACAATTTGAGAAGTTCCCTCGATATTCGATTTTTTTTCGAATTATTTACACGGATCTTGTACTGTTATAATTGTAGGTGACCGTCGAAGGTCTTACTACTACTTAGGGTTCACGTCCCTATGAAACCCTAAACACGCGACTATACGCCTTCTGCAGGCTAATCTAATTGAATAATATCGCGAATGGCAAACCAAGCCTAAAATGGTATTAAATTAAGCAAGGTAGTGTATGCATAACCTCAAATTGCTAACAAACAGCTAGATGAATAAGCTGAGGGCATCAATAACACACATACGTTTCGCATGTCAATGTGCCTCGTGCGATCGCTCACACGACGCGCCCCAAGATAACCTGTTTGGGCTGTTTGATGACAATTTTAAATGCGAAACGTAGGTCTCTGATTTACTCCCTGCATGAATGCGGGCGCTGAAGCATACAAAATGAAAATTCAGGTCAGCGCATTGGAAAACTCACCGGCTTCGCCAGTTGCCACACTGAGATATTCAACCGGCTTTTGGCATAGGCACACTAGACATTATAAAAATAAAACACTTACACAGAGTCATGGAGTCGAGGAAACTATAAAGACTGACACAAAAATCTGTCATGACGTGGCTGCCTTGATTGGAGGTAAATTTAACTAGGTAGAGCTCTGCTCACGACTCCACCCGCGTAGCATAGGATAATCGTCCTTAACTTACCCAAACATTACGGTATTTTACTGATAGTCAAATAAGCAACTTTTCCGACAAAGTCATACAAATTATTATTATTTTTTTACTTCTCAGTCTCACTCTCGATACGTGTGTCAAATAATATCACACAAACACACACACACTTTACATTTGTATGATTTACATAACATTTTAATATGACCAATAAAAAATATATGTAGGAAACATAATTAATTTGTCAAAATTATGTTTTGCTAGTCCCTATTTTACAATATTAAAAAAAAAAACAAATCATGGAAAATTAATGTTTGACTTCGACATTAGGGGTCTAAAATTAAGAAAAATCGGATAAAGTAGTTATATTCCTATAGACTACAGGAAAACCTAATAAGCAGTCGATAAATCCAACAGTTTTTAAATTATCACTGATGATAAACTGCCTTGCCCCAACAAAAGGACGTAATTGCCGTGAGTTATATATGATGGCGACTGTACGTAATAAATGTCGCGGGACTCTAAATCGGTTTACCATGTTGTACGTCTAGTCTATGTTTACTTGGCTTTATGGGATGGACTTGTGTATCGGAAATGTCTAATGTATCGGAGAGAGCATCCGATGGTGGCCGGAAGTGCACGAGATACAAGGGCTAGTATAATATATACGCATAGTGTCGTGAGAGACCAGAATTCGCGAAACCATTCCAACCCATACGCTATAACCTTAGTTTCATAAATAGCCGTAGTTTTTGAAGAACATGTTTTCACTACGTTCATGTAACATTTACAAAAAGTATTATGATTACAAGATTTTTATAGGGAAATACAAATATGTATATCTTTAGGTATAATAGTACAGTCAGCTGCCGAGAAAGCCACAGAACTAGTGGAGTAACCTGACTCACTGTATAAAATATCTATTGAAGATTGAGTTACTTAAATAATAAAAAACCGGCCAAGAGCGTGTCGGGCCACGCTCAGTGTAGGGTTCCGTAGTTTTCCGTCCGTCACATTAAGTTGACATATTAAGTACAGAAACACAAAACCCTAAAAAGCACGTCATTTCATTGTGATTTTGTAGAAATGACAGGTACAATAAACACCTGTTTATACTGTTGAATTACAAACTTAGTTCAGAAATTATTTTTGTAATTTTTTCAAAAAATATTCAACCTATCAAGTTCAAAATGATTTTCCTACAAAGTTTTTATAAAGTTCTACTTTTGAGATGTTTTTCATATTTTTAAAACTTATGGTTCAAAAGTTAGAGGGGGGGGGCACATTTTTTTTTACTTCTGGAGGGATTATTTCCGAAAATAATAACATTATCAAAAAATGATTTTAGTAAACCCCTATTTATTTTGAAATACCTATCTAACAATATATCACACGTTAGGGTTAAAATGAAAAAAAAAAAATCACTCCCCACTTTACGTATAGGGGAGGTACCCTAATAAAATATTTTTTTCCACTTTTTATTTTACCACTTTGTCGGCGTAATTGATATACATATTAGTACCAAATTTCAGCTTTCTAGTGCTAACGGTCACTGAGATTATCCGCGGACGGACGGACAGACGGACGGACAGACATGGCGAAACTATAAGGGTTCCTAGTTGACTACGGAACCCTAAAAATGATTAAAATTGAAAGGTTCGAAGAAAATAATAATAATACTTCTACTGTTTAATCCTGAAATAATTGTTTCAGAACTTAGTATTTTCATATAGAATCATTTTTTTTATTATTATTTTTATTAGAATTTTATTAAGATTATTATTGCATGTTTATAGCTGTAAGGATAACATTACTGTGACCTGACAGGGTTCATGTCTTGGATTTAATTTACTTATATAAGACCTTATGTAGTATAACATGAATGCAATTAATAAATAAATGAATAAAATGCATAAATAAATAAATTTAATTGTGTTTGAAAGTATAGGTATTTTGTTGATACTATAAAATGATAGAAAAACGTTGTTTAATTATATACAGCGTTTTCAATAAAATGGGTGAAAATGGGCGCACTGTGACCGACAAAACACGCTGTCTTGCAGGATCTGTGAACACTATAAAATAACTTTCTTCGTTTCTATTCTAATGAAATGTGTTTAAAGATAACTTTAAAAGGTATAACGTAATTGAATACGTTTTAACTGTTTTTGCCGACGAAAGGTGTACTCATATATTGTACGTTCGAGCAATAATACCTACCTTACCTCGCTGTTGCGCCCCACTAGACGTTTCCTCGTCTTTTGTAACCGTGAAGAAAAAAGATTTGTATGCTAAACATATTCCCCGAAAAATGCGTAGAAGGTAGGAAATAGCATTAATAAAGAAAGGCGGGTCCATTAAGTACCTATTTTCGGCCTACTACTTCCAGCATATTTGTGTTTTACATTTTGCATAACGTTGCGCAACATTGAGATGAATCAATACAAGAGGAGTTTCCAAAATTCTTATTGGTTTCTTGTCATTAGAAGATGTCGTAGTTAGAAGGGTTTCTTTCTAGTTACTACCCACACCAAAATATGCCTATTTACAATTCCGAAAAATGAAATAATTCTTTACGGACAACATATCACCATTTTGTTTATTCTTTACAGTCGTTATTTGTACATAAATACGTGCCCTTCGTTTTGCGAATCGGTATATTCAGGATTTAATGTAATTATTAAGAAAGCAGGTATCCAGTTCGTGGAAAATTGCGCACAGAAAGCTATCCTGAATAATGAGGATTGTGAAGACTACCGAATGCGATACATTGATGTTGTGACGAAGGGAACGCTGTTGTGTAATACCTTATATATCCCGGTACGTGTGAGACGATCTTCGATCTATATAGTCGGTGATAAATGTGCTCCACTATCTTTAAATAATACTAGCCAGAGGTACTGGGAATCGCTTTAATCATCCCGCGTTGTTATCGGGATCCCCTAGCGATGGTCTGTAATTACGTTTAGCGCTAGCCCGTCGCTAATTGAGTATTTCTTGCCGCTGAAACCTCAATTTAAAGGCTATACATCTCATTTTGTTTAAAATCAATCTTGTCGCAATATTCGTTCGTGTCGTTGCCACACATGGATTCATGGAAGAGATAAATCAAAATAATAGTTTCGATAGGTCAAAGACGCGGTCCGAAATTGGGCGCCGGACCTGGATTTGAATTATCAATTCACGACCCACTCCTGATCGCAGCTCTCCAAACGCTCTACTTTATATCTCTCTAAATTCATATATATAATACCTATATGATTATGCTGACGTCCACACCCTTTTATAGTTGTACTTACCACTACATTGAGATCCTAAATCTTTATACGTACATAGGCGGAAGAGTGACCTGATAATTGATAAACCAAATTTGAAGCAGAAAAGCCTAAGCTCTAGAAAATGACAAATAGGGAATTGATATCAAAATACGATTTCAAGCTGTATTTCACAATTATAATAATACACTCTTAACCATAAGTACTTCATGTTTATCGCAATTTGCCGAATAAATCACCTACTAACGAAAACATTACTGCAGACACTGCAGTAAATCAATTTTAAGCTCCTTGTCGTTTACGGAATCGGTCTAACAATGGCTCGTTAATTAATTTTGTTTAACGGTTTCTGTATTTTATATACAAGTTACTCTTAAATCACGTTCCAATCTGGTGTCAGTTACGATTCGCAAAATTCTTCCACTCGATTTATTTTGTTTCCGAATAAAGTTCGTTACTTTGTCCTTCCCTGATTAACTACTACGAATAATTGCTTTGTTACGTACTAGGAGAAGACAGGACTAAGTGGAATAACGGCCAATATTAACAAAGAGATAGAAGATACTGCAGATATGTAACTTATAAATTAATATGATTATATGAAAACTAGCCAAGAACTCGCTAAACGAACTTCTTTGCATTATTTTTTAAAATATTAAAAATGGGATTGCTCTTGGCCAGCATCTAGCCGGGGGGGGGGGGGGGGGGGGCAAAGATGAGGCCGACGATTAACAGAAGATGCCTATTCACTCGTGACTTAAAAAGAGGTTATATGCACTCGGAAATACAGACGCCGGCAGAGAATTCCAAACCTTAGAAGTGCGCATTATAAAAGAAGATGCAAAGCGCTTGGTTCGAATTAGAGGAATTTCGACCAAGTAAGGATGGTAGCCATATGTCCACACTCCATTTCGCAACCTCAAAGAGTAAAGAGATAAATGATGTTCTTCATTGAGACTCAATCTTCTAACATACTCGTATCTTGATTATCTTGTTTGTCGGCCTGTTTAGCCTAGTTAGTAGTGACACTGCCTCCGAAGCTAGAGGTCCCGGGTTCGAGTCCCGATAAGCGCATTTGTTCCTGTGGTGAGCAGAAATATTTGTTTCTGATACTTGCATGTCTTCTATGTATATAGGCATATATACGTGTACATATATATCTAATAACAATATTGTCTAGCACCCATAACACCAAAACCCGAATCGATTTTGTTTTAGTGACAAGTTCATTATTTTGAAACCCAATAGAATTATTTGATTATTTAAATTATTTCCAAGTAATTCCTAATTGGTAAGCCTTTTAATATTATTTGGTGATTCAACTTAGGTAACCGATCTACTACCTAGTATAGGAACAAATATAATTTATTAGGTCACTGAAAATGCGTTTATTAGGTAATTCATAAAATCCTACTCATTCTCAATTTACCTAATACAGTAATATATTTCAGAAAAACTATGTTGGAAAGAAAGTCAACCTGATCTGATTTACCGAAGATGTCGGGATCAATATATTCTCTCCCTCAAGTTAGAACACAGAATAAGTAATAGTACAGTTGGAAATCCAAGAGTGAACTCAAAAGAAAAATAATAAGAGAGATTTGTTAGCGAGGACTTCTGAAACTTGATATTCATATAAATGACATGGATTAACGTTCGCAGCTCGTTCAGAGCTTCATTGGGTAGACAAAGGGCTTGAAACTTTTACTTTATACATGGTTAACAATTGCTTTTTTCATGTTATAAATTTCAGTTATTCTTTGAAACAAGAGTGCTAAACTAAACGGTCCTTATTAAGCGCGGCAAACCTTTAATGATGTGAGCATCATCATCATCGCCAGTTGTGGCCGCGTGCAAAATCAATGTCCTGCCACACACATACTGTTAGTATGACAATACATTAGATTTTTTCTTGATCGGAATCCCTGGCCTTTAAGTTCGGGATTTCACTCGGAAGTCTACCCTTGGTACTGGCACTAATTAGAAGTGACCTTATTATTCGGAACGATAATAAACGTACATATGTTTGTAATGTTTACGTATCTCGATAACGTTTTCCAAAATATTATTGTTACTCAGAATCCGTATGTAAGAACTCTTTGCGAGCCTAAAATCGTGGCTTGTGTTGAAGGCCCGAGGGCAGAATTTATAATCATATCTACTACCCTGACTAGGAATAATAATAATATATTGATACCTTGCTTTTTGTTCCGCAGAAAGGTTCAAAATTCTTCAGCCGCGGCAGCAAAAGCAGTGACGCGAGCATCGAGAGCATCGACATCATGCACCACCCCATCTACCGCATCTTCTACGTGTCCCACGACAGCTCCGATCTGAAGATCTTCTCGTACATTGCCCGGGACGGCGCTACCAATCTCTTCAAATGCAACGTCTTCAAGAGCAATAGGAAGGTAAGTTAGCCACACTCATGTGACGCAGCCGGCCATGTATTTGTAACTCGCTTTGGCGGCGCCAAGGAGCGTATCTTGCCTGTTATTTTGCTAGTCATTATACTGTAGACGTAAAGACGTAAGACGTGCTGCAGTACCACAAATGAAAATGACCACTTTTAATAATGTCCACTACTAAAAATGCCCCCTGCGTAGAATGTCCACTACCCAAAATGTCCACTACATAAAAGGTCTACTTTTATCATTACCCACTTTTAGCAATACTCACTTTGTAAAACAACCATTTCTGAAAATGACTACTTTCTAAAACGGCTGTTTCTTGAAACATACACTTTAAAAAATGCCCGGTTCTTACAATCACCATTTCTAGAAATGCCCGATTGCTGAATTGACTGCGTCTGGAAACGTTATGCCAAATGATATGCGAAATTACCATTAAGCGAATTGAAATTAAGCGAAAAAAAAGCAAAAATGTATCATTACAAGATATCGTTACCATATAGTTACTCGATGCGTTAGAGCGAAGATTTAAATAATAAGGACGATTAATCTATTTAGATATGGTTTATTGAATAAAAAAACATTCTTAACATTAAACTAAACGTAAAGCTACTTCCAGTTAAATTTAAATAAACACACACGCACACGCACACAATAATCAAAATGAGCCAGCTATCTCTTTTCCGCAACTTTATGAAAAATTACTTGCTTAAGAAAGAAAATTGGGGAAATCTTCTCAGAATCAACTTCTTCCACGAGTGCTTTGAGAGCTCGATCCAGGCGAATATGACGATTCCGTCTATTCTTTTTTGGCACGCTAAAATAGGATTTCATTATTCGGTGGTCTTGATGGACCGCTTCTTTCTTCAGATTCGAGAAAAATTTAAAGAAGGGGCTCTTTTTGCCGAATCTCTCATTGACACGATGGTGCCAACCCTCGACAGGATTAGTCGTCCTGTGACGTTGGTACGCACAGCTTAGACTGTTGTCTTTAATAAGGGGTATCCATTGTTTATTGTAATACTCTATAAATTTGGCAACATGATCTGTGATTTGTGCTGTGTTCATTATGGAGTTCCATGTTATTTCAATAAACCTTTGGGGTAACAAAGGCAGGTAAGAGGTCATTTTCACAACTTTTCTGTCTTGTTTTGATGTATTTAAGTTGAGTAATGTAGCTTTTCGCCATATGGCTTTGTTGTAATGGTAGAAACAGCCAGAGATTATGCAATCTGGAAATACTTCTTTAATGGCGTTTATGACTGCCAATTCGTAATCACATTTGAAATTCAGCACGCTTATAGACAATTTTTCTTTTATTAAACTAAAAAACCGAACATAGGTTTCTTGTCTCTTGTCCGGAAGTAGCCCAAAAATAAATGGGACAATGTTTGTGCTTTTCTCTGTCGACCCGACGTCTACATGCAGCGAGTAAAGTTGGTAAAATGGATGAGGTACGCAATGAAATGTACCATCCCCGAAGAAATGTACATGATTGCCTTCCAGGTCTGCATTACTAAGATACATCCGTGCCGTTGTTGAGCTAAATAAGATAATTTTATTTATAGTCCCATCTTCGCATATGACGAAATCTTTTCCCAACTTGTTTGGGATATGGACATCAGCGACAGTCTTATAATTTAAGCTTTTTGTTTCCAAAAACTTTTTTCGTGCTGCGTACAAGCTGTCTTTTTTTGACGAAAAATCCGGAATATCGTCTATATCTGTATGTTTGCAGTTTTTCTTCAGCTTCAAAACCTGTTTTTCGAAAACTTTTTCAACTGATTCGAAACTACGGCAAACTTCTTCTTTGCATTTATTAATGGCAATAAACACATCGTTATCAATTTTTTCCGGCATGCATGTATGAGGAGACGACCGAAGTATTAAAGTCCGCTCTGTATTGAGGGTGATAGTAGAGCTGCAGTCACTGCGATTTACACATCTCCAACGAGACTTACCGCTTTGGTTTTGGAAACTGAAGTTGTATCTATACTTGCCAAAAAGGACAGTATCGTTTCCTTTTTGATTCAACGCAAATATTAATTTACTGTTCATTTTAGAGTAAATAAATTATACTGACGGAATTTTATTTCAGCAGCCTTCATAAGCACCTGAATTATAATGACGGCATCAAAAACAACAACAGAGTACTCAAGAGTTTTAAAAGTAATTATTTAAGTGGCCAGCGTTATGAATAATGATAATAGACATAAGAGGTTAGTTGCAGTTTTTCTATGTAAGCAGGTAAGCTGAAATATCGATTTTAGTGTAATAGTAGATTACGTGCCTAGGGCGGTGAATTCGTGAATGCCCCAGATCGCAGGTGTTTGTGGCCCGAACCGAAGGTGAGGGCCATAAATATGCGATCTGGGGCTTTACGAATTACCGCCCGTGGTGCGTACATAATTTTACGTCTTCTCCTGGGTGTGAAGTGAGATTTGCCGCTGCGCCCGTGGGAGGTTAATCTAACTTACCACCCGGAGTGACGTAAAATGTGTAAAGTCGTCGGTATGCATTATTATTTTTATTGTAATACTAATTCTATAGATAAGAGCTCGTTGTTGCTGTCAGCCCAACAATAATTTTCAGAAGTAGCTTTTTCAAGAAATGTTTTTTCCAGAAGTAGTTCATTCAAGAACTTGGTATTTTCAAAAGTAATCAATTGACGAAACGGTCATTTTGGCAAGTGATCAATTCAAAATTTGGTCATTTAGAAAAGTGGTCATTTTCAGAAATGGTGATTTTTCAAGATAGGTAATACCAGACGTAGGTATTGTTAGAAATGGTTATGTTGAGAACGGGACATTTTAAGTAGCAGGACATTATTATAAGTGGTCATTTTCATTTGTGGTACTGATCCGCCGAAAGGTCGATAACTTACTTCGAATATTACCTACATGGCAATGTAATATTCACTAAAGTAATATTTAGCTACTATACCCTCTTGGGCTCTTCATGAATATGATCGAGCCCGCATCGCCTAAGCCTACTTATAATCCAGCAGTTATGCCCTTTTTCCTGGAAAGTATTTCGAATTTAAGGGAACTTTAACAGGGTATTCGGGGATACATTAGGAAGACTATCCTAAGTTGGTGGTCTCTAGGATCTTGTGCTAACGCGGGGGATCTATAGGCAAATATAGGGAACATCAATTGCACGTTCAGACTCAAGATGAATGTTAGTATCTACATTTTATTGTAATAATTAAAGCACGTCAGGCAGTGTACGTGTGACGATGGGGTAATTACGCAACGTTTTTGAGCGTGCGTAAGATCTAAATGTCAATTTTAGTATGGTAATAGTACATTACACAACTAGGGTGGTAAAGCAAAGAAAGGCTGGGATCTATATGCGATCGAGGGCTTTATTTATTACCTCCTGTGTTGTGTACATCATTGTATTGCTACACTTGGCCAGGTCTGGCATAAATTATATTTAGATCTACCTCACAAGTACATGCGCTCTAAAACGTTACAAAGGTATTAAAACCAAGATTCATACAAAATGAGTTTTTAACATAGAGATATGAATACTTGAATCAAAGCCATTAACATTTTTTTACCACTACTTGTCACATGAAAAAAATAATTGAAACGGGGCTATGGCTTAATGCTTTTAGAGTAAGGGCCACGTACCAACAGCCCTTTCGCGTGTGCTGTTTATGAAGATCGCAGTGGCTCGTAAAACTCGGCCGGGCGATAAACCGCAGCTGTCGTATCGCAAACAATATGTGGGAATCACCGCTTTTTCAACGGAACCCTGTGTGCTTACGAACTGAATGGACGCAGTAAAAGGGTAAAGTAACCCATCGCTCGAAGACATTACTTAGACGTGTTGCGCGGAGGGAACAATGTCGATGGTGAACGATGCGGAATCATCGCGCGGGTGCACCTGTGGGGCTAGTATGATCGCTTATATGTCGGACATATAGCATTCGTCCCTCTCGCACTTACATACTTGACAGTACGGGACGAATGCTATATGTCCGACATATAAGCGATCATACTAGCCCTGCTGCTACGTGTTGTTGTGTAATGGACCGAAATGTCCGGACGTGACAGAGAGTTCAATTCAGCAATTCGATTCATAAGTTGTATCGATTCACTTCACTTAGCCTCTTGATGGTCTATGTAACGTTTTCAAACGTATGTAATACTGATTTAAATGTAGTTTTTCATAATATTTGCATTTAGATTATTTTAGATCAAGGTTACGTAACTTCTTTCCTAACCTCTTCCGTTTCTATACCTACCTACTTCCGTGGGTTGGCACCCGGAAGTAGGTAGCTATAAAAAGTTGTTTGTTACGGCATTGATCTTGTCTCCCTCCGTCATCGGAAGACGGCCTGGAAACGAATACGTAAGCCTGCTCTAATTAGGCATGCATATATATTATAATTTAGTCGACGCCAAAGATACTTTTTTTAATTGTTATTATTAGATACATGCTCAATGAAATTTCAAGACTTAAAAGTTTTGACATAAACATAATTACAATCGTATGTGTAAGGAAATATCATAAAGGTTTCATGTAATTAAGAAAAAAACCGACTTCAATGGGGGAGGCCGGTAAAAGATTATTATACTTAGATGGTGCACTCTTAGATAGATATACAAGAAAATAAAAATGGCTATAATATAGGTTTATAATGGTAGAAGACTAAGTACCCTCAATTCCTCATGGAATCATGAAAAAACCTTGCTTGCTTGACAAACAAAACGAAGAGAACAAATCGCCAATCGTGAACTACGCGTCGTTGAAGAGTTCCGTTCTGATCATCATCAGCAGTTCCACTTCATCAAATGTCACTTTTATGAATGAAAATGCTTGATTAGTTCATGAAAATACTAAAATCACTATTTGTGTGCCTTTCATATTCGAGGAGTTCCCTCGATTCCTAATGGATCCCGTCATCAGAACTCGAGCATGACAAAAATCAATCGTGAAAATAGAACTTGCTTAACAAACACAGCTAGAAGGACAAATCGCCAAACGTGAACTTTTCGTCGTTGAAGAGTTCTGTTCTGATCATCATCAGCAGTTCCACTTCATCAAATGTCACATTTTTGTATGATGATGCTCGATTTGTTGATAAAAACACAAAAATCACTATATGTTTGCCTTTAAGATTTGAGGAGTTCCCTCAATTCCTCATGGATCCCATCATCAGAAATCAAGCATGACAAAAATTTATCGTGAAAATAGAAATTGCTTAACAAACACAGCTAGGAGGACAAATCGCCAAACGTGAACTTTTCGTCGTTGAAGAGTTCTGTTCTGATCATCATGAGCAGTTCTACTTCATCCAATGTCACATTTTTGGATGAAAATGCTTGACTTGTTGATAAAAACACAAAAATCACTATATGTTTGCCTTAAAGATTTGAGGAGTTCCCTCAGTTCCTCATGGATCCCATCATCAGAACTGTGTTTTGACAAAAACGGGACCAACTTGGATATATATACTTACAATCAAAAAAAGAATTTTTTCAAATCGGTTAAGAAATGACGGAGTTATGGACTAACAAACTTTAAAAAAAAAACCAAAAAAAAATAAACCACAACCGAATTGATAACCTCCTCTTTTGAAATTTTGAAGTCGGTTAAAAACTATTGGCTTTTCTGAACATTACAAACATCTTATTATATTATATATTAAAGGTTAGCTGGAAGAGATCCCTTAAAGGGATAAGTTCGCGTTTGTACAAATGTCTAAAATTAAGTTGATTTTTCTTTTATGTAACTTGATTTGTGCAATAAAGTGTTTACTTCTAACTACTACTACTAGGTACTTATTACACTATCAGTTGGAACCTTACTGAAACTATTACGTCTTCTGCCAACAAAAAAACTTTTTATAAGCTGACTAACAAACAGCATTTTACTAGATAACAAGTTGTGAAATACGTAATTCGCATTCATACATTTTGTAGACGTGGATAAACTTTTGAATCTTAATTCCATTAAACTTGGAAGAACAAAATTCATTAATAATGAACGATATTGGATAATACGCACTCAGATTTTATAATTAGCCAGGAACAAAGCATGAAATTCCCGAATAAAATTTGCGAATTCAAAAGAAAAATTGAGGTTAAATGGAGCGTAATGCAAGGTAATTTATGTCTCAAGTGTAAAAGTGTAGAAGAGATCTGTCAATATTGGCCGAGCCGCATAGAAGATAGCCGCATCGCATGTAATTGCTTCTTCGTGAAGATGAGAGCGCCTGAAGAGCTCACAGAGTGTTTGAAATAATTATAAAAATAATCCTTGGCTTTTGTCCACAAGTGGGACGTCTTTCGGCTGATTTAAACGCTTTATTGTATGATAATTAGTAATAGGTATATAGGCATTTGCGTTAGGATATTGAGAGAGATTTTATTGCGCCATGTTCTTAAATACCTAATCATTATTGCAGTAGTCTGTACAGATAACTGTAATTGTTGGAGGGTGCTAGGACCCGGGTATGTCCTAAAACTACCACCAACACCACCGGGGGATGGGCAGCAGCATCCCTGAAGTGCGGTGGAGATACTGCTACCGCCAACCCGCATACCAAGCGTGGCGATTATGGCATTTACCCCCCATGAAATTGGGGGCGGCCTATGTCCAGCAGTGGACATCTTTCGGCTGATATGGTGGTGGTGGTGCTAGGCAAACGTTACCATATCAAAAAACAGGCGAAAGTAGGGCTATGTCAGGAACAGTCTAAACTAAGGTAATAGCATGTATGAGGAAGGATTCTAATCATCAAGTGGAAAATAATAAGCTCCGTGTATTCCTACGGGAAAGATTGATTTTATGCTGTCTACAATTCAATATGTTATAAAAAGTATCAGCACTAGACTCTAAAGCCTTTAAGCATATTTTTTATTTTTGAACGTGTTAATAGATAATGTCTAGTGATCACCAATATTGGGAATGCACTCTTTTCAAACATTCACTCATCAATCACACAATACTTTTAATTCTTTGCAGATTAACCTTCCTCGTTGACCTGTTTGGGGATTTTATTAGAATACTTATAAAACAATAGACCAATGTCTTAACTATTTGCAGATCATCAAATGATTTCTTAACTATTAGCAAAGATAAATTAAATGAAAATATTGTCTTTTTGTGTTTCATGGAATTATAATTAGGTTTTGAAGCGTACATTTTAGGTGCTTCGCATACTTTTTTATTGCGGACAATCTGCCAAAAATCGATCTAGTCCCAAACTAAGTAAAGCTTGTATAGTACAAAAGGGTACTAGACGACAATATACTTATTTATTTAAATACATAGAAAACATCCATGACTTATATTAGTGCTAATTACACAAATAATGCCCTGACCGGGATTCGAACCCGGGACCTCCGGCTTCGTAGGCAGGGTCACTACCCATTAAGCCAAAGTGGTCTTCAAATGCTAATATTAAATGTTAGCGTAATAAAGTGGACTTTAAAGAGCCTTTTTCTCATCTCTCTGATCCTATTAAGAATTAAACTATTCATAGTTATATCGGTTTCTTTGCCCGTTTTAGCTAAACTTGCACACCTCTGAGGTGCAAATCACTTGCAAGTGATCTGACAGTGACTTTCGTCATACCTTGACATGGACACGCAAATATGACGAACCGAACTGAATGAAAGATCACGTCATATGCAGCAGATCAGAATGCCATGATTTGTGTTTTCCTAGCTAAACAACTACACAGATTAGGTACCTTTTGTACACGTCATCATATCAGCCGAAGAACGTGCACCGCTGGTCATAGGCCTCCCCCAAAAACTTCCACAATGACCGGTCCTGCGCCACCCGCATCCAGCGGACACCCGCGTACTAGGTCATCAGTCCACCGTGTGGGGGGCCTGCCCACGCTAAGCCTTACGGTACGTATTCGCCACCCGGGAACCTTTCCGCCCCAACGGCCATCGGTTCTACGTGCTATGTGCCGCGCCCACTGCCACTTACGTTTAGCGATTCGGAGGGCTATATCGGTTACTTTGGTTTTGTACAAGTACTATTACTTAATCTGTGGCCATACAAATCTATATTGACAGTGACTTGAAACCTTTTGATAATGTGTCACTAAGATAATAATTATGTATACTTAGGCTTAGATACTGTTCATGTTCACATTTAGTTAATCTATGTTGCATAATGTAAGGGATGTTTATGTTAATTACGTTTAATGGTGGTGGAAATTTCTAATTCTCACTCCCTTTATTGCGTAATGGCACAAATTCGTGTCTCAAACCACTAGCAAATGGCACTGTCTCTCGTGACTCGTGTACACTGCTAACTACTGACAGAAAATGTAAAGTAAAATTTTTCATTCGGTAGTAGTTTATCTTAATTTCCCAAAGGTTTCCTGGGTGAGATCTATTACAAGATAATTAAGCTACTCGTAAGTTCGCCTTTGTACCACCGCTCGATAAAACTGAAAAGTGCAAGTAACAAGTTAATCTTTAATTATAAATTATTACAAGTATTTTAATCCACATTCAATCTTATTATCTGTTGATGTCACATACTTATTAGGTACCTACTGGTGCAATAGAGAGAACGAAATACAGGTCTCATTTTATCCTTAATACGTCAGTATATCGTCCTGATCTAAAGTTGCTGACCTAGTACTTTACTTAAATCTGATCAATTTACTATACTTGTATGCAGTGCTGAACCTATAGTCCCCGTGAATATTAGGATATGTATATCTTGTTAATTAATACTAGTTTAAATATATATTAACAATTCTCAAATTAAATTTGGCCTAAATTTTTTTACTCATAATTAAATACCCAGTGACATGATACAAACAAACAAGTTAAACTAACATCCTTGAAAAAATCGTATTTTAAGCCACAGACTAGCTTCGAGCTAGACGCCTGGATGCGTTCAATTTTTGTACAATTGTATAAGGCCGTGTGGTACAGTCGGGTTCGCTTACACGTACAAGCATTTTTGCTTTTTATTATTATTTATTGTTGATGGAATGTGTAAATGTGTGTGAACTTGGCTGTGCCGCACAGATCGTGACCCATCAATGGTCCTGCCGGAAGACCAGCGCTGACTCCTAAGTCAGCACCATGCTGAGGCGGGACCATTTCATGGTAAACTTTAAAACTTGTAAAACTTCGTAAAATTTTGTCTGTTTGCCATGAATAAAGCTTTTCTATTTTCTATTTCTATTTCTATAAATAACTTTTTTTCACGTACTAATAAGCTAAAACTTTTTATAATAATTTTGGTCTACATATTGCATTGACACTTGTCGACAACATTCCAGGCATGTCAAGTCAACTTTTGGTAACATAATACATTTATTGGCAAAACTTTCCGACATAACGTCTAGCCGATTTTAATGAAGTTCACCCATTTTGTGCCAGGAACTGAACTCGTCCGCGATTTACGCAGGCCACCACATAATTTAAATTACAGCTGAAACTAACACTCACTGTCTGGCCGGGGTTTCTTCTTTTTTCACTAGGGCCAGGGATAACACCTGTCGAGCCTGACGTAGAGTCCCTGGGGTTAGTTTTTGTGTGAAATACCTTAAACCGCCATGCTTAATAATCATACAGATTATAGATTAAGTGGGTTCAAAACTTCAGTAAATGCTGTCAGAAAACGCTAAGCAAAAGTCTATATCATAGTCAAAACTCTTAAGGATGATTCACAAAACTTATGCAAAATATACTATCAATCTTATATGTTGAGGGGTGTAAATGTGTAGAAAAATGTTTGTAGAAAACAAAATATTTACTATTGTAATTGTCTGTCTCTATCAAATTTGCATGTAGGTTTATAATAAAAATATTTAATGTTTCTCAAAAGCTTAACATTGTTCTAATCGCAAATTAAGAAAAACAAATGTTCTAGCTCTATGCGGGCTACAATTTAGTCATAATAATAATAGTTTAAATAATAATGCAATTCAAGTATAAAATCACTTAAGGGGACCCTCAACTGAACTCGATTCTCCATACAAACGTAGTTTCGTACTCATTTTATAATGCCGAACTGAAATAACAGGAAACTTTGTATACGCAATGGGGTCCGCTATATCTAGAACCTAGGTCTAGGCTGGAAATATAATAAATAGAAATACCGAAAAAGAAGTAATAGGTAAAAATACAGCGTGCTTTTGAGTTTTTTAGGTCTTTTGGTGTCTTTTTTCTCCATTAAAATTTCAAGCAATAGAAACTAACTTCCGGCCTAAATATACCGGATCCCATTGCGTTCACAAAGTTTCACGTTATTCCAGCATGCCGTTTTAAAATGAGAGCAAAACTACGTCACTACTACTACTTGCGGACTCTTAAGGCGAGGGGGAGGGCAAGACATTCTCCATACAAACGTTGTGCTCCATACAAAAGTTTTATTCGTTAGTTTTAGCACTACAGCATACTATTTTATTTTTTGCTTGTACATAGTGGATATACGCAGTACTTGATGTTGAAAAAAATAAACTTTAAAAATCAAAAAAATATATTAAAATTAAATAAAAATACATCAAGTCATAGCTAACAGAAAAATAAGCATTATAACCAACAATAATAACTGTAGCCGCAAACACAAACGAAGAAAATCATGCACCTATTGTAGCTATGAACAAATTGGCAATATGTTTATTTACTTTGTATTTGCATGTAATAGCAAATACAATATTTTTGGCAAATACTTTTGGCAAATAAAATAATTTTTCTTCGTTTTGTATTGGTACTTACCGGCGGCATATTTGTTAAATTTACGTGAGTTATCACCACGTTATTGTAATTTTTCGTAAGTGAAAATTATACTTAATATGTACTAGCTCTCATTAAAAAATTTACACTATCACAGTGTGGGCCGCAGCGTGCGCAGCCCTCGACGGTTTATCCAACAAGCGAAATACCAACAAGAGCTCAATTTAATCGCGCCTCCCTGCTTCAAGATCTTGTTCTATCTCTCAAAATACACAGCACAATAAATTTAATGAAATCACTTCACGTTTACTTCGCCTTATAGTAGCTAATGCACAAGTTACCAATTTTACGTACTTTTTTATATATCCGCATGATCAGGATTATTTCTTTAAACAGTGGCAATTTATCCTGTTCTACTGTGATGATCAAATACTTACGAATTGCAAATAAAAACATTATAGGTAAAAAACTTAATAAAATGACCTGTTGTATGTAGCTCTGACGTGTTCCAATAGGCGCGCCTATTGTAACACGCCCAGGCGTTTGTTTCGTTTGTGTTGCACATTTTAAATCATCATCATTCATCATTTCAGCCGAATGACGTCCACTGCTGGACATAGGCCTCCCCCAAAGACTTCCACAACGACCGGTCCCATTCCGGTCACATTTTAAATATGTAATGACTATTCGAACGCGCTAAACTACATACAACAGGTCATTATCTTAAGTTTTTACCAATACAAAAGTTACGAGTAAAATGAGAGTCAACGTCAAATGCTCCTACTATGCGTTTAACGCACGATATTTTTTTAACAAATTGATTTAATCGTTTAACCGCCAAGAATTGATAAACATACACCGGACATTTGACTTATTTATCAGACTGACTGTGGCGAAATGAACTGGATATTATATGTGTCTTATATATCAGACTACGGCGGTTAAAAAGTTAATGCCGCCACACTAATGTAACTTTACTGAATTCAATTATTACATGAGTATTCAACCAAACTTTTAAACTAGACGTCTTGTTTGTTTTATTAAAATAATGATTTCCAGAATAAAAGCTATCCTATGTCCTTCTCCGGGTCTCAATGTATCTCCATGCCTATCATTTACTTAAATCTGTTTAAGCGTGCGTCCGCGGTTTTAAAGCGTGAAAATGCAACAGACAGACACTATTAATATCAAATTTATAATTGTGTTTGTATATGTTTGTGATAGCTTATAAAATACTCTCAAAATTAGTGCAGTGGCGTCGTCAGAATAATTCCCACTTATTTATGATCAGGTCGTGTCACAATATGAATGACAATAAAGTTGAGATCAAAGAGGGCCAGTATCTATAAAAACGTATGACGTCAGTCCATGGAGGATTATACTAGTATACTCTACTGATTCTGATGTAGGTATTTGGCAAATTATGTAAAAAAAAATAGAAAAAGCAAACAAAATTCATCTTTAGCCCAGAACAGGTGGTCCAGTTTCCCTGGATGACAGGCTTTATTGATGCGCTTGGCGCATATTGCTATATTGGAGCAATGTCGTCGCGATTTTGACAAGAAAGCGGCGTTTGCGCACACGCGCAATAGTGCGCGACATCGCTGGCGCTTATCAGATTGTATGAAAAATAAAAAGCCATAGCGCGTGCGCCTGACAAGCTTTCACATCCTGCCCCTCAAAAAAATACCTTGTCAATGAACCAGATCCGGTAACTAACAAAGGTATTCAAAAACCACGCTGCACGTGTTATATTGTGACATTCATTACAGCATACTTAATTGGTTTGATATTAATCTCACTGTAAACAATTCGATCGACTATTTGAATTTGACGTAAGTAAGTTTTAAATTGACTAGGCCTGTCGTAAACATTATATTACCTTGTGCTACCATCTAACTAGGGCGGTGGTTGCATGACGCGCGGCGCAAGAGAGATAACCGTTAACAGGTCGGGAAAGGATAGGGATTTACCTCCCGCTAACCGTTCTTCTACTCTTTGACGTCCACCGCGCCGTCCGCACCGTTCGCTTTAATCTCTTCAGTAGATTCCGTAAGTTGTCTGTGTCTCACACGCCACGTCTTTGTAGCAAAAGACTGAAAATGAACCTCACTTGACAGCACTTAGGTCGCCTTTACATCACTTGACATGACTTGACATGAAGTCATGGCGTGTGGGGCACTAAATTTACTGACTTTATATAAAGGCGAAAAGGTTAAACGGTAGTAGTTAAATATTTCGTTTGGCTACTATAGTGTAATGATGAATGAAGTGCAAGTGTCTACAAAGCGGCGTTGATGTAGAAATATTCCCGAGTTTAACGGGCGCCCATCGCCGGCCGCTTGCCGGTTTATTTATCGGCAAACTCTTAAATCAGAGTGTGAACGCTACTGCGCACGCTTGTCAATCTGTTGCCTGGAAAACGATTAGAGGTTGTAATAAATCCGAAACTCCCTTACAACTCACTGAATTCCCGAAACATAGTCGCCATCGCTTATAGAGCTTTAGATAAGAATAAGCATACATGATTTAACAATACATAATTGTACAATAAAACTGTCTTTGGTTTGCAGCGCTAAGTATTACATATTAAAATAAAAGGGTATTTAATTGTTATTAAAGCGTCAAATTTTTGTTATTTAATAAACAATACAATCATTACTTACCCATTGGAAAATTGGCTTGAGTTTTTCTTAGTATAGTAAAATATGTACTATTTATATTATCAACTCTATACCACTAGTTAGCACACGAGTCCGAGAGAATTGAATGTTCAAAAAACACCTTTGAAATGTGTTCAAACGTTTCACCGAGTCTCTTTCCCAAGTACACTCAACTTTTTAATAAAACTCAGATTCCTCGTGAAGCTCTGAGCGTAAACAAAAGACTCGAGTCTCAATAGAAGACTGTCCTCTACAAGGTTGAAAGTTAAAAGAAATCAAGCTATGATTAATTTCAGGTATTGAGCCTATAAAAAATCGAGTTTAACGCCGCGAATCCATCATTCTTAATTGACAGATGGGGACGTTTTAGTATATCGCTTTTTTATATCATGTCTCAGTTATTCCGATTACGAAACACATGGAAGTGGGAATGTACTTACATGGTGTAAATACACTTTTAATCTTGAATTGGTCCCTTATTTTGTTGAACGTACTTGAACTTAAATTATTGTAGCTAGTTGGGTTATACGTCGTAGAAAAAGCAGAGTCATAAGTCTGTAGGTAGGCATAAGTAAACAAACACCTTAGGAGCATGTAAGTTATATTTTTAATAAATAAATTTATAGAAACCGTGACGCTGTTTTATTTAGGCGGAATACGAGTATGAATCTGACCATAAAGGAGATTTTCTAGCTCATCACTTTTGATAAAATACCTCTAATATATGTTGTCTGTGTATGACCCATTTACCGAATGAAGCAAATCGAATTTCACATCAGCATATGTAAAACTTCCGCAATGACTGATCTTGTGGAATTCTTTGGGGGAGGCCTATGTCCAGCAGTGGACGTCTTTCGGCTGACATGATGATGATGATATGTAAAACTCCACATAAACCATAAAAAAACATGACATGACTGTTAGTTATTATAGATCTAAGGACTGGAGATGCTTAATCCATATTTTTGGTTAGCGGAAAAACTAATGAGAGATATAGGCCTTCGATATTAACCTTAGCATTCTAGGTAATTATTTAATTAATTTTAGTGGATTGTATTTTTGGTTTTGAATAAAAAGTCTTCGCGCGACACGTGCACTAACCTTTCAATTTTGGGTAGTCCTTTCACCAACTGCTCCGTGTCTCTGTCCCACTAGAAACTCACAAAACACTCGGCGGCGCCCAGAAATTGTGTACACCACATTTTCAAAATTAAGATTAAAGTCAAGACGCGGCGATCGCCATCAGGACCATGCAACGGGCATGCATTCGGTCCAAAATCAATGAAGAATCTGGCCGTTAATTCGGCTCACAAAATTATATGCGCAAGAGTAAGAACGCATATTTAAATGTGCACGTGAGTGTAAAGGAAAGGAGAAAAGAGGTTTGTAGCAAATGTAAGTATACCGTCAAATGTAAATATTAATGCGAATTTGCCTTAAATTTTACAATAATCTTTTGAAACTCAACAAGGACTATTCACCTTTAGAGTGCAGGTGCAGCAAATTTAATTACTATGATTTTTCCGTAATACATTTTCTCCGCATAACATTTTCTGTAAATCTATAACTCAAAGGTTTATTGATTTACAGTTTAAGGTAATTGTATTACATCAATCAAAAAGCACTGAAACGTTTAAAATTAAATGAAACATTACTTGTGCGCGAGTTGCCAATGAGTTTTCTTAGTTGCGCCGCCATTGTTTATAGACAATAATAAATCACTGATTCCACTTCGAACCCGACTTTTATAATCAATTACCGGTCTCGATCACCGATCCTGAATGCCATAAACATTCTAGCTACACTTTTCAGAATCTTAAATTCGGTTTAAATATCTGCTTACTTAACATGTTACTCACAGCGTCTGATTTAGGATTTGGTGGAATATATACTATGTACGTACAACTAAGCGGACCAGACAGATAAGACTCTAGCTACCGTACTGTGCCGTCTTATTATTTTGTGTATGCGTTTACGTTGCTTCTTTAATCTTGGATGTCATGATGGCAATTTATTGGAATTGTGTCCATGCGCCAAGTGCATTGCGTATTTACAAAAGAAGTGTAATCTCAAGAAACGAATTTTCAAAGGTCACATTTAAATAGTCGTTTGCACATAATATCTCAGGGTTTTCGGATTTATTTAAGGGTAAAAGTTAACTTTAACAAATTTACTGGGTATCAACCAGTCAAGGACTTAAGGATTATTTAATCTAAGCTTTCCTCAGTCTCCACTTTAAAGCTCTGATTAAGTTTGCACTCTTACTTAAGTATTGCATTTAGTTTAGATCTTCTTTCGAGTACGTAATTAGCAAACTAATAAGGCAATGTAGTTCCACGTACTGACCTTTCCTGGCCAGCTGAAGGATTCACATAAGTAAGTGAAAGTTAAGTGAGCACGTGTCAAGAGATAAATACACTAACTTTAGTAGATAAATAAACAGGAGAAGTTTCGTTTGATTGCGTTCGGACCTCATTAGGAAACAAACTACCGAACAAGGATAATAATATTAATAGTCACAACTCTGAATAGGAACAACTATAAACATAATTAATTTCTCATGCCAATTCTCGAAGTTACAGCTCATTTGTTTACTTGGCTGACTGGAACACAAAATGTCTTCACAACTCTGCCAATAGTACGTTATTTAAACACACGCAAATGTGATGTTTAAACTCTTAATGAGTTTTCATGGAATACAATTGCTTCCACTTACTATCAATATTCGATATACTTGTCTTAAAATAACAACAACTTACAATTTTATTTTTCACTTCTCATGCTCGAAAAGTTTGTCATATTAAACTCATCAAACGGGGCTAAAGTAGCATTTAGCCAATACCATATTATCCCTCGAACTATTTTAGACTCTAGCCATACACTCCACTTAAATAGAAACGGGAGATGTTTAAACTCATATTGCAAATCATTAATAGAGAAGTAAATGCGTTTTGCTCTTTAAGTTTCATTTTCAGTTTTAAATTAAGTACGCTTAATTGAATGGTTTGAGAAATAGAAAATTGAGTGTCTTTTTTATTTCGCGATACCTTGAGAAATTGTTTCTTAACCTTATTATAATAGTCGCTGAGAATTTTACAAAGCCCGAAGGCGTAAAGGTAAATCACTAAAAGACTTTCATCTTTTGAGTTGAGAAATGTTAATAACATCAATCAAAATCTAAAGCCGTCTAGCGAGATGAAGAATAATTTTAGCGTGACGAGTGAATAGATAATTTTCACCTAAGGTTAACTTAATCAATTTATCAATAACAACGACAGAAGTGTACTGCCGTATTACGCGGACATGTTTATTTGTGGTGCGACTAGAAGCGCGAACGCAACCACGTTGCCGCCACTTCAGTAGGTCCGCGAGAAGCCGACAGAAACACGCGTTGCTTACGCGTACAATCACGCGATATTTTCACTCGAGTTCTTACGTACGGTACACTACAATAGTAGTATAAAAAAGCGACATGGCTCATCATACTGAGCACGGTAAACAAAAACGCAACGATCATCTACTCAAAAATTTGCCTACAGAAGTGCTATTGAAAGCAAGAAGTACACTGTTTTCCCTGAGCGGTGCACTGAAATCTAAACACGATCAGAATGCATCGACGTTGAAAAACGACTCGAAGAACAAAAAGAATCAAAACTGGTTGAAGAGCAGTCGTTCAGAACCAGAATTTAGAGAGCTTCACTCTAACAGACGGAGAAGCCGCGCCGATGGGATCGGCGCTAGTAAAGAATACACTGTCGCAAAACCGAGACCTAAGTCAGTCGGACCTATCAAGCTATATGATAATGCCTCAGAAGAATTCCCAGCGAGTGAACTAAAAGAAACGCCGTCACGGTTGAGGCCGTTTGATTCGTCGGAAGATATTTGTGTTCAATCGCGACTTGTGATACCAGTAGTTGACAGATTCGGCAGTCAAGACATACAGGAAACTAGTGAAAGACCTCGAAAGAAACTATCATTTCGTGAACCAGAAATTGTTCCCAATGGTAGTCTCACTTTAGGTAGATCACACAAACTAATGGGTGTCAATAGTCTATCACGCAGACCAAACAGATTATCTTTGCGAGCAGAAGTGCATTCTACGAGCTTGAATGGTCTGGATTCTGATCTAGAGGTAAGTGTTGCATAAGTTTCACTCATCATGTCGGCTTACTGAATATTATTAGCTATATTATTAATACCTATACCAAGTAGTTAATATATGTAAGAGTTCACTTTTACACATTTTATTTAAATTTCATTACTGAATGGAAAGCCTATTTTGTATGTTCATTGATATAAAATAGGCTTTCCTTTCAGTAATGCAATTTAAAGGATAATTCACAGTAGACCGCTCCGTGTCCGGGCCGGCACGTTTTCTATGACAGCAAACGCAACGCGGCGTATTTCTCTAGAAGAAAACGGGCCGGCCCGGACCCGGAACGGCCTACTGTAAATCCCCTTAGGAGCAAAATGCACAAAACGCAAAATGTACACTACACGCAAAATGTAACTAATAGCAAAATGTACAATTCGCACGATGTACCCCAAGCATATTGTGAAATACGCGGAACGTCCACGAAGCAAAAAGTACATTCGCAAAATGCACATATCGGAAAATGTACACTACTCGCAAAATGCACATTACGCGAAACGTGCAGTACGCAATTAGCCGCACACGCAAAATGTACAAAAAGCGAGGATTGCGTGAAATATTTTCCATTAGTTAAATCCAAATAATGACTCATTCTTATTAAGGACTCGTTCCTTGTCTAAGTATATGAATTAATACTGGCACTTGAGAATATTACAATGCCAATGTCAAGATTAAATTCCGTTGACGCTGTCACCGTAATTCTACTGCGATTTCAGCATTGTTCAGCATAATGAATAATATGACAGCGTCAACGGAATTTAATCTTGACATTGGCATTGTAATATTCTCAAGTGCCAGTATTAATTCATATACTTAGACAAGGAACGAGTCCTTAATAAGAATGAGTCATTATTTGGATTTAACTAATGGAAAATATTTCACGCAATCCTCGCTTTTTGTACATTTTGCGTGTGCGGCTAATTGCGTACTGCACGTTTCGCGTAATGTGCATTTTGCGAGTAGTGTACATTTTCCGATATGTGCATTTTGCGAATGTACTTTTTGCTTCGTGGACGTTCCGCGTATTTCACAATATGCTTGGGGTACATTGTGCAAATTGTACATTTTGCTATTAGTTACATTTTGCGTGTAGTGTACATTTTGCGTTTTGTGCATTTTGCTCCTAAGGGTGTAAATCATCCTTAAAGCTTGAAAGCATTTCTATGTTTCATGTTGGATTACAAAATCAATGCGATTCCATTTAAATCGAATAATTGAAAAGGCAAGTGACGCTAATAAAACTACCATCAATCAAACTGGACAACAACACCAAGTATGTATATTTAGCTACAGATAGAAGTAATGATCGAATTTGTAAACACTATATCGAACTTTTTACTACTTCGGTATTTTCTGACAATGTTCAGAAATACGTAATTTACTTAGTGCACATCTGCCGGGGAAACTATACAAGTGTTAATACATAGAACTTTTATTTCTAATTAAAAATATTTCTAAATAAAAAAAGGAGTGGAATTCTCTTCCGGATAATCTTTTCCCACATACTTATAACTTGGATCTTTTCAAGACGAGAGTGAATAGGTACTATCTAACACCCTCGACCTCATCATCACTTACCATCAGGTGAGATAGTGGTCAAATGTTTACCTATTTTAATAAAATAAAAAAAATCAAAGACACAATGAAAAAAAAGAAAAGCAAATCAATAGGTTTAAACACATGACAAATCATTTTGTATTTCCGACATAATTCATAATTTTAATCTCAGCCTGTTGCATTGTCTTACCTATATCAACAATTTTAGTTACACATATTTTACTATTTTTTAAAACTTTTGTTTTGTTGAACTGACAAAATATTATATTGACTTAGCTAACGGCTTGTGAGTAGTTGTGAGCATGTAAGTTATATTTATATTCATAAATTTATATGTAAAATCAGACTATCAGTTCTACTAAAGTCTTATTGCCCTTAAGTTTAGTTATGTTCACAAGGAAGACGTGAACCTGTTGATGACCCTACGCGTAGTCGCTAGGGGGAAACGTGAATGGAACTCGACAGGCGACGGCATCGACACTCAGTCACGGCGCTGTCTCAAACTAGAGCATTGCCTCATGTTTATTTTTCGCCCTGCCCGCATCCAAGGACCCACGCTTTACGGAAACGACAGTTTTTTTTATAAATGTCTAGTATTCGCGCATATATTTCACACGGTCATGGTTCTTACGACAAAAGCGATACTTCCGTCGTCGATATCATTTATTATATAGAAACTATACCTATGTGCTGTGAGAGATATTTTGGAACTGCCGCCAACGTGTAATGCTCCAGAGCCGTTACCAAAACCTCGTCTCGGGCGTCATTAATTTCTGTGCGTTTTGTTTACGTTTAACGCAAAAAATCAACACTAGTGCTAATGTAGTGAGATTAAAATAGGGTTGCCAAGTCGACTGTCGAAGACGGACGTTTATACGCTCGACTCCAATGTCTTCCTGTCAATAGCTATCGCTTTGCATTTAACTATAACTAGACGGTTTGTATTCTAACTGATGCATTCTTCTCTGTATGAATTATGGTTGCCAAACAGGCGCCCTAACAAAGGAACACACGAGGAAAATAGAAACAGTACAACATAACATGGAAAGAAGCTTGCTTAATATAAAAAAAAACGGATCGAATAGATTCGAAAACCACACGAAGGAAAACTAAAGTTTAAGACGTTTCTTATTCAATCAAAGAAGCAAAATGGACGTGGACAGGCCATTGACTGAGAGGTTAACAAAACAAATGGACCAAAGAAGTGACTTATCGGTATACTAGGGAAGGAGAGAAGAAACGAGAAAGACCGCCACGAAGATGCGTAGACGACCTGAAGACGATAGCTGGTGCCACATGGAGGAGCAAAATCTATAGTCGGGAACTATGGAGAACCCTGGGGTAGGCCTTTGCTGGAAAGCAAGACAATCCAAATTCCGAAGTCTAAACCGTAATTAAATAAAGTGAAACATTAATATGATATTGATTATTAGGGCTATTTTAAGGTGAAGACGGTTGTAGCGTGAATTCTATCCAAAATTAAATAATTCGTTGGTACTTTGACGTTATTAACAGAAATTTAATGTAAATCGCAATCAAGTAAATTTTAAAATCATTGTAATTAAACTTCATTCATATTGACTAGGAATATGTAACACTTGATACCGGGAGTTTCCCACAGGCAGCATTACTAATACTGCCCTTAGGATCAGAAAATTTCTACCTATTTAATAATATTGTTTAGGTTATTATTACTTACTAGCTTTTGCCCGCGACTTCGTACGCGTAGAACATGTTAATTGCCTTGACTTGATTGAAAAAATTGACAATTAAAAAAATCAATTAGACTTCCACATAGGTATTCAATAATTGTATGAAATCGAAATGTTCCGGGCTATATGGTAAAAGTGATGGACTAAATGCAAAACACCGAGGGAGAACTAATTATTACCCACGACGGAACGGAGAAGGTATATGCGTTTAGGGTGAGAGGTTGTTTGTTTGTTTGTTTGTTTGTTTGTTTGTGTGTGCACCTCAATATCTCCAAAACGGCTTGACCGAATTGGATACGGTTTTCTGCAATGGGTTCGTGGTTCATTCGAGACGAACCCCATAATAATTGTTACGACCATAACTCGCCAGGGGGCGCTGCAGTAAACATTTTTTGCTTGAAAGTGCGTTTGTGCTGGTTTGAGCGCATTTTCTCCGGAACAACTTCACCACCGTGGATGATTTCGATAGTGCTGGGTAAAGAGTACATGTACTTGAACTCTGAGGATCAAATGATGGAGCAAAAACATAGTAGGGAACTGTACAGGGGTTCGATTACTTACTGTTCGTTTTTGGGCCCTTTTGTTTATGTTTGCTTAGCAGCGATTGTAAATGAACTTCTGAGGGTCTGATGATGGAGTAAAATAACATCACACAGAACCTTTCGAAGGCATATAGGTATTTGGCCGTGTTTGGGCTCTTTTCATTGACGACCTGTTTAGCCTAGTTGGTAGTGACTCTGCCTCCAAAGCTAGAGGTCCCGGGTTCGAATCCCGGCCAGGGCATTTATTTGTGCATTTTTCACGGATATTTGTTCTTGGGTCTTGGATGTTTTCTATGTATTTAAGTATGTATTTATCTATATAAGTATGTATGTATATCGTCGTCTAGTACCCATAGTACAAGCTTTGCTTAGTTTGGGACTAGGTCGATTTGTGTAAGATTGTCCCCCAATATTATTTACTTTATTTATTTTTCATTGAGTTTGCTGAGTAGTTTCTGCACATGGTATGTTAAGGGTCTGATGATGGATCAGAACAATATTGCAGGGAATCTTATTAAGGTGATCATTTAGTGAACCGTGTTTCGATTGTTTGGCTGGTATGAATTGAGAAACCTCTTCACATGAACTGCTGAAGGCCTGATTATGGAGCAAATCAGCACCATAGGGAAGTTTGCGAGAGCACATATATATGCATTAACGTGTCGTGTTTCTTTTGATAGTGTTTTCTGAGTAGCTTCTGTGTATGAACTGCTGAGAGCTGTAGGTATGATGAAACAGAATAACATAGTAAGGAACTTTGTGAATCCTCATGGATAGAATACCGTGATATAGCTCTTTAAAAAGTGATGACTGAGTAAGTGATAGTAACTTCTCTACCTATAACTACTCATGAACTGCTAAGAGTAGAATTTTTGCTCTTTATACCCGCCACGGAAGAGTAGGCTTAAGCCATATGTCCCCCAAACAGGTCTGCTTATCTAAATATTATGGTTTCGGTTAAAGTAGGTATTATTGTGTAGTTAGAACTTATCGGCGATACACGACGTGAATATGCCATGGGACACACTACGCATGGATAAAACTATCGTGTTATGTTATAAAACTGGCTTAGTGCGAGTGGGACCGTCGCGCACGAAGGGTTCCGTACAATAGGGAAGTTTTCGAGAGCACATATATATGCATTAACGTGTCGTGTTTCTTTTGAAAAAAAAAAAAAACTGGCTAAGTGCGAGTGGGACCGTCGCGCACGAAGGGTTCCGTACCATTATCCATATGTTTTTAATATTTGTTGTTATAGCGGCAACAGAAATACATAATCTGTGAAAATTTCAACTGTCTAACTATCGCGGTTCTTGAGATACAGCCTGGTGACAGACAGCGAAGTCTTAGTAATAGGGTCTCGCTTTTACACGTTGTAAAAACGGGACCCTATTACTAAACGACCCGACGGGACCCGATTACGTTGTTTCGGGGCTACAGAACTCTGAAAAGCACATTTATTCCAAAACGGGTTCACTAAATTATATGCAGAGCAGAGCGCAATTAATATGGTGTTTGGTTACCCACGACGGAAAGGATAAGGTATAAAAATTTAGGGTAAATTAAGGGGGGGCGCTAGTCGGGTAACCTCCACGAGTGTCTGGGCTCTTCCCTCGCGGTTCTGGGGGAAGGGGAAGGGTTCTGGCCGGTGCGCCCTGGAGGCAACGGTAAGTGATTCATTTTCGGAGGGATCGTTTACCGGTGCTACCAATAACCCGGAGACGGGGTCGCTCTGGGTTTTCCTCTGTTTAGCGGAGGACACTCCAGATGCGACCAATGGGGGGATGGGGGGTTCCGCATTCGCAAGACTCCCCAGGTGCGGCGAGAGGGACAGGCCATGCCGTATGCCTGTAAAACTAACTACGGACTCGTAACCCTAGCTTCGGCAGAGGGCCGCTATGGTCGGGAGCGGGGGCTGACACCGTCAGGCCGGGGCCGGGTGGTGACTGCGAGGGAGAAAACCTCTTTAAAAAGTCACAAGGGGACCTGAGGGGGTGAATCCGGGGTTTTTCACTCTCTCCCAGCGTGGAGGTCCTTTGGTCGTCAAGTGTGTGGTGTCGCCCTGCACGCTTGCCGACGGGTGGGAGACGCTTGCCTCAGCAGTGAGGGAACAGCTTCGGCTGTTGCAGCAGGCGGTGTTCGCAGTTGTGTGCCTTGACGATCCCGTGTCACCGCCACTAATGCTGCGTGATGGGCATACCCTGGTGGTTTTAGACGGTAGTCCGGGCGGTTCCCGGGAGTCCGTCATACCCGTCCTAGTTCCCCGGCTAGGCGGGATGCGTAAATGCATTTCCCCAGGTAAAAAAAGGATAAATTAAGGGCAATAGGCGCAGATTCTCCAAATCGGCTAAACCGATTAAGATTTTTTGCTATATATTCGTAAAAAAGTAAGTTTGTCGAAATTTAGAATGAATGATCCAAGTTAGTGATATTAAATTTGATGTGCTTGTGATAGAGGAAGGAGGATGTGAGTGTCTACGTGGGCTCGCATATACTCGTAGTGCGCGGTCTGATGAGAAGCTTAGGACCTTCGGCCCCACGCAGAACTCGGATCGGCTCTACTTTGAACATTTAGCGATAGGATAGTGCACGAGAGTCCCGTGTAGGCTCGCGTACAGAGCGTGACCCTTCGCGCTGAGGCTTTTAGGCACTTCGGGCCTTCTCACCTGCGCGGAGCTCAGCTTTTGGTCTTGCGTGCCTTGCCACTCACCTTTGCGCTTTTGGCCCTCAAATTTAATTGTAAAGACACAGGTGGATAGTGGTGGCTCGCCCTTTGGGTCTTCGGCCCTCTGGCTTGCGGAGAGAACTCTCTCGAAGGACGCTCCGAGCCTTCGTCTTCCAGGTTCTCTTGTAAAACACTCGATAGGAAGGATCTACTTGGGCTTGCCCTTCAGGTCTCGGGCTGGCGTCGAGAGTGCTTTCTAATGGGACGCTTTGGGCATATGTCCCTACGCTGAGCTCTGCCTTCGGCGTACCGTGCTTGTTTCCGGAATATATAGCGTTAAGTGAGAAACAACCATTGTTTTTCTACCACGTCGATGGCATACAAGCATACAGTCCGCTTGATGGTTAGCGGTTACCGCAGCCTATGGATGTTTGAAACTCCAGGGGTTTCAATGCGCGTTGCTGACTCTTTAAACATGTATACACTCCTTTCTTGAATAGCCCTATACTATAATATAATCCCTTGGGAAAACCTCAGGAGGGAGCTCATTCTACAACTAGAACGTTTGAGTGAGGAACGTATAGACATTGCTCTCTAAAAATAATAAAATAAAACAAAATTAAAAAATTTGAAAAACCCACGACGGATTAACCTAATTCAAAAATTATAAAATAAAGTAAATGTGAATCCCCCGACTGGGTATTTACGAAGTAAGTACATGGAGATACTAAATAGATTTCAAAAACGGTTGTATGGTCGCGAGGTACAGTTACAAAGCCAGAAAAATCCGTCGGGGGCTGCCATTGCCATGTCTGTTCCTAATTTCATTAAAATATTAATAATAGTAAAGCTCGAGGTACATTACATACAGCAACTTAAATTGAAGTACCTATAACACGGACTTCGTAATCTTACTTCATTTCAGGGCAGGCAATGGCAGCCCCCGACGGATTTTTCTGGCTTTGTAACTGTACCTCGCGACCATACAACCGTTTTTGAAATCTATGTAGTATCTCCATGTACTTACTTCGTAAATACCCAGTCGGGGGATTCACATTTACTTTATTTTATAATTTTTGAATTAGGTTAATCCGTCGTGGGTTTTTCAAAATTTTTAATTTTGTTTTATTTCATCTTTTGGAGCTATAATAAATAAATCGGGACATAATATTATTACTATTTTTTTAACGCGATCCGGGGGTCGTCGCACCAAAAAACCGACCGTGATAGTGGAGCGAAGGCGGCTTATATGACATATGATATGAAGCAGTAATCGACACTATCGACAGTCGACAGTTTCGGAAAGATCAAAAATTAAAAACCGCCTCCGCCCCGCACCGCGCCCGCTCTATGCGTTTCTAGCTTAAAACCCCACGGTGTTCCTCCCTCTGTTTATGGTGGAGCCACGGGAACGCTTACACACGACACTTCCGCGACTCTACTAGCCCTACTAGCAGCTTTCTATCATTGTCTGGAACCATCACGAAGAGGGAATTGGCCCTTTCCCTAAAAAAGGACCTTATTCCATCGGGTGACGAACGTCCCCGTATCTGTCACCCGGAGGCCCTCCTAATACAATCACACCTTTTTTGTCTGTTTCTAACCGACCATTACCAATTCGAGCAGTTTCTGAGCATACGCACCGGACTCTGCATCGTTAAATAGTTTTTTTACTAAATTAAATGTTAAGGTTTTAAGTTCCTAGGCTTATAAAAATATTCTTACTCCGCGCACTGAAAATGTTATCACTAAGATTTAAAACCGTCAAAATTAATTTTGTATTAAGCTGCTAACGAAAATTACAAATTTCAAATTAAAGGAAAAATTTCAAAATTTAGTGCTCCGAGCAGGATTCGAACCAGCGACAACTGGCATAATATGCGGCCAATCGCCCACTAAATATTTCATGTTACCTTTAAATTTTAAAATTTAAAAACATCAAAAAGTGCCTGTTTCGAACCCGAGTGCATCGTCTTTGCAGACCATATGCCAAATCTCCGAGCCATGGATGAGTTGTAAGCATATGGCGAATTTTTGACTTGGTACATTGATGACGTATATCTATGGCAACGAAACTGTTATATCCCCCGTCACATCAATATTTTCTCTCCATATAAAGTTTTATCCCCTTTTTTGCTCCTAAAAGGGATGAGATTTGACAAAAATTATAGCCTATGTATATTTATACAGGTACGTGCTATATCGTCATCCCTTAACTCCTAAGATATTCATTTAAAGTGTATGGCGTAAAGGTCCATTATCAGGTGAGACTAAGGCCAAACGCTGGTCAGTCTATCTAAATATATAAAAGAAGAAACTGACTGACTGACTGACTGACATATCAACGCACAGCCCAAACCACTGGTCCTAGAGATTTCAAATTTGGCACGTAGGTACCTTATAATGTCTAGGGGTGCACTAGGAAAGGATTTTTTAAAATTCTAGGGGTAGAATTTTGAAAAAGGGGGTGAAATGGGGGTCCGAAGTTTGTATGCGGAAACAAGATTAGTTGGAGTATTTTATTCGAAACTTCACAGGAGTATATCTAACGATAAATGAGTAAATACGTGTTTCAGGTTTTTTGAGAAATCAACCCCTAAAAGGGGGAAAGGTGGTGACAAATTCTGAAAATCGACATGGGTATTGTTTTTATGATATACCGGGTCGCTGATAACGAAAACAACAATGATTTTAAAATCTCACGTGGAGGACGTGAAACACCATCCCCCCTGTTGGGGTGCGAGGGGGGTGAAATGTTTAAATATTAATATGGGTGTCGTTTTTATGATTTTTTGGGACGTTAATTACGAAAATGGCATCGATTTTGAAATTTAATATAGTGGTCATGACAACTTTTGAAAGTTTATGCCAAATTTCAGGAAATAACTGACTGACTGATTGAGTGACGTATCAACGCACAGCCCAAACTGCTGGTTCTAGAGATTTCAAATTTAGTATGTAGGTTCCATATAATGTCTTGAGGTGCATTATTTAGGATTTTTCAAAATTCAACCCCTAAGGGGGTGAAATGGGGGTCCAAAGTTTGTATGGGGAATCAAGATTAGTTCGATTATTTTATTCAAAACTTCACGGGAGTATTTCTAACGATAAATGAGTAAACGTGTGTTTCAGGTTTTTTGAGAAATCAACCCCTAAATGGGGGAAATGTGGTGACAAATTATGAACATCGATATGGGTGTTGTTTCTATGGTTTATGGGGTAGCTGATTACGTAAACAACAATGATTTTAAAATCCCACGTGGAGGACGTGAAACACCATCCCCCCTGTTGGGGTGCGAGGGGGGTGAAATGTTTAAATATTAATATGGGTGTTATATTCATGGTTTTTTGGGTCGTTAATTTTAAAAATGGCATTGATTATGAAATTTAATATTGCGTACATGAAAACTTTAAAAATTTGGTGCCAAATTGCAAGAAGAAACTGACTGACTGAGTGAGTGACATATCAACGCACAGCCTAAACTGCTGGTTCGAGAGATACCAAATTTGGCATGTTCCATGGCTCCTTATAAGGTCTAAAGGTGCATGAAGTGCCGTGAGTTCCCTATGAAGATACGACCTTTTTTGATTCAATGTATTGTAAATGGTTTTATTAATCAGTGCAGTCCGATACGATTTCGACAAAAATCTATATTTGAGCGTCCGAGAGGACTCTTAATAGGAATCCGAGGTACCTAAACTTTGAATAAAGTAACGGCCATATTGATTTTCTTCATTTCCGTCCCGATTTCGTTCAAAATCGATATCTGAGCGTCCGAGAGGTTCCCTAATACGACTCTCTTCTTTTCTTTCCCGATTTCGCTAATAATTGATATCTGAGTGTCCGAGAGGTTTCTTAATACGAATCCGAGGTAAAATCTGGAAAAAGTGGCAGCCATATTGATTTTCTTCATTTCCAACCTGATGTCGTTCAAAATCGATATCCGAGCGTCCGAGAGGTCCCCTAATACGAATCCGAGTTAAATTTTTGAAAGTGGCGGCCATATTGTTTTTCTTTTGTTTCGTCCCCATTTCGTTCAAAATCGATATCTGAGCATCCGAGACGTCTCTTAATACGAATCTGAGGTAAAATTTGGCACTGTTACTATATAGGCGTGTTGGTTTCTATGGATTGGTTTTTAAAAACGACATAGAGGTTTCGATATTTATTTCCATTAAAATCAAATTTTTTTTTAAATCGTATGGTATTTATTGACGAACCGTGAGATCTTCAAGAAGACAAACACGTTACGTGTAGGGTGGGTACTCCCTACGGACGTAGTGTAACTTCGACCCCCCTTTGTCAAGTGAGTGGGCAACTTGTCTGTTAGAAGTTCTGAAGCCGCCCGAAGGCCAGTAACTTGGCTTAACGACTGCTGTCGTAGACAACAGCTGGGATCAACGGCTTAACGTGCCTTCCAACGCACGAGAGCGCTCAGTTAATAACCACTCAAACTCAGTTAAAAACATTGCTTAACCTCGCATACCGCACGTGGTAGGCGGGTGCCGCTGGGCCACGAGCGCTCTAAATTCTTGATAGTTTGTGCCAAATTGCAATTCAATCGGTCCAGTAAAAGCAACTCGGTTGTAACAGACGGACTGACAGTAAGGAGTGCGAATTAATGAATCACAATCACCAACCTTCGTATACCGAAACCCCAGAATGTAACAACTACTTTTCTGGAAACCGCATCTAAATCAGTTCAGCCAAACACGAGATAATCGTGGACAAACATACGTACATACATATATACAGGTCAAACAGAGAACCTCTTTTTTGTAGACGGTTAAAAATTACGCTTAGTACGCGGGCGAAGCCGCGGGCAAATGCTAGTCATATATATATATATAATACTGTATCCGTGTAAATAGCTTTGCAAAGACCACTTTATTAGTGTTTTTTTTAGAAGTCAATGGGTATAGTAAGTTATCCTGAAAAGATAGACATATACCGTTGTGGTCTTTTTTGAAGACCAGTATAAGAGAGACATTCTGCCATACATACATTGAATTGTTATATCTCAAACGGATTAGGCAGCGTTTTCGATTAAATCTCCTTGACAGCATGATTTTTTCCCGACATCATTAGCAAACATAGTCAAATTTCAACCAATTCACATAAATCTTAACAAATTATATATATATATATATATATACAGGTACGTGCTATATCGTCATCCACGTCGTTTCACGTTGTTACACATTTCTTAAATATCTGAAGATACTATGTGCGAAAAAGAATACCTCAGTACTTAGTTCATAATAAATGTTATTGTGTCTTTAATAATAATAACGTAGCCTTTCGCAACAAAATTTTCTTTATACCTATTGTTAATCTGTAGGTACAGTAACTACGATTCGCTTTGGACTATTAGTGCACCTGCACACCTCACTTTCGCGCCAAATGTCCCATTAATCTGTCAGCCACACAGTATTCTGCAATTACCTCACCTCTGTTCCATGCATTTAGACTGTAAACATAAATATGTCAAATACAAATCATTTCATCTACTTATTTACTTTTGTCGAGTAAACGCAAAATTAAATCAAATGTTTTCTTTCTGAGAATAATCTGGAGCTTATTTCCGGTCGTATACCGGCATAAACCTTAAACTATGAACGACTCGCGACCCGCCCTGGCTTCGCACGGGCAGTACTTGCTTTTGGTGCAGCAGCTAGCCCGCTTCAAATTTCGCGCGAAATTTTTAATTTCCCTTTACTTCTAAGATATTCATTTAAAGTGTATGGCGTAAAGGTCCATTATCAGGTGAGACTCAGGCCAAACGCTGGTCAGTATATCATATATATATATATGTATATATAATACTGTATCCGCGTAAATAGCTTTGCAAAGACCACTTTATATATGATTTCTTCTAGAAGTCAATGGGTATAGCAAGTTATCCTGAAAATATAGACATATACCGTTGTGGTCTTTTTTGAAGACCAGTATAAGAGAGACATTCTACCATACATACATTGAGTTGTTATATCTCAAACGGATTAGGCAGCGTTTTCGATTAAAGCTCCTAGACGGCATGATTTTTTCCCGACATCATTAGAAAACATAGTCAAATTTCAACCAATTCACATAAATCTTAAATTATACACTTACCCCTTCTTCAAAAATTACTTTATTGTGAAAACTGCATGAAAATCCGTTCAGTAGTTTTTGAGTTTATCGCTAACATACAGACATATACAACATACAGAAAGATGCGACGGGGGACTTATGTTTTGATGAGGTGTAGTGATGATGAAGTGTGGCTTGTACATTTTTTTTAATATCTTAAGGGTCTCCCACAGTCGCTTCATCCTTACATAAAGGTTTGACTGTCTCTCTCTTTCTTTCTCTGTCCACCTCTCTGCTTCCTCCTTTAAAATTAAATCTGTGCAAACCACCGGAAGCAGAAAATACAATTTATCACCTTAAATCCTGTATGTCTTAGGTTCGGGGCAAAGATATAGATTGGGGTCTTTACTGTGGATATAGCCAAAGCTATAAATAACTAACATGTCCTTAATTAGTGTAAAGTAAAGGCGAGTTTTGTTTTCTTTACTCACGTAAGTATGACCGAAATATTCCGTTTGACAAAGAAAATATTTTCATTAGTTCTTTCTCTTAAATACGAGGTATGTATCTAACCGATGACTGTTTGCCTGAGTGATGAGCTTCTGAGTGACAAAGAAACTGTGTCAAGATCGTCCAAGCGGAGGCTTAATCTTTGCCTATTCCATCGGGACAATAGAATGTTTACTCGGAACATGGCGGGAGGTACTTTTAGTTTGTTAAACACTTTGTAAAGAAATCTAATGAACGAATTTAATCAGGGTTTTCAGTTTCGATTTTGTAAATATAGACAGAAATTGATTAAGTTTCGGTATTGTTTAGAACCACGTGTACCGATAATATTAAACGGTAAAGAGCGTACAGAATACTAGTATTATGGAAAGTATCATCGTGTTTTTTTTTACTGAATCGTGTTTTTTTTTACTGAATAGGTACTTGTACATGATTTATGGTTGGAATGTTGCCTGTTTGCAGAATAATGGATTTGATTTTGAAATGAGCAGATGAACTGTTTAGCTTAAAGAAGAAAAGAGGCACCCACAATTAATTGAAAGAGGTGCCTTTTTTTGTGGGTGCCTGATTTCATCTTAAATATTGAATACCTATTAATTAGCTGAAGTCGTGTATAATCTGCTGAGTACCTAAGAGGTCTACCACAGTTTGACTCTATTATGTGTACATTAAGGCTCGTAAGTGGTAGACCACTCTCTTGTCTGACTGTACATCTAACAACAGCTGCCATGCCAAATAACGGTGCGCATTTCTTAGAAGAACGAAATCGTAGAATACGCAACATGCAGTCTTAGGGCCAATATTTTTCTAGAAAATATTACATCCATTCGAAAAATTTTGGGGAAAAAGGTCTTCGTTAGATACATTATGTACAAAAAGCATTTTACTATCGGAGCACTCGCAGTCGTAAACCCGCGCGTGCGCTTTTATGGGGATGGCAGCACGTACGTAAGTTAGTGCTTCTATCTCCATCGACTTATTGATGTGATACTCGGTCCTCGTTCGCTTCTACGCTCCCCCCAGCACATATTAGATATGGTGCTCACTGACATACTTTGGGGGCTAACGGGCGTAGTGCTTATGTTATTATTACATTTAAATAAGCGGTACAATCAACGCCAAACCATGCCAAGAAACCTGGACATACTTAAGGTAGCTTATCATTCTGCATACAGAAAATGACATCTAGATCAACATAATGAACGTGCTACGTAATTACCCTTCTGAACCGGTACCTGCTAGTCGATAACTTAATGTATGAAATTTACGTTAAGTAGCTCTGTTATTTACTATAAATAAAATCGGCTAAGAGCATGTCGGGCCATGCTCAGTGTAGGGTTTCGTAGTTGACCAATTAAATTACTTTTAAAAAAATGCAAAAGGGAATACCTTCGCGGCGTTTCGTACGTATTTTTCTAAGAAGGGAATGCTTTTTAGGATAACTCATAACATAAATAGCTCAATTAATCATGCCCACTTTAATTTTCATTGATAGTCTTTATTAAGCTTTACGTTATGATTTTTCCGATTTTTTTGGACCCATAGTTCAAAAGTTAGAGAGGCGGGCACAATTTTTTTTATCGTTTGATATTCACTTTATAAAAAAAGTGTTTCATGAAGATCTCTATTCATTTTTAAAGACCTATCCAAGAACATGCCACACCATAGGGTACTAGCAAAGAAAATCATCTCCATTATACGTGTAAGGGAGGTACCCTTAAAATATTTTTTATATTATATTTTACCACTTTATCATTTTTTTGATTTATATATCCATACCAAATTGCAGCTTTCTAGCATTAACAATCACAGAGCAAAAGCCTCCGACAGACAGACAGTCAAACAGACAGACGGACATGGCGAAACTATAAGGGTTCCTAGTTGTCTAAAAATGTCATCTTTATAATTTCTCAGTATTTAATTGATACGACAAGGATACTACAAATATTAGTCAAATAAGTTAGGTTAACAACGCTCCCACAAGAATACCATAAACAACTCTAAGTTGGTTGTAATACTTGAGTTAGATCTAATTTGCTTACGGTCGAAATGTTACGTAATTAAATCAAAATTAAAAACTGTCAAATATCATTTGTCAAAAATTTAACAAATGATATTTGACAGTTTCCATATAATAACGGGTGAGGTGTGAGGTGACAGGTGAGGACGAATCGGTTTGTGATTAAGAGCGCTGGTTGGTTGGTACAACTTCAAGTTGTGCTGTCAAAGCACGTTGCGCGCACATGCATTACGCAATTCAGAAGATTTTCTCAGCCCGTGTTCTGTCAGGGAGTTATGCTTCGAGCCTAAACCTAACGTATCATGGTAGGTACAAGTATGATGAAATATCATATCGATAAGTTGTGCGAAATAGTCCTCCTTTCCTCCACCATGGCGACTGGATTTCTTTGACCCCGCTACGACGACTACCGAAATAGAATGATGTCGTGTGCACCGAGAAACCGACTATTATGATTGACGCGTAGAAGTAATTATCTCGCCTGATTATAATCGACCGAGCAAAGCCAGGTCTTATTATCAACTAGGGGCGGCGAGATAGGGGCAACATTTTTAAATTTTGGAATGTTTCTATTGCGGTGATTTGAGTATTTTAATCATTATACTATCTGTGCTTACTAACTTCGTTCTGCCTTAGACCCGTTTCCGTACAAAATGTATTAGATTTTTTTTCGTATATTACTGATATTTTAATAGTTCTTCTGCTTTTATTGTTGCTATAAGACAAATCCAATATCATATCAATCTAAAATCATAAAAACCGGCACTGCCTTTCTTGAGTTATAAATGGTGTAACTAACACGGCTTTATTTTGTATGTATCGATATATTGAAATATTATGGAAGCATCCACCACCACCACCATATCAGCCCTAGGACGTCCACTGCTGGGCATAGGCCTCCCCCAATTTCATGGGGGGTAAATGCCATAATATCCACGCTTGGCATGCGGGTTGGCAATCGCAGTATCTCTACCGCACTCAAGGAATGCTGCTGCCCATTCTCCGGTGGTCTTGGTCGTAGTTTTAGGACATACCCGGGTCCTATGGAAGCATAGATAAGGTAAATAATTTTTTTATAAATTAAAAAATAAATTAAAAATATAAAAAAATATTGGGGTACAATCTTACACAATTCGATCTACTCCCAAACTACGCAAAGCTTGTACTATGGGTTTACATACATATTTACATACTTATATAGATAAAAATATACTTAAATACATAGAAAACATCCAAGACCCAAGAATAAATATCCGTGCTAAATGCACAAATAATTGCCCTGGCCGGGAGTCGAACCCGGGACCTTTAGCTTCGGAGGCAGTGTGACTACCAACTAGGCTAAACAGGCCGTCAAATATTTATGCATATAAATACTCGCATTTCATATTTAATGTTATGGGATAAGACTGATTACCTGTATGCTGCTAGTATTGCATCTAGCTGGTAAATCAAGATCACATTTCACCACCGACCTTCAGAAGGCGAGGTATGTGGGTATGTATGACCAGACAAAGTGGTATTTGAATCCAGTTTTTTATAGATTGAACTTTTTCCGACCATGTTATCATTTATTAAGTAATTTTGCTAGTTAAAGTTTCGAACTAACTTTCGCTATAAAAGCTTTTTAATCTAGACTTTTTTGAAAAAAAAACACTTGGCCTTTTTGAAGTTACCTACTCGTATCTAAAATTCATTGGTCTAGTAATAAGCGTTAGGTAAATGAATTAAATTGTAATTGATACGAGTATGTTGACTTAGCTGGGATCCACGATATTTTGCTAATTGGCCAAGATTCGTGATATTTGCGAAACGTCAGTTTTCGGCAATATTCGTTCGGTTTTCAATTTCAATTATGTTACCTCAATTATATCAAAACCTAATAGAAACATTTTAAAAAGTTGTGTAAGTCTAATACGGGCGAATCTCTTAACGGTGGTTAGTATAGGACAAAGTAAAGGTAATTAGATAACATTTACTTAAAGTTGCAACAGTAATTTTGTCCATACAAAATAATTCAGCCCGCAATGTAATGCAAACACACTCACGTTAAACGCTCGTTGACAGTTACTTTCAAAAACTCCTATTGCGCATGTAATGTCATTAACTGTCATGAGTGGGTAAATAATAAATAAGTATGATGTTTTTTATCTGACGAAATTACTACCTAGTTTAAAATCAAATTACATCAAAAAATCTTATTAAAGCAATCATTTATTTTAATAACGACTCATTGAAATTACAACTGAAATGTACTGAAGTTGCTGAAATACTTATCTAAAGAAAACCAACTAAAAAACACAATTTACAACAATACAAATTCTGAGAAACCTGAGTTTAGTTTTGCCGGTTTCGCCGCAAATACCTATTCTCGATGTGCCTTCCTTGTATTTCAGAACAGGTTTCGCAACGACGTTTGATTGACTCCATAACATCACGAAGATTGTTGGTATCTCCGAGTTTTTGAAAAACTTCAGTTATCTTGTTTCTCAGTTCTTCTGGGGTTTTCCTTGGACACCTCGTTTTTGACTGCCCCCCACAGGAAAAAATCGAGCGGTGTCAAGTCAGGCGAACGAGCAGGCCAACGTTGTGGACCAAACCGCCCGATCCATCTGTCCTCGAACATGCCGTTTAACGCGTTTCGGACACGAACCGCAGCGTGCGCTGGAGCACCGTCTAGCTGTAACCATGTTTGTCAACGCTCTTCTTCAGGCAGCGTATTCAAATATTCAGCTAGCGGCCCGTTGATAAGCTGAATCAACTTGTCCGCATTCAGGTTACCGTCGATAAAAACGGGCCCTATGATTTGGTGACCATGTGTTGCGGCCAGTTTCTTTCATATGATGCAAGTTTACGCGTGACCAGTAATGACAGTTGCGTTGGTTCCAAACCCCATTCCTGGTAAATGTGCTTTCATCGGTCCAGATAATTTTGGATATAAAATCACCGTCTTCTCGATGCTGCCTGAGTAACCAATCGGAAAACGCACTGCGTGGTGGCAAGTCCCTCGGCAGCAAAGCATGAACCTTTAAAATTTTTTAGGGATGTTGATTGTCACGTTTGAGTACTCTGCGTACCGCAGTATGACTCGTATTAAATCGTCTTCCTGCATCCCTTGTACCACTTTCAGGGTTAAGTGCAAAATGGCGAAGGATTCGGTCTTGCAATGGAACTGGAAGCTCATCGTGAATAGCTGCTCCTTCTACCCTTCCAGTTACGGTCAATCCTTCGCGAGCTCGCTGTATCGCGTTTATAATTACTTGTGCGTTTCTTGGTACAACCCGATGAGGGAATCGCTCTCTGTACACAGCTAGCGCTCGATGACCATTTTGTAGTGTTTCACCGTAAATTAAAATCATGTCCATTAATTCAGGAGCAGTAAAAGTTGTTAAACGAGGCATTTTTATAAAATACGATTACTTTTGAATCGAAAGACTGACATTGTCAAATCAGAGTTTATATAAAATAAGAAACTTGCAATTCCACCAAAGAGTTTGCCATGTTTTCACACAATGTACCAAGTTTTGTGGTGGTTAGACGGTTGAGTTAATTCTCGAAATAATTTTGGTAATAACTGTACAACAATTAGGCGGGCCGTATGCTTATTTTCTGCCATCCTGGTATAAAAAGTCAGGCAAATTAAATACGAAATGAATACACAATAATCACTTATGAGAGTTATGAGATGCTGATATTAAATGAATTTTCAAAAAAGGTGTGCTATCAAAGGTGCGTGTCTATTGCTCAGATAATCACGTCAAGTGCTGTTATCGTGACTGATTAAAATAAAGTCAGTTTCTTGTTGATAAACATGTAAATAAATAAGATTTAATATCTTTTAATACGCCTAGTAGTACTTTAATCTACCAAAATAACTACAAAACATTAAACGCAGTGTAATTCTAACATGTATTGTGAATGTTCCTCTAGATAGGTAAGTTTGTAAATGCTATTGTTGTATTGCTAATGAACATTTGACATTTCGGTACCGCAACCATGTTTACCGTACATTGCTGCTGAGAAATTTTCAAAAAATTAATTATGGGTTCGTAATAAACTGCAACTTAAAAAAACCTTTTAATTCATGATATCACTAATGAATACTATGTCCGATTTAATTTATCGCCCGTATTAGACTTACACACTGTAGATGTTAATGATGAAAATAAATGTCGAATAAAACCGCCATTTTTTGGCATTTGGTATAAATTATAAAAAAATTCAGCTGCAGGCATTGTGTTTCGTGACCATACGAGTAGTTGAACCTGTCTGAATATCTAGGTCAAAATTGTCAAATTATATTATTTTCACGGAGTACGGACTTTTTGGGCTCATTCGGCTCAGACTCAATAATAATATCGATTGTAGAAGAAGAAGTGTTCCCAGAACAGCTTTGTTACTTTGCATACATATTTGTACAGCGGTAACAAAACCGCAATCTAAATTTACTATGTAAATTTGGGGACATATTATTCTTCTAGAATGGATAGAGTTTGGATCGAGTAAGCCCAAACAATCTATACGGTCTGAGATACGTATTCTGAGAAAATATAGAAATGCCCCATTTTTTTCGAAATCTCTCTTCAACGTCAGTGCAGGAGGCCAATTCACGGCCCGTTCGCGATTATAGGGCATTCAATGTCTATCGTAATACGCATTCCATTTTTTCTATTATGTTAGTTTACAATCGCGTGTTAAATAATGAATCATATTAAGTTTTTCCATAAATCAAAACTAAAGTGTTTTTAATTTACATTAATCTAATAGATATTTATAGTGATTAAACAGATTAAACAGATTTCAGACTACTTGCTCGCTTATGTTCTACCGTGAAACGGACCACATAAAAACTGTTTTGTCTTGACAGTTTTATGCTGAAGACTACTGTCTACTTATGATTTAATTTTATTGATATTTTGTTTTAGTTACATTAAATTTATCGTTATTTTTTGTAACAAATCGATTTCTATTAATTTACGAAAATGTCATCTGAATCGAAATGATGGACTAAATGGACTTGGTCACAATACTGACCGCGAAGCGCGCCAATTTTAAATCTTATATTTAAAGCGATATGTTCGAAATTTGAATAAAATTAAAGTATCAGCTATTGATTACTTGTTTCTGAACATATTGAAGGGAAGTTATGAAATGTAAATCCGTGAAACTTATGACATTGTGAGCATTCGTTGCGGTGGTTTCAATTCTTGTAAATTGATTGGATTCATCAAGGTGATTGCGCAACTTAACAAATCAATTCTTCATTATCCTTATAAAATATAAATTTAACGTCTTTACGCATGTAAGACAACTTACGCAATCACCCTGATGACATTTGTGGCATCTAAGGGTGAGTCTCCTCTCACTGCTATAGGAAGGATTCCGGATACTATGTCCATGTAGGCCGAGCCTTACCGGAGCGGGGTCTAACCGTAAATTACAATGTAAATATTGTGATTCATGGTCGCTTCCTGCTCCGCCTACATGTGGGCCTTAAACAATTAAAACTTAAAGCGGGATCCGGTTTGCTACCAACTTCACTTCCTGTGGCATCCATTATCTCATCTGCCCCGGAAGTAAAGTCGATTCCAATTAGAGCTTTATTAAATTGGCAGCGTGCACAATCGTATAGCTACAACATTGCAGCTCCTAATCCACGCCCCGCCTACAATAAATAAATGAATAAAATAAATATATTAGGGGAATTTCTTTTACGCGAATCGAACTAGTCCCAAAGTAAATTCAATAAGGCTTGTGTTATGTGTACTATACGATGATATTTTTAATGGATGTATATATTTATCTATATTTAAATATACATAAATCATCCAAGTCTCTGGAACAAATGTTTCTGTTCACCACAGAAACAAATACCCATCCCCGGATTTGAACCCGGGACCTCTAGCTTCGGACGCAGTGTCACTACCAACTAGGCTATACAGGCCGACAAACAATCCTGTATTAGTAGCAGCTCTACGATAAAATTTACGGCGTTTAGTGATCGAGCCTTCCTTTTGCTGGAATTTTCATAACATGTTGAAATAGTGCCCCATATCTCCGAAGCTAATTTTTAAACTTTCACATATGCATAATATTGGTGTAAATACTTATAGGAAAAATATACATAAGTCTCTATCGATTTCTTTTATAATCATTCGAGTTCCCAACTCATTATAAATTTTAAACAACCTACAAACCATTCATTCCGTTAAGAAAGATGACGCACTACTCTAAAGAGGGGTGTTACGAGTATTTCGGTAATTTAACATGTTTGTATGTATGTGTGTGTGTGTTCTGTCTGTGCTATAGTAGCTTCCAAACGGATGAACCTTTTCAAGTGCGGTTTATTTTAAATGAGTGTTATTTTTGGGTATGGTTCTTAGCTATTTATAAATTATTAACTTAGGTCATTTTATATATGGCGCTTTGTGCAAAACCATTACCATTGCCTAAAAACTTACAAATCAGGAATTAAATAAATTTTCGTAATAAGTATTTATTTGAACTAACTTTTTAGGTGTCCCTACATTATGAACGTAAATACAGTCAAGCAACATTATCCACACTTTAGAGGCAGTTGAGTAAAAGAAGATAATATTCGCCTCTAATCGTCTCTATAGCACGGTTAAAAATAGAGTATTTGAATAAACACCAATAACACAAAATCACTGAGTTTTTATTAAATACAAAAAACATCTACGAATACGAGTAGATCAAAGAAGTTTATTCCGGTCTCGTATGTTATACGTGTAGGGTCTTTCTGAAGTCGTGCTTCGAGATAAGTGCCGTTTTGTACAAATTCAAACGTGAGGAACCAGCATATCTTGCTGATCTCTGGCTGCCGGCCAAGGACGCCGCAAACCCACTGAGAGCGTTCCTACACTGGGCTTGCGTTCCATTTACTCGTTTCTATCATATTACTCGCTTTTCGTCCGTAATGAGCACGCAATGGTGCATGACCTATCGATAGAGTCGCGGACGAGCTCTTCTGCTGAGCTGTGGCTGACACTACAATTCAATTTTGTATTATTTATTATGCAATTTCTTTTTATATGAACTGGTTAACAAACGAGTAAAGTGTTATGCTGTTACTCATACTCGTTTTACTTTTATCATACCTATACATATTTACATTTTATACCTTAGTATGCTAAAACTGTTTCCCTTATACACTGTCTACGAGTAGGTACTTATGGGACAGGGGTAATTGCTGCTCGCTCTCATTCTACCCATTATTGACCGAGTGTAACGAAGGTCTCCGTTTCAGCTTCGGCTAAAAAGCTTTCGTATGTCCGGCCGGCGGATTTCCCGCTGTTCTCGTCTACATGTCCCATCTCTCAACCGATTATCGTTACATGTTGTGAGCAGGTTTGATGATTAAATAAACACTAGCTTTTGCCCGCGACTTCGTCCGCGTGCAACTTGTTATATCGCCGGCAAATAGTGTAAACGTGCTAACGTCATATTATGGAAGTTTACAGGAGAGACAAAAAACATGATTGCAATTAAAATATAATAGCCTGAAAAACGGGAAAACATCATTAGGTTATTTTTTCCCTTAGGTACTTATATTCCTGTAGGTACTTTGAAAGATGGAAAATAAATTGGTTATCCTTGTTCATAAAATAGTTGTTGCATATGCTTTTAATGCAGTTATTAAATTAAACTTATGTTGACACTCAAAATATTCTATTTATTTATTTTATTTATTTATTCACAATAATACAATGCAAGCTTACAGTATGGACACTTGAGATTATTCATAACAACATAAACTGAAACCTTTATATATCTTCTAACGTAATCTAAGCATGTCTATTGTCTAGTATATGTTTTCTAATCGATCATTTCTCTGTGTTAATCTAATACTGGCTAATAAGTGCGAGTACACCTTACCTTATAAATAATATGCCAGGTATGTACCTCTACACAGTACCGGCCAATTAATTTATATACTAATATTCATGTAGTTTTTTACTAACTTTTTTGGATAGTTACTGAAAGATTTTCATATGAGGAATAACTTTAGTTAATGTGAAAATTTAGACTGTTCTTAAGACCGATAGGTAGATCTGATGACATTTGCTGTAAAAGATTGTTTTTATGCTGTGCATAGGCGACATAAAATCGCTTTTTATGCTCTAGAACATTAAAGAAAATCCGTCCTCGGCGCGCGTGCAGGCGCGCGCGGGCACCCTGGCGCCGTCACCCTGGCCCGGTATTTCATTTAGGCTTCATTTAATTGCAATTGTTTAATGTGACGAACTGAGAGGATGGTTTCCGATGGTAAATACTTAAGTGGACTGTTGAGTTAAGTGTAGTCCTAAGCAAACTCCGTTGAAGAATTATGTCAATCACCCCCGCATAGAATATCGCGCATTTACATGAAATGGATAAAGTTATTTTGCGTTCATATCGGTTACAGTATAGTTGTCATAAATATATCAATGGTACATCTTTTGCGTGCCCTTTTCCCATTTACTTGGAATCGGCACAGCATGTTTTTTTTCTTCCATATCTCTCTATCGCCCGTCATCTCGTCACTCCCGCAATCCATCCACCTTTTCCTTGGCCTACCCCTACTCTTACATCCCTCCGCATAACATGCCCATACCACCGTAGACGATTAGCTCTCAACTTATCATCTATGGGTTCAGGCTTCTTCTTATATACTCAATCCTTTTCTGATCCATTCTTATTACGCCACTCATTCTCATCTCCGTAACATGCAATCTTTTTTCATCCGTCACCTTTGCGGCCCAACATTCCGATCCATACATGAAGACAGGTCTCACAATGGTCTTGTAGATTTTGCCCTGCAATCGGAAGCCCGGCATTCAGGCGTCGCATATGGTTCCCGAGACCTGTCGCTTTCATCCATCCTGCGCTGATTCGGTTTTTGATGTCACGGTCAATATCGCCATTACACTATATGAGGGATCCGAGGTATCGGAAATCAGAGCAGACCGGTAGCGTTGCGCCATCGAGCTCTATGGGCATAAAATTGGAGAGACCACCAAAATCGCAGAACAGGTGTTCAGTTTTAGAACGAGTGATTTTCAAGCCCATGTTTTCCAATTTTTGCCGCCACTTCTCTAATCTGCTCTGAACCTCGCGCCCCTCTGAACCGACAAGGACAATATCGTCGGCAAAGAGCATACACCATGGTGCCTCCTCCTGAATGTCTGACGACAGTGCGTCCATTATAAGCAGAAAGAGGTAGAGGCTTAACGCCGAATCCCGGTGTAAGCCCACCGCAACACTGAACCTGTCGGTGGTGCCAGCCGCCGACCGGACTCGTGTACAGCATCTTTCATACATGTAGACCGAATCAGCCCTACATACATACGTGTAGACCGAATCAGCCCTACATACATACTTCCCTGGCATACTTTTCTCTTTCAAGGCCCACCATAAAACCTCGCGTGGAACTCGGTCGTAGGCTTTCTCGAGGTCATCAAACACCATACGCAGGTTTTTTTGCGCATGTCTATATTTTTCGCACAGCTGGCGAAGCGCAAATTATGGCGTCTGTTGTACCCCTGCCCGGCATAAATCCAAATTGGTTTTGTGTTATATCACTCTCATCTCTCATTCGTCTCTCTGTTACTATCACTCTCATCTCTCATTCGTTTCTCCCACACTTTCATACTGTGCGACAGGAACTTTATTCCGCTATAATTGTTGCATTCTAGTGCATCCCCCTTATTTTTAATAATGGGCACAAGTACACTGTCACACTCGTCGGGGATACTCTCGCCCTGCAACATATATCGATGGTACCTCGTTCCTAATACCTATATTTACAATTCATAAATAGTTTTGTATCTCAATCATTAGAGATTGAGATACTTAGAATTTTTTTTAGAATTATTTTTATCCGGTGCAAGGTATATCACTTTGATACAGATGTATTGACTAATCCTTTCCCATCGGCTAAACTCAATTGCCATAAGAGAATAAGTGTCAATCAATTGCCATATCATTTAACATCTTTCATTTCAGCAGTTTTCATTCTGACATTTGACATTGACTATTAAAGCCACCACTTAGTGTCTAGTCGTATCCCGAGTTTAGCCGAACAAAAAGCATTATTCACTACACCTGTACACATTTTATAATTATTTAATTACATAAATAGTGTTCTGAGGGATACATCTTCCATCGCTGTTAGTATTTTAATTTCTTATACAGACACTTAATCACCCGCGTTACCTCCCATATCATTCTCCAAGTCCATCCCGTGAGGAGTTATATTTGAAAAAAAAAAATAGATAGCCAATATTTTAATTCCGCTTATAGGCATAGGCAGGCCTGATAAATTATGCTATTTTTCTCAAAGATGCAATGAAATATCGATGTTATGTTCCTTATAATAGTCTGCGAAGTATGACGTTTTAGGTGCGGCTAGGACAAGAGGTCGTTAATGGAATTTCATACAAATCTTGCAGGCCTAGGCCGGCAAATTCCACTTGCTTTAATTTCCTTTCCACATAAATTTGTGGCACAGATATCATGACATTCTGCCACTATGCCTATTAAAAATAAAACTTTTATGCGGCATTATGAGGGCGGTAGTCTTTACAAAATCATGGAAGCTTAAAAATTACCTTTATGAATTAATTTTGTATTAAGCCGTTACGCTGCTAAGTGATTAAATTTAATAATTAAATGTTTCAATTTTTCCTTTAATTTAAAATTCGCCTTTATGAAAATTCCCACTCTTTTATTTGCTGTAGCCTACATAAAATGAACGGAACGTACGTATTTAACAAGCGTATATGTGTTTCTGTCTCACATTCCAAGGCAACAAATGATGGCTATTTTTCAACAAAAGCGCCAAGTCTCCCCTTGAATCAGTCGGACTAATATAAAAATGTCCTCCATTTGTCCGAAGAACCCCACAATCCCATCCGCACCAGTAAAGCTTTGTTAAAATGAAATGGAAAATTTCGGAACGATTATCTCTATTTCAATTATGCTCGTGACTCTGCGGTTCGCATTGGGTAGAAGCGACATTTCGCTTTAAATATTTCACATGCCTTTTAGGCTCGGTACCCATCTATAAGCAAATCTAATAATAACTTTGACAAGTAGATTTGTATTTCAGTATTTTAATTTAGATACTTTTTCCCACTTTTCCTACTTCTGGCCTGGCGCAGCACTCACTTTTATGTCGTGGTTTTCATTGCGGTTAATTGCTTGCTACCACGCCTCCATCAATTTGATAGATTAAACGCAAAACGCGTCCAGTGATGCGAGTGCATGCGGATCATGTCAAGACAAGTAAGGTTATGTCTCTCATCATCATCATCATGCTAGCGTTATTCTCAATACAGTTGCATCCTGAAAGATGCCCGGAGACCGCTACCTAATCCCAAGAATTGGCATAGGCACTGGTTTTTACGAAAGCGACTGCCATCTGACCTTCCAACCCAACGGAGAAACTAGACCTTAATGGGATTAGACTTGTCAAGTGAGTGGGCAACTTGACTGTTAGAAGTTCTCAAGCCGCCCGAAGGCCTCTAACTTGGCTTAACGACAGCTATGATAGACAGCAGCCGGGATCAACGGCTTAACGTACCTTCCAAAGCACGGGAGCGCTCAGTTAGTAACCACTCAAAGCGGTCACCCCTCCAAGGACTGACCCCGCTCGACTTTGCTTAACCTTGCATACTGCACGCGGCATGCGGGCGCCGCTGGGCCACGAACGCTCCTACGCGGCTATGTCTCTGTTTAGGGTGAATATCTACCAGAGATGTGCAAGGATGTGCTTCGCATATATTTGACATCTACGAGTAGCTGCCATCTTAACTCTCGCACTATCATAAATTGACCAAGATACGAGTAATTACCGCATAAGAAGTAAGTAATAATCACTACTATCGATGTGACCATGGAATGCGTAAAAAGGTTATAAAATAACTACGAGTATATATGTAGGTTCGCTAATGTGATGTAAGTAATATTTTATTCCAACGTAAAATGATTACTTCCAACTCGTTACAGATGTGGGATGTAGGATTATGTAATTATAATCTTTGAGCGTACATAAAAGTATTCAACCACGATAATCTCTTTCCATCTGTTAACCCGAATGAATGCGACGAACATTTAAACACATGTCATCTCCCACGTCGGGGCATTCCATTTATTTCCCTTTTGCTGTATATATCGTAACCTAACCTACCCACGTCTACCCCTATCGTTCTATTGTAAGTGCACCCGTAACACGGCTCTGCTCTTTAATATACTTGTAGGTTGGTTTACGTAGTTATTACAGTGAAACCCCTTTGTACCGTGTGTAACATTTAAGAATCGCATGCGAGATCAACTATATCAATCATCATTTTCATCATCATCATAATCCTAAGAAATGGTGTATGCACTAAATTTTACGAAAGCGACTGACATCTGATCTAACTCAAGGAGAAAACTAAACATTATTGGAAAAAGGGTGGGTTGCACCAAACCGTCTGTGATCGTAAGCGGTGTTCGTATGTATGGAAAGTTTGTCAAGTTTCTATGGCATGACAGCTGCCTGCGTCATATTTATCGTTGATCGGTCTATGATCATAAGTCGGTGCAACCCAGCCTAAGTGGGCAACATGACTGTTAGAAGTTCGCTAGCCGCTTGAAGGCCTTTAACTTAGCTTTAAGACTGCTGACATAGCAATTTTTTTTTCAAAGCACTAAATTGCGGTGTTTAATTCATCGGTTGAACTCATTATGCCTCGGTAACCCGCAATGTAGATGAACATGCATCTGATGCTTGAATGTGTGTTAGTTTATTTATTTATTCAACTTTTAGTGCACATAACAGTAATGAACGCATTCTCTACCAGTCAACCATTAGTTCAACAGAGATTTTTAAAAAGGTGTAAAGAAAAAAGTAAGAAAACAATGGTGATGTAGTTTCTGAAATTTACGACAGCAGATAATTTTAGAGCCGTTTTCGTCAAGTGTTCAGCTATCCTACGACTGACTCGCGTGGCCATTGATTGCCGTGGCGCACTGCGATGAGCGTATCCAAGATTCATCTTTTGAAAATAATGTTATTTAAACGTATTACAGAGCCAAGCGATGCGGATCGTCCGTACCGTAGGCCAAGCGTTCGAGGTATGCCACAAGATGCAGATAAACACTCCGGAACAGGCGGCGGCCTCAACCTCATCCGCCGCTGACGACGTCGCCTTCTCCGACCGCGCCAGCGACCAGCCGCCTGCTAAAGGTAAACCCTCATATCCCCTCAGATGCCACTATATACATTTTGCATCGGTGGAACGGCGTGATAATAGAATTGCAATTGCGATGAAACAAATTACTATTTTACGCTTCCTACTCGTAAATACATGACTTCGCTCTGCCTCACCTCACCTTGTCGGTGGAGACGATTAACCTCTATTACCCTACATGCTAATAATATTGGATATTCACTCAGTTGCTTTGTTTATTACCATAGCCATACAGATAAATTACTTTCAGTTGACGTTTTATTGGTTGTTTTAAATATAAATTTCATTTTCATCCCTAATGTAAGCAACAATCAAAGTGATGATGTAACGCCCAATAATAATTAAAACTTTTTAATTGGTCTAAGTCTCCCTCTCATCACATCTGAGAGGCCTTTGGCCGTGGGACGTATACAGGCCGATGAAGAAGAGAAGAATTAGTCTGAAGTTAGTCAAATATAGTCGAGAGTATTTATTGAAAACGAGTACATTTTTGTGCCGAATGTCAGTAGTGATTGATCCACTTTCATTGCTTTTGAGTATACTACGTGGCAACTGAAAGTAATTTACCAGTACCTCATTGTAATTGTATTTTCTTTTCATACATGCCTCGTTTTATTTTGACACGCTTGATTAGGGCTTATTTACATTACGTCGATTGCGTTCTAAATAGAAAACGAAAGTGAACTCAGTTGTGTGTACTTGTCATTAACAAGATTTGCCCTTAATTGTTGACATTGGCGTAATGTAAATGACATGCTTATTATACGATTTTGCTTATTATAATCTAAGTTGCAATGCGAGATTAAAGCAAACCAGACGGGGGCACTGAGTGGACAATCCAATTACAGTCTTGTCAGACGTCGTTGGCCGCGCCGCACGTCCGCTGATTGCTAATCTTCTTATCACGGCGCTCTGCTGTCGACAGTCAACCAAAGCGAATGCTCAGCTTAATTGCCGCTGCGAGCGAATATTTATCTTTCACCCTTTAGAATGAACCACGTGTACGTACGTACCGTTTGTGATTGGCACCGTTGTTAAAGCGATAGGTGCCGTAGTGCTAGTCGTGATCCTTGTTAGGACGAAGTTTGTAAACCATAGCGAGTGCTCCGAGTGTCAGTGTAAAGTTAGGGACCTTCGTTCTGATCTTCAGTATTTGGTTTGAATTTTTGAACAAGGAACAAGGTATTTAGCTTAGTGAATGCAATGTCAACATCCGAGAATAAACGGTGCAGGTGTGGCGTTAGCCGTCGCTGAGCGGAGCAGTGACGCGAAGACGATTACTAACGATGCGGTTGTGGAATCGCTCCGATGAAGCCATCGGTCCGTCTCGTCGTAATATCACACCGGACGGTTATAACCACTAACTCATTATATTGAGCGCAACGACATAAACTTACAGGTACTCCGTGCCAACTGTGCACGTGTCGTTACGAGTAAGTATTGTTACCCGATTAAATTCAATTGAAGGTTAACAATTGTGGTAAAACAATTTTAAGACTGTTGTCGACAGTATTTTATTTTCTCCAGTTTAATTCGGGCGACTTATAATTAGCTTTTATGTATCGTTTTATGATATCCGACGTAACGAGTAACAGCTGTTTCAACGAACGTCATAATTTTATGTTCTATGCCTATTTTATTTATGTTATGAGAAGACTTTGTAACGTTGCCGATATCGGGAATTATGTTATGATTATAGACACGAGTATCGGTAAAGAGTATCGAGTATCTTAGGGTAATGAAAAGAAGCTTTCGTTCAGATAGAAAATTAACAACAGAAAATTGGACGACTATCATAAAATTAAATTGACAATATTTTAAATTAAATGCAGGTAGTTTTGTGGTAATCCGGATAGTATTTTAAAACTGGTATGTTAGTTTCGTTTTGTATCAAGCATCGGTTTTCTAAAAGAGGAGTACAGATATTTAAAAATAGACAACAATTCTAACACGATGCTCTAGGAAATCCGTAGAATTATTTGTAATAATAGGTCAATATCAATTACGATTATTTATGTGATGTTTATCGATCATTATAAACGTTGAGTGTCAGAAAACCACTTACATGACAAGTTATACACTTAGGTCAGATATACGGAGCGGATTCGCAAGTTCCGGGCAAACGGCATTGTTTGGCCACTCTGAACCATAATATTTTCCTTTGTCGTCGTCAACATACGCAACAGCAAACTTCTCCGGATTTTATAGGCTAAAACAATCCCTAACCTGCCATGGGAGTCTTTGTACAGGTCCGTCCATAAATAAGTATAAATTTTGACCTTATGACCATGGAATAAGAATAAAAGTTGTACACTGGGTTCACTGTACCGAATTTAATCGAACGTTTTCTTAGAAGAAATGGTAGGAAATTACTGGTGTTTAATGATGTTGCCATAAACCTATAGTTAATTTGGGGCCGGGACTAAGTGTTGCTCAATACTATTGTGGGGTTCAAGCGGCTGAATCAATTTAGACAGTTTTCGTGCCTAGGAAGAACATTCAGATACTTAATTTTTATCATATAAATCTGTGAATCACAACTTTTATGCGGACAAATTCGCGTGTAAAAATGAAAATGAAAAAGTTCATTTCGTTTTTTTTACTCGATTTTGCAACAAGCAAGGTTAGAACCTCCTATTAAGCATTACGTTATGCTTGTATCATGAGACTCCGCTCTTTCAATACAGTTAGTGGTGGTAAACCATTTTAAGTAATTACAGTATAATCTATAAAAGCTAGTATACAAACCTTGTTCCTAGTTCGAAATACCGTAATTCTTATTAATTGTTGCAAAATGTTCAGTAATGTTTACTGTAAAATATGCATCACCAGAAGCGGTTTCTGATTCCGGTGCCTCTGAGGTCAGCGCGGCTTCGACCTCGAAAGTGGTGGTTGAAGTAGCCAGCGACAAAGAAAAGACAAGGCCTACACATTTGGAGCTTCTACCGCCTCCACCAAGGAAGACTGACCGAAGAATACCACAGGTTTGTTTCTTACTCAATGATCAGCATCATTCGCTTTCCCTTATCCCAGCGTAGGCGGTGGGATCGGTTCTCTTCAGGTGACATCGTTCTGGGGTGAATCTGCGGGACAGCCCCCGCCTTCGATGCAAAATTTCTTACTGACAACGGACCTCCCTCCACACTGTGACTGGGAGTCTTCACAATTTCTGCCCCACTACATAATTATTATGTGTGTAAGTATTTACTGAAGATCGGCGCGGCGTAGTCACTGTGCTACCTCTCTACTGCTCATCAGTCTCATCACCTTAGTCAGTCCACGTTTTCCTACTGCTGTCCTGTCACTAAACAATCTTGACGGCCCCCATCAAAATCAAACGTTGCCGGCAGGTGGACACTATCCTCAACCACTGCCTGGCAAACGCTTGATAACCATTTTACCTATACAACAAAATGTTTGTATGGAAGAGTAATTGAAACGTTCTGTGAAAGAGCGCTAACATAGTGATATTTGTTTTTATTACTCTTTTAACAACACGAAATACGTCTGATTAATTATTTCTAAGCGAAAACTTACCTTTTTACTTATAAATACATTCAAGACCTTATATAATTTGGCCAATATTAGGGACGCTGTAATTTCTTATTTAAGACAGGTAATTAAATTAAATATACATTTACTCTCGCATTTAATATAATATCTTCTAAATATATAAAAAAAGAAACTGACTGACTGACATATCAACGCACAGCCCAAACCGCTGGTCCTAGAGATTCCAAATTTGGCACGTAGGTTCCTTATAAGGTGTAGGGGTGCACTAAGAAAGGATTTTTCAAAATTCAACCCCTAAGAGGGTGAAATGGGGGTCCGAAGTTTGTATGGGGAGACATGATTAGTTGGACTATTTTATTCGAAACTTCACAGGAGTATTTCTAACCATAAATGAGTAAATACGTGTTTCAGGTTTTTTGAGAAATCAACCCCTTAAAGGGGGAAAGGTGGTGACAAATTCTGAAAATCGATATGGGTGTTGTTTCTATAGTTTATCGGGTCGCTGATTACGAAAACAACAATGATTTTAAAATCCCACGTGGAAGACGTGAAATATCATCCCCTCTGTTGGGGTCCGAGGGGGTTGGAATGTCTAAATATTAATATGGGTGTCATTTTTATGGTTTTTTGGGTCGTTAATTTCGAAAATGGCATTGATTTTGAAATTTAATATTGCGGACATGAAAACTTTTATAAGTTGGTGCCAAATTGCAAGAAGAAACTGACTGACTGAGTGAGTGACATATCAACGCATAGCCCAAACTGCTGGTTTGAGAGATACCAAATTTGGCATGTAGGTTCCTTAGAAGGTCTAAAGGTGCATGAAATGACGTGAATTTCCTATGAAGATACGACCTTTTTTTATTATATACTATTTCGACATTAATCGATATTTGAGCGTTTCGACTCTTAATAGGAATCAGAGGTACCTAAACTATGAATAAAGTAACGGCCATATTGATTTTTTTCATTTCCGTCCCGATTTCGTTCAAAATCGATATCTGAGCGTCCAAGAGGTGCCCTAATACGACTCCGAGGTAAAATTTGGAAAAAGTGGCGGCCATATTGAATTTCCTTTTTTTCTTTCCCGATTTCGTTCAAAATCGATATCTGAGCGTCTGAGAGAATTCTTAATACGAATCTGAGATAAAATTTGGAAAAAGTGGCAGCCATATTGATTTTCTTCATTTCGAACCCGATTTCGTTCAAAATCGATATCTGAGCGTACAAGAGATATAATTTTAAAAAAGTGGCGGCCATATTGATTTTCTTTTTTTTCGTCCCGATTTCGTTCAAAATCGATATCTGAGCATCCGAGAGGTCTCTTAATACGATTCTGAGGTAAAGTTTGGCACTCCATACATGCCATAAAAAGTTTAATGTTACTATATAGGGGTGTGGGGTATCTTTGGATTGCTTTTAAAAACTACATAGAGGTTTCGATTTTTTTTTCCATTTAAATCAACCTATAGAATTTTTTTTTAAACGTTTGGCATTTATTTACGAACCGTGAGATCTTCGAGAAGACAAGTACGGTTGCCAGTTTTTTTGCACTCTTGGCACCACCCAGGGATCACGTGTAGGGTAACGGTGGATACTCCCTACGGACGTGGTGCAACTTCGACCCCCCTTTGTCAAGTGAGTGGGCAACTTGACTGTTTCAAGCCGCCCGAAGGCCTCTAACTTAGCTTAACGACTGCTGTCGACAGCAGCCGGGATCCACGGCTTAACGTGCCTTTCAAAGCACGAGAGCGCTCAGTTAGTAACCACTCAAAGCGGTCACCCATCCAAGAAATGACCTGCGCCCACATTGCTTAACCTCGCATACCGCACACGGTACGCGGGCGCCGCTGGGCCACGAGCGCTCTTTTGAGTAATGCTTTCCTTTTTTAAAGAAGCCTCTATATAGCAGGATGGCTCGGGGTATTTGAGATCCCAAACGGAGGGTTTGAAAAAAGTAAGAGCGCTCTAAATTTTTGATAGTTTGTGCCAAATTGCAATTCAATCGGTCCAGTAAAAGCAACTCGGATGTAACAGACGGAATGACAGTAAGGAGTGCGAATGGAAGTGTGGCCAAATTTTTTTTTTGGATGCTCCAATGGGAACTGGCAAAACCTACCTAATAAATTTAATCTTAGGAAAAATAAGGGTTACAGATGATTCACAGTAGGCCGTTCCGTGTCCGGGCCGGCCCGTTTTCTGTGACAGCAAACGCAACGGCCGGCGTATTTCTCTAGAAGAAAACGGGCCGGCCCGGACACGGAACGGCCTACTGTGAATCATCCTTTACACGTGACATTGAATTAGCCGTATTTCTGTACTTCAAAGGACCAGAGTTTATGACCGCTGCGCGCTGCTTGGTCGTTATCAGACCTATTAGTGTTACTGTAGTATAAGCATACTTTTACTAAGGGCCATTTAAGACATGCTTTTATTTCATCGGCCCTTTCCCCTTCGGCCTCTCGGAAATGTATGATAATATTTTTCAATCCTTATTTTTGCCAAAATCAAACGAAATTCAACAGTTTGCCAGTTCTCAGAATGTATACTGACTTTTCATCTGTTTATCTGTTAATGAATCACAATCACCAAACTTCATATACCGTAACCCCCAGAATGTAACAACTACTTTTCTGGAAACCGCATCAAAATTGGTTCAGCCAAACGCGAGATAATCGTGGACAAACATACATACCTTCATACGTAAATACATACCTACGGGTCAAACAGAGAAGCTCTTTTTTGTAGACGGTTAAAAATTACGCTTAGTACGCGGGCGAAGCCGCGGGCAAATGCTAGTACTTTCATAACGGAGCTGGTGCTTACCTTCATTAATTCTTTAAAAAAAAACTAAGTAAGAGCTCGTTGAAAAGTTATTACACTTAATAGATAATTATATTGAGATTAGTTTTATTAAGGACAGAATACGGCTTTTTAGGGTTCCGTAGTCAACTAGGAACCCTTATAGTTTCGCCATGTCTGTCCGTCCGTCTGTCCGTCCGTCCGTCCGCGGATAATCTCAGTGACCGTTAGCACTAGAAAGCTGAAATTTGGTACTAATATGTATATCAATTACGCCGACAAAGTGGTAAAATAAAAAGTGGAAAAAAATATTTTATTAGGGTACCTCCCCTATACGTAAAGTGGGGAGTGATTTTTTTTTTCATTTTAACCCTAACGTGTGATATATTGTTAGATAGGTATTTAAAAATAAATAGGGGTTAACTAAAATGATTTTTTGATAATGTTAATATTTTCGGAAATAATCGCTCCAGAAGTAAAAAAAAATGTGTCCCCCCCCCTCTAACTTTTGAACCATAAGTTTTAAAAATATGAAAAAAATCTCAAAAGTAGAACTTTATAAAAACTTTGTAGGAAAATTATTTTGAACTTGATAGGTTGAATAGTTTTTGAAAAAATTACAAAAACTACGGAACCCTACACTGAGCGTGGCCCGACACGCTCTTGGCCGGTTTTTTTTATTATATCTCAAAATATACTTATAGGAAAGTGGTAAATAGGTGACCTATTTGTAAGTTTCCGTTCAAAACTAAGTTTATATCGAAAAAGAGAGCGGCACATGATTGAATCTCTGCCCAAAGACTGATTGACAGAGGCTCTTTTGCGAGTCCATAAACATTATATTAGTTTTCATTTTGTAGGCGGGTCATACACAATTTAGGTTCACTACTTTCCTGTGCATATATAACTAAAGTTAAGTGATATAGAGTATAATTTAGTCCGCTCCGACTGTGGAATGAGCTCTCTGCCGAGGTTTTGCCTGAGGGACTACAATATGGGGTTCTTCAAGAAAAGAGTGTATAAATTTTTTAAAGGTCAGCAACGCGCATGTGACATTCTGGAGTTGCAGGCGTCCATAGGCTGCGGTGACCGCTTACCATCAGGCGACTACAAGAGGGACGACTTTTACTTTTTCAACTGTGTATGATCCGGGTAATGCTATTTTCAGTATCTAATTTTCCATTAAACAGAATAGTGTACTCATAAAGACATAATAAACCATTTATATTTTTTGTGGTCCTTAGCATCCTTTTGTACGTAGGTAATAGTTTATTATATTGAAATAGGGGACAATCTTGCACAAACTAGGTAGTACTTACAGTGTGCTCTGTCAGATTTTTTATTAAGGACACTATACCGAAAATACCCTAGACCCCGAAACGAATATTCATGCTTATCCCCTCAATATTTTCCCATAACGGGGCTCGATCCCAGGACCGTCAGCTTCGTAGGAAGGTCACTAACTACTAAGCTGCTTACCTATTTAATGAAATTAAAAAAGAAGATTTTGAAACGTTTTGCATATTTTGTTTATGGTCTGATAAACATACATGACCAACTACAATACCTAATAAACCATCAATCAAATAGAAAAAATAGAAAATAGAAATATAAAAGCTTTATTCATGGCAAACATACAAAATGTTAAGAAGTTTTACAATTTTTAAAGTTTGCCATGAAATGCTCCATGGAATCGATTTTTTAACGGTCCTTTACATCCTTTAAAAGTGCATAATGTAAATATAATATACTAGCGGCCCGCCCCGGCTTCGCACAGGTATTAAAAAAAATACACACAAAGAATTAATAAAATAATTATGCCATCATAAATAGTTTTCGCACCGCACACGATGTAAATAATATTTTAGGTATTTTTTACACATGGGTTACATTATTGGAGTTTTAATAAGGATCCCTATTTTTTTTATATAGGCAATATAGTCTATGTCACCCGGGGATTGTGTGGCTTACCAACGTTGAAAGAATTTTTCAAATCGTTTCAGTAGTTTCGAAGCCTATTGAATGCAAACAAACAAACAAACAATCAAATCTTTCCTCTTTATAACATTAGTATAGATTATTTTACCCTTCGTGACGATCGAATATTTTGAAGATCTAAAATAATCGGAACCAAGCATATCTATGAATAGGATGAGTGCTATCGACACTGAAAATAGGATCCTTCTTATAATAATCGCTCTCCCACATTGGATCCAAAGATCGTTACTATAAATCAATGTTGTAGGTGAACTAGTGAAGTGAATTCCAATTCCCGGGAACATGTTTAGATTTAGAGCAAAACATCACGGAGTTCTTATCATACCTAGAGCCACAGACCTGAACTAAATCTGTCAAAATAATAACTTAATCAAGTCATCACTCACAATCGAGTACTTATAAGTAAAAGCATACGAAAACCTACTTTATCTATAAAAAAAAAAAAAAACATTTTTAAAGCCTCTGTCAATCGTCACAGACACCATGGCGGATTTATAGGTGAAAAACTTTAGAAAATGACCTGTTGTATGTAGTTGTGACGTTTTTGAATAGACATTACATATTTATAATTAAATGTGTAACACAAACAAAACAAATGTTCTTTCAAACACGTCACAACTACATAGAGCAGGTTATTTTCTTAACTTTTTTACCTATACCGGGTGTTATCTGTAAAATCTCCTGCCATTGCCACTCACTAACAAACTTGTCAAATACGGCGCCTCCTTCCTCCACGGTCTCATCTCATAGAAACTTCAGATTCATTTCACCTACACCGCGCAGCATATCGCCTGTACGTAAACGCGGTTTAAGTGTTAATTCGACCAAACATGAAGAGCTTATTTCAAGATAAACGCGATCAATTTAGTTCGACGTTTGACCTAACACTATAGGCCGTATACCGTTTAGCTATATACCGTTTCACTCACGGCGCGTGGCGTCTTTTCAGGACGATTATAATGGCTACAGCTTTTGGGTTTTAGCTGCAGGTCGTGGTTGGCTGTGTGTGAACGCCTTATTGGACCACCCAACTGCTCGATTTGATTATTTACGCGCGAGAGCACTCAAGCTCTCGGGCGACTTGAGGCAGTGTATGTTGTTGTCATATCGTGTGAAGCGCGCAGATAAGAGGGGCGACGTCAAACGGCCCGGCCACGACTTCGAGCGGTGGCGGCAGCGATAGCGGTTTTCCTTATACATTCCGTGCAATCCCCTGTGCGTTGCACGCCTCGATTGTGCAATGAACACATGAAATCTTGCCGCGCCGCAAATTTTGGCCGGGCTGTTTGACATCTCCGCTCTGAGTGGCTTTGGCATCCGAGTTAAGCGGTACGGCCATATAATAACATATACCTAAATCCTTATTAGGACTGAGTTGCAGGTGCGCAGTTTTAAAGTACAGTTCTTGGAATTATTAACCGTCGATTTGAAGTGCAACGTGGTGCAAGTCTACACGACTCACGCCTCTACCTACATTCATAAAACTAACAAACAAAATGCCAGAATTCTCGTAACACTTTTGAGCTGTCATAGGGACTTCTCAATTATCGACTTGATATGAAACACTACATATTAAAGAAGATTAAAAGTAAAGGTAAAAACAGGCGGTCTTATTGCTAAAGAGCGATCTCTTTTAGATAACTTTTGAGTAGCTGACAATATTCAATAGAGATTAGTAATGAAAACAATAAAAAATTAATAGTCAATAGTGTTTATTTCGTAAATAAACACTACATCAAATAGAGGTGTAAAGTAACAAAATCGTTCCACTATGCTTTTCGGCATACAAAAACATTCTATATACTACCATAATATAAGTGAACAATAAAAAAATCATATACACAATTTAAGTGTATATTTTATAATAATTTAAATTAATTTATTTAACAGAATTATCTAATAGTTAGGGAATTTCAGGTTAAATCACTTCAGTTCAGTTTGTTTTTGTTATCAAAAGTTATCTCGAAGAGTTTACTTCTACTCGTAATTATATTTTAACTAGCTTTTTCCCGCGACTTCGTCCGCGTGCAACTCGTTATATCGCTGGCTAATAGTGTAAGACCTGCTAACGTCATATTATGGAAGTTTACAGGAGAGACAAAAAAAAGATTGAAATTAAAATATTAAAATATATACAAGGGCCTCGGCAGAGAGTACATGTTTGTACCTTTTGGCGTCGAAACTCTAGGTCCATGGGTTCCCCGCGCGCATAAGTTATTTGCAGAAATTGCGAAGCGTCTGGATGACGTAACTGGTGACCGAAGAGCTGGCGGTTTCTTCGCTCAACGTATCAGCATTGCGATACAGCGAGGAAATGCCGCCAGCACCCACGGTACAATGCCTCAAGGGCCCGTTTTAGATTTAAGTTAGTTTTAATTTTCTTTATATTATTTTGGTTAAGTATTCTTGTATATATTTTCGTTGTACATAAATAAATTATTTATAAATATTAAATCCGAAAAACGGGAAAAATACCATTGGATTATTTTTCCCCTAATTCCAAAATGAAAGACAGCGTTTTGATTTTCTATTTTTTACGATGTCTTTATTATGGTTTTAGCAGTTTGTCGAAAAAAAGAAAGCAGTTACATCGTGTTAATAATTACATGTCAAACGAAAACATCTTACATAAATATTACTTGTATACTTCATCTGACGTAATATATATGCAGTTATTTTAAGATAAATAAGTGCAAATGTGCACTACATTTGCACAACATGTCTGGAAATAGTCAGTCACTTATATGGAATGTGGGAGTCTCAGGCAGTATAGTGTATAACGCATGTCTTCAATCTAAATGAACAAAAAAAACATAATTGTTAGTTTGTATGTATGTACAATAAAGAGGTTTACTACTATTACTAATTATTTAAACGACCTATTTAAAGTTAGGTAGCCATTAATTACTATACAAATGCACAAGATGCCTTTTTGACAATTACCTGTTCAAAAATTGGAAGCGTATTATTAAAAAAATCGTATTGTTCGTTTATACACGACCCACGTATTGTTCGTTTATGACGACCTGTTTAGCATAGTTGGGAGTGACTCTGCCTCCGAAGCTAGAGGTCCCGGGTTCGAATCCCGGCCGGGGCATTTATTTGTGCATTTATCACTGATATTTTTTCTTGGGTCTTGGATGTTTTCTATCTATTTAGGTATGTATTTATCTATATAAGTATGTATATCGTCGTCTAGTACCCATAGTACAAGCTTTGCTTAATTTGGGGCTAGGTTGATTTGTGTAAGATTGTCCCCGAATATTATTATTATATTATTATACACTGAAGTATTGTTTTTATTGCGAGGCAATACAGCGTTTTAACTTTATTACGGAAAACGCGTTGTATTGCAGTCATTTTTGTCAATGAATTCATATCATTGTTTTCATTTTCCCAACGCACGACAATCGAAAGGAGTTACTTGCAGCAAAACGTTTTTTTTTAATCTTTTTAAAAAGTTGAAATGTAAGTTGCCAGTATTTAATATGCAATATGTACGTTTCTCTAAAGAGGTTTTAATCATTCCGATTTGAATTATAGCGGTTTAAGGAAATGTATGTAAAGCATTTCACGTAAAGATATCTCCATGTTCTCCCTCGGCCAAATTTTTGAAAAAAATACATACTATAGGACGTTAGTGGGTGTATTACTAGTGAAAAAATTGGAACGGTCTCTAACGTGAAAGTAGAAGAAAAAAAATTCTGAAAAGTTTAATTGGATTTTTTTATTTTATTTTCTATGAAAGAATGAAAATATAATTATGGTCATTTAATCATCTTTATAAAATGTACAATATATGCCAAGCTCGTTAAAATAGGTCGACTAGAAAAAAAAATATCAAAGAAAAACAAAATTTTGTTTTTCTTTTTTTTTATCAAAAACTATAACGTTTAGGGTGCTCAGATTTGGCACAATGATGAGTAATGTAGAGCCACACAACCTATAAAAATTACAAGCCCAAACTCAAGGGGGGCAGAATCACTTAGCTTATCCTGGCACGGCCTTTAGTAAAAAGGATCAAATGGTGTTAAAAACATGAAAATCGGAACGATTGATCTTTAGGCACTGATCCCACCGCCGGCTACAAACTATGAGCGAGTAGAACTATATACTACAAACTAGTGGGCGAGAGGCGAGAAGCTAGTATAGTTTTGATAGTTTTGACGCTCGGCTATAAGCTAGTGTTCGCGTGCATCGGGCGATTACTCGTTCCACTAGCTCAGCCGGGGTTCTATCAGGCATCGGTGAGTACCGCTGAGCTAATTTTATAGTCGGTAGCTTTTATCGCTGCGGTCAACTAGTAAACAGCGGTCCCACCGCCAGATATCGGCGAGCTCGGCGAGCAACTAGTAAAATTCTGTACTAGAAACAATTGACAATCGGCGGGAGGCTAGTAAAAATTCTATGGAATTATAGCTTACTCGCCGGTCGGTGGGATAGTGGCTTCGCCGGCAGTGTGAACAGCGAGCGATTAACTATAAAAATATATCTCTCTCTTTTATTTACACGGAAGCGATTTTCTTTTGTTCGTTTCTTGGGCTAGAAAATAGATGAATATAGTTTACTAGCTCGCGGTGGGACCAGTGCCTTAGGCCATACGAATCAATATGACCCGTAGCACGAAAAAAAAACAAAAAGGAGGAGGAGGTATGACGTCACCTTTTTTGTCCTCTAGCACTGATTCATCTTGACACGTACTGAAAGTTCTAGGCTTGGTTATAGTTTGTATATATATATGTGTTGGTGAACGTGTGCTTACTTATTGGGCTTGGTTTTTGATAGCTTCAGGAGCTCGTTCGTCGGGCTCCGTGTATCTTTTTTACTTAGTCAAAGTTCCCGTCTATGTCGCGCTGCCGTAGGATAGAATGTTCTCCTACATACCATCGCCAACATAGTTAACTGACCAATTATGCACTTTATTCTCACTGTATAAAGGGTCACGAATGGCCAGCTACGAGTAACTGTGTTGGCGTTTGTACACGACTGTGTTAGTTCAGGCGGTATACTACGTGAATACACTAAATAGAAAAGGGATTTCTACCTGTCAATAAAATTGAAATGAAAATAGTATTTAGCCGAATTCGGTTTCACGCCTCGCCCATAACGGTAAACGAACTGAAACTTGTTTTGTTGTATATGTACATCCAACAGAACAAAGAAAATCAGAGTATCGACGTGGTTGCAGAATTACAATTTAGTATTATTGGGAAGCTGGCGGCGTGACTGGGGTCCTAAAGAGTGCGCCGACGGAATGCCTCGTCCCGTACCTAATAGTACACTTACACTGCCCGAGGGCAGTGCCCGTCTTCGAAATATTGTCTTACGTCGTTTTTCTTTATCCCTTTTGTCATATTTTATGTCCACTGTCCTAAGAGAGAGTGACTTTTTTTTTTCTCCTATACTATCTGACATTTACATAGCCGCTACCTCAAATACCTAATAATACCGATATCAAACCCTGTAATAAATGTTTCATGTAATTTTTATTTTTTATACTATTTTATTGATAATAACTATGAATTTCCTTACTGGGGTGGTACACCATTATTAATTTTGCCCAGGCACACTGTTCCCCATGTATATGTGTAACCTGTCATGTTGAAATACTTAGTTATCGCCCTTTCTTAAGAGTCCGCAGTAAGCTCGGTTCTCCATAAAAACGTAGTTTCGCTCTCGTTTTAAAATGGCATACTGGAATCATTTGAAACTTTGTATACACAAGGGGATCCGGTATATCTAGGTCGGAAATTAGTTTCTGTTGCTTAAAATTATAATGGAGAAAAAATACAGCGATTATTAAGGTTATCATACAAGACCTAAAAAAATCAAAAACTCGCTGTATTTTTTTTATTCCAATTTCTAGCAATAGAAACCAATTTCCGACCTTGTTGTGGCGGATTCCATTGTGGATACAAAATTTCATGTTATTACAGCGTGTCGTTTTAAAATGAGAACGTAACTACGTTGTCGTAACTACGTAACTACGTAAATAGTTGACTTGTAAAAGTGCCCTTGTGGCCTATTTGCAGAATAAAATTTTTGATTTTGATTTTTTGATTTTGTATGGAAAATCGAATTCAGTCGAGCGTACGGCGGACTTTTAATGTCCAAATATTAACTTCTTTTTTATTTTAACTTCTTTTTTAGTAAACAAGGAAACCCTTGTATATCCGTCAGTATGTCTGTGACTAACAAAAGCTGTTATTTGGTATAAGTAAAGAAATCAATCACGCCGACAAAACGATATGAAACTCATAAATAAATTAGGGTACCTTATAACTCTTATAAGTAAGGTTAGGATGCAATTTCTGTTCTTGCAAAACCCATGGTGGTGATTGTTTGCGTTTCCAAATACATTTCTTAATGAAATCCATTATATATAATTAATTTCAAAGTAAAACTATCAGAGCTATGTAAGTAAACATTACTAGTTAACGAGTAAAATAGCCCAACTTAAGATATGTATTAGGAAAAGCAAACTTTCGTATAAAAATCATTGATCACTTAGATATGTTTTAGTTATGTTAAATATATAGTTAATATAAGTACGTCCATTCATACATGCGTATAATCACGCCTGTTTCCCGGAGGGGTAGGCAGAGATCCCTGATTTCCATTTACTACGATCCTGAGATACAACTTAATAAAATAAGTAAAAAATAAATTAAATATGATATTACGAAATTTTAAACCTCTCATGTCACGGGTGGATGGCAACAGAACCTACATTGCGCGTTGGCCGACACGCACAAGGCTGCTTTTAATTTTAATTATAGATAAAGTTTACTTTTCTTAAAAGTAACGCATCTAAGTTTTTATTAACTCCACCACAAAGTATAGAGAGTAAAGAGTAGGTTCATAAGGTGCTCTTAAAGGTTGAACACGCCAAAACTTGGGCACACTAAAATTAATATCATAGAAAAGATTTAATAAATAATCATAAGACGTTTACTTTAAATATAAGTAAATTTAATGTATTTTAAATGACAATAACGTTTAGTCAAGATTTCTTGACGAGTAAGCCATCGATCGTACTTTTCCTCGAACACGCCTCATAAGAGACTGCACCTTCACGTCGGGATACCTCTTGGTCGCCCAAGTCCACATTTTTTTTAGCTCAGCCACGGATTTCGGAAGGACTTTAGAATATGCAACACCGAGTTTAGCGTTCATATTTTTTTTATAAATAGTACTCACTATTAGAAAGCTTTCCACAAAATTTCAAGTTGCGGAGACGTATCGTTTAAGAGAAAAAAAAAAGTAAAGTTAAAAGTTTCTATACTAAAATCGGTAAATAATACTACGCCATGACAGTCCGACTCCGCCTTAGCTCCGGCGCTGCGGGACGAGCAGCCCTTCCGCCTTCGCGTAACAAAGCACGGTCGTCGCGGCGGGCGAGGGCTGCTCTCCCTTCGCGCCTCCGAATTTTTATATACACTCTAGGGGTAGGGCAGACAAGACCACGTGGATAGTGGGGTGCTCTGATTCGGTTTTTGATATACCTAGGCCCCAGTGACGTGAGTAACGTAATCATCTGACTGTCATGGCGTGGTGTTTATTACCGATTTTAGTATAGAAACTGTCCAATTTTTTTTTACGTTTCCGCAATTTGAAATTTTGTGGAAAGCTTTCTAATCATGAGTACTGTTTTAAAAAAAAAATATGAACGCTAAACTCGGTGTTGCATATTCTAAAGTTGAGCCCGGATTTCACCTCTCCGCCTCTCTTTTTAAGAATTCCTTTCATTATGCTCCAATACTCCTCGATGGGCCGGAGTTCTGGACAGTTTGGCGGATTGCTGACTTTCGGTACCACTGCCACCCCGTTTGCTTTGTACCACTCCTTCACGGGTCCAGCGTAATGGCAACTAGCCAGATCTAGCCAAAACAACGGTTGAGAGTCGTGCTTCTTTATAAATGGCAGTAGTCGCTTTTGTAAGCACTCTTTTTGATAGATAGTGCCATTTATTGTTCACGTAGTTATAAACGAACTGCTTCTTTTCCCGCAACTACAAATTGCCTGCCAAAGAAGGTATTTTTTTGGAAACTTTGATCGTTTTTTTGTTTTATAATCCTCAGGAGCGTCTGTGCGGTTTTTGCTGGTGTAAAACTCTTGTCCAGGAATTTGTTTAAAATCCGCTTTAATGTAAGTTTCGTCGTCCATCACAACGCAGTCAAATTACGTTAAATATTTTTCATAGAGTGTTCTTGATCGTGTTTTTGCTGATAAATTCTGTCTCGCATTCCGATCTGGTGCCGCCTGTGCTTTAAAACTTCTTAAACCTGCTCTACGTTTCACTTTTTGTACATATGATTGGGACATGTTCACTTTTTTTGCCACATCGCGAGATGATAACTTACAATTTGAGGCAAATATCTTTAAGATGCGTTCCTCCTTTTTTTTATACTTTACGCCCTGCAGCCCACCACTTCCTGGCTTTCTTTCTATTGTTAAGCGTTCCCGAAACCTCTTCAATACGGAACAAACAGTGGATTGTGGACATTTTAACCTTTTTGCCACATTCCTGTAGCTGAGCGTTGGATTTTGTGTGTTCGAGCAAAATTAGTTCGCGTAGTTGGAGTTGCCGGTTCGACATCTTGATAGATATACACCTTTCATAAAAACAACTGTCATTGTTATATAGTTTACTTTTTTACGATTAAAATGGCATCAAAAAAGTATACATATCTTTAATTTTAACGTAGCAGTAAATACTTTTACATGCCCAAGTTTTGGCGTGTTCAACCTTTAGGACTAATTATTATTTAGCTATGTAACTTGTGCAGCGGAGACTGGTGCCTGGACTAGGGGAAACCTGTATGTCAGGTCACCAGGTCTCCAAACCTCAGATGTCTTTAGCAATCAAAATCATCAAGTAAATATACCTTACTAGCGGCCGCCCGCGACTTAATCCGCGAAGATTTTAGGTAATAACAAATTTTATAAATTAGGTCAACTTTTCTTTGTCAGTTTTAAGGCTTGATGCTAGACTATTAGAAGAAGAGACAGGTGGAGTTCCCGACACCGGCCAAAATGAAATTTTCTAGACGGTACCTCAGCATTTCAAAAGGCATAGCAAAAAAAAAGAACCTAAAATGTGCTGAATTGCGGACCAGCCAAAACTTAAGGCACATAAGCGAGTTCATGCGATTCTTATTTTAGTGTACAGGCTAATATGAGAGCGATGAAAGATTAAATTATTATAGAAAGTTTGTCACACATAATTATTATGTGACATAAAAACACTAAGAAAATATTGTTGCCAGTCAACCTTAGGGCGAAACAGGGAATGCAAATCTGTTTGTCAAAAGAGAAAAATTCACGTGGACGTAGTCACGGCGCAGAAAACAGGAAAAGAAATAAAATCATAAGCTGGTCACCTTAGCGTAACACTTCTTTATAAACAACATCAGCGGCATTTCCTTTGGGGGCTAAGATGACCAGACTGCTGGCAGAACTCACCCTAAAACATGCAACGTAAAATTGACCGTGAGAGAAACAGTCTTCTCTTAAATCAATTCTTAAATCAATATTTGTAATCTAGTTCCATTACATAATTTAGGCGGTCTAAGATTCCTTATTAACAAAAATCATTATCATCAAATGCCATTGGCCGTTTATTTCTTATATGTACACCAAATTATTTTAAAACGTGAAGTAATTAAGAAAATTATTTGAAAGATAATTTAATTAGTACTACCGATGCCACCTGTTGACCTATTACTTTACTATTAAATTCTTAAAACATAGAAACTTTATTCTTATGTTAATTAATGACTTAATGATACTATAAACAGTTTATATTTTGGTTATTTATTACATCAGACGTACCGTATTTGTTGTATTTAAACGGAGAGTCTATATACAAAGTTTCAAATCTCTAACTGTACAAACTTTGAACCCCCATTTCACCCCTTTATAGGGGGGAATTAGGAAACGCTTAAATACGTATCTGTTGTATTCAAAAAGAGAGTCTATATACGAAGTTTCCAATCTCTCACTTCAAAAAATATTTGCTCGTCTTTCAAAATTTGAAACCCCTTTTTTCTCAAAAGGGGTTTGAGAAAGAATTTCGAAAAACACTGATATACGCTATTGATACATTTAAACAGAGAACCTATACACGAAATTACAGTCCAAAAATTATACTTTTCCCATACAAACTTCCATCCTTTGTTTTACCCCCTTAGGGGATGAATTTCGAAAAACCCTTGCTTATCCCTAGCCTACGCTATAAATGTAACCGACTGACCAAAAATCAGTTCTCTAGCTTTAGTAGTTTCGGCTGTGCGTTGATGAGTCAGTCAGAACCTCTTCTTTTATGTATATAGACTAGCTTTTCCCCGCGGCTTCGCACGCGCAGAACAATAAACTGTAGCCTTTGTTGTTGTTGTTGTTTAAAAGGACATACCAATAACTAAACACAATTCACATAATCACACACAGTGTGTGTCACACACACATCCATTCTGGTAATGCGAAAGAAATCGTAGTTTTTATGTAGAAAATTACAGGTAGGGTTATTTTTATTGTAGCACTTCCTTATACACTTTAGTAGCGGTTTCACCTTCAGATGCATTTCAAATTAAGCCAGTAACGTAGTCTGAGGTGGACTGTTTAATGTTTATCTTTTCTGAGATGTTTGTTGGAGATGAAATATACACGCTGACCATTTTCAAGTTTAACAGCTGAGGTGTACCACAGGAGGGAACCTTTCATGAATGGGAAACTTCATGATCCTCCTTCATGATGAGCTTAGGAGCTGCGGACCGGATGTATCGGCCGCTTGCATACCATTTTATCTCATCATTCTCATTTTTGAGAGTCAAAGCCGCCCGATTACTACCCTTGTGCACATACCTGCAAATGTATTTGATAGCTCTAACAGAGTTGCATACCTTTACATTACTATGAGCAATGAAACTTTGCACCCCTATTTAACCCGCTTTGGGGTAGACTTTTCTAAAACCCTTAAGTTACATTTCATGTATTGTAATAAGGAGTGCATACGCAAAGTTTATAGCCTCTCGCTTAAAAATTTACTCCATCCCCATACAAACTTTCAAACCCCTTTTTACCCGTTTGAGGGTGGAATTTTCAAACATCCCTTCTTTTTGTGTATCGTGAGTACCCACGTTATATTAACTACCTATTGTAAAAAACTCAGCTTTCTACGGTCAACGGTTTCGGCTGGGCGTTGATTGAAGTCAGTCAGGAATTTGCGCCCCTATTTAACCCGCTTAGGGGTGGGTTTTTCCAAAAGCCTAAAATTAGGTACTTTTCTTGTATTGTAATAAGGAGTCTTTACACAAAATTTCTAGTCTCTCAATTAAAATTTTACTCCATCCCCGTACAAAATTTGCACCCCTGTTTAACCCGCTTAGGGGTGGATTTTTCCAAAACGCTAAAATCACTTTTCTCATATTATAATTAGTAGTTCATACACAAAGTTTGAAGTCTCTCCCCTAAAATTTTACTCCATCCCCATACAAACTTGCAACCCCCATTTCACCCCCTCAGAAGTTGAATTTTAAAAACCCCTTCTTATTGGTTGTCTACGCCATTAACCTGAATTACAGTGAAAATTTCAACTCTCTAGCTCCAGTAGTTTCGGCTGTGCGTTGATGAGTGAGTGAAATATATATAGATTTACCTTTATTTAATATACCTTGTTTTGAACGGAAGCAATGTAAGCCACCACTAATGCTAGCAAAACTACTGCAGACATTTCAAGAACATTACTTGAAGCCACTGTGGGATGTGCCGCGATTTTAAACTTGGCGTGCGCGGGGTGTCCGCATAATGACTTTTGAGAAAATTCGAAACTCGCCTTTCAAGGCAAGTTTAAATTTACAACTCGTGCAAAAAAGGACTTCAATTCCCTAAAGATTAGTAACGGGGCGAAGGTTTTGATCGACTTTAAAATTTACGAACAAGCGCTTTGTCTGCCTGGATGAGGAATGTTTATTGTATAACGTCACTACATACGAGTATGACGGCCTACAATATCCTGTCCTATCCTACGAGTATACTGTTAAACGAGCAACATTTGTATATTATTTGTTTGAAATCTCGAAAACGTCTCTAAGGATTTTGATGGAATTTACAATACATAAAGAGATTTCTGGGAGGAGGAGCGCTCGTGGCCCAGCGGCGCCCGCATACCGCGTGGGGTATGCGAGGTTAAGCAATGTCGGGTGAGGTCAGTCCTTGGATGGGTGACCACTTTGAATGGTTACTAACTGAGCGCTCACGAGAGCGCCAAGTTACGGGCCTCCGGGCGGCTTGAGAACTTCTAACAGTCAACTTGCCCACTCACTTGACAAGCCTAATCCCAATAAGGTCTGGTTTCCCCTCTGGATGGAAGGTCAGATGGCAGTCGCTTCCGTAAAAACTAGTGCTTACGCCAATTCTTCGGATTAGGTAGCGGACCCCAGGCATCATTCAGGATGCAACTGTACTGGGAATAACGCTAGGAGGATGATGATAGAGGTTTCTGGGATCGAATATAATATCTAGGTCTTATCTTCGAGAAAACTCATATTCCTTGGCGATAAACACGAGCATATCTCGGTTGCCCAGGTACCTACTATTACACTTTGTGCATAATATACTCGTACATAATTATACACCCATTAACGCCTAGGGATGCATATGTCACCATTTTTTATGTGGAATAGTAAAAAAAGGCTTTCCCGACAACTTTCCAATTGTGAGGCCTAAAATAATTCTGTCGTTAATGTGCCAATTCAATGTCTGTCTCAACGGTCTCGATAGTATGTACACTAAACCAGGCACTAATCACCAGCACGTGGTCGTTCGGACCGGATTGTATAAACAAAGTACGAGTAATAGAGAATTTAGACGTTTCTGTTATGGTTCGTGGATGTGGACGTGGAAGTTCTATCGACGTGTCATAAGATTGATGCCATCCATGTTTTAACGGGTTATTTCAATTTTCAACCTTTGTTTGTATAAGTATGTTATTCATGTAGTATTTAAGTTAACATTTCTATTTATTAGTTCTTGATGCCTTTTTAAAATATATTTTCAGATGTTGTTGACTTTATACTTATATTGATTGCCGGTAAGAAAAAATTACACGTTTCATCTGATGCTCTGATTGTGTTAAAAATTGATACCTAAAGGTTCGATTTATATAGTACAATTAGCTTGAAAGTTTATATCCAAGTCTTTGAGAGGCATCGAAGCACGAATCCGAAGACAGAATAGAAAAAAACCGTTACTTTCGATATCTGAGTCTGTGTCTCTAAGCACGAATCCGGGGACGGAATAGAAATAGTGGCGGCCATTTTAAATTTCGTTATTTATGCTCCGGTTGTCTTCAAAATCTAAAATCGTATTGGCTGTGTGCACGTCTGAAACGTCAAACGTCAAGGGTCCCGAGACAAAGTCAAACTCAGAGATGTCAAATAGTGAGACATGAATATTTTATTTATTTTAGTAAACTTACGAGAAAGACCCCGTACTGGAAATTTTACTGAAATAAATAAGAAAATAAATAAATAACGAAACGAATCGTAGGAAACCGTTAAGAAACCAATAGAAAACGTGAAAGTAAATTTGACAGATGTCCCCGGTAAGTAGGTACACATTTCTGCCATGGTGTGTGCTGCGATCGCCTTGCTTACCCCCACCACCTACTTCGCACATAGCCAATACGCACCTGGCTGTAAACGAAAATTATAGTTCATAAAGCAAACACTTTTTTTATTTTACGTGGCATTGTAACGAATGCGGGTAGCGCTAGTCTAAAATAAAACCTGTCATACGAATGAAGGCATTTACTTTTTGTTCGGAAAAAGCAGTTTTTACTGATAACTCAGAAATCTCTGGTCCTATGATGTTTGAAACAATGTTCGTTGAAAGTATTTAATAACCACCACGGTTCGACAATTAAAGGGTTCCTCTAATAAAATACTTGAGACTTTTTGCGCTTTAAGGGCAATGATATTTTTTAGGGCCGCTTGACTGTCACTGTGTATATAAATAGATAGTGTCCCCTCTACTTTGTCTGTCTACATTCTCCTGAGCACAGGCAATTATAGCATACATACTCGTATCGTATGTCTCTGCTTTTATGTATTGATATAATATGTATATATAGATATATATATATATACTTTTCAATTATTTAATAAATTATAGCATTATTATGTTAATATAAAGCATATAAACCCTTCAGATCTGCTTCCAGATCCGGTCCATAAACAAACACTATTAACTTCAGCTATCAGTTAACGCCGAAACGGTCCATACACAAAGAATTTTAAAAAGGATTTGATATGATGAGACTCATTCAGAAATATATTTTTATTCCAGCTTTTTTTAGTTTCCCCGTATTTGAAATGAAAAGCAGAGTGTTTAACTCCAGTGAAGCCACCCATTTCAGCCTCGAATTATTGTTCAAGCTTCATGCTGATTGATTCGCTTCCTCGGTCAGATAAGGTTATTTTTAACGATTTGCGGTAGTTGCTGCCCACCTACTTAATAAAAAAAAGATTAATGTTTCTATTATGTCTCACAGAGCAAAACCGCCTAGCTTAAATGTTTATTTTCATCATGAACGCATAGTTGTGGAATATCCTGTATTGGCTATGTGCACGTCAGAAACGTCAAACGTCACGGGTCCCGGGGCAATGTCAAACTCAGAGATGTCAAATAATGACACATGAATATTTTATTTATTTTAGTAAGCGAGAAAGACCCCTTACTGGAAATTTGACTGAAATAAATAAGAAAATAAATAAATAAATACAAACGAAACGAATCGTAGGAAACCAATAGGAAACGTCGAAGTAAATTTGACATATAAGTCCCCGGAAATTGCACATTTCTGCCATGGTGTGCGCTGCGATCGCTTAGTTTACCCCCACCACCTACTTCGCACATAGCATTTCAGCATCTTTTGCCATTTGTTTACATATTTTAATGAATAATGGGGCCTTTTTCTAAGTGTCGCGCCCAGTTCTGTCGAAGTTTCGGTGGTGCAAAAGAGCCATCTATCCGTAATCTTCAGAACTCGTTGGGCGGCGGGCGGAGTGGAATACGCTATACCAGTATACATTAGTGTCCGACAAAGCCGTAAATTAACAAGAGTGGCCTTTACTTCAATCAGCGCCATCTCTAAGGAATATAAAGACAAATGTAGGACCATATGCTTTTTCAGGAAATAAAGATTTTTTTTGTACCTAATGTTTTTGTGCTATGGTTGAGCAATCTCTTTTTAAGTATTACATTTTATCAAATCTCCTATTTTTATGGGTTTGATTGCCAGGATTACTTCAGGAATGGCATCCCTATGACCTTCAGCACTTATTGATCTGTGTCCTACAGTTGCGCAGTAGTCCTTCTGGAATATTTTCAAACCTAGGCATTAAGTACATTATAACAGTTTGTTTTGGTATAGCTCTGTTGTGATTTTATCGGTGCTGTATTAAGCGTAAATCGTGAAATTTAAATTCTTTATTTGTCGAGCTAGACCGCGCCTGTGAAGTGCTAGAATAATCCAATAAGGGAACTTAAGAATTAATTGAGCTTAATAACGCAACAATGCCAGCAGCTCACATGCGACTACCGCCCATATTATCCCCCGGGCGTCATACAGTGCAATTCAAAAGATACTCAGATATGCAATGTTACCGTTCCAAGATAGTAAAAAAAGGGCGTGCAAGGATTCTTCAAGCGGAGCGGGTCATCTGTGAGATTCGTTTATCGCATTTGCAGAGAACACCTCCGGCGCCTGTGGGGCCTTTGGAGCCGTCGGAATGCGCGGTGGTGCCACCGACGCCGCCACCGGAGCCAGCGGAGGGTGAAGAGGGAGAGGAGCCGGTTGCGCCGTTGAGCGCGCAGCACCGGGTGCAACTGCTGCTGGAGCGGCTTGAGAACCAGACACAACAGACGCGGGCGGCTGTCGCGCAGCTGTTCCTGTTGCGAGACCAGCTCGCTGCCGAGCAGTCTGCGCGGTGTGAGGCACAGGTGAGTATTACTTATTTATATATAGGTACCTATCCTTAGGTGAAAGCCACGTTGACGCGACAAGTACTACGTCTTCGACTAACAGAGATACCAGATTCCTAGGCATATGCTGTCATCATCGCATCAACGTGGCTCTTTACAGGCGTCAACATAATATCAGACTCTTTTCTCCATGTATTTGTAGGGAAAGCCATCAATCAATAATCATTCGCGAGTAACGTGGCAAGTTCACGCTTTGTCCGGCTTACTTACCGCGTCATCCGCCCACCTTTCGCGTCAATGGGCCTTGCCGCGGCTGCGTTTCTGCTATCAGTCTCGTATTCGTAGATGTAATAATTTGACTATGCAAGCAAACAAGCAACAAGAAAAATGAATAAAACTAGTCATAGCAATTATAGCCTTACATTTCTAATGTTTTCTACGAGCCTTTCTTGTGTACGAGTATTTGCTTCATATTATTAGCGTCTTAGTGAAAACTCAGGTACTCCGTCTAGTGAAAATATTCAGTTTGAAACGGACATATAAGGCAATGCAATGCAATATCGGACATTTAATGCAATATCGGCTTCTTAATATACGAAAACTGACGAGCGATATTTATAAAGTAGATGTCCTGCAGTAGGCTTGACTAATCTCTTCCATCAATTACAGGCACGCACACACCAGCTGCTGGCTCACAACAAGGAATTGCTGGAGCACATCGCAGCGCTGGTCGCGCACCTGCAAGAGCGAGAGCGCGGGTCCTCTAAGCCGATCAATGCTCACCAGCTCACACTTTTACCGCAGGTACTTACTTCTTCTTACTTTTCGACTTGAGCCTGCAGCAGGACAATGTACAGCGTTGAACCATGTTGAACATATGCAAATGCAGCCGCCACATCGTCGCTCGCTTCATTTTAGACGGACACTCTGGCTTCAATCTAATATCTCGATCCATTCACGAAAACACTTCCACTCCTAAGCTATGGTAAAACACAAACTTATGCGCAATGATGAGTCGGGCGCCTCTTCGTGGATTGACCGATCGATTATTGAAATTATTTGACATGAACGAAAATAAGTCAGTTGGTTACGAGTGAGTTGTATCCGGATTTAGGTGACTTTTCAAAATTTACATTTTCGTTTCATCCGTATTATTTTCATCGTCGTGAGTATAGGCTTTTTTGAAGGCATTTTAAAGTAGTGTTTTGTTTCTAATTATAGTAAACATTGTCCGTTTGGCAGCTCGTAAGCTGCTGCCATTATAGTAAAAAGTTTCTAATTTAACTAATTTGGACTTACTTGTTAAATAACTGACGTATACTTGAAGGAAATACTAAAGCTGCTTCGATGAACAACAGAAGTTTTTGCCTATGCAAGCTACTTTTCCTATCTTCGACGCCTTATCACAGATTACTTTCTAATTATGCCGGGTAAAACATCATTACTTTGTTAAAAATGTTCATCTCAAAAAAATTCAATTGCTTATACTGACCTATGTCCATAAGGTAATGCAAAATTAGATTCCTCTGTACTAAAATTTGTTTTCCTAGTTTTTGTATTTTCATTGCAATCCCTAAATGTCTGATACATTTTAAGGACTGCTAATAAATGATGCACAATATTATTATGTTTCTCCGTTTTCAATGCACGGAGCGAAACCCGCATTAATATTAATAATGTGCATCTTTTATTTATTGAATAAAACATGGTGTTGAATATATGTTTGCATTTCTTTTATCGATAGGGCTGCGATGTGCTTTTAGTACCATATAAGTAGTTACAACTGTTTTAAATTATTTGACTCATATTCGTATGTTCGAACAAAAGCATACACATAACAAAAGCATGATTTACTTTCATATTATGCGTTTTAAATGGGTGTCCATATGCCATTTTTTATTTATTTTTTATTTTATCTAGCACCGTTCACAATATCTTTATTCGTATTACAATGTAAATATTTCCTACGAGTTGGGCCGGCGATAGTTCAGTTGGCAAGAACAATGCACGGAATGCAAATCCTACCTGAGATGAATAATTTCATTTTATTTTGATTAAATATTAATCTTTAAACGTTTAGCCAACTAACTTATGCGTAGTGGGTTTTTTATATAACTTGTCAGTATTTAAGGTGGTCAATCTTATTTTGCCTCGTTTATTTGACCCATATCATTTACGTAGTTAATGCTTTGCATGACTGCTGTTGATGTCGTACAGTGTGATTATTATGATAAAATACTTTACCACTTGTAGTGTTTGTGTTCGCTATATGTTTTGGTGTCATGTACGAACTACTAATAAGTGTGTGACGTGTAAACCATTCTTATAATAAAAATCCTCTGTTAATGCTGCTGGATCAGAAGGGCGGAGCTAAGAAGAAGAGAATCACCCGACAAAGCACCAAAGGAAAGGGCAAAACAGACAAGGGCCAAGCTAGCGTGGACTCGCTCATCGATCTTATCGCACACACAAAGATATCGCAGAATGTTGAAAACAACAACGACACTGCAGTCTCCGCTTTTAGCAGCCCTGGATCGCCCCCAAGCTTTGGCAGCATGACCAACGAACAGATACAACAGTATCTCATCAACAAATTCAAAAATATCAACGACGACGCTTCAGATGACAATGACAATGACAACGTATCTATCAAGCACAGCCCGTTCTACCAAAACCGGAACGCCTTTCCTAACGTTCCCCCCGTCATCGACGACTTCAACAGCGACAACCATTGCGATATCGCGGATCTGCTCAACATCGAGCCGTACACCATAAATATTAGTGAGAGCAACCTGGAGCAAGCTATGAGCGTGGGGCAATCTGATAATTCCTTGTACAGCGCAAGCCAGGCCACTACGTCTAAAGATTCTACACCGGACGCTTGCAGCTCGGATGACGGGGTTCCGTTTATCATGCCTTTGTCACACAACGGGACTCTGACGGCCAAAACTGAGGATGGGCGCGTGAGGCTGATTGTGCCCGTGAGTCCTTCGGGCAGTACCTCGGATGTGCCGGAGACTCGAGCCGAGCGAACTCCTCAGGGCAACACGCTGACGGTGCCCCAATTGTCGGTCGCCTACACCGGCCCGATCACGCGCTCCGCTAGCGCGAAAATTGCGAATCATAGCCAGATGATGACGGCACTGCGTCAACAATGGACCAGGCACACCACTAAGTAAATTAACAATGACGTAATTGCAGCTGTCGCGTGGGGAAAGAAGGAAGCAAGAAGATTATTGCCCATTGATAGCGGAGGTGTAATTGCGGGTACCCATTCTAGTCAAATTATCAAATGTATTAAAGTTCCATGTATGTTATTAAGCTGTTATTTTTGATATTATGTTATACCCATAAAATATTCCTCAAAGCTACAGAATTCGATAAACCTTTACTAACGTTTGGTACTCAATTCAATTTTACTTGGATTGGTATATTACCTACAAAAAAGTACCTTAATCGTAACAAATATAATTGTAAGCAATGTGTGCCAAATTATTAGAGACATGAATAAGAAAAATGCAGGATTTATATTAACACTGAAAAAATTATATGCATTTTAACTGCTTAGTCTTCAATGTACCTATTGGTTTAACTCCTTCGTACTACATCATATATTATATATTATATTATATCAAAATTACTTACGAATGTTATAAATTTTTATAGAATTATGTATTAATATGTATATGCATTGTTAAGTGAACAAGGTTCTCTTTTAAAGTTGAGACTTTAATGAAGGTGCCAAATTATAAATATGTATATCCGCATCAATTATATTGAGCGGTACACACTATTAAGCTAGTAATTTGAAGAGTTTATTTACATATCATTTCCATGTCCAAATGTATACAAATTTACCTCACTGGCATATCGTTTAAAAATAATTGAGTCTTATCAGAGTTATCTATCTGTCCATAAAGTCACATTTATACTGTGTAACTGACGTCGTAGACCAAATAGCTCTTTAATCACAGATTACTTGTAGGTAGTTATTATGAGGTTGTAAAATCTGATTCTATCAGCAAAACAAAAATTAAAGTAAATCTGTAAATTGTAAAGGGTAGCTAGGTGTATTTTAGTAGTCAATTTTGGAAAACTACTTTTTCTAGTCCAGTAACTATCGTTTATAAATCACTTACACCATCGTTAAGATTTTAAAACCTATTGAAACATTGGTGCCAAAAATCTATTTCTAATTTTGTCTAATTCGTCATCTAATTTTATTTTGCATGAAATCCTGGCGACGAAAAACGAGTATTCAGTCAAATTATTACGTGTATTATCTAGTTTTTACCCACCTCATTTCATTTTCGTGTATTTCGTAACTCGTCGCCTTAAGAATCGAATTTTGATTGAGATTATATCCGTATGGTTTTCTCTGCCACGTGGCATTGGCGTGGTAAGCACAAGGACTTGATAGAATTGCTAAGAGACTAGCAATCCAGCACTACATTAGCTGCATATCTAAAACAAAAGACATGAGTAATACCGCTCGACTGCATTGCTGACACTGGACTAAATATTAGAACAACGTTATAGGAATATAATTTTGTATAGTAGAGAACTTTTAAAACCAAGTTTTTATACGAGTACATAATGAAGACTGGATGGAGTACTATATAAGATGACTTGTCTAAAAAGCTTTAAAAGTTCAGTACGGTGTTTCACTCTACGTATCTACCGTGAAGGATTGTGTTCATGATCGCAGTCGAGTCGTACAGGGGGCACGGACACCGTTATAGGATTAATTAAATTGCTAAATGTTACGTAATCAATCGATGTCAATAAATGTTACTCTAGGACTGTATTCCATTAGGCCTGAGGTTTTCTGGCAAGGTATATATAAAAATGAACGTGTATAAGTAAAATCTCTGGTTTGCTCAACTGACAAATCGGCCTCATTTTTACACTAAATATTTGCTGTGTTTATTGTACTGTTAGTTGCGTAATCATAACTTTTAAGGGAAAGAAATCAGTCAAGTTAAATTATGAGATGATTTGCGGAATAGATAACATGTTGAATAGATTGGATAACAACAATAAGAGCGTAATCAGTTAGTGGATCAGAATATTTTGGCGGCGGTGGGGTTTATGCCAAAGCTAGCATTAAGTGAAAATTTTCCTGTGTTTACGATAAGTCATATTACCACGTCTAAGTGTCCGTAGATCATTGTTGTCAAAGCTGGTTGTACTTTTCGCTAATATAGGCCCATATCCGAAGCATTAAACACCAATAGTCAACAAATCTGCCATTTATTAGCTATTTGTGCCCAGAAGTTTAACCAGAGTAGGATAATAGACGTAAACTATGCCAATGCCTATATTAAACGTTATTGTTATACTCGTATAGAAGCAGACCACTCGTGTGATGTACCCACCCACAAAGCTTACATAAGTGTCTGTTATCGTTCTAATTGTTTAGAAATAAAGGTTTTATGTAAATTAATTTAAGAACTATCATGTTTATCATAGAGCAGGTTGTTTGGAATTGTAGTAGATACGGTTTGAACGGTGAAAGTGCTCCTCGGAAAATATCAGTAATCATTATACCTAATGTTGAAACATTATCAATGTATACAAATTCTAATTACCTGTATTAAATGTGAAGCTTTGGATGCAGACTTCGAAATAAAGAATAAACCACAATGCTGTTGTATCATTTAACTTTATTTCTGGTATCAATTTAGGTAACAAAAATTGCTAGTAACATTGTTTACAAAGCTGTTGGCCCTGCGCTTGAGGCTAGAATCCTGAAGGGGGGCTAAATAGGGTAACTTGCCTAAATGGTATCTGTTTCTAAAAATTAAATTCTCGTAACCAGAAAACCGCAGCACAGACGCAAGTGATAATTAAAAAAACCGGTGAAGTGCGAGTCCGACTCGCGCATCGAGGGTTCCGTACGACGATCGTGTACCCGACCCGACCCCAACAATTAGTGCAGCAATAATATGTGCAGCGCCATCTATACAAACTTAGTTTAAAAATGTTGATGACTAAAAACACATGTTGTAGATAGAGTTATTATTATATTTACCTGTAAATTTGTATTGATTTTAACATTTGTAAGTTTTTTATCTGGGTAAACTTCGGAGTTAATTGTGGAGGACAAACAGTACCTTTTCTTTCATTAACTTAACATAGTCATTAGACTTTGAACTCTAGTCGATAGTATAAGTAGTTCTTGAGATATTTACTTAATGTGACGGACAGACAGACAGACAGACAGAGCGGTACCATAAGGGTTACACTCGCACCATTTTGTTACGGAACGCAAATGGAACAACTTGTCCACCATGTAAAGTTACCTAAGCAACAAAGTGCAACGAATTTCATTATTATCGTGTTACTTTTTGGCTTAATATACAGGAAGATTTTGGGGTCGTGGAACAAGAATCAGTTTTCCGAGTTGCTACTCGTTTCAAAAAAAATGTAGTGACCCGAAAGAAACGCATTACTTTTTTAATTTATTTTGATGACAATAATACAAAATCTCTAAAAAATAAGGTCACTCTACTCTCTTTGACGGATACTATGGAGAGTTAACCAAGTTGTATGAAAAAGTATTATTTCCCATTTAAATAAGAAAAAAAAGAGAATTATTTGAGTTTTAAACCTTCATAACCGCGATGTTGTCTACTTTGAATTCTTGACCATGTGCAATCGTTCCGGATCACGACCCCAAAATCAGCCTGTATAAGTTTATATTTTTATATAAGTATATAATCTCAGTACCTACTCGTACGATATATTCTTATCATATAACAAATATTCGAAACCATGCTTTTCCTACTTTTTTGAAGAACTTATTTTTCTTGGAGGTTATTGGAGTTATACTTCAATTAGTTAATTTGGTAGATGGTAGGTTATTATTAATCATCAGCAGCTATGTTGCAGTTTTATTTTTCATTTATATTATCAAGAAATAATTAATTTTCTTAGGAAGTACAAATATGGCAAGTTTCCCCTGTGTATTTGTACATAAGAATGATGTATCCACATCTAGTACTTACAAATACTAATTTTACTTTTTTATATTTTTTAACTAAATACTTATATAGTTTATTTAAGATAGCACTCAGTAAAGTGGGCACTTTTCGATTTCGTCATGCTGAAAGTAAACCATGCATCTAACCTTAGAAATTAAGTACGAGTACAGCTATAACAATAATGTTCTCAAACATGCAATTAAATATTGACGTTACCTATGAACGCCCCTATAAAATTGGAAGCCTAAGCCGGCAAAGTGACCGAGTTCGGGGGGCACCGGCGGCGGGCGCGCGACCCGGCACCGGCGGCGGTGCGCTCCGAAAACTAAAGAGACGTGGCGACGCCAGCTGCTGCAGCGCCTGATTTATAATATAATATTCAAATTTCATTGTTTTATTGAAAAAAAGTGCTATATATATATATATATGCATATACTTGGGCCGGCATGGCAATTCATGGACGCGTATTTATTGACGGAGTCCGCTTCACGTCGTCCGTCTAAAGTTTAAACAACTTATCCACGAATTATTTTTTCAATGCCTCTGCAATAATGTTCTATTATACATTTTAATCATGGTTTCCAATAATTCATTGAATAAATATATACCGCTCATACAGTGTCCATACTATCATTCTAAAAACGAAAGCAACTCTCTGTTACTTCTTCACTCTTTACGCTTAAACCGCTGAACTGATTACTATGAAATTTAATATGCCAAAAGTTTGCGATCCGGGAATAGGGATAGAAATTTTTCATCCCGGCTGGGAGTAAATTGGGGAAATAAGGTGGCAGTTTCTTAACAAAAAAACGCACCTTTTGGGAATCTAATAGCAACCACAGTTAGTAAGTATGGACTATGTACTAAACTATTCTCAAGTTCCGTCTCCTTCTAACAATTATTTTAATGTTGTACCTGTAATCTAGCAATTTGTTTCAATCTAACTTCGTAAAGTCAAGGACTAAATTAAATTAACACTTTTGCATATTATTCCATTGTGATAAGGTGAAAAAGTGTTAACTTACTTTTTCTCTTGACAGCACCACTATTTTGTGATGTAATTTTTATTTTTTCAATAGCTATCTTCGAGTGCAAAGATAGATCGATGGTTCTCGCTCCTGCCGTCTACGCCTGCCCTCTCGCGACCCGAGAGTGGGTTCGTCTCAGGAGTTGAAGACGTCGAAGCAGCCACCCTCACGGAGGCAAGGAACCTCCTCCTGCAACTCGGCGCAAAGAAGAAACGACGCTTCCCTTTACGTTTTAGAAGAAAAATCCTCGTCAACAAACATACCCTGTTATAATACATTAAGTTACAAATCTTTTCCCATGACGAATAGGAAATGTTATTCAAGATCAACCAGGATAAAGTTCCTTTGAACGAGCTGCAACAGGGCTGGTATTCCATCAGCGATATTTACCAGAAGAATAAAATATTACGTCTTTGATGTCTTTGTCAATCTGGGTTCGAATGACGGAGACATTGAAGTGGGGCGGACAGTTGAAGTGGACAGGTCTTTAGCAATATTTGTACCTTTATTAATATTATGAAATAGGAGGTTAACGAGCAGATGTATCGCCTGATGGTAAGCGATTATCGCCGCCGATGGACACTCGCAACACCTAAGGCTACTTAGAACACAGTTGGCGATGCAGGGCTGGTGCGATTTCACAGTAATCTGGCAACTGTCACTGTCAACTATCAGCCGAGTCCATAGAGGTACAAATTTCTACTTTTAAATGAGTGCTTCCTGACGAGCGCGGTATGCACGGATGTGAGGCTGTACCAATGCAGTGCTCCATACAGTGCTGCATCGGTACCGGCACGCTTTGGAGTAATGTAATACTACTGCACAAATGTAGTACTCGTACTGACAATACATCACTAAGCAAGGTGGACGTCGGTAGTCGGAATAGCAGAAAAAACGTAATCTAAGTCAGGAAGTAACATAGCACTTTCAGTGCCAGGGACCCGCTAGGCGGGCGCTTGTCTCGTAGGCGTTTTTCACCACATACGGTTTTTCACTTGTTATCGGCTACCAGCGAGCGTAACGCTACGAAATCTTCGGCTGTGAAAGTGATAAGTAAAAAATGCCTTCAACCAAAGGGCAGGATTTATTACAGCTCTAGTTGTTCTAAGAGGTAAACTCAGATGAATTTACCTGGTTGATTTTCTTAATATTAATTAGTAATGACGAACAAATCAATGTCGCGAGTGTTTAGTAAACTAAATTGAAACAATCTGGCACTGGTCATTTCATTATGCAATGATAATAATGACCTGTCTTTAGATTTGTTTTTTACTGAAGTATAAGTGACAGTGGCGCCGACGCCCAGCCCCTGATCATGTCGGACCGATTCATTCCTCGTCTCTCAAAAGGTGCCTTCATAAATTGACCTTTTACTTAACTTTTTACTCATTCGGCAGGAGGCACAAGTCGCCCAGAGCGCACCACCGCTCTACCTTAGGGCTGGCCCCGAATGGATGAAAAATTAAACAGATTAGTCGTATTTAATCTCGTAATGGAACATAACAAAGAACACAAGATTATAGTTAGGTGTGTGATCGATCTCGGTTCCTTTATGAAAAGTATTCCGGTAGGTAAGTAAATGCTTTGTTAGATAATACGTGAACAGCTATAGTGAGCAACGCTTTTTGTACACTAAAGAGAGTTAGGCATACTCGTACTCTAAAGACATTTACTAAATTCGCTCTTGTTATAAACGTAAATGTACTAACCGCCACAAAGTATTAAAAAAAATAGTCTTATTTGTAATGTATTCTCCGGCTATTAACGAAAGTCACCAACATTATTAGTCTTACTATACCGTCCTTCCTACTCCTATAAGCGTACTCCTTTCACGAAGTTACAACAAATACATAATAATTAATAATACTTACGTACAGAAGGTGGTTTGTTAAACAAAACCAATGCTTGTCAGCTAGATCCGCACTACCGCAATAGCTCATGCTTGCAACCATATAAGTAAAGAAACGGAACAGAAAATAGTACGTTGCGTTACGAGGGAACAAAATGCAATATTTGATCTAGATCGAGAGTTAGCGCGTTGAATCGCAAACGAAACGAAAGATTCCAGAGTAGCCTTCCTTCGTTTCGCTCGGCATGGTATCCTGAGTGTAGTGAGGGATCCAAAGAGCCACGCTAGAGTTATACAACAAATAATTTCGCTACCGTGTAATAATACGTTTTTCTATTCACTCATCCTAAGAGAAAACAATAAATCAAAGAAGTAAGTAAAAGACGACGTTTTGCCATATTAACCCTTTACTAGGTCACAAAGAATAAAGGTATTTTAAAAATACTTTATATATAAATTTGCAACCTCATTGAATGTCTTGTACGAAATGGTATTAATAAACATCATGTTCCCGTAAACTATAGAACGAGGGATACATAATCTTGAGTGAAAAGCAAACTAAACAAAAACATAATTGACTATGTGTGTTGTAGCTCGCGGTTAGAAATAATTAAGCGAAAGCTTCATATTTATATAAAATATAAATAAAAGACCGGAAGGAAAATGTATTCTTATATAAATATGCTCCCTGTGACAGCCCTACGAGAATAGATACATAATGTTCCTTAGAAGTTGGGTCTGTTCCGTTCCTCATGCAACCACATAGTCTCGCAGGAACGTGTTAACACAACATAGTAAAGCGATTTCCCTGTCCGGGAATGGCAGACGCATTCGGGTGAATTCACATCCCGGGGGTGTGTGAAACCTGAGTTTAACCGAAGTGGCAAGAGGAATAAGGCTGATACTGAGGAGTATGACAAGCGCCTGATCAATAACAACTTGTCACGTAGCCAAAGTCGCCCGTATGTATTTGTAAAGTTGTAATTTGTAGCTTCATAAATCGGAACACGACCTCATATTTTGAGTGAGACGGAGTAGGTTGTATGAATAATAATCAGTACTAAAACTTGGTTGATCATAACATAACGTTTTAATATAGTTAGACCCAAGCGCAATTTTTGCGTAGAGGTAATATTAAATTCTGTACCCGTTCAATGCTCTTGATTATATGTATAACGAGTATGTGTAGCTGTATGTAGGACTGGTTTACATTTTCTCGTCTAGTGAATTCGATACCTAGTTATACCTAATATCAGCATGAGAAGTAGCTACTCATACGAATAAGTCAAAAGCTGTTATTCTCTTATAATAAAGACTTTGGACCTCTTCATATATACTTCTATATACTTCTGATGCTTACTTTAAAATAAGAAAGGTAAGTATTTTAAAATTATAAATAATCTCATAAAATACATACATACATGTTAGCTATCGAAATTAATTAAGTACTTAATTGTTAATAAAGTAGTAGAATATAAGTTTGACACAGGAAATTGAAAACTTAAGAACTACGTTACCACCACACAACAACACTAGCGACATATCTACTGCCAAAATCTCAATGCGGGTTTTTATATACACCGCGGGCCCTAATAACCCGAAAGATTTTAACCACGTATTTTTGGCGACACTACGAGTAAATAATATTATATCTACATGCGACCAATTATTTGTTTTAATTAAACTACTGTTTCAGTACATAATAAATCAAATTAATGCATTGATGGACAGTAGACGCCTATAGGCATAATTCTATTGTTATTTCTATTGTGTCTGGAATTGTGTCCATCAAAGTGTTAATTGACCGCTTCTTTGTGAACAAATTTTTACGTGACTTGCAAATGTATTCAAGACAAGAACTGTCAAGTCAAAACAGTATTAGGTGGCTACGTCACGCCTTTAGGGTGTGTTAGACTTGAGATTTTTCAACTTATGATTTGTTTTAAATAATTAATAGTATCTCTTAAATTATAGGTTTTTGGACTATATGCTATATATCACATTATTAACTTTTATTAGGGTCTAGAATCGTTGGTTTAAATCTTTCGTGTTGTTAAGGCCCTCGGTGTATATACAGTGCATATCTATTATTTAACAAATGAGGTTGTGTAATCAATAAATACCTATATTATGAGTGAGGACCAAATTTTTGGACCATCGTCAAGGCATTTAATTCGCCTACAATTTAATTAATTTATTTATTTAAACTTTATTTCACAAAATATAATTGTACAAATGGCGGGCTTAATGCCAAATGGCATTCTCTACCAGCCAACCATTAGACTAAACAGAAATTTATGAAAGGTGCAAAGAAAAAAAAATTGATAATTATACTACGAAAATGCGAAGCCAAAATCATAATTAATTAATTCCGTTAATTGATTCCGTTGTGCCACGAATTTTTCTCGTTTATATGGGTAACTTTCGTGTCACAACTGAATCAATTCAATTGTAGGCGAATTAAATGCCTTAACGATGGTGCAAAAAATTGGTCCTCACCCATATACCTATAGATACAGGTACTACAAATAACTATACATTTAATATATATAATACCTTTGACCAAATACGTAAGCAATAACCACGAACAAAAAAAACACTTAAGATGCCAATGTCGCGTCCCTTTAACTAGTTTCAATATAGAGAGGTCTTTTTACCATTTATTTCGCTTGGTATTTAGACCTCTGCTTAACACATTGGCGTCATCTATAAAAAACAATGAAAACGCTCCTTAATTTATGGCTCCAATGTATTAAGCAGCGGACTAAATATCATAATAATATTAATTTTATCTATACCTATACTTCTAAGTCATACGTCTTTCATCAAAGTATTTGAAAACCCACAGACCTACTCTTAATAACCGAATTACCTACCACCTAAACATAGAACAATTTTGCATGCTAAGGGGAATTATTATTTTTCTTTTTTGTGATAAATTAGTATTTTATTTAGGTATAATTACGCTGCTATTTTACAAAAGCTATCTGTGACCGAAATGTATTCGAGAGAAACGGTTACACTTTGTATGCAAATTTAATACTAACTAAGTGCATTATATTATAATTATATCTTGAGTATAGTTAAAGAAAGGGACACCGGGAGCAACATCGCGCAGTTTGAAACTTTTTAGATCCAAATTTTATAATATCGCCATTTACTTGTATCGCTGTTGCATTATGTAAGTGACAAAGATAGTTAAAGACCATTGATCATCAAACTGTATGATGCTGTCTATGAAATAACAGGCCTATCACCTGATCTCTTTTAAATGGTACTGTATTACCTACAAGTGCAGGGCTCTCTCCAATAAAATGAGTTGATAAGGGGTCTCCGCTGTAGGGTACTACAAGTTGCACGGTATTATGCAATAGGACCCTGAAATCAAAAGAGTCCTTCAAGGGTCCAAACCAGTTTTTAGGGCGTAACTTTTGTGAAAAGTAGTCAAAAATAAAAATCTCTCTAACGTTGTAAGAGACGTCAAGAAAGCACAGTTATAGGTAGATTGTTCTTATTGTTTGCTGTAGCTCAAGTTTGCCAGAAGCGGGCTGAGGGCTCGACTCAACTCTGAAAGGGTTTGGTTGAGTAAACGAGTTTTTGTTTCGTTTACAGTTTTAAGGTGATGAGTGTGTCGAGGGCGTTCTCTCTCAACCCGTATGCGAAAGGTGTTTTAAATTCCTCCTCAAATGATTGATGAATATTCTCGATTGTTACCAACGCTCCACGTAATTAAAGGAACTTTGCATCAACATATTAATTTCACGAACATAGCGAGATACCGAAAATCCTCTATAGCATCAAATCCCATTCCAAATTAAAGCTCATATTAAGCCACAGCCAGGCCCGCGGCCAAATCTCACTGCTTGCAAATCTTGGCTGCATTCTCGAACATTCCAGAAGATGTAGCTCGGATTAAACGAGCCACTATATCCAACGATTACAGCGCCACTTCAGGTAAGACTGCATATTTCAGAAGCGAGACAATATTAACCGCGGAGCTCGTGCGGAAAACGAGACCGTTTTTGGTGCCTAATTTACAATGCCTGTAATGTGAGGGAGCAGGCGAAATATAGAAGTGCATAAACAATACACTAATATCGAAAATATACTTGTAGCTATTTTGGACCAAGTTTAAAAGAGAAAATAAAATAAGTCTTGACCTATTGTATGTAGTTGCGATGTGTTTGAATAGACATTCCATATTTAAAATGTGGAACGTAAATAAAACAAAATGTCTATTCAAACACGTCACTGCTACATACAACAGGTCATTTTATAAAGTTTTTTACCTATACTAATATTTTCGAAATTCGGCACGTGCAAATGTAAATGATATAAGAATGAAGAACCGATAACCGTTTGTGCCATAAAATTGATTTTGATGGACGAATGTCAACTTAAAATCATCAAAAATGGATATCGAAATCGCGCGTGGAGACAGACCCATTCCATAAATATAAAATCTAATTTGTCCTTTTATCACTAAAGTAACACAAAATTGACAGAAAGCGACAAACGAAATTATGAATATGGCATTAATCTATGTATACTCGTGGCTTGTAAGTAACAACTATAATTTACAGTATTTTATTAGATTTAGGTAATCTTATCATGCAAATGTATGTACTTAAGTGATTTCGTCACAAATATTTGTTCTCGTGTTTGAATAGACATCTCGACTACGATATTTTATGTCCATTAGAATTACTGCAAATGCCTTCAGATCTAACCGGGAGGTTTGCAAATACTTAGACGAGATACAGATAAAGTGAATGAAGCTTTTCCATCGGCTCAACGCGGAATACTATTAAACCTGAAGTGGCTAACTATTATCGTATTAAATTATTGACAAGCTCATGTCTGTAAATATGAAACTTGATTAGTTAATTTCAAATTTCCGAATGAAAACTGGTATTATTTTGCCATTTCACATAACAGGATGTTAAATAATACAATAATTGATTGACACTTCTTCCGATCTAACCGCATTCCGTGTTTAGCCGATGCTAAATTTGTTATGATGATCAGCCGAAAGACGTCTGCAGGATAAAGGTCTCACCCAAGGGTCTTCACAATGACCGGTCAAGCACGGCTTCCCGCCATCCAGATCATGGGCGCAGTTTTTTAGGAGCCTTCCTGTTAAGTTCGATGGGAAAGCATTATTCACTCATCTGTATGATATATTGACATTAAGGAACTAATGATAAGTAGGTACACTACCGTCAGAAAGTTTAAGACCAAACACAAAATATGCAAATGATCAACATTGATTGATTATTCATACAACCTTGATTCATCTGTCCGTAGTACTCTCGACTAGTTTGCAAAAGTCCAATCCTTGTGAGAAACAGCCAATTTCAATCTTTTTCCCTTGTTTGGTTTGCGTAATAATTTATGAATATGAAACTAAAAATTGTGTTTGGTCCTAAACTTTTTGACGGTACTGTATATTATGGTTATGTATTTTATCTAGGTGTAGTAATATCTTTATTTATACCTAATTGGCATTTTAGACTAATATTTACCTAATGCATTTAAAATTATAATTGATAATGAGGTAACATATGTTAATAAAATAGTATATTAGCTATTAGTTCGTATTGCATACAGCGACCAAATACTTAATTGTTTGAGGTACTAATTGCTGATAATGATATAATTTATAATGTATATGTGATGATGTTGTATTGATAGTCTTCAAAGCCGGATCCTTACAAGTATAGGTACTTACATTCCATTTAAAGCATTTTCTTCGTCCTAGAACGCTTTTTTCAAACTGTACCGCAAACCCTATTGAAGGGGTTCGCAACTACAGGGTGATTTCGGGGTCGTGGATCAAGAACCAGTTTTTAGACTTGGTATCTGATAGCCATTTCAAAAAAATTGTAGTGACAAGAAACAAACGCATTTCATTTTTAATTAATTTGATGAAAAAAATACAAAATCCCAAAAAAACATGGTTACCCTATTCTCTTTGACGGATGGTGTGTTGGGTTGACAGTGGGGTAGGGTGACCAAGTTGTATGAAAAAGTATTATTTCCCATTAAAATTTGTAAAAGAAGAAAATTATTTGAGTTATATACCTTCATACCGACTGAGATGTTGTCTACTTTTAATTTTTGACCATGTACGATTATTTCGGATCACGACCCCAAAATCACCCTGTATAATCTTAAAGTGAAATTGATATAAGAAAGCAATATTAGTACCTAAATATACAAATACAGGACATAGGTATTGGAAATTTCAACCTAGACTCGCTCCATGAAAAAGATTGAAAAACACTGCCCAATGTGGCTTGCATATGCCGACCCCGATGCGTTTGCACTGTATTGTTAATAAATTAACCTCTATTACCTAACTGTAGGTAAAGCTGACTTGAGTATGTTACATTACTTATGTCAGAAGTGATGCATTCAATGCTATAGAAAATACGTACGAACATAAATCATTCCATGTACTCGTAAAGTGAATCGAACATTCCGTAATCTCTTTAAAAATATCGAAATTTTTAGTTCACTCGTGCCATAATTAAAAAAAAATAACACTTATGGGGAACGATATTCGCGTACGAAGTATTATTGTATGGTATATGCGCCTATTAGTAGAATCGAATTAATTAATGCAACTTAATTAAATATTTAATGCTACTTAATATGATAAATTGTGTACGTAGTTCCAAGGGAGGATGGATTTTATTAGCAAATAAGTGTGTGTATCTCTAACCCGACTGAGGGCGACATCCAACATGGTATACCGGTAGTGTATAAGCGACGATGTTAGCCGAAAATATAAATAACATTGTAGTCGTCTTCTGATCAATCGTGTAGATTTGATTGTCTTCTAATCAAATAATTAGTTGCTGTAATAGAATTGTTGAGGTAAATTGATATTCGTCATTTTCATAGATATCGCGGCACTAACCGCGTTAGCGCGATAGATTACATTGTCATGTTTTACGTGACGTTTTAGTACATTTTGACCATAAAACCTATCATGAAGGTCAGCTGCTATGTCTATTTAATTAAAGAGTGTAATGTGAGCTGTAAATGCCAGAAACTTAACTAGTGGTCGGTGGGCCGCTAAAACAATCAATGAAATAAATTATTGTGGAAAAGCCATAATGATTGACTCATGATTAGATTTTCGAAATAGAAATCGTTTGTAATCTTATTCGCCTTATCTGATCAGACAACGACTTGATTCGGTACCTGTACCGACCGTCTGAAATTTCAAAGGTGCATTTTGGTGCAAATCATATTTGTAGGTATTGTAATTATTTAATGTACCTAATTACTTGTATTGTAGTGTGTTTGCAAAAGTGTAAACTGACTGATTAAATGATATTTATGTGTTCTTTTAATATTGTTTTTTTTTAAGATATAATAAATTACCTACTACGCGAATTATTCCCGGTGTTTTCTTATTTTCCCATACCCTAAAACTATTCTTGCCTCAGTTATTCATTAACACCCGAAAAATCGCGATTGGTTCAAATTAAAATATACTTTATTGTCAGTTGTTAAAAAAAATTGCAGCTCAATCGTTTCAATCCGGATGTGAAGTGGTATGGATGTGTCGTGGCCATGGCACCCTTTATGAGAATAAATAACACTGTTGTTTAATCTCACAGTGAGATTCAATAAGAGTGTTATATATTAGTATTACACTACGAGTACATCAATCGCCAAATGCAGTCGCCGTACTTTGGCCACCGAACGTCGTCTTCACTAAAGCTCGTCATATATGGTCATATACGTATAAGGCGACTGCTGCTGTCGTTCACCGAAAGCGGTCGACTACCATCTTCTTTAGGTACACTGTCGCAAATGACGTAGTGTCAATTACCACACTTCCCTGTAAAATGCTAACATACATAGGATATTTTTAATTTATTTAAAAAAAAACCTTCAGTTGAGGATAATGATCTGAAAACCGACACATTGGGTACCTAATAAACAAAGTTCCAGTCTTATAATAACCACAACACTTGGGTTTTTTTTTATACTACGTCGGTGGCAAACAAGCGTACGGCCCGCCTGATGGTAAGCGGTCACCGCAGCCTATGGACGCCTGCAACTCCTAGGGGTGTCACATGCGCGTTGCCGACCCTTTAAGAATTTATACAATCCTATCTTGAAGAACCCCATACTGTAGTCCGACGGGAAAACCTTGGCAGGGAGCTCATTCCACAATCGGAGCGTCCGAGGGAGGAAATTCCTCTGAAACCGTACCGTACGCGACCATTCCTGACTGAGAATAAAAATTATACAATCGGTGTGGCCTGAGCCGCAACCTATTTAGAAAAGTTGTACGTTAAATAAAAGCTTCCAAAAACAAAGGTAGAAAGGTACTGCTTACCACAACTTTAGTGTCCTTTGATTGTCATTCATTGCATGTTAAATTAAGCTTTTTCCATTAGTTCTTAGTTATTTATTCAATAAAAAATATACATTGCATTTGAAATAATTGTGTCATAAATATTAAAAGAATAAAAATCAAAATTGCATATAATTAATAAGAAACAAGTCATGAGTGAAAATATCTGTAAGAAAGTCTACAAACATTGATTAAGTAAAGTCAATTGTCAATTGATTTTCCACTATCCGATCGCTCTCTATAATTGTGTCACATATTTGTAACTAGCCCTAGCACAGGCCCCGGTCTTTTTAGGCAGTAACTGCACACTGTGTCTTTATACGCTTGTTCAAATTATAATTTAGCAGTAATAAGAAATAGTGAAATGTTTGGTGTACATATTTAATGAGTTTATAAATAAATAAATAAAATAAATTGCAATAATCAAGTATATAGTAGATTGTTTAACGAGTGGCGTAAGCGGAAAATTGCGAACGAGAGTCTACCTCGTGTGTTCATAAGTTTTGAGACGAATATTATTTTAAATAAATCAATTACAGAAAATTCTGTCAAGGTTAGTATTTTCATTGAATCACTGTACGTACTGTAGCTGATAAAAGTAAATAGAGTTTATTTAAATTGGTTTTTAATATTTTTGATTTAAGCCTTTAAATGCGGTGGTCTGTCTAAGGTGCCGGCACGAAACGAAAAACGCCTTTTTGACCGACTTCAAAATTTCAAAAGAGGAGGTTATCAATTCGGTTGTATGTTTTTTTTTTTTTTGTTTTTTTTTAATGTTTTTTAGTCCATAACTCCGTCATTTCTTAACCGATTTGGAAAATTCTTTTTTTTGATTGTAAGTATATATATCCAAGTTGGTCCCGTTTTGGTCAAAACGCAGTTCTGATGATAAGATCCATGAGAAAATGAGGGAACTCCTCAAATCTTCAAGGCAAACATATAGTAATTTTTGTGGTTTTATCAACAAGTCAAGCATTTTCATCCAAAAATGTGACATTGGATGAAGTGGAACTGCTGATGATGATCAGAACAGAACTCTTCAACGACAAAAAGTTCACGTTTGGCGATTTGTCCTCCTAGCTGTGTTTGTTAAGCAAGTTCTATATTCACGATTAATTTCTGTCATGCTGGATTTTTGATGATGGGATCCATGAGGACTTGAGGGAACTCCTCAAATCTTAAAGGCAAACATATAGTGATTTTTGTGTTTTTATCAACAAATCGAGCATTATCATACAAAAATGTGACATTTGATGAAGTGGAACTGCTGATGATGATCAGAACAGAACTCTTCAACGACGAAAAGTTCACGTTTGGCGATTTGTCCTTCTAGCTGTGTTTGTTAAGCAAGTTCTATTTTCACGATTGATTTTTGTCATGCTCGAGTTCTGATGATGGGCTCCATTAGGAATCGAGGGAACTCCTCAAATGTGAAAGGCACACAAATAGTGATTTTAGTATTTTCATGAACTAATCAAGCATTTTCATTCATAAAAGTGACATTTGATGAAGTGGAACTGCTGATGATGATCAGAACGGAACTCTTAAACGACGCGTAGTTCACGTTTGGCGATTTGTTCTCTTCGTTTTGTTTGTCAAGCAAGCAAGGTTTTTTCATGATTCCATGAGGAATTGAGGATACTTAGTCTTCTACCATTATAAACATACATTATAGCCATTTTTATTTTATTGTATATCTATCTAAGAGTGCACCATCTAAGTATAATAATCGTTTACCGGCCTCCCCCATTGAAGTCGGTTTTTTTTTCTTAAAAATTATTCACTGACAAGTTAATGTCTATGGTAGAAAGAAAGTTAAGGCAGCGGAACGACAAATTGTACACCAAAATGTCGATAGATGTTCCAACTACTGCACAAAATGTACGGCAACCTTATTACCCTGCGAGGTTCACGAGACGGTCGATTATTACGTACTAGCTTTTGCCCGCGACTTCGTCCGCGTATAATTCGTCTCGCCTTAGAATGCTTAGAAAATTTCTCAAGCTCTGGTCTTTCTCAAACTAAGAACTTAGGGGTGACATGTTGGAGAAGGAAAGCCACGAATAGATCGGACTGGAGATATTTGCTTGACCAGGCCAGCCTAGGGCCCACCCGCGGCTATAACGGCTCAGATGATGATGATACAATCTTTCACCCTTCTTTACACCCCCTTAAGAAATTATTACAGTCAATATGACATTCCCTAGAAATCCTATTGTCAAAACGAATGATTAAGTGCTTATTTCGGAATATCAAATTTACCGATTCTAGACGAATGAATCTCGTCAAAAACATTACATGTACATTGTACAATGGTAAAAGTCTCGTTACGCAGTTCTGCCGTAAAACGTTATCCCGACAGAGCGAGTAGAGCGAGCTTCTCGTGTAAGGCTGAGGGCCGAAGACCTGAAGCAGAGAGGCGAGACACGCGAGGCTGAAGGCCGAGCCTCCCAACAGAGTAGATTCTTCATGTAAGGTTGATGACTGAAAAGCCGAAGGAGAGTGGCAAGGCATGCGAGGCCGAAGGCCGAGCTAGGTCGTCACCGAAGATCCAGTTGCTATATTATTGAGGTATATTATTGGGGTTTATACTCCATTCGTTCGTTTTCACGTGATGCCTAGACATATAAACAGACAGACAAACAGACACAAATTCTTAAAACTGTTGAAACGATTTGTGTTATCGATTCTAAGTATCCCCAGCCAACTTTTTTTCGAATATCTTCCATGTACAGACTTTCGACCCTCTTCTAAGTGTACATCTAAAATGCTCCAACTGTCTATGCTGACGATTGGACTGCCCAGCTCAAGTGATATCTTATATCAAACAGTTTTTATGGTGTGAAGGGTCAACAATTACGTAAAAAATAACGCACGACAAAATTAAATGGTACACCGACGATACAAAGTGTGCATTGAAACAGCTGTTTTTGTATTTAAGCATATGAGTAATAAAAACAATGCCAAAGTATCGCAAATGAATTTTGATGTACACGCAAAGAAGAAGTAATTGCGAAAAGGTTGTGCTCAAAAATAGCATCAACAATCAGAAGGAATTATGATACTTACTTCGGTTTTGACATAATGAATCGTCAACTTGTTTACAATTCTGCTATGCTTTAAGTTAAATTTCTTGACACGCTGTTATAGGTACTCCCAATTGGCTGAAACTTAAATCGTAGAATGGCGTATGAGGATTAAACCACCCCGTTTCATGGACCTTACTTGCATCCCCGATTTAATATCCCTTTGATGGAAGATCATCGGGACAAAAAGTACACTTATAATATATATAAGTGAATCCAGATTATATACTATTAGCATACAAATCATCTTAATTCCTGCCAAAAAAGCCGTTATTGCGTGATTCAGTGACAAACATCCAAACATCTAAAATTTCGCATTTATAATATTAAGTATAGGGATTATGGTATAAAGTAAGTTCACATGAAGTGAACGGCAAAAGTAACATTGTAATTGCATGTTTTGAAGAGACCGTGGTGGCTGGCGCGCACACGGGGCAGCGCCGCGGCGCAGCGCTTGCGTTTACTTTTATTCAGTTTCTATCTTAAGATTTCACAAATTTTGAATGAGGATGTTTTTCCTTTGTCATCAAGTATATGCTTACCAATTTTCATACCTGTAACTCATGGATTATAGGAGTTCCCATACAAAATTGAATCCCTCTTTTTACCCAAATCTGCACAATTTTTATAGCCTAAAACCTGACCGGGTATTTACTCGACAGATTAGTAAAGTTTTCATCAAAAGCCGTTCAGCCGTTTTCACGTGATGCGCGTTCATATAAACAGACAAAAATTCTAAAAACTGTTGGAACGTGTTCTGTTATCGATGCTAAGTATCCCCAGACATCAATTTTTCGAATATCTTCCATGTACAGACATGCCACCCTCTTCAGCTTTATTATATGTATAGATGAGGTAGCCTTTTCCTTCAATTTTGAATACTAGATGCTCAAACTATGCATTAAAATTATCCATTTACCAGATGGACTATTGGAATCACTTGTTAAAGTTTATTTCACACGTTTATTTGTCAAAATATTTTGTTTTTTGACAAAGTTTCAGAGAACACCGTGTCAAAATGGAATTTCATACGAAAACTGGAAAAAAAGAAATGTATGTCTTTTATCAGTCAATAGAAGTAACATTCTTCGAGCCTGGCTCTAAATACTCCTGATTGGTCTTTTTGGACAAAATTACCTTTTATGAACACACAACTTAGAGCTAAAAACCTGCCGTAAATACTACTCAAAAATAGTTACTCACAAAAGAGCCACTGGAAGAGAAGCAAGAGAATCCCAGATGAAAATTAACGTGTCTCGCGGGGTCATTATCTACGTGTAACCGACGTAATAAATGGCATCTAAAATAAAATATAGGAACCTCAGAACATAAAAAAGGGAGAAGTGCCCTTCTGCTTCCTTTCAACGAAAACCAATGTCTCCAGTTTTCTCCCACCAAGTCCACACACACACATTGAACCGTGTAAAAACAAAACCTCGGGCGGTGCCGCCGAGTTTACGACATCATGCAAACAAGCGCTGCGATTGGCTTTACGCACCCCTCAAAAATGGCAATGAACACTAGAGGGAGACAAACGTTAAATGATGTTTTATCGACATCGATCTTTAAATTATTATGTTAAGATATTGATGACTATTGAAATAGCCAGTTTAGATGGTGTTCATTTAATCACCAAAGTTGTATAACATAGTAAAGCATTATAGCGGTACATACATAAAAAAAACACGAATACGAACTGAGAACAGTGAGAACCTTCTTTCTTTTATCGAAGTCGGTTACTAAGATCAAGTTGGAAGTTGGTCTGCAGTCTTTCGGAAAAAAAGTTATGTTTATTAAATATTGATTTGTGAATTTAACTTTGATATGAAATTACTAATTCAACATTCTATTCCTATTTTATCGATGACGCGTAAACTGCAATTTTAACCTGCACCACTCTAGTAGGCGGAGCCAAACAGGGGGCCAGCGCCTGCGCACTACTATATAATTCACGCAGCGACAAAAGCTACAGCGGCATGATACATTGCGCCGTGGCTTAGCACGGTACGGTGTGATTATTGTACAAAACGTTCAATGTACAACTCGCAGAAAATATAACGCTTTTTTATATGTTATCATTTACACTATTTTTTGACCATGTCGCGGTGACATGCGCCACGCCCCCGTTTCACATCTATTTCTTTCTATGATCTGAGATAGGAACGCAGTTTAAATAATACCTATGTATGTTTATTAATGAAACTATTGTCAAGTAAAATTAACAAAGTATTTATAGGTATATATATAAAAAAAAACGAGTATTTAGCGGTCTCAAAACTTATGAACACACGAGGTATGTTTTGATGACACGAGTTTGCAATTTTCTTACGTCGGAGTTAATCATAAAGTATTTCATCACATTTGTGAGGAAATAAATAACTCCAGCACCAATCCAAATTCACGAAATTGAACACTTCTCCAGTATCTGGAGCGGCTTGTGAGAGGAGCACGCACTTCAATATTTCAACTAATCACAGAGCAGTATTATTGTAGACCGCGGCCAACAAGATTCTTTTTAACCAATCAAATCACACGCAACTCAAAACTCCTGAGGGGAATTTCGCATTTGAATACCATGTGAATACAGGCAGTAAAAAGTCGTTAGTCCCAATTCAATCGATTACAAAAACTTCCTTAGTTCCTACAGCTAGTGAAAAATTACGATAAGCCCGAAAAAAGAGAACATTACAAAACACTAAACATATTCCAAATGTGTGGTAGTATGCAAAACATACAATTTTCAAAATAAAATGGTGCATATCTTGGAAACTAAGAGACTGTACTAACGCATGTTGTGTCTAAAATATTTCAATTTATTTACCTCCTCTATCATCTCTGAAAGTCTTTGCACCTAGCTATCAAACACCCTGTATATTGCAACGTATTCTTATCTTTTATTTTCAGGAAATACAAAACAAAACCTAATATTGCCCACAATTTTTAAAGATTTTTGTCTACCATAAAACTATTTATATTATAAAAACTGCGTAGAATATTAATTCCTGCTGATTATAAAACTGTAAAATAATCCAGTCCTAATTATCGTACGAAAGTGTGTCCTATTGGCGAAGATGTACCTAGCATAGGCAATCAATTACATCATATAAATTGTTTCGGCCTTGAATTTGGATATTGTGTGACACAATTTGTATCATAAATAGGACAAAGATAGAATTGGCGTCTGATCTTCGATATGATTGGTGGCTACTGAAACTAAAAATAATTCGTGCCATCGCCGAATGATAATCCCGGATCCCTCCAACTGGGAGCTCATTCAACAAATACCAATATAAGTAGACTTATGGAGAATAAGACTCATTTTATCGACCAACGACATTGAGACCCATCAATCCATTAATATAACAACATTAATAACTTTAATAATTAATGACAACTATGTTATAATTTTTTACTTGAGGGAATTGGGAAGTAACTCTTACAATAAGAAAGTACATTGGTAGTAATTGGTTGGGGGTGAGTATGGATGGAATTTCTTTCTAATCTTATTTCCCGGATATGTACCTAATAAGTTCCTTTTATATATTTATAGACTATGATTGTTGATTGTACATCGAGCTGCCTGACATAGACGCACTCTAAAATACCAAGAATACCTTGTAGCAAGAAAGGTCATTGACTGAGAATACTTTCTTTTAGACTGGTGAGTGATCAATCTTTCTATTCAATACCATATTTAGTATTCCACATGTACGCCTTGACGACTACAATAGAGCTTCAGTTATCGAGAGTAACAAGGCAGAGGCTTGTGAAGCGGTGATCTGTCAAAGATCGCCATTGGAAGTGATATTATTATTAACTCCTTCAGGTCAGTCTACATTCCGGATGTATCTCAATATCCAACAACACGAGCAGACTATGGGTGGGATGCACCAACTCACGATTACACGATCAACTTTAATAAAACATGGCGGGCGCCAATAGTAACTTGTCAAACTCTCATTCAATCAGATTTTAATTTTGCCGAACACAGGTTACGATTACAGGCGGTTTGGTGCAACCCACCCTAGCATACATGATTAACAGTGACACGAGTTGCACCAACTTACCATTACTGACCGATCGCCAGACCGATCAATGTTAAATATGGCGACGGCAGCTGTCATCAGTACCACAAACACCGGCAACTGCCGGCGACATATTCAGATTTTAACAACTGCTTACGGTAGGTGTACGGTTCGGCGCAATCCACCCTTATTCCCGTTTAGTAATAAATTAAATAAATAAATAAATATTAGGGGACATTTTTTACACAAATCGAACTAGTCCCACAGTACAGACGACGATATATTTAATAGATATATACTTAAATACATAGAAAACGTCCAAGTCTCAGAAACAAATGTCTCTGCTCACCACAGAAACAAATGCCCTTACCGGGAATCGAACCCGGGACCTCTAGCTTCGGAGGCAATGACACTACCAACTAGGCTAAACAGGACGACAAATTCATAATAATGTGTGAAAATCATGCAAGTTGAAATCGTTATTTATTGCAGGTGCTTTACTATAGATCGGGGGTCAATTGCAGACTAACGATGTGCATTCGAATTAGACATGAGTGTGTTTCTTACTGGCATACTCGAGTGGTCACATTGTAGCACCAGATACATTTTACTATACGAAGACGTCTTGCATAGAGACTTTGTTTGCTTTTGTTCTGACTAGGTAAAAGCACGAAACATCTAAATTTGTTGTTACACTTATCATTAAAGACCGAAGCTCTGTCTTTTCATAAATATGTACCTACCTCCTTACTGACCTAGTTAAAAGTCTCGACGAATACGAGGCTTTAGAAGAAAGGGGGTTACGCAAGGGTTACAAGAAGGAAACACCTGCATTGCAAATAGCAACCAAAAATGAAGATAGTAAGTTACTGTGCACATTACCAAAGTGTACATCTTTACAACAAACTTCCTGGTGAGTGGACAAATATTACAAGCATTAACATTTTTAAAAATAAATTTAAATCACTGTTGATGCAAGAGCGTTTCTATTTAATTGACGAATTCACATATTATTTATATTATTACATTGACATTGAGATTCTGATTAATTATTTACTTGAACTGTAGACTTGATGCCTTAATTATTTTTGTTTACTTAGTTACTTTACTTACATTTGACATGATATTGTTAGAAATGTTAGATGTAATAATATAATATAAAATATAAATATAAATATTTGGGGACAATCTTACACAAATCTACCTAGTCCCAAACTAAGCAAAGCTTGTACTATGGGTACTTATATAGATAAAATACGTATTTAAATACATAGAAAACATCCAAGACCCAAGAACAAATATCCGTGATAAATGCACAAATAAATGCCCTGACCGGGATTCGAACCCGGGACCTCTAGCTTCGGAGGCAGAGTCACTACCAACTAGGCTAAACAGGTCGTCGTAAGGAATTTATTTCAGACACAATTTTAAAACTAAAACTGTTATTGAATAGATAAATAAAATATTTATAACTAATATTGTATAACTAGGGTCTAAAATAAGCCATACTATGTAGCACGCGAGATGGTTATTTTCCCGAACGAAACGAGGGAAAATGGTTCGATGGTATAGCTTTTAGACTTGACCTGACTTACTTTTATTCATATTTTACCTAGGCGCTAAATATACTTTAGCCCCGCTTGATCAGCCTAATATGATACACTTTTTGAACATGAGAAGTGTGGTGCCGGTTAGTCTCGTGTGGTGCCGGGCTAGAATAGCACCACACCCTTTCTTCCCTCGGGTGTCGTAAGAATCGACTACGGGAACCAGGTTGAAGTGTGTTGTGGGCGATGTGCTAGCAACCTCTCACTGCAATATCACATTTTAATCCATCTATAAATCTACAATTGCTAAAAGTGGCACTTAATTTAATGTTCGTGTGCTCTGCTTAACCATTTTGGGAATATAGGTATGTTCTTAGTAAATAAATCAAATAAGTTCTTCCGTTAAAAAATTGTCCAATAGCACTAGCACACTCAATGCTAAAGTAGTAGTAGAAGGGTAGTAGTACGAAGCCATGTAATTGTTGGTATTTCTTAATTTCAATTCAAGTAACTAGAGTGAATAATCCATCCCCATGACTATAGGTAAAAAACTTAAAAAAGGACCTGGCGTATGTAGTTGTGACGTGTTCGAATAGACATATCTAAATTGTGTAAAACCACTGTAAAACAAACAAAACAAATTTAATGTCTATTCGAACATTTCACAACTACATTTTCTTAAGTTTTTTACCTATAATTACCTAGTTTTTTTTTAAATGCCTAGAACTAATGAGATTGTAGATTTCAATAAAGGTTTGAGTGATATTCGGGGTCCATTTTATTATGTGTGCAATAAAGATTTCAGTTTGAATTTAAACAAGATTGGCCGTTTCCGATGGGCTGTTATTGCAATTTGACACGACCATCAGGGTTAATTTAAATCGACTACCACGACCGAACGAAATTGGAGATGTCGTCATTTCTCCAGCCCGCATTCCACATCTTAAAGGCCACATTCACAGTAGGCCGTTTCGTGTCCGGGCCGGCCCGTTTTTTTCTAGAGAAATACGCCGGCCGTTGCGTCTTTCATTTGCTTGTACCTGACCAGTGCGTTTTGAGCTTTAACTTGACAGTTTTCTTAAATATCCATCAGCTTTCATGGTGCATAGAAAACTGCCAAGTTAAGGCACAAAATGCATTAAGCCGCAATAAATTAGTTTTACTGTAAAAAATCTAGTGCCAGACTTGGCGCCTTATCAGATAATCTGAAAACTTGGCACCCATTTAGATCTCAGTTCTTTTGTCGGTGAAGACGCCAACCACGCATCGATATTCTTAATATTGAACTAGGCTCCCATTTTCACATTTATGTTCTTGATTGGATTATTACCTTACCAAAATTCAAACCAGGGTACTAGCTCCATAGTCTGGTCTCCCGTACAAAGGTACCTACTTACATTATCAGAAAGGGACGAATACCACATGTCAAACTTAAAAATAAATTTTTGTCCACGGCCGCTTTCTACCATTGCACCGCTCGCCGACGGCAGTAGGGCATTCATCCTCTCGTCTTATGGTTATGGTTTCAGAGGAATTTTTCTCCCTCGGGCTCTCCGAATGTGGAATGAGCTCCCCTGCCGCGGTTTTCCCGAAGGTCTATAGTATGTGGTTGTATAATTTCTTAAAGGATCGGCAGTGCGCATGAGACAGCCCTGGACTTGCAGGCGTCCATAGGCTGCGGTCGGTTACTATCGGGCCACGCTTGTTTGCCACAGACGTGGTATTAAAAAAAACGCAATTATGCTATAGGCAGCTAGGGTTATAAAGTAGTGCACGAAATAAATGGCAAACGTGTTTATTTGCTTTTCCACATACCTTACAACGTCAATAAAGATTGGTGTCTCGAGTATTTCACAGCCTTGGCACGAATAGCTCGGCCCTTCGTAGCATATGCCCCACACGTGTCTACCCGGTATTAGACAATAATACCTATTTAAACAGAATTGACTTTTATTTCAAGACTTGACTCACAATAAGGCAATTCTATTGCTCGCTAAAAATATTGATGTAGCCACGTTCAGAAAGTTAATCATTCCCGTTACTGAGTCATCTTTGGTGTTTGGGTGCTGATGGAAGGTACTTACAGACTTTCATCGATAAATAGACTACATACTGTTATGTAATAAAGGTACATAAGTGAGTACCATAACTTTAAATGTGTGCATGGGTATTTTTTTTGTGTAATTATATAGGTAAAGTAAAAACTAAACCCTTATGGAACCATTTTGGAGCCTGGCCGTGTGTCACTGGCGTCACAGCCGTATTAATTACTAGCTGTTGCCCGCGACTTCGTCCGCGTCTTCGCTCCTATTGGTTGCAGCGTGATGTTATATAGCCTAAAGCCTTCCTCGATAAATGGACTATCCAACACAAAAAGAATTAGTCAATTCGAACCAGGAGTTCCTTTGATTAGCGCGTTCAACCAAACAAACAAACAAACAAACTCTTCAGCTTTATAATACTAGTATAGATTTGAGACTGAAAAGAGGGAAATAAAGAATTCGAGAAAATTACGCTTACTAAAAAGAAATTTTAGAGGTTATCAATCCTCTATAAAAAAAAAAACAATTGAGGACAATCTTACACAAATCGACCTAGTCCCAAACTAAGCAAAGCTTGTACTATGGGTACTAGACGACGGTATACAGTATATTTATAGAAATGAATACATAAATACATATATACATATACTCACGCCCGTATCCCATTGGGGTAGGCAGAGACCAGAGAATGCCAAAACCTACGGTCCTTACGTACTTCTATCGCTTCAAATTCAAACACATCCATAAAACCTCCTCATACATGCTCGTCGGTTGCGGGAACTTCTGACTTGGCCTTTTTTCTTACAATACGAGGGTTGTTCCGAAAGTTTTTAGCTGCTCTCACTCTATTCATGCGGTATCTTTTTTATTTACACCATTATGTGGGTAATTTAAATAGTTATGAGCGGAGATAAAATCGATAGTAAGCAGCAAGTATTTATTTCACAACATTTCTTTTACCAAAAGGCCTTGGCTTGGGCTTTGAAAAATTTACGAAAATAGTACTATTTTTAATACCTAAAAATAGTTTTGGTAACGAAATCCCTAACAGCGGTAGTGAAAACTGCCCGGGATGATTTTATTTAATTTAAGTTTTTTTGTGATGATGACCAGTCCTATCCTATCCTGTCGTGACCTAGACTAATATTCGACACACATGCTCATTGCCGCTAATTTTCATGCTATCGAAACATATTACGTGGGTAGAGACAGAGGGAAGATTCATAGTTTGCGGTGTTTAAAATTTCGTTTAGTTGTGGTGACGTATTAATCAAAATTGGCCCGCAACACAAAATTGGTACTATTGTGACCCGTTCATCGCATATTAGACAGGGCTGTTGACACGTCGTACTTAAAACACAATAAAAAAAAAGCCTAAGCGACTTTCATCAACAGTTTCACCCCAAAATTACCCGCATAATGGTATCATTAAAACATATATGGCATGAATAGAGTGAGAGCAGCTAAAAACTTTCGGAACAGTCCTCGTACTTAACTGCATGGAAAACATCCAAGACTCAGGAAGAAATATTATATTCGTGCTCAACACACACAAATAATGCGCTGTACGCATATAATCGTTAGCAGTGGATATACAGTGGTATTAGGTAAAGCTAAAGATTATATTTGAGGCTTGTGTTTATACATCGATACCTACACTGGCAAGTACTGTTAAGGACAACAATAATATCAATATCGATCGTGCGCTTACGCATGATGCAGGCCGTTCGCGCATAAAGAAACAAGTTTTGTTGCGATGACTTCACTAAGGTTGAACGGGCGGACACATTCGACAATATTTCTGTGCGATCAATAAAGCCTGAACCGTCCCACGGCTATAGAATCAGAGGTATAATTGGTATTATTATTCACCAATTGAATAATAATGTATATCTTGTAGCGAGCGCTGGCTCTATAAGGGCTCTATACGCGCGTATAATGCGCCAAAAACGTAAATAGTATTTCAATTAAATAGCCTGAGTCAAATGAAAGACACAAGCAAATAAACACAGTCAGCGTGATATGACGCTGACGCTGACTGTACATAGGTGACATCCTCTCTGTAGTTCGGTATCACTAAGATTATGTCCGAATCGCTAAACTTAAGTGGCAGTGGGCGGGGCACATAGCACGTAGAACCGATGGCCGTTGGGGCGGAAAGGTTCTCGAGTGGCGACCACGTACCGGAAGGCGTAGCGTGGGCAGGCCCCCCACTCGGTGGACTGATGACCTGGTGAAGGTCGCGGGTGTCCGCTGGATGCGGGTGGCGCAGGACCGGTCATTGTGGAAGTCTTTGGGGGAGGCCTATGTCCAGCAGTGGACGTCTTTCGGCTGACATGATGATGATGAAGATTATGTCTAGTCTATGTCTTAAATATATAGTTGATACCTACATTTCGATGATTGCTATATTTCGATGAAATTTGCTTAATGTGCAGGAAGGGTTTCCGGGGGCGAAAAATCAATCTAGCTAGGCCTCATCTTCGCGAAAACACTTTTTATCCGGAAAAACATGGAAGATGCCGAGCATGGCTCGGTCACCCAAGTACAGACATAAAATTGAAAGTGTCAATGGTTTACTTTAACCACCATATCAACCAAAGGATGTCCACTGCTGGACATAGGCCTCCCCAATTTCAATGCATTTACTCAATGCCATAATTGCGCAGTATCTCCACCGCACTCCAGGGGTGCTGCTGCCCATCCCCGGTGGTCTTGGTCGTAGTTTTACGGCATACCCGGGTCCCCGCGCTTACTTTAACGTTATACGTTGTTGTAAATTAGAACTGAAATATTCAACAAGCTGTTATAACAAAGCCCTCATAACACATTTCCTATACGAAGGCACATCATCCTTCACCAGCTTTGATCTATTATCAAGGTATAACGCGGTAACCCGCTGTTAATAGTTTAATTCTAGAAATTACCAAAGATGACGCTGGAACCAATTAAATTGTCAAGACTCGTGGTCGTGACTAAATAATTGCCACTCGACATATAATTACACATCCACGACTAACAGGCCAAAGGACGCGTTAAATTGAATCATCTAGTACACACACGCATCTTGGAATCTACTTGAAACACGCATTTTAAAGTAAGACACAATTCTGAATGACTGAGCGCTCCTAGGCTCCCAATGAATTTCGATCAGTAACTTTTGGCCCTGTTATTTATGGCCTACCGTATTAACAACAACGAGATTACCGAATAAATCACCACACAATATTAATATTATCGATAATTAATGGTATGTATTAGCGTGTGTGTATGGTGTGTAGACCCTTAAACTCCATTTGTTACACACGTGCAAGTTGAACTACTTACATTGGGGGTAACGGGGGTAAAATGAGTTCACTCAAAGTAGTTAAACTTGCATGCGATTCTGGCACATGAATAAATGAAGCTTTAGATGAGGTTTTAAGTTTTTATGCAGACATTAAACATTGTTGAGATAAAATTCTCATTGCAGTGAGTTATTTTACATAGTATATCTATGGCAACCTTTAGCTCCATCATATTATGTCAATATGCGGATTTCAACCAAAATGTAGGCAGTCGAAGCCCTAGCTAGGCCAGTTCCTCTTGTCACTTCTAGTGGTAGCCGTACGGTAAGCCCGATTTCAGAGAAATACTGCAAATCGATGTACAGTTTAGCCGTTTGGCACACGCATACTAGAGGTCAAAACAAAATTTTTGACCCGCAGTTCCTAAAAAAATTTCCCTTAGGGGGGGAGTAACATTTAGTACATTTTACTTTATGTATGGATTTTTTTTTCACAAACCTATTGTGTGTAGTATCATATGAAAGGGCTTTTTAAGACGATTCTAAAAATATACCACATCATTACATTTCAATAAAACAAAAATAATTTTCGATACATACCAAGTTTGGGCTCATCCAGACACGATATGGCTGATTTTTTTTAAATACAATATACCACAAATGATACGTGATATCCTCATATCTGACCTCAAAAAAGCAATTTTGAAAATAATGTCACTAAGTTATTTTTTTTCAATATTACTAAGTGACACAGTTCTACTTCAATACCTATTTTACGTGACTTATGGAACGGTAGTGCAGATACGGTACATATTAATCATAAAATGATACGTAGTATCCATATATCCAACGGGAAATACCTCTTTAACCCTTTAACTGCGCCTTTTCATCAGTTGGTATAGTTTGTTTAGTTTTTGACATAAAATATCAAGTTTGGACTTCTTCAGACACGATATACCCAACTAATTAGGTTAGATATCAAGATATGACGTATCACAAATGATACGTTATATCTTACATGCCTTACAATTTAAAACTTGCTATGTGTATAATACGAAGTTACGAACACGTGATGCACTGACCGACTGTAATATACCTACACGTCAGAAGTAACCGCTGTGATCGACCGAACGCTATAATATATTGAAAAATTCTACACATAAAAAATAAAAATAAAAATACTAAATGAAATTATTTTCAAAATTGCTTTCTTCGGGTTAGATATTATTCTAGTATGCGTGTGCAAAACGGCTAAACTGTACATCGATTTGCAGTTTTTTTAAACGTACAGCTTACACTATTCGGGTAAAAACTCGACAATCGCAAACCCCCAGGGTGTCGATGATCGCGCTAGGAACAAAAGAAAGCATGTGCTGCTTACATATATGTAGGGTCTCTAGAGCTACGTAGAAATCTTGGGCAAATGATATTTGTCGTTCATACTCATCGACTTTTTGAAAAAAATGTACCTAAAGCTATCGGTACCTACCTGACGAGTACCTCAACAGACGGAGGCGGCCGCCCCTTCTGGTCGCACTGCCGCGCGCGCACGCGCGTACGTTTGCACTCACCTGGGGGTCTATTCCGAAATTTGAAATTCAAACTTCGTATGGTACCGCCGTGGTACCGTCCCTTGCACTCATATAGTGTATGACAAAAGAGTGTAAGGGACGGTACCATACGAAGTTCTTGCGCACAACTGCGTTCATCAACTCCCTCCCTACTCGCAGCAGTTCCTGAATGTGATTTGTTTGCGACTGTGGGATAGCAAAGGTGATTACGAAATGGAACAGAGTGCTTGAGAAGAAGCAAAACAAGTTCTCTCTAGCCACAAGTGAATTTTAGGATAGTTAAGATTATATGGTTAGCTTAGTCTCCACTCTCGAATCATGTAACGCTTTGGTGTATTACTGTAATGTTACATTCTTGTTGATTTAATAATAAATGTAAGCGAGCAGACAGGATGCCACGCTTTGAACTTTCTAGCTGTCAAACAAAAAACCTACTGTACGCAATCGTACATAAGTACTACTTATACAGTAGGTATATAACCAAGCGTAAAGTAAAGAAATACACCACATACTTTTAGATCATAAGAGTTATAGCGGTACTGATTTATTGAAATCCAGCAACTATTACTGTAGATTAAAAAACACAATTTAACATTTTGTATAATCCCCTGAACTATTTGTTTACCATCTCATCAATGACATGAACGATACTTATACCAACAGAAATGTCATAAGCCAAAAAATTACGTTTTGAACCTTCACTTTCACAAGGTGTTACGAAATAATTTTAACCGACTGCAAATAACAAGTATGCACTAAAGGAAAATTTTAAATAATTCCCGAGAGACTACAGTATGGGGTTCTTCAAGAAAAGAGTGTATAATTTTTTAAAGGGTTGGTAACGTGCATTAGACACCTCTGGAGTTGCAGGCGTCCATAGGCTGCGGTGTGTTTGCCACCGAGGTGGTATAAAAATAAATAAACTGCTAAGGCAAATGAACGACGAAACGAACGAACAACGTGGTATAAAAAAAGGCTGCAAAGGTAATACAAAATATGCCGTACAATCTCAGACCAAGTATAAAGTACCTATAGACGGAGCGTCCCGAACAACCTAGTGAAGCCACTTTTTTAAAGATGAGTGCGTATCAGTGTTGCTACTGGAAGGAAAAAGTCCCTATAATAATAATAATAATAGTATTTATTGTATTGATCATACATTGTCAAGATCATATCTATTATTTATAATAACATTAATAACTTAGAGCAAAATTATCATAGAAATTAACTATTGTATCATTGTAGAATTACCATTTTACAAATTACATAGGTTAATGACAAATAATAATAATTAATTAATATAGTAAGTTATTCATTGTTTTAATATTTATTTATTTATTATAGTGTTTCGATACATTCGTTCAGCAATCGTTATTCGTCCAGAAAAAATATAGATGGGGTAATGTGTTTAAGTTGTCTATTTAATCTGTAGAGGGCACAATAAAATCAGGGTAGGCTAATAATGATGATAATGAATTAGTCACTACACATAATGTGTAGTCTAGTAACGGTTAGTCACACCACATAATGGGACACTCGGTATCCTTTTTCGAACCCCTAATTATTTTGAGAAAACTTCAAAAAATTGCAACATACAACATTCGGTTTTAGTAACAGAATTAAACTATTGAAACTGCATGTTGTACAGTTGCGAATTTAAAATGGGACACAATTCGCAAAAAAAGTCTTTGTGTTTCTATTCAATATGACAGGCCTGTCAACCTTTAGCGGCTCACAAATTAAAGTCTTTGACTGCACTACGTACGAATTTAACAGCACACTTCTTTTGTTGATATTAATATAATGAAGGTCTACGGTCTTCATGTTCATACGGCTCCCTCCGGTTGGGGTAATTAAAAATTATACTCTGGTATCACACGTGCTTTATATTACGTCAATCAACGTCAACTGAATGGTGAGCTTTTGTGTTCCAAGAAAAGCAAAATTTATTTTCTAGATAGTGTTTTAACATATTAATTCAACACTTACAAATGAAAAGTTATATTATTTGATTTATTGCTAGTTCAGCCCCGCTAGTATGATAGCTTATACCGTCACGTTTTATGTGACGTTTCAGTACATTTTTGCCGTATAACGTGACGGTATAAGCTATCAAAGCTATCATACTAGCCGGGCTGGTGTTATTTTTACGTCGTTTTTTGACGTTTAGAGTTCAGGGGGCCAATTCTCGGTCCGATCGAGATGCATGTCTATCGTGACATTGTATAGAATGGTAGAGTCACTTGTATGAAATCTCGAATATAGATCATCTCGATCGAACCCGAGAATTGGCCCCCTGGGCTTGGTTTTGGTTTGTATATGTGTGAGTGCACTTTTATTTACTTATTGGGCTTGGTTTTGATGGCTTCACTAGATTGTTCGTGACGCTCCGTCTATATTTTTTACTTGGTCTGAGCGTACAATATACCCTTTTTTACAATATACCCTGCAGGGGGTGACCCGAGTGGTGGCACGCCAGATGTTTCGGCGTGCCTTCCTCCTCGACCTCCAACTTTTACAGTAGCATACCCCCCTGAGTCCGCTACAAGGAGGTCATGGGTACCGGAAAAACTTCCGGCGCCCGGTGGCGGATTAGGTCTGTAGCTCCGCCACGAACCACACCTCGACCGCAGAGGATAGGGAAAGCGGCGCACCGTAGTACCGGCATTCCTCTTCCTCTGCGGTTTCACCAACGCCGTTACTGCGGAACGGCCGCGCCAAGTTCGCAGGGGTAGGGAGAGTGGCGCACCGTAATACCATCACGCCTCTCCCCCTGCAATCCCACCTCGGCCACAGAAGATAGGATGAACCCCTCTTCTGCGGTCCCACCATAACGCATCCTCAACGGTCTAAGTAAGCCCGTTGGGAGCGCCCTCCTCGGGCCAGCCGGCAGCCCAAACAGGCCGGCCCTGGGTGCCTCTTAGCTTCACCGTGGATGACCCAGTCCACGGTTACTGAGCCCCCCCGCCCGGCAAGGCGGGCACCCACGGGGGGGCTGTACAATATACCCTATTTCGACGTTAGCCAGCTAGCTTTGCTTTAGGATCAGATACGTACTGGGGTGTTATAGTTGTTACGTTATGTTATAGAAACTGTTAAAATTTGACATCATATAAAAACGGGTGAGGTGTGAGGTGACAGGTGAGGAGGAGTCAGTTTGTGAATAAGAAGGCTGTATTATTCTATACCTGAGCTTCGACTTTGCCCACACGAGAAACAAGAATCTAAATAAATACTATACCTAGCTGAGGCTGTGTGAGCTGTAGACTTCGCGAAAGCGGCTACGCCATTTTTAACAATTTCAAAAACTGAAACGACATAATATCCATATAATTGTAGAACATGCTCACATAATTTGGCGAGAATAGCCGAACATACGAATCGCTCGGTCGATCATTTAATGTGGCCCGTCAATATGTGGCATAAATATACCAGTAAGCAATGTAATCCGTGAACAATGAGTCGACACCGGATTATTAACACAGGCCAGCCAGGCTACTTCACTTACTCGTATTCATGCTTCTTCTCTGCCTACTTTTTTTTACAACTGGCGCCATTGATGGCTAGTAGGGCGTAATGGCGTAAATAGGAAACGCAACATAATTTCCTCGAGTTGTTTGTTTGGATGTTAACGTTAATTTGGCAGGTAGTAGTTAAGGCAAATTGGCCAGTTAGCTGTCCAGTGATGCTGAATTAGGCATATTACTCCTAACAATGAAATAGATTTTAACTTTGCGTGATGTACATTGTGTATTGTTTTTTAAGCATAATTGCAAACTTATATTAATTATCACATAGATTACAGCAGAACTCTCCAGCGTATACATAAATTCATATCCTTTACTATTAAACAAGCTACATTCTATTTATTTGTAATTGAAATCTCAAACACCATTCCAACGATTTGTTTTAATAAAATTTACTACATACGGGTTTTCAGGAACGAAATATAAGCTAGATCTTCGGGAATACTTGTATTCCCGGGGAAACGGTCGCCCATGTACTGTTTAAGAAGTGTTTCTTGTGAAGATGTTGTGTTTCAGTTCAAGTGATGCCAGATGATTTAAGAATATAAGTAGGTAATAAGTTATCATTATACTAATTTAAAATTATCTTCTCATCGTTAACTCTTAATTGGTACCTATAGTTGTCATATAAGTAGTGGACACCCCTGCAGCACGTATGTGAATAAGAATGTAAAATTTGTATCAGTAATATAGGTATGTATTTGCTTGAACAGCTGCTATTTATTAGCAACGAGACAATGAAATTCGTTGCGGTAATTAATATGGCACGTACGAAACTAGCGAATCAAATCTATCAGTACAGCTAGCACGATACTACAGTGCTCGTTAGCGGCCTTAATGTTTTACGACCCAAATCGGCCAAAATGTCACTTAGAACTTGACCATAAAACCTCTATCATGCTTTCTGGATCCTGTTGCGTCTTTCTAATAACAGGCGTTGAAAAGAGGCTTCCTCTTGTATTAGAAGTACCTCAGAGTAAGAGTACCTAAGTGTGGAATAGTAATTCCAAAATCATTTTGCAACGGTCGTTTGGTAAGGCAACCAGGAGAAAATGACGCCATTTCCAACACAGTGCCTCAATTGTGGCGAAAGCTGTCGGCTGTGTCGGACTGGCAGTTGTTTTTATTCGTGCTCCGCGATGTGTGGAGTGTGGAGTAGGCCCCAGTCTGCCAGCGCTCGAACACTCGCACGCACGTAACACACGTGACGACGACAGGGGAAATCGCCGTTAACTCTTCCCAAAACACCGCGTATAATGTGACACATGTGTGGACTATTTCTATTCAACATTCGCGAGTTCATACAGTAAGTAGTAGTTGGTGGACGATTTATATCTAGGGTTAAAGAGGTCGCGATATTTACATACTCTACAACTGCAATTTATCTGATATCTTAAGGAGAGCAATTTGCAAACTATACTAACCTTGCTAGTTTACGCGATTGGTGCGTTTCGTATACTCGTAGTGTTAATCCACTTATGTTTAACCGTTAAACCGTTATTGATCCGTGTTAGCCTAATGCGACGCAGAAATGAAGCAGCGCGAATGTTTTATTTAAAATAATATGGACATTATGAAACGCCACAACCGGTTTATGACTTAGATCAAGTGCCAGTCTGCACCTATGCACTTATATGTGGCGTCGACTTATCAATTGAAGTGTTTTGTGTTCCTCATACTTAATCGAACGAAACAGGTAATATTAATACAACGAGCTTAATAAGCCTTCCCATTAGCCACTTTATCTTCACACCCCTTCATCAAATCAGGACTATTTTTTCGTTTCTGTGTATACTGTATACTCTATGCATTCTGATTTTGTCTGATGAATTTTATCTTAGGCTGCTTTGTTTATTTTATAGAAACACCAACACCAAGGTTGATTAACTTTAGCATACACGGCTTTTCTTTTGAAAGCCCAGCTAGCACGATAGGTTTAATAGTCATATTTATGTGTCGTTTTAGTACATTCCGAAGACACACATAAACGTGACCTATCGTGCTAGCTGGGCAACTATACTATTACTTACTTCGCAAGCAAACATTGAACTCTACTGTCCTTAACTTTCGATTACAAACATTTTAACCATCGAACCTGCTCACAAAACTTCACGAGAATCGGTTGAGAAATGCGACCTGTAGAGGAGAACAGCCGGGCGGACATCCGCCGGATATACAAAAGCATTTTTGCTCATCCTGAAATGGACACGCTTCGCTCGATAGGCCAGTAAAAATATGCAAATAATCATGAAAGTAAAACTTAACAAAGACTCAACGAAAACAATAGCGGACATGATCAGTCGAACTGTTTTTGAGTTATCGTAAAAAGTCTTCCCTTCTTGGTAAAAGACGTATGAAACGCTGCGAAGTTATTCCCTTTTGCTTATTATTGACTTTTTAAATTACGATTTTGGGCAACTACGGAACCCTACACTGAGCATGGCCCGACATGCTCTTGGCCGATTTTATAAACATGGAAAGGTCAGTCCAGACAGGACTATTTTCGCCCTAGGTCGAAAATAGAATCGTGTGAACTATTGTTACCAATACAAGGGAGCAAAGTTGTATTTTAACCACGAGTGCGGTATTGAAATATTAGGTAGCGAATGGATTCTATAGTTGCTACCGCGAAACAAAAACGAACGAAATCCGAATATCTCCCTCTCTATCGCTCGTATACACAAGTTCGACAGAGAGGGAGATATTCGAACTTCGTTCGTTTTCGTTTCACGGTAGCAGCTCTGGGCGAAGTGAGTGATTCAAAACTAGAATTCTGAGCGTAGCGAGTGTAGGATAATCTGCAGCCGTCTGTTACAAATCCTTTCAACCTCATAAAGCGAGGAAAATACTACATAAGAAAAACAACTGAAATATGTAAATTCAGCCATTTGCATTATTTTAACTATACATAAATAATACAAACTTTCAGGAAACCTTATATACAATTAATGAACGAAACGAACTTAGTTGTAATTGAAGTGTTATCAATTTATACGACAGGGTTACGTGCGAAGATATTAGTAATTTAAAATTATAATACACAATGTAGCAACGCATAAGTGTTACCACTCGTCACTTGTTCAGGGAAAAAATAGCCAGTATTGGCAATACTTTTTTTTATTACATTCGTGGGCCTGCCCTGAGACCTGTTCATTTAGTTTAGAGCATAAATCATGATATTTCCAAATGGCCCTGGGTGGGCAGGAATACCTTACTAATATCTTCGGACGAAAGCCTCCGTATAATTATGATAGAACTTCACTTACAGGTAAGTTCGTTCATTCGCGTTTCGTCCTCGATATTAATATCGAGAACGAAAAGCGAGTATAATTAATGATTAAACGAACTTACCTGTAAGTGAAGTTCTATCATAATTATACGAAGGTTATTAGTAATTATATTTATGACCGCTATAGTTTTCGTTGAAAGTCTTTATTAAGCTTTACGTTCATGATTTTTTCATATTTTTGGATCCATAGTTCAAAAGTTAAGTTAAATATTATTTTCTTATGGAGTACCGTCCGTACCCAAAGGGTAAAAACGGGAACCTATTACTAAGACTTCGCTGTCCGTCCGTCTGTCACCAGGCTGTATCTCATGAACCGTAATAGCTAGACAGTTGAAAGTTTCACAGATTGTGTATTTCTGTTGCCGCTATAACAACAAATACTAAAAACAAAATAATAACAATAATTAAGTGGGCTCCCATACCAAAAACGTGATATTTTAGCCCTTTTTCATGGCTACCACTCGCCGAGCTAGATCTCAAGAACCTTAATAGCTAGACAGTTGAATACAAATTTGCACAGGTTATGTATTTCTATTGTGGCTACAACAACAAATACTAAAACCAAAATAAGGGACGATTACCGTAGTACCGATTAGTAGACCGTTCCGTGTCCGGGCCGGCCCGTTTTCTATGACAGCAAACGCAACGGCCGGCGTATTTCTCTAGAAGAAAACGGGCCGGCCCGGACACGGAACGGCCTACTGTGAATCATCCTTAATAATAATAATTAAGGGGGCTTCCATACAACAGAGTAGTTGTTGGCGTTTTTGCTGTATCTCATGCACCGTAACATTTTCACAGATGTTGTATTTTTAGTGCCACAATAATAACACATACTAAAAATAAAATTAAAAATAATATTTAAGGGGGCTTCCATACAAAAATATTTTTCTGGTACGGGACCCTCCGTGCGCGAGTCTGACTCGCACTTGGCCGGTTTTTTATTGCTCTTGAGTTCTGTTTAGCTACACAACGATGTCGTACCTATTTAATTATATACTCCACAGAAATAATCCTGGCGCCAATAATGAAAAAACCGGGTTCCAGCTCGGGCGCGAAGAGTGGGCTGGGCGCTATTGGCAGAAGTGGACATAGCGGAGCGAAGAGCGGGACCGCTTCAAGTGGCAAGGGTGGTGTACTTGGTTCTTACGGGAAAACCAATAACAGTTCCATCAGCAAAGGCCTTAGTACCACAACTAAAAGCATAAGCCCGATAAGCAAAAGCAGCGGAGCTTCGATTTTAAAAAGCAACAGCCCTAAACCATCGAAATCATTCGACTTTTCAAGCGACAAAACAAAAAGCCTCATCCCGCCATCGCCAAAAAGCTACCCGTCATCCTCTTCATACAATGTATACGGAACGCCTAAAAGTGGAAAATCAACGACCTTCGGCATTATATGGATTCCGACTGGCAAACGTAACAAAAAGAAGGACATTGTGCTCAACTATAATAATGATGATCGCCGACGCGAAAGGTCGCCGTCTTTCTACAAATTGTAAGTATGGATTCTAATAATAATTATTATTTTTAAAAATATTCTCCACTAGCCGTTTCAAATACAAGAGAAAATATACGCCTGTCAACCACTTTTGAAAATAGCGCGCTTATAGGGTACGTTCGAATATTTATGTAAATTCGTTGGTTTCGACTAATATCCAAAAGTACTGAAAGTCTGATTTTAGCCTTGTATAATAAATACAATTTCTGAAACTTAGGCTAATGTATAATATGCCACAGATTCAGTTAATCAGATTCAATGGTGTGAAAATGATCAGAGCCTCTTAAAAAAAATAACCTGCCTGGGCATAAGGGCCACAGCCCGGCTAGTATGATAGCTTATACCGTCACGTTATATGGCCAAAATGTACTGAAACGTCACATATAACGTGACGGTATAAGCTATCATACTAGCCGGGATGTCAGATCCGCTCATATAAGTTGAATGATTTCTGTAGTCTATCTATTCATTTGATCTATTCTCACTAATGCACAAATCAGTAAGTTTGAGAAAGGTAGACTAGTGGCATCTGACAGGGCTTCACCTGTCAGTGTCTCCGTGTTCATAACTGAAAATTGTATTAAACTGACGTTATGGGATTTATTACCCGTCGGAAATATACGTGCGCAGTCTATTGGCTATGTGCGAAGTAGGTGGTGGGGGTAAGCTAGGCGATCGTAGCGCACACCATGGCAGAAATGTGTACTTACCGGGGACCACTGTCAAATTTACTTTAACGTTTTCTTTTGTTTCTTAACGGTTTCCTACGATTCGTTTTGTTTGTATGTATTTAATTATTCTCTTATTTATTTCAGTAAAATTTCCAATACGGGGTCTTTCTCGTTTACTCAAGTAAATAAAATATTCATGTGTCATTATTTGAAATCTCTAAATTTTGACATTGTCTCGGGACCTTTGACGTTTCAGACGTGCACATAGCCAATATTTCCGACGGGTTGTAACAACGTGGTGTGCTTTCAAATGGCGACAATTCGTTAACAACCGAAAATGATCGTACTATCTGTCGCATTCCAACTCATTTAAGTGCCCCAAAAGGATTTAACGAGACAACTATATGAAAAATCATCTGGCTTAATACTCTGCTTTTCTCTGATGTCTGAGGGCCTACCGCGAACCGAAAACGAAATATCTGTTTCTCTGTTGCACTTGCTGCTTCGAGCGACAGAGAGAAAAATACTTCGTTCTCGGTTCGCGATAGGCCCTCGCTAATGTCAGCCATGGCTACCAACATATGCAATGCAAGAGGCAAGACAAGTAGCAAGTAGACAACACAACAGTTTCAAGAAATTGCATTGTAGAAGATGTAGTGTTGTTGCATTGTCTAAAATTTTTAATTTTGTGATTTGAGTAATTAATAAATTTAATGTATTGAATTATCGAAAGGAACATCCCTAACTTATTTATCTAAATATCATAAACGTCTTTTCAAGATAATAAATTGAGAAAGACCTGTTTACATTGTTTACAAAACAGCTTCCGAACTTTTTGGTCTGTTTTTGCAACAATGCAAGAACAAGAAACTAGCAATTTTGAAAGAATCAGAAACACATGGCGTCGATTGTCTGGGGAACGAATTGAATCCGCATTAGTAAGGTACTACAGAGAACTGAAACAAGATAATATAAAATTAACATATAAGTTTGTTTACACTTCTTGTTGGTAACAGTGCGCGCGTAGGTATCAACGGGTAATACGATAGTACATTGGATGGAACAAGAAACGTCAGCAGTCTGTATCAACCGTGTTGGCATTGGCCGCTGTAAAGTATATTTTTCTTATTTATAGCATGTCTGGTGACTCGCATGAGCAACCCCACAAGAAGGATGAAGACTCTGGTTTGTTAGTGCCGGACCGAAAACTGCCTGGCGCATTAGCTGCTACAGAAACGGCGCTCGCCGCGAACATTGCATCTCCTAACTCAGACGAAAAGCAACATCTAATAAGAAATGATAATGAAGAAAGTAAAGTGAGTACTTACTGGCTTTAGAAATTTCTTATTTGTAGAAACTTAACAGTATAAAAATGGCAAATTGTAATAGTGTCTATTTAGTATTTCTGTTTAACGTTTTTTTATTACGACAGCTAGGTAAGACTACTTGAAGTCTATTAAGTTTTAATTCCAGCAAGGTTAATGTTTGTTCCTGTAATTTTGTTTATTACTTTTATTTACTTCAGTATATTTACTAGAAAATCTCCATCCTACAATCCTTAGTAATTTTCAGAATATATTTATGTTTGTTCTATTAGGTAGCGGACCCCGGGCATCCATCAGGATGCCACTGTACTGGGAATAAGGCTAGAATGATGATGATTTATCTTTGTTCTATATTACAGGAGGGAGCTGGTGATTCAAAGGATACAGATAATACTGATGATACGGACAAAGACTATTTAAGTAATGAGGAAACCGTCAGACATAAATTGCCGGACACTTCGGAAGTGGACAGTGTGTACCTGCGACCCCCGCCTCCACACAAGACTCGTTCCACTGCCTCAAACGCCGAAGAAGACAGCTGTGGCATCAAATGTCTGTACTATACTTTACAATGCTGTGATTGTGTTCTCATGTAACTTGCCATGCATTTAAGATGTACATATGAAGCTCAAGTCTCAGTTTCAGTGTTTTGTAATTGGAATTGAACATACCAAACATTTATGTACACCTGAGCCATTGAGCACTTTAAATGTCTATGTGCATGTTCTGTAGTGTTGAAACTAGATTTACTTAAACCTGACTATATATTGTGATGAAAGCTTGGGACCTAGTAATGATGTTGGCGAAAAATATTGTAAGATTATATTATGCTTTTACAGGCTATAGAAAGTGTAGACAAATTCAATCAAATACTTCAACTATTGAAAATTTTATTGTGAGAATGTATTCTTGGGCGAATTTTTCAGAGATGGGTCTATTAGACATAAGATTATTCCTATATTTTCATATTACTATTTAACCAAATTCACATTAATAAAAATTCTAGGGTTACAGATTCTTGTCTTGAAATGCCCATTTTCTACATACACATTTCCATGTCTCCAGTGTCCCATTTAAACAGCGAACTTTTACTGATGTTATATTTTCGAAACTATTACAGTGTAAGAATGGAATATATATTTGATATGGAAATCTGTAGACATTGGAATCTGATGGATGATGAAAATTTGTTATAAATGTAAGTACATTTGGGAACAAACTAATATTTTCATGCACAATGTTATGTCTACCATAGGGATAGTTTATTATATAAGCTATCGGCCAAACAATATTCCTGAACATGTGATAACGTTAAATCGGAGATCTACTTTTTTATTAATTCATGTTGGAACATCTCCTTAGATCTATATATTTTACAGAAGTATGGTTAAGTAAATATAAGATAGAAATAATTAAAATCACCATTGTATGGTGCTATTATTTGGGGTAGTCCCTAAGATGATGGGAATCCAGTACTAGTTTCTTGATTACTTTTAGTATCGTGAGTTTACCAGATTGAAAACGTCTTTGTCAGCTTTTTACTTCGTTTACTATAATTGATAGATTAACTTGTAAATTTGATAAGACTACAGCCCCTTAGACAGGGGTTTGTTTATAAAGTTTGAATTGTAGTATATACCTTTTGAAAATGTACACGTTTTGTACTGCCTGTAATATTTTATCTGAATGAACTGTGGAAAAGACATTTTGGGATAAATAAATAAAATAATGTCTTGATAGATTTTCTATTTATTGCTTAGTAATAATATCAAACAATACTCTTCTGCCTTAACGGCCAGTTGTAACGGTACGTTTTGTGGAACTTTAACGGCCAGTTTTGCCCCCGTTTCTTCGTTTTCCTAGGATATCAGAGGATAATATTCTACTAATTTCACTTATTTCACTAACTTATTACGTTTCAAAGATAACACACCGCATGTGTTCCCGTTTCAATATTGTTTCCCTTGAAACATCATGACGATTAACGCACGATTTTTTAAAAGTAGTGACACTGCTTATGAAGCTAGAGGTCCAAGGTTCGTATCCCGGTAAGGGCATTTGTTTCTATGGTGAGCATTTGTTTTTGAGACTTGAATCTTTATTATGTATTTAAGCATATATCTGTTAAATATATCGTCGTACATACAAACCCATAATACAAGCCTTATCGACCTTACTATGGGACTAGTTCAATTTGTGTAAAAAATGTCCCCTAATATTTATTTTTTATTATCACTATTATAGTACCCGGGCCAGGTGCAAAAATCGTTAGTCGTTTCCTCTCGCACGAAAACTTTTACAGTAATCAAGAATTTTGTATTATGAAGGACTGTCGACGTCAGCTGGCGATCCATTGGTGGGTTGAGCAACAACAGCTTCCGGAAGGTTTAAAATAACATTAGTAATTTCCTCTCGACCGAAACTTTTATCAAATGGTAGCCAACCCAATACCTTAAGCAAAAAAAGAATGATTAGATTTAATAACATAATACTGACTGAATTTTTTGCACTTTGGGCATATCAATACCAATTGTTAGTATTTGTTTAGCTCTACTAATAAACCTAGAAGTGGGCGACCTCGGGAAACGGCTCTAACTATTGACGGATTCATCAATAATATATACCCAAAAATTTGTAATTTCGCCTTGCCTCACACATGAGATTTTACATTTCCATTCACATATCATATCCCGCTTCACCACATGTAATGCTCTCCGATAGTAAATAGGTGGTTACTACAAAATATAGCCAAGTCACTTTATATGAGCCGATGATATTTGAGGACTTCCGTCGATTCCTCAGGGAAACCATATACAGACTTTCGTTCCTCATTATAAGTTCCACTTCGAAATCCGTACTTTGACGTTGCTATGTAAACGAAATTTCATCGGAATATGTGAAGTGCCTACACCATTGAGAACACCCAAGCTGTGGAACTCCTTGCCAGAATCCTTGTTCCCTGAGAACTACAACCTTACGGTCTTCAAGACGAGAGTGAACCGGTTTTTACTAGGTAAGCGCGCTCCATCCTAGACCACAATATCGCTTACCATCAGGAGATTTGTGGTCAAGCGCAAACCTATCCGGAGTACAAAAAAAATCCCATCATCAGACCTTTATCAAAATTATATTGGACCAACTTGGGGGTATCTGCTTAAGGGGCTCCATGTCCCAATGACCTTCGATCTCTAACTCTCCATTTTCTCGTGTTTTTTATGGCTTATCGATTACATGAATATGTACTGGTACAGTCACCAGCACCAATATCTGCCACAACAAAGCGCGCATAAATATCTGACACGCCTCTATTTCTAGGGCTGTTAGGACGTGTCAGATATTTTCGCCGCCTTTGTTTTGGTAGATATTAATGCTGGTGACTGTACAACTAATATGGCATAGATATGTATCATAATTGCAATTCTATTGAGGAATTTTACGAAAGTTGGGTGGTACTATTGACTAAATAAAACAATAATAACATGAAAATGTTTTGTAATTAATTAAGTAATAAGGTCCGAAAAACACATGTATGGAAAATCTAACCAGGGCGGACATGAACCCTACTGGGATGTAAGTAATCTTGGAAAATATAAATAATAACACCGGTTTCGCGCAGTCCCTGTATAGAGAAAATAGGGACTCGATCAGGGACTTACTTTTCGCATTACAACTTAATTCATTGTGTTTGAAAGCTCAAAGCGAAAATGTTACAAAAAAATGGCGAATTAATCGGAAAACAACGATACCTAATTTACAACATTCACCTATCCTATTCGTATGCTTTGCCACCATTGCCTAGCTAGTTTTTTTGGTAACTAAATATTTATAAATAAGGAATGCATGACAAACCTATTTACATAAAAAAAACATTGAATGACTAATGTCATACCAGACATCTTCACCCACCAATCACAGTGGCAGCTATTAAATAAAAACTAAGCATATAATTAAGTGATTTTGCCAACTTTTTGGTAAAGATATGTTACAATATATTGCTATATTTCTTAAATATTAAAAAAAAAGGTTAAAAATCAAGTTAAATATTAATAAAATAATACAAATTACGCTATTACATTACGTTACGTAAGTAGTTTTCGTACGGCTGGAAGTTAGTATTTAACGCCCACTACGCGGGAAGAATCCGCTTCCGGCCCGGTGCTAATTAAGACTAATTGCGTATACATTGTGCACTAGCAATAAGGCCTGGGATCGTCTTCGGCTCATCGACAATAAATAACTGGGATCTGAAACATTATTTTATCGTTTAAGGCGCGCAATATACACACCTGTAGCTTGGCTGCCACCCGTGTCATTGGAGAGTAGCTGAGAGATTCGTATTTTTATCTTTGTGCTAGCGCTGTTTCCCCAAGAAAGGAATGAGTAGCTTCATTGCGATTGAAACGGTTGGTTGCCAAACTATCACAAATATTTTCATCTCCGCTTTGCAATAATGCGAAAGCATGCTGCAATCGTCCTCATTTCACTGCAGCAGTTAGAAAGAGATAAAAGATACATGATATAAATATGTCGCTACTCGCAAAGCCGTCAAGACCTACTGGTGCGATTCGCCGCGGCTTATTAATTTATACTATAAACATACATTTACTATAAACGCCTAAAACAAGCCTTTATTTCTAAGATAGAAATTAGTAAAATACTAATAGAAATTATAACTCATAATAAAATTTCATCACAATATTTTACAACGAAAAAATCAATTAAACGAACTAAAATAATAACAGCTCATTAACAAGGTTTCGTAAAGAATATACTTTCTCTTATGTTTGCCAAGTCCATTTTAAATTACGTGAAGAATTGAAGCAAGCACTTTTAAGTAACAAACTATTGGTCCCGTAGACGCCAAAAAGAAAGCTACGGTGTTCCAAAACATAATTTAAAATAGTACCTGAAACTTACAGCTCACTTAGAGTATAATCAATATTAATAGGAACACCCCTCCGGTGTTATACACCTGACGTGAGCATACAGATGCAATACACAGACACTTGCACATTAAAACAAAGTCCTGTAAAGGCTGTATAAACACCTTTACAGGTCGCCTTTCCGTGGCGCGGACTGGCAGTTAGATCAAATTGAATTCAGAATGTTAACCGTCTCTGTCTAATGGAAAGGCTTCAGACTAAGGGTGGTATTCCAATATCTTCGTCCAATTTCTTTGTCAAATCTTTGATCAAAGTTCTTTGACGTAGGCCCATTCCACTCATCCAATATCTTTGTCCAAGTTTTTTTTTCATGCGTAGCCATATTAATTTAAGTCATCGGAATCTTTGATCAAATGTCGGGGTCCCATCCAAGTTTGATGAAATCATCCAATTTCTTTGATCAAAGATATTGGATGAGTTTAATATGGGGTGGTATTCTACTCATCCAATATCTTTGTCCAATTTCTTTGTCAAATCTTTGATCAAAGTTCTTTGACGGAGGCCCATTCCACTCGTCCAATATCTTTGTCCAAGTTTTTTTTTTTTTCATGCGTAGCCATATTGATTTAACTGTCACCAGAATCTTTGATCAAATCTCGGGGTCCCATCCAAGTTGGATGAAATCATCCAATTTCTTTGATCAAATGTCCATTGGACAAAGATATTGGATGAGTGGAATACCTCCCTAAGTGAGACCGTTCTGGAGTAAAGTCGATTGAATTGTAATGTGCAAGTTAATATAGAATCTATATGAAACATAACGTATTTATTTTACTCCGTAGCTCAGGCCTCCCCTCCCCCTACAGTCTACTAGGAGAGGCGTTCATTTTAACATTAGTTCCACTCTACCATCCGATCAGATGTCGCATCATATTCAATTTGCAACTTTAAAAAAAAACTATCGCACTCGGGAGCTTACTCTACAGTACTATTATTATACGCCCATTAATTGTACTTACTAGCTATATTATTACAAAATTACCTAAGTCCTGTTTGACAAGCTTTACGAATGTATATGATACATTCACAACCGTGTAAGTACTATTATTGTATTACAAAGCATTACTATAGTAGTCAGCGGTTAAGAAGTCAATCCTGACACCTGCCATTCCCATACAGTTTATAGCCTAAAAGCTACTTTGAGGTTATAAACTATATGGAAATGACAGGTGTCAGCACGGCTAGCACAAGACGGCGCGCGAGCTATATCGCGCGCGAGATAGACTATCCGTCTCTATCTAATGAGTACAAACGGAAAGAGAGGTATAGTCTATCTCGCGCGCGATATAGCTCGCGCGCCGTCTTGTGCTAACCGTGCTGGATTGATTTCTTAACCGCGGACAACTATAGGATGGAGAGTCGAACACAGTCCAACACATAAGATGAATTGATTTACGATAATTCACTAGTGTAAGAATTTTTCAATCGAGTACATCGAGACCCGAATATTAATTCTAACACATTTTGAAGTTCCTCGAGGTATAAATTACATTTTCGTGAGAAGTGTTCTGAAAGACACAGATACACAATATATCATAGTTTCGACGATTACCTGATCTAATTCAACAATAAGGTATTTCACAAAACAAAATAATATTTTTTTACGTTACCAATAAACAAATCATACGAAAATACTCGGAGAAAATCAAACTTCAGCTTACGAGTTACAATTATAAAGTATATATACAATTATAAAGATTTTTGAATACATAAACATGAAAAAGGACGCAGTTTGACCATAGATCAACACACACATCATTAGGCACATTCCCCCACAAACTTCATACTAACCAAACGTTTTTGACGTTTCGTTCAAAGTTGCTGATTTTTCTCTCAGTGAAATATACATTCTTATACTGATGTATATTTACTATGAAATAATAAATAGGAGTTATTTACGCGCAGTCCCGGATCGACCCTCGACTAACTGGTCGCCTCGGAGTGTGCGAGCAATGGGTTTCAAACGCGACGCGCTCCGTCCATTGCAAACCCTTTGCTAAGGGTTGGTTACACTTACACCCAACCGTCTGTAATTGTAAGCGGAGTTCGTTACAAACTGACTCTGTAAATCAGTTTTTAAAAGTTTCTATGAGATAACGGCTGCCGGCGTCATAGTTAACGTTGGTCGGTTGATAATAAGTTGGTAAAACCTGCCCTAAATCGAGGTGTACTAATAAAAAGTTCTTATAAACTCTGAAAATTGCGCCTCTTAGCACACATTCGCTCTGAAAGAGGCCGTGTATCATAATTGTACGGCGGTGCTCTATAATTTGGAATCCATACCGCAAAAATAATACATTGAAATTGTATAGTTTGACAGGCGTGTCAACCTTAAGGGAGTCCCAAATCAAAGTCCGTGAATTTCGCTGTTAAATCACTTCTATAAGTAATTAGAAGTATTCTAAGACTTATGTATCGGCAGAGGATGAGCTTCCGAGTTGAAAACGTATTTGCTCAAATCTATGAGATATCTGTCGTCGCTAAACAAGAGGTACAGATACTTCAGTGTCTCGGAGAGGAAGAAGGACTCCATCATGTCGCGAGGGACGGGTTTTTCCGATTTCACGTTCGCTAGAGATGTGTAGCCATTGGGTACTTTTGCATACTTCTCAAAACCCTGAAAAAATGGAAAAATATATAGGTTAGTAAATGTATAGTCGCCGTTATTGTTGCAAAAATATTTAGTCGTTATTATACGTCATACACATATTTAGGTTCTCGTTTTTCCTTTAGGCATATATAATAAAAAGTTAAGGGGCTAGAAGACCAAATTTAAGGACTATCGTTGAGGGTATTAATTCGTCTACAATTTAATTGATTCCGTTGTGACCCGAAAGTGACCCATATAAACTCTATGACAAATCTTAGTGTCACAACTGAATTATTTAAATTGTAGACGAATTAAGCCTTATCGATGGTCCAAAAACGCGAAGCGTACAGATATGACAGACATGACGAATGTCCAGTCTGATAAATGACTCAAATGTCTGGAATGTTTTTTTTACAGGATATTCATCTGTTTCACGGATTCTAATTTGTTAATGTATACATAAGAAATTGTGCAACTTCGTATCGGCGACCCAGGTATATTCGATGAAAAATTCAAGGGTTTAGAATATACATTACATATTTAAAATTAGTAACGCCAAAAAAACAAATGTCTATTCGAACAATCCACAACTACACGCAAGAGGGGCTTCACCACAAAGTACAGTCACCAGCATTAATATCTGCCATAACAAAGGCGGCGAAAATATCTGACACGTCCTAACGGCCCTAGAAATAGAGCCGTGTCAGATATTTATGCGCGCTTTGTTACGGCAGTTTTTGGTGCTGGTGACTGTACAATATATATACTGAGATAGAGATACTAATGAAATAATCCACATAGATCGTAGCGCCGTTGTGTATTTAGTAAGAACCTACCGCACGACCGCTAATATGCCCACCGCACGCCGATGTGCAAATGCGATAGAGATGGCACCCAGTGACATCTGTTACAAACAAGTTAAACTAACATTTCCAGCTCAAAGGCCCCTGGGCTTTACTTAAGTTTTTCGTCTATAATAGTGTTCTGTCTGACATTTGACATTGCCTAATCTAATAAACATTAACAAACAACTTGTCAATGATTTAATACGATAATCGAAATCGAAGCAGCGGGCTAGTCGTATTCAGTGTGCCCGATGGAAAAACATTATTCATTACGTCATTCTGTACATCTGTAAAGTGGAGTTCATTACTGCATGGACAGATGTCGACCGTATTGCTGTAGTATTAGAGTTGAAGCATGTCCATGCACTTTGCACACCACTGTGTATGTAGAACAGGCTTTCGAGGAACCCTGGCCGCAGCAGGTTGTGTCCGGTCCTTGTTTACACGTCCTGTGTGGGTAGAACATGCGTTGGACACTTGCCTGGTAGATCTGCCAGCCCCAGTCCTGGTACGTGGTGTTGCCGGTGATCTGGTACATGTAGAACAAACTCTCGATGAACTCGGGTCGGAGAAGGCTGTGCGCGTCCGCTGTCTTCGTGTACATGTCCTGTGTGGCGCTCGCCTGTCAAAAAAAAAACATTTGTAGTACAAAAATAGTAAGTATTTTCTTTAACATTAACAATATTTTATTCATTATACCAGCACGGTTATCAAAAGACGACGGTGATAATGACAATAAAGCCTTATTTACACACGTACGAGACTCGTATGCGAGTTTCGCTACATTGCGCGGTTTGACAGATTGATTGAACTCATTACACCACGGTAACCCGCAATGTAATGAAACTTGCATGCGATTCTTGTATGTGTGTACCGAGGCCTTTAATCCTGCGAATAATTTATTGACACTAAAATAAAATCATGAAAATTATTCTACATACCCTGATACTGATACTATACGGAAAACGGAGTTTTGTAATCGATGACGTCACAATTAACATTCACAAGGGCGGCTAGTGTTTAGGGAATTAGTAGCACAGATGAAATCGGCCAAGTGCGAGTCAGACTCGCGCGCCAAGGGGCCGTACCATTATCAATAAAAACGGCATAAATCAGGTTTGTTGTATGGGGGCTCCCTTAAATATTTATTTTATTCTGGGTTTTAGTATTTGTTATTATAGCGGCAACAGAAATACATCATCTGTGAAAATTTCAACGGTTTAACTATCACGGTTCATGAGATACGTAATTACTGTGGGACTAGTTCGATTTGTGTAAAAAAATGTCCCCTAATATTTATTATTATTTATTTATTATTTATTATTTATTTATCTTCGTTCACGCCGACGAGTGCAGACAAGTACCGAATGAAACCGAATGTACGACCAATTCAATAAAGACCTTGTTGCATTATACGTAAGGTCAAGGTAGAATATGCAATGACAGTTGAACTAGTGCTCTCGTGCTTCGCGCAGCCAGACAAAATGGCGATCGCCGGCGTCGCGCGTAAATTGTTGGCCAATGGCTGTTGAGGAATTTACCCACGCAAAGCACTGCCTTGTGATTGGCTAAAATGTTTTCAAAAAGTTTGCTCACCAAGACGATTCGAAAAACCCAATTGTAATGGCTCCTTCTCCAACCGATTCCGAGATCCCTTATACTTCTTCGAGGTCCAGCATAGGGTCCACCTCGTGACACTAGTCCTAATTACTCACCAAGACGAAACGAAAAACCAAATTGCAATGGCTCCTTCTCCAACCGATTCCGAGATCCCTTATACTTCTTCGAGGTCCAGCATAGGGTCCACCTCGTGACACTAGTCCTAATTGCTCACCAAGACGAAACGAAAAACCAAATTGCAATGGCTCCTTCTCCAACCGATTCCGAGATCCCTTATACTTCTTCGAAGTCCAGCATAGGGTCCACCTCGTGACACTAGTCCTAACTGCTCACCAAGACGATTCGAAAAAACCCAATTGCAATGGCTCCACCTCTAACCACTTCCGAGATCCCTTATACTTCTTCGAAGTCCAGCATAGGGTTCACCTCGTGATACCAGTCCTAAATGCTAGGGAAATCTATGTCCTACTTAGTGGTAATACTGTTACTAATTTGTTATTTCATTAGATATACATACTCGATATTACGTAGCAATAAATATGATACAACCGGTTAATAAACTTTATAATAAAATAAAACTACACATTATTACTTCCAAACTAAATATTCCATTCTACTACATTGATATGTACCCGTATCGTACCTATAGCGTATAAATAAAATAGAACGAGACACTTATTTACTACATTACTACTTTAATTAAAAGAACACTGGCAACACTGACAGTTTAATGTAAAATAACTAATGACCTTTTCCAATAGAATTTCTATATTAATAAAACAGCGCAACAAAACGCGGACGAATACATAATTAATTGAAATCGAGACTTACACGGTAATGTCGAAAGCGTCACTGGCACATCACTAGCCCGAGCATGTACTTTCGTCAGAAGGGAGAGTATATTGACATTTGAATTGGTTGGAAAGGGACAAGAATACTTCTGTACTTCTTACTGGCTAATGTAAAATGAACTCCGCCTGGCAGAATAAAATATGCCTTTTGTAATTAATTTAACTTATCTGTGAAATGTTATTCCGTCATTCTCGTACTTTGCTGTTCGAGAGCTTTTCCCACATAACTTTACACAGCAAAACACCATTTCTAATCGATTTTCAATGCTCGTTTATCTGACGTACGTATAGATCGCGAACCTGGACGAGTCTGACTGAGAGCGCGAGGCGTTTTTGCTTACATGTACTAGTGGTACATAGGTGAGGTGACCGCACGTCGCCCTATAATCTCCATCTAGAGGGGGTTATCTATGACTCTTTGCTACAAAATCTACCTAAATAAGGACATATGTCACGTGATCCATCAGTCAAAAGTCCAGGAGCAAATAGTCCAGAACGACTCACGATCACAGACACGAGTACTATTAATAAAACCTTTATTAAGAGTGGTATTCCACTCATCCAATATCTTTGTCCAATATACAGTTGATCAAAGAAACTGGATGATTTCATTAAACTTGGATGACACCCCGACATTTGATCAAAGATTCTGATAATATTTAAATCAATATGGCTACGCATGAAAAAGAACTTGGACAAAGATATTGGATAAGTTGAATTGGCCTCCGTCAAAAAAATTTGATCAAAGATTGGACAAAGACATTGGGCGTGTGGAATACCACCCTTAGGCAGGTATGTGATGTTGTGTTCCTGATGGTGATTAAGGTCGCCAGAGCTCCCGAGGATTCGCTGTGTTGGGAGTGCGTCGGGTTTAGCTGTCATCACAACGAATCCCCAAGTTAATAAAGGATTCAAGGAACGCGCTTATGATCCTTCTGGAGTCACAAGCGTCCATTAGCGACGGTGTCTGGATGCCATCAGGCAGGCCGTAAGCATATTATTATTCATAGTTGTACCCTCCAAGCCGAAGCCAGTGTGGCGGATTTGAATTACTCAATGCAGTTCTTCTCCTTTGATTTTAATGCTTTATAGATTAATGCAAACCATGTTGAAGTGCGTAATCTCCGGCGCTAGGAACGTGGGGTGAGCCGCATAAGTTAAGTAGCATGTGGTCATCAGTTCCTCGGCCATGGTCATGTGCCAATCCGGGAGCCCATTCGCGTGCCCTAGCGCCAAAGTGCCAGGCAGGAAGCACGTCAGATGGTCCATCTTTGGGTTGAAGGCCTGGGAACGATATACATAAATGAATGAATACTAGGAGTATATTCTAACACAAACTATACAAAGATATATTTAATGATAGATTGTTAAACAACGCACTACGTTTGAGCGCCAAAATGTCTCGTCTTAACTCTTGGCCATCATATTTGAATGAAGTGATCACTCAGACGCCAAGGTATCAAAAATTTATGTAACGTTTAAAACCAATAAAAACAATTCATAATTGATTTTTTCATCATCAAAGTACGCCTTCACTCCGACCTTTTTAGTGGCAAAGGAATCAATTAAAATGTAGACATAATTAAGTCCTCAACTATGTAATTTTTTTTGCAATTCATTCATATCTATAGAACGTTTTTATCGCATAAAATTATGTAAAACCATACGCCGTTTCTGTGGCGAGTGCAATCAAAAATTATGCGTCGTTTATTACAAGGCGGGCAACTTTTGCATTTTTCACAGGAAAAACGCGTGTGTATGGCCTAAAACCGATTTTAGGTACAGTCAACTGCAAAAATATGGGTGCACACAACTTGCTCAAAAATATGTCCTATAGCTCTTATATCGGCGGATTAAGGTTGCGGTACGTTTTTATGATAGGAATAAATCGATAGATATTTTTCCAGCTGACCGTTCATATTGTGAGTATAAGATAGTTCTTGTAGCTCATTTTTGTCAGTATATATAAGTACTGTTACAGTTTCGGTATTTCTGTATACCAAATCACACCTCGGAACCCGCTAGCAGCTCTCCAATAAACAAGTACTTGTTTGGCGTCGACCGCCTCGCTAGGAACTCCCGAACGCCTTCGATGGCGGTCAGATAGTCGTCAAGCAAACTGGAAACACAGATAAGCCATATTAAAATTTAAAAGCATTTTGTTGCCATTGCAACTGTAACCACTGGGACGAAAATGATGATCATGATAGCAAAAGGTCTGTACGTCGGTCGATTAACTTTTTATTGTGGCTCATTGTCACAGCGGTGTCTCTAGGGGACGGTTAGCAAAACTTGCAGCCCAGCAGCGTTTGCGCCCGCGACTCAATTATGGACGATTCGCACCTAACGGCCGGAGTCGGCGTGCACCCCACTAGAGTCAAGAATTCGAACCCTCCATACAGAAGGTCGCCGGTCGGCTGCCGCCGGCTCTGCCGCAGGCATTTGGATACGAATTCCTTAGACTGTAGTGGCGTGCGCGCCGATTCCAGTCTTTAGCCTCACTCTCACTCACCTCTTTCCTCACTCTCACTTTGCGAATTACAAAGAGGAGGGTTCATTTCCGCATCAGGCGTCATACACTCGTCGCAGATAATAGTAGTGTACATACCAGCCTCGATACGTATAAGCTTGCATAATAATTTCAATTCCAATTGGGCACTAGCTAGATGTTAAAATTTACAACATCTAGCTAGATTGATTGATTGCTTGATTGATTGATACTCAGGAGTTACTATGCGGATACAAAACTATTAAAATATTGCCATAAATTGCAAGTTATTAAAGTTAATGAAAATCATAAAAAGAGAGACTTGAATAATTCGAAAAAATAGGTACTTTTTTAATTGTCCAAGAATAATTGTACAGTTACTAATAGAGTCCTTTAAAATAAATGAATGCCACTTTGTTTTGTACCTAAAAGCAGTATTTCACGACCAAAAGAGAAATTTACTACTTTTTTATAGAACGGTTTGTTCAGATATTATTTTGTGACGTCATAATATAATGTTAATTTATTACAGCCACCTAGAAAGTTAAATTGATTATCAACTCGTGTTCCGTAAGCATTACATTAAGAGTACACTAATAATAAGAAATAGTAAATCTCATAAAAAGACTGAAACACGACAAAAGTCCCGGATCGGACGGAATCACATATGATCTACTGAAAGAGAGTATACCGCTCTTACTCACACCTTTGGCAATACTTTTTAATAAAATATTGCACCAAAAGGAAGTACCAGAGGAGTGGAAAGAGTCTGAGATAATAATCCTGAATAAAAAAGGTGATCCATCTGACATATCAAATTACCGCCCAATTAGCTTGATGTCCAGCTTATACAAGTTGTTTTCATCAGGGCTTCAAAGAAGGATACAACCTCAAATAGAAAAGTATCTGGACACAACACAAGCCGGTTTCAGAAAAGCTTTTAGTACAGTGGATCATATTCAAACTGTAGAGCAAATAATTGAAAAATATAACGAATTTAGAAAACCACTGTTCTTAGCTTTTATTGATTACCAGAAAGCATTTGACTCAATTTATCATGCAGCAATATGGGCAGCTGTAAATGAAGCAGAAATTCATCCTACTTACTCAGCAATTATTAAACACATATATAAAAACTGTAAGAGTAAAGTGAAGCTAGAGAACACTGGTAGAGAAATCGGAATAAAAAGAGGAGTCAGACAAGGGGACCCACTGTCGCCTTCTTTATATATAAGAGTACTACATTACACAATTAAAAACCTGAACTGGTCAGAAAGAGGCATAATTATAGAGAACATACCTCTTACACATCTCTGCTTCGCAGATGATATAGTATTAATTTCGGAAAAACCAGAAAATTTACAATTCATGTTAAATTCCAGGAATACCGCCAGCAGACATATTGGGCTAGCGATAAATTTACAAAAAACTAAAATTATGACAAATGTGATTAATTCCGAAATATACATAGATAAAGAAAAAATAGAGAACGTACAAGAGTTCGTGTATCTTGGCAAACAACTTTCATTCAAGCAAACGAACAACTTAGAGGAAATTGACCGGAGGGTTAAAAAGACATGGAACAAGTTTTGGGCAATGAAAGGAATATTAAAAAATCGCATTCCGATAAAACTAAAAAAAAAAGTTATGGATTCGTGCCTACTGCCAACACTTACGTATGGTTGCCAGACTTGGAAGTATACATATAAGGCTAAACAAAAAATTGTTACATGTCAGAGAGCCATAGAAAGAAGCGCATTAAACATAAAATTGTACGAAAAAACCAGACACGAAACTATACGACAAAAAACAAAATGCATACACGCACTAGAATATGCTTTAAAATCCAAATGGAAATGGGCAGGGCATATAGCAAGAATGCATGAAGAAAAATGGGCAAAGATTGTCACATTATGGACCGGACCAAAAGGAAAGAGAAGACCAGGCCAAACGCTCGCTGGGCGGACGACATACGAGAGGTAGCAGAAGACTGGCCAAATATAGCTCAGAACAGGCAACAATGGCACAAATTGGAGGAGGCCTTTACCCGAGAGGGGTCCATGCCAAACCCACCGACCACAGCATAAGCACTTAAGATTTATAAAATTAACATTTTCTGGTTATGAAATAAATGGGCTTTTTTTTTTTATTAATAAAAAATCTGGCGGCCCAGATGCCTTTGTACTAGTACCATTCTCAGGTTTACAGGTAAATGGCGGCCATAAAATGTAGGATGCGTCTAACGTAACGTCACAGTTCAACAATTTATACTTTTGGAAAAAGCCCTAGAGTTAATAATCCGGCAAAATGCGTTAATGCGTGAAAAATGTATAACTGGACCATTCCACTGTAAGTTTTCAACATATTTGCTTGAAATGCATACTTTGGAATACTTGTCCCTCACTTCAATTTCCTGTTTAGTGATTGTAAAGGGAGTTTAATTAGGCTATTGGTTTCGATAGTTTTGGTAAATATCTAAGTACTGTAAATATCCATAATTCAAGTAACTCAGTGGTCATCAATTTGTATGACAATTGTACCTTATCACTGCGTTACCAGTTTTTTGATATTAATATTGATTTTTGCGTTTTTACCACTGATATTCTTTTAAATGGTTCAGGAATTATTTGGAAATACCATATTTGTATTTTAAGGGTGGTATTCCACTCGTCCAATATCTTTGTCCAATCTTTGATCAAATTTCTTTGACAGAGGCCCATTCCACTCATCCAATATCTTTGTCCAAGTTTTATGTTTTTTCATGCGTAGCCATATTGATTTAACTGTCATCGGTATCTTAGATCAAATGTTAGGGTCCCATCCAAGTTTGATGAAATCATCCAATTTCTTTGATCAAAGATTTGGATGAGTTTAATACGGGGTGGTATTCTACTCATCCAATATCTTTGTCCAATTTCTTAGTCAAATCTTTGATCAAAGTAACTTTGACGTAGGCCCATTCCACTCATCCAATATCTTAGTCAAAGTTTTTTTTTTGCCATATTGATTTAACTGTCATCAGAATATTTCATCAAATGTCGGGGGGTCCCATCCAAGTTGGGTGAAATCATCCATTTCTTTGATCAAATGTATATTGGACAAAGATATTGGATGAGTGGAATACTTCCCTAATTCAATGCGTGCCATTTTTATTGCAAAAGAAATAAGGCTATTCAAAAGAGTGTGTCCCAAATACGCGACGTAAGAACGCAGCTTAGGGCGTGGTTTAAAATACGCGTTGCGCGTTGCACCCCCTTAACCTCTTATACCGCACGGGGAACTCGGGCGCCGCTGGGCCACGAGCGCTCCAAAACACATTAAGGTGAAGGGGTGGGCCAGCTCTTTCCATACAAACTTTGTACAAGTTTTTCTTCGTTTGTGTTTGCAATCCAGTTACTATTTGGTCCATATGCTTATTTTTTTGTTAGCTATGTCTTGATGTTTTTCTTTTTTAATTTTAATTACTATTTGCATTTTTTTTAAAATAATACAAAATTTCACCATCAAGTTCTGCATATATCCAATATGTACCAAGAAAAAATTAAATTAAATGCTGTAGTGTCAAACCTAACGCAAAAAAACTTGCACAACCTTTGTATGGAAAATGGCTTGCCCTACCTACCCTGCGCCTTAACGGTTTACAATATGAACGTAAAATATAGATTTCATGATTCGAACGAACCAGTTGGGTACTTGTCAATCTCTATTAAAGATGGTTAACCTTTTTCGTTCCAATTAAGACCAATAGATGGGGTCAATTGTAGTATGTACCTTGATGACCGAGCGAATCTTTTAAACTTTACTGTCTGTGTCAGTAACAAGTAATTATCTGGCGATTCTATCTGCAATTAATTAACTGTTTATGGTTTGTAATAGCCGCCGGTGGATACTACAATGGATTGATATGTGTATGTAGCCTAATATTTATTTCTTTAATTCTTTTTCACTATTGTTTAGTTTATTTTTAATGTTAATGATACATGTTAAATAAAAGTATGATATTAACAATATAATAGGATTACGTATAAATTAATTACTTAACTAGCTTGGTTGTTCCGATAGCTCAGAGGCTACAGCGATTGGCCGCGTATGCCAGATGTCGCAGGTTCAAATCCTGCTCGGAGCATTAAATTTTTAAATTTAGCCCTTTAATTAAAAAAAATCGTTAAAAGCGTTACTGCTTTAGTACTAAATTAATTACTTAACTATTTGTTGGTGCCATTCGAACCAGTTTTTAGAGAGGATAAAAAGTGTTAATGGGACCAAATACAATTAGAATACAATAGAAGCTAATTATTAACCAGTGGTAAACGGTGTGGGCCACAAATACTGTAAACATTTTGTTTAAAAATATATTTAAAGTAATCATTGTAGTGGCTGTTTGTTTACCCAAATAAAGTAAAAAAAAAACTATTAAATTGGGAAAAACGGAGCTTGCCGGTAGCGCCGCTTCGAAACAAACCCACACTGGGACGGCCCGCGTGGGGACTACTGCCCGATCCGAGAGGAGGCTTGTGCCCATTGGTGGGACATAAATATACTGATGATGGATGACTTACTAGTTGATAGTTTTCCCGGTGTGCAGCCACTGCTTGAGCAGATACTCGTAGTAGCTATCGCCCCGAGCGCCGAGCGTTATCGTCGCGTGCGGTAAGAACTGCCCTGTGCCCGGGTTGATGAATATTGGCACCAGACCGTGTTTCTTCGGCAGTTGGTGGATCTTCTCAGATACGGCGGCTGCTGCGTCCTGGCAGTGGAATTAAAACTACTAATATCGGGGGACATTCACATATCGAACTAGTTTTAAATTAAGCAAATATTTGCCCCAATTCTCTCTTGGGTGTCCTCGTTAGAATGTTTTATCTCAACAATGCAGGCTACACAGCATTGTTCTTATTATAAATCGTGTTTTCTGGAAGCTTTTATACATAAAGAAGTGTTCGCTTAACACAATTATCAAGAATACTTAAAGAGGCATAATCATTATTATCTATCTCAACCTTTAAGTTACTGAATATTTTTTTTTCTTTTTTTTCAGAAGAAGAATGATGACGTCAAAGCGGTCGCTCTCAAGGGTTTGGTTTCAGGGGTACAAAACTCTTACACCTCTCGCTGTGCGTTTATTAAATCATTTCTGAGTGTCTATCGTCTGTCATTGCTCCACCTCCGAGCTGTACGCTTTCAACTGTACCTAGGAGACGGGGTTGTTGGTGACTCGCAAGAGCTCCCGGAACTCAAATTTCAAGGTTGTGACTTCAGCCGTGGTGCTGTACTTCGAGCATGCCCATAATTTCCACACCAGGCAAACCAGTTTCACGTCGATAGCAAGATAAATATGTCTGTGTACCTCAAAGACTGGGTTGTTGGTGGCCCGCGAAAGCTCCCGAAACTCGAGCTGTACGGTTGTGACTTCAGCCGTGGTGCTGTAGTGGGACCATTCGGGGGCGTGGGCCGTGCGCGCACCGAGATTCACGTCTGAATACGGGATTCCGGACGGCGAACTGAACGCGGCCATGAGGCGGTCGCCCAGGTCCTCCTGAAAACACGACATGCTTAGAATGCATCGATTAGTGCAGAACACGCCGGCGTATGAAGCCAGGATTACGAGTCTTTGCGCGCAGCAGTTCGAATGTTCAAGACACGTTTATTTCTTTTGTGTACGAAGACTAGATTTAAAACTCTTCATGAATGGCTTTTGTGGATAAATTTCGATTTCATTTAGTGATTTTTTATTCATATTTCCTCCTGTGAGATTTTATTGTGAGGTGATAATTTTATACCATCATTTTGATTTGATTCTTTTATTGTATCGTTTGAGTAGGTAAGCCGAGGAAAAAAAGGAAAATAAAAAGTAAAAACCCTATTCTGGATTTTTCTTATCGTGAAAATTTTAAGCAATGGTGTTTAGTTAGTTAACAAAGAACAAAATAATATACTTAATCATAAAACCTCAAACCTTGTCAAACTACGTGATTGTAGTAATACCTCATAGGAATCCGTTACGTTCAGGTCTCGGTCATGTCATATTTGTTTTTTGATGTGACGTGTCATGAGTTCATGACGCGACGGAATGATATCAGATATGTCATTAATTTGGCACGGGATGGTTCCCATTCATCTGATTCGCTGTGACGTCACGGTACAAACTGTGTTGCCTAATGCTGTCTTCCACTCAGGAGTTAGCTGAAGGGTAAGCTGAGATATGGCGGCGGCTATGACGCGCTCAAACGACACCAGAATGCTTGCGAGATAGGTCCTGCCTGTTGGGAAAAACTCACTGCCTAGGTCTTCTTGGCGGTCGAATATTTACGACAAAATCAAATGTCTACCTATTTCAACTTTGGACATACACTACCGTTCATAAGTATTTAGACACCCCATTACTTTTTCCATACATCTGTATACAAAAATGAATTTCAGATATACACTGCCAAGTCAGAGTCTCCTGACAGTTTTGCGTGCATTTTGCATTTTTTATTTAGCTGTCTTATTGAGCCTTAAATCGGTGCCAGAGAAGCTCCTTTTGAAATGTTAGTTTTCTTTTTGCAATTACTTAAATAACTACTAATTTCTGGTTCATAGAAAAGTGTAGTGTGTTTGTATGGGCCAGCAATTAGTAGTTATTTAAGTCATTGCAAAAATAAAACTAGCATTTTAAAAGAGGGATCTCTGGCACCGATTTGAGGCTCAATAATTCAGCTAAATAAAAAATGCAAAATGCACGCAAAACTGTCAAGGGACTCTGACTTGGCAGTGTATTTCTGAAATTCATTTTTGTATACAGATGTATGGAAAATGGTATGGGTGCCTAAATACTTATGAACGGTATTGTAAATCGGTTATTGCGTAAAGGTAGACCTGATCCCTCAATACATATACACAATACAACTCAGCAGGGCAACTTTACAGGCAACTTCACGTCAGAAAAGCTTTATTCTTACCGCTTTTTTCAAGAACATCTCATCCTGCGTGTAATGGTAGTTGGTGAGAAGCCCGCCGAGAACTCTGATCGTCACTTCGAAGAAGTTAACGTCCTTGTTCCTTGTAAAGACCATCTCTTTACTGATCCATTCCCGGCCTTCGTCGAATTCTGATTAAAAAATATTACTTTTTAGGTTGGTTATACATGAAATGAAGTATACACGCGTACAAAGTCGCAGGCTAGAAGTAAGGGACAAGCTCGCACAAATACTCATGAAATCATCATCATCATTAATTGCATTAATCATCTGCGCCAAGACGAACAAAAAAGAAGGCACTACCTCTCATTTGCAAAACCCCTCAGTTAAAGTGCTCAAATTTACAGGATAAGTTGTAGTTAGTCATTGATCTACGTTTCATACTTTAGATTTTTTTGATGCCACCTGATATTAAATTTGTCATGGAGCCTAGGATTTACATACAATAAACAGAAAATTAAGAAACCTGTAACTTTCACCTTCCCACCCCTATATAGGGGGCTGCAGAACTAGTAAAACTAGAGTAGACTGGTACTTCCGGATGTCTTAGCTTGTCAAGCTGAAATTTGGTATGGAGCCTAGGATTTAAATGCAGACGATGAAAAAAGCAAAACTGACCCTCAACAGCCCCAGAAAATTAAAAACATAACTGGAACACCTTGCAAAAATAAATGAGATCCCACCAAAACATATCATATCAAATTGGCGGCCAAGATTCAAAAGGTAACGCTTTAGCTTTAAAAATCTATTGCACGTCATAACATTCTAACTACATTGTTATCACCAAGCCATACTTTTTAAAACTGTATTGGATGTTAGTGCAATTAAACGCAAATTAAATATAGTAATGCCCAGTATAGATCCCGCCGGAACACTGTAATTTAAGAGTTGTGATGTGCTTTATTAGCTGCCTATTTGACGGCGATTTGTTAGATACGATTTAAACACTTCACGAGCTTTGCCAGTAATTCCAATATCTTCTTTTATAGAGTGGCTGACGGTGTCGAATGCCTTTTTTAGATCTATAAATATTCCAAGGCCAATGTTTCTAGAGTCGATATTGGATTTAACTTTAGTTATTAAATCAATTGTTACATTTGTGACCGAAGTAGTACTAGAATATTTACGAAAGCCTTATTGTCGCGCGAATAAGAAATTCATTTCAGTAAGATAGTTATTAAGTCTAGTATATATATATATATATATATGTGTGTGTGTGTGTGTGTGTGTGTGTGTGTGTGATTATCGAATACCTTCGAAATCAATGGCATAACTGAAGTCGGTCGATAATGACTAGGATCAGTTTTGACTTTAAAATTGTCTGAAAAGGTGCCATTTTATAGATGATTATTAATGCAGATAGTAAAACTTCTAGGAGTATGGTTTTTCAAGCATTTCAATGCTTTTGTACTTGCAGAATCTGTACCTACACTACTCATCAGTAGTTACCTACTTTATGAGTCACAGTCACCATGCCTCTTGTTATGAATGTTTTATAGACTATAAGCAAGATATAATGTTAACTTAGTTTATAAGCCCTACTGTCTCCTATCCCACGTCGCCAATAGGTCGTATCCTGTCAGTCTGAGCCCGGGAGCGAATAACGGCTTTTTGGTTTAGGACCGCACTGCAATTTTGTAGGTATAGTTATAGTTGTACCCGCTTTATAGTAATATTTGAGGAATCACAACGCCACGCCAACAAACTGCTTCGCTGTTTGGCGAAACTTTGTTGATCGGTATTTCCTGTCTTCATTTTAATAAATAAAATAAAAAACTAGAATTAGGATCCAAATTATGTAATATTTTAGAAATGTCATTAACAGAACAAGGGGAAACACTGTAGCGACTTTAGGAGTGTGGGTAAGCGTATAAGTTTTGTTATTATGATTAGATTAGATTAGATGAGAATCCCTCAACCCCAAACATATCCTGTGTTTTGTTGCAGGTTTTGAACTAACTCTCTGTGTACCAAATTTCGTCATTTTTGTGTAATTGAGAAAAAACAGCTAAACTTTTATATTATTCGTAGGATATTCCCCTTACGCCTACTATCAACTAATAATAGTAGGTAGTATGGCACATGACGGATTTTATGTCTCTATAAATTTCAAAGGTATTTCCGTAGCCATATCTTGGACCATCACGGTGTCAATTACTATAATACTGTTACGAGCCTGGAGTACGGGATAGAGTTAAAATACCTCTGTAGCACGACGATAGGTTTATTAAGCGATTTAGTTACACTGTTACCCCCTTATTCATAAAACTTAACAAACCTCTGCTAACTGAAAGTTCTCTTGTCCCTTTCTCACAAACATAAATGTCAAAGTGACAGATAAGGACAAACCAGTTTTAGCGGCTTGTTAACTAATAGAGGCTTGATTGACATTTATGAATAAGGGGGTTAGAGTTTACCGAGTTCCCGCGTACTAATAAAGACTCAATTGACACTCACAAGTCGACCGGGTCCGCGCCTATTATTAGTACGTGACACAGCTAATAACTTCACCGATACTGTGCACTATATCACTTCTCTTAACTTCACTGTTACTCCACTTTAACAACTCACTTCCATATTCTCTTCGATTCCCTCTCCGATCCGACGACGACGATTCTCGAATATTCTAATCCCATACATTTTTCTTTAAATGTTCTTAAGCACCGAATATTCCATTCAGTTACTTCTTCTATAACTTTCCATACTACTCAGCGTAATTAAAATGTTATCATTAACACTTTAAAAACATATTACAAAAAGCATTTCGGTCGCTGGGATCGAACCCGGGTGTGTCGGCTCCATAGACCAATGTCTATACCGCTGGGCCACGGATTAGTTGTAATGAATTTGTAACGGCGAATTTTCTAATATCTTGCTGACGTGTCTCTATAGCAACGAAACTGTTATATCCCCTTCGCAACAATACTGTAATTATACAGTTAGAAGTACAAAGCATTCCAGCCGTGCTAACATAGAAATACTATAATGTATAGAATCACAATCACGTCGTAAAAATGGCTCCGTAAAAGCCGGTACATGTGCACATAATTTAAGCGGGGATTGTCGAGCGGAGCCGAATACTTCCGAGCACGTGCTTGATATTCACAATTCCTTCTGACGTACGAAAACTTCATCTTAGAAAACCAGTATAAGCCTGACCTCCGATTATGCATAGTCGTTACGAATCTCAAGGTCCAGATATAATAGAACGTATGGTGAGGCAAGTCTAGACAGGTTGTGAATATCATAGTGTTTGACAAGACAACTTGTCATTGCCGGTTGCTTGCATAATGTTTAGAGCCTAAATGCAGAAATTCAAGCAGAACTAAAAAGAATATAATTTTTAAGAAAAAAAAAACCGACTTCAATGGGGGAGTCCGGTGAAAGATTATTAATCTTAGATGGTGCACTCTTAGATTCCGTACAATAAAATACAAAAATGGCTATAAGTATGTTTATAATGGTAGAAGACTAAATTTTTCAAATCGGTTAAGAAATGACGGAGTTATGGAGTAACAAACATTAAAAAAAAAAAACATACAACCGAATTGATAACCTCCTCTTTTGAAATTTTGAAGTCGGTTAAAAATGGTGGGTTATCTTATTTTCAGTAAGTACCAATCTTTATTGAATTAGAATTTGTATTTAAAAGGGTCAGTACTCGTTGTTATCATAGCGTAATTTGACAATCTCCAGAATAAAATATCTGTGGAGTAGCTACCACCTTACTAATTATAGTAATTCCGAAAAGTTAGTTAGTAAAAGAATAATACCTATATGTGAAATTATGTTTCTTCAGCATGCAACTGTACTGGGATAACACTAGCTAGAATGATGATGAGGACGTTTGTTGGTGATAAGGTCTTGCAAATTTTAAAATGTTTTAAACTTAAACTATGATTTATGACTAAAGTACCTATTGATAATTCCAATAAAGTGATTAAAGGATGCTTAAATTTAAGTTAAGATAGTAAAGTTATACGTATATACGTATACCTATACGTCGACATGTCGCGGCGTCATGTTGCTCCGGCCGTGATTTCGAACCCAACTGCAGACGGCAGCAGCAGATGGCAGCGCCGTCTTCCAATTAGTTCTGAGTGTTCCGCGAGACAACACGACTGACGTGTTTTTGAAATTTGAAATAAGGGATCGCGATTTACTTTTGTATCTTTTGTTAAAAGAAGAAGAAGACGATGATTATGATTTAATTATACAGGTATATATATGTAGAGAAAAAAGACACGCCAAGAACCTTAAAGGATGACGTAGAGCCGCTATACCCGTGCGACTACGAGGGACGGAAATGCTCTTGTGCTGCTAAATTGAGAACATTTTTAACATGTGTAATTTGAAAAGTAATAATAAAACTTGATTTTTCATTATTATGAATTGATATCAACATATTTCGACCACGTCACATAGTTCAAAAAATATGAATGCGAGTCCATTTCGAACTGAGATTTAGTTCGGGACTGTGATTCTAGGTATTATAAGAGCTCAATGCGTGCTAAACATTAACACGTTCCCTGTCCGAAGGCCCCCAATGCGGGGACATGAAGCTTTTTTTCAGGAGTCCGTGTCCCCACTGTGGGTCCACGGGTTGTTCACGGCTACGAACTACAACTGTCACTTGGACTTGTGACATTGAAGGATAATTTTGTATGGGGACAGCGAACGTGTTAATAAATCCCTTAGGGATTCCAAAAATAGCGCGAATTAGTCGCGGGCACAAGCTAGTATGCTGAAACGGGAAGTTTGTTTGTTTGTCTGTAATCTACGCTGTGAACGACTGTCGATTCTGATGTTTCTGAAACGACCTAACGTTAGTCAGTTTGCGCTCGTAACAGAGACACCTAGCGGTAAATACAGTAAACTCCCATTCCCGTGCGAGTCCTAACGTTGAGTTAAATTGCATCCTATATGTCATATCATGACCGTAATAGGAACGTATCAGGCAAGGAATTTAACACGACACGCCGGACTACTACGCCCACTAGAACGTGTAACCAGCATTTAATACCCGTGCATAACCGCCGTGCCGGCTGACGCTCCGTGCACGGCACGCGACGGTGCTGGTCGGTGACGAAACGTGCTAGTGGGCATAGTCTCATACTTTACAATACAAATAATATTTTATTGCCTGACACGTTCCTATTACGGCCATGGTATGATACGGTGTAGTGGGCAGAGACCTTTAGGGTTGATATTCAAGATAAAGAGTACTTTACATTTTAATTCAGTATATATATGTACCTATGCCCAATTTCAACAAAATCCGCACGACCCGCACGTACAGATAATATTGTACGCAGGTACAAATTTTTATGGGTGCCGTCTTGTCGTCATATCAAACAGGCCTCTATTTCACTTTATTTAACTTAACATTGTTGGTATTGTTGATATTTGACGATACTATCGAACAAAACACAGCGAGTAGTCATCAATGGGACCACGTCAGAAGGATCAAACTTTGCTCTCTGAGTACCCCAGGGATCAATCCTGGGCCCCTTCTTATTTTTAGTGTACCTCAACGACTTACCAAAGCTTAAGGGCAAGGTAATCATGATATAGTATTATTTGCAAACCACACACCTCTGATTTCTAAAGTTGAAAGAAAAGAGAATACCTTCGACCGTATTAACGATGCATTGTCCACCATTGTGAATTGGTTTAAAGCAAAACCTGCTTTTAAATGCAAAGAAGACGAAAGGCATAACATTTACCCAATGTTAAGTACATAAACAATACGGAGATTAAATTAAAGTTCAATAATCTAGAATTCGAAGGCAAAACTGTATTATAGCCCGTATACTTAGCTAGTACTATATCATGTAAACTAAGCTCCACAGCCTACGCAGTGCGGCGAATCACACAGCTCACAAACGCTGAGATAGCTAAATTGGTGTACTACAGTGTTATGTCCTATTGGCTATGTGCGAAGTAGGTGGTGGGGGTAAACTAAGCGATCGCAGCGCACACCATGGCAGAAATGTGTAATTTCCGGGGACTTATATGTCAAATTTACTTCGACGTTTCCTATTGGTTTCCTACGATTCGTTTCGTTTGTATTTATTTATTTATTTTCTTATTTATTTCAGTCAAATTTCCAGTAAGGGGTCTTTCTCGCTTACTAAAATAAATAAAATATTCATGTGTCATTATTTGACATCTCTGAGTTTGACATTGCCCCGGGACCCGTGACGTTTGACGTTTCTGACGTGCACATAGCCAATAGAATCCTTTGCATTTAAAAGCACAGATTCGGTCGTACATGGAGTACTGCTGCCACCTTTGGGATGGTTCCGCCAAGTACCAGTTAGCGGCCTTGGATCCAGCGGTTGAATCTAAGTTACAGAGCTTGGAACACCGTCGTCGAGTCGCTTGTTTGTCTGTGTTCTATCGGATACATTTTGTAAAGTGTGCACAGGAATTACATGATTAAGTTCCGCCCTCCCCATTCCATCATCGGACGTCCAGACGCGGTGAGCGGTTGCATCCTTACGTTGTCAGCCTACCATTTATTCGCACGAAGCGATTTGCTTCTTCTTTTTTAATGCGAACAGCTAAGGACTGGAATTTACTGCCGCCGTCTGTATTTCCTGATACATATAATCTGGGTCTCTCGAAGACAAGAGTGTATATATTGCTATTACTGAATCAGTGAGCAATATCTTAGGCCTTGTCATCGCTTTCCATCAGGTGAGACTAAGACCAATAGCTGGTCAGTCTATCATTAAAAAAAATGAATTAGGAGCTTGTATCTCTTTAAGAGAAAAAATCAAAGGGGCAAATATTATCAAAGTAGCATCTCAATACATTTATAAGAACATTATAATTATATGTGCGGAAAAATCTTCACGAATTCAAACTCAACAGCGATATCCACGACTACAACACAAGAATGAAAAATAAGCTTGCAGTTTCAGCCTGTCTTCTGCGTCAGCATATGGTTCGTGGGAAACTGTATACGCGTTTATAATAAATAAATATAAAAAATATATTTTTATTTCAGATCATTCTCGATCCACACTTATGTATTCATACTATTGTATATATTGTTAGGTGTATATCAATTATTGTTTGAATATTTGAATTTACAGACATAATAATGTCATCATCCTCCTAGCGTTATTCCCAGTACAGTTGCATCCTGAAGGATGCCTGGGGTCCGCTACATAATCCCAAGAATTGGCATAGGCACTAGTTTTTACGAAAGCGACTGCCATCTGACCTTCCAACCTGAGGGGGAAACTAGACCATATTGGGATTAGGCTTGTCAAGTGAGTGGGCAACTTGACTGTTATAGGTTCTCAAGCCGCCCGGAGGCCTCTATTTTTATTTTTATTTTTATTTTATTTATTGGAGAAGCAACAGAAATAAGTACAATATTAGGTACAATGAAAGTATTTTAAACATTAGGTGTGCACCTACTTCCTTAAACGCTCTCACTAAGAGATTTACTTATATTGCAACATAGGTAAGCAAAACAATACAGAAAACCAAACACACTCTAAAAGCTAAAGGTAAGCTATAAGTAAAGTAAAATATAAGCTAAAAGTACTAACAATAAAGGAATACATATAAAAAATATCAAGTTTCAGCTAAGGTATCGAGAATTTGTTTTTAGAAAAAAGGTCTGCTTGAATTAAAAATATCTATTGATGTAAAAGATTTGTTGAATGAATTGCAAAGGCGACGTAATGGTGCGCGTTTACCGGCGTTAGACGAGCTGGTCGGGACGGCAAACATGGCGGCTGAGCGTGACGTACAGCGTGACGGGACTCTAAACCGAATGCTCCCGAGCAGCTCCTTGCAGTTATAATTGTCCCTGCATATATTGTACAGGATCGTCATATCAGAGCATTTTCGTCTTGATTCAAGGGGGGTTAGTTTGTAATGTATTAATAAGTCTGAGTAGGACATATATTGGCCAGTTGAGCGTCTGTGTGTTGCCCGCAAAAACTTTTTTTGTATCATTTCAATAGCATTTGAATATTTGGAATAAAACGGATTCCAAACAATTGAGGCATAGTCCAGGTGTGGACGAATAAGAGCTTTGTATAGTATGATGTAAGTGGATGAATTTTTAAAAACTTTTGCTGTTCTTAATACAAAACCTAGCATTTGGTATGCCTTAGAGATGATTCGCTCAACATAACAGTTAAAATCTAGTTTATTGTCAAATAATATACCTAAGTCCCGCACTGTGGACACATTTGTGATGACCGTATTGCCAATCTTAAATTCTGAGTCAATCGTCCTATTTTTATTTTTAGTAAAACGCATATGCAAACATTTGTCGCCCGCCAACTGAAGTTTATTGTCATGGCAGTATGCTGTGAAATTGTTGATGTCATCTTGAATTAAGATAATATCATTACTACATTTGACAGATTTAAATATTTTTAAGTCGTCTGCAAACATTAGAAAACTAGTTTCTAAAACACTTTTTTATATCGTTAATAAATATAATGTACAGTAAGGGGCCCAAGATAGATCCTTGAATTACACCAGACGACACATTTGTGAAATCTGACTTATACCCATTCACGGCTATGACTTGGGTTCTGTTCGAGAGATACGAAATAAACCAACGTAGGAGATTGCCTCGAATACCGAATATCTAACTTGGCTTAACGACTGCTATCATAGACAGCAACCGGGATCAACGGCTTAACGTGCCTTCCAAAGCACGGGAGCGCTCAGTTAGTAACCACTCAAAGCGGTCACCCATCCAAGGACTGACCTCGCCCGACATTGCTTAACCTCGTATACCGCACGCGGTACGCGGGCGCCGCTGGGCCACGAACGCTCCAGAACAGACATAATAATGTATTATTCAATTTCTATTGCACAATTCGGACACAAAAAATTATAAACTACTTTTCTGAAGAAACCGAAATTTGTTGTGGGTAACATTCTAACGATTACCTTATATCGCAAACATTATATGGTTAACGTGTACTTCACTTGTTTTCCTTTTATAAATACACATTTACAGTGAAATAACTTAAAAATATGCAATCACTATACACTAGTAGTATTTTTACGGAATATAAAAAATAACAATATAAAATTCTATATATGTGATTTTAATTATGATATTTAAAAAATGGATACCAATTTAGTATGTAAAAAAATGTTTGTGAGCCCTTAAAAGTGAAATTATCCCAACTGTCAGAATTCCAAGGAATTAAAAATAAGGGTGTAGTGAATAATCCGTTCCCTTCGTGAAAACTCGGCATACGACCAGACTCGAAGTGGCTACCGACTATCGTATTAAATGATTGACAGGTCTATGTGAAATTTAATCAGTAAATGTCAAATGTCACAGTTAAAACTGGTAGTATTTCGCCATTTGCCAAGACAGATGTTAAATAATACGGTAATTAATTGATCTTGTTCGGTTCTAGTCGTATTTCGAGTTTTCACGATGGGAACTGATTATTCACTACATCAGCTGCTGAGCAACCTGACCCCCGTGCAAACAAAGTTTTATGCAAGGGGAGGGTGACGTTTCTCTGCAGCTGACTGTGCACACAAAGATGTGCACTCGTATATGTGAAATAAATAATTTGTAGATACTTAAAAATACTGTTTGAAAATAACGAACGTAAAGTGACGTCCATGTACAGGGGTTGACGTTACACGTGCACAAAAAAGTTTAGTTACTCGTAGCTATTTCTTTTCATTTCATTTCATAAAAAAAAAGTCCCGGCCAGAAATCTTCGGGATTTCAAAAAGTACCGGGACTGCAAACCCTAATTTCAACATGAGACTATCCAATTGCCGTAGTAAAAATAGTCAGTAAAACTACAAAATTATATTTGTATTACAGCTACATGTTTGCGAGTTGTACACTATGTAAATATAACTTACAACTGTACAAAATATGAACACGTTTAGGACAACTGTCAGCTACCAATTCATTCATTCATTTCAGCCTGTAAACGCCTCCTTTTGTTCGCCACTTTGCTATGTTCTGAGCTAGTCTCATCCACGACTTCCCTGACGACTGCCAAATTTCATCGCACTGGTGGTCTACTGATCTGTGTTCTAATCTTCTCACCAATCTGTGACCGCTTTGGAACATGTGCTGTCGTCTCGTCTTGCCAAGTATCCCGCCCATCTCCACTTAAGTTAGGCTAACCTTATACCTACCCACGTCCGAAAATTGTCGACATTTTTTTTTTATTTTTTATTATTAAAAATATTATTTGGATCTATAATTTTTATTGAACAAAAATATGCAGACGTATAAAATATATTTAATCTTTTATTGAATTAGGCACTGGTGGTTAGGGATCTGCCTACGAAGATGATGGTACTGGTGTCGAACAAATATTTGTGATGTTGATGACCGTGAATATTTCTTTCTGAGTCTTGGATATTTGAAATAGTATTTACTTAATGATCGCTGTCCATTCAATACATCGTCGTCTAGTACCCCTAACACATGCCTCATTGCGCTCACTACTCGTATTGGGCCAGTCAGTTTTGTGTAATACTGTCCCTAATTTTCATTCATATCATATATTATTAAAGTGTCAAATGTTTTGTTTTAATTTTAACATAAGTACAAAATATAATTTTTCATACTCATTCAATCTATACAAAGCAGTTTTCGTGGAATCTCTTTTAAAAATAATTCAAGAGTATGCCATACTTATCCGCACATAAAATTTTAATGTTTACATCGGCTATAAAATACCTTGTCAACTGTACGGATTGCTGAACGTAAACTATCGTTGCTTATCTAAAAAATAATTGCTCACAATGCTAAAAATGAACCTCATACGTGCAATACCGAGATAAGAATCAAATGTTTATAACATTGAGGTCAGCATCAGCAACTCACTTAGCCGGAGCAGCATGGAATATTTTGGACAACAATGGTTAACTATGAGCCAAAACTTTATACTTAACTGACAGACAACTTAGAAGAGTAAAAATCCCCCGACATCTTCATTTCTAAGTTCTATATCTCAAAAACGGCTAAACCGATTGTGATAAAACATGTCTAAGAATCATTGCTGAAAAACTTGCTTTCAAATAAAAAAACCTTATCAAATCGGTTATTAGAGCTTCGATGCCACAGACTGACGTATACACAGATACACATGTTAAGCCTATAACGCTCTTTTGCGTTCCGCGTCGGGGGTCAGAAACAAGAGGTCTGGGCGGCATGGACTCAGACATCTCGCGTTTACTTCGCGCAGGCACCGATTAATGTTCGGCCACACGGATGCTCAAAATACGGTGACGGTACGGTATCACAGTGACGAGATACAGCAACTTAAGAGTTAAAAACGTCCCGCATGAGGCACGTCACTGCGTTAACGGTACTTCTGTGTATTTTAGCGACCTACTACGTATAAGCGTCCAACTTGATCAATTCGCAAACCAGCATATGAAGAAACGTTACACATCAACAATGGTATACAGAAGAATAAAAACCGCACGGCAATGCTGTAGGCGCTTGTTTAATTTTACGAGTATGTCAATTTAATCATTTGCCTGACACGTGGCTCTATCTCTTTCGTTTTGTACGACAAGATGCAAAACGAGATAGCTGCATATAAAGGGCAGAAGGCGTATAATAAATTGCTTACGATTACGAAACAACCTAAAGAGGAGGCATCAAATAAAGTTACATATAGAGAAACACGCAAAGCCTGCCAGATTTTATATAGAAAATATCGTGAGTTTCAGAAATGTTTAATAAAAATGAAAAGTGTCACTCACGCATTTATGGTTGAATATAAACAAATATATAACCGGTACGCGGTTCTTAATCATGAGCGCACGCACTGCCGGCGGCACGTTTAGCGGTAGCGTGCTAATCGTGCCGCCACCGGTTTGAAACACTTCGATCGATATTCTACTTGTAAAGACGTGAGTGACCCATTATATTATATTTAAATCACACAGCCAGATCTGTATACCTTCCGTAAGTCCCATGATGAACGCGGTATCCAAAGCGTCAACGATAGTAAGCCCTAACGAGAACCAATCGGACGGCATCCCGGACAAAGGCTTCAGGTTATCATGTCCCCAAGCATGCTCCTTGTAGCCTCTCCATGCGTGTCTGAAGCTTTCCACGACGGCATATTGTTTAGCGTTTGTGGGACCTGCAATTGTAAAAGGCGACCGTCAGCTTTGTCCAATACTTTGACAAACATGCTAGGAAATTTTGTGTTATAAGCGTTCTACAAACTAGCCAATTTCTCGCGAAAACCGTTCAAAATTGAATTAATTGGATGATAGCTGCTCTTTTCAGCGAGTTATGGGTGGTGGCTCTTTCTTTTCAGGTTGTTAGTGACAAATTGGTAGCTCTGTAGAGCGCTTTATGCTCGTGATAATGGCTTACAAAGCACAGTGTCGGGCCAGTGCAGTACTGATAACTCGGTAGCTGTGAGCCCTGGGAGACCATATCTTCACAGATCTCTTTTGGAAAGCGAAGCTTCTCTCTAAGCGATTCAAACCTAAAAGACCAGAGATCGGTACAGACCACGACCCAAAGGTACAAATTGGACATTGAGCTTCCAATAATTTGGTCTGCGGTCATGGCTGCACGTTGCCGCTGTCAAAGCCAAGAAAGCCCCCGGACCAGACCAACTCACGGCTGAGATTTTAAAAGCAATGCGGTCAGCTGGAATAGACGTTAAACTTAAAATGTACAACGACATCTGGGTTATGTTATAGCATAACGACTGGAAGAATTCGGTGATACTGCCACTTCACAAGATAGGTTCCACTACAAAATTTGACATCTATTTGGCCCTCTTATATCTCACGCTAGCAAGGTTTTGCTACATATAATTAATTAATTAAAACATAAATCTTAATGTACAAAAGGCGGACTTAATTAATAATAGTATTCGGCACTTCTTGTACTGGCAGATTCAGCAGAAAGAGACAGGTTTCGTCAAGGGTAAACATACTCGCGAAACGATCCTAAATGTACTGTCAATTAATAGAAATAGGCTCATGACACAGATCAAAGAATACTAGTACTCATGAGTTCAATACTTCAATCATCCTATGCTTTATCGATTATGCTTGTAGCAAAGCCTTTGACTGCGTTGTTTGTTTAGACCTCTTGTTGTTTTTTTTTGTCTATGGAAAGTGCTAAGGGAGTTTAAAACATTTGGTAGCTCTTATATATTAAAACCCTGTAATCAGCAACGAAGGTGTCGTAAAAATTGACAAAGTAACTTCGACAATCGGCCCCTTTAAAACTTGGGAGACAGGGATGCATTCTGTCACTCATAGTTTTCAATACCTATGGATAATACATAATCAGAAGAGCTTCCGATAACTGGGAGGGAGCAGTCACTATCGATGGCAGCAAAGTAGATGATACTACGCTTCTGGTCGACAATGGAGCGAAAAAGGTTGACATTTTAGGTAGAATGGAGGATTAGTCTCGAAATGGGCCTCAAGATCAATCAGAGCCAAACACAATTTTATTTATCTCTGCGCGGACATCAGCAACACCTGTTCTTGTGAAAATGAAATCAGGAGGCGCATAAGAATTCAATTTTGCAAGCTACAAGGCATATGGAGGAAGCGCAAGATCTCACGCAGAACAAAAACTAAATTGGTCAACTCTCTTGTCTTCTGTCTTCTCCATATTCAGCTACGGAGCTAAGACTTGCTTGCGAGCGCATATTGATTCTTTCAAGATGTGAAGCTGCAAGAAAATGATGTTAATTCCTTGGACTGCTTTTTGCACAAGCAAAAAGCAGCCCAAGGAATAATATTACTGTTAAAAACGGGGTAGAAACCATGTACATATACTCGCTTTTTCGAGCTTCCGATATTTTGGCAGCTCAACACCTTGGTTCCGTTCTACCCTAGGCACCTAACTACACGTTGAACTACACGATGCCAAGCATAGGTACAGATGGCGGGACATCGTCAGGGAGAAACTTGTTCCACGGGAACTTCACGACCCACAGCAATTAAGAACACGGCGCGAAGAGGAGGAGGAATAGGAGACTGTTATATATATTTATCGAGTTGGGTACACTGCGCATCTATTGTAGGTTTGATTAATGATTTCATTAAAATTAAACCATTATGATTGTTTTTCGTATTTTTTAATAAGTATCGAAATAGCTCGATTTCCTGGTACCGGTTCTGACAAATATGTAGTTTCAACTATTGTTTCAACAAGTGAAGTCGAACAATTTTTGAGTTATCGCTGAAAAACTGCCTCACCCTAGCAAACAGAAGTAAGTTTCCTGAGTTTCCTATGGAGATACGACCTTTTTTAATTAACAATATATAATAGTGGTTTTAAATTAGGGCTAATAGTAGTATGCACGGATCTTTTATTGTGAGCTTTTTAGTCCTTTGTGTCTACACTACACTCATTTACATATGACGTAGGTATATCCTTACGTCAGCCTTTCTACGCCTATAGATGCGCAATACAAAGAAAACAGACTTGAAACAATGACTGTCGACTAGGAGAGGGGTTCGATTTAAGAAGCTAATTTATAAATTTAAAAACCACCTTCAATTTACTTGGTAATAGTCGATTAACTATCTTAATTGAAATATCCTATTACTATCCATCAAAAATCTTTACTGAGGAGTTCAGGCGGCCAGTTCTGCTCTTCATCATCTTCACGTCACCACATGGTACTTTTCGAAAGCAGTTAGTAGGTACATGTTCACTAAGAATAAACAGAGGCCCAGTGTCAACCAGTGACCAGGGTTCAACCAACATAGAGAGATCATTGGCATAACTCAGGGGCATAATAAAGGATGGAAGTTGAGGAGTGCTTCGACTTGACGGTGTCAACGTGTTACTTTAAAAATACTTAAATCGCTATAGTTAATTAAGTATGCCTATAAAAATTAAGGAGTTCCTTAGATTTCTCCAGGATCCCGTCATCAGAACCTGACTCGATGACAATGGGATAAACTAGACAGCATACCCTTTCAAACAAAAAAATACCTGTCTAAATTGGTCTAATAGTATATCTAAAATCTCCGACGAATTGAGAACCTCCTCTTGTTGTAGTCGATTAAAAATAGTTTTACTCCAGTGTAATTTTGTCAATTGTTATGTCAATACAATATGAAAAACTTACCAGTAAAAACTGGCCTCTCATTCAGTTCGATTTCAAAAGCAGGCTTATTGGGTAATACTAGTTCACCGGCAGGCTCATTGACTAGAGACAAATTTTTCACAGGCTCCTGAAATAAAATGTAAATATGAATAAATAAAAAAAAAACAACCATACACTAGGCCTCCGCTATGTTCGTCGCGGAATGAAATGTTCGTCACTTTTAGGACCTTAATTCCATTAGAATAGAGTCGGAAATTCACGAACCTTTGTATTGCTCGACTTTAGCGAATATACATATATTACGTTCGATATGTTATGTGTATGTATGCGTTGGCTGGGTGTGCCCCACTAAGCAAGGCCCCCGATATTCATAAACGTCTACGGCCACGTTTAAATTTAAATTAAAAAAGTAACGCTCGTCAATATAAACGCAATTTCAATTTCTATCATATAGCAAAAATGTTATATACGAAATTAAATTGCGTGAAATAATGTGTCCCAGTTTTAGTCATAGAACGTTCAGTTAATAATAGAACAGGAACACATGTTTCTTCAGTGAATAATGGGACTAAATGATGTTCTATTTTAGAACTTGACACACATTTCCACATTCAATTCTCTTTAAGTGGGTAACATATACATCCCATGAAATCATGTAAGTGTGTAAGAGATAGCATTATAAGATTATCGTCTGACATCAGTTTTATTTGGAGATACTATGTAGCTGGTAGTCAATGAGTACTTCCATTATGACCACTGTACTACTAATAAATTTGCCGTTTGACTCTCTTCAGAGACATGCTGTGAGAATCGTAGGCGATCCCAAACTTAGCAGCTATATTGAAGCATTAAGTTTAAGGAGAAACTTTGCCCCATTGTGCTTGTTCTATTGCTTGTATAATGGGTTGTGCTCGGAACTGTTTGACATGATGCCCACAGCCACTTTTTACCATTGCACTACTCGCCATCATTAGGGCATTTGTCTTCACACTTAGAACCTAAATGGTCAGTTGGTCATGTTCGGTATGGTTTCAGAGGAATATCATCCCTCACATGCTTCGGTAGTAGAATGAGCTCCTTGCCGAGGTTTTCCTGAAGGACTACAGTATGGGGTTCTTCAAGAAAGGAGTGTTACATTTTTAAAGGGTAGGAAAGCGCATATGACACCCTTGGAGTTGCAGGCGTCCATAGGCTGCTGCAGGGCTCGGAAACCGGTATTCTGTCCATACAAAAATACCGGTATTTTTTTAGTTCTTATCGTTCTTTCGTCTACTATTTCATGTTTAATCAGGCAATCTAACAATATGAAGTAATAACCCAAATACATTATTGAGTCCTACATAAAGAGCATAAAATAATTAAAAATATTTGGCTATTTCAGGATTTTGAGATTAACCGGTTCCGAGCCCTGGGCTGCTGTGATCGCTTACCATCAGGAAGGCTGTATGCTTGTTTGCCACCGACGTGGTATTAAAAAACTTTGAGTAGTACACAATACGCATACTTGGACTACTGTTTGATAGGTACAGTTGAGTTCAAAAGTATGTGCACAGAAAAAGTGATATAAATTAAAATGTGAGTCTTATTGTAAAGGGCATAAGGCCAATTAGTGTTTTAAACCTTTGGGGAGGATTTTTTGTTTAAAATATGTTGATCAGCATTTTCTTGTTATTTAATCCCGTAGAGAGCAGATCATAATAAGTCTCCAAGTAATTTTATAATCGAAATATACTTTATTTATAACCCATTAACAATGGGTTTAAATGCATCATAAATTGATGTTTGATGGTTTAAGCCCTGTCACATCAGTCACAGTAAAATAAGTGTTTAATGATATGTATATGTTTCATGACTTATGACATGTTTGTACCAAACTAGAATGCAACCTGCCTTATATGCAGAAACCAAAGAATGCTATGGATGCCTGTGACTTCAGTAGACAAGTGTGGTGGTTACTTACCACTGGCAGCAGACTAATATCAGGTTTTTCCTCAGGTTTTGATTCCCTGGCAGTGTACAAGAGTATCCCAGCAGTAGCCGCAATAACTATTATAGCATATACAATGGATCTCTGTAGACGGGACAAGCGATTCCATCTCTGCAATTACAACTAAAGTTCATAGATACATCGGTTAAGGCCAAATGAAACATGAATAAAAGACACCTCACATATAAATAAAATTTATCAACTGTTACTTTTTGTTCATTTGAAATTCTGAATTTTTCTTCTTAGTATATTCATAATACATTATAGGTTCAGGCTTTACTTTACCAGCTTTCAAAAGTCTAGACTGTAGTCACACTAGAAAAACTGTGGCTTCATAAACAGCCTAATACATAAAATCTGCTCTTGTAGAATCAAAATACACAACATTATATAGAACTTGCCTCCTTGAGAATAAAGGTATTCCCTATTTCCATGACAAATATATATGATACGGAACTGAATCACAACACAACAGCTACTGTTGAAAGTCTCAACACAAATGGATAGTGGGCACTATCTGTTTTAATTATATTATCATAATGAGTAGGCATTCATTTTGTCTTTATTATGATGTGTTTAATGAATAATTGCTTCAACATTGGAATGATTATTATTCAGTGCAGATTGGCAAGAACTATAATGGATTGTTTTGTATACACATATATTGAGTCTCAATAGTAGTACTTATATTCATAATAATGATGAATGAAAATGTCCTCTCGTCATATAATCTGCTTTAGCCTAATAATCAATACAAATAATAAGTATTCTTACCCGTATAATTTTTCTATGAGATATTGACTGATTCTGATCATTTATAAGAATAGATGTGTCTACTACGGGGCTCCATTTCTTATCACTAGTCGGCAGGTCGCCGCTGTTCACTGCAATTTGGGTTTCAACCCCAGGACTCCTCATTATGAAATATATTTCACAAAAATTTCATCCTCCATACATAAGTTTTATTATGGAATAGGGTGCGCTAATAAAAGAAGAGGATTACTATTTTTGCAAGTATGCGTATATGTTAATTATGTAAATTCTAACCCATTTCCTCAATCAGGAAAATTAGGAGCTCGCAACGTGGAAGTTCCACGTCTGCAAAGCCGGCACCATTGCCGTTTTCTAATACAATTTTTATATTTTTATTTCGTACCTTCGTCGGTACGGTACGGCACGAACTGTCAAATAACTTATTTCATTTTAAAAGGATGGGTGGCAATGGATGACGTAGTATGCAGCCACCTAATATTCAACGAACTTTTTCTAGTATTTTCATATTATTTCATTTTTTTTGCATTGAAAATTAATCTAAAGTAAACAATAATAATAATCTTAGTCACCTGGATTCCCTAGGGAAGTAACTAATAACTAATTGCCTTGTTGCAGTCATGTCGCGCATTTAGTGGTGTATTAGGGAACTGCTAGATGTCACTATTTTGAATTCATTAGACCGGTTCACGACCGGTTGCCTGAATCAGTCAAGTCAGGCGTCTAGTGGTGTATTAGGAAAATGTTAGATGTCGTTAGTAGTGGTGTAAAAGATTTGTGTTTGGTGGTGTTGGTTCCAATGATATTTTAAGTATCATTGGTTGGTTCAGTTAAACTTTGCAAAAGAGCTTGAAAAGAGGCAACACACCCGGTTGTGGGTTAATCTAATGTAATGAATGACAGCAAATTTAGCAATGCAACCTTTTTTTTAAATTATTTATTGGTACGTTGTATAGATAGGTAGATAGGTGTAGTATCTGGCTGAAAAAAAATGGTAAAATTATTTGTCAGTACTGTATCTAGATTGTTGTGGTGATAATTTTTGTAACATTACTTAACGTTTGTAGTTATTTTATTATATTTCTGAAACTCATGATTGCATAACATTTAAAAATTTATTGATGCCTCAAACCGAATTTTGGCCGTTTAGTAGTTATAAGAACGTTGATGAATCTAACTTCAAGGAAGAATCTGTAGTAAGTGTCAATGACTTCTACATCTTCTATAACTGATAAATATTGCTAATTCTACCTGCCCCAGATTGACAAGTGTAGTAAACACAATTTTATCTTCGACTTCCACTATTTTTAATATAATTAAAATGGTAGGAACAATCAGCCAAGGAAATGGTCTACCAGTTTTAAACCGTCATTATATCAGCTGAAAGACATCCACTGCTGGACATGGGCCTCCCTCAAAGAGTGATACAATGATCGGTCCTGCGCCACCCGCATCCAGCGGATTCCCGCGACCTTTACCAGGTCATCTTTTAAACCTTAACGTAGAAAAGTGGTCAACTACTTTATTAGCTTGCTGTACCCACTGGCATTTACCGTCATAAAATTGGGGGAGGCCTATGTCCAGCAGTGGACGTTCTTCAGCTGATATAGTGGGGGTGATATGGTGGTGGTGGCCTACTGGAGTAAGAATATTGTAAGTAAATAGTTGTGCACATACGAGGGGCACACCGAAATGATCGGAAATGGAATAATTCGAACTGAGTTAGGATAAAACCTTTTGTGAGAAACGTTAAATCTTTAGTAACCATAATGACTTTAAAACAATCATGAAAAAGGTACAATTTTTACTACCTATAAGTTTGTCAAGTCGGCTCGTAAATGATTGAGAGCTCATATTTTTAAGATTCCGTAGGTACCTCAAAAGGAAAAAAAAAAGGAACTCTTATAAGATCACTCGTGTGTCTGTCCGTCCGTCCGTCTGTCACAGCCAATATGCAAATTAATTTGAAAATTGGTAACTACACACCCATCAAAAACATAAATGTGAAAATTGGAGCCAAGTTCAATATTAAGAATATGCGATGCTGGATGGTTGTCGTCTTCACGGACAAAAGAATTGAGATCTAAATGGGTGCCAAGTTCCGTAGATTCTCTGTAATGGTGCCAAGCCCGGCACTTCATTGTTTACAGTCGTAAAAATTTGAGGTGGTGAATATTAATAAAAACTTTTCGAATCGATTTTTGGAATGAATAAGATTTAAACTGTCTTGTCCAAACCAAAGGATGTACTTAAGTGCCGTGAGTTCCCTATGAAGATACGACTTTTTAGGGTTCCGTAGCCAAATGGCAAAAAACGGAACCCTTATGGATTCGTCATGTCTGTCTGTCTGTCCGTCCGTATGTCGCAGCCGATTTACTCGCACTACAATTATGAAATTTGGTGTGAAGGTGTAGGTGTGTTACCTACAAATGAACCTTAAAAATGATATAGAGGTTCCTAGAAAACTTTTCCATTTAATTCAACCGTTGGTGAGATATTAGCTGCCAAGTGGTAAATAGTGTACCCCCCCCCCTCTAATTTCCAAACTATGAAGTTTTAAATTCTGAAAAAAATCAAGATGATGTAAATACTTTCAACGATAATTGGTTTGAACAAGATAGGTTTAACGGATTTTGAGTTATTGCTGAAAAAACCGTCTTTCTAAAACAAAAGGGCCTAAGTGCCGTAAGTTTCCTATGAAGATACGACCTTATTTGATTAAATGTATTGTATTATAGTTTTAATTGTAGATTAGGAGATGTTGGTACGGAACCCTTCGTGCGCGAGTCCGACTCGCACTTGGCCGGTTTTTTTAGATTTAATGCATTTTATAGTGGTTTTAAATGTAGATCAGTCAGTAGGTGTCGGTACGGAACCCGACTTTGTGCGTGATCCGACACGCACTTGGCCGGTTTTTTAGTCGAGAACGCGTTTAGACCAAAGTCCTGTGGAAACGAAGTTCAGGCCCAACGGCCAACGGGTCAGCTATGTATTCGTGCAGGCGCGCGTTCCACGGCGACATGTCATTGGTTAATTTCATTTTAGTTCTCTACAGAAGTACAGAGCTGTCTTATGATATCATGAGTTCCAAAGAGAAAAAACATGTGATTGTAGTTTGGTGCACGAAGTCTTAGTTCAAACATTAAAGTCGACAAGTAGAAAAAGATAGTAAGAATTGTGCAGAACACTTTGAGCATGTTACTATGGCTATATCTACGGCTGGATATTATAAAATTTCATGCCTTCATCTAATTAAGTGTTAAATAATGTTAGGTATACTAAGTAAGTAGATTAAGTACAATTTGCAGTGCCCTTGTAGGGTTTTTGTTGAAAGCTTGTAAATATTTTTAAGACCTATTATATGTACAACGCAATAAAGAAGTATGAAGAAGTATGAAGTATGAAGTAATTGATTTGTTTTTATTTTTAACTAGCATAAACAGCTGGGTGAAATGGAAGGCGAAGTCAAAGAAATTCAAATGGAATTAGAAGCCATACGAAACGAACGGCTCGATATTTTGAATCGGAAACAACGAAACATTATTTACGGATCGGTACGATTTGTTTTGAACTATATACAATCCACCTATATGTAGGTACACTTGGCAATTTGTCCCCTTTCGCCGTGTACGTAACCGCAGGTTCATAATAATCATAACCAGTTACAATTGAAAACTTTTTATCCTTGTACCACTGTATTTGCAACTTTTTTTTACAATGCAACCGTTATGACGGAGCCCCGTTGTGCAGGGCTCTTATTTCTAGTCGGTTTGTCCGGCTGTTATCTGAAGCTACCTTACCTAACGAACCTAACCTGCCTAGTGTTTTGAGACCGCAACAGGATTCCTACGTATAAGAAAGGAAAAAAGAAATTCTCAGCTGGTTTCGGACGATATAGAAAAAATATTTGGTCGTAACTGGTTAATTCATTCAAATGTATTAATTCATTCAAAAATATCCCAACATTTAATTGACTTGATGCTCTCAGCTAACTTAACCTTAATTACTAAAGACCCTACAAGAGTTACAAACAAAACATCAACATGTGACTTAGTTTTTAGCAATTCAGTAGAGAACACCATTGTCACTATCGAGGAACATGGAATATCAGACCATAGAAGTGTATTGTACAGCCGAAGAATACAGAACCCGAATACGGGGAAAAATAAAACATGGTTTAACGTAAAACGGATATTTAGCAATAAAAACATGGAACTATTTGAATAGTAGCAAGCGTTAAAAAATATAAAATGGTGTGATATAATATGTCCCTTGAATAAAACGTTAAATGAAAATTATGAAATATTCGAAAACACATTACATAGAATACTAAATAAATATATACCAAAACGTAGAACATGGGTGGGTAATATAAATAGCAAGCCGTGGTTGACTACTGGATTAAAAAAATCGTGTAAGCACAAACGGTGCTTAAAAATGTTGGTAAATCAGTCACAAAATCAAGTTCTAATTAATCATCAAATGAATCGTTCGTCAAACAAAACAAGAACAATGTGGAACATAATTAAGAAAACAACTACTAAGAACGAACATAGTCAAAACTCCAAAAACTTTACATTATATATCCAAAATAAGCTAACAAAATCGCCTGAAATTATTGCAAATTCATTTAATGAATACTTTGCCACCGTGGGTGATTCACCGCACTTGCATACGCCCAGCGGAAGACCTCCACTAAATACTCCAATTAACTCTATGTACCTAAGCCCTGTTACTAAAGACGAGGTATCTAGTCTGATCCAGACTCTTAAAAATAAGCATAGTTCTGGAGTAGACGAAATACCGTCAACATTAATAAAATTATGCAAAGATTAGCTAGTAACAACCTTAACGGAGCTAATTAATCAGTCGTATAATGAAGGTGTTTTTCCGGAGAAACTAAAAGCAGCTAAAATCAGACCAGTCTTTAAAAAGGGGGGAAAAAATACTGAACTCACCCATTATAGACCTATAGCCTTACTCCCAGCTGTGTCTAAAATATTTGAGAGGTCTATGTCAAATCGACTATACAAATTTCTTGAGAAAAACAATATCCTGGACAAAAATCAATATGGCTTTAGAAAAAAACACTCGACAACTTTAGCCGTATATAATTATGTACAAGAGATATTTAACCACATAAACAATAAGAACCACGCCGTCGGTGTCTTGCTTGACATGTCTAAAGCATACGATAGAGTGCGCCACGACATACTACTAAACAAATTATATAATTCTGGGATTCGTGGAAACGTTTATAAATGGTTAAAGTCGTACCTAGAAAATCGTAGCCAGCATGTACAGATTGACTTTTATAATGAAAACACACGAGAAATACAGAGCATTGACTCGGATATTTGTTATGCAAGGGGTTCAATACCACAGGGTAGCGTCCTGGGGTGCGTAATGTTTTTGGTGTATATAAACGAGTTACCAAAAACATTAGATACATCATGCGTTATGTTTGCAGATGATGTGTCTTTGATGTTTAAAAGCACCGAAAGTGATGACTGTAATAAACAATTACAAAACACCCTCGTAACAGTAGACAGTTGGTTAAAGGATCACAATTTAGAGATAAACTTTAAAAAAACTAAATTAATTCAATTCCGACCATACCAGAAAAGTCCTTTGAATCTTTGTTTAACATCGGAAAATGGACAAATAGAAGAAGTAGAACATTTTACCCTATTAGGCATTACAATAGACACGAATCTAAATTGGAAAATGCACATTACAAAAACAAAAACAAAATTATCTAGATTTATATATGCACTTAGTATTTTAAAGGCAAATACAAATTATGAGACGGCACTATCGGCATACTATGCCTATGCGTATGCCTGGCTCCGTTATGGAGTAATCTTGTGGGGGGCCAGCACGGATGCTCATGATACAGAAGAAGTGCCTGCGCATTCTTGTAAATATACGGGGTACAGCCACATGTAAACCACATTTTGTAAGGAGCAAATTACTTACTCTCCCTTGTATCTACATTCTGGAAGTATGTATGTTCGTAAGGGAGCGCATGCACCTTTTCCGCCACATAAAAGATGTTCCAAATCGTAGGATTTCTACTCGCCATGAAAACAGACTTTGTTTGCCAAAATCAAACCTAGTGATGCACAGCAATATTATTATTATTATTATTATTATTTTAAATTATGGTAAATTCTTTTATGACATATGTTGTACATACATGTTAAACCAATAATCTGTTGTGACGTTGCTATGCCCTACCCGGGCCCATATGGGACTCAATGTACCTACTTAGTTATTAAGATCTGTACAAAACTATGGTTGCAATAAACGACTATGACGACTATGACTATGACTACAAACCTGCAGTTGCGTACGCGGCCGAAATCACGTCGACTAGCTCTGCTGCTGTTAGAGTTAAAAGTACGTACTTTTTGACCGACTTCAAGATTTCAAAAGAGGAGGTTATCAATTCGGTTGTATGTTTTTTTTAATGTTTGTTACTCCATAACTCCGTCATTTCTTAACCGATTTGGAAAATTCTTTTTTTATTGTAAGTATATATATCCAAGTTGGTCCCGTTTTTGTCAAAACGCAGTTTTGATGATGGGATCCATTAGGAATGGAGGGAACTCCACTAATCTTAAAGGAAACATATAGTGATTTGTGTGCTTTTATCAAAAAATCGAGCATTTTTATCCAAAAATGTGACATTTGATGAAGTGGAACTGCTGATGATGATCAGAACAGAACTCTTCAACGACGAAAAGTTCACGTTTGGCGATTTGTCCTCTTAGCTGTGTTTGTTAAGCAAGTTCTATTTTCACGATTAATTTTTGGTCGTGCTCGATTTCTGATGATGGGATCCATGAGGAATTGAGGGAACTCCTCAAATCTTAAAGGTAAACATATATAGGGATTTTTTGTTTTTACCAACAAATCGAGCATTATCATACAAAAATGTGACATTTGATGAAGTGGAACTGCTGATGATGATCAGAACAGAACTCTTCAACGATGAAAAGTTCTCGTTTGGAGATTTGTCCTTCTAGCTCTGTTTGTTAAGCAAGTTCTATTTTCACGGTTAATTTTTGTCATGCTCGAGTTCTGATGATGGGATCCATTAGGAACTCCTCAAATGTGAAAGGCACACAAATAGTGATTTTAGTATTTTCATGAACTAATCAAATCTTTGCCGGTTGTCGTCATAAACTGAAAAGGGTTGGGATACTGGGATTATGCATTCTAACACATTCATATCCCCATTGAGTACTATTTTGTAGTTTGTAATTCTCCAGGCAGGGCATCTGGATTCATTCGTAAGATAACATTGTTGGTAGGTACCTATTATGAGTTATTTTATTACTAAACAAGTTTTTATTCTTTAGCAAACCGACACAGAAGAAGCAATGCGAGACCATGGTCCGGGGCATCCTGTTACCAAATATCCCGAGGTGTGTAGTAACGTTTACATACATGGTTTAGGTTCGACTAGTGTAGTCCCCGCACTGGTTTGAAACTTATCCCATTCATCATCATCCTAGCGTTATTCCAGTACAGTTGTATCTTGAAGGATGCCCGGTGTCCGCTTCTAATCCCACGGATTAACGTTAGTTCAGTCGGTCGCTTGTGACCAACTTGTGACTGTCTAATCAGTAATCACTTCAATGTAATGTTTTTAAAATCATTCCTTTGATTAAAGAGGTAGAGTTAAAATAAAATGGGTCAGTTAAAACGTAATAATGAATGTTTTCTTGGTAGATTTTGAAGTTGCGCGAAGATCTGATTAAAGCAAAAAATGCCGCTGATGACGAGAGAGCGCAGCGGGAGAAATACGAAGAGAAACTCAAAGATCTAGAACATAAACTAAATGATATCTGCTCCGCTGAACTGGTAGAAAAGGTATAGCTATTCTTACGACTCCCTTGGCCGTAATAAATAAATGTAGCGTTGAAATTTTGCACACCATAGGCGGTACGTATAATAAAGAAAATATACATTCCGTTTTTAACAAATTTTACTCTTTTGTGAAACATAGTCTTCAGTTTTATTATATTTAACCTCCAGCCTACCTAGTAGTGATGAATAGAGATCACGTTTATGACAGACATTATTGGTACGAGTACCTATTACTCGTACATAATACATTTACATGGCGTGACAAGTATTGAGTAGTCTTATTTATTAGAAAGCTTAGCCCTTAATTTGGCAATGTATGGCAGGATATTCAAACCATTGGACCATATTTTCGTCTTTTTTAGGGTTCCGTAGTCAACTACGAATCTTTATTGTTTCGCCATGTTCGTCTGTCTGTTTTTATGTCCGTCTGTCTGTCGAAGGCTTTGCTCTGTGATTGTTAGTGCTAGGAAGCTGTTATTTGCCATGGATATAAAAATCTGACAAAGTGGTAAAATATCCCAAGTGACCAGTGACTTCTTACTTTTAATATAAACGGAAACCTTTTTGCAACCTCTTTTATAAGAAAGGGACTAAGCATTACAAGTTATAAGTTGTATTGCAACAGACCCTTGAAGAATCTGAAAGTAAAACTTTGCATTAGGCTACTGTAGATTAATTTATCTAGACCCTTTTTCTCTTAAAGGGGACAAGGAACTACACTAACCAAGAGGTCGCAGCCATGAAAATTCAAATCCGGGACATGAAAGAAGAAATGGAAGAATTGAGGTTTACCGTCAACGAGAAAACAGAGCAACTGCAGGAGTACAGAATGAGGGTGAGTAGAATAGTCGATTGAATTTATAAATATGTGTTCGACCTTTAGACTAAGCCGAATTGGTACTTATTTCCTTGAAACAAGTGGACGCGTTATTGACAAATAAAAGGTCTCTGTGGTAAATTTTGACCTAATTCAGTGGTTATATGTATCAAATGGAGCGATCAGACATCAGTGAGTTTCATAATTAAGTAGATTGAGAGACAGCGGGTGGCCATTTTTACCAGTAATAAATAAATTTAATGTTTTTTTGAGGAATGTTTATTATGTGCCATCCAGTACAAAATTGCACGATTAGCGCTGCAACGTTGCAAATTAAGTGCATCGCGGTACTAAGAGCGCATAAACGCAAGCAGTTCGCTACATGCACCTTGATATAGGTCGATTCACAAGAGCTGGCGCGGAATGTCTGACAGTTACATACATTTTCCGCGCCAGCAATCTATTATTCTTTGTATAACAATATTCTATCATTAACTTAAATCCTGCCACCAACTAAACTACGAAAAATAATACGTAAAATACATCATAACATGCTTTTGGGGCTGTTACTTAAGTGATTTTTATTAAAGAGGTGTTATGCTCTCAAATAAAAATTATACGTAACTCAAATTGTTTTTCAAAATGAAACTTTATGCATTTGAATCGTAAAGTATATTATTGGGTTGAAAACGATGCAATTCTAGACGTTTCCGCCGGTGTTATTCTTAATTTATTCTAGGGCTTGCACTGCGCAAGTCTAGTGCACTACTACATAGGAAGTCCATTTCATATCGTTGAGTGAGTGAAACTGAAATCACCCCGAAGCCATAGCAACGAAGTTCATATAAAACCACCACGGAACTCAAAGAGCTGTTACGTGCAAATAATAACTCTATTGCTTCTTCACCAAGCTTTACATTTAGATAACCGTCACGAGACATATGTCACAATGCTGCGATATCTTAGTTACGTTCATCTCCTACTGTGGTATGATTACCTGGTGGGTAAAATTCATGAAATCTAAAGAGATTATAGTATTTGGGCCCTACAAACGACAAGAACACCTGGTGTTGCATGTTGTCGTGCCCACTGCGCCAATAACGACTATAGCTGTTATGACGTACATTGTCAAAGTCACCGCAACGCTTATGCTAAGTACGAGTAAGTGCTTAAGACTAAGGTTCTTATACTATATCTTATGAAAAATGAGTTGGCGTGTAAGTGTCACTGCCGTTCATGAAAGATAGCATTATAAGGGCTAGAAAGTAATTTTAAGGCATTCGAAGCGTGCGTTGTGAAATCTGGCTTAAATAGTAGAGTTAAAGAACGTTAATTTCCTGACGGGTATGGGTTTCTGAACGTATATCCGTCCCAATTCTTCTCAGAGAAAGGATCTGACTATAAATATTAGATTTAAATCTAATTTACGTTACGTATAAAGAGAGTGTACGCATTGTACGCAACGAAATTTAATGGGATACCTATATACGATTATAACTAAGGTAACAGGATAGCCACACAACGGGTAGCTGACTAGCTCGCAAGAGGGTTGCAGGTTGCAGTCGACTCTGATATTGATTTTAGTACTTATGTACTTTATTTCCAACATAAAACCGATATTTGACAGCTGGTGGTGTGTGACGTGTGTGTGACAGCCGAGTTTAGCTCAGCGTGGCAGGAAGAAACGACGAAAACGACGTGGGATAAGTTTGTAAAACAATACCTCTAGTAGGTATATATTTTATCGAAACATAAACACAAACGAACGGGTTTGCGTTTAGCCTCAATTTGTAGGCGCTGTTGGTCGCGTTGCCATACCTACAAGTTGAGTCGAAAATATAAGTATATAGTAGAATACCACAGGTACAAATAGTTGCCTACTTTCACATTTACGAGAGTTCTAGTTTTTATTCTACTGATTTTCACGTTTTTTTATTTTGAATACAGTACCTCCAGGCCCAGCAGCAGGTGGAAGAGGCAAAACGTCAACGGGAGGTGATCGAGTTCGATAATAAACAAGTCACGGATCAAATTCACATAGAAATTCAAAAAATGAAGGTACCCTTGAGTTTAAATTTGTTTATATTTTGGGAATATAAATATTAAGGTTTAACATTTTATGCATGTACCTATCCGCACTATAGTTCAACGCCAACGACGCTTACATCGGCCACGGCGTGCAGTGTGATATCAACCTACAAGCATTTCTATAATAGGGTTCAACTTCGTGTTTGGCATTCCCATGTCATGGCGTGTGAGTGACAGCTTTTGCATTTGACAGAGCGTTGAAAAGATGGTTTTTTTTTTATATTAAATTGTTTTGCGCTTTGCGAATTGTATGTATTGATTGCACGCTTGGGATAGGCACTACAGCACTACAGCTCTATCTTACCAACAACATCATACATTGCTGGGTCGATAAGTGACAATGTCAGCGACCATTTTTACTAATCGACCCAGAAATATGTGCCCTGAATCCTTATACATCATTAGTAGTTGTATTTGTTCCTTAACAATCGAATGATTCCAATATACTCGTACTTATTTCATACTGTCTTCAGTGTGTCAGAATCAGACTTACACATAACACATAAGTAGTTTTGTTATTTACTGCGATCTACATTTTTTAAGTTAAATTACGCGAGACAATTGATTTATCAAAACGCGTCACCAATGGTTATGATATCGTCAAAGTTCAGAGTAACGTACCGTTCGAGATCAACATTGGAATAATGCTGTAAACGGCCGCTGAATCCATTTATAAATATTGGGGGACAATCTTACACAAATCGACCTAGTCCCAAACTAAGCAAAGTTTTACTATGGGTACCTACTAGACGACGCTATACATACCTATATTGATAAATACATAAAAAACATCAAAGACCCACGAACAAATATCCGTGCTAAATGCACAAATAAAGCCCTGGCCGGGATTCGAACCGGGACCTCTAGCTTCGGAGGCAGTGTCAGTACAACTAGGCTAAACAGGCCGCCAAATGATGATTGATGACTTTTCAAAGTCTAGTCTTGAAGACTTTCGAACCTTATAGACTCGCGAACCTTGAAGGTTCAAGCTTTGAAGAGTCGAGCGTTGAAGGTTTAAACTCAAAAACGGTTCAGAGCCTTAACGACCCAAGCTTTTTATGAGCTCGTAAGTCTTTAAGACTTAGGCCTTATAGAGAACTCAAGCTTTAAGAACTAAGGCCTATTGAAAGTTCAAGCCCCCCGAACTTCGGAGGCCTGAGTCAAGCATTAACAGCTCAAAGCTCAAACAATGAGCGCTAGGCATTTAGTGTTATTGATGCTATTACATATTATTTTCTCAAACATTCGCCTAAATGTATGTGTTAACGTCACGAAAAGAAGACATGAAGTTACTTGTTTATGGCTCCCTAGTAGTAATGTATGGCGGCTAAGAAGTAATGTATGGCGAAAATATTCAGAAGGTATTCCTAAACTAAAATAATAGTCCGCTGCTTTTTAAATTTCAAACTTTTTAAATTTGCTTACTTACATTAAACTGACGAAGAAAATATTACATACAGCCAACCACACAACACCACTCTGTAAGCATACCTACTTGCGACATTATTCCGGCTCATCGAGCGACATGTTTCGGATTCATCGAGCGAGCGTTTTTGTTTTTTTTAAGTTACTTCATGTTTTGTGTCATCTTGTACTTTTCGTATTTTTTGTAGGATTTTCGTTTTAGAAATTTTTTATTTTGTGTTTTTTAATCCTCGTATTTTTTGTTGTCTTCATGTGTAATAAATCCTATTAATAACAAAGCAATAATCTATCATAAAATAATTGATTAGTATTTGAATACAAAAATACAACTACCTACATACAAAAGCAGACTCAATGGTACTCAATAACAGTTACATCACGAGTGACGGATAAATGTAGTCTGCGTACACAAATAATGAATGATAGATAAGATAAGTTACTCTTTTTCATCTACCGTCTGTCTCTGTAACAGTTGCAGTTTCAAGAGAAGTTGCAGGAGCTAGCTCAGTTGCCAGACCTACTGAAGGGCGCTCAGATTCAGCTGCAGGAATCGAAGCAGCTCCAGAAACTAGCCGAGGAAAACTCGCAGCAGATCGCTGCAGAGTTGCAGCTGGTCAGAGAAAAGGTACAGTCCAATAGGAGGCAGAAGAATGTGGACCTCATCGTTTTTTGTTCCCTCTGTCTTAGTGTTGCATACCTACCCTACCACTAGTTCAATATATTTTTCCAATTTGCATTTGACCAAAAAGAAATTGAATAAGTAGAATGGACTTCCGTCATAGACATTAAATGTGATCAAACATTGGAGATAAATATGAGCTGAGTAGAACACTACCCTATAGTAGCTATATAGTAACATTAAACTTTTTTGCATACAGGTATGAATGGAGTGCCAAATTTTACCTCAGATTCGTATTAAGAGACCTCTCGGATGCTCAGATATCGATTTTGAACGAAATCGGGACGAAAAAAAAGAAAATCAATATGGCCGCCACTTTCACAAATTTTACCTCGGATTCGTATTAAGAGACCTCTCGGACACTCAGATATCGATTTTGAACGAAATCGGGACGAAAATGAAGAAAACCAATATGGCCGCCACTTTTTCCAAATTATACCTCAGAGTCGTATCAGGGGACCTCTCGGACGCTCAGATATCGATTTTGAACGAAATCGGGACGGAAATGAATAAAATCAATATGCCGCCACTTTTTCCAAATTTTACCTCGGTTTCATATTAAGAATTCTCTCGGACGCTCAGATATCGATTTTGAACGACATCGGGACGGAAATGATAAAAATGAATATGGCCGCCACTTTTTCTAAATTATACCTCGGATTCGTATTACGAGACCTCTCGGACGCTCAGATGTCGATTTTGAACGAAATCGGGACGGAAATGATAAAAATAAATATGGCCGCCACTTTTTCTAAATTATACCTCGGATTCTTATTACGAGACCTCTCGGACGCTCAGATATCGATTTCGAACGAAATCGGGACGAAAAAAAGAAAATCAATATGGCCGCCACCTTCACAAATTTTACCTCGGATTCTTATTAAGAGACCTCTCGGACACTCAGATATCGATTTTGAACGAAATCGGGACGAAAATAAAAAGAAAATCAATATGACTGCGATTTTTTCCAAATTTTACCTCGGAGTCGTATTAGGGGAGCTCTCGGACGCTCTGATTTCGATTTTGAACGAAATCGGGACGGAAATGAAGAAAAGCAATATGGCCGCCATTTTTTCCAAATTTTACCACGGAGGAGTATTAGGGACCTCTCGGACGCTCAGATATCGATTTTAAACGAAATCGGGACGGAAATGAGAAAATCAATATGGCTGTTACTTTATTCAAAGTTTAGGTATCTCGGATTCTAATTAAGAGTCCTCTCGGACGCTAAAATATCGATTTATGTCGAAATCGTATCGGACGGCACTGATTAATAATACCATTTACAATACATTGAATCAAAAAAGGTCGTATCTTCATAGGGAACTCACGGCACTTCATGCACCTTTAGACCTTATAAGGAACTTACATGCCAAATTTGGTATCTCTCGAACCACCAGTTTGCGCTGTGCGGTGATATGTCAGTCTCTCAGTTAGTCAGTTACTTCTTGATATTTGGCACAATTATTCAAAAGTTTTCATGTCCACAATATTAAATTTCAAAACCGATGCCATTTTCGTAATTAACGTCCCAAAAAACCATAAAAACGACACCCATATTAATATTTAGACATTTCATCCCCCTCGGACCCCAACAGAGGGGATGGTATTTCACGTGGGATTTTAAAATCATTGTTGTTTTCGTAATCAGCGACCCGGTATATCATAAAAACAATACCCATGTCAATTTTCAGAATTTGTCACCACCTTTCCCCCTTTTAGGGGTTGATTTCTCAAAAAACCTGAAACACGTATTTACTCATTTATCGTTAGAAATACTCCTGTGAAGTTTCGAATGATATAGTCCAACTAATCTTGTTTCCCCATACAAACTTCGGACCCCCATTTCACCCCCTTAGGGGTTGAATTTTGAAAAATCCTTTCTTAGTGCACCCCTAGACCTTATAAGGAACCGACGTGCCAAATTTGGAATCTCTAGGATCAGCGGTTTGGGCTGTGCGTTGATATGTCAGTCAGTCAGTCAGTCAGTCAGTCAGTCAGTCAGTTTATATATTTAGATGTTCCCGATAACTCTTTTTTGATAATTCTTTTTTTGTTTCAAAGCAGGTACTCCAAGTTGGTCCCATATAAATTTGGTGAAGGTCTGATGATGAAATCTAGGAGGAATCGAGGAACTCCTCGAATTTGATAGGCTCGCATATGCCGATTTCGGTATTTTCTGTAGGTAACCAAACATTGGCTCACGGAAACCACAAATTGTGGCATAGCGAAGTACGAAGTCGGAGTCATTTTTTTTTGGTATTAATTATTGCATTACAAACTTTGATATTTGGCATATTTATTACCTATCTTCAAAACGTGTAACTGGAAATTTTATTGTTTAGTTTCGTGAAGTCGTTTATACTATTACTATTGTTTATTTAATCGTTATTTTTTAGCTAGTACACGCTGTAAATAGTTTAAATCAAGAGAAAGCTGAGAAATACAAATTGGCCGAAGAAAACAAATTAATCAAAATTTCTTTACATGAAAAGGACCACGATATCGATGTGATATCTAAAGATTTAGATGACTATAAGTAAGTATGATTTTAATTGTGTCTAACCAATGTATGAAGCAAGAGTAATCCTAAGATCTGTGTTTGGCATATGAATGGCAAGGCAATGTGTTTGGCACTTCCGGTCAGGATTGTGTGTAGGAAATAAAAACAGTTGCCAAGATATACCTATTACGAAACATGTCTATAGATCGCTTAAGTGTTCTGTGATTTCAATTAAATATTAATGTAAGATACAGTCGAGAACTTAATTATGTAACCTACTTAAAGTACTCAAGGCTAACAGTACCATCATACTGTATATAAATTTTAAGAAAAACAAAATGCAAAATGGATCTTAAATTAAAGAGCGTAACCTTATCCATGTATTTATGAAGTATGCAATGTTAAAACACATTTCCGCATCTAAACTATGAAATCTACCTGCAGATCCAAAGCGTTTCGGTATGAAGAGAAACTGTCTCAGCAAGAGTTAAGATACAAGGAAAAGGCAGCGGAATGCGCGCAACTTCTGAAGGATCTTGACGAGTTGCGAGCTGAGAGTTCGCGCTCAGTCAGTCGGCTCAAAGAGCGATCCGAGTCCATGAGGAGATACATGCAAGCGCAGATATCAGAGTTGGAGAAACAGCTCATACAGAGTCGGGCTCAGTGCAGAGCTTCTCAGAAAGAACGAGACGATGTGAGTTTTGTAACGATGTTTACAGATGTAGCCAATAATCCGTTCCCATTGTGAAAACTCGGAATACAACAACATTACGATAACAGTATTCAATTTGACATTGACTAATAAAGTTTCCCGTTAATAGGCATGAAAGTGTCAATCACCACTGCATTGATGGCCACTTCGGGACTACGAGTAGTCGTATTCCGAGGTTTCATGATAGGAACGGATTATTAACTACATCTGCGGGCGTATGATGGTTGCCATTTTATCACTTATCGTCGTGGCTAAGACATTCGTCTGGTTCTGACAAGTATGCGAGTGCGAGAGGGACGGGAGTCTTATCCACGACGATAAGTGATAAAATCGTAACCATCATACGCCCGCTGTACTTATGCGTGGCCGTCAGGATGACACACTGATCTCTTTTAAGTGGTCTGTGGGATGACAGGACCATGATAAATTTTTGATATCGAGAGTAACTCCAAGTTTTAGTAACTTTTTTGTACTATTTGGTACCTGACATCATAAAATTTGTACCTCGCTAAAAATCGAGAAATATTGAAAATAAAGTGGTCAGCCATTCTGACGTCAGGTTGACAGGACCAAGTCCAGTTCCCATAGTTGAAGGCGTTATATCGATTCCATCTTTTCGTTTTTTTAGTACCTAATTTGTACCTTAATTTGTGATTTTTAGTATTTTATACCTAAATACTTACAAAAAATGTTACACCAGGAATTAGCTTTGTATGGGCATAGTGCTGCAGTTCGTCGATTTGAACAGGGCCTTAAATTTAGTTCCAACGTTAAGATTTCTTGCTACAATAGTATTTTATGCAACAGTTACAAATATAATAAGGGTTCTTAAAATCCGAGTAGCTGTAACAAAACGAGCGTAGCTAGTTTTGATATTAAAGACTCGAGAGTTTTAAGACCTAATTAAGTAACGTTATATAGGTACAATATTTTTTTACACATACTTGTGTGGTCCTATTCTCGCCTGCAGCTCTTATCATGAAGCTACGCTCGTGTTTTGTCTTTCAACCTGACGTCAGAAAGGCTGACCACTTTATTTTAATATTTCTCGATTTTTAGCGAGGTACAAATTTGATGATGTCAGGTACCAAATAGTACAAAAAAGGTACTAAAACTTGGAGTTACTCTCGATATAAAAATCTATCATGGTCCTGTCATCCTGACAGTCATACTTATGCTGTAGTTGGCTGTGTACAGTCTACGTCACAGATTAAATTTACACTTTTGCATGTTATTCCATTGTCATCGTCAACATCGTATTAGCTGATGGACATCCACGGCTAGACATAGGCTTCCCCTAAAGAGTGCCACAAGTACTTAATTTAATTTTGTCTGTTGCGTTGCAGAGATTGTATAACACAGCCCAGGTTTCAATCGAATCGAAGGCCTTCTCGTAGTCCACGAACGCTAAATAGAGGGGCAGGTTTTACTTCTGTCTTCTGTATAATCTGATGAAGTGTATGGATGTGGTCTACGGTACTAAATCCTCTTCAAAAGTGAGATGGATCGGTAGTTTTTCAGTTGAGCGTTGTCGCCCTTTTTGAAGAACAGCACCACCGCACCTCTGTTCCATTCCTTTGGCGTTCTCTCTTCCAGTAAGACAGAGATAAACAACTTCTGAAGGGCCGTAAGAATTCTATTGTTACTAGGCGAAAAATTTAAACATATCTTTGACGTTGTACATTTTAGTTAAAAAATACGGACGGGCAAAATAATCAAACTTTCGTTTTTAACTTTCGTGAGTCGCGTTCAAAGCTATACCACATAGGCAGAGTGCAGTGCATCTTCGTCGTGAATGAACTAATCCCAAGGGCCCTCATCGCAAGACCGGTTATTGTGTAGATCCTTGGGCTCCCCCAAGCCTCCGCCTTTGTCCAGCAATGGACGTCTTTCGGCTGATATGAAAGTGATGATGATGGTATCTAAAATATACGTACACGAACTTTTGTTAGATTACTCAGATGTTTTTGAACCTTGGGAACGTGCTAGTCCCCACGTACTTACATCTATTTGTAAACTCGACTGTACGATGCAATGCACCTACATACTTCAGAGTGCTCAAAAATATCTGCTAAGCATTCAACAGCAGCTTTGACAATACAGTCGTGTTTAGATTTTTATGAGCATCTTGTTCGTTTCGAAATTTCCAACGGCAACCATACAGACAAGGAAATCTATGCTACTTGTATTACATAATCAGCCCCATTGTGTAGTACGCGTTAACATAAAATAGTTTATGAATGAAGTAGATACTAGGCTAGAATGTACCTACAATATCATGATCGTAATGAAAGGTTTTTTTCCGTGTTTACTACCGCCGTCTAATACCTAACAACAATTAGTTGACATCATCGACTGCTGAAAGATTTCCATGTTTTCTTCACGGTGTGGTTATTTGTGCAATAAGTAGTAAATCGTACAGTAATCTGATATGACCTGACAGCTCTTAAAATAGGGGTAGTCTGAAGTTGAAGATACTAGGATGGGATATAAAATGTTTCGCCTTCTTGTAAAAAATGTAAAAACATCTTCAACCCGTCATCACCTCGCGAAAATTCTTTCACGTTTAAAAGTGGACGGTGTTCTTACTAGAACCTCTTACTTCTACTTAGACGACAGGTCAATTCGATCGCACATACGTGTAATGTTCAACGTGAAAATATTTTATACTGTTATTATAACAGATCCGCCAAAGGATGCAGTTGCAGATAAGCAGTTTGCAAGAGAACTTCGAACTTGTGGAGATACGATTAAGAGGCCTTCAGAACCAGGTCGGCTCCCTCAAGAATTCTTACTCGTACATTCTGACCGAAGAGAACGAAGAGATCACCACTAGCTTGGTTGAATCTTAGCCATTTCATCAGTTTTTAGCACCGTCGCCTTCTGGGTTAAGGATATTTTAGTTTCGAAAAAGAACTAGTATTTACCGGGATATGTCACTAATATGGGACTCTATAAATCGTCAATAGACAACCAAAACCTACAAAACCTGTAAACTCTTAGGCCGCGTCCGTGCATGCGCGTACACGCTTGTCATTGTATGGAAATTCATCTGGAAACATTTGAAATTACGCTTGTGCGTAAACATGACCTTAGAATCCTAATATCTTAGCTATGAGCTAGCTAAGGTACTTGTTTGTTAAGCTTTGGTTGGCAAGCGACGAAATGTCCTAATAGTTAAGGTAGTGAATTCTCGAACACTGAATATTTTGTTACAAGCTTGATTGGACTTTTTTATTGGTTCCTACTTACTTAATAGTATATATATATATATATACATATTTATGATGTGATCATCAATCAAATGTTTTAATTTTTCTCTGGATTACTTACGACCATGTGTCACAGTTTAATTCTATTTTAATGTCGAATCCCATGGGATCATTCGTAGTTTTTTAACCGACACTAATACCTATTCAGCTACACTTAATACCAGTACAATTGATTTTATGATTGTATTAATTATAATTATGCATAATATAACATTATAAATGAAACATAGTGTCATCATCATCAATTAAAGTTTCAAGCTTTACACCACTCTTGTCAGTGACTTACCAATGTGTCATTCGCACCATCGCTGAGAGTTTATAATACTGTAGGGTCGTCATGTTGCAAATCATTGTCTTATACCTTGTAATCTGTTACTTCAACCATTTGACACATCACAACACCCATAGAACGTATAGGTAAACACGCAAGACTTATCGGAATTATAAATAAAATCACGTAGTAGTATTAGGGCTTTTCAAGTAAATAAAAATAATATTTTGCTTTTCATAAACATAATTTAAGTTATGTTACATTTTTTTTGTTCATTGTTGTTGAGTATTTTACAATAATAATTTACCTCCCAAACAGATACGTGTTATGTCGTTTTCTTTTTAAAACTAGTGTTGTGATCAAGTATGTCGTTTCGATTCAGAAGATATTTCCATAAATCGATAGAAATCGATTAGGTACGCATATATTAATAACGATAAATTAATAACCAAAAAAATATCTGTTGACGCTGCAAACCTAAATATTAGTAAAACTCCGTAAGGTTGGAAAAATCTGTGGTAAATAGCTATAAAAACATATACAACATAAGAGCCACTGATACTAGGGGCCTTTCAGCTCGAAGTACGAATTTTTCTATGGATATGTTAGTTTACTTGTTTGTACCAGATGTCACTCTCTATCGCACTGAAGTTCAATCAACATTCAACAATCAAAATTCAACGCCTTTCGTTGTTTGGCCTTTAGTTCCAGCCCCTTCTTTCGTGCTCACATGGATGTGAACGCGGATGGTACCTTATTATGCGGTGGCAGCGGGTGCGGCACACCGTCATCCGTCAACGACGGCGCCTTATTTGACATGCTGCCTGCCACGAACGTCGTGTCTGTGGCATGACATGACGTGAAGAGCCTGGTGCCTTCGTAGGCGTCGACACTTTTGCTTCTGCCTTGCGTTCAGCGCGAGTACGGGCCTACGGGATTTTATTCCACTCGGCGTGCGAAACTCATAACATAACATATTTCGCGGTTTACACGCGTGTGGTTCAAATTTACACTAGAAACGGTTCGAAGACCACTTTGTTGACGCTGTGCACCTAAATATAGTAAAACTCCGTAAAGTTGAAAAAAATGTGCAAAATTTATTGATTAACATAAATGACAGACAGACCGACCAGCTACGGCATCAGCATAGCGATGACGTGATTAAGAGAATATGTCTATCTTTCTTATTTCTTCTTAAAATGTTTCTTATTCTATGGAATATAGAACTCCATACATAATAAGTAACATTTTTTTGTTTGTGAAGACTGATACAATCATTTGATATAAAATATATAAAGGCAACATAAAAATATTTCAAAAATCGGCTGTAAAATCGATTCAATCAACCATTCGTTAATAATCACTTCATTTGACAAACGATACGTCTTAGCCTCATCACTACAAACGTCAATTCATAAATGTGAAATGGTTGAAGTAACAGATTACACGGTATAGTAACAGCGCCGGCCGCAGTACGATGAGTGATGAATGAGTGTCACAGTCTACAGTTTCAACCGCGTCCGGGTGAATTGCACCTCGGAGGTGTGCGGGAACCGAGTTTCAATGAAGCGGTCATCATGATAATAATGAAACCATCGATCGTGTGCACTCGACTTCCTGAACCAATAAAATCAAATAAGAACACAGCTCACTTTGCGTGTATAAGCTGCATTTAGCAAAGCAGGGCATATATGTAGACATTGAGCTCTTATAATACCTAGAGTCACAGTTCCGAACTAAATCTGTCACAATAATAGCTCATCACAATGTTGCATTCGAGTAGAAGCGAAGTCACTCAATTCATAACCACGATCGTAAAACCAAAAAGTAAACCATGCGAAAACTTACTTTATTACAACCAAGATATGACTCATATTAGTACAATGTGAAAAATCATCTTCATTAGCGACATTTGCAACCACTTCATGTCCTTCATACCCAAAGTCAGCTGTCACAATGGGAACACAGTTCGAAATGGAGTCGCATTCATATTTTTATGAACAATGTTTTTATGTAAGCATTTATTATAGTTAGTCGTCGAACTATGTGACGTGGTCGAAATATGTTGATATCAATTCATAATAATGAAAATCAAGATTTATTATTACTTTTCAAATTACACATGTTAAAAATGTTCTCAATTTAACTGCACACGAGCTTTTCCGTCCCTCGTAGTCGCACGGATATAGCGGATCTACGTCATCCTTTAAGGTTCTTGGCGTGGCTTTTAAACCGACTTCAAAAAAGGAGGAGGTTCTCAATTCGTGGGATTTTCTTATGTATGTTCACCGATTACTCGGAGACTAGTGGACCGATTTCAAAAATTGCAAATTTCCGATTGCAAAAAATAAGGAACTCCTCAAATTATATACCAAGAGGATGGGGGCTGGGCTAGTTTGGAGTCGGCGTCTTTTTGTAAAAAAAAATACTTTTCTCTACATATACCTGTATAATTAAATCATCATCATCGTCTTCTCCCTATTTTGAAAATCCCACGACGGATTAATTTAATTGAAAAATCATAAAATAAAATAAATGTGAATCCCCGACTGGGTACCTATATACGAAGTAAGTACATAGAGATAAAAAAAGATTTCAAAAACGGTTGTATGTTCGCGAGGTATAGTTACTAAGCCAGAAAAATCCGTCGGGGGCTGCCATTTCCTGCCCTGAAATGAAGTAAGATTACGAGGTCTGTGTTATAGGTACCTCGATTTAAGTTGCTATATGTAATGTACCTTGAGCTTTACCCCATTTTTTATGGACTTGTATTCATATTTTAATGTAATTAGGAACAGACATGGGAATGGCAGCCCCCGACGGATTTTTCTGGCTTTGTGACTATACCTCGCGACCATACAACAGTTTTTGTAATCTATGTTTATCTCTATGTACTTCGTATATACCCAGTCGGAGATTCACATTTATATTATTTTATGATTTTTCAATTAAATTAATCCGTCGTGGGGTTTTAATTTTGTTTATTTTTGTTTATTTTATTCTTTTTAGAGAGCAATGTCAATACATTCCTCACTCAAACGCTGCAGTTGCAAAATGAGCGCCCTCCCGAGGTTTTCCGTAGGGACTATTTAATATTATATATTCAAGAAAGGGGTGTATGCATGTCTAAAGAATCAGCAACGTGCATTGAAACCCCTGGAGTTGCAAACGTCCATAGGCTGCAGTAACCGCTTACCGTCACGTGGACCGTACGCTTGTATGCCACCGACGTGGTATAAAAAACAATAGGTAGTTGTTTCTCACCTAACGCTATATATTCCGGGGAAGAGGCACGGTAGGCCGAAGGCAGAGCTCAGCGTAGGGACAAAGGCCCGATGTCTCCCATGAAAAAGCTCTCTCTACGCCAGCCCGAAGCCTGAAGCCCGAGGCCCGAGTAGATTCTTCCTACCGAGTGTTTTACAAGAGAACCTCAAAGACGAAGGCTCAGATCGTCCTTCAAGAGAGTTCTCTACGCGAGCCTGAGGGCCGAAGACCCAAAGGGCGAGCCAACACGGACACTCACTGTCCACGAGTGTCTGTCTTACAATTGAATTTGAGGGCCGAAAGCGCAAAAGTGAGTAGCGAGGCACGCGAGACCAAAAGCTGAGCTCCGCGCAGGTCAGAAGACCCGAAGAGCCTAAAAGCCTCAGCGTGAAGAGTCACGCTCTCTACGTGAGCCTACGCGTGAATCTCATGCACTATCCTATCGCTAAATGTTCAAAGTAGAGCCGATTCGAGTTCTGTGTGCCAAAGGCCCTAAGCTTCTCTTCAGATCGCGCACTACGAGTGTATGCGAGCCCACGTAGACACTCACATCCTCCTTCCTCTATCACAAGCACATCAAATTTAATCTCACTTACTTGGACCATTCATTTTAAACTAGATTATCGCGACAAACCCTAGATTATCGCGATAAATATTGGGGGACAACCTTACACACGAAATTCAACCTAGCCCCAAAAAATCGACCAAGCCCCGAACTAAGCAAAGCTTGTACTATGAGTACTAGATGACGATAAACATACTTATATAGAGATAAATACATACTTAAATACATAATAATGCACATATGTGCCTTTGCAAACTTCCCCATGGTGCTGTTTTGCTCCCATCATCAGGCCTTCAGCAGTTCAAGTGTAGAGAGGCTTCTAAATATATACTAGCAAAAGAATCGAAACACGGTTTACTAAATTATTACCTTAATAAGATTCCCTGCAATATGGTTCTGATCCATCATTAGACCCTTAACATATCATGTACAGAAGCTTCTCAGCAAACACAATGAAAAGAGCCCAAACACGTTCAAATAACTATCTGTCTGCGAAAGGTTCTGTGTCATGTTGTTTTACTCCATCATCAGACCCTCAGAAGTTCCCTTACAATGGCTGCATATCAAACATAAACAAAAGGGCCCAAAAACGAACAGAAAGTAATTGAACCCCTGTATAGATTCCTACTATGTTTTTCTGCTCCATCATCTGATCCTCAGAGTTCAAGTACATGTTCTCTTCACCAAGTGCTATCGAAATTGTCCACGTAGGTCATGTAGTTCCGGAGAAAATTGCGCTCAAACCAGCTCAAACGCACTTTCAAGCGAAACATGTTAACTGCAGCGCCCCCTGGCGAATTATGGTCATAACAATTACTAAGGCGTTCGTCCCGAATAAACCACGAACTCATTGCAGAAAACCGTATCAAAATCGGTCAAGCCGTTTTGGAGATATTGAGGTGCACACACAAAAACAAACAAACAACCTCTCACCCTAAACGCATATACCTTCTCCGTTCCGTCGTGGGTAAAAATCAAGTAACTTCAAAATAGTTTGAATCGGAATACAAGAACTTACCCTAAGGAACGTTCCCTTGAATTTATCGGAAATTATATGCATCGATTCTAGCAGTGTTTGGTCGTTAATTGGTGAGCCCCCTGCAACCCGCTGGGACCTTGGGTCCTTTTTTAACCCGTGGTTGCCTCTCAACTCGCCCTTAATGTCAACGCACTGACCAACTTTTATTATTATACACATACCTCACAAACGGCTATTTTTTACCTTTTCCGTTGACTTTGCTCTCGATCCGGCGTAACCAGTTCTCTCATTAAAAGTGGTTAACGTTTTTTATACTACAACTACACGAGCTCTGCTAAGTGTATTCCAATTGGCATAATTTTGTTTCAGGAAACACCTTGAAATTAAGAGCATGCAAATTAAGAGCATATCATAGTTCATTGGATTGATTTTTATTAACTACATTAAATGTTGCTCTTATTACTAAAGGAATCGATTAGTGGTGACGATTAAATAAAATTGAATATTCTATTTAATACAGGTATAGACTTTTAAATCTGATTAGGATTGGAGGGGATCATATTCCCTAGAGACCTCAATAAATCTTATTACAAGTGCGCGTTGGGCCGGCGGGGTCCGCATCTTCGGCTTATTGCTTTTTCTTTTGCTCCTTTTGTAGTACACCGGCAGGTATTCTATTATAAATTTCAATCATATTTGAGGTTTTTATTACGTTGAGAATTATTGGAGTGTCGAGGTTAAAATACCTACCACGCACTGAGTGGCAATTTGTCTACTTTAAGGGCTGTAATACGGTGTACTCTACTGGAGAATGGTCATTGGTCGATGATCACCCAATTGTGGTAATTTTATTACACCGTTATAGTAGCTAACAAGCATATAAACCACTTGATGTTATGCATGCTCCGTAGCCTATGGACGCTTACAACTCCAGAAGAGTCACAGTCCGTTGTCGCCTCTGTATTGATTTGAGGTTTCGTTGTGTCGATTCGATAGATATTAATACAGGTCATTTGTATTTATACGACCTTATTACAAGTTTTTATTTAATTTGCAAGTAGAATTTGGCATATAGGTATATATATGTAAGTCTGGTGACAATGCAGTATTATGGTATCACATACTGATCTGATGATGGAGACAGAAGGTGGCCATAACAACTCCTAAACTACATAACATAAACCCGTCGGGTTCGGTCTCAATGTAACTGTCTCAACGAGTAGTTGATGACTGTGGAAAAAAAGTGTTGTACAGTCAGCGTCATATAGTAGCTAAAGTGGCCAAATAGTTCGGTACACCATATATTTTGTATGGTGTACCGAACCAAAATATATGGTGTACCGAACTATTTGGCCACTTTGGCTACTACGTACTACATGACGCTGACTGTACCAAGAAAGAAATTTTAGAGAAAAACTTATTTTTGCATTAAATTACAATAAAATCAGGTATCATGCTCAAACACGTTTATTTTCTGTTTGTTTTCATCAGTTTGGGTGCTCCATTTTTTTATTTCTTTGTGTCTTTCTTTAAATTACGCCTTAATTCTAATAATAGTTTAGGACTCTGGAAACGCGCACAGCCTCCGTAAATGGGCAATCGGGAGCTCCGTGCGCCTTCCGAGGCCCGGGCAATGAGCTCGGCAAAATAAATAATAAAATAAGGTACATACAAAAAGGAAGTCAACGAAGTACCATCCGATGGTTATCACACTCGCACACACGCTCCACACTGGAGGGCAGTCTTACAACTATAATATCACTAGCTATACAGAACACACTGATTGTTGGTTGCGGCCGCTCACTCGAAATGCGAGCTTTTCAGCTTCTTGACGGCGTTGGTGAGGTGGAGCATCTCCGTGTTGAGCTGCCAGATGAGGGTCTCCAGCTTGTCTACGGAATCGAGCACCTCCACGCGCTCAGTATGCGGGTTGAAGCGTACTTCGAATGGTCGGGACATGCCCGATACCCAGCGTCTGTACCAAGCAAACATATATTAATTTTATTGAAATAAGGTCAGTTAAATGGTATATTGAGAGAGGGGAGCAATACTTTCATGATGCAATAAAGAGTTAGGTATCGATTATGAATCAACACTTGATGTGTAGAGAAATCGTGTACTTAAATTTTCGTCGATATTTCGTATCTGACAGGATAGTAACCTGAACTTTTCTTTGGCGTCTTCGAAGCTTTCAGCGACGTAATAGATCGGCTGGTACTCCTGGTCTTGGTAGGGTTGGATGGAGGTAGAGGCGGGCTCGAAGGGTCGGAGCTCAGGTTTATCGCTCAGGGCGTGCAGGAGCTCTCCGATCGAGGAGAGGAGGGCAGCGCCGTACGCCTTCAGTTGCTGGTTCTCTTTGCAGAGACCGAACTCAACTGTGAACCAGTATACCTAGACAAAGAAATAAATCCTTTATATTGCTGCTAGCAACAACATAATCACACGGTGTACGTTTGCAGAGAAATTCGCTGTTGCATTAACATTACATAGTCAAAAGTCACAAATCGCATTGGCATTTCATGCTACAAGTGAAATTGGTATAAAGTAAGTAAACTATGGGTAGGCCCCCCACTAGGTGGACTGATGACCTGGTAAAGGTCGCGGGAGTCCGCTGGATGCGGGTGGCGCAGGACCGGTCATTGTGACACTCTTTGGGGGAGACCTATGTCCGGCAGTGAACGTCTTTCGTCTGACCTGATGGTGATAATGATGAAGGAAACTATCATGGATACTTACGGTTGATAACTTTTCAATTTCGGAATCTGAAGCGCCAAGGGAAGCCAAACCGATTTCTTGTGAGAACTGGGCAAAACTAGGATCAGCCAAGAGTGGGATGTGTCCGAGAAGCTCATGGATGCAATCACTAGAAAAAAGAAAATAATTATTAAATTGAGTTCCTATAGTAAAAAAAAAACATTCAAAAGCATCCCTTTACAAGCACTTCTCAATATTTTGAGTGGCCTGTGATTCAATAAAGGCCCCTTTCAGGCTGGTAATAACTTGGCAGCATGGTCAAAGTGCGACGAGTAATATCTAAAGCGTCCTATTACTCCACTTAACGAGGTTAAAATTTCATCAGGGTACAAGGCAAAACTCAAAGTAATAAGTTTACAACTAGTGACATAAACAAATTATCTTTAAAATTGCTACCTAATGGGCTTCACTATGTACAGTCTGCATCAAAAGTAGCTACGCATATGAAGGGGTCAAAAGCTCTTATTCCCTTATAATAAGGACTTTTGAACTTTTCAAATGCGTAGCTACTTTTGATGCTGACTGTACGAGTAATGTAAAGTATTGAGTATTCGCAAACTTGAAACTGCGTGCACCTAATACAAGTGTCTGAGAGCCTTAATACGAGGAAAGGCCAATCACAGGGAGGCGACAAGAGGAACCCTCGCAATTATTTTTGTAATTAGCTCGGCCTCTCAGGTGCGATTTGGTCCAATTAACATAACGTCCACAAGGGCGTCTTGCGTAATATTTCCGTAAAAAAGACATGTCAAGGTAATTGACATGTACTTATATTATATATTATTAAACTTACAGCCTAATTAAATTACATTACTGGTAATTGACATTGCGGATACATGCATGAATTGTTTGAGACGGTAAATTTGCAATTCCATGGTCAAATGATAATTCTAGTGCATCTTAGTTCCAAGATCACGTAGACACTAATTATTTATCTTCCTCAAAAGATCAAGCTAATGTTGTTTAAGTTTAAAATATTAATCAGATGCACATTTTAGTTTTATTATAAACTTGCGCTGATTTAATATCGTTTATTTAAATTTATGCCTATTCACGGAAATCAACGAACTGATTTAATTAAAATAATTTGAATAATTAAAGCACTTATTATATGTGCTCCAATGAACTAATTCACAAAACCAATGTCCTTGATAATAAAATAAATTAACGATTGATCGTCATTTGATGTTATGGTTGAATTGGATCGAGTGGGTAGTAAACAAAGTACTTACGGTTCTGGGGTGTGGAAGGGAGAGTTGGCGTGGCGCACATACTGCGTAGATTGGAAGACTCGGAAGGCGAGGGAGGCGAGGAAGTCGCGGGCCGTGAGGAGGCCGGCGGCGGGACGTAGCGTGAATCCAGTGTGCGTGCGCAAGAAGTTGCTAACGTGGTCCAGCTGGGGGATGCGATGTGGTACGAAGATGTCAGCCGCCTGCAGTTTGCTGAACGCGGCCTTGTACTCGGCGCACGCGTGCTTGGGCATCAGGTCCAGCACGGTGTTGAACACTCGCATCCAGGTAGCGTTCTCCGCCTCGGTGTAGGTGATGAACGGGATGGGGTCGTTGTACTTGTAGGCGAAAGCGATCTCTGCGATCTGCTTCCTGCGCTCCCTGTAGTCCTTGTCGGCGAAGCCAGGGTGGTTCATGTCGAGTTCGGGTTCGTATTTGGTCATGAGGTGGTTGCAGTTATCCAGGTCGGATGCGTGGCGCGGGAACCAGGGGGTCTTGGAGGAAAGGTTGTTCTCGGAGACGAGGTTCACCCCGGCAAAGGCGGTGGATTGGCGGAGAGACCTGATGAGCTGGAGCAGATTGACGCGAGTCATGCTGACTTTGACGAGAGCGTCGAATTGTACGCCGGTGACTTGAGAGGGCCGGGTCTCGAGATGCATGACGGAGCCTTTGTAGTTGTCGATGGTCTTGAGGATGCGCGCTAGAGAGCCCATACCGTCACGCATGCGCAATAGCAAGGCGGCCTGCTGGATAGCCTGCTCTGCTTCCGGGGATTCACTGGCTGCATTTTGCAGGATCACTTCTTCCTCCGTCAGAGTATAGTCTGCAATAAAAACATACAATTAATTCATCAATGTTTTTATTCAAACGTTCTCGACTGTCTCCTTCCTGGTTTTTGACCTTAGATTAGTGATTTTCATAATTCCTAATAAATGAGATTATGTATATTAATATGTATCACCAATATCTGTATCGGTCTGTTTTGATTTTTTTCGACATTCTTATCGACCGAGTGAAACGAAGGTCTCCACTTCAGCTTCGAGAATGTATGTCTGAATGTCCAGATATTATAATTTCCGGTTGATCTCCTCTACAGGTCGTATTTCTCAACCGATTCTTGTGAAACTTCGTGAACAGGTTGGACTAATTTTTGAAAATTTTCAACATTGAAAAAAAGATAAAAATATTGAATTTTTAAATACAAAATTGTAATTTGAATATATGAATTCACTCGATCTAAAGCTCACAGAGCCACTAGTTTTTATTGATGCTTAGTTACTTCAAGTAACGATTAAAACGGCCTATTTGAATAATCCTCAAATATAAGGCTAAACTGCAGAAAGCCCGCTGGATTGCTTGAACATCTAAAGTTCCAATTACGTACCGTCATCCTCTTTCCTGGCGTCGTCCCCTACGTCAGCATCGGCTATAAAAACAAGGAATACCATCGTAAAAATAAAGAAAATAAACAAAAATAAAAAAATCATATAAAAATTAAAAAAATTACCAAGATGGCCGTTCTTCGTATCATCTTGCTGAGTGCCATCCTCCACAGTTGGGGACTTATCGTTGGTGCCAAGTAGAACATCATCTTGGATGAAATCGGAGTCCAAGCCGGAGTCTTGATTAAATAATAAACATTGAATTAAGAAAACATCAAAACCAAATCAGAAACCCAAACAAAAGCCAAAAAATATTTCTGCTTCCTCATCTTATCGTAATCCCAGTTTCATCCTTAAGAGCGCGGGTCTATTTCCAAGAAGAATAACTAGTTTTTGAAGTGGACACTATCTGACTTTTCAGCCCAGAGGAAAAGTAGACCTTATTTAAAAGCTAAGAAAGCTTGAACTAGGTCAGCTTACCATTGGCACGAGCACGAGCCTCTTCAAGCACACTTTGTTTGGTCTGTTTGACAACCAGCGTCTCGAACCTGGCATCGTCTACCAGCGAGCGACGGCGGGATGGGTAGCCGTTCTGGAACAATACACATTCCTTATAAATTTAAGTATATGGATACAATCAATTGAGGCAGCTAATTTTGAGTAACATAGCAACATACTAATTTAAAGTTCGTGTGTTTGTAAGTGTTTTAGATACATATATCGCTGTTAGAAGTGAGAATGATTCCAAATACACTTCGGTACTTAGTGTACGTCAAAAATAATCGGAAATACAAGTTTACTACTACTAATAAGTATGTAATGTAAGTTAGATAAAATCGTAATTGAAATAAACAAGCATCTATCGCTATCCCGACATTTAAATAACTTGGACTAAACAAACACAAAAACTAAATATGTATCTTAATAAGTGCTAAGACAAAAGTAAAATATAATTTATCACTTTTCCAAACGTTTTTAATGATTTAGGTACCCCAGCATAAAAGGCTCTCTAAAAATAGGTTGATCTCCTAAATCCTTATAAATATAAAGCGGTCACATCGCATTATATTTCATGTGCGAGCAGAAATTGCTTTTACGAAGTTCCTAAGCTTATTTCCTGAGTGCGGGTGGGTGTAAAGTGCTCCCATTACCACTACGGAAACGCCATCTCGAGGAGTCTTTCAAAGGAATTCGACTTTCTGGACCACTGAGCCTCAATAGAAGTGAGACCAATTAAAAGCGTGAACTAAGAATGGAACTTACTGTCAATAATTTCATTTGCGAAAGTTTAATAGCGTTTTGAAAACGATGGATGGAATGGCATTGTTGAATAATTCGTGTTTATATTATTAACAATGTTGAATTTTTTGTACCTACGAAAAACGGTATGTAACAAATGAGTAGTTTCGTATTCACTTTTAAGCTATGGAGATTATGGTGTCGATTTTGGAGGTGAGTCTTTCTACATACAATTATTTAAGGTGGCATTGATTTATCGACTATCGAGGTTCGGGTAGCGATTTCTATATTCTTCTACTTACTTGATACTTTTTGGGTCAGAATCTTTTGTGACTTTTTAGGTCAGAATCGGTTTACCTACAGTTATGGATGTCACGAAAGTTAACCATATAAATTCTATGTCAAATTTCATTGTAGACGATATTGTCGGCCTGTTTAGCCTAGTTGGTAGTGTCACTACCTCAGAAGCTTGAGGTCCCGGGTTCAATTCCCGGTAAGGGTATTTGTTTTTGTGGTGAGCAGAGAATTTTTTTCTTGAGACTTGGATGTTTTCTATGGATTTAATATATATCTATTAAATATTATCGTCGTCTAGTACCCATAACACAAGTCTTATTGAACTTACTATGGGACTAGTTGGATTTGTGTAATAAATTGTCCCCCTAATATTTATTATTATTATTTATTGAAATGAAACCTTATCTATGGTTCCAATATTTCGTCTTAAGTCTTATACAATTTCAAAAGCGTTTACCCTATCGGCGTCGACAAACGTGTTGTGTGGAAACTAACAGCATGTACCTACTCGTTCATCTGTTTTAAAACGGGGAATCAGCATTTTTCGCGAGCCTTGCGATGACGCGATCTTAGCTGGCTACGGCCGCGCAAGACCTAGCATTTTCCACTAGAGTGGCTGCGCGAATAACTATGTCAAGGGTTACGCTTTACGGTAATCACTCGCGATTGTTACAAGCAGCCCTGAAATATAACCATTCGTGGATGTAAATAAAAAAAGGATTTTCATTATTCCTAACATGCATTACATTTACATCGTGGCTAATCATGAATTACAATAGAAAAAATTACAATTTTGACACTTTCATTTTCTTTTATCTCAAGTGATAAAGTTATTTAAAATGTTCGTTTTAACAAGAATTGAATGCACAAAACTGCGGAAACAATAGTGTCGGGTAAGGCTCAAGTCCGCCTAAATGGAGCGGGTTGGATTCGGAATCCGGTAGATAGCCTTGGTGTGTCCGAGTGGCCACTTCACCTCTCCAATCGACCGACGGGTAATTAAGCGAACTAGAGGGCTCCCGGACCTACGTCCCCACGAGTACCGCCCTACAGGGGCTCCTACAGCCCCCGACCGACCCATCAATCCTTCCGACTAACTCCCTATCAATAACTCCCAAATCCGATCAAATTTATTGCACAGGTCTCCCGCATACTTTTGTTTCAAACGAAACTATAACATTACGTATTTCCTACAGTTCCGCGCCAATTAACCTACGTTAAAATGAGTTTTTCCTTGAGGATGATTTTGACCGCGGCGCGGAACCTCTAATTGGTCAAGGGCTTATCCGACGACCTCGAATTCGTTGTAAACATTGATCTTATACTTCACGGTAGTTAGCACTTTGTGCATTGCGTGACGGTATCATATTAAGTCTTTGGAAGCTGTCAGATCGCCCGCTGCAAATGTGTAGTAGCGCGTTCTTTGTTTTTTGTCGGCCGACAGGCGGTGTTTGTCGTATCGCAGTGTGATAGAATTTTAACGATCTTTACTGGTTGCGGTAAACTCGGTGAGCGTCGCACCTGCTTTGCATTCCGACCTTCGTCGGTCAAGGAAATACAATCATTCATGCCTATTTGTAACAAATTACAAATTACTTAGTGTCGATTATCGCACAGCACATGTGGTAATACAATTCAACAGATTAACAACATCGCATCGCATCGCAGAAGTAATAGACAATCCACTGATCTTGCATCTCAAAAAGGTTCCCTGATATCTTCTTTTTATAAAGATATAACAAAACAACATAATTTCGCATAAGCTACCGTGACCTACCGGACCTCGTGACACGAGCCAGGCCTATAGCAAAATGATTATTGTTGAACAGTAATTGCATTGACACAACGAAATCATTATCACAATCGCGATACAATCACGATTCAGCATGTTGAATATTCACAATAGCAATTAATCTTCTTGCAAACAATGATGAGGCTATCTTTAGTAACTGTTTTTTCTACAGTAGCCTTACTGCATTATGTGATTAGTACAGATTATCCGGAACGGAGTAGAGGAGTTGCAATATTAACAACAATGAAGTTACCGAAGCTATTCCAGTGCGGGGACCTTCCATTATTACATTAAATAATGCTTCGTGAAGTCATTGGAACGTGAAATTAAAAAAAATAGTTCACATACCTACAAGTTCACATTTAAAACATACGAGTACCTACTTATAAAGACAATGTAAAGCTCTTCATAAAGTACGCTTTTCTTATCTGAATAAGAATGTAAATAAACAGAGTAGTCTTCTGGAAAATTAAATCAACACCTGATTTTTTAATTTAATGTTAGGTATTGTTTTGTTCGTTATGCAATGTGTCACACGATATTGTGAATATGCTGTGAAAGTGTATGCGATGTCGCGTAACAGCGAGGTAATTGTCCGTTGGGATAATTTTGTTAAACGGGCCCTGCCGGTGCTGTAATATTATGCTCTTAATATCGCGGCAGAAGCACTTTAACAGATGACCTCCTGACTTCTTTATGTAATTCAGGGGAAAAATGCACGAAGGTGCATGTCTTTGTAATTACGAATCGAGAATAATTTGTTTACACTTCTTGCGATTTCACGCGATCTCTTCATTTCGGTCGCGAATATGCGAACACGGGAAGTTTACAGAGGTTGTTTATTTTAGGTTAATAAAAGTATGTTTTTAAAGATATTTGCCAAGGCAAGTTGTTTTGAGGCTGCAACTAGGCGACGATGATTACTGTGTCTAGGCGACGGACAGCGACGTTCGTGCGTGCTGGAGGTCGCGGGTTGACAATGAGCACAAACACCAAGACTTTCTTGTATCTCATAATTTGTTTACTAAAATTGTCTAACAGACAAATGTTAGGCTGAGACAGCTACCACATCCATGTGTTCTTCTCGTAGCTTATTAAGTCATGTTATAATTATAACGCATATTTTATTTGTACTTAGTAAGTGAAATAAAGTCTTTCCTGTGGAAACACATGAAGTTAAGGGCTGAGAGCATAATATTTGGTTGGACTCATAATATGCAAAAACGACGTCGCCGTTATAAAATGTACATAAGCCGTTAACTACCTATTTGTTGACCATAGGAATAAATACGAATTCTGCCTTTTCAACTGTGTGTGGATGATTCTGAAGTATGGCTAAAATTTGCCCATAGTTAAGGCTTTTAATTGGCCTACAATTTAAGTGATTCTGTTGAGACACAGACATTTGTCATACAATTTACATATTTCGTGTCACATCGCAATAAATTCAATTGTTGACGAATTAGCACAAAACATTAACAATGTTTAAAAAATAGTTCCCCACCCGTCTACGAAGTGCTTTTTTCAAATAAGAGACTATGCATTAAATTCAACGATTTGATGATTATGTTATTTGGGTTGTTTCAAAGTCAATGTTATTTCTATATGTCATTGTACACTGATTATTGCATCAGTCCCTTATCCAAGTGATTGACAGTTGACCTGTTGGGCTCACTTATATGGTTCTTGCCAAAATGTATCACTAACAACAGGTTTACAGAAAAGGTTAACAAAGGTTACCTTTGTATAAATAGATATGCAACCAAAATATACATATATATACTTAATATAAGTGTAAAATATAATACTTAGACAGCAAGACTATTCTATCATGACCTGAATACCAAATTTAAGAATTAATAATATATTTACAATTAAGTGTCATGAACAGATTAGACATGCACGGATTGATAAGAAAATTGCTATAATTTTTGGAAAAACGGGTTAAACATTATTCAGTAATTTAATTTTGGTATTTCATCTAGATCGTATAAGAAATTAGAATATAGTACTATAGCAATGAATTATTGTTATTTATATTATAGTCAAAATTTGTTAATATTTAGAAATTTGTTTTGAAATAGGGATGTATTAACCTTGTGTGTTTTTGCCTTAGTTTTGTTATTTAAGTACTCGCACTTTTAGGTCTTAATTTTCTTGCACGTATGATACAGATTTTGAAAGATTAAAGAGATACAGATGCAAGATGATTTTAAATAAATAAATGAGCAATAATAAATGTACCTGGGAAAATTAAAAGATTTCACTGATATGACTTAATGTGTATGAACAACAACAGACGCCAAATAGGTGTAAGGATCCAGGAGGTCCCGGGGAACGGGGACGAGCGGGAGATAGCGCTCACCTCGATGCTGTAGGACTTCTTGATGGCGAACATCTCGCGGTTCTTCTGGGCAGCAGCGACAGCCATTGCTATACACTCCACTTGGGTCCTGGTTTCCTGGTTGATGCCTGAACGCGGGGTTCACTGCGCGCTTAGCTAGCTGAGCGTCTGCGAGAGCTTTAGGTCTCGACCACGGGCTTAAGCCTGTCTGTCTACGACTCGAGCTGTCGTATTACGATAGCTAACTAAACTTTGCGATTGCAAATAGACCAATGCATGATGACTGTTCGCTTGGACAGTTTAAATAGTGTTAGGCGCTCGCCTCCCACCCCGCGACGCCTTTCGACGCGCGTGCGTCAGCCCGCGCCCCGCGCCTCCAGCGCTGCAGCCTGCAGCGGCCGCCGCGACACCCACCGAACCCGCTCCCGCATCTACCCTAACATAATACATCTTTATCAAAATAATATTATACTATTACACTCACACTCACACGTGCTTAGCACGTAAAAATAAAAATTGGAAGAAAAGGCGTCAATATTTGTTCAGTATATTAAAATTATTCTGAACATATATGGATATGCTGGCACCTACGGAAAAATATATCACGTAAAATTAAAAATTGGAAGAAAAGGTGTAAAATTTTGTTCAGTATATTGAAATTATTCCGAACATAGATATGTTGGCACCTACGGAAAAATATTAATTTTACATAACAACATGTATTGGAAATTCAAGAAGAAGCTGGTAATGCGTACATTTAGGACTTTGGATTGCGTTGGATTTGAGTTTCAGTGTTAGGTACCTAGTCCTCATGAAATCTAGAAATCCTCATGGATCTCGTCATCATATCGTGACCAAAATTATATGGCACGTAATAACTTGGAGGTACTTTTTCTCAAACAAAAAAAAAAACTTCTTTCATCTTTTCCAAATCTGTTTATACATGACAGAGTTCTGAGGTTACAAACATGAAATAAAATACCTCCTTCAAAATGTTGCTAACGTTGCTAACTTACACTAAAAATGTTCTCTCGATCTACAAGTTTATATTTTGACTATCTCTGCGTGAAATTATTTGAGTGGTAGGTATTCCTACCATTTAGCTTTCAGAATCGCATCGCACTGTACATACATGGCGTTCCTTTCAGTAAGGATCAAATCAAATACGGACGTTGTCCCATAATTTTCACATAATATCATGCTTTTTTCGGATTTAGTTTAGGTATAGAACTTAGCTTACTTGTTCATTATCGTGATAGTACAACTTTATAAGGACCTTATTTATGTAGACGATATTAATGCACGTATAGCCAGTTGAATTCAAATCATTTGAGGCCCTGGGCCCCGTGGGCGTCATGACGTAGTATCGTGTCTATGTTTGTTAAAATCAGGACATTGGTAATCAACATCCTTTTAAAAATCCTTGCCCGGATCTGGCCTTGCTACTCGGAAGTGACTGCTCCATTTTAACAAAACTGTAAAGTAATGTCATGCGGTTTATACGCGGAACAGAGCTGTCACTGTTTCATTGAATTTATTTATTGATGTAAAATAAACCACTGGTTCCGGCCAGCCTCACCTAGTGGACAGAGGCTTAGAACATACATTAAGTACATATGAGCCATATTGCTACATATTAAATTCCAAGATTGAAGTATGATTAAAGAATATCATTACAGTGTAGGTTACATATAATAAAGCAAACGTTAATGGTTAATCTAATACTTAGAAACCCTTCTACGCTCAAAGAAAACGGATCCATTTACGCAAACCGTATCTACCTTTTTTTTGTTTAGGGGGTAAAATGCATTACGCATGCCACCCGGGTGCAGGGGGTGACCCGAGTGGTTATGTGGGACTCCCGTAAAGGCTGATGAGACCCACGGTGTACCTACTAAAAACCCCCCCATCTGCCGCCTCGCCGCCTTGTGGCGAGGTCATGGCAACGCTTGCGCACACATCCACGACCCCACCGGCGGCAGCCGCCCCCAAGCGGCTCCCGCGCGGATGCCCGGAGGCCCTCCTCGTTCGATTTTCTCACGCAAAAACTAACGCGCGGATTTTTTGATTTGAATTTGATTTACTTAGGCACAATTTAAAGTTTCCGTAATTTATTCGCGTGGTGGTAAAATACAAAAGTTACATTCTGAAATTTTTGACCGAGCGAGCGATGCGTCTCCGTTTCAGGTTTGGAAAAAATGCTTTCGCAGTGTTGTCCGAATGTCCCACAGATTCTTGAGTCGACAAAATAGTCCATGTCATTATCGAACCTGCTCGCAAAATTTCAGGAGAGTCGGTTGGGACATGCGACCTGTCGAGATTCATTCGAAAATGCGCCGTATCATTTTTGGCCCAAGCTAAAACAGTGACGCTTCGCTCGCTCGGTCAATAAGTCCTCTAAAATGCGCTCCGAAATAGTTGGCATGGCTCTCACCCCAGCACTTGCCTCCGGCTCCCTTCATAAAACCACACTAGTGTTTAAAGGCCTCTTATTACTCATACGAAACAGTTGCAAAAACTACTCTTACGTATATAGAATAATAGGATATAAATATATTACGCTGGCTAGACCTTTTTTAAGGCTTCAAATAAATATGAAAAAAAAGTACTTGTTAGTTTTGTAGGCATATTCACCACAATATTTATAGCAAACTGTGTGTTCTAATAGAAACTGTAAATACTTCATTAATAACTTAATTTGCTCTCACCTTGTCAACATGATCTCGTACTGCGGAACTATTTAACAGATTTGCATGTGTTTGTAGGTGCTGGCTATTTCTTTGAATATTGAATTTTTTGTCTATTTAACTGCTTTGCAAAACAAGGCAACTAAGATATTTTGCGACGCAGCATAGCTACGAGAAATACTTTAGGCAGGCTCGTATAAAATACTTTAGGCATTCAGGAAGTGTTGATATACGATTTGTAGATAGTGGATCGTTGCTACTGTTGCTAGGTATATGTATACGTGTATATTGTGTATATGTATATATGTAATAAAGCCAATAGAATATAATACCATTTATTGTATATTACAGAGGTAGTTGATACAGATGTTACAGTTTATACGAGTATGTATAGTTCTCTGTAATGTGTCTTAAGACGTACAATAATTCTATTTAAAGAATGATATCCAAACAGGCACTTCAGTATTTATGTCAAGTGCATGCAAGGTATCAAACAAAATTTAATCGTTTCTATTCATTTTTACTTTAATAATAGTTCTCTATGATAAGGTTCACTACAGGATTAAATCAATACAAGTTGCAACATTGCATTTATTAAATATACTATATTATAGTGCTTAAACAAAACAGTCATGTATCTGAATACAAAAACACCTACTTTAATTTCTAAGTCTATTCATATTGTCATTTCAATTTAGAATGGCTCACCGCTGTTGTAGAATTTCTTTGGAAAATAATGTCATACAATCTGTTGCATCGATACAATACGTGATGGTAACCACACTAAGCCTTTAACTTTAACCACAGCGACACGTATGATTTCTCCACTAGTTGAATGTGTCATCTCCAAGGGGACTCGGTAATTCACATAAACCGCCGGTATTTGTCAACCAACTTAATAAATACTTCTGACCAGTTGATGTGTATTTACGTGAGAACACAAAGAGAACAGTCACCTGCAAGTATCTACAGGACGAGGCTCGCTTACATATTTAACTCTTTTTCACGCCTTATCGTGACGGATATTATATTACGTATCTAATAATATTGAAGGTGACTGTAACCTCGTTAGGTTAGGTTAGGTCCTCGGTAGGTTAAGTTTTTCATAAGGATACCTACTCATTTTAAATTGATTATGAGATCACTAAGCTTTCTTGCGACGTTAACGATGTATTCATTTGCGGTATTTTGCGGTTACTAAGTGCCTTAAGTTACCTATTTCGATACAATGTGGATATACGTTAGACCCAATTTTAATAATACCTACTCGTATGTCTGTTAACTAACTAATCCAGAGTGTCAACACAGAACAAAAACTTTTCCAAAACAGGTATTTTCTCGACCATCTTCCTTCCTGGTTATTAAATATTGCGACCGCGTATTGTGTGGGTATCGAAAACCCCTATAACTCAATTGGAGATTGGTAAAAACCAGTACGCCATTCGACAAACATTTGTTTAGATTAATGTTTAAATGACTGGTATGATAAGTTTCCTCATCAGGGGTCATAATTTGTTTCGTGTGAATTAAAATGATTATGATTTAGAATTAAGGAAATACGGCATACACACTCTTATTTATGAATTTATACAAGCTTTTATTTAACTTGTTGTTTATGTAGGTGACAATGCTATATTATGGTACCACCATCTGCCGGTGATATAAATGTAAGGCAATTTTATAAGACAGGCGTCCGTTGTCTCACTCAATACAATCCAGCCATGAGTCCATCATATTCACCCAATAATCCGGTTCATTTAGATTCCATCAACCAGCAATAGTCCCTGTACTCGTACACCCTGGCGGGTGCTGTCTCTGTGTGCGTCCCATGACACGGACAGGGACAGCATCCGCTGTGTACTCTTACATTTCATTGGATTGTCAAAAGGATCCTATGTACTCGTATTGGTTAACAGCTCCACGTATGCTTCCCAAAGGTCCGGGATACAGATGTCCCGTGGGCGGAATAGTCATACAAATAATAACAATAGTAAATATTAGTGAAAAATTTACAATTATCGACCTAGTCCCAAACTAAGCAAAGCTTGTACTATGGCTACTAGACGACGACATACATACTAATACGAGTATAGACAAATGCATAGAAGACGTTCAAGGCTCAGGAAAAATATGCTAATTACACATATAATGCCCTGACCGGGATTCGAACCCGGGACCTCCGGCTTCGTAGGCAGGGTCACCACCAACTAAGCCAAAGTGATCGTCAATCACACCTAAGTGTATTGTAATGTATCCCATAGCGTAAACACATTCTCCTGTAAGCTAAGACCGTCACCACTAGCGTACAAAAGTCTCTAAAAAATGTAATCGAAAAAACATTATCGTGTCTAAATAACCTGTTGACATCGCTTTGAATATCAAATTCATCAACCTGTAAATGCCAACTAGTGTAGTACTATTAACTATTCTGTGCTAGTGTGCACAAATATTTTTTTAAGTATGCATATAATATTCGTTTCTAGTGAATTTAGCCTATAGAACTGGTCGAAGGCCGGAGCAATGCACTGTCTGCGTCAGATCTGAATACGTCGGACAGACATGTCCTGTATTTATAAAGACCGGTCGGAATTGTGCTGTAATGCGAGTTCTACGAGTATTTATCTTTAAATTAAATAGCCTTTAATTTTTGTTTTTTATAATGAAAACAAAGGTAGCTAACGAACTTACAGCTTAATTCGCTGATGGTAAGCAGGCCTGAATGATTGGAACTTCAGAAGAACTAATAGCCCGTTGCCGCGCCTTTGATGGCTTGATGATTCGTTGTGTCGACGGCTATAGACAAATGCAGGTCCTTCACTCTCAACACCGCAGCCTCGGGAGCTTTAGCAACCTTGCTCAGCACCATTAACAGGACACTACATACTTATCTTACCTACCTAAAGAGTAAGTAGTGGTGTTATTATGCCTGCAGTCTTTTGTGAAGTGGAGCTGGGTATATCTTACTTCCCAAGTTTGGCTACTCCAAATAGAGCAACTAATTATATTCATGTTACGTTAATTTGTCAGTACCAAGCTGTGTCCAGTGATATAGGTAGGCGGTACTTTTCAGGATTTCATTGGAATCAACTATGTGCAATTTTCTCTCCTCTCTTTTTGTTACCGTTTACCTTTTGCTATATCCAGGAGGGCGAAATTCTTGGTCCTCCAATTCGTCTTCCACACGATGTATTTACTTACATTTTAATCAAAATATAACAAAAATTTCAAACCGAAACCGACCCGATCGGAATCGAATCGGAATCGTCGAAACTGACGATTTATCAATGTAATGTTTTATTAGAATTTAATTTTAAAGTTTAGCATTAGTTTTTATTTATAGTAATGAAATAATACTATCCTATACTGTGAATTCAAAAGGTCTTATCTTAATAGGAAACTTAAGGCACTAGTTTATATCCTTTTGTTGAGACCTCAATATGTGAAGTGTATTTCAAAGAAAATACCTGATTATTCATATATTGGTATTTTTTAGTAAAATATTCGTAATAATAAATATTATAATACAAATTTCAAGTTGGTAGGTCAGTGAGAAGTTAATTACTATTTGCGTGACAAAATTTTGCGAAAGCAATATGTGTAGATGGTGGATTCCAATATTTTTTAAAACAAAAACAGTTTTTGTAAAAACGGTACCCCACTCAATGGGGTAGGCCAAAATTTTCTGATCCTTTAGCTGCCCCATTAACCATTTATATAGCTTTGGGGCAACAAGGTTATACTGTTAAAATTTGAAAACTGTAGCTCCAACCGTTTGGCTGTGAAACGTGTGTGACAGACGACAGATGTGACTGACAGCTGACAGTAATAGCGTTCCAGCAATAGAACAGGCGCTCAAACGGAATATAAAACAACTGCAGTTGCAAAAAAGTATGTGTAAATGCATGCAAGTAAACGGGCGGTAAAATTCTGCGGGATCTACTTAAATTCCGTTAGCCCTTTTAACCGAGCACTGGGATTTCCCTGGCAACCGACGTCATTAGCTACGGAAAAGGCCTGCATAGAACCACCCAGTGCTCGATGTATTCCGATAAACTGTTATGAGTTAAAATCATTTAACATGTCCGACACTTTACATAACTGGCATTAGATTGTGAATCTTTTGGTTTGAACAGTAGAGTCGTCTTTTGAACGGATTACTTGGATACAACACTGCTAACTTAAACAATTTAACAAATGACTCACTAGCCCCGCTAATGTTTGAACGCGTTGACGTCCATTGCCGAAAAACTCCGATCGTTTAAAGGTACTTTTTGTGGGTTTTTATTGTTTAAAATTACGAGATTCCAAGGTATTGTTTTCTATATGAGTTTTGAATTATGTTAATGAGATGGGAAATATAAAGGGCAATCCTAATAAACTATAAATATTTTTATATCTATATATTGACTGACCAAAAATAATGTGTTGAAGTGATGTCTTCTAACCATATACCACCCTCATAGCAGCTGTGTTGTGAAACCATTATCCAGAGGAGTGATTATGTAACGTTTCAAACGTACGCAAGGTAAAGTATGTCATTTTATGTAAGTATGGGAATGAGTAAATTTAGGCGAGTGACGACCTTATACAATAGTAAAACCAAAATGTTATCATCAAAATTCCGGTTTGTGACATAACTCGTATTTTCCTCAAAAGTTTATCCGCAGAATTCTTACATAGGTAATTAAGGACTTGGCACGTGCGCCCGTATACGTAAATTACGTAATACATTTATAGAAAATCTTGGATTTGTTTATTATGATACTCGTAGTATCATCGAATTAACACGTCACTTTATTTAACTTGCCAGTTTTCCGCAGTTATTAAACGAAAAGAGCAACAAACAGGGTTCTATCATCCATAGAATATTAGTATAATGATTTTTTATTTATACACAACAAAAACGAACAAGGATAGAACATAATAAAACATATATATTATTCAATTTATATTTTAATTTTAATCCAAGTTATTGCATGTGGTGAGCGCATGAATATTCGGCCTATTTTTATTAAACCTACTTTAATAGAGGGAAGGAGGTTCTCAGTTCGTCTGCATGTTTGTTTTTTTTCATCACACTTGCTCGTAAGGGGTCGTACTGCACGCATGTGTATAGAGCAGTTAGAGCCGATTTACCTCCCGAGGGAGTTACGGATTTTCATAACTCCCTAGGGATTGGTTTAAAAAATCTAGTTGACACAAGAATACTGCTCTGTGATTGGTATATCTTAATCGTAATCGTAATCGTAGCTGAAAACCTAGTTAGCTGCGCGTCGCAAGAATACTGCACTGTGATTGGATAAAATATTGAAGCTGAAAATCTAGTAGGCCACGGCGCCGCAATAATACTGCTTTGTGATTGGTTGAAATATTGAAGGTCAAGAAGTAGGTTAAAAGGTCATGGACTGATACTGGAGGTGAAGTTTTAGCCGCATAAAATTACCAAAACCTGGACATAATTCGATAACTGTAATTTTATTTTTGTATGATTTAAAGTATAGTTAGTTATATAAAGAATTAAACATTGTAAGGGTCCCCATTAATGTTAATTAACAAAAAAAAACATTTTTTTTAACACATTTTGATTTCTTAAGTAAGCCAATATAAATAACTTTGTAAAAGTACGTGTCTTATGATATGAAAAAATATCATTTAATCAATTATCGGAATATTTTTTGTTTAATATAAATATATAATTAATCAATATTGGGGGATAATCTTACACAAATCGACCTAGTCCCAAACTAAGCAAAGCTTGTACTATTGGTACTAGACGACGATATACATACTTATATTGATAAATACATAGAAAACATCCAAGACCCAGGAACAAAATCCATGCTAAATGCACAAATAATGCCCTGACCGGGAGTCGAACCCGGGACCTCTAGCTTCGGAGGCAGTGTCACTACTAACTAGGCCAAACAGACCGTCGACATTTTATTAGTACTATAAGAAACATATTAAACAAAAAATATCCACGATAATTAATTTAATTATATTTTTTCTTATCATAATACAGGTACTTTTACAAAGTTATTTATTATGGTTTACTTACGAAATCAAAATGTGTTAAAATATTTGTTTTTTTAACATTGACGCGGAGCCTTAAAATGTTTAATTCTTTTTATTTTAACTATAACTAACAATACTTTAAATCATACAAAAAGAAAATTACATTATAATATTTATCGAATTATGTCCAGGTTTCGCTAATTTTATGCGCCTATTTTAATTTTTTTCAATTAGGATTGGTATTGGATTTATTTATTTCCTCGCTAATGTGATGAAAAACATTGTGATTAACTCGGCCGTAAGAAAATTACACGCGTTTTGATATTTTCTGTAGTTAGCAATGCATTTGATCCCGGAAACTACACATTTGGAGGAGCGGAACTGGTGATTATGACCAAAGATGATATATGGAACTCCTCAATTATGTAGGCACTTGACAGATTCCGATGAAATACTAATGCTCGTCAAAATACACATTTTGAAGTGGAACTTATGATGAGGAACTGACTTTATGGTTTTCCTAAGGAATCGACAGAACTCCTCAAATATCGTAGGCCCATATAAAGTGACTTGGCTATATTCTGTAGTAACCACCTCATTCGATGTCGGAAAGTAGTACTGTCAGTTACAAAGAGATCGACTCACCAAAAGTACAAAAATCGATCGGTATTTATAGTCGACTGTGCTGGGTGAAGGATATGTGAAAATCTCATGTAAGTATGTGACATGGCAAAGTACAATATTCAACTCAGTTTATTTTGGGAATAAATGTTTTTTTTAGTGATATCTGAATATCCAATCGAGTGATCAGTTAGGTCGAGAAGTTTCTATCACCAATCGATCTACTTTAGTACATTCTTATGCCGGTTCTTCTCGTGGCAGAAGTTTATGTCTTCAACCGGTGGTAGTTTATTAATATTCACAGGTGCACACAAATCATGCAATATGCCTAAATTGAAGAATAAATTACTTTTACTTTTAGTACCCTAGGTACACCTAGGATTTGTTACAACAAATCATTAAGAAAATCTCCGTTTTATTTTTGTAAAAACTTCAAATAAAATAACTCCCGGTTGTCAAGTAAAACCTTTATAATACATGCCAGGCCCTAGTTGATAAGGTTCCTATTTCAATGACACGATTGTTTCAGGTCACTTTTATTAAAGCCGGTTTGAAATAATACACATACGTAGCATGTACGCATTTTTAATACATTATTGTAGTAGATTAAGTAGGTAGAATTAAACCACATGGTGGCGTGGTCTCCTAGACCTAGTTACTGGCCAGGTGATGGCCATATGAGATAAATTTCTGTAGTCCGTACTTGTACGCTAAAGCTATAATGAAACTGACAATGTTATGACAAATATTGATATTCATAGAGACACCATAATCGAGACGTTTGATATACATTTATACGTCTGATAATAGGAAATTATCGGCCAAGTGTGTGTCGGGCCGCGCGGAATGTATTAAAGGGTGCCGTAGTCGCCCACGTTACTTTACGAGGACTTAAAAGCTCACAAACTTATATTTAAACTATGAGTAACAACGTCATGTAATTAATATATTTAACCCCCGACACGCAATGCAAAAGAGAGATGATTATAATAAGTTTAACATGTGTATCGGTCTGTCAGACAAACATAGACATAGACATAGAAATATTTTATTCAACATCACAAGGCATGTGAAACACGTGTGCGTTCGTCTATGTATTTGTCTGTGGCATCGTAGCTCTTAAACGGAAGAAACATTTCGAATGTGTTAGCAATGTTTTATTAATATGTTGAACTTTGAAATAATAATTTCGAGGGTTTTTAAACTGGGCATAGTAAGAGCAAAACTTAGCAAAGTTACATAAACATTATACCAATTATAAAAGTCACTATTTGCGCTTACAATGCCTACGGCCATTCTATTCTCCAATATAGCATTGTGCTGTGGGGAGCTACATCGAACACGAATAATAGTCAACATAAGTCAAACAGACATGTGTAGTCCTTATTTTATTATGTTTAAGACAATATCATTGACTTGCATTTACATCCTAGCAGTAAGCGTATTTGTAAAGAAAAATATACATCATTTCACTCAATGATCTCGTGTTCAAAACTTGTGTCCTCAAACTGCCTTTGCCTGCCTGTTTCCAAACTAAAAATGGTTAGCTGTGGTCTGTGCCCCCAACGATATGGCAGTTTAGACTTTATATAGAATTCCGCAAGCAAAAATAAAGATGAACAAGACCTTAAAAAAATCAAATCTAAATTGAAAAATGGACTTGTTGAAAGAAGCCTCCTATTATTTCAATGACTTTTTAACCGACAATATTTTTTTAAATTGCTTGTTTTACATGAATTGAATAATTTATATTACTTATACAGGACGTAGCCTGTAATAGGAGCAAAAAATTTAAAGGACGCTGCCTCAGAGCATCTGCAGTAACCTCTTGTGTCCAAAAAAAAATTACTTTTTTTAATTGGGAGAAATTTTGATCTAAAGTTATGACCTCCAAGTAATGGATCTTGGCACCCAGAGATTATAGCGCGGCAGTCAATGCTGATATTGAGGTTGCTTCAAGTTATGACTCATAATCGCTGTCGCATTTTTAGTTTAAAAGAATATTTTTGTGACTTTTTGTTTTTTTTTTTTTAAATTTTTAGTGTTTTTTGAATAATTTGTTATTAATATCACTCCAGTAGAGTAAAAAAGTACATACAAGCTACATTTGCGAAAAAAAAAAATTTTTTTCTCAATTAAAATAATTTGGAAATATTTGCTGGAGAGCTCAATAGTGTACCGTTGGTACCGTTTAATTTTTTGCGCCTGTTACAGGCCACACCCTGTATATAGCACATAAAATAATATTTTAAAATCTCACTTCATCAATGGAAATGTCTATGTAAATTTTATTTATCTTCGTAAACTTTTATCATATTTATTATTTTTGTTGCAACCAGTAATGCTTTTTATACCTCGGCATTAATTTTGAATCTCTTTTTCGTAATACATAATTTTGTATGTTGTAAATTATAAATAATTTTGTATGATGTTTAATAAATTTTATAAGTTACAATTGCCGTATTCTAGCAGGATTCATGCTTCGATCTGCTTTGATCATTATTTTGCAAGACCTATTGAATGTAAACATTCCTTAAGTGAAAAGGGGGGGGTTCTATGGCAGAGATTTTTTTCTGTTCGACCGTAGATAATATTTTCATGGGATCCATAATGATGATAAAAATTACTCCAAGTTTTCCGATACCTATACCTAATTGTTTCTTCTGAATCTAGATCGTGAGAAATGCTGTCGTGAAGAAATGTCAATGAGATACCGATTGTAAATAGGAAGTCGATCGCTTTTATTTAGTACTTGTTGTCAAGAAACCTTCAGATATACCACGCAAATGTAATTAAAGTGAATAGTGCATTATTGTCGAGGTGCGGAAAGTAAGGGGTTTCCGTTAATTTGATAAAATAGGTAAGTAGTGCTTTTCACAAACAATGTGAGGAAATAACATAAAGATATCATAATATTATTTGATGACATACCGTGTAACACGGTTATATTTTAATTTTACTTCAAGTATTATTTGTGCGACTTCTTTCAAAGATTGTGTACCTATACTTTTCCACAATATTCTGTACTAAGCTCGTATTTTGAAGTACATATTCATGAGAGAATTGAAATCGATACATTTCCCGCCCGGCCGAACCATTAAATCCTAGTCGCAAAATACACTTATAGGTGTATTCGTGTGATCCCAGCAACAAAACTTGGCATTATTTAAACGCCTTCAACCGAACACCAACTTACTATAAAGAGTGAGTCAATTAAAGTACACATATAAAAATGGAAGACATTGTACCCAATTATGTTAACAAAATCTACTTTTTATTTTTTAATGTTTTATATTAATTTTTTTGCAACTGTGTTCTATGTAACATTTGAAAAAAAACATTAGGTACTTATTGTAATTGAAACTATATACATATAAACACTGTCTAAAACTCAAATAATAACCCAATAACGATTATTAATAACATGCTGTGGAATTAAAATGATAGTTGTCAAAAAAAAATGAAGCTCTTATTTTATTATTGCGAGAATTTTAACAAAATTCTGTTTTTTAGTATAATTTTTTCAATTAAGTATTTCAAATTCCTCAATTACACCGGCAATTTACCCAATAATAATAATAATATTCTTTATTGCACGGCAAATATAAGAGTATATTGTAACCCTGTCATTTTATGTTATTCTACATCGTATCAGCTATCAAATAGTACGAGTTTCCCATACAATATTCCACCCCTTTTCACCGTAAGGCATGATTACATTAAACATCATGAAATTGCCCACGCACGGACGAGATTTTATAAGAATTCATATTATCACATGCAGGATGCAACGTAAAAATTAACAGTTTGCTTGCATTGACTATACAGCCGTTAATTAAAAAATAAACACTCCCTAAAACAATTAAAGATTTTGCCCATACTAAATATGCTAGGTTTGGACAATGACAGCCCTTGTTTCAACCTAAAGGAATCCTTGCTAGAAAAAGTGGAAAGTAGGATGAGTAAACAGATAGAGAAGGCGTTACTACTCGCGTTCTCACGCATCGTTGGCATACGGAATTATACCTTGTAATCTGTTACTTCAACCATTTGGCATTTATGAATTGACGTTTGTAGTGATGAGGCTAAGACGTATCGTTTGTCAAATGAAGCGATTATTAACGAATGGTTGTTATAATCGAGTTTACAGCCGATTTTTGTTTTTTTTTTTATGATGCCTTTATATATTTTATATCACATGATTGTATCAGTCTCCTCAAACAAAAAAATGGTGCTTATTATGTATGGCTTTCTATATTACATACAATAAGAAACATTTTAAGAAGAAATAAGAAGTACAGACATATTCTCTTAATCACGTCATCGCTATGCTGATGCCATATAGCTGGTGGGTCTGTCTGTCATTTATGTCAATCAATAAATTTAGCACATATTTTCCAAATTTACGGAGTTTTACTAATATTTAGGTGTACAGCGTCAACAAAGTGGTCTTAGTACCGTTTCTAGTGTAAATTCGAACCACACATGTGTACACCGCGAAATATGTTATGTTATGTGTTTCGCACGCCGTTTGGAATAAAAACCCGTAGTATTACTCGCGCTGAATTCAAGGCAGAAGCAAAAGTCTCGACGCCTAGCGCCTGCGAAAGCACCAGGCTCTTCACCAGTATCGCTGATATGTCATGCCGCAGACACGAAATTCGTGGCAGGCAGCAGCCGTATGTCAAATAAGGCTCCATCGTTGAGAGACGGCGGTTTACCGCACCCGCTGTCACCGCATAATAAGGTACCGTCCGCATCCACATCCATGTCAGCACGAAAGAAGGGGCTGGAACTAAAGGCCAAACAACGAAAGGCGTTGATTGAACTTCAGTGCGATAGAGAGTGACATCTGGTACAAACAAGTAAACTAACATCTCCATAGAAAAATTCGTTCTGAAAGGCCCCTACCCTGGTATCAGTGGTTCTTGTGTTGTATACGTTTTTACAGCTGTCACGGATTTTTCTCTGTCATTTATGTCAATCAATAAAACCGCATATTTCCCAACTTTACGGAGTTTTACTAATATTTAGGATTACAGCTTCAACAAATTTATTTTGGTTATAAATTTATCGTTATAAATATACATATGCGTACCTAATCAATTTCTATCAATTTACGGAAATATCTTCTGAATCGAAACGACAGACTTGGTCACAACACTAGTTTTAAAAAGAAACCGACATAACACGTAACTGTTTGGGTGGTGAGTTATTATCGTAAAATACTCAATAACAATGAACTACAAAAAATTAATTTTAAAATATTATATTAAAATTAAACTCATACATAAACATGTAACATAACTTAAATTATGTTTCAGAAAAGCAAAATAAAATTTTATTTACTTGAAAAGCCCTATAGTATTAGGTTTTATTTATAATTCCGATAAGTCTTGCGTGTTTACGTGTAACGTGACGAATGATTTGATCAAAATGCGATTAAATACTTATTTGAGAGGTGCGACCATATCGCTCCGACGGAGTGCAGGTCCAAAAAGGTCTTAAGCGACTCTATTTGAGTTACTGCCTTAAGCTGTATATATACTGTGCTGATAGTCACATCATCAACTTTTTATGAAACTTCAAAAATGCTCGGCTATTATGAAGTTTGTAGGGAAATAATGATGCCTTTGTATGCCTTGTCCCGGTCCCGACGCGTTAGAGACTTACATTTAAATTCCAGAGTCAATACCTATCGCAATAATAAATTTTGACCAGGCATACGAAGGGTTAATAACGTCACAATTTTCTCTGGTCAAATGCGTCCATTATTCATGTTAATGTATTTAAAACTCTTTTAATTAGCATAAATAAGCTAATGCTTGACTACAATTAAGCAGGACTGAATTATCTCTTCGACCGGATACATTTTTAGAACTCAAAACATATTTCTCTATATTTCCAATAAACAAAACTTATTTACGAAAATACTCGGAAAACGTATAACTTTAATACATGATGAAAAAAACCGACCAAGTGCGAGACGGACTCGCGCACGAAGGGTTCCGTACCATTATCTATAAAAACGGCAAAAACACTTTTAGTGTACGAAAGCCCCCTATATTTATTTTATTCTGTTTTTTAGTATTTGTTGTTATAGCAGCAACACAAATACATCATGTGTGAAAATTTCAAGTGTCTAACTATCATGGTTCATGAGATACAGCCTGGTGACAGACGGACAGCGGATTCTTTAACGTTCATTTATCTTTGGTGTTGAAAACAAATTGTTTTAAATTATTTACGAAATTCATGGTCACTCTACAATCACAATACTTAAGTCAAGTGATCCGTGTCAAATTGAATGTCATCTGAGTTCGATTACTTTTGAAATATCGTATCTCACTCAATGTGACAATTTACTTTCTTCGTAATTAAAGTGCTGTCATAACAGTTAGAGGTTTAATCTTTATAAACCAGTTGTTGTAGGGTGACCATGATTGTAGAGAGTTAAACTTTAACTTAACAAAAAAATAAATACAGGAAAAAGGTATGGGTGTTTCACTTGAATACAATGGTGAACGATTCATTGCCATTTATTATGTATGTAGTGTTGATCCTGCTCACGTCTCCTGAATCACCCTGTATATCGTCCTCATACTGAACATAACAAAAAAGTCAAAATGTTCTAAAAAAAATGTAAATGTAATTATCTCATCGGTACGATTTTGCCTGCAAGTTGGTTAAGTCGTATCAGCATTTAAAAAGTATCTATGACGCCAACCAATTTCTAAAAACAACCCAATAAACCCGATTATATTTTTAAAACTGTTTAATGCGTATTTTTAACTGACCTTCATCACAAGTTATGTAGTTACGATATAACGCTAACGCTAAGGTTCGCATTAAGTCCGATGAAAATCTGTTTTTTCCTTTAACAGTCATGCTTAGTCGTATGCTATTTTTGATTAAGGTCATCGACATTGATACCAACGGTGCATTATTTGGTGCTCGAAGTGTTAATAATAAATGGTTGTAAGATAGGAAAACTCCAATTGATACGATTTAATCGGCGGTACAATATTGCCGGCTCTCCCCTATTATGTCTAGGGCCCATATGTTTTTACATCTGCATAATAATAATAATAAAATTTACACCACACCTTGCGCAAAAAAAAAAACCTTTTTTCCGCACGCTGCGCGTCCTGAAAATCCCACTTTTTGGCCAAGTGGTGACGTAAAATTGTGTAAAAAAACACAGGTCGTAAAACAGAAAGCCTCGCCTGCCGCTCGGGCCTCAAACATCTGCGATATCAGCCTTTCTTTGATTTACAACCCTTGTATTGTGAATAGGCTATTATTTATTTGCACACACAGTAATTACATAACACACAATATGTAGGTATATTGGGAGTTAAAAATATGCATACAGCGGGATTAGGGTTGGCAAGGTTTAAACAGGGGTCCCCAAACAAGGTGCAGCCTGTATCTGTATTAATGGTATTCCTTTTGGTACGATTACCGTTAACCTCGAACCTGAGTAGGTGCCAATAAAACAATACAAAAAACAACAGTTACTGTAACTGCGATACGAGTGGTACCCACTCACAACATCTGCACCTTCCTGGAACGCAACGCCCATACACACGTACTCAAACTGCCATAAAATGACGCCACCCGACGAGGAACTCAGATTTTGTGACCGGGTAGTACGAAGTTCTGCAACACCAGGGGCCATTGGCCCACGTTTATGCGATTAGTTGGCATAATAAGTACGAAAGACACTTAAATATTAATTGCCTATGGAACTGGTTCACGGCAAAAGACGTGCGTTTGAAAGTGCTAACTCGTTTTCCCCAAGAGTTCATACTCACTCGCTACTTACTCAGTTTTCCTGTTAGGTATCTTGTCTCGTACTAAAATATAACCTTAGGTCATGTATACACTAGAAAGTACATGTGTACAACTCTCGTGTTACCTATAATTAATAACAACAATAAACGCTGTGAAAAAATAATGTATCTTTAGGAAATAAAAACAAAAAAAAATTAGGTCATTAAAATCATAAATATGTATTTAGTCAACTCTTTGAGGTGGTTTTATTTATTTACCTACTTACCAACCGGGCGTGCGTGCGTAAACTAGATAAGATATAAAAGTAAAAAAGTAAAAGTAGTTCATTCTTCAAATTCGGCACCATTAAATTAGGCAATATTAAATGCACCTATGAACGTCAATAAACTACAACTTTAAGAATAACTAGACAGATAACTATACAAAAACTAAAATTTATATGACCGGAATATGTTTTAAGTATAAAAATCGACGTGCCGCATGTAAAAATAAACTTTTATCCAGGTTTGAATTTATGTGTTGTCCCTTTTCATCCCCTAAAGTTATTGAAAAGTACTCTAGTAGAACCATCCCACTTATATGCAAGGTTTAGGCTTGTTTAATCAAATCACAACAAACGAATGCATTTAGACGGTGGTTGGCGCCCAATTTCGGCCTGCTGCTGCATACACTGTTTTAACATCAGAGTCACCTTTGTGGAAAGGGCGTGTGAACAAGTTAATATAAAAAAAATATCATAATTGACTCATTTTGTGTACCCTCGCCTTAATAGAGAAATTGCTTATGCTAACCGACCCGATACCTCGTTACTGCGTCATGTCTTGCGCCGGTTTCTGACGACATGTAGCGTCATCAGTAAGCGTCACATTCGAGCCTAATTTCTAATGACATCTGATCTCTATATATACGATATATACCTCGTAATCGTCAGTGTCAGTACTCATGAAAGTTTGATATGTGACGCTGGTTTTCCTCGTGACGTCGCTAATGTTTAGTTTTTGGTATTTTCCTCAGTTAGGTAATTGATGTTGGAATATGAAGAGTATCTTATACATATATTGTATACTTTACTACCGAATACTATTAATGTGATTTAAGTTCACAGATACTAACAATAATATTGCACTAAAAAGGAACAAATTGTACTAGAAGATGGACTTAATGCTTTAAGCTGTCTCTACCAGACAACCTTCGGACAAAGCAGATGAATTGTGGTTACAGTCAGGCTCGTGCAACTAGGAACAAAAGGTACCGATGTGAGTGACCTTCGTCTGCTTTAAGCGTTAACGAGCAAGAAGTCAACAAAGAAGGAAAGAAAGAAGTACTTGCTAAAAGTACTACAGCAGATACAAGTACATTTTTATCCACACTTACTTCTCTAAATACACTATGATAGTAAGAACGGTAGGGTAGATGTTACGATTTGCGTACAACTGCAAGAATGGGAGCAAGGAACAAATAGGTGAACTGACTTGAGAAGAGTTTCAAAGCGCTGAGAAAAAAACTTTTAAGGTGGAAATCGTAAAAAATGGCATTAAGAAGACAAAGAACCTGTAGGTTTTTAAACACGATGAAGGCTTATTGAGGGTTCGTACAAAACTAGTACTCAGTGTTGAGCCCGCCTACTCCATCTGCCCATTTCTTTTTGTTGATCGATCGACAATAAAAATAGGCCTTAAGATCCATTTATTAATTCTACCGGAAAATCCCTTGACCCTGAACTACGATGTAATAAACCAAATTCGGCAAGCCAATAACGTCGGTAATGGTCCTAATTAATATGATTGCTTCTGTACAATATTTTGGATTCGGGTAGAGGGTACTTACCTAATGTTAACAAGTAATTGAGTTGTAATGGGCTGTCAGTGACTAAGAGTGTATTATTATCTATTACATATTTTACCTAATAATTGATGTAGATATTCTTACTTTTATTAGGCTAATCCTTTATGCACGCTAAACTCGAAGTAGATCTTGGTCGTTTAGTGATGGGTTTGGGAAACTATAAAATTAAAAAAGTGTAGGTACCTACCCAATATAACATTGTCACATATTATGTCTTTGCGATGTGAGGTATTCGTATGACAGTGACGACGGAACTTTTTTATGCAACGTCGGTGGCAAACGGGCTTGCGGCCCGCCTATGGTACGCGGAACTCCGGAGGTGTCATGGTGACGTGGAAAGTGTGCATGTGTGCCGTATATAAAAATGTGCTTGTGTGGACATGACGAAATACAAATTGGAGTCGTTTTTACGGTCTTAAATTAGTAGCTAGTTAATCTCGTGTTTTGATTCTTTTGTTTTGCTTAGCGGCGTAAACCTCCCTTACCATTCTCCATTGCGTTCTGTCTCTCATGACTTATTTCCGTGTAGGCCCTGCATTAGCTCTAAAGTCATCTTCCCTTCTTTTATCTGTTGCACTCGTATATTATTTTACTATTAGTCTGTAAGATAGATCCAGAACGGAAGTAACGCTTTACACTTGACAGGCGGTATGTCCGATATACGACGATATGCGTTATCGACTTGCATTATCTCCGAATATTGAACTTCATACTCTTTAATCCAATTAAGTGGCTAAACGACTACAATGTTTAAAATTAAATTTATTAACTGTTGCCTACGTAAATCATTTCAGTCCACTTACCACGGAGGTCAACGGTAACTGACCTCGGTCCAGTCGCAATTCGGCTTGTATGCACCCGTTTTATTATGTAACATTAACCTTATGATATACCACATAATGATTAGTCTTGCTAAACCTTGGGTATCAACTGGTCTGCGATTCTGTCTGGCTTAATTGACAGAAGGGGGACGCCTTTAAGATATCACTCGTATCAAACCTCCATTTTGATTTTGAGAGACGGAAACTCGAAATTGACCAATGTCACATCCTGGGGATATGATACGAACTGAAATCCCTAGAGCAGAATGTAACTTAATAAACGAGCACCACAAAGCAAACACAAAGTAAAATACAGTACAAAATTACTGTCGAATACGGATGGAACGTGTCTGTTATACAGGGATGTGGTTTACACGAATCAAGGCATCCCTTTAACCCTTTTTCAGGCGTAGTACGTTTCATTTACCACATACGTGTTAATAGAATTTCAATCCTAGTGCTCTGATTTAAGGCTCAAATTACATTGCATTTTCGTAAAAAGTGACTCGGCTTGAAATGAATCACCATAACGTAACTATTTTGAGTATATATTTTGTTTTTTGTAAAGCCTTTTAGATTGGCGCGGCCTGGAAAAGGGATAAAGCCCCTTTTATATTATAACTACGTCCTGTTTGAGTCATGGAAAAAATTAAAGAAATGGCGCAACATACAGTGTTACCGCGTATCGATATCGCTAACTGATATGGATCATACTGTTCAACATCAAGGCTCAAAACTGCCTTTACCCTCAGGGTTAATACTAAACTAGTTGCCGGTTTCGATATAACAGACTAGATCATCGTTATCTCTTTAGGGTTGTCACTACTGATATAAACGCCTCCGGTTTTAACCCTTTGAACGCCATCATATTTAAATGAAGTGATCACTCAGACTCAAAGGTATCAAAAATTGATGTAACGTTTAAACCAATGTAAACAAAGAAAAACAATTCATAATTGTTTTTTTCATGATCAAAGTACACCTTCACTCCGACCTTTTTAGTGGTTGTTGGCGTGGTGGGCACGACGACACACGACCACTTTATAGGTTCTTAGCGTTCAAAGGGTTAATATTAATATCAGCAGGTTACAGATGATCTACTTGGACTTTGTAAACTCAAAGTATTATAATTATGAATTTGACAAATTAAAACCTAAGATACACGTTTCATAATGTTTGGCATCTTAATACCCAATAGTAAACATGTATTGTTCGCCTCTAATTAAGACATAATAATAATAATATAGAAAGCGTCAGGTCAGTAATGTCAGTATCAACACCGACGTTTGCATAAACGACAAACTTTACAAAAATCATTGAACAATGTACACTCGCTGTCCAAAGATTGAAAATAGCTAAGTGTTTTTTTAATAGTAAAAGTAATATAAGGACACGAGCAGGTTACAACAGGTCGCGCCGGCGCAGCTTTGACTATTAGCGGTGCTGGGTTTTTGGTTCTTCATTTCTCCGGGAAGCGTTTAACCACTTTAGAACATTAATTTACATATAATAGAGTCGAAAAGTGGTAGTCCAAAGTGGAAGACCAATTTCTTGGCTTGTTCTTGTATCTGTATGTTTTTCTGTACTTGGATATAGGTTACCATTCCATTTTTAACATGATAATCATGTTTTTCATTTCTTATTCTCTGATAGTGGTTCATTGTTCATCTAAGGGCATACTGAAAGTGGTATATTTCTGCTTTGGAGCAGAAAAGAAAGTGTATTTGCCTATTTGTAGCTTTAGTAGTTTCCTTTTATTCGAAATGAAAAGCAGAGTGTTTAATTCTGGTGAAACCACACATGTCAGCCTCGGACTATTGGTGTTTTCTCTTCGTTTGGGCGCCAAAATATCTCGTGAAAAATAGGTACATTTCAGCCCTAATTAACAATCTACTATAGTTTGTAATCGCCTATTGCGGAATATAGGCCTCTCTTCAAGTACGCCACTCATCCTGATCTTAAGCTAATCATATCCAGAAGCGAAAAGATCTTCCTAATGTCATCAACTATTTAACTATCTAGTAAATATGATAGTCACGATATATAATTAAATCAAAAAGTATTCTAACGTAAATCATAAGAAAGAACCGTATCTCGAGCGACAACCTTATTGGTTCTGATTTATATCCGCCGCGGTCGCGCAGCTGTTGAGCGAGCGCAAACGGAACTCGGAAATAACGCAATTACACTACCTTGTTCAAAACCATAACATAACAATTTGCAATATATCGTAACCCTATTTCGAACTCCACTTCCACCCGACAAGCGTCAGATTCCAGTGTACTTCGTAAGCAACTTACTGTCTTTCAATTTTGGTGACGTCGACAGGCACTCCGCTCCAATTACTGTTGCAAACATGAATTAAAAATTTGGAAAAATGAAAAGGAAACAAGTAAATTTATAGGTACGTAGTGGTACGTACTTTTATTATGGTTTCCTCTGATCTGATAGCTGTAAAGGAACTGCATGCAAAATTTTTGCTAAATATTTAATGTTCGATAACAAACAAAACAAAAACGTACTGCTTAAAGTTTGAAAGAATGGTATTCATATTAGATCAAGAAAGGTAATAAATTCAATCAAGATAGGATACTTTTGTGGGTATTCTAGAAACAAAGACACAACATCCATAGAGTAAAGAGTACGATTTAGGATGTAGTCTTGGTACATTTCACCTCCCGGTGTGTTCTTATCGGTGTGACAATTTAGAGTCCATAAATAATAAATAATGAAATCCTCCCATATAGGTAAACAAAAAAATTGTTTTAGGTAAAAATCAAACGATTATTCACAAATTGTATGAAGGTCTAATATAGCCTGACCAGTGCCTATTTGGACTTAGCCATGTTGCGGATTTTTAGTGGTCCTGATTTATTTTAATGGCAAGACATACTCTTTGACAACAGACGTTAGAAGTCATCGAATGTCATCGATGTAAACAAACTTACATCAAGACGAAATATTTGGTAATTCTGAAAATGTCAGAAGGCATATTTTGAATATTATTATTTAAAACAAAAAAAGGATGAAGGATTGACTAATATTCCAATACACAATGTTTTGAAATGAATTGTTGACATAACCGGTAGTACTGACATTTCATATTATTGTAAGGATTGCTTGAATTGGTAAGATTGGATGGATTTAACATGTACACTTTTTTCTTATTCAAGGTATTTATAGGTAAGTCTACAATAACAAAAATATATAAAAAGTAAATAACGGTACCGTCTTTGCCGCCAACGATAAAAAATGGCCAAGAGCATGTCCGGCCATGCTCAGTAGGGTTCCGTAGTTGCCTAATGAACTTAATTTAAAAAATTAATACAAGCAAAAGGGAATACTTTTGCATCGTTTCATACGACTTTCACTAAGAAAAGAAGACTTTTTACGATAACTTAAAAACAGCTTAACTGATAATATCCGATATAGTTTCCGTTGAAAGTCTTTATTAAGCTTTACTTTCTTGATTTTTTTTCATATTTTTTGGACCCATTGTTAAAAAGTTAGAGAGGAGGGGAACACACACCGTTTTTTTTCTTTTGGAGTGAATATTTCCGAAAATATTCACATTATCAAAAAATACTTGATGATGACCTCGATACATTTTGAAAGACCTATCCAAGAACACCCCACACCATAGGGTTGAAACAAAAAAAAAAAAACATGTTTATCATGTATTAATGGAATGTGTTCGAAACGACGCAGCTAGGCGACAAATATTTAGGGACAGTTCCACTGGATTATGAAATACCTATTTGAGCAATCCAATGTCTGATGTGGTTGGAAAGATTTTGGGCCTAGTAAAATATGGTCTTAAAGACAGATGATTTTTGTATTAGCGTTTAAGATAATTAAAACTCTGTTAATTAAGAGGTTTGTATCGAGCGATATATTCGCCATAGCGAAAAAGCTAATAAAAAAAATAAAAAAAACCTACTTTTCGAGTAGTCCTATTAAAAAAAACTAGATTTTATTGTACCACTTTGTCAGATTTATAAATTTATATATACATGCCAAATTGCAGCCTTCTTGCACTAACAATCACAGAGCAAAGCCTCAGACAGACAGACGGACAGACAGACAGACGGACATGGCGAAACTATAAGGGTTTCTAGTCGACTACGGAACCCTAAAAAGACCCAATACAAAATTTAAAAAAAGTAGATGTCAAAGAAAGCCAATACACACTGTCCCGACTATACATGACATATATATATTATTGCCATACAGCACGCTGTTTGCAGCGACATTATCTCAGGTCCACTACCACTACACCACACCACCACACCCACTAGCCACTGCTATACATTAAATATATAATCTGTGGCATTACTAGGGATAGCGACACGGTACAGCGTTAAATTGCCAATTCTGCCTGGAGTCGATGAGTGTGGATATTTAGTACAACATGTCACAAATATTTTGAAAAATTCATGTCTAAGTACACAATTTAAGTGTCGTAGTAACTTCATTCATAAGTGACTTTGAAGACTACTAGTTCTGTTATAAGTAAATTTTCTCAAAAATGCAATGAAATATTGATGTTATGTTCCTTATAATAGGCTGCGAAGTATGACGTTTCAGGTGCGGCTAGGACAAGAGGTCGTTAATGGAATTACATATAAATCTTGCAGGCCTAGGCCGGCAAAGTTCTCTTTTTTAATTTCCATTCTACATAAATTAGACGAAAGTCTTTGACCAGTGTGTGTTGCCAGTGATGACATATGGTACTGAAACGTGGTCGCTTACTATGGGCCTCATAAGAAGGCTCAAAGTCACCCAAAGAGCAATGGAGAGAGCTATGTTAGGAGTTTCTCTGCGTGATCGCATCAGGAATGAGGCCATCCGCAGCAGAACCAAAGTGACCGATATAGCCCTCCGAATTGCTAAACTTAAGTGGCAGTGGGCGGGGCACATAGCACGTAGAACCGATGGCCGTTGGGGCGGAAAGGTTCTCGAGTGGCGACCACGTACCGGAAGGCGTAGCGTGGGCAGGCCCCCCGCACGGTGGACCGATGACCTGGTGAAGGTCGCGGGTGTCCGCTGGATGCGGGTGGCGCAGGACCGGTCATTGTGGAAGTCTTTGGGGGAGGCCTATGTCCAGCAGTGGACGTCTTTCGGCTGACATGATGATGATGATGATGATGATAAATTAGTGGCACAGGCATCATAACATTCTGCCACTATGTGTATTAAAATAAAACTTTGATTTTGTTGTTGTTTATTTCTGTGCATTTTTGAGAAAAGCACTATACATACCTCGGCGGCGGGAAACATGGGGTTGCCGGCCGAAGACATATAGACGGCCGAGCGAAGAGAGGTCTTTCGTCCAGGCCTTTGTAGTAATGTACTATTATTATGCAATCAACAATCTAAATTCAATGTACTATTGTTCCCATTACCTACTCAGGTATTAATAGTACATTATTGTCGAAGCCTGGAAGAATTGCAGGCTGAGTATTAAGTACTTTTAAATGGACGAACTTGGGAGTCCGTTTATAAATACGAAGCCTGCAATTGACATTCCAGTCGAGGCTAATATAGTGCTTTTCTCAAAAATTGGGAAAAAAGCATAAATTGGAATGAAGTTGTGTTAACATAACCTTAAAACGTCAATATGCTTATGCTCTCCCGCCGTTTATTTTTGACATTGAAAATGTCTTTTCGTTCGCTCCAGTATAGGGTCCCATTTCACGAAATAGTGCGATCCCCTTATATTTCAGAGAGTTTTGAAGGTATGATATTCAAACTAGGCTCAAAAGAGGCGTATTTACGAGATGTGTAAGATGCAAAGAGAATTATTTGAGAAAGTCCAGAACGAAAAAGTTTTGGCCGAAGTAGTGAAAAAAAATTCAATTTCCTCCGATTTTTTCATTTTGGCACTCGATATTTTGGAAACGAAGAATGATATTAAAATTTTGATCAAAACTCCTCTGGACAATTTAGTCGGCTACAATTTGAGCCTAAAACAAAGACGATCGGGTCAAGGGTTTGCGCTGTAGCCTAACCTTTTTGAAAGAAGTCAAAAAGTCAGAACGACTATTAGTAGGTAATATATATATTTTTTAAATCAACACAATTGTACAATTGTAGTTAGTTTTAGTTTTATATTTCAAATTTTTTAAATTAAACATGTATTGTTTCTATAATAAATTATTATTAATTATAGTTCGAGACAACAATAGCACATTATTGCAGTGCCCGGGAAATAGCAATTCGTGGATAAGTCAATGAAGTTTTGGAAGACCAATATCTTCCAAAACCTTGGCAAATAAAATAGTTGATTGAGATTGCATAAAACAAGCCATTTTATCCGAGACAATTTATCGACCCGAGCCGCAGGCAAGGGTCGATATAAAGTAGAGGATAAAATGAGTTTTATACATGAGTTATACATCTGCTTTTCACTTCGATTGCGAGAAAATTAAACAAATAATCAAGTTTATGATATCATATAATTTATCCGTCTCCTGGGGCCTAGGGTGTCATGTTGAATTCGACTTTGAAAATTCTTGTTATAGTTATAGTCGGAGTTTGGAGGTCGAGTTAATTTGAAGTCGCCGTTATCTTGCGTGAATATTAGTAAAGTGGCAAATGCCTTTTTATGTGGTTACCGTAACTTGGCTGCGCTTTAAAAAATTGCCAATTTAATAGGAATTTTGTATGTGAGCTATGTTTATATATTATACAACCAAATTGGCATAACGTTAGCAAATGTAATGCATTTTTTTTATTTTGTGAGTTCATTTTCAATGTACCTTGATGGTCGTGTAGTGCACGAGATCTGTGAATTTTTAAACCAAATTGACATAACGTTAGCAAATGTAATGCATTTTTTTATTTTGTTGAGTTCATTTTCAATGTACCTTGATGGTCGTGTAGTGCACGAGATCTGTGAATTTTTTAAACAGAATTGGAATTGTATTTTTCCACAGAAAACCGCAAATTATTTCAGAAATGTACAAACACGTCGCGTTTCCAACAGAAAATACGACATGAATGGCCGTAAAAGTTCACGCTACATATTGAAAGGCAAAGTGTACAGTTAATGGTGGTATGGTGGTTTAAAAAAAAACAAACAACGAACGAAACGAGCTGTTACTCACTAATTCACACTAAGGAACTTTTTAATTTGGTATGCCACGAGCTATCATTTAAACAGCAAAAACAGAAAGTTTATCATTATCATCACCATATCAGCCGAAAGACGTCCTCTGGACATGGGCCTCCCCCAAAGAGTGCCACAATGACCGATCCTGCGCCATCCACATCCAGTGGACTCCTGCAACCTTGGGACGGAAAGGTTCTCGAGTGGCGACCACGTACTGGAAGGCGCAGCGTGGGTAGGCCCCCTACAAGGTGGACTGATGACCTGGCCCCTATTTCACCAAGTTGACAATTGTCAGCGACATATGTCGGCTGACAATTCGACATATGTCACTGACAATTGTCAAGTGACAGGTGTCAAATGACAATTTTGATAATTATTTCGTATAGAAATGCCTACAAACATGACAGGCTTTTTGTTACAATTGTCCCTATCTTAATCAAATGACAATTATGTTGTGAAACAAGAATCATTTTCCCAAATCGACATATTTGTAGGTTTGTCGGTAATTGTTGACATGAGATCGAGGCTGTGTCAGGCTAGCGTTACAATTGTAGTGTTTTCGTTGTTAGTTACAAAATGACTCCGTGAAAGCAGTAGTAGTGACAATGATAGTGATTTAGATGAGTTCGCATATAGGAGAATATATAGAGAACGAATAAATTTCTCCTTTGACGTTACTGACTTTGCGTTTAATAAATGAAATCGGTGCGGTTATAGATCACCCAACTACAAAAAATAAAACCCTGACGCCTTGTCAACAAATACTGTGCACGCTGCATTGGATGGGTTTGAGATCTCAATACCATGTTAGTGGTGACAACCACGGCGGCGTTTCGAAGGCAACAATCCATCGTAGTGTAAGGGGTGTTGTCAGTGCAATAGTCAATCTAATATTTGGTAGTGAAGTACGTGGGTCAGCAAACACGCGCTCTATCTCACAATTATTTACGAAAATTGGTAACATTCCAAGAATTTTTATTTATTTTGCATGGCTTTTTAAAGCCGAAATGTATAGCGACAACATAATTTATAACACCATTTATGTACTACACTTATAGCAAATAAAAATATTTCTATTTCTAATTGGTGGCATTGTTGACGGATCCTTAATACCCATCGATTCACCTCGGCGTGCCTCGGCAGAATGAATATATGTATGTAGACCGTAAAGGTGACCACTCAATAAATACCATGGAAGTTTGTGGGCCAATTTGGAGTTATTCTATGCAAGTGCACGATGGCCGGGCTCTGTTCATGACCATGACTCAAGTTTTGCGCTGTTCTTTGGCACAACAGTGGGAAAATGGTTGGAGGCCATTTCCAAATGCTCTTCTTTTAGGAGAAAGCGGATATGGTATGAAGAAGTGGCTAATAACAACGAACAATGCGATTTTTGATTTTCAACCATTCTCCTTATTTGTTTTCAATATATTGAAGGAGAAGTTTCCCTCTCTCAATTATCTCCGTTTGCAACCATTGTCGGCGTGCAAAGTGTTCTTAGCCTGTGTTACCCTTCACAATCTAGAAAAACGCCTTGGATCCGAACATTACACACCTTATGCTAATTATGAAATGGTAGATAATCGACATAATATTGAAGAGGACAACAACGAAGCAATTGACCCTGAAGCAATCGAAGTAATACGGGAATTAATACAAAACTTCAAATGAAGTACTGTTTATTATTACTGTTGTATTGTAATTTGATAATATTCGTAATTAAGCTCAAAATGCAAAAAAAAAATTACGATGCTCTTGAGTGTTTTATCACGTAATAAATAAAAAAAGTAAATATTGTATTTGTTGCCGATTCCTCTTTAGGAATGTGGAAAGAAATAGCGAGTAATTAGTTACAAATTAAATAGTATTCACTCTTGAGGGTGGAAAATTTTCTTGAGTATCTCAATTTTCTGATAAATTAACCAAATTATTCTAATTTTTATTGATCGTTAATATATAATTGAGTCACATTTGTCTATTATATTAGTAACAAAGAAATATAATATTTCAACGAGTTTGATAGCCCAACGAAACAATAAAGGAACACTAACTTCAATATCTCGCTGTCATTACATGACATGTTGTTGTGTAAGTGACCATTGAGGCTGTTCCCGATACCTACAGAGTTTTATTGGCTTATTGCAAAATCAATAAATACTTCAAATATAATAGCGTTTCAAACATATTGATCGCGGTGAAATGCGACTAGATTAAAATACTACACGGAAAATAACAATGATGCTACAAATTACAAAATAACTAATTACAAATTAAGTACTTACTATTGTCCTCTTTCTCCAATTTTGCCGCGTGGTATCTCTAGTTTTTGTAATTTTTGAGCAATTTCCTTCCACTTTTGGATCTTCATATCAAATGTTAAGTTATTGTGTAATTTTCCCAAAAGTATTGCTTTATTTTCCGAAATTAACTTTAAAAATCATCATTTTTATGGCCATATGCATTGTTATACTTTTGAATCGAAACACTGACTTGTGAGATGTGATTATTGATGAAATGAATTGAGAATTGTTGTGAAAAACGCGGTATATATTTGAGTAGTTTTAAATAAGTTAGGATAGGAAGCAGTGATAAATTTACGGCCAATTTGAATAAAAAAAAATGTCCTTTAGCCGTGTCTTCATACAATGCCTAAGTAAAGTAAGTGCTAGTTTAAATCTATAATTTATTTACGTTTCGCTTAGCTAACACCGGCGATAAAATGAGCTACTTTTTTCCCCGCATTAAAAAAACAATACCTACGCTGCTTAAAACTCTTTTTTTGTTAGTTGTATAATTTAAAAAAAAAACGAACTTTGGAGCAGCCAAGCAATTGTTATTTCTTGTTAAATCAAAGGAATAGTACTCAATACGTGTGTGTGCGAATTAATAAATGATAAGATACTGTCACTCTTATATTTATAAGCTAATCGTCTTATCCTTCCCGCAATATGTATTGTAAATCTTGTCATGGTGGCCGCCTGTCCACAACAGACATACGGTGAACAATTTATGAAATCACAATTGTCATGACATATTTACAATTGTCATATTTTCTTGACAATTGTCGCACCTGTCAACTTGGTGAAATAGGGGCCTGGTAAAGTTTATCAAATCAATTAATTATTCTACTTTTAAACATCTTTATCTTTGTGAAATAATAACAAATTGTTTTCGATTTTGCTTTCCTTCTTTCATGTGATACAGTTATTAATTAGTATTGAATAATATAAAAATAACTAGTAAATATTAGTGATCAATGATGAAAATGTATATTAGCGGTATTTAAAAAACAGTGCATCTAGTTTTTAGTTTGCACGCATGCTGACTCGCGCTGACTGACATGCAAAAAATATATTTTATATTTCCTTCTTTTTTGCGTTATAGAACTCATAGATAATGTGTTGAAAATATTATTTAACAACGTCAGTTTAGTTTTTAGTGTGCACGCGAACAAAATCGTGCCTTTGTCTCGTTCTTACGCTACTGATAAGAGTTACAAGTCTCGAATATTTTTAAAATAACTAGAATATATGAGTGAAATCAGTGATGAAGGCGGTATTTTAACAACAGTAGGGCTAGTTATTAGTGTGAACGGGATATACTATATGGCGCGCGCGAGACACTCATACTGAAATGTTCCTGAGTGTCACGACTAATCTCGCTTCGCGTACATGCGCGCATCTTAGTAGTCGCACTGAGGAGTACCTACCTATACTGTTTTTCACGTAAGAAGAGTCCGGTGACAGCTGTCAACCCAGTACAAATTATGTCATTATACGTCAAAAATGATAATGAATGCTGCATTTTTCTTCCTAAATAATAACGAGACATGTAGTTGTTTGTACGTAAACGCTGCTCAGGTTTTTACATCTGGTACTCTAGAGTCCCTCGCTACGCTTAAGAAACCCAGAGATTCAATTCTATTTCTCGGGACTCAAAATCAGCAGCAAAACCAACTTTGCTCTCTTGTTGCACAAATAATTAGTGGTGACGATTCTAGCTCACAAGAGGGTATGTTTACGCTATAGGTTACATTACACTACAGTTAGGTGTGATGATTGGTAGTGACCCTACCTACGAAGCCGGATATCCCGGGTTTTGATCTCGGTCAGGGCATTATTTGTGTGGTGTGCACGAGTATTTGTTCCTGAATCTTGAATGCTTTCTATTTTAGCATTTATTTATATACGGGATGTTCGGCATGGATGGAAATACATATATTGGGGATAGATGACGTCATCTGCCCCGTGGTCGAGCACAATAAAAATGAATTAAGCCCAAAGATGTTTTTTAAGTTTTTATTTTTATTTTTTAAATACTTTGTTTTTAAATAACCCAATTCGTAAAGTCTAGATTAAAATAATATAAAAATGCCGTCCGTTTTATCATTTCTAATTAATATGTTTGCAAGATCCCCTCTATTACTTAAAAAACAATTTTAAAACGGACAACATTTTTATTAAATTTAAATCTAGCCTAATTCCAGAATCTTACGAATTCAGTTATTTGAAAACAGAGTAATTAAAAAATAAAAATAAAAAATTCTTAAAATAAATATTTGGTCCCAATTAAATTTTTTTGTGCTGGACCACGTAGCAGATGACCTCATTCGATGGTATTCTTAGAAAGGAGCAGTACAAGAACATTTTATTAAGACACGCAGTGCCGTCAGGAACACGTTTGATCGGCAACCCATTTGTTTTGCAAGAAGACAACGATCCTAAACAATCGGCAAAGATCTGTAGAAGCTACACAGCTAAAAAGAACGCCAAGGTATGTTAAAAATATGATTTGTCTCTTGACATATAAATGTAAATTTTGCATTATAATGCTACTTTTTGCCTATTTTATTCCAGCTATTTACCTTTTCTTTCCAGTATCGAAAAAATATCGATAATATCGAAAGTATGCAAAAACGAAATCCGAATTTATGATATCGAAAAAATACCGGTATTGGAAAAAGGCTCCGATATTCCATGCTCTAATTGTAAGTATCTACAAGTCTGTGCAAAGGCGAGCGTTTACCAGCATTTGTACGGCAATATGAGGTAGCAAATAAGTGATGTTGTCTACGGCAATGGGTTTTGCAGGGGATCCTATTGCATAACTTATTATGCAGCGGAATACAATCATATCTATTATGACATAAGTCATACAACATTATAATTTCAAGATGAGTTCGTCTAGATTTAAGAGTAAGGAGTTCATATTTTTCTAAGAGTTGATCATATGACATACGACTATAATAACATTTACAAATATTTCTTTTGTACTTGTACTTTTTGTATTCATTTTCAAGTGCATTTATATATTTATTGTAGTAAGTGTTCCATACACACACAGCATATTCCAATTGTGAACGTATTAATGATTTAAAAATATGTAGGAATGTTGTGGATCGTTTGAAGTTTTTACAAGTACGCATAGTAAATCCATAGAGCTTGTACGCTTTACTAATTATGTTATCAATGTGTCTATCAAGATGTAGTTGTTTGTCAAGAGTAATACCAAGATCTCTTATATAGTCAACAGTATCAAGAGTTTCACCACATAGCTTATAGGAAGATTATAATAAATTATTTTTCTTTGTAAATGATATAGCTTTGCATTTGTTAAGACTAAGAGAAAGTATGTTTTTCATACAATAATCGGAGAGTCTATCAAGGTTTTCTTGAAATTTTTGATTATCTGAGGAATCTCGAACATTGCGGTATATTTTTAGATCAGAAAGTTACAATATTTAAAACATTGATAAATATCGTTCGAAATGATAATTATCGAAATAGATAGATACTGTCTGTTTGAATGTTTTTGTCTAGCGCTTCGAATAAATGACTTACATAAATTAATAGGTTAGTTGCAGTTGAGCGCTGTTGGACAAAGCCATGTTGTTGTTCAATAATAGTATTGTGTAATAATGGATAAATTTTCTGATGTACCAACCTTTCGAAGACTTTTGACAGGGTAGGCAAAATCGATATGGGCCGATAGTTCTCGACATCCTTTTTATTATTACCTTTATGCACAGGCACTATCCGCGCAGATTTCCATATAGAAGGAAAGCTTCCTTCCTTTAGGCAACAGTTAAAAATGATGTGTAATGGCAAACATATAGACTGAGCAGTCTCTTTAAGGCAAATCGGTGGTATCCCTTCAACACCAGGTCCCTTAGTAGTATCGGACACACGTAGCTCTTTCAATATTTCTTGTTGTGTTATATAAATATTACTTATTATTAAGTCAGAATTAGGATTATTGTCTGGAATTTGTTTAATATCAAAGGTGTCATCCACGTCAGTGGGTTCAAATACAGATAAAAAGAAATCGGAGATTAAATTACATATCATCGTGGGATCACTAGTAGTTTTATTATTTCAAATTATTTCAAAAGGTGGAGGCTAGTCCCAAATGCCTGCAAAACGGAAGTTGCCGCTTTTCATTTGTCTAACCATATGGCTAAATACGAACCTAAGGTTGAGTTTGCTGGCTCGACACTTAAATACAACCCTACACCAACATACCTGGGGGTAACTCTCGACCGTAGCCTTACTTACGCCCCACATATAAACAAACTTTGCAAAAAGCTCCAGACCCGAAACAACATCCTATACAGGCTGACCGGAACCTCATGGGGAGCGAACGCCGATGTACTCCGTACAACTGGCCTCAGCCTGGTCTACTCCACAGCAGAGTACTGTGCACCAATATGGTCTAACAGTGCACATACCCCGCAAGTAGACGTACAGCTAAACCAGGCTATGCGCTGCATATCTAGAACTTTAAAAAGTACCCCTCTTCAGTGGCTCCCCGTGCTTAGTCATATCACCCCACCCCATATTAGAAGACAGCAGATATTACTCCGAGAGGCCCAAAAAATCTGCAGCAACCCCGGGCTTCCAGTACATGCTGAATTCACCAATCCTCCAGAACACCGTCTCAGGTCACGACACCCATCGTACCAGACCGCACGTGATCTTCTGAACACGAACTTTAACATGGACAATATGTGGAGGACAGAGTGGAACTCTAATCCACCCGAGAGCATGGGAGTTATCATCAATCCCACCGCAAAACCAACGGGCTACTCGTTACCTAGGAGGGAATGGTGCCAACTAAATAGAATAAGAACTGGATGCGGAAGGAGCAACGACTTCATGGCAAAGTGTGGGTGGCGACAGTCGCCGGCGTGCGAGTGTGGAGCCGCCGTCCAAGACGTCGCGCATATTGCTAGGACATGTCCTATTACAAAATACCATGGAAACCCGGCGGATCTGTTTACCCTTGAAGCGGACGCAATCCACTGGATTCAGAATTTAAAGAATAGAGTAGTTCTATAAATATTGAAGACGACTGTAATAATAAGCCATACGAATAAATAAATAAATAGTAGTTTTATTTTTATATGACATTGTATTAGGTAGTTCACTATTTTTTTTTAAAGATTTTAATATAAGACCAATAATACTTAACATTGTGACATATACTGTCCTGTACCTTATCCATATATCTTTTATAGCACGTACTAGATTCTATCTTAAATCTCTTTCCGTATATAGAGAAAACCTCATAATCAGATGGGTTTTTATACACTTTCCATTTAATCCAACTTAGTTAATTATTTTTGAAAATATGAACCAAAGCAGCTGTAAACCAAATAGGATAATTCGAATTTTTCACTATTATTGTGGGAATGCAATTTTTTATTATAAAGTAAATATTTTCATAGAAAGTAGCAACAGCGTCTTCAGCCGACCGATGTTGTAACAGCTTCTCCCAGTCAACATTATCAATTTCATTTTTTATCATGGGATAGTCAGCTTTTTTAGAATTGTATTGGTTTTTAGGCAGAGATTTTATATATTTTACATTTGTATTAAGAGATACTATAACATAGAATGGTGGGTGATGTTCGTTAATATTAACGAGAGGGACAGGTACAAGAGAAGATTCGCATTCATAAATATCTAAATATATAAAAGAAGAAACTGACTGACTGACTGACTGACTGACATATCAACGCACAGCCCAAACTGCTGATTCTAGAGATTCCAAATTTAGTATGTAGGTTCCATATAAGGTCTTGAGGTGCATTAAGGAAGGATTTTTCAAAATTCAACCCCTAAAGGGGTGAAATGGGGGTCCGAAGTTTGTACGGGGAAACAAGATTAGTTGGACTATTTTATTCGAAACTTCACAGGAGTATTTCTAACGATAATTAAGTAAACACGTGTTTTAGGTTTTTTGAGAAATCTACCCCTAAAAGGGGGAAACGTGGTGACAAATATTGAAAATCGACATGGGTATTGTTTTTATGGTTTATCGGGTCGCTGATAACGAAAACAACAATGATTTTAAAATACCACGTGGAGGACGTGAAATACCATCCCCTCTGTTGGGGTGCGAGGGGGATGAAATGTCTAAATATTAATATGGGTGTCGTTTTTATGGTTTTTTGGGACGTTCATTACGAAAATGGCATCGATTTTGAAATTTAATGTTGTGGACATGAAAACTTTTGAAAGATTGCCATATTGCAAGAAATAACTGACTGACTGAGTGAGTAACATATCAACGCACAGCTCAAACTGCCGGTTCTAGAGATTCTAAATTTAGTATGTAGGTTCCGTATAAGGTCTAGAGGTGCATTAAGAAAGGATTTTTCAAAATTCAACCCCGAAGGGGGAAAAATGGGGGTTCGAAGTGTGTGTGGGGAATCAAGATTAGTTGGACTATTTTATTCGAAACTTCACAGGAGTATTTCTAACGACAAATGAGTAAACATGAGTTTCAGGTTTTTTGAGAAATCAACCCCTAAAAGGGAGAAATGTGGTGACAAATTTTGAAAATCGATATGGGTATTGTTTCTATGGTTTATCGGGTCGCTGTCAGCGACGTTAATGATTTTAAAATCCCACGTGGAGGAAGTGAAATACCATTTCCTCTGTTGGGGTGCAAGGTGATTGGAATATTAATATGGGTGTCGTTTTTATGGTTTTTTGGGTCGTTAATTTCGAAAATGGCATTGATTTTGAAATTTAATATTGCGGGCATGAAAACTTAAAAGTAGGTGCCTAATTGCAAGAAGTAACTGACTGACTGAGTGAGTGACATATCAACGCACAGCCCAAACTGCTGGTTCGAGAGATACCAAATTTGGCATGTAAGTTCCTTATAAGGTCTAAAGGTGCATGAAGTGCCGTGAGTTCCCTATGAAGATACGACCTTTTTTGATTCAATGAATTGTAAGTGGTTTTGTTAATCAGTGCCGTCTGATACGATTTCGACATAAATCGATATTTGAACGTCCGAGAAGACTCTTAATAGGAATCCGAGGTACCTAAACTTATAAGAAAGTAACGGCCATATTTATTTTCTTCATTTCCGTCCCGATTTCGTTCAAAATCGATATCTGAGCGTCCTAGAGCTCCCCTAATACGACCCCGAAGTAAAAGTTGGATAAAGCCGCAGTCATACTGATTTTCTTTTTTTTTTGTCCCGATTTCGTTCAAAATCGATATCTGAGCGTCCGAGAGGTCCCCTAATACGAATCCGAGGTAAAATTTGGAAAAAGTGGCAGCCATATTGAGTTTCTTCATTTCCAACTCGATTTTGTTCAAAATCGATATCTGAGCGTCCGAGAGGTCCCCTAATACAAATTTGAGGTAAAATTTGAAAAAAGTGGCGGCCATATTGATTTTCCTCATTTTCCTCCCGATTTCGTTTAAAATCGATATCTGAGTGTCCGAGAGGTCTCTTAATACGAATCCGAGGTAAAATTTGTGAAAGTGGCGGCCATCTTGATTTTCTTTTTTTTCGTCCCGATTTCGTTCAAAATCGATATCTGAGCGTCCGAGAGGTCTGTTAATACGAATCTGAGGTAAAATTTGGCACTCCATACATGGCTGTATGCAAAAAAGTTTAATGTTACTATATAGGCGTGTGGGGTATCTATGGATTTGCTTTTAAAAACGTCATAGAGGTTTCGATATTTTTTTTCCATTTTAATCAATCTTTAGATTTTTTTTTATCGTATGGCATTTATTTACGAACCGTGAGATTTTAGAGAAGACAAGTACGGTTGCCAGTTTTTGTTGCACTTTTAGCACCACCAGGGGTCACGTGTAGGGTAACGGTGGGTACTCCCTACGGACGTGGTGCAACTTCGACCCCTCCCCCCCCTTTGCCAAGTGAGTGGGCAACTTGACTGTTAGAAGTTCGCAAGCCGCTCGAAGGCCTCTAACTTGGCTTAACGATTGCAGCCGGGATCAACGGCTTAGCGTGCCTTCCAAAGCACAAGAGTCAGTAACCACTCAAAGCGGTCACACATCCAAGAACTGACCTGCGCCCACATTGCTTAACCTCGCACACCGCACGCGGTAGGCGGGTGCCGCTGGGCCACGAGCGCTCTAAATTCTTGATAGTTTGTGCCAAATTGCAATTCAATCGGTCCAGTAAAAGCAACTTGGTTGTTAAAGACGGACGGACAGTAAGGAGTGCGAATGGAAGTGAGGCCAAATTTTCTTTTTGGATGCTCTAATAAGAACTGGTAAAACCTAAAAACTATTATATTTAATTTTAGGAAAAATAAGGGTTACACGTGATAGTGAATTAGCCGTATTTCTGTACTTCAAAGGACCAGAGTTTATGACTGCTGCTTGGTCGCTGGTTGGTTGATCAGACCTTCTATTGGTGTTACTGTAGTACACAGTTACTTTTACTAAGGGCCATTTAAGAAATGCTTTTATTTCATCGGCCCTTTCCCCTACGGCCTTTCGGAAATGTATGATAATGGTTTTCGATCCATATTTTTGCCAAAATCAAATGTAATTCAACAGTTTGCCGGTTCTCAGAATGTATACCGACTTTTCATCTGTTCATCTGTTAATGAATCACAATCACCAAACTTCGTATACCGAAACCCCCAGATTGTAACAACTACTTTTTGGAGACCGCATCTAAATCGGCTCAGCCAAACGCGAGATAATCGTGGACAAACATATGAACCTGTTTTTTGTAGACGGTTAAAAATTTCGCTTAGTACGCGGGCGAAGCCGCGGGCAAATGCTAGTTAGTAATAAATAAGTCTAAAAGTCGACCCTTTTTATTTTTTAATGTGTTTACCTGGTATGAATTTAACGAGGATACAAAGTTTATCAGATGACGATTGCATAAGTCATTCATATCACTGTTAATTATATCGGGTTCCAAATGAGCATTACATTGATTCCAAACTAAACTAGGGAGATTAAAATCGCCAGCAATAATATATGTGTCAATATCTTGAGATTGAAATATACTTTCCAAATAAGTTAAGCAGAGGAATGAACTTCTGGTTTCATGCTCGGCGGGAGGTAAGTACAACTTATAATGCAGCAGTGCTGACGCGATCGCAGTTCAATTCTTTTTATTCAAGGTTTATGTATATGCATAATATAGTCATGAAACGTTGATAATTTTAGAGGTTTCTAATGTGATGTTGCAAATAAACATATTTTTTGCGCTTTCATTGCAAACCCTGGCTGTACCTTACGAGATAGATCAAAATAATGTACTACAGTATTGTACACCTTAAAAAGGTCTAAGTACAAAAAAGTCCGCGATGGTACGAGTCTATCTCTTAGGGATAACCCACAATAACCAAAATCCTAAACTTTTTACGAGAAATAATGGCTTATTATCGCAGCGATTTTAAGCAATACAGCATTATTATTTACTTTGTCCTTAAATAAATTGTGCTTTTAATACATATCAATATGAATATGACCCTTTACAGCGTGTAATTTAAATGAATGTTTTCGAAGATATTGACATAGCGGTTGCGGTGGTACCGGTCGGGTTGCATATAAAGAGACATTCTGTAGTATATTTTTATATCAGCATTGCAACCGTGCGAAGCCGGGACGGGTCGCTAGTTATTTATATACTAGCTTTTTTGTTTTGTTTTAAATATTTGTCCAGTCTATTTTTGAAGCTATTTACTGAAGAAACGCTTCCTATGATTGCTTGTGCTGGATCTCAGAGTAATCTTTAAGCTGTGGCCTCTTAGACAATGACTCTTACTCATTAATAAACAGATTCTTGAAGTCAGATAGGTCATAATAATCATGCAGGATCCTATAAGTTATTTTTATATATTTTTTTATACCAAGTTGGTGGCAAACAAGCGTACGGCCCGCCTGATGGTAAGCGGTCACCGCAGCCTATGGACGCCTGCAACTCCTAGGGGTGTCACATGCGCGTTGCCGACCGTTTAAGAATTTATACACTCCTTTCTATGAGGTCACCACGCTGTCTTCTCCGCTCCAGGTACGCGTAACGTAAGGATGAGATTTATACTGGTTGGACTGGAGCGGATTATTGGTGATTGCCAATACTTACCCTGAATACAATTGTTCAGGCGCGGTGTGCGTAGAAACGACTACGCTGCATAACGGCCGGTACAGGGCGACAACCTTATTCGAGTGGTATAAAGCTGGTTTTTGCGTGGCTGAGTATTCTGTTTATCGAGTTCACATTTCGTCTGAACAATCGGCAACGAACAGCACAACACTGCAGTTAAACATGCTTACTTTACTTTTCTGGAGAGTTCTAGTAAAAGTATGTAAAACAGGAGAAAAATATGAATATGCCTTTTACCTCATGAATTGGAATTGTTTATAGTTTTCTTCCTAATTAATAATAATAATATTGGGGGACAATCTTACACAAATCGACCTAGTCCCAAACTAAGCAAAGCTTGTATAGGTAAATACATAATTAAATACATAGAAAACATCCAAGACCCAAGAACAAATATCCGTGAAAAATGCACAAATAAATGCCCTGGCCGGGATTAGAATTTCGTTAAAACATTTTAAAATTTGTAAGTCCTTTTAAATATAGCTAATACTTAAAAGACCTTACAAGTTATAAAATGTATAACACAAATTAGGAAAAATAAATTAATAATTCCAATAAACTGACGAAGGCATTTTTAGTCGAGTCTAACCGAAAATAAACAGATTTTTGCCTGAAATTTGTCCCTTTGGAGAGATATTAGAAACGATTTTTTTTTCGAAAAATCCAAAAAATGCTTGAAGTATCTTTGATATCTGGCCGCAATAGTACTACACCGGATAATAACGAAGAGAGGATGTCAAGATACTTTTTAATACAGAAAGTTGCTCAAAAAGTGGTACATTTTGTACCTTCATATCGTACGGAAAGTTGGATTTTTCGCACTAGTGCTTTTTACTATTCAATTTTTTTTAAAGTGTCTATTGTTCCAAGCCACACAGCTAACCAAGTTCAATCACTTTATTCTTTATTTATTACGTTGTTTGGCATTGAAACTATGTATTTCATATACATATTTAATAAATATTACAATTTAAAATTTGACAATGTACAGGGTTTCCTAAAATAAAATAAAAACGCTAAATTAATTTACTTTGGAGGAGAGAGAGAGAGGAGGAGTATTTGAGACCGCCGCCGGGAAGCGGGAAAAGAATAAAAAAAGGACAAAAATAAATAAATTTGTTACGGCCTGCCTGGTAGTGAACATACATAAAACGTACCTAAATTAGTAGGTATAATAACAGAATACAACACACTACACAAACATCTTTTCAACTTAGGCTCCACATACAGACAGTTTAGAGCATGAGTGAAGGCAGAGGAGGCGTCCAGACATAACTCGTATGTTACTGGACTGTAATATACACTTACAGTAAAAGTACCTAGGAACTCCGAACACTCTGTACGAAACAGTAGAAAATATCAAGGCATTGATGAACTTCATACAGGAACTAGGGTGGTTAGAATAGAGTTATATTTGAAAACTTAAGAAAAGGACCTGCTGTATAGTTGTGTGTGACGTGTTCGAATAGACATTACATATTTAAAATGTGTAACACAAACAAAACAAATGTCTATTCAGACACATCACAACTACATACGACGGGTCCTTTTCCTAAGTTTTTTACCTATAACCTGGTTCCCATAGTCGACTCTGACGACATCCAAAGGAACAAAGGGGGTGGTGCTATTCTAACCCGGCATTTATTTACTTGAATAAATCTAGTGGGCGAGTACAACTTGCTTTCAAGTCACCACACGTGACTCGGTGATTCCTGTCTCACTCGACTCGAACTATGCGCATTAGAAAGAGAAAGGTAGAGTTTGCTCTACTCGCGTCTCGTCATCGCGACAGTTAACAAATGGATTTTCGCCAAACGTGAACTATGTGTCGTTGAAGAGTTCCGTTCTGATCATCATCAGCAGTTCCATCTCATCAAATGTCACTTTTTAAAATAAAATGCTTGATTAGGTCATGAAAATACTAAAATCACTATATATGTGTGCCTTTCACATTTGAGGAGTTCCTTCGATTCCTCATGGGTCCCATAATCAGAACTCGATCATGACAAAAATTAATCGTGAAAATAGAACTTGCTTAACAAACTCAGCTATGAAGACAAATCGCCAAACGTGAACTTTTCGCAGTTGAAGAGTTCTGTTCTGATCATCATCAGCAGTTCCACTTCATCAAATGTCACATTTTTGTATGAAAATGCTTGATTTGTTGATAAAAATACATAGATCACAATATATTTGCCTTTAAGGTTTGAGGAGTTTTTTCGATTCCTCATGGATCCCATCATCAGAACTGCGTTTTGACAAAAACGCGACCAACTTGGATATATATACATACAATCAAAAAAATATTTTTTTAAATCTGTTCAGACATAACGGAGTTATGGAGTAAAAAACATTAAAAAAACATACAACTGAATTGAAAACCTCCTCTTTTGAAATCTTGAAGTCGGTTCAAAAGACTTACTAGGTAACGATCTTGCTTCATAGTGGAAAGGGTACGCAAAAAAAAACCGCAAATCGATGTGCAGTTTCGCCGTTTGACACACGCGTACTAGGAGGTCAAAACAAAATTTTTGACCCGCAGTTCTTAAAAAAAATCTCTTAGGAGTGGGTGGAGTGCAGTGTAATTTTTCTTCGTGTGAGAAAGTTTTTTAGAAACATCGTGTGTGGTTTTAAACGAAAGGGCTTTTTGAGGCGATTCTGAAAATATACCACATCATTACATTACAACCATTTTTCTTTTAAATTAAACATGAATAATTTTCGAAACATACCAAGATTGGGCTCCACCAGATACGACATGGCTGTTTTTTTTTATGTACAATATACCACAAATGTTACATTATCTATATTAATAATTCCGTGCAGGGGTACGGTAGACCCGAACGAGACCTGTCTCAAATGGAAGAACGTATAAAAATAACGATTTCGAGTTGAACATATGTATCCGCAAAATTCGGATTGTCTTGTATTTTGCATTAAAAAGTGTTAATTTTATGACAAAAGGTCGACAATATTAAATTCGTTGGTTGACAGCGTCTGGTCAGGTCAGGTCGGTGTGTTGTTGGGTCAGGCAGGTTGCTGGGCTGCGTTCTGGGTGATTGGCCATCATCGCCCATTGTGTGGATTCGGCAAGCCGAGTCTGCAGCGTTTTGTTTTTGTAGTTTTCAAGCGTTCTATACACCTATCAGCCTAGCTAGCACGATAACTTATACCGTCACGTTATATGGGCGAAATGTATTAAAACGTCACATAAAACGTAACGGTATAAGCTATCGTGCTAGCTAGGCTGATTGTCACAACAACCGCCTTCAAAGCGAATGTATGGGGCCTGTTACATAGTTATTATAATCACGTGATACATTCATATCACGATAAGTATCACGTAAATATTGAAGCAGAATCCATACAAATTTGAATACTGCGATAATATTGACACCCCAGCATTGTGATAATATTAATCGTGTAAAGGACACCACTTGAATGTTTGCTGAGTCTGTCCGCCATCTTAAAGCTGCGTCTCTATTTTGTTGTGACAAACTACTAGGTGACTTATGGCTTTTAAACGTCTAGCAAAATTCTATCCCTATCTCGCTCTATCTTATAACTTAGTGGTACTGGGGGTCTACTCCGAAATTCGGAATAGAATTTGGCGGAGAATAGAGAGCTGCTACCGCGAAACGAAAACGAACGAACATCGTGTATTTCCCTCTGTGTCGCTCGAATTTGCAAGTGCGACAGAGAGGGAGATACACAAACTTCATTTGTTTTCGTTCGCGTTAGCAGCTCGCTTCGCACCAAAAATACTGACTGGCACATCAATATTTAACAATTGCACATCTGAACTGAATTTTAATGAACGATTAGTATTGTAGCTATACAAATCAGTACTGATTACGGCGTCAATTTTTTATGTGCCTTTAAATACTACATATTATAAAAATGCTTAGGATTAACTTGCAAAGATACCAGCCTTTGCCCGTGACGTCGTCAGCGTAATATTTTCCTCCCTATTCCATATGTTAATCCAGACTACAGACTATATTTCTATACGAAGTTTCATCATAATCCGTTGTTCTAATGTTTTTATTTTATACATTTTTGTACACTATTTCTTTCGTCGTTTGCATAACTGTCACGAATAAATGTTTACTTTATTTCTTTCTTATTTAGTTCACCCGAGCGAAGCCGGGCTTTCATCTAGTATCCTCATATTTAACTCTCCAAGCAGTAGGAACATATCGCAGCGTTTTTGCGAAAAGGTAAATTACCACGAGCCGCAAGTATAATGGGATTAGCGGTGACGGCATTTCCACATACTTACGTCAAATGAATTGACAGGACAGCATTCCGAAACTAATCGCGATTTTTTAATGCATAAGTAAAGGGATGATTTCAAAAACTATGAGAATGTAATTTTTAAATCATATTTCTGATTATAATATAAACGAGGGATATTTTGATTGCGATAACTTTAAAAGTTTAAAATATACTTAGCGATAGAAAAAATGGGTCAAATTTGGTTAAATTCTCACCCTTTTGTTAGGATTTTGGGTTTATTTATTTTCACATCTGCAACGAAGTGCAGAGAGCTGTGCTACCCATTTGATGTTAATTTCAACTTATGATTATGGACTCCTTTTTCCGCACTTAGTCCGTGAAAGTTGGACCATTGTGCGTGACGTAAAAACGCCGGCTAGGGATCTAGCCAGCCTAACTCCGACCAGAAGCGCAGGATCCTCCTGGTGTCACCACAGGCTTCGCGGAGTGACCTCGGTGCGTTGAGGATTTGAGTCCGTTGTGTAGCTACACCTTCGCATTCCAGGATGACGTGGGTGGCTGTTTCATCGGCCGACAGGTATCCCCTGCATAGGGGGCTGTCGGTCGTACCTAGAACATATAAATGTTTGTTGAGTGAGCAGTGTCCAGTAATGGTGTCTACGATTATACGTAGTGACGCTCTGTTAAGAGAGAGTAGACGCCTAGTAAATCGTGCATTCGGGTGTGGCATTGTTTCCCGGGATTGTCTGCATGTACTGGTATTTGTCCATTGATCAGCGTGTTGTTCAGATGTTCTGTGACGTAGCTATGATCTTATCTGGTTGAAAGGTAGCGGGAGCGTTGGACTGGGGACAAACGCAGGCCGGCTAGATCCTCTCCTGGCCAGCTCGTCAGCTACGTCGTTACCTAGAGAGTCACTGTGCCCTTTTATCCATTGCAAGGTGACAGTGTTTTTTGCCTTTAGTCCCATCTCGTAGCCGGATTTGGTAGCTAGCTACAAAATGGGAAAAATAATCCCAATTCGGAGCTAGCTACGAAACGGGAATCTGGAATTCCCATCTCGTAGCTAGGTTTTGAAGCTGGCTTCCAAATGGGAAAAATAATCCCAATTCGGAGCTAGCTATGGAACGGGAATCTGGAATTCCCATCTCGTAGCTAGGTTTTGAAGCTGGCTTCCAAATGGGAAAAATAATCCCAATTCGGAGCTAGCTACGAAACGGGAAGCTGGAATTCCCATCTCGTAGCCAGATTTGGTAGCTAGCTACGAAATGAGAAAAGTGTTTTCCCATTTTGTAACTAGCTAGCTACGAAATTGTCCATAGCATTGGGTCTAAGTTCTTTAAGGCCCAACGAACTCACAGAGCCAAAAGGATCTCTATCTCCACTCAGAGGCTCATCGAGGAAAGGAATGAGATGATTCTGCAGTCTTCAGCCGATGCGACATTATACAGGCAACTCAATAAACAGATCTCCAAGTCCCTTATCCGCGATCTGCGCCAATTCAATACAAATCGTATTGAGGAGGCCATCGAGCAGAATAAGGGCTCTAAAGTTTTTTCAAGAGATCTGTCTATTGGGCAGAGCCAGCTCGCCAGATTAAAAACTGAAGATGGTAGAATCGTTTCGTCCAAATCTGAGCTTCTGAGTGAGATAGAGTGCTTTTATGGACAGCTATACACGTCAACTAGCAGACCCGAAGTTGATCTGGCGGAAGACCGAAGAGCTAGATTAACCCGGCACTATACCGAAGATATCCCGGACATCAGCCTGTACGAGATTAGAATGGCTCTTAAACAGCTTAAGAACAATAAGGCACCCGGTGAAGACGGAATTACAGCGGAACTCCTGAAGGCGGGTGGAAAACCGGTTCTTATGGCACTTCAGAAGTTGTTCAATTCCGTCTTACTGGAAGGGAAAACTCCAAAGGCATGGAACAGAGGTATGGTGGTCCTGTTATTCAAAAAGGGTGCTAACTCCTTACTGAAGAACTACCGACCCATCTCACTTCTGAGCCATGTCTATAAGCTGTTTTCAAGAGTCATTACGAACCGTCTCGTACGCAGGCTAGATGACTTCCAGCCTCCCGAACAAGCCGGTTTCCGAAGAGGCTTTAGCACCGTAGACCACATCCATACGCTCCGTCAGGTTATACAGAAGACTGAGGAGTATAACCTGCCCCTCGGTTTAGCGTTCGTGGACTACGAGAAAGCCTTCGATTCGATCGAAACCTGGGCTGTACTACAATCTCTCCAGCGGTGCCAAGTGGACTACCGCTATATCGAAGGGCTGAAGTGTTTGTACGAGAACGCCACCATGTCAGTCCAACTTCAGGACCAGAGCTCGAAGCCTATCCCATTGGAGCGGGGAGTCAGGCAAGGAGATGTTATTTCTCCTAAACTGTTCTCCGCTGCACTGGAGGATGTTTTCAAGACTCTGTACTGGAGAAGCTAGTACCTCACTCACCTTCGGTTTGCTGACGATATAGTAGTCTTGGCTGAGACCATGGAAGATTAAGTACAATGCTCAATGACCTCAGTAAAGCCTCCGAGCGAGTTGGTCTTAGGATGAACATGGACAAGACGAAGATCATGTCAAAAGCCCCTTCGATATCTATAAAGGCTGCAAGAGCAGATGATTGTGTTAATAGTGCATCTTCTATCGGCGAGATGACACTGTGGAGCGCTGATTCAGTTGATTTGCCTGCACAATAGGCATGTTGTTGGTGGTGTAGAGGACTGCCCTGTCTCTGAGATCCCGATCGCACAGTCTCTCTAGGGTCTTCAGGAGAAAAGAAGTGAGGCTTATTGGCCTGTATGCTTTGGGCTGCGTGTAATCGCTCTTACCTGGTTTGGGTATAAATACCACTTTAACTTCTCTCCATTTTAGGGGAACATAGCGGTGCTCGAGGCATGCTCGGTGGATTCTAACTAGATGCGGAGCGATCGTGTTTTTGCACCATTGTAGAAGACCTGGAAAGATGCCATCTAAGCCTGCCGCTTTGAATGAAGAGAAGCTGTTAATTGCCCATATCACCTTTTGCCAAGGTTACTATTCTATGGGCAGTGTTGGTGGCTTCAACGGTTGGATTGTTAAATCCCTGTTGATCGTCCTCTTCCCACGTACTGCATTCCGTGATGGAGCATTCTGGGAAGTGTGTATATAGTAACAGCTCGCACATTACGCTGGTGGTGGTTGTGTAGCTGTTATCTGGTTTTTTCAAGGAGCCTAGGTTTCTGTTGGGTTCGCTGGACAGAATGTTTTTTACCCTGGCTGCCTGACTGTTGGTTTCGATGTTGGTACAGAAGGTTCTCCAGCATTCTCGTTTCCTTTCGCGGGTACGTTTTTTGTACAGAGCTTGGGTTATTTTGTAAACGTCCCAGTCTGTTGCCCTCCTTGTGTTTTTCGCTCTGTTAAACAGTTTGGGTAGTTTGCGTCGCAGCTTCTCGAGTTCATGTCCCCACCAGCCGTTGCGGTTGGTGGCTTTCGTTGAGGGCGATGTTAGTGGACAGCTTTCATTAAATGCCTTTATTAACGTTTCCGTCAGGTTATTCACGTGCCTCTCTATGTCGGCTGGCTCCTTATAGCTCATGGGGATATTGGTGAGAGCCGGACTACCAGATATCATATTGCTATATTTAGCGCGGTCTGTCCGTCTGGGGTTGCGCCATAGTTCTGGTTTTAGGGAGTCGACGTTTAGTTTATATCTTACCCATCTATGGTCGGAGCATGACAGGTCGCTTGACACATGCCAGTCGGAGATTTAGTCCGATACTCTTTCCGTAGCGAGTGTGATGTCTATTATAGTTTGGAATCTGGAGGTGACAAAAGTAGGTTCTGACCCCCTGTTTATAAGCCTGAGATTGGTAGAAAATAGAAAATCAACTAAGTCCTCACCTCGTCTATTGGGAGATCCGCAGCCCCACAGAGGGTGGTGCGCGTTTGCATCCGCCGAGACGATCAACTCAAGCTTCTTGTTTTCGCAGTGTCTGATGAGATTTGCCAGCTCAACCATCGGCACGTCCGCGTCGCCCGGCAGATAGGCGGACGCGATGATGACCTCTGGGATGCTAGGCAGTTGGTCTGGAGCCTGACCGTGGTCAAGTCTCTGGAACAGAACTCATTCATTAAAACTGTATTGATTAGTTTAGGAACGTAGATGCAAGTGCGTGGATTAGTAACGGTGGTGTCGAGGAATATCTTACCTTCGATGTTGTTGAGACCGCAGATTCTGTCCTTCCTTATCCACGGCTCCTGGATAAGGGCGACGGTCTTGTTGTTTACCTGCAGCATTCTTCGCAAGGTAGCCGTTGCGGCTTGTTTATGCTGGAGGTTAGCTTGTATGAGGTTAGTGAGGTGAGGAGGAGCGAAGAGGACTGCTCACTTCCTCATCCGTTTCCAACAGGATGTCCTGATCCATCAGCTGCGCGACATCCTCCTCCAGGTCTCCGTCACCGGTTTCCATGGGAGAGGACTACCTCTACACCGAGCAACAGCGAGCAAGCTGGCATCCCATCCTGCCTCTGCATTTCGGCGGAGGAGTGTTGGGTGATCGTTGCTTCACCAGCCACGCTCTGCATTGCGGCGGAGCTTGGCCGGTTAGCCGAGGACACGACGCGCCAGCTCCCTGATCAGTTCCAGCGCTCTCACTCTGCTTTTCAGCGGAGGGTGCGCCAGGGATCGTGGGTGCTGTCACAGTCTCAGCAGGGTCAGGCGGCAAGTCTTGCAGAAAACCCGTGCTGCCGAAGAAACGGATATAGGCGTTGCCAAGCTTATAGCAAAGCCTACGCCCCCTCGCTAGGATCCCGGGCACTTGGTCGACTGGAATGCCAAGCACCAAGAAGGTTCCAGGCGTTTCCCCTTCATGGTGCTCGACATTGTAAAGCGACCATCGGCTGACCTGATACCACTTGTTCTGGCCTGTCAAGACGGTCTGGATCGTCTTGATGTCGTCCGTACAATTTGGTAGCAGGACAGCGGACTTCACCCTTCTGGGGATGTCCTTCTGCCGCTTCACAATCAGTCTGGTGCCGGGAATTGGTGACACGAAGGTGGCTACTATGTCCTTAAGCCACTCGACGTCCTTTTTGTTCTCGCACTGTAGTTTTAGGACTCCTTCGCTGTGGAAAGGTTTCCCACTGAAGGAGGGCCAGTACGGGACTACGTTGGAGGCACAAGGAGCATTGGCGATGTCCACAATGCTAGTTTCCAAGGTGCCTTTTATGCCTTCTACTTGGTCAGGTGTGAGGTCGGTGAAGGGTTCCGCCATCACTGCGACAAAGAGGTCGCTGAGAACTACTGAGTCAGCATACGTGACAGCTTCCTTCACCGTACACTCCGAAGTAGAGGCCCTGATGCGTTTCGCCTCCTTGGTAGGAGGCGTCAGCGTGTCGTCCGGGCGTGAGCGTTTAGGGGGTTTGTTCTGGGTACCAGGCCTTCCCTTCTTGCTTCTGCCACCACGTCTGCGTTGCTCCTGACCGGTGTGAGCTGCCTTTCCAGCACGCTGCTTCGATCCGCCCTGGCTTGCACCGGGGTGGTTCGTCTGCTTCGCGCCTACTGGGGCATCGGGGGTCGTTGCCGATCCTTCGGCGACCTCCTGCCTTGCGGCGGGTGGTTGCCTCCTGTCCTCACCTGTCTGGGAGCGTTGGAATGCACGTTTAGCTGTGCGTTTTTCTCTTTTGCGCACGTCCGAAGGAGTGCGCTTGTGTTTAAATACCCTCCAATCTTGATCACCGACCCTAGGCGGGTTGGGGGGAGGGGAGGTTGTTGGGTGACTGGGCGCTTCCTGAGAAGCAGCGGCCTGCCTGTTGGTTTGATTGTTTGAACAGGGCGCTTCCTTAGAAGCAGCGGCCTGAATACGGGTTTTTTTTGTTTTTTAAACTCTTATTTGCCATGGTTTGTTTATTATTTAATTTCATTCTCGGATGCGAGGCATCTGCGGGCTCCCACCCTCTTGGGAGCCCGCAGATGGGGATGCTCATTCGAGCACCAGGACCTACCACAGAGAACATAGGGTCCGGGGTCCGCGATGCAGCGAGCGAGTCCGCACGGTGCGAGGAAGACTACAATTGTCGGGTCGAGGTTTTGACCCGTACTCGTCGTAGACTCCGCGCTCCGCCGACTGCGCACCTCATGACCCCGCAACCCTCGCCAGCGACCCTTAAGGGGTGCCCCAGCCACTTGCCCCAGGCTGGCTATTCCCCGAGGCTGCCATTTTGGTGGAATGCCGGACCGAAGAAGGCGTGTTGTCTCCACGGGTAACTACAACCCGACCCGATGGTAGACTCAACCTTCCAGGCCTCCATTATCCCACCGCACGACGCTCAACTGCGCACGGCAAAAACACGCAGGTGGGCTCAAGACCACTCTATGACAGAGGGCCGGTCTGACACACCAACAGGTCATGACCTACCAGTCCTTTTTGCTGCTGCTTTGTAGCTGCCGCAAGGTCGCTGGTGTAGCCTCTTCGGACAAAACTCCGGTGGTTGGGAAGGTTCTTAGCCAACGACGAGTGAGACCCCCTAAGGGGAGTAACTAGCCGTTGCCCAGGGTATACCGGCGATAGGGGATTGTCGTTCCAGTTTGACGGATCCGCATGGACTGACCATCCCGCCGCACACGGGGAGGTGACCTACCAAATACCCCGTTAATTTCAACTTATTATCTACATGTGCCCTCGATGAAAAGGGTCTGAACAGAAAGATGAACAACGATAAAATACAATAAGGGTTCCTTTTGCGGTACGGAATCCTAAACAATAATTTCAAAACCACAATTTCATACTGTGTCAGTTAATGCCGACGGCCTTTACGAAACAAGATCAAACAACCTGTTTTATTCGTGGTCTTGATTATCTCATTTATTTGAATAACTACACATGTACTCATGGAAGCACCCGGAAGCATACAAAACAATATTTATGTGACACATATGTGAATACGTATAATACTCGTAAGTAAACTTAGGAATACGGGGGACTACTCGGTCAAAGTTGTTGCAACAGTAAAATAAAAATAAAATAATGTTTAGTACTTATTTTACATTTTAAATAGTACCTTATGCAATTAATTATGAATTCCGATGTTACCTACATTATAAATATAAAACTAATAATTAATAGCATCCAGATAATGGACAGGGATCGTGTAGCTCAGTTGGGAGAGCCATTACATATTATTGACAGCCTGCCGATTGTTGGTGAGTCATATGAACCTGCCCTGCAGCTGTTGGACAAAAGGTATGATAACCCCGCCTTACTTATTAACAGCCACGTCACCAGCCTACTGGATCTACAAGGTTTGCATCGAGGTACATCCCAGCAACTGCGAGATTTTGTAGCATTAGTTAGACAGCGCGTCAAAGCACTTGAAAACCTAAAGCAGCCTGTGAGTGAGTGGAATGCATTATTGTCATGCATTTTAATACGCAAGCTTGACCCGTTTACTGCAAGGTTATTTCACAGTGACAGGGATACCACAACAGTAGCTACTGTTGATGAGTTATTAGAATTCCTTGAAAAACGTGCTGCCACTCTAGAGGCCAGCCCTGATGTCAACGACAAGTCACACAAACCAGTGAGTAAGCCAGTGAATCTTGCGACAGTTAACAAGGTGGAAAGGTCACAAGTGTCAATGCAACAGTGTTGCTTTTGCTCTAGGGACCATAAGTTATTTAAATGTCCCGATTTTACTGCTCTCAAAAAAGAGCATAGGAATGAATTCGCTGTGAAACATAAGCTGTGTCAAATTTGCCTTACCTCTCATGTCAAAAAATGTAGGTATAATTTTAAGTGCAATATTTGTCATTCCAGCCTGCACAACACTTTGCTACATCTTCCTGTCGACCAGCCTGCACCAAGAGTACTACAGGGTGAATGTGAGAAACCTGTAGTAAGCATGCATGTTACTCAGCCTGTCAGCAGTTGCGTGCTTTTACCCACAGCCAAGGTAATAGTAGTTGGTGCAAATAATAAGAGGCACGAAGTGAGGGCACTCTTAGACAGTGCTTCTCAAACGTCGTTTTGTACAACTGCATTAGCCAATCAGCTAGGGTTGCCACAACATGATCTCAAGAAGAATATAGGAACATTAGGGGGCATTTACAACAACAGCACAAATAAGGGCATCAATCTGACCATAGAGTCAAAGGTTCATGATTTCAAAATGAGCGTCACATGCTCAATTATACAAAAAATTACATCGAAGTTGCCTCAAAAACAAATAGACCTGAGCAACTTCGCAATTCCAAAACATGTAGCGTTAGCAGACAAAGAGTTTCATATTCCAGGAGGAATATCACTGCTTCTAGCCGGTGATATTTTCTTCAAGATTATACAAGACGGTAAAATTGAAGGTGGACCAGCGGATCCCATCCTGCTCAACACTCAGTTGGGATACATCGTGTCATCCACCAGCCGAACCGGTACCGCTTCAGCCATTGCTATGCATACAGTCATTGAACCCGATCTTGACCACTGCGTTCGTCAATTTTGGGAGGCAGAGAAGATTCCTGACACGTATCATGAATCCCTGTCAGAGTACGAGTATAGCGAAAAGGTATTTCAGGAGTCGGTCACCACAGAAAATAATACATTCGAGGTCAAATTTCCGCTCAAGGTTGAATTGCAGGATGTTGACCTATCCAACTCATATGCGCTTACTCTGCAACGTATATACAGCCTCTTGCTACCTCGTACTTTGTCGTTATTTTTAGCAAGAAGGTGTCTCATTAAACTGGCAAGAAGGAACAAAGGGGAATACCCTCTTGCTAGTGCGGCTATCATGGATTGCTCTTATGTTGATGACATCCAAACCGGCAATGACACCTTACAGGGCGCAATGCAGCTAAAGGATGAGCTCATCTCAATTATGAAGCTAGCTAATTTCAAGCTTCATAAATGGATCTCAAACAGCTCAGAACTGCTAAACGACCTGCCTCAAGAAACCTTAGGTTTCAAAACTAAGGAAATAGATCAGGACGAATCAGTAGTCAAGATATTGGGCTTATCTTATGACGCGAATGCTGATGAATTCCAGCTGAGTGGTCGCGTTGTTAATCCCGTTGAATCACCGACAAAACGAAATGTTCTGAGTGCTATCAGCAGATTGTTTGACCCGATGGGATACGTTGGTCCCGTGACTATGAAGGCCAAACTTATTTTACAATTACTATGGCAAAACGATCTAGATTGGGACACACCATTACCCAGTGAATTAATACAGATATGGGAATCATTTTATACAAATCTTACGAATATGCCAACTATTCGTATTCAACGATATATACAAATTGCAGATGCAGATGAAATTCAGCTTATAGGTTACTGTGATGCATCTGCTCAAGCTTATGGCTGTTGCATTTATATTAAGGTCAAGGTTATGGGTGTCACTCACATTCACCTGCTTTGCTCGAAGTCCAGGCTGGCTGGAGTTAATTCTAAGCTGACTATACCAAAATTAGAGCTCAATGGAGCACTTCTGTTAGCAATGCTTATGCGAAGTGTTGCTGCTATTTTAAACACTGCTGACATACATTTGTTTTGTGACTCAAAAATTGTGCTGAGCTGGTTGGAGACTCAATCTGTAAAGGTTCCTGCTTACATAGGCAATCGGGTTCGCGAAATAAACAAACTGGCTGTAGGTATGTACTGGCATTTCACACCGGGTTTACTGAACCCAGCTGACATTCTTTCGAGAGGATCAGATCCACAAGATATTGCCGAAAATTTGCTATGGAAGCATGGACCTGAATATTTGGCTGATTGTGGCAATTATAACTTATATTTATCCGAAGTGGAAAAACCTTTTCCAGCTTACAGTGCCGAATGTGATACATGTTTGACAGTCGTGGATGGCATACCTATTCATCCACTGCTTGAAAAATATTCAAGTATGTACAAAACTACAATTGTGATGGCGTATGTACTGAGATTTATTAATAAGTGTAAAAAGAATATCACTGATACAGGAAAGGTTTCTCTCACAGAGTATAGAGCAGCGTTTTTGATGATTATCAAAGCTGTCCAAGTTCACTACTTTGCTGAAGAATTGAAATGTATAGCAGATAAAAGACAAATTAAAGGGCAACTTTGTCGTGTTTGTCCATTTGTAGACAAGAATTCAATATTAAGAGTAAGCGGTCGATTACAACACTCTGATTTGGATTTTTCAAAAAAGTTTCCCATTATTTTGCCTAAACATTGCCATGTCACCGCCTTGATTATAAGAGAAGAGCATTTAGCAATGATGCACGGTGGGTTAAAACTTATTCTAGGCAATCTATTTCAGAAGTACTATATTGTCAACTCTGTACGAGAGGTAAAGAAAGTAATATTTAAATGTGTTGTATGCTGTAGACATAAGGCAGAGTCTTCAAAGCAGTTAATGGGTTCGTTACCCAAGGACCGTGTTACACCTGATCGGGCCTTTAAAAGGGTGGGATTGGATTATTGCGGCCCATTTGACATTAAGCAGTCCTCAAAACGGAACAGCATCATCACTAAGGGGTATGTTGCTCTATTTATTTGCTTCGCCTGCAAAGCTGTACATTTAGAGGTAGTCTCTGATATGTCAACTAATACTTTCATGGCAGCTCTTAAAAGATTTATCGCTCGCAGAGGCGTACCCTCTGATATTTACTGTGACAACGCATCTACCTTCAAAGGTGCTAACAATCAGTTGAAAGATTTGTACAATTTGCACAATCGTGAAGAATTTCAAAGTGCAGTTCACAATTATTCACTTCAAAAGGAAATACGTTTCCACTTTATTCCTCAATTTAGCCCTAATCATGGTGGTATTTGGGAGCGTGGAATACAGTCTTTTAAATTCCATTTGAAAAGAATTTCTTCATGTAAAATATTTACTTACGAACAATTTAACACTATAACCATAGAAATTGAAGGTATCCTAAATTCACGGCCGCTCATGCAGCTCACCACACAAGACAGTTCAAACTTTTCCTGCTTGACTCCAGGGCACTTTTTAATAGGTACCCTATTATGGCTGTTCCTCAGCATGATTTATCCGAGATACCTACCAATCGTTTACACTTCTGGAGGACTTGCGAACAAGTAAGACAGCACTTCTGGAAGGTTTGGTCGAAAGACTATTTATCTTCTCTAAACGAACGCACTAAGTGGTATAAATAACTGCCTAATCTCAAAGAGGGTGCTGTAGTTTTACTGGTAAATTTAAACACCCCACCTCTTCATTGGCCTCTGGGAAGGGTCACTAAGATATTTAGTGGCACCGACAATAGAGTAAGAGTAGTAGAGGTTCAAACAGCAGATGGTAAACTGCATCGTAGGGCTGTATCAAAGTTAATTATTTTGCCAGTGGAATAAGTGTTGTTTTAGTTAATTCAAACTTAAAGAAGTATTTTAAGTTCTAATAGTTTCTTTGTGTATTTAGTACCACAGTATTAAGTTAAACTTTGATGTACATTCATTGAAAACGATTAATAATCCTTTTCTCCGGGGCAATTATGTCGGAGACATAGTTTATATACTTGCTATGATTGTCTATGGTGTGAGTATGACAACTATAGCTCTCTTCCTTTTTATACTTCTGCCATAATGTATCGCTCTTTAATATATTTAATTCTATAAATTCATACACAGTCGTTTCCTTGACAGATCGTCTATCTTAATTATCTGTCCGATGATTAGTAATAGGCGATAAGGGTACGCGCCCCCAACCTCCCTAGCTGTTATTACTGCTTCCTCGTCTTCCACAGTAATAACATCCTCTTTCCTGCAATTCCTACCCCAATTTCCTATAGCATCCTGAATGTATCCTTTTTCCCTTATCCTTCGTGTGCCAATTCAAGGTTGCCGCGCCGATGGATGCATGGCTAGGGGCGAGCCTAGCCGCGAGTGTGCCAAAAAGTCCTGGAACCGGGCGACTCCAGTGTACTTTCTTTTGCCTTATCCTGGCAAGTGGGGCTCTGCTAGGATGGACAAATTTTTCCCTTGCTGCTCTTGGGAAGACAATAATGAGTAAAAATGTTTTTTTTTTAATGATGGCGACGCGGTTTGCCACCCGTTACGCCCTAGCCCACGGGTAGGCAAAATGTGGTCTGAGGAATGGCGTTTGTCTACGTTGAATGTTCAGGGAGGTATGGATGAAAAGATAGATGAAGTATGTTATATGATGAATGAAAGACAAATCGATTTGTTGTGTGTGAGTGAAACAAAGCAGAAGGGGCGTGACACCACGAAACATGGCCATTACTCGGCGTACTGGTCAGGAGTCTTAGATACCGAACGTGGCTGTAAGGGCACCGTTTGGATCAGGCTCAAAGTAGGTTTAACCCGCCTGTTCGTAATAGTAGCTTACGCACCAGTCGATGATTGCGGGTCACAGAGGAACCAAGCGGAACGTCTTGAGTTTTGGGAGAGTGTAAGGGATGTGTTAAGAATGTGTAATAATAATGAGAGAATAGTTATGTTAGGTGATTTTAATGGATGGGCTTGGCGTAAGAAGATCTGGATACGAAAATATTCTAGGAAAGATTGGCGATGAAAAAGTAAATGAAAACGGCGAAAATCTGCTTGAGCTATGTTTAGAATGAAATCTCAGTGTGACTAATACCATGTTTAGTCACGAGATAATCCTTATGTATACATGGCAAAGAGGTAACGTAAAGAGTTTGTTAGATTATGTAATAGTGGATAAAAGAATAGTTAGTAAAGTGGTAGATACCAGAGCATATCGAGGAGCCAGTGTAGGCATAGACCATTTCCTCGTTATAAGTCGTTTCAAAGGCCTCTTCAGACGATGGCGACACTACTGCTCTGATTCTACCACCGAACTAAAGAGAATAAAAGTTGAGAATCTCCAAGATTAAGAAGTGCGGGATCGATACAAATGTATCTTAAAAGAGAAGATTAGTGAAGATGAGGTAGTGATTGAGGACGATATAAAAGTGATTTGGAGATGTCCAAAAGAAGGAATGATAGGTGCAGCCACCGAGGTGTGTGGTGAAACAAAATGGGGGGAATATTTTGAAGGTTTGTTTGATAGAGAAAAGAAGGACACGGTAGAGTCACAGAACTCTGAGTTTACTCCCAACCCTAATAGTAGTGAAAGTGAGATAAGGACGACAGAAATTGTGGATGCGTTGAAAAGTATGAAACTGGGTAAGGCTGCGGGATATGATAGGGTAACTACTGAGATGATTCGGAGCGGTGACGGAGTTGCTGCAACCATGCTGCATCGACTCTTTAACTTGTGTTGGAAACACGGCAAGGTGCCGGACGATTGGACTAAAGCTGTTATCGTTCCAATTTACAAGGGAAAGGGTTCGCGGCAGGATTGCAGAAACTATCGTGGAATCAGTCTTCTCAGTGTAGTTGGGAAAGTGTATGCGAAGATACTGATAGAAAGAGTTGTGAAAGAGACTGAGGAGAAAATGTGGGATGTGCAAGGAGGGTTCAGAAAGGGGATGGGGTATGTGGATCACGTTTTCTCCTTGCGATGCATCACAGAAAAATGCCTGGCCAAAAGCCAGAAGGTGTTCTCTGCGTTTATCGACTTGGAGAAAGCCTATGATAGAGTGTCGAGGAATGATCTGTGGTCAACCTTGTCCTGGTATGGGGTAAGCAACCAATTAATTCGAGCATTAAAATCCCTTTATGAAGGTTCAAGCGCTTGTCTAAGAATCAATGGGGGCTACACAGACTGGTTCAACGAGGTGTTAGGCAGGGTTATGTGGCTTATCCGTGGTTGTTTAATCTATTCATGGACAGTTGTTTGACGCCTTTGAAAGAGAGTGAATGCGGTTTGAGAATGGGAGAGTTACTTATCAAATGCCTCCTATACGCTGATGGCCAGGTTTTAATTGCTTCATCAGAGAAGGAGTTGCAGGAGATGGTTACTTGTATGAATGGCTCACTTAAGCGGAAAGGTATGGGAGTTAATGTGTGTTAAATTAAAGTGATGGTGTTTGAAAAAGATGAATGTCCGACTGCGTGCAATATTGTGATTGACGGTGAGAAAGTGGACCAAGTGCATGAATTTGTGTACCTGAGTTCTTTATTTACAAGAGATGGAAAATGTGATGGTGACATTGAAAGCGGGAAATCAGGTAAATGGAGCATTGCACTCGTTTGTCCGCAGCCAAAATATAACACAAAAGGCTCGACTAGCGGTTCACAAAGGAGCGCTTGTTCCTACACTCATGCATGGAAGCCAGACTTGGGTATGGCAGAAAAACCATGAGAGTAGACTGAATGCGGTTGAAATGAGAGCGTTAAGAAGTATGTGTGGGGTACGTTTGTGTGATCGGATAAAAAATAGTGTGATAAGAGAAAGATGTGGAATAGAAGATGATGTACTCGTAGTGACTAGAGTTGAGAAGGGTATGCTTCGGTGGTTTGGGCATGTAAAGAGAATGAGTGAAAGTAGAATGACTAAGAGGATTTACATTCAGGAGATGAGTGGGTAGGATCGGAAGGGGACGACCAAGGCGAGGTTATCTGGATCAAATTTCGGCGATACTGAAAAAGGGCCAGGTCAGGTCAGGTCAGCATGTATGAGAAGATGTATGGATGTGATTGAAGCGAAAGAAGTATGTAAGGACCGTAGTATTTGGCGTTCTTTGGTCTCTGCCTACCCCATGGGATAACGGCGTGAGTTTATGTATGTATGTATGTAGATAATGGACAAAAATACCTAATTAAGTAGATACTTAAATAGGTACTTTTTGCACTATCTAGATGCATTTTTATACTCACATTGTCGTTTTACTTACTTATTAACCGACTTCAATATTTCTAAAGAAGAGGTTATCAATTCGGTTGTATATATTTTTTGGAATAAGTTAAATCTGTAGAACTTAAAAAAATATTCAACAAACATGAAAACATGATACTTAAATATAAAACAAAACAAATAAAACTAATTTAAAAAAAGGTCTCCCAGATCGGAGCCCTGTGGAAGGGTTCCCATAAGGCTGGCAGCGTTCCCCCTTTGGATAGCTATGCTGATCCGCTGGCCGAGGAACGAGCCAGCCCCTACGGTCTCCTGACGCCTCGGCCAGCCTTCGGGATAGTTGCCCAAAAAGTCGGTGGGCACCTGCGCTCCACGGTCCCAGTGTCTACACAGCAAATGCCGCAAATATATGACGGTCTGCAAGTCCGATGTATATATATTTTTTAATGTTTATTTCTCCAGAACTCCGTCATTTCTGAACCGATTTTCAAAATTCTTTTTTTGATTGTGAGTATATATATCCAAATTAGTCCCGTATTGCTCAAAACGCAGTTCTGATGATGGGATCCATAAGAAATTGAGGGAACTCCTCAAATCTTAAAGGCAAACATACAGTGATTTTTGTGTTTTTATCAACAAATCATGCATTTTCATACAAAAAATGTGACATTTGATGAAGTAGAACTGCTGATGATGATCAGAACAGAACTCTTCAACGACGATAACTTCACGTTTGGCGATTTATACTCCTAGCTGTGTTTGTTAAGCAAATACTATTTTCACGATTAATTTTTGTCATGCTCGAGTTCTGATGATGGGATCCATGAGGAATCGAGAGAACTCCTCATATGTGAAAGACACACATATAGTGATTTTAGTATTTTCATAGACTAATCTAGCATTTACATTAAAAAAAGTGACATTTGATGAAGTGGAACTGCTGATGATGATCAAAATGGAACTCTTCAATGACGCATAGTTCACGTTTGGCGAATTGTCCTCTTTGCTGTGTTTGTTAAGCAAGTTAGATTTTCAAGACAATTATTTATCAAGCTCGAGTTCTGATGATGGGATCCATGAGTAATCGAGGGAACTCCTCAAATGTAAAAGGCATACATATAGTGATTTTAGTAGTTTCATAAAGAAATCAAGCATTTACATTTAAATAAGTGACATTTGATAAAGAGGAACTGCTGATGATGGTTAGAATGGAACTCTTCAACGACGCATAGTTCATGTTTGGCGATTTGTTCTCTTCGTTATGTTTGCCAAACAAGCTAGGTTTTCAAGCGTGAGTTCTGATGGAGGATTCCATGAGGAATTGAGGGCACTTAGTCTTTTACCATTATCAACATACTTATAGCCATTTTTATTTCATTGTATGTAATCTAAGAGTGCACCATCTAAGTATAATAAATAATCTTTCACCGGGCTCTCCCATTAGTTTTTTTTTTAATTTGTTTGCGATACCCAGTCGATACCGATTAATCTTAACTAGATAAACAAACCATAAGAAAAAATCGAATCGACATTTTTGTTTCTTTTCTACTTTTTTTTAATTAAAAATGGGACTGCTCTTGGCCAGCTTTTAGCCAGGGGGCAAAGATGAGGCCGACGATGAAGCGAGCTCACCCAGAAGATGCCTATTCACTCGTGCCTTAAAAAGGTCTTGGTTATATGAACTCGGAAATACAGTCGCCGGCAGAGAATTTCTCTTTGCAAACTCCATTAATATAAAACATGTGAGACGCTAATAAGGCGAGCAAGGCGTAAAATGGATACGTCTAAGAAGCAACCAGAGTTTCAGACATCCTGGATGACTCAAACTTAGATGCGGAGTAGGTAATACATATAACGGCTTTATTTTGTAACATCCAACAGTTTAATTCCTTATATGCCTACATACAACATAAACTTGAACCAAATAGGTACATAAATTAGTGACCTTGTCGTAGATACGCTTTGTCTCAGCTGGAGTCTTCGGAAGCGTAGCGATTGTCTTGTCGTAATACTCATCACAGGAAACGCAGCATAAACAGTAATAATTATAATAAGGCAATTAATATTACTTAACAAAGTGTTTATTACTTTAATAATATAACACCGGAAGATTTTCTTCAAACATTTATTCATAGTGTTACATAATCGTAGCAAGGTCGCGTTTTAAGCACAACATAAACAAACGTGTCTATGCCTTGTATACAAAATCCTAGCTTATCTTTAAGTTTACAGTGGGTTGGGTATTTGCGGCCAACGTTTGATTCACCGGTGCTTGCGCGGCGTGCCGCGTAAGAAGGCACCGTATGAGAAGCTGCTTTGTAAATTCTATCTTTCTCATATTCCTAGGAAAAAATATTTTATAGGATTTTGACACATTCTTGATTTTAAATCAGGAATCAAACATTATATTAAACATAGGTAAAGAAAAATCGACAGACAAGGAGGACAAGACTCATCCGCTTGGGAACTACGATGCCACAGACAGTCACAGATACACATTTTCATTTGTAGCGGGGGTTAAAAACATGTCCGCTTACCCTTGGTAGCTGTCGGGCTACAGAGCGTGCTATATTAAATAAAAATAAATATAATAAGACATTTTTTTACACAAATCGAACTAGTCCTTTAGTAAGTTCAATAAGGCTTGTGTTATACTACACGACTATATATTCAATAGATACATACTGAAATGCATAGAAAACTACCAATTCTCAGGAACACATGCTTCTACTCACCACAGAAACAAATGTCCTTACCGGGGTTCGAACCCGGAACCTCTAGATTCGGAGGCAGTGTCACTACCAACTAGAGGCTAAACAGGCCGACATATATCGTCTGTTAATTCATTGAATTTACCTTGATTCTATTGTATTGTATCGTAACAATATGAACTATACTCGCCGCGGCGAGACATGTACTCGTATCCTATGCCACTGACAGTGACATTTCTGATAGTGTTGTGCAAGTGTCTATACAACTTATCTTTCGTATGCGCCCATGTCGGTTGACATGTTTATTAATTTTATTGTATCTAATACACATATATTATAATATGATCAATGAAGAGTATTGGTATTATTATATTATCTCAACTTATAGGAATTTCTATAGAGATTCCTATACGTGCTCGAATTTGTCTTAAACGGCTGACGATGACGACCATAGAATTTGCGGGGGGCGAGGTAACAAACATATAAAAAAACTACGCACATTTACAATATATTGTACCATTACTACGTACCCACACTAAAACAATCAACTCACGCACATTCAAAATACTAAAGTTGAGCAATAAAAGTCGACCTTATTCTCGTTAATGTTAGATCCATTATTGGGTTACTATCGGATGGCCAAATTGACCAAAGTCGATAAGGACCATGTTTCAAAGAAATTCTCATAAACAGTAGGACAGTCCTTATTTATTTAAATACGGCGACGTCAAAGTGACATTTGACAGCTAGCCCTAATGGTTAAGCACGAATGTTTTTAAATCGATTTTGTAATCGATGCACGATTTACGATTTGAAATAAAACTTGAATTGCGCATAAAATTATAAATAAAGCAATAATATATATCATCAATATTTTTGTAAATTTGATAAAGTACAACGTTTTATTACCCTAAACAGCAGATAAAGGTATTTTCACGGAGCTCTTCACACGCCGAAAACGATTTTGAGACTGACTTATAATCGATTACTGAAGTACCTACGTTTTTAATAATTTTGTGCACCCTGTGCCCATTTTTTGGCAGAGGGGTGAGTATACTAATGGCGTTTCCTATTATATGTATGCTCTAAGCACCCGAAACAATGAAATTGAATAAAAAGAGCATTATAGCATTCGCTTCAATTATCGACTTCTGTTAAACGATACGCTCATTCCTTAGTTGATACAGACTAACGATATAAGTGATATAATTTTTTCAACACGTCACCAAATATAATTATTCGTTAAGTAAGCCTATTTATGGAAATAAGGGTGAAATCAATTTTTTCGTATTATGTTTAAGACTTACCCCGAACTGTGCAACTAAGCCTTTTAGCCCTTTTAGGGAAAAAGCTATGGCCCTTCCAAGATGGTAAGATTTTGCTGTCGAAAAACGCACGGTTTATGACTTTTAGAAAAAGTTGCGAAATTTCGCAGTTCCTCGCATGGCCGCGGGCTCAAATTATTTGATGCTGCCAATCTATACTGTTACATTTCCGAGACCTAAGGGGGGAGGACCCCCCAGACCCCCCCCCCTCCATTATATAAGTCCCTGGTTTATGTAAATGTTATGATTCTACATAAACTAATTTGCTACATTTCCAAAGATGCTTATTAACATTTTAATGTGACAGCGACGTTTAAAAAATACATACAAAGCTCGGGGCTTTACGGGGGCGAAGGATCGATCTAGCTATAGGCTTCATCTTCGGAATACTCATATTCTTCGGGATAAACGGAAGATGCTAAGTAGAGTCGCCCAGTGCCTATTTTTAAATTAACGTAATGATGAGGATGATGATTAGAAAAGGTGTCATGAATTCGGACGTTTGCCTTGGTAGTACTATTTGTTGTAATTGTTGTCAACTATTCCTACCAAGATACCAAACAAGAGAACTTGTATGTTTGATTTTCACGGCAAAAAAATCCACATCGTTAATTGACTTTCAAGAATTTATTGTCAATGATTCAAGGTAACAATTAACTCAATACATTGAAGGAAATAATTAAGTGTAGACGGCAACTTTGTCATAATGATAAGTGTAACAACGCACAGTCAACTTCATATAATTAGTATCAGTTAAAGTAAGTAGCCAGATATGTACTTGTACATCGCAAAACATCCTCATATTGTGTTAACGTACATTTGGCCAGCTTGGCTTTCATTACTATACTTACGTGGTTCGTCCCAAACTAAAAACGGGAGAATGGATGTTTCACAAGCCCCGCTTTGAGTGTTTACTAACTGAGCGCTCCTGTGCTTGAGGAGGCAAGTTAATCCTTTGATCCCGGTTGCTATCCATGACTGCAGTCGTACTCATATAAGAGGCCTTCGGGCGACTTGAGAACTTCTAACAGTCAAGTTGCCCACTCACTTGACATGCCTAATCCCAATAAGGTCTAGTTTTCCCCTTGGGTCGGAACGTCAGATGGCAGTGACTTGCGTAAAAACAATTGCCTACGCCGTTTTTAGGATTATGTAGCGGACCCCGGGCACCCTTCAGAATGCATTTTTACACGGATAATGCTCGAATGACGATAATGATGATATGCATTCGCTTACTTACAAAATCTCACGACGTTCACTACAATAAACAATACTCGAGTTATCGTCAAACAAACATTTACGCTCGAAACGCACAGAGCGGTCGCAGCTCGGTGCGGGGCGGAGGCGGTTTTACATTTATGATCTTTTCCGCCTCTGTCGACTGTCGATAGTGTCGATTACTGCTTCAAATGTCACACACGCTGTCTCCACTCCGCTATCCTGCGTGGTTTGATGGTGCGACTTCCCCCTAACCGCATTCGCTTTACTGCAAAACGCCTCGCAACGACGCTGCGCCGCGCATTCATACTTAACAACACCTTGTTCCATCAGACTCGGATAACCTCACTCCCTGTGCTCGCTTCTTCAATGATGCCGACTGTACACTAGTTCGGAGTGATTCAACGGTGCGAGTATTTTGCAGTGACCTTCCACCCTAGCCTGCAATGCTTTTTGTCGCCTTTGTTTTTTCGCCCTTAGGCCTTAACCAACCGCAAAATCTATTTTAAAGAGGAAAAATCAAAACTTTTTGTATACGTATTATGTATATTTAGTCAGGCTTCATAGGAGCATGCAGGGTTGGGCAAATTACTATCTTCGTTGTATTTCAAATTACAATATACATTAAAAAATGTATTTTAAATACATATCACAAACTACTTTCGTAGCAGGTACTTGAAATACAAACACACACTATTTACCTTCTGAAACTTACCTGACAATACTTTCTACATGTTTTATGAAATGAAAGAATTTTCTTTAATAGAAACGAATACCTTAAAAATATTGTATAAATAAATAAACTTCAGAATGGCGGCCACTTTTTCAAATTTGATCTCACATTCTTACTTAGGCCGTTAATAGGTTATAATTGGCGGATTTTTTTATAAAATCTGCCCTCTTTGTCTATATTTAAATAAGCGTATGTGTATCGTCGCTTAGTTTGGGACTAGGTCGTATTGTGTAAGATTTTCGCCAAACATTACTTATTATTATTTTTTTATAAAAATTATATTATAAAAATACATATATTATAAAAATTAATTATTGGTGAGATATAAAATTTCAGTCTTTTAGTTTCAGAGCCTTCAAGAAATCATTTTTACCAGACCACGCGGAGGATCGGGAGTACGCATTAAGTTTGAAATTCATTCGCAACTATTTTGATCGATATACTTTAGATTAAGTGTTATCAAATGTGTGTACCTATTTAAAACAAATCCGGTAGCCTTGACTCAGAGGAAATTATTTGGTTGAATAGTTTCGAAGTTTGTCGCAGTTCTTAGCAAAAACAACCAAAAAATTAGCGAATTGTGACTAACGTTTATTGCACGCTGACACGCCAATTTAAAATTAGGCACGGAGCATAGGCGGCCTCAGAATCAGACTCCTTGAGGACCTTGAGTTTTGTTTTTGTTTTGGCTCCCAACGTTCCTACTACACATTTCAATATTTTGCGCTACGAGCTTGTTAGTAAGATGTATTGAAAATATTTAGTGAGAGATTTATTTGGTATGTAAAAGGACTAAATATAATTATGTTGTGAGGGAGTTAACACTTGATTTGTTCTAACGCTCGATACGCATTTACCTTTCTGGTCTCATAACGCATATCAAGGCGGTTCGAGCAGACAGCTAGCTGTAGACGGAAAGAGTCGGCTGGTCACTGGTGATTTAAATGTGCGTAGATGATATATGTATATGTATTTTTCTAGACGGTTAAAAATAAAGTAGATATTTTGGATGGGTTTACCAAACCACACACCATAGTGTTCGTTAAAATCTGATTGTATAGAAAAAAATATAGAAACTCAAGTTTCCATGGAATGACAGCTACCGGCGCCAGGTTAACTTTTATCGGTCTGCAATCGTTAGTTAATGCGATGGGCCCTAAGATGTCAAGGCCATAAATAAATTCTGGCAGAGATGTGCGAATATGTGTTTCCATACATTCCATACTCAGCTGTCAAGCTTGCGAAGAGTCTAATATGGTCAAAAGCAACCAAAATAGGTGCACTTTGTATTGAACATCTTTAGAAACTGATCCATTTTTATTGCTCTTGAGTTTGTATGGTAAACACCTTCCAGAGAAAAAGCTAAATGAAAACTATGCGCGGGTAAGTGCCGTTTCATAAAAAAATACAAACATTTATAATGTTGTGTAACTAATATTGTAAAAAAAATTGTAAGTAGGTACCATCTTCGGAACTCCTCATCCAATTTCAATTAGTTGAACAAGAATAAACTTTATATGGACGTTGGCTACTTTTTAGCATGCGTTCTTTGTAATAGGTACGCGGGCGGCGTCACGAGGACAGCCTATTCATGATTGTAATGATGCTGGATATAACTAGTCAGCATTATTGTGTATTGCGTATTATTTCGCTGACAAGATAAAAAGCTAATAATGATGTCCCATTTTAAAATTACTTTGGTAAATTGAGCATACCTACGCTCATCACGATAAACAAAAAACACAATCAAAATATGTTAGGTGGGAAAAAATCATGAGTAATGATCACAATGGAGAACAATAACTTTGAGCAGTTATCTCATATTTCATACGACATAACAAAGTGTGAAGAAAAATTAACAAGATATCTTAAAGATAGAGTCTGTGAAAATGTTGCTTCAGAATACATCGAAACTCATTAAAATGATAATAATGATTATCTTACATTTGTTTGCATGTATGCATATTTTTCTACTCCAGCATTGTAATCTGTTAATTAAATTACAGACAGCAGAAGTTTATTACAACAATAAACTTTATATAGCTACAGTAGCGGAAAATAATGCATCATATTTGTGTTTTTTTTAAGTATCATTTTATGAGAACGATTAAGGCTGCCTAAACGATTATCATGTGAAAGTCCTTTAGATAGAGAGTATATAGGTAAAAGTGGTTTATTGATGAAGGAAAAAAACAACAAAAATTACAGATTCTGCAATGAAAATCAAAATATTAGATTAGTACTTGGTACCGAAACCCTTTGCATCAAGAACAGCTTGGCATCTTCGGGGCAGTGATGGAATCAACTACGCGAGGAAAGAACTTGGAATGCGTTCCCACTCTTCCTTTAATTGTTCAAATCTTTCGTTGATATTTCTTGCACTCACACGACGACCTAGCTCCTTCCATAGGTTTTCTATATGATTCATGTTCGGACTTTAGCTGGGCCATTCCAAAACCCTCACTCTACGTTTTTTGAACCATTGTTTCGGGTCATTCTCTTGCTGAAACATAAACGCTCTGCCGAAATTTTGGCGAGCCCAGGGAAGAAACACGTCTTGTAATATTTCTTCATAAACTTCCTTCGTCATAATGCCGTTTATTCGATGTAAAGGACCAACTCCAGGGAGCCGCCGCCGTGTTTGACTGTAGGGAGCTGATACTTGGGGACATAGCGCGCATTATCGGGACGTCGTACGTAGGTAATTCCATCTGTTCCGCACAGTAAAAACTTGGAAACATCGCTCCAGATTACCTTTTCCCACATTTCCGCAGTCCAAGAAAGATGTACTCCGCATATTTTTTTCTAGCTGCTTGATTTTTCTTGGAAATCAGTGGTTTCTTTGCAGGACGACGAGCACGAAGTCCACCATCCATCAGGCGATTTCTTACAGTACGTACGGACACAGAAACTGAATTTCCACACGATATTTCCCGCATAATGTCGCTCACCGTGAGTCGTGGATTGTGTCTTGATATTCGCAAAATGTTGCGGTCTACCAAACTTGATGTGCAACGTGGGCGACCAGGTCTGTTGGGCCTTTTGACACCTCCAAAAGTAACATTGCAATTGCATATTTTTATATAGGACTACAAAGTCATATATTGGGTTTAGGGTCACAGTTACTTAATGGGCTAAATCATAATAATAATCATAATAGCCTCGTGGCGCCCAAAGATTTTTTGGGTCCTCTTTAACTATGACCCGACTGTCCTTCTTATAGGACATAATAGTTATAGTCATATCCGCCCAAGATTTTGAGTTGAAATTTGTATGTGTTAGAGTTACCGGTTTGAAGTGAAACTTTCAGGGTATAATTATGATTATATTAGCATGTGTTTTTGATTTCAGTTATTTGTCTACCTTTTGTTCTTTACAATGGCCTTTGGGCCATAATTACTAGATTAAAAGGAATTATTAAGTCATGTAACATACTAGACACGAAAACATAGTAGTGTAAAGAGTATTAAATTATTAGTGAATGATAAGATAAGTATCATTTTTAGGGTTCCGTAGTCAACTAGGAACCCTTATAGTTTCGCCATGTCCGTCTGTCTGTTTGTCTGCCTGTCTGTCTGCCAGAGGCATTGCTCTATGGCCGTTAGTGCTAGAAAGCTGCAATTATGGATATATAATTCAATAAAACTGACAAAGCCCTAAAATATATATAAAAAAAAGAAAAAAATAAGCGTACCTCCTCTACACATAAAGTGGGGATGAAATTTTGTTTTAGCTATGTTGTTGGGTGTTGTTGGATAGGTGTTTCAAAATGAATAGAAGTCATCATCAAACAATTTTTTTTTGATATTTTAATTTGATAAAGTGGATATTTTCGGAAATATTGATACGAAAAGAAAAAAATATCCCTTTAACTTTTGAACTATGGGTCCAAAAAATATGAAATAAATTATGAAAGTGAAACTTAATAAAGACTTTCAACAAAAACTATAGCAGACATGATCAGTTAAGCCGTTTTTGTGTTATCATAAAAAGTCTTCCCTTAGTAGTGTTTTACTAATGAAACGCTGCGAAAGTATTTCCTTTTGCTTGTTATTGATTTTTTCAGAGTAATTTCATTGGTTAACTACGGAACCCTACACTGCGCATGGTCCGACATGCTCTTGGCCGATTTTTTACATCAGTAATATTTCAAAAACCAGCACAATAAAGCCACAAACTAAAAACATTCAGATATTTTTAGTACTAGCTTCGACCCAAGCGACTTTACAAAGTACATATTATTTCAACCCAAGATTTCGCAGAATTTCAGGTCTAAAAATGCGAACTAATTATCTCCACTTAAGAATTACCTATTCATTAGCAACTTTTAGCATAAAAACATACTCGACAGTCACGGATTATAATAAAAAAATGCGATTTACTTTTCACGTGTTCGTGAGCCAGCTATACCGCCGTCCATTTTTCAAAAAATGACATCTGTCAACTGTGATAGCCAATGGTAGCATACCGGAAACTGTTCCCTAATATTTCGTTCAGAACTCGAATTAAATTATTTCTTTAACCCACGAAATTTCAAAAATCTATACAGATTTTATTAATATGGCCTTCTGAAAGGCGCATGGGCAGTAATTGAAAGTTAGTTGAAAAAAGTTCTGGGCTGGAGTCACCATGTTTATTTTGGGTTATCAAAAGGCGCGTGGGCGCCACGAGGATAGTGTTCAAATTTTAAAGAGACCGTGGTGGCTGCCCTTGCGTTTACTTTCTTTTTTTTCAGTTTCTATCTTAAGAATTCACAAATTTTGAATGAGGATGTTTTTCCTTTGTCGTCAAGTATATGCTTACCAAATTTCGAACCTGTAACACATGGATTATAGGAGTTCCCATACAAAATTGGGATTTTCTCGACAGATTAGTAAAGTTTGTTTCAAAATCCGTTCAGCCGTTTTCACGTGATGCGCGGTCAAGTAAACAGACAGAAATTCTAAAAACTGTTGGAACGTGTTCTGTTATCGATTCTAAGTATCCCCAGCCAATTTTTTTTCGAATATCTTCCATGTACAGACTTTCGACTAATAGATTTATAGATTAGGCATTTTCGCATTCAAATGTCAAACAATGAAAGGACGTGTTGACCTTTTTTTTTGGCAATTAAACAATAACAACTTAAAAAATTCAAAAATAGTTCAACAAATAATTTTTCACCTGAGCGGCTCGAAAATGACGGTTTTGCTGCTTTTGCTTTAATTTTGCTGCGAGCGTGAAAACGACTTTTCCAGCTTGAAACCAGTGAGCAAAATGCAATTTTGCTGCGAGCGTGAAAAAAAACTAACTTTTTAATTTTTCATATCGTAGGTTAGTTTAAGTAACTTCATTCTCTCTATCACTATTCCTTTGCGTTATATGTTCTCGCCGTTGAGGTGAAAAGTTGTATGTATCACACGAAAGCAAAGATATTTGCATCTCGTGTCTTTGAATCCCTCGCTACGATTCAATTATAGAATCTTTCGCTTGCTCGGGACTCAACATCAACACACGCAGCAAAAATCTACTTTGCTCTCTTGTTGAACAAATAACTATTAATGTTGTCAATGAACAATAAGAGCATTAGGTACATTGCTCATTTAAATACATGGCATGGTCAAACAATTTGGTACCTTTTTGGTATGAAAATGCGAAAACCATTTAGTGTAGTTAGTGCCTCGCGATGCTCATTGAAAGATATTTTTCTTTATAAAATTTAAGTACAACTCAATAAGTGAAATGTAAAATTAATTTTGAGAAATAAAGTTCTTTAGCCTGAAAACCATTATTATAATATCGGTCGACGAAATTTCGTTTTGCGCGCGATGTTGCCAGGGTCGAGCGAAGTCATTCGGGCAATTTCGTTTGACGTCGCTGCGACACTGGTCGCAGGGAAATAGACCACTCTTTGTGGGGAGAGGCGGCGAATTAGGCACGAGTCATCGGGGACTGGCTGGGTTTCTCTACACCAAAAACTCCATTTTCATACTGAATGCACTGGGGCATCCCTCGCGTCTCGTTACGGTATGATTCGTTCTTAGGGCGATAATACACTGGGGTTGAGAGGCAAGCGCCATAATACTCGTAGCATAGGTACTCGCAACACTGATGAGTTGTCTTTTACGGCAGGAACGGGAAGCCTACACCGTTGGCGGCAATTGTCCCGTAGTAACCCTGACTTACCCCAGCTGTATTCTCTACATGGAGCGACATTACTTCGATCCTCCTAGTCTAACGTTTGTCAAATGACATAATCTTGTTTGTATATACATAGCAGAACTGCATTTAGAGTAAGTACGAGAGCTTGAAAGTAAATGCAATATATTACATATATTATTTGCCATTGTTTTACTGTCTCGTACCCACGCTTTCGGTGTTGAAATTGCGTGCACTTCCTCAACCCGCTCACATCATCTGCTTGGCCTACTTACCTACATTTAATTACAAAAATGCACGTGCATCTTTAAGTGGCAAATATACACTTACTTGCATTTCATATAAGGCACAACTTACATAAATTGCATTTGCCTAAACTCTAGTGGCGATGCTACATGCATTTAGTGCAATCAATTTTTACTTACCGAGTACTCTACCCCCAGCAAGTAAAAATTATTTCCAAGACGCTGGGCACAGCGGAATGTAATCTGGCTCATATTGGGAGCAGCCCAACTGAGGAAGTGCCTCCACTTTACAGAAGACTACGGCCTAAAATACTAAACATTACTATTATGTAGCTTAGTGGGTACGAGTATTGCGATCTGACTTCTGGTAGCTGGCATGTGTTTGTGATGCGCTACGGAGGCCCCTCTTTTACATTATGCGGATTAAAAAGTTCACCATTACTATGTGTTTGACACAACAACATTATTTAAGTAATCAATGGAAATTGTACGAAAGGTTGTTTTTCCAATATTTCTTAAGTTTGGTAATTAAGTACTCTTATCACTCGTTAACGTTAACCAATAATGTCTACTTAGCTGTGATATTTTGCTCTTAAATTCATTATACAGAGTGTCTTTATCGAGGGCACATTTCTGAGATGAAATAAAGTAATCTTCTCTAAGACACTAGTATCCCAATTCGTACCATTTCGAAGATATCCAAGAATTAATTTTCGTTAATTACCACCCCTAGTATAGTATAAAAGATCCTTAACAATTAAAAAATGTTGACGTACGTGTCATTGGAATTCCGAATACTGTCATACTTTACAATATTTTTTGCTTAAAAAGAGAGCTTTCACGAAAAACACTCGCTCTCGATTCCGTATTTTGACAGCGATCGCGCGGAGAAGTGCGCTTGTGTGTGTAGACACGCTGCTATCTGGCCCTACAAACACACTCACAGCCAGTACGCCCGAGCATAGTGCGCTATCCTCTTCCAACAATAATATGGGTCGTATAGATGCAATAGGGATAGCGTGCACGGCAAGGGTATGATGGCTGGGGCACAAAGGAGTGAACGCGTTTGATACTTGCAGCGACGAATACGAACTACATATTTATTTACTTCACTTGAGTGAGGCAGTTGTTATATTGTTTGCAACCATTTGTTTTTAGTGCAAATACATAGTTTATTTTTAGATTATAATAGATGTTTTGTTATTGCAATTAAAATAAAAAGCGAGGTGGTTTTTAATAAATAATAGTAACATGGTGTTTTTTAAAAGTTAATTACAGACAGTTAATACATTACTAGACAGTACTTTAGACGTTGACCCTGATCTTATATTGTTAAAATTTGTTCTATTTGACCGTAAAAAATATTATTTATTTTCCGAGACCAATAAAGGCCCTAAAGTATAATTTAAAATTTCACTATTCACGAACACAGCGAAAACGCTTTTCAACATGACGGTCTAGTTAGAATATGAAGTCACGCGTACGCGTGGCGTAAACAAACCCAGAAAAAATCGTAGACAATACCTTTAAAAGAGCAGTCATATAGACGGTATATACGCAGGGATCAAATCTATATTTCTAGGAGTCAGTCTATTCTCTGTCTATTTACGACCATAATTGACATGAAGTGAAAAACTATTTACTTAAAACTTGTATTGTATGACACCACGGCATCCACGTTCATGAAGGCTACCCTTTTGACTTTTGAAAATATAGATAAAATTTACTCTCAATATCATTTTTAGAGAAATATTCTACTTTCATGCGTAAAGATTGACATGTATGTATGTATTACTAAGGATATATACTAATTACATAAAATAGCAATTCTTCCAGTGGAGTGTGATGTATCTGCAACGAGGTTTTATCGTACTCATATTTTCACTAATTTCAACACCAAGTTCACTTTCGTAAAACCTCAGTTAGATTGGTGAAGTGAAAAAATTATGCAATAATTAAGATAAAGGTAGAATAAAACAATTTGAGACACGCTCTGAGAAATTTATTTGCCTTAGTGGCCTGGACCTGAATTTCCTGGAATAAATTACTTCTAAAAAGCTATGCAGCTACAAAAAATATAACGATCCCCTTAAAATTCCCCGTAAAAAATTGATTTATTTCTTAAAGGCTTTGTACTAAGTACACAGTGTAAAAAAGAAGCAAGAGTAAACGTGATTCTTTCCAATCCAAATAGTTACTGGTGAAAAAATAACCTGCAGAAAGCACTTCTGAAAAATAAAATGTTGAGTAAAACTGATCAATTGGATATGTTCTAGAATGCCGGCGTCCTAAAATAAACTAAGCTAAATAGCAGTTTTTTACCACCTCAAACAACCTTTGAATCTTTTTGAAATAATAGTGCAGTATAATTTTGCAAAGTAAAGTTTTCAACAGTGTTAAATATTTGTGCAAAATCTCCAATGGACTTGCTAACCAAAGTCGAGTACATCTGGTGACAGCTATTTTAATGTAACTATGGTTAAACTTCAACTTGATATAGGATAACATCGCATCTACTTATTGACAGTTAATTTACTTAGTAAAATTTATATAATTAATGACCAATGGAAATCAAGGCAGGCGAGGAACACGGTCAGTCACAAAAATATTGAGCCATTATAAATAAATTTGCCTATACGAGTACATATCAATTATTTAGACAAATTTTACATTTAGATAAGTTGGGAGTGATTTTATCTTTGTCTCATTCGCTTCTTTTAGCCTTGAAGTATAACTTTTATTTCTCATACAAGAATTATAAGACTGTTTGCGACTCATGCTAATATCAACATGAATGAGTAATTATTAGTTTGATTAAATTACATCATTATATAAAAAAGTACTCAGATTTACCTACGATCAAAGATGGTTAATCGCGGTACATTCACATTCGCAGCGTGCGCGTCGCAAATGGAGGGTGGGACGAAAATTGACACAGGTTTTTACTCGACAAGCGCTCGTGCTGTACTGACTGAGGATTCTTCCCGAGCGCAACTAATTATATACTACTTGTGAATATTTTTTTACAGGATATTTTTAATTTATAATTTGAATTTTGTTTTACTGCGTTATGTTGTCAAAAGTATGAACTTCAATGTTTTATATAAATGATTCTATAATCTTTCAATGCGACTGAGAAAAACCGTGTGTGTTGAGCATGGTTTTGTTGTAAAGTTTTGCGTAATAAAAATATTGTTGTAAGAGTATTTGGGCGAAATAATAGAAAATTGAAGCCATAGTGTAAATTAAGAACTTATTTCGGCTGTAAATCTATTTTTATACAAGTAGGTTTTACATCATCACGTTTTGAGAGATCAAACTTTTATCTCCGCGAGCTTTTCAGAAAACCACTGTCGGTAATCGGATGATTAAAACTAAAATATTGACTAACCTGAAATTGGAAGCCACTATGTAAAATAAAAAGAATTGACTTATCTAAATCAATAATTTTAATTTAGACAGACCTTTCCGTTTCTTAGTTTGAGAGAGTCAAAAATCCGCATTCGTTGATTTTCCTTACAAAAAACAGTAACGGGTTCTTAACTCCACGTTAACTCATAAGACCGTTATGCATTCACCCATGGTGATGTAAATATTTTTTTATGAAAATGAACAAGTATTTTTTCTCGAGTATTGATAAACTAAATATATGCTGCGTCGCTTCTATGGCTATACACGGCTATATGCTTGAGAAAATCTACATTACTTTTTAACAAGCTATCCAACCGGTAACATGACTGAATATGAAAAAAAAAAAACCCCACTTCAGGTGTAGGGGAGGTATCCCAAAAAATTCTAAACGTATACATATGCTAAATTCTTCTAGTAGTAACCGTTACTGAGCTAAGCCGCGGACAAACGTATACATATCTTTGATGCCCTCATAATGGTTGAAACATTGTACTCACAGTTTAGCCCCGCACCTAGGTACGCGCTGCTAACTTCAATTAACGGTAAAGCTCTTGATTTTAGCCAGTGGACCAATTTGCCTACATATGATATGACGGCCTTGAGGGCAGCACGTCTCAACCCGCCGGGGTCGCTCACGCCTCGGTCAAGGCGGCCGTTGCCGACGTAATCCTTAAGTTCTTCCGATTTAAACTATACCTATAAGTTAGGGGAGTTACGCATGTATAACTAAAAAGTACAAACAACTATTAATAGCAAATAATAATTCTAAGCTTTTGATTTGGTCCACCGGGTGGTGTTATTAATTATAAATGTATAATATGTACTTACGCAGTTGTCACGACTGGTTATTTAACCAGTTAGTGTGGCTACGTTATGACAAGGTTCATTGTGAATTCTCACAAAATGACTATCCCAGGCTCATACGTTATGCAAGGAACATCCTAACTAGCATGATATGTTTATTTGACTATACCGTCATGTTTTATGTGACGTTTTAGTATATTTCGGCCATATATCCTGACGGTGTAACATAATATATCGTGCTAGCTGCGCATTTTACTATTTTGGGGTGTACCTTATTCTAAATGACTGGTTGCTCAAAAAAACTCCAATATAAAGTGTCGATTTTCTACTGAATAATTACTCAGACGATATTTATACGTATCGTCGATGGCTTCGCAGTTTTCTGAATTAGCATGCTCGAATAAAACAATAAATGTCATTGTTGAAATTTTTTCCGAGTAAAGCATTTTTAAGTATACTTACTAGTTTTAATTGGGTTATAAAGTGGTTATAAACTTGCGAAACGCATTTTTGTACATATTATATGTTACCATATATCTTTTCAAATAAGTATTAACGAATTTTGTTCGCACCCATCTATTGAAATGGTTTACTCTTTAGTAGAATCAATAGAATATAAGTAATCAAAAAAAAAATGGTTGAGGGGTTTACATAAGACTAAGAACGGTTTTTTCTAAAAGTACAATTTGTTTGAGCCGAGCCCATATCTGTAGGTTCAATTTTCATTGTTTTTTTCGATTCTTAAGACAAGAAGAAAACATTTTTCAGATCCAATTGAACTAGCGCGTTGTTTAATGAAGACTCGAACTTAGCTGGTGAAGCAGCCTAAAAGCAACAGAGCAGGCCGAGACGAGACAAAGAATAAAATGAACAAGAAATGTTTTTTTTATTTTTATTTTACCTATTCCATGGCAAGCTTCATTTTTCCAATAACTAGTAGACACAATCAAGGACTAACCGTCTTTTGTTTTATAATTCAGGAAGTACATATAAATCATATCCGCAAATGCTGTTCGTGATTCTAGTCACGTAGGCTCATGTTCTCAGGATAGAAAATACTACTTCTATAAACGTAAATTTTTGTGTATTTCATCATATTTCACTGATCTGATGTGAGAATTATATAAGCATGAAGTTAGAAGAACTTAGTTACTTTTACTTCCAACGGCGATGCTGCACTTGCGAGTTTAAAAGTGTTTCTACCCAAAACACAATCATCATCATCATCATGTCAGCCGAAAGACGTCCACCGCTGGACATAGGCCTCCCCCAAAGACTTCCACAATGACCGGTCCTGCGCCACCCGTATCCAGCGGACACCCGCGACCTTCACCAGGTCATCAGTCCACCGTGTGGGGGGCCTGCCCACGCTACGCCTTCCGGTACGTGGTCGCCACTCGAGAACCTTTCCGCCCCAACGGCCATCGGTTCTACGTGCTATGTGCCCCGCCCACTGCCACTTAAGTTTAGCGATTCGGAGGGCTATATCGGTCACTTTGGTTCTGCTGCGGATGGCCTCATTCCTGATGCGATCACGCAGAGAAACTCCCAACATAGCTCTCTCCATTGCCCTTTGGGTGACTTTGAGCCTTCTTATGAGGCCCATAGTAAGCAACCACGTTTCAGTGCCATATGTCATCACTGGCAACACACACTGGTCAAAGACTTTTGTCTTGAGACACTGCGGAATATTGGACGAAAAGATGTGCCGTAGCTTCCCGAACGCTGCCCAACTGAGTCGGATTCGACGATTAACCTCTTTCTCGAAGTTTGACCTACCTAACTGGACATCCTGTCCTAGGTATATGTAATCGTCTACAACTTCGAGCGTAAAGTGTCCGATTATTAAGGGAGTTGGTGCGACATGGACATTTGACATGATCTTCGTCTTGTCCATGTTCATCCTTAGACCAACTCGCTCGGAGGCTTTACTGAGGTCATTGAGCATTGTACTTAAATCCTCCATGGTCTCAGCCAAGACTACTATATCGTCAGCCAACCGAAGGTGAGTGAGGTAGTCGCCGTTTATGTTGATGCCTAGCCTTCTCCAGTCCAGAGTCTTGAAAACATCCTCCAGTGCAGCGGAGAACAGTTTAGGAGAAATAACATCTCCTTGCCTGACTCCCCGCTGCAACGGAATAGGCTTTGAGTTCTGGTCCTGGAGTCGGACTGACATAGTGGCGTTCTTGTACAAACTTTTCAGCACTTCGATATACCGGTAGTCCACTTGGCACCGTAGGAGAGATTGTAGTACAGCCCACGTTTCAATCGAATCGAAGGCTTTCTCGTAGTCCACGAAAGCTAAACAGACGGGCAGGTTATACTCCTCAGTCTTCTGTATAACCTGACGGAGCGTATGGATGTGGTCTACGGTGCTAAAGCCTCTTCGGAAACCGGCTTGTTCGGGAGGCTGGAAGTCATCTAGCCTGCGTGCGAGACGGTTCGTAATGACTCTTGAAAACAGCTTATAGACATGGCTCAGAAGTGAGATGGGTCGGTAGTTCTTCAGTAAGGAGTTGTCACCCTTTTTGAAGAACAGCACCACCACACCTCTGTTCCATGCCTTTGGAGTTTTCCCTTCCAGTAAGACGGAGTCGAACAACTTCTGAAGGGCCCTAAGGACCGGTTTTCCACCCGCCTTCAGGAGTTCAGCTGTAATTCCGTCTTCACCGGGTGCCCTGTTGTTCTTCAGCTGCTTAAGAGCCATTCTAATCTCGTACAGGCTGATGCCACACAATAATGAACGACAATAACACAAAGGTAAAGTTATTTGCTCGAGTCAAGATATCTTTCCATTCAACATAAATTTGGAAGAAGGATCGAAGGTGTCGGTGGCAATATTGTAAATCTCGGTATAACCTTTAGTTGTGCCTTGGTCAACGTCATAGGAATAACCAACGACAGTAAAACGTCAATCACATAAAAAAAGTAATAATATAAATTAGTTCGCGGAAGTTCGAGCACTTAGTAGGAGCTAAAACAAAAAGTTAACCGTGGTTACTAAGGGTTTTTTATCTTTGACTGATCGGTGTAATTTAGTAGGATACGGAACTGAGTTGGACCGTGTTGAATTTACATCATAACGATAGCGAACCGTGATTAATGGCGGGATGCATTTGTTATAGTAATTAATATAGCCAGTTGTTTATATCTGTCCGCCCTAATTAGGTAGTTGCTAAGGTCTTGTATGTAATACAAACTAGATCTCTTCTACTGTTTGTGGATTGATATTATATTTTTTCGCTATCAATAGATAATTATTGTGTGTTATGGTCGCGATAATCACGCAATAAAGATGGGATAAGTGTCTTTTTTATACAGTTGATGGGTCAATTGCAGGCAGGGCCAGAATTACAGAGCGTAAAAACTACTTAACACGAACGAAACAACGGCAATTATTCCATTTTTAAACATAATAATTAACCCTTTTGTGTTTTATTTTGCAATAGGAAATATATTATCACCTGGGTCTAATTAAATTGGTATGGTATGAACTAATCAATGTAGATTAATAAATTATGATTGGGATCACATTGAAGTACGAGTAGGTATTGTTTGTAATCTGTGGTGCCACACAGTCATATTAAACATAAGTTTAACAATGAAAATGAGTTAATAGTTTGTGAATATACAGTATGAACAGAGTAACATTAAAAATCGCCTCATGCAGACAAACTCAAAGGACAGACACAGTATATTTTAATCTAACAATCTACCTACTATTATCATAGCTAACAGAAAAACATGACTATGTAAATGAACCGGCATATGGTCCGATCGTACTTAATACCTACTTTATTAAGACACTAATTGAGTCACAAAGACACGATACATATTTATTAACTTCATCTAAAAAAGATGCGGGCATAAAAACGGGCAAGCGGGTCGGTGTTGATTCGACATAAAACTTTAATACGTGCGTATCTGTCATTCTCATCTTAAAAAAGACAGACTCGTGGAGGTATCGCCTTAGGTAAAATATGAGGGACGGAATACCAGCCTAAACATATTCAATCATAGTTACCATTTTGACTTATTTAGATATTGCTATCAGGTGAAAACTGTAAAAAAAAACCTACATGCGAATTTTGTTTCACTTTAATTTCACTATTAAGTGATCGCATTTGAATGCACCACAAAGTTATACTAACAAGGTATTTCGTTACCTATTTTGCTTTTTGGAAAAAAATAGGTAATATACTTTATCTTGCGTCGGCATAAATCTGTGGATAATTTGGGGTCGCGGAAGATATGTTTCCTGTAGTTCCTGGTATCTATTACTTGATCTTGGATGGCTATCATAAACCCTTCAGTCTCAGGGAACAACTCACCTCTTTTGAGCCACATATTGGACGCCAGCTTGTCGATGTGTGGGTTGATCAAGTCTAATCGGTGTCTGCCGTGAAGTGTTTTTTGTATCCATATTTGTAGCTTTTGTTTGGGTTCTGTTATTTCTGCACTTTTTTGCTTCGTATTGTCATTCAGGTTCAGTGGAGTATTTTTTTTGTCCGCATTCACTATTTATGGCATGGTGGATTTGAGAATGGGAAGACTTTTCAATGAAGAACTTCCTTAGAGTGCTTAGCTGCCTGTTATGAAGATTCTTGATATCTATTAACCCCCTTCCGCCTTCTACTTTCGGTAAAGACAGTCTCTGGATGCGACCCCAATTTATCCACAGATTTATGCCGACGTTGTGATGCTGCTTCAGAGACCATACAGCACATAACACAGCTCGCCGATCTATTACCCAGACTGACTACAAAGACCGACATGACCAAGTTGCAGCCATGATTCATCAATATCTTGCGTTTAAATATCACCTCATAGAAACCATAACACCCTATTATAAATATAAACCGCAGATTGTTTTAGAGTCGACCGAATACAAAATTTACTGGGACAGAACTATCATCACCGACAAAACAGTACAATACAGTAAACCAGACATTACACTCCATGACAGCAGCAAAAACTGTGTATCTCATTGATATAGCCATCCCCAATACTCATAACCTTGCAACCACCCACACCGAAAAGATTAGCAAATACACGGACTTGTCAGTAGAAATCAAAGCCCAATGGAAAGTGAATAACGTAAAGAAAATCCCGATCATAATCTCGTCCACAGGCGTTATACCCCACACTCTGCACTCCGGCCCGAAAACCTTGGATATTCACTCACTCACATACATTCTTTTACAAAAAGCCGTCATCATGAACACTACATGACGGCAATAGTCCGCAAATTCTTAGCTTTAGAACAGTAAAATCTATCATTCCATGGTCGTTTTGGCCAAAAGCCCGCGATTATGGAATTAAAGTTACCTCCTCTTGGAGAGCAAAAGTAAATAGACTTATAAATAATAAATAATGCAGTCCAAATGGAGTCGCTGGAGCTGTTGCTCGGGGGTGGATGTGGTCACCTAAGTGGCGAGTTGGCTATATGTTTAAAGTCCAGTGCCACCTCTCTACCTCCAGCCCTCTGCACTGGTGTTGCCATTAGGCCATTTTTTAATGTCGCTATTTATAGGGGCCCATCTAGCAGAGGGCGAGTCACCGTTTGCTTAAGATAAAAATGTGAGACAGTTTTATTAGGCAGACGTCCGTTGTCTAATTCAATAGCTCAGCCATTGGTCCATCATATTCACCCAACAGTCCGGTTCATTTAGATTCCATCAACCAGCAATAGTCTCTGTACACCCTGGCGGGTGCAGTCTCGGTATGCGTCCCATGACACGGGCAGGGACAGCATCCGCTCGGTGGACCCCTTGCATTTCATTAAATTGTCAAAAGGGCCTCTACGTGTTGGCTATGTGGTACTCGGTTAGTACTTCGGTACCTCGGTACTTCGGCTCCGCGCACGCCTTCCAAAGGTCCGGGACACCATTGTCCCGTGAGCGGAAAAGACATACAATAATAATAAAAACTGGAAAAGTTCCGGACCGGATGGATTGCACAACTTCTGGCTAAAATGGTTTCGGTGCTCGCACGCACGTTTGGCAGCACAGTTCCAGCAAGCCCTCGAGCTGGGCGGATGCCACCTCCCTTAACAACTGGTGTTACCTCCTTGCTCTACAAGTCCGGTAGTACCACGGAAGCGAAGAACTACAGACCCATCACGTGCTTACCTATGCTGTACAAGCTTCTTACATCCATTTTCCATCCATTTATCTGGAATCCTCACGAAAAGAAATATACTCTCCTTCTAGAAACAGTCCAAAAACAGTTTATTAGATTCCTATACAAGAAAATACATGGCTACTATCCCTACATGTACCCCACGCCGTTTGTACTGGGGATGGTGAGATACCAAAGCCTCGAAGTGCGTAGGGAACTTGCATCAGTAAAATACTTTTTCAGACTAATCCGAGGCTTGCTGACGAACCCATGGCTGCTACAATTTGTACAATTTAAAGTACCGACGTATTTTGGCAGAAGTACTCTTCGGCCCCGCGAAAAACCGCTTTTTGTAATTCCCAGCATGAGTACGGTGACCCTAGTTACTAGTCCCTTATACATGGCACTGAATACTATAAATAACATTCTTCTATACGACCCCACTTTGGACCTGTTCTCGCAGACGGAACCGATATTCCTGGCTGCAGCCGCACGCTATCTTGAATCAAACTCCACTCCCACTACTATTCAATAATATATGTAGCATTGTATTAGTAATAAGTACCTAATTGTAACCTACAACTTGCATGTTTGGTTTATCTGTCAATGTAAGTTGGTTGGTAAATAAATAAATAAATAAATTTTGAGAGCAAAAATCAACGCACATATAGTTGCGAACAACATTTTGGCCCCTGTTCAAAATGGATGTAGGGTTGGGTCCCGTGGTACTAAAGAGCTCCTCCCCATAGACATGACCATTTGCCAACGAGTCCGGCGGATCAAAGGGACCCACCCTCTCGGCCGCCTGGATTGATTATAGGAAGGCCTATGATTCGGTGCCTCATTCGTGGTTGCGGAGGGTTGATGCAGCTCTGAGATCCTTCTTAAGTGCTTGCATGAGGCAGTGGACCACTGTCCTTCGTCAACCAGGAGGGGGTCATATCTATAAGTATAGTCAAACTAAGAAAAAGAGTGCTAACAGAAAAATCCAGAATAGTATCTCCCAGAACCAAGTTGGGTTTATGTTTTATTTGAGTTCGATGGCATGTCGAACACATTTGTTTTTTTTTCAGTTCAGAAGCAATTTATTAGTTGTAAACCAAGTCAGTATCTTTTGTAAAACAGGATTTAGAATATTCGAAGCGATATCACTATTTCTTGGTACCTTAAATAACAGGGAAGTGACATCTGCAAATAAAACTACGTTAGTCAAACCTTATAGCATATACGGCAAATCGTAAAGCAAGAACAAAAAAGGGCCCAACTGACCCTTGAGGAACTTCCATTTTAACTACCATTTCCATACATTTAGAGCCATCAACATCAACGCACTGAGTTCTGTTAGACAAATATGACTGGAGAACATCCAATGACTTGCCACTTACACCATAATGACAAAGTTTAGCCAACAAGGTCAAGTGGCCCACACAATTGAAGGCCTTGCGTAAGTCCCAAAAACGCCGGTGACGTCATGCGATTCGTTCAAAGCATCAAATATGTGCCTTACAAGATTGGCCGTTTCATCAGTTGTCGAAGGACCCTTCGTAAAGCCAAACTGTTGACTATGCAAGATATTATTGGAACTAAAATGGCTCAAGAGTTGAACTAAAATAATTTTCTCGAATACTTTACTTAGTGCTGGCAAAATCGATATTGGTGGAAAATTTGTACGATCTTTAGGGTCTCCGGACTTGTACAACGGTATATTTGCTACATTTCATGAGATCAGGAAAAGTTCCATTATCTATACACAAGTTAAAAATCATACACAGATCTGGTGCCAAGATGTCTATTACTGAACTAAGTAGTTTCACCGAGAGTCCAAAAATATCCTTTGTGTTTTTAAGCTTTAGGGATTTAAAGATTTTTTAATATAAACTTCATTTATATGATGGAATCTGAAAGCAATGCATTCTGCACTTTATCTTTTATAATTATATATTTATCCTCTGTATTTAGTGGTTTCTACAGGCATGTTTGGAAAGTAACTTACGAAAGAATTAGCAATATCAATATTTTCTTCAAGAGTCAAATCATCGACTACTAACTGTTTTTTAGTTTTGCATACTTTTGATTTACCTAATTCCTCATTGATGACAGTCCAGGTTGTTCTAATTTTATTACTAGAAGATTTTACTCTATTACTAAGATATAATGCCTGAGCCTTTAAACACACCTTTTTTAAATATTTTTAATAAAGTTTAACAAACTCGGCAAAAGACTCATCACGTCACATCACAAAGGGTAGCCCTCAAATTGTATAATTTAAATAAACAACCTCGGCTTATACGAATCCCTTTTGTGGTCCAATCATTAAAATGCAGCTTGGATTTATTTTGTACAGTTCTTAGAGGGAAAATGTTTTTATACACCTTCGTAACACTACAGAAAAAATCTGCGTAGCAGCTATCCACTGATTGAACAGAATTAGGCCTGCCATGGAATGAAAAAACTCGGTTTTACTTAAAACTGTCTCGAAAACTATAATCATATGCGCTAGGAGGACCACACTCGTCCTGAAAATTCCAGGCATAGATAACCCCCTCTAGATGGAGATTATAGGGCGACGTGCGGTCACCTCACCTATGTACCACTAGTACATGTAAGCAGAAAAGCCTCGCGCTCTCAGTCAGACTCGTCCAGGTTCGCGATCTATACGTACGTCAGATAAACGAGCAATGAAAATCGATTTTATCCATTAGAAATGGTGTTTTGCTGTGTAAAATTATGTGGGAAAAGCTCTCGAACAGCAAACTACAAGAATGACGGAATAACATTTCAAAGATAAGTTAAATTAATTACAAAAGGCATATTTTATTCTGCCAGGCGGAGTTCATTTTACATTAGCCAGTAAGAAGTACAGAAGTATTCTTGTCCCTTTCCAACCAATTCAAATGTCAATATACTCTCCCTTCTGACGAAAGTACATGCTCGGGCTAGTGATGTGCCAGTGACGCTTTCGACATTACCGTATAAGTCTCGATTTCAATTAATTATGTATGCGTCCGCGTTTTGTTGCGCTGTTTTATTAATATTGAAATTCTATTGGAAAAGGTCATTAGTTATTTTACATTAAATTGTCAGTGTTGCCAGTGTTCTTTTAATTAAAGTAGTAATGTAGTAAATTAGTGTCTCGTTCTATTTTATTTATACGCTATAGGTACGATACGGGTACATATCAGTGTAATTGAATGGAATATTTAGTTTGGAAGTAGTTAATGTGTAGTTTTATTTTATTATAAAGTTTATTAACCGGTTGTATCATATTTATTACTATGTAATATCGAGTATGTATATCTAATGAAATAACAAATTAGTAACAGTATTACCGACTTCGAAGAAGTATAAAGGATCTCGGAATCGATTAGAGAAGGAGCCATTGCAATTGGGTTTTTTTCGAATCGTTTTGGTGAGCAATTAGGACTGGTATCACGAGGTGAACCCTATGCTGGACTTCGAAGAAGTATAAGGGATCTCGGAAGTGGTTAGAGGTGGAGCCATTGCAATTGGGTTTTTTCGGATCGTCTTGGTGAGCAGTTAGGACTAGTGTCACGAGGTGGACCCTATGCTGGACTTTGAAGAAGTATAAGGGATCTCGGAATCGGTTGGAGAAGGAGACATTGCAATTTGCTTTTTCGTTTCGTCTTGGTGAGCAATTAGAACTAGTGTCACGAGGTGGACCCTATGCTGGACCTCGAAGAAGTATAAGGGATCTCGGAATCGGTTGGAGAAGGAGCCATTACAATTGGGTTTTTCGAATCGTCTTGGTGAGCAAACTTTTTGAAAACATTTTAGCCAATCCCAAGGCAGTGCGTTTGCGTGGGTAAATTCCTCAACCGCCATTGGCCAACAATTTACGCGCGACGCCGGCGACCGCCATTTTGTCTGGCTGCGCGAAGCACGAGAGCACTAGTTCAACTGTCATTGCATATTCTACCTTGACCTTACGTATAATGCAACAAGGTCTCTGCACTCGTCGGCGTGAACGAAGATTGCCGATGTAACTTATATTTGTGGTTCTACTGTATTTATTTATATAGATAAACAAATTTATTTATGTAGAAAAACTTCCAAGACTCAGGATCAAATATTCGTGTTAGTTCATGTCACAAATAAATGCTCTGGCCGGGATGCGAGCCCGGGACCTCCGCCTTCGTAGGCAGGGCCACTACCAACTAAGCCAGTGGTCGTCAAAATATTCCGCAATTTTTACATTCACCAGTGCTGTAACCGTGTAAGTCGATTCACAAGAGCTGGCGCGGAATGTCTATGAAATTAATGACAGTTTCATACATTTTCCGCGCCAGCTCTTGTGAATCGACCTATACTACATTACACTTATGTGCTGCCTAATAATATTATTCTAGATACTAAGTTAATAGCATATACGCTATTTAAAATTGTTACCCTAAAATAAATGGCATTACCGGTAAAAGCCGGTAATAAACAACGCGTCCCATCCCTACGCCGCGCGCGCCATGTTGAACCCAAGCGCGCGCTCTATGAAACAGCCAATGGCAGCGACGTTACCGACCTCCCCGCGAGCCGCGCATACCGCTAACCTTGGTGACTTTCGATTCGAACTAAATCGTTCATAGGAGCCATCTAGAGGGGGTTATCTATGATTCCAGGTCACCATTTGACCCGTACGGTCAGATCTCAAATAATCCATACTTCCATACTAATATTATAAATGCGAAAGTCACCCGTCTGTCTGTCTGTCTGTTACCTCTTCACGCTTAAACCGCTAAACCGATTTAGATGAAATTTGGTACAGAGATTGTTTGAGTCCCGGGAAAGGACATAGGATAGTTATTATTCCGGAAATCGTTTCGTAGGGGGTGAAAACAGGATAAAAGTTTATTTGGGCGCCTACAACAATAAAATAGCATTTATTTCTATAATATCGTTTGCTAAGAGTGTAAACCCGCTAAATCTATCGTTTTACCCACCATCATGTAGCAAAAAAAGATGCATCGTCTGAGAAAAACTGCTACTGCCAGTTATTTTAACAAATTTCTTAAATCACATGATAAATAAAATAGTCAACTCCACGAGTTTAAAAGTTATCGGCTATTCAATATACCCGCCATTTTCGTAAGAATTTTGATCGCCTAGATGCCTGTTCTCACAAAAGATTACTTTGTTTCGTGTTTTTGATGTAAACGAAGAAGTGTAACATCGCAATGGTATGTACTATTATTGTTTTTTATTAATGTTCCGTGGCTTTTGAGCTGTAAATGGGCGGATCAACTATTCCTTGTACATAATCAACTTTTTAGTGAAAAAAAAAGTACTTTTATCCTCGCAATATTATTTAATATTGATAATATTACTTTCGGAGATTGCAAATATATCTCGAGCATCGCTCGTTCTAGTGTTTTGATTGGAATTATTACACAAATTTGATGGCACACTCACGTAAAACGTCTACTGAGTCACGGATACGGATTTCTGGATTTTGATAAAGAAACTTCATTTAATTCCAAAATTATTTCTTTTATTATTGAAAGTAATTAATAATGAACACAGTTACGAAATAAAAGGTACAAAATTCAGTCTCAATTTCGTAATACTGGGGTTGGTTTTATCTCCTGAGTCACATACCTAGTTTGAAGTGAATATTTTTTAACATAAATCAGTATGCACTCAATATAATTAAACAAGTATAGTGACTTAACCTAACAAAGTTCTAAGCAAAACATTATTTGTATATAGTTTTAAAATAGTGATTCTTAGAAACTGCTTAAAAGCCCGTTATCTGTTGCAATTTAGGGGGGCAATATTGTTAGCGAAGAGACAAAACATGTGACTCAAGAGACACAATTCCAGTAACTTTGAAGATTAGGAATCAAAATATTATTACTAGATGTCTAAACGAGTTACAAAATAACACTTATTATTATATAAATCTTCCATATTATAACTTTTATTATTCTTAATTGTGAGATCAACAAAAAACAATCAGTCAACTCTAACTACTAATCATAACAATTCTTAGATTAAAGTATTATCTAAGTAATAAGCACCAACTTTGTTGGGTTTTAAACAATTAAAAGCTATCCAATAAATGTTTTACAAAACAACATAACTAAAACATTATCAAAATGTCGTGTTCACACACGATGCGTGATTAGTAAAAACTTTAAAACTGAAAGTACTTAAAATAATTATATGCATTACTATAAGTTCTGAGATCAATCATAATTCACAAGTCTTTCTTCAATATTTAAAAAACAACTTAACAATTTTTTTTATTACATATTATTATTTGTCAAGAACATAATATAATAAGCTAAATCACATAATGCTTGAGCAACAACAACAATCGTGCCATCTTTATTTTAAAACTTCCACATTCTGTTTGAAAATATAATATTGTACGCCTCGCTTGATAGTAATATTCGGGTTATCCAAAATTGTAACTATGTCTGTATAGTCAATATCAGCTATATCAGATTTGTCTAAAACAAAGTACTTTTATTTTTAACATAACGTACAAAGGTGACTCGCATATCACCGTCCTCGTGCAGCTCATCGACTGTACAGACATATTTAAAAGTTTTACCTTTGCTAGAATTTACATTTACTAATAGAAAGTCTCCACGCTGCACTCCTTGGTTTTCTTTATCCGTTGCATTTGCTGATGTACTAGGTTGTGAACGTGTTTCTTCATCGTCATCGGAAGTTTCAGGATAAACATTATCATACCAGTTTTTATTGGAGGCTTTTGTAAGCTCGAGTAAGTCAATCTCTTTAAAAGGTGAAGTTTGCTCTGGTTGCTTTTCGGGAGTCCTGTAATCTCTTAATATCTCGTCATCGTCGGAGCTGAGGCTACTTTCAATAATACTATGTTTCTTCTTTTTGTTCTGTTTATTTTTCTTGACATTCTTGGTTGCAGGTCTAACCGGTTCATAATTTTTCGGTGAAAGACATTCACAAAATCCTCTACTGCAGAAACAGCTAAGGTTCCTGTATTTTAATTTTCCAGCAACGGTTGTAAAAGTTTGGTGTACGTTTTTCATGCCTGGAAGAGGATGAATATTTGGAGGTATTTTATCGGCTATTTTCGCAATGTCTTCGGATGAAATTTCGTAGAGTCTAATCTTGCTTATATCTTTTAGAACATCGTGAAATTGCTTGCTGTTTGAGATGTCTTCACCTCGAGCTACTAACTCATCTGCTGACCGTTTAAGATATCCGCCTATTCCATCGGCTGGCCCTTTTCCATGGCCAGCCTCAAAGAAAGACCAGGACATAGCACAGAAGCCGTGTTGAAATACCGCGGTAGAGCTCAGGTAAAAGTTATGTTTTTGACGGTACTGACTAAAAGGCCCGTCACTAAAGAAATGGATGGTTGTAATGTCTGGTTGAGAACTACGAATATCCTTTAAGACTGGATCTAAATGTGCCCATATAGCTGCGGGTTGGTGATTAGTGTTTGATGACACAGTGCAGTAGGATTTGACTATTCTGTTGTTTTCTGCCATGACATACACTACAACTGTGTGAAGTGACACTTGTTGTCTGGAACCACCAAAGTGATGTGCTTGTACCTCTTCATGATGTTTGCAGCTATAGTTTTCACTAAAGTCCGCAACCACGACGGCTTCAGTATGTTGCAGATTGTCTATAATTGATCGAAAACTTTGAAATTGAGCTTTCATGTTGTACACATGTTTTTTCAACAGTTTTAGTTCCGTATTAAAAACAGACAACAGCTCTTTTACTGTACTTTCTTTGTCTAGTTTTACATTCTTAAAGGCTTTCATAGTTTTTCCGTCTTTCTCGTACGTCTCTTCTACTCTTCCCCACTCTTTCCACTGAATTTTATTGTTATTTTTTTCAGGACTTTCAGATTGTATGATTAAATCAGAACATCGATCACACGTTCCGTACATGCAGGCTTGTAGTTTTGCATCGCAAACTGTTGCGACAATGAGCTGGTTTATATCGTGGGTCTTAATAATACCCTCAGTTTTTAATGCTTTTGCCTTGTACGTTGGGTTAGTGTGGGTTTTGCAGAGGCACATTTCACGTCCACTCACGGAAGGTTTAAGAATATAGAAGGGCTTGTTCTTCGTAAAGTAATAGTAAGAACATTTAACTCCGGAGTTTTCAGACGGAAATGTTTTGTGCAAGTGTTTCTGGGTGTCAAGCAAAAATCTTTTCTCAAACATGCAATGAAATATTGATGTTATGTTCCTTATAACAGGCTGCGAAGTATGACGTTTCAGGTGGGGCTAGGACAAGAGGTCGTTAATGGAATTTCATACAAATCTTGCAGGCCTAGGCCGGCAAAGTCCTTTTTTTTTAATTTCCATTCCACATAAATTGTGGCACAGGCACCATGACATTCTGCCACTAAAAATAAAACTTTGATTTTTTTGTTGTTTATTTCATTGCATGTTTGAGAAAAGCACTATACATACCTCGGCGGGAAATATGGGGTTGCCCGCCTCAGACCTATCCGACCTCGCTTCGCTCGGCCGTCTATATATGTCTTCGGCCGGCAACCCCTTACGTCCCGGCCTTTGTAGTAATGTATTATTTTTGCACTTTTTCACCTTGCTTGGTAATGGTTTCTTTTTTACCAGCGGTGGCTCTTGAAACGTCTTCTCTGAGAAAAAAATCTTTTATCAATTGTTTCAACCTTGTTGCCGATGTTCGCACTTTCAAAGTATCTCTTATTTTTCCTATTAAACCCAGCGATTCTTGAATCATTTCCTCTTTTCTTGTGTCATCAACATTCTTGAATATGTCCTTCAGTAAATTCTTTTCTTTGTGAGCCTTAATGTTTTTATACCTTTCTTTTATTGCGTTGGAGAGTTCTTCATACTTAGTGGTTTTAATTGGTTTGGGTTTAACCTTTTTCTGAATCCTCTGTAAACGTTTTTTATATTTGTGTGATTTTTTCTTCAGTTGCTCTATTTCTCGCCGTAATTGTAAATTTTCCCGGAATAATTTTGATCGGTCTCGTCTTACTTGTTTGCGACCTACATTCTTTCTGGTTGTGCTTTGAGAACTGTCGACGCCAGAAACATCTTCAGGTACTATATTGGCATACTCTATGTTTTCTGGCTGAGGGACATTAGGCTCCATCATCGTCGGAGAGCTTGGAGGGGTGTTATTAAGAACACGGTTTAAATTTTTCCTATTCAGTCTTAAATTTCGCTGTCTTAGTTTCCAAATTATTCGTGCATTGTATTTTTCTTGGGGTGTTAAATCACCGATAAGTCTCTTTTTTGCATGATAATGTCCTCGTTGCTTTTTTGTAATTTTCATACTTTTCAGGGTCAAGTTTAAGTTTTTCTTTATAGCGTTTTTGTCTTTCTGCAGCTGAAAGCGGCATTGCTACTGAAACAAACGAACCTACTTTTAACCTAGGTACTGTCAATGTGTCTTTACTTTATAATAATATTAATAATAGTGAAAATAAGGAAAAATGTTATTATTGTAATGCAATTTATTTATTTATTTTCAAATTATAGTGTCACGGTCACATAACATCCGCAAACAGGATACATGCATAAAAACTATGAAATTTGAGGTAACAGACACAAAAAAAAGTATCCCGCTTTTGTACTAGTTTAGCATCTGAAACACTAATTACCAAATTGTTCAATTTAACGCAGTATGTAAGGATTTTAAAAAAGTCTCTTGAGTCACGTAAAAAGTCTTCTGAGTCACGGTTTTCGTTACTAAGGTGACTGTGACTAAAGTGACATTTTAACATCGTTTTGTTGTTTTGGTCGCAAAACAATATATACTACGGTAAAAACATACACATCCAGCATTTTAGACCTAAAAGACACTAGATGAAGAAAAAAAAATATTAGAAAGAGGTACACTTACCGAAATTCGAACGTTACTCGGCCGACACACAATAAACACACGCTACCACCTCGCCAGTCACGGACGAAATGGCCGAGTGAGTTTGAACGTATAGCAAACGCAGACACCATCACGCGATACTTAGATGCAGCTCCTATTGGCTAAGCCGTTCATAGGCTGTCTCGCTCGCAATTAGCAAAACAAAGTATCCGGTGACTCAGACGACACGTGTTATTTCACCGCTAGGGGACATAGTTTTGAAAAAATATTTTGTATATTCAAATACGTAATATCGTGCTGGTTAATAAGAATTTAAATTAAAGGTACTAATATGTATATAAAAACCTCTAAATATAGAAAGTCGTAATGGACTTTGTTTTCAGAATTTTCGATAATAGTAAGTTAGTACCCTTGGGGGACAGTAAGAATTAGTATAAAACAAAAATTTCGTCACCCGAGTCACGAAAATTTTTCTTTAAAAATGGAAAAAGTCTGACTTACAAAACTAAGGCAAACACAAAATAATAGATCTGATTAAACAATTAATATCATATTCCATGTTTTATGTAATAAAAAGTAGGGTTTACCATTTTTAAAGTGAACGGGACGCGTTTATACAAAAAAAAGTTGATCCGCCCAAATCCAATACAATCACTGTTTTGGGGTTAGTTTAACCTCTTATCAAAATTAATGGGAGTTTTTATTCTTACTATCGCGATAAACGTAATTAGCAGGTATTTTTATATTCTTAAAAGAACTTTGTTACAGTGTGTCAAGACGGGAGTCTTTGACCAGTGTGTGTTGCCAGTGATGACATAATGGGCACTGAAACGTGGCCGCTTACTATGGGCCTCATAAGAGGGCTTAAAGTCACCAAAAGAGCAAGGGAGAAGGCTATGCTGGGAGTATCTCAGCGTGATAGCATGAGAAATGAGGCCATCCGCAGTAGAACCCAATTATCTGACATAGCCTTCCGAATCGCTAAACTTAAGTGGCAGTGGGCGAGGCACATTGCACGTAGAAACGATAGCCGTTAGGGCGGAAAGGTTTCCCGAGTGGCGACCACTTACCGGAAGGCGCAGCGTGGGTAGGCCCCATACAAGATGGACTGATGACCTGGTGAAAGTCGCTGTAGTTTGCTGGATGCGGGTGGCGTAGGACCGAGCATTGTGGCACTCTTTGGGGGAGGCCTACGTCCAGCAGTGGATGTCCTTCGGCTGATATGATGATGATGAATATTTTCGCACAACCCGCTATATATATATATTTATTTATTTCCGAAGATTTCATTTAGTTTCTTTCAAGAAGTTTCTTTGTTTATTAAGTACCTTTCGAATTGCAGTTTATATATATGTAAATATCTTAGTTTTTATTCGTAGATATATTTAAGCACTGTCATATAACTAATGGTAATTTGGTATCACATCATTACACACAGTATAGTACAGTTGCATCCTGAGGATGCCCGGGGTCCGCTACCTAATCTCAAGAATTGGCTATTTGGTATCACATAATAAAAATAAATTATATCTTAGGGATTTAGGTACTTACATTTCCTTACCATGATGTAACTACTTTCTTTTTCTCGACAAACTGCTAAAACCATAATATAAAACGTTTTGATTTGAATGCAAAATACAGTTAAGTTACAAAAGATCGTAAAAAATAGAAAATCAAAACGCTTTTTTTTATTTTGGAATTAGGGGAAAAAATAACCCAATGGTATTTTTCCCGTTTTTCGGGAAAAAGATTTTAATTTCAATCTTTTTTTTTGTCTCTCCTGTAAACTTCCACAATATGACGTTAGCAGGTCTTACACTATTAGCCGGCGATATAACGAGTTGCACGCGATAGAAGTCGCGTGAAAAAGCTAGTTTATTATATGTTTGGATTCACAATCAAAATTACAAATTTTTTTATCTATACATGTTTTGAAAGTAGCAGTTATTCTGGTTCGGATCACTAAACAAATGGAAAAGGTTAATGCATTTAAACAAATTAATTAATTTAATGCTCTCAGATGTATTTTTAAAAAGATCGACATTAAAATCACCACAAATCATTACAGGTTTTGCACATAGAGACGTTCTTCTAATGTTGCTTCAAAAATATCGCAGACGGCCGATATAAACAAATAATTAAACAACGTTTTAGCTCAACACATGAAATTTCAATGATTCGTTCTGCTGAAAGGTTACAAATATCCGGTCTATTCTTGAATTCAAAACATTTTTTAATTAAAATAGGCGTACCACCCCTCATACTCGTAGCGGACTTTCTGCAGAATGAGCTTACAATGTGATATTCCCTTAACCCTAACCCATTAATTACCTCAAAATCTCTTAACCATGTTTCAGACAAGCGGCTGCAATCAATAGAAATCTTTTCTAAGAATAAACTCATTTCCAACTCTTATCCGGTGGGACCTTGTATATTTTGATGCACTCAAATCATGCATGCATCATGCAAACATGCAGTCAAATCAGTAAGCTTTCCGGTAGGCAATTTTTTTTTATCCGATATCTGTACTAATTAGCAGAGGTCGGTGGGGGTAACTATTTTTACGTCATGAATGTCATGTAGTTGTGTTTTGTAGATATTAATATGGATAAGATGTAAAGAAATATTAAAAGAAGAAAAAACTGAAATCATTAAACTAAAATGAAAATGCATTACAAAGCGAGACCTTTTTTATTTATTGTAAATATTCTGTGCTATTGTAATAAATAACTACGTCTAAGTTTTTCTATATTATCAATTTTTAATGAGTTTCGCCTTCAATATCCATTTATAGATAGAAAAAGATATTTCTACATCCACTGAAGTGAGTGGAGTAAAATTCTACATAAGTACGTCTGTTGTTGCTTCCGAAAGTTTTTCGGCATACTCCCTAAAAAATCTAATTCTGGGTTTCTAGAGATGATGTCTTCTTAATCTAATATCTGAATGAATTTCTGAATGCAGATGAACACCAGTTTATAGCAGCTCTCACTTGATCTAAAGTTAAAAATGCATGTACAATAGACAGTTGAGATTCTTGGAATTTCTTTAAGACATATTCTATTATATGAAAATTGTCAACAATATATTTTAGGTTATTACGTAATTTTTCCGTTTGTATAATTCTTTTCGCGTCGTATAGACCTTGCTTCTAATAAAATTCATTTGTTTTGATGGCGGCGTAAAGCTCTCAGCAGAAAGGCAGCTTAAATAAAATCATTTAATTATTTTATAACTACACATGGGGCATTTACCATTGAATGACAAGGTATGTCCATGTTCTGCAAAAAATCAAAACAACTCACCCTCTCAGACCTCTGCTAATTAGGCCAGTATTGCCAGTATTGATATTTTTAAAGCAGTCATTTTTTAATACATGGCTGAGCAGTCTGGCAAACATGTTCTTTGTTTTTTGTGTGCTAGAAATATAGTTAATATCAACTTAAAGTTAAAATGAAATTTATTAATGTCAAATAAATAAAATCATGTGCTCTGGGCATTTGTCAGATTATATAACAAGTTGTTATTAACAACGTATATATCTTATAGATTTAATTATTATTACATAGGAGATCTGATAAATATGGCAATGTCGACAGTATAATGTTTTTTAAATTACTTTTACTCGTAGGATAAAGATTTGAAATACGCTGAAAACAATCTTTGGTTTGTTCTTTATTCATATTTAAACAACTACTGTGCCCTGAAAAAAATACTAAAGTTTTTTCCTGTAGATAATTTACATTTACATCAAATTTAAGCGCTTTATCTACAAAAGTCATCATATTGGCACCATGATAGCAGTTGTTAATACTAGTATTAGGACAATTCAACTTTAATAATTTTCCGAGACCTCGACCTAGTTCATCTGAGAAGACTATCACGTCGTCATTTCTATTTATATTGCAGGCTGATTGATCTTGTCTACTACTGGTAGAAAGACATCGTGATCCATGGTTGCGAGTAGAAGTTGTGAAGAGTTAGACTTCAAGAATAATGGGTCGGGTTTTTCTTCGGCCGGTGGTGAGAGAGATTCGCGTTGCCGAAAATCACGGATGCCCAACTCGGCACTGAGCGCGCTTTAAAGCTCCAATGTATTCTTTAATTTATTTTTAAGTCGCGCAATACTTAGTTGACATGGAGACCAGATTCGACTTTAGTCTTTGTAATTGTGCCTTCTGTTCACCAATATCATGTCTGTATTGCATGGTTTTGTAACTCAGTAAGCTGTTTCTTTAGGGTAATATTACGCTGTGATATTCGTCGCAAACTGAGTTTATATCTACCATAGTTTTTAAAACACGACTTTTTCCTATGCTTCAATTTTGTTTTCCTATTTGACACCTCTAAAATGGTTTTTTTTTATGGGGCTGCTGGTTTTACTACTGGTGAGATCAATTTCAATAATTGGTTCGTGTGGCTCTCCTTTCGTGACGACTAGCTCGTTATACAGAGACATGGTTGAGGCACGTTCAAGTTCCTGTATGCGGTTCTTTTGACTGAACAAGTTTGCTTGTGCTTCATTTAACTGTTGCACAAGGTCAGATATACGTGACAGGGACTTTTCGTAAACTTCAGGATCAGTACTCTGCATAAATGTATAAACAGCTGCTTGTAAGTCATCGCGCTGGCTGCTTATTTCTTCCATATATGCGTCATATGCTGCAAGCTGAGTTTTTAGGGCAGTGTTACGTTCCAACATTTTTTGAAATTCAGCTTTTCCATCTTCTCTTTCTTGTAACAGCGATTTACATATTTCTTTGGTCAGTCTTTCTTACGCGTCAACATTAGGTATATATATTTTTATTTTTTATAAAATTAATATAATAAATCAAAACCAAAATAATTAAAAAAAGGGGAAAAAACAATGAGTGTCCAAGCGTGGGATCAAACCGACACTGCGGCAGGTATATAACACAGTTCAGCGCTTAAAACTGGGCCACAGCGCGGATAACGACACTGTTGAAAGATTGTAAATGTTTCTATGTAGAATACGTAGATCAGTCGTTGACTTTTGTTTATTTAGTTCTACCGTCCACATACACATTTATCAATCATATTATATATACAGGGTGTTTGGTACATGAACCCTCAACATTTATTGGACCCTGGGTCCTAAGAGTTACGGTCAAGGAGGTACGATTTTTTTTAATTTTTACCTAAATTACCGAAATCTTACCTTCGAATTCCCATAACTTTTGTTTGTGTATGGTTTTACATGCATAACTTGCTTAATTGGAGTATTTTTTAAGTATGATTGCTGTGTGTAGCATACCGTTAGAAACGTCATAAACTACCACCATATCAGCCCTAGGACGTCCACTGCTGGACATAGGCCTCCCCCAATTTCATGGGGGGTAAATGCCAAAATCGCCACGCTTGGCATGCGGGTTGGCGATCGCAGTATCTCCACCGCATTCTAGGAATGCTGCTGCCCATTCCCCGGTGGTCTTGGTCGTAGTTTAAGGACATACCCGGGTCCCACTACATATACGTAAGACAATTACAAATCACAATTAGTAAATAAATAAAATAATAAATACATAATAATAATAATTAAGCAAGTTATGCATGTAAAAGCATACAAAAAAAGCTATGGGGCTTCGAAGATCAGATTTTGGGTAATTTAGGCAAAATTTAAATAAATCGTACCTCCTTGACCGTAACTCTTAGGACCCAGGGTCCAAGGGTGGAAAGGTAGGAAATCATCCTACCAGCACGCCAAAAAAATTGACGGTTCATGTGCTAAACATCCTGTATAGTTTACACTTTAATTCGGTTATTAAGTCACTGATGAAACACTTGTTTTGCAATAAAATCCAAATATATATTGTGAAAAAGACAGCACGTACACCGAATAGGTGATGGTTTTTATTGTTGTTTACATTTTACACTTCTATTTTGAAACATAAAATACACCTTGAAATTGCAATCCAAACTTATGATAACACTCGTACTTCATTATTGGCACATTGGGGACATTTTGATCACTACCTTTTCTCTTTATTTTAAGGAAATTATTTTAAAATGATTAAGTTGCTCAGAGGTGATGTTAACTCCGATCCGTTATCAGCGCCATCTTTTTTATTCGATTTAGATCGTTATTACTTTACAATATATGATTACGAACTTGACAAAAAAATATAACGCTACACATTGCACTCGTATGTATTTTATAGAAAATTACTAATAAAACCAATGATAACTCGAGGCCTATTGAGCTTACTATGGGCACCTATGGGACTAGTTTGATTGGTTTAAACGTCCCCTAATATTTATTCATGTTTTATGATAATTAAAACCTTTGTTTTAAATAAATATGCAAATTAAATACTTAGGCGGTACTTATTTTGTTTCAAAGTGCAATAAACTTTGATACGAAACTGGGTCCTGTTACTCGTACTCAGGTTTTCCCAGCACAGAACGCAGAGTCGAAATACATGTATAAATTGTAATGCTTTAATAAATTACACAATAAACCTTCTTCATTTTTTCCATGTGAGGAAACTTGATATCAGGAAAGTCTTACCACTGCTCAGAACCCGAAGAGAAGGAGAGAATTAAATGCTGACAATAGTTATAATATTATGTATTATGACGGCCTGTTTAGTCTAATTGGCAGTGACACTGCCTCCGAAGCTAGAGGTTCGAATCCCGGCCAGGGCATTATTTGTGCATTTAGCACGGATATTTGTTGGATGTTTTCTATGTATTTAAGCATGTATTTATCTATATAAGTATTTGTATCGTCGTCTAGAACTCATAGTACAAGATTTGCTTAGTTTGGGACTAGATCGATTTGTGTAAAATCGTCCCCCAATATTTATATTATATTTATGTATATGTATGACGATTGGTAGAAGATGCATACTTTGCATAGTAAGGTCGAGCCTTAACACAGGCAGGAGTAATTTCATACGATTAACTTTACCATTCATCCTATTTTTATGGGCAACTTACTTTTTTCAATCTAAAAGGATATTATAAAATACAATAAAAAGAATACGTGGCATACTAAGTGGAACCTCATACAAAGACAAGTAACCTCAAAGCTCCATATTACCTTAGCGTTATCTTGTCATGCATAGTTGAGCCTTATTCTTGAGCAAAACAACGCGGAAATGTCAATCTTGTCCACACGTAAGTACACGAGGAGACCGGGGCTCAGCAGAACTGATGATTTCAAAAATATGGGTAGGCTCGTACGGACAGTTTGAACCAACTCTAGTCACACGGGAGTGTATCAGCCAAGTTCACAAAGCAAGAAAAGCGAAACATCGGCCGTTACACGAACTATTTTGGGCCACTTATTTAGACAACCCAATAACTTACAATATATTTGAGTAGTAGTAGTTGAAAGTATTTACTATTGTACATAATCTTAAATTTTTTTAGAATTTTTAACTTCATAGTTTGGAAATTAGAGGACACACTTTTTACGACTTTGACAGCTAATATCTCACCAACGGTTGACCTAAATGGAAACCTTTCTTCTACACACATAGGGTATACAACCAACACGCCCATGTGCAATGAAAAAAAAATTGACCTCCTGTTACATGTATGGGGTGCCCCCCCAGTTTGATATTTTTTAAAATTTCACGTCGTATTTCTATAGCGGTCCATAGAATACACCTTCCTACCAAATTTCATAATTGTAGTGCTCATAGTCTCCAACCAAATCGGCTGTGACATACGGACGGACGGACAGACGGACGGACGGACAGACATGACGAATCTATAAGGGTTCCGTCTTCACCATTTTGGCTACGGAGAGAAAGAGATTTAGGACATCTATAAATCACTATATTTAACTCCCCACGCGGAATGCTTAAGAGGGGTACTATAAGTTTAACATGGTATATTGTGTATCTGTGTATGTTATGTGTTTGTCTGTGGCATCGTAGCTCTTAAACGGGTGAACTGACTGACTGACTCACTCATCAAAACTACTTCCAGATAATACAGATAACCTAGAATATTAAAATTTGGCATCCGGATAGGTAATCGTGTGTATTCAAAAGGAAAAATCTAAATACAGTAATTTGTTTTATTTAGATTTTTGTCTCATGATAATAAATTGATTTTTGTATCATGAATACAGGTGCGCTATAATCTCGTGGTGTCAAGATCTTTTTAAATACAGGGTGTTGCCTGTAATAGGAGCAAAAAATTAAACGGTACACTACTGAGCTCTCCAGAATTATTTCCAAATGAATTTAATTGAAAAAAAAAAGTTTATTTTTTATTATTTTTTTCGCAAGTGTCCTTTTTTACTCTACTGTAGTGATATTAATAACAATTTATTCAAAAAACAATAAAAAAATTAAAAAAAAATCACAAAACTATTCTTTTAAACCAAAAATGCGACAAAGATTATAGTCATAATTTGAAGCAACCTCAAAATCAGGATTGACTGCCGCGCTATAATCTCTGGGTGCCAAGATCCATTACTTGGAGGTCATAACTTTAGATCAAAATTTCTCCCAATTGAAAAAAGATAAATTTTTTTGGACACAAGATGTTACTGCAGATGCTCTATGGAAGCGTCCTTTAAATTTATTGCTCCTATTACAGGTCACAACCTGTATATATATCAAGGAGGCGTGTTTTAAAATATTTGTTCCTGTTACAGGGCGCACCTTGTACTCGTATGTGTGTTCGGGATAAAATTTGCAATTGAATTTCAAAGCAGTTATTCTCATCCAATTGATCTGAAATTTGGCATACCTATGAAGTTTGGTAGTAAGACCACCGGAGAATGGGCATCTCTGGAGAGCATTGGAGATACTGCGATCGCCAACCCGCATGCCAAGCGTGGCGATTATGGCACTTACAGCAGTGGACGTTCTTCAGCTGATATGGTGGTGGATGTAAGTTTGGTAACAATTCAGTGAACTGACTGTAATATAATATAAGAATGTACCAAAAATTAAGTACTGGTTTTATAACATGTATTCATTTTCCCGTGCCGGGAGCACGTAATTCACAGTTGGTACGCTTGCTGGTAATTTAATATTAACAAACTGGTAATCGTACTTGTCTTCTCGAAGATCGATCATAAATAAATGCCATACGATTAATTAATATTAACACAGAATAAGTAATAATACAAGATATTAAGCCTATTTATTTGAAAAAGAAATAATAAAACATACGCCGTACGATTGTTTGCCACCGACGAAGTATTAAAAAAAAAAATTAATCACCCTAAGCAATTGAAGAACGTTTTGCATGGCAGAAGCTGTGATCTGAGCGACTTCGAAAGAACTTGGTTTATGTTTACACCATAGAATTAGGATGTACAAGAACAACAAAGTCAAAATTTAAGCGTTACCAAAAAATTAATGCATATGTGTGAATGAAATAGTGCTGTACAAAAATTATCGAAATCAATTATTTTATACCGAATGCTATTAAATATTTTTCTGTGGTATCGCACATAGCCGATTGCGATCATTGCGTTTCACAGAGGTGTGCATTTTATATTTTTTCCCGATAGTAAGTATACGTTAAAATTAAAAGTCAGCTGACATATTTGACATGTTTTTATTTTTCTTACTAATATAATATATGTAGATTAATGTAAAAATGTATTCATAATTTCATACAAGAGAATTGTACAAATGTCTCGACGAGTGTCTTATATTGAATTGTTATTTAATGATATTGAAAATTAAAAGTCAGCTGACATATTTGACATGTTTTTATTATTCTTACTAATATAATATATGTAGATTAATGTAAAAATGTATTCATAATTTCATACAAGAGAATTGTACAAATGTCTCGACGAGTGTTATAATCAATAAGATGTAAAATAAACTATTTTTTACCGACTTCAATAGAAGGAAGGATGTACTCAGTTCGTCTGCAGGTTTGCTTGTTCTTTTTTTTTGTTTTTTTTTTAATGTATGTATGTTCCCCGATAACTCTTGACCACGATGGCCGACTTTGATCATTCTTTTTTTTGTTTCAAAGCAGGTACCCCGATAAATTTGGTGAAGGTCTGATTTATTTATTTATTTCATTTACATAGCAGCTTACAGTGCAGTCACTAAATCGCGTACAATGTTATTTTACTTCATTTACTAATTTACGTAATGTTATCTTATTATTCGTTTTATTTTATATAATACATCATAATTTGAATACATTAATACATAGAATAATTATCCTTATACAATTCTAAATACATAATTCTATATCACATACTCATAACAATTTCACTACATTATTATTTATACAAAATATTTAAAAATTTAACACATTTTCTGCAAAATCCACCAGCACTATCGCATAATATGTCTAAGGCCCTCTCCTGCCACTAGATTTAAGAGAGCTAATGCCCTCGGGGTGGGAGCGTTGTCGGCCTGACGGGCGCGCGCGCGCAGCCACGCAAACGGTCGGCGCGGGCGCCGCGGCGGGTGCGTGTACGTGTACGCCGGCTGATCTCCGCTGCGTGCAGAAGGAACGTGCAGGCCCATCGTGCCAACACGGATGGATTATTAACCCTATTGTGAAGGAGCCACAGTTTACGCCTAAGTTCTAGAGTTTCAAGCCCTACCATACCCAGTACAAACCGAGAGGGGTACAGATAGGGATAATATCCGAACGACCTACTGTATAAGTGCCTCGCGAACTTCCTCTGGATTTTTTCTATTAGGAGACTATATTTGGATTCATGGGGATCCCATGTCTCCAAATTCTAGTTTGCTGCGTACGTATGCGTTATACAGCATCACAGCCACCCTGACACTAGTGAATTGAGAGGTCATCCTAATAATAAAGCCTAGGGTTTTTGATGCACCCTTACAAATGTTAATTACGTGCTGTCGGAAATTGAATTGCGTATCCAACGTCAGCCCTAAATCTCTGATTTCGTTAACACGTTCCAGTTGGAAGTTTAGGAAATCTTCTTTTGTATTCAACAACTGCCCTGTGCGAGTTTCCGTTGCAAAGTCCATAAACGAAATGGATGGATGGATAAAACCTTTTTGTAGTTGGACACCAACTTAGTTATCAGGTACTGGCCAATAACGTTTTTAGTGTTTCTGCGCAGAAAAGTTTTAAGTGCGCCGAGTTACGTCACATTCTTAGGGTGTGTTATACTTGAGCTTTTTCAACTTGTTAAATTATTAAAATCGCGATTATCTAAAAAAATATGCGCTTTTGGACTACAAGTTGTACCACATTTTTAGGGTTCCGTACCCAAAGGGTAAAAACGGGGCCCTATTACTAAGCCTTCGCTGTCTGTCCGTCCGTCCGTCTGTCACCAGGCTGTATCTCAAGAACCGTAATAGCTTGCTAGAAAGTTAAAATTTTCACAGATTGTATTTTTCTGTTGCCGCTATAACAACAAATACTAAAAACAAAATAATAGCAATAATTAAGGGGGCCTCCCATACAACAGAGTAGTTGCCGCTAAGACAACAAATACAAAATAACTCAATAAAACAAGTGTTTAATGGCACCAGCTTTTAGCCTTTTTTCTGGTACGGAACCCTTCGTGCGCGAGTCCGGTTTTTTACTCCATTTAAGCTTAGGACGCTATGATTAAAATCGGTCGGGTTTAAACAGCCCACGGTGTATATCGATAGTCGACCCGTGTAGTCATCACTTTGTCAAGGCCTAGCGTAACCTAACATTTTACTATTTTACGCAAAATATGCTTTATTTCTTCTTGTATATCATAAATATGATAAAATATTGAAAGGAAAACACGTTTCACAGGTAAATATTATTACCTATCCCAGTCGATTAAACATAGGAATTTGACAAAATATTGGATCAAAGATTTTAGTAACAATTACGTATTTACCTGTGAAACGTGTTATTAATTGGGTTATTTCTCCTTGTAACATCACAACCACTTACGGAACAAGTCACTTTGACTGAAAAACCCAAGTTTTACTTGAAAATTAATGCGAGTATGATTCGTAATTATTTCACCAAATTAGCGTTCACACAAAAGCCTGGCGGGCCGCTATGGCGTCTTACTCGAAAAAATAATGACATAATTATCAAGACCCTGCTCTCTGTCTCATTCTCTCACGGGCACATAGGTGATGTTGATGATCTCTTTCTCTCGCTTTGTTGGTCTTTAGCCGTAAGGCGCAATCCAAAGTCTGTGTTTTACACTATCTTTCTTTTTTTATATGCCTCCCTTTATTAGAGGCGTTTGGGGTCGACACACTTAGACCATAGGGACCAAGTGCGAGTCGACTTTTCAAAGATTTGTCGGTGCGCTTAATAGAGACCACCGGTGACCAGAGGGCTGGCCAATATTTCGTACAAAGAATAAGCATTGCCATCCAGCGTGGCAATGCGGCCAGCCTTCGGAGCACTCTACCCACTGATGGCGACATGGGTATTTTTTTATCTTTAAGTTTGCTTTTTTATTTTTATTTTATAGGTTATTATAATATTTTAAATAGTTATAAATAAAGAAAATGTTGTAATTCTTTATGTATAATCATATGTTTAATAATTAATGCCTTTAACAGATTGCTATCATTTTTGTTACACAAGTAATACTCGTATGTTTAAAGGAATTGAAGTATCTGCACACAGATGAAGTCTTGCAAGTTCATTTGCTATTGCAAATTATACCCGATCAAGATCAATGATAAAAAAACCGTTTCATAATACCGCTTGAGAAATAAAGTATACTAGCCATAACTGTCATCTGCATAATTATTTATAGGTCAATGGTAACAATAGTGTCTGCAAGGACCTTTGCTCCTTCCGGTCACGAAAGCATATTTTCAATTTCCGTCAACGATACTGGGCGAGTTATCCGCTACCAGAAGGAAATTTATAGTCCAATTCTAAGCCGGTAAGGACCACTAGCCCGGCTAGAACGATAGCGAAATGACAACTTACGGTCACGTTATATCGTCAATTTCGTGTAAAATTTATACGCGAATTATCTATTTAGAAATTTAGATCATATTCGTCTATCTATTTTGATCATATTTATGATACACAGTCATATCAACCGTTGTACGTAAAACATGACAAAATTTTAACATCATGTGCTAACATAGTAATCGTCATGAACATAAATATATGTAGGCCACGCGGGACCCCGCTTGAAATTGTACACTACCCGGAATATTGACAAGTAGTTGAGAATCTCCACATAAATTATCTGAAACGAATTTCGAGTTATTAATCATATATCTTTGCGTTTGAGCACTAATATGACAATTTCCTTGGATGAAACTACAAAATGAACGAATTTGAATAATTTGTATTAATCAACTTTTATAACTTGGCAAAATTTAACATAAATGTTGCGTACGGAGATAAATTTACGTTGTAACATTAGCATGTTAGCTAATTGAATTTGAGATAAAATCTCCGTCGCACATATAGTTATGACGTGTTATATATTGGAGCATATAAGTTGTAGGGATTACCGTGTTAGCCGGGCATCATGGAGTCTGCCTAAGTAAATGTATTTGATAAAATTAATTTATGTTAGATTAGCCGAGCGTGTTAGAACAGATGAGTAACAAATGTAAATTAGATTTTAATTCAATCAGTCTAGTCAGATGGACTCTGTAGCTAGATTTATCGAGATCGAGACAGTGTTTTCCTAACGATCAATCACCAACCCACGTGTGTGAGCTGCTGTGGAGTTACAACAAGCGTTCCTCAGATTTAGTTACCTAATCTGATAGCGCATATTATCTTGATGTGAATAAGAAAACTGTAGGTAAGTATAATATTGCATCATTCAGCTACAGTACCAATTTTTAACTGGTCTTGTGATTTGATATTTCAAAAACTACGTAGGTACTGTAGGGAAGACTGAGCTACGGGGTAGAATCAACACGTCCCAAATGTATTAGGCTTCTATATTCATATAATAATAACATAAATCGACCTCGCTTCAGGGCGGACCCGCTTAGTCTGCCGCTTTCAACTGTTGTTTCACTAGACAGAGACAGCTGATATTCTAAATTTAATTTGAAATAACTGCCAGTCCGTCTCGGTAGGAGAACTGTAAAGGTAGTTATACAACCCTTACAGTACCTAACAATAAAAAAAGACGCGAAAAAAATATTTATGTTTTCTGTTACGTCGTCGTGTGAAGTAGGTAGCAGGTGTTATATAAATAAAAAAAATTAAAAAAAAAAACAAGAAATGCATCTGCCCCACACGTATTTTAATGTGCCAAGCCAAGCAATTTAAATAGAGTTAACACAGATGACGCACGTGCAGTAAAACTATGGGGCTACTAGAAGAGATTGCAATCCGGTATGATTTTATGAACCATTTTACGATGTCGGTACGGTACCGAACCCTAAAAGCGGCTATAGGTGTTACGACGTACGTTGTCAAAGTCACCTTTGTGCTTTACACTAAGTGTCAGTGCGGTTTATGAAGTATGCCCTCCAAAGAGTTAACGATTATTATCAATATGTTGGTCTGTTCTTGCGCACCGCTGTCGTTGGCCGGGCCTTTATTTCGAACGTGTCAAGTCCAAGTGTTACACAATCGGTCATGCGGTGGATTACTTTTCACAGCATAATGTGTCAGAGTAAATAAATTCAATATACGTGTTCTCTAAACATCGGTTTAACATGACAGAGCCACATGCCCATGACACGGCCCTGAGAAGCACCTCGTTGAAATAAAGAGCTAGAGTAAAACCAATCTTTAACTGAACGCCCCTACAGTGTGTGTCCATTCACATCTGACGTAAGTATAGTACTAACATATCTTAGGCTCACTACCCAGAAACCAGAAATTGAAACAATGTCTACTGAGAGAGGGATGTCCATTTGGAAGTTGGTTTTATACTGAAAACCGCTTCTTGTTTATTGCTTATCATTCTTATCAAGAATAAAGGAGCATGCCTGGGGTCCGCTGTGGCACCTTATCCCAAGCGATACTTTAATTACAATCAAATTTCGAGCATCATCTTATTCAAAGAATTCTATTTAGAGGGTTTTCCGGTTATAGTCCCATGGACAGAACATTAAATAGGTACAGGTAAATTACTTCAAGTATGACACTGACATATGCTCGTATTCCATTGGATATTCTACTTTAAGACCAATGTAATAGAGTTTCTATTACGTAAGCGTTAAAGTGGACTATCCAATGGAATAAGAGTATATGTCAGTAGTAAACTCAAATTAATTGTACTGTATTTAATGTTCTGCGACCCCATGCCTATAAATAAGTTATAAGTACCACTAACTTGAAAATGTAGTCCATATCTATACGTATTGTAGAAAACTTATGATATGCAAGTAAATAAAATTATGTTTGCGACTGTACAGTCACCAGCACCAATATCTGTCATAACAAAGCGTACATAAATATCTGACACGACTCTATTTGTAGGGCCGTTAGGACGTGTCAAAAATTTTTGCCGCCTTTGGTTAGGCATATATTAATGCTGGTGACTGTACATAATTAGGCATTAAAATACTCGCGAAACCCACGCTCGTATTTTAATGTTTTTCATTATGTAACAGTCACATATACTACTAATTACACACTTAAGAACAACCTTCAATTTATTTAATACTGTTTTGATATATGTATGTACATACATATGTTAATGCGATTAATGTAAAGCGCACGTTAATATGGCGGCGGTAAATGGTCGCCTGGGGCTTTGGAACTCTCACGCACTAAATAACTATAATACAACCAAACTGGGGGGTCAATTGGAGACATACACTTTGCGTTTTAAATGATATCCATGTGTTTCGAATGCTTGTCAGCGAGGAAGCCAGCGCGGAAAACACATTGAAAGCGTATTGATGGAAAGGGAAATAAGTTTCGGAATGGTACCCATGCCCTTAAGGAGGGCATTACGCCGCTACTCGAACATTACATGCCATGTTTTATTTTGGTTATTTTTGAAATACGAGCATACATATGTCAGTGGTAAACTCAAAGTAATCGTACCTACTGTACGTTTTTTTTTTGATGTCAGGTTCCAAATAGTACAAAAAGTACTAAAACTTAGAGTTACTCTAGCTATAAAAATCACATCATCCTCCTAGCGTTATTCCCAGTACAGTTGCATCCTGAAGAATGCCGGGGGTCCGCTACCTAATCCCAAGAATTGGCGTAGGCACCAGTTTTTACGGAAGCGACTGCCATCTGACCTTCCAACCCGAGGGGGAAACCGACCTTATTGGGAATAGGCTTGTCAGTGAGTGGGCAACACGACTGTTAGAAGTTCTCAAGCCGCCCTGAGGCCTCCAACTTGGCTTAACGATTGTTATCATAGACAGCAACCGGGATCAACGGCTTAACGTCCCTTCCAAAGCACGGGAGCGCTCAGTTAGTAACCACTCAAAGCGGTCACCCATCCAAGGTGACTCTCACGATATATAATAATAATAATATTTCTTTCCGGTTGTGGTCATCTTGCTAACGGCGAGTACTTGCACAGACATAACTTGGTAGCCAAGATTATCCACCAGCAGCTTCCTCTTCTGTACGGTCTTGTGGACTTCGAAGTGCCGTACTATAAGTACACACCTGCGCCCATTCTCGAAAATGGTCGTGCCACGCTCTATTGGGATCGATCTGTCACCACGGACAGGACTATTATGCCAAAAAACCTGATATAGTGCTGACAGATCGATTGAAGCACCAGGCAGTGCTCGTCGACATCACCATCTCCCATGATGAGAACCTCGTGAAGGTACTCCTGGACACGGCGCCGATAGTCAGGAGGTTCCTCTCTCTGTCGCCCTAACCACCGGTAGCTTAGGCCCCGCCCCGCTGCCGGCGGCACTCTAGGTTAGGGTTTTTAATAATGTTTTTATAATTTGTACGTGTATTTTTATATTTTACAAAAGAATAAATAAGGTGGAAAAGTCGTCCGGTGAGCGTGTGAAGCGGACGTGTCGCAAATCAATTTCGAAATATATAAAAATATAGACAGTTGATTATAAGTCTTATATGTATGTAAATAGTCTTTAAAATTGCGTGAAACTAGTGCAGCAGTTGTACCATTTGTTTACTGAGCGTCTCTTCGTCTTCGACTAAACAAAGGAGTGAGCAATATCGGTTTGACTCTGTCACATAACCGCACAGTACGTCACAACAAAGATGTACAGGTTGCGGCACGTAAGTCTAGCGGTGAACGAAACGTAGAGGGGATAGCTGCGCATAGGTACTGTCGCGCGCGCAATTGTTGTCTACACATTGATTACAATAATACTTATTAATAAAGAACGTGTTTTTGTTTGTCCTTCTTTTATATCTAAGCTAGTTTGTTCAAACTAGTCTCATATAGATGGATGTTTTTCAATCACGCCAAAAGCCGCTGAACGGATCTGGATGAAATTTAGCTCCGAGATATAGTACATATCGTATTTTTCCACACGAACGAAGTCGCGGGCGGAAACTGGTTTTGTAGCCTCTGCTGTTCTTTTTTGAATTTTCCCTAAATCACTGACAACACAAATCAATTTCAAATTTTCCGTCTTAATAACTTGAGCAAATTGTTTCATCATGTTTAAATCCACAGTGCTGCTGTCCAAGTGACTGACTATCATATTCGCAGTTTCGTCAATCAGACTTTTAATGTGTTTAAAAGAATCAATTAATCCATTAGCTCTGTCTTTAAAAAAGAATGCACGTCATAAACCATTTTCCGTGCCTGTCATCACAAAACAGTATTTCTTCGAGGCATATTCAATGTTTCAAATCACAAATAAACATAAAAGTTAATTAAAACAGTCAATAAAACACAAACTCAAACTTAACAGAAAACAACAATACAATTTAGAACGCGACTGTACACCAGACGATAGCGGGGCGTCGTATCGGTGCGCGGGACAGAGTACGACAGGAGAGCCAATCAGCGCTTGCGCACGCCCGCGCGCGCCCTTGCACTCCCCCGAGATACCTTATTTTCGACTTCTGCGCATAAACGGTCAGCGCTAAACTTACGTGCCGCGACCTGTACACCTTACGCTCTCCGACTGGAAGTGGCTCGCAGCCAAACTTGTCTTCATTCGACCCTGGAACAGACTCTGGTGAGTTACCAAATAATACCTTCCGTAACACCAAACGAAAATATTCTAATAACGATGATGACGTAATAAGAGAGTTGTCAGAAATGCGGAAACAAATGAACGAAATGATGGATCTAATGCGATATACTAAATTAGCAAGTGATAAGCAAACTGAATCTATCAATAAATTAACGTTGGATCTGCCACCGAAAACTTGTCAAGGGAGCAAAATAGCATGAAAATTGAGATCACTAGTCTTTCATCGTTATGCAATACCACTAAGGAAAAGGTAGACTGCTTGGAAAATAATTTGAGTCAGCTGCAGCAGAGCCAGCCTATCCTTGAAGCGACATCTTCATCCATCAACAACACCTACGAAGACGTAATTGTAGAAGTTCAAGAACGCTCGCAGAGAAAATATAACATTATAATCGAAGGCATACCAGAGCCGGTGGCTGCCACACCAGCTGAAAGACTGACCGAGCACAAGAAAGAAGTTCTTAACGTTGTGCGGAAGATTTCTTCGGAATGCCCTGAACCAAACAAGAGCATGCGAATGGGCAGGTATATGACTGACAAAAAACGTCCTATAAAAGTAACCTTCTCATCGACAGAACATGTCTTAGTCATCCTACGCAATAAAAATAGTTTAAACGACGAATCTTTAAAAATATACTCAGATCAAAAACCACAGTAGCAAAAATATTACAAAAATTTAAAAAAAGAGCTATCGAACAGAGTTTCAAATGGTGAAAGCAACCTCGTTACAAAAAAAAATAAATAAAATAAATAAATATTGGGGGACAATCTTACACAAATCGACCTAGTCCCAAACTAAACAAAGCTTGTACTATGGGTACTAGACGACGATATATATACTTATATAGATAAATACATACTTAAATACATAGTAAACATCCAAGACCCAAGAACAAATATCCGTGAAAAATGCACAAATAAATGCCCTGGCCGGGATTCGAACCCGGGACCTCTAGCTTCGGAGGCAGGATCACTACCAACTAGGCTAAACAGGTCGTCAAAGGTGTTCCTAAAATCATCGAAGATCCGTCAAAAAACTGAATAATTTAAATGTAGAATCCCCCGGTTGTGGTACTCAAGATAACATCTCACATCAAGTGGTGGAAAATTATGAATCTGTGTAATCACTCGTAAGAAATCTTTGAAATGCCTATACGCCAATGCTAAGAGCATAGTGAAACCGGGTAAACTTGACGAATTCAAATGCATCATCAAATCGTTTAAATGTGTCATACATCTCATCATAATTACAGAAACTTGGATAAAATCTGAGGATGAAGTAAATGTAACACAAATTCCGAATTATACACATTACTACAATTACAGAAGTAATGGCAGAGGCGGGGGTGTGTCCATTTTTGTGTACAATAATCTCAAACATAGCCATATTGAAGACAAAGAAATACAAGGGAATCACTTTATACAAATCCATATCGAAAACTTTGCTTTCAATATTGGTGCCATTTATAGAAAGCCGGAACGAGTTGTCATTCAGTCTTTCTTCGAAGTCCTTTCTCAGCAGCTGCAAAAACCAAGAACTCTAATATTTGGAGATTTCAACTTTAACCTTCTCAATCCAGACCGAAATACTCACGAATACAGAGATATACTTGAAGAAAACGGCTTCACACTGTTAAATAAAATTGAAGATACTCACTCAACACGCGATGCAGGTACGACGAAATCGATAATCGACCACATCTTCACGAACATGAAGGGAAATTATTTTCATATGGCAACCATTGAATTACCTATATCTGATCATAAACAGTTGTTCTTAGAAATCAAAAACTATAAACCGAAGCCAGTTAGACGCATAGAATATAACGCAGTATATTATGATGAACTGTATAAAAAGATAAATGAAAGTACACATACAAATGAACACCATGAATACTCTCTATTAGAAAAACGAATCCTTACTTGCATAAACAGTAGTAAGGTCACCAAGACTAAAGTACTTAATCCACCTAGACAGGACTGGATAATTAAGGACATACTAACCATTATCAATCAACGAAATATACTCTGGCAAGAACACAAAAATAACCCAAACGTTAAACAAAAGGAAGAGGAATTCATAAAAAAAAGGAACGAAGTCACCCGAATCATCCAGAAAGAAAAAAGCTGTTACTACCACAAATCATTTGAAGCCTGCAAAAGAAATCCGACTAAAATGTGGACTCTAATAAATTCTCTGTCTATAAATAAATCAAAGGAAGTGCAAGCTCCGAAAATTCTACAAACTGAAGCTGGCAGCGTGACGACGCTAACTGAGATATGTGACTGCTTCAACGAGTATTTCTCAAGTATAGGAACCGTTCTAGCAAGTAAGATTAATAATATTCAATTAAGTCAGTCCTCCACTCCATCACCAAGCGCAAATGGTACCAATGTTCTTACCGAGTTTTCTTCGTGTACTGCTGAAGAAATTACAAAAATAATCAATAACTTAAGTACTCTGGACTAGACGGTGTCACTACAAAATCATAAAAATGTATCCAAAATCTAATAATCAATGAATTAGCTTATTGTTTTAATAAATGTTTAAAAGATGGCACTTTTCCTGACAGCCTTAAAATTGCTAAAGTAACTATTTGCTAAAGTAATATATAAAAACGGTATAAAATCTGATCCTGGAAATTATTTCCCTATCTCTGTGCTCCCAATTCTGCCATAGATCATGGAAAAATTAATTAAAAGTCTCTTTGAAGAATACTTGCAATCAATCAACTTTATCTACAGTAAACAATATGGTTTCCGACCACAGTCTAATACACTTACTGCAACTGTAGATTTAGTCACTAAAATCAAAGTAGCCATAGATCAAAAGAAAGTAGCTCTTGGAGTTTTTATCGATTTAAAGAAGGCCTTTGACACCGTCAGTCACCAGATACTCTTGAACAAACTAAAATACATAGGTGTTACTGGAACTGCGTTTGAGATGTTTGAGTCCTACCTTTCAAACCGAAATCAAAAAGTTAAACTAGGTGAACAGGAAAGTTAGCCGCTCCCAGTCACATGCGGAGTACCACAAGGTTCTATACTGGGCCCATTACTTTTCCTTGTTTACATTAACAACATACATGAAATCGGGTTAAAGGGGGACCCAACTCTGTATGCTGACGATACGAGCCTGTTTTACTTCGGCAACTCAATTCAGGAACTAATATATGAAGCTCAAACGGACTTAAATATACTAAACAAGTGGTTTCAGAACAACCTTTTAACTATAAATGTCATAAAAACTAATTATATAATATTTGCACCAAAAAATAAAAAACTTCATATAACTGACACCTTAAAAATAAACAATCAGTGTATTAACAGAGTTGAACACGAAAAATACCTTGGCCTAGTACTAGATAAACACTTAACATGGAAAGCACACATTGATAAAATTAAATCTAAAATAACTTCTCTTACCGGCGCTTTACGAGGTATAACCCGTTGTTTTCCGATGAGAGTTCGTCTTACAATTTACAACACTCTTGTAAAACCCCATATCAACCACCTTATAGAAATATGGGGCTCTGCCGCTGCTACACACTTAAAAGGCATTCAACGAGCACAAAACAAGCTATTAAAAGTTCTATTTAATTATGACTACTTTACACCTTCTACAACATTATACAAAAAAAAAAAAAAAATAATGAATATCAATCAATACTATAAATATAATACTAAAAATATACAATACGTAACATTTTGCAAAAAGACCTCCATATTCAAATATCTTTCAAAAAGAAAAAAGATGTTCAAAAAATAAAATTGAGAAATTCTAATAGTTTAATACTTCGCACACCACGTACTAATTACGGAAAGAAAACTATTCTCTATGAAGGTGCAAACTTATATAAGTATAATAAGCTTCCTGTAAGCATAAAAGACACTAAAACCATGCCAAATTTCAAAAGATTGCTTAAGTTTTTTGTAACTGACCAAGTGCGCTCTGATATCCGCAACTCGCTCTAAGCCACATCCATTCAACCTTAATCTGAGTGCACCGTTATCGCTGCAACTATGTAGCACGGCGTCAACACAATATTAGCCGTGTCCGTGTGCCTACCCGGTGCAATTGTTTGTGTACCTTGTCGACCGATTAATTTAAGTTTACCCTCGAACACTTTAAAAATATTACAGATAAGATACTTATTTTACTTATAAGCAATCTCTTTTTACGTAGTAAGTTTAAAGTAAAATCGCATGTATACTTACATGCGATTTTACTTAAAATATATGTACTCGTAGTTAATGTAAGCATTTTTTTTTGTGAATGTAAATACGCATTCATACGCTCACCAAATCATTGTTAACTTAGTTCTAATTCTCATGTAAGTGAATTGTAATATTCTTATGAGAAATAAACTTCTTTAAACCTAATAATAATAAATACAATTTATTGCACCACTAGAAATATATGCGGATATTGATAAAAAGTTTCGGAAATAAGGCTTACACATAAAAATACTCTTGTTACTCGTAGTATTTACGAGCATACGAAATCGAACGCAAACGACATGCTCGTGGGTTAAACCGAATCTGGATCTAATTAAGCTGACCCCTTGGCTTTTTCCGCGTCTTACGAGTACGAGGAACACAAATAGAGATTTTTAATGAGATGAGGACGAGTAAGGATAGTTAGACTATTTTTAATTTTACATGCACTCTCTTTGATATAATCAAGAAAAATAGGGTCAGAAGTCAGAGTTTATTAGCGCTCCCATTTATAGTACTATTTAATTAAGAAACAATCTAATGCAAACATGCCCCCTATTTTATGTAGCTCCCAAAACCAGATATAATTCACAGACTAGTCAAAATATTTTAATTCTTATTAGCAATGATGCAATTACAGAACAACAACAAACATGCCTAGGAGGCACCCAGAAATCTGGTTCAAAATAACCTTAGTTCAACGGTAAACTGCAAGCATTGCTAGTAAAGGCAGCCAACAATGATGCAATGTTAATAACAAGCATATTTCCTAAAGTTCAAGTAAGCGTGTACCTACGGTTTTGCAACACGGTAGTGCAGAAGGCTTTGCCACGGGCGCCGCCAATGTCTAAGGTGAAAGTCAAGGCCGGATGCCGGTAAGCCAACCACCATGCGTTATGTAACTGGCATAACGTACGGTAATTGTACTCACATTATGGAGTCTTACTTACTATGGAGTCTTGTTAAATACGTGGCTAGGGAAGTGTTATAGAGGTTTTCTTCAGAAAAATAATCATCAGCCTGCATACATACGTCCCTCATACCTCATACTCCCCTACATGTTGCTCTACCTGCATGTTGCTGCATGTTGTTGTGTTTGTTTGCAACTGTTTCATTTATGTGAGGTGTGCAATAAATAAATGAAATAAATGAACTTTATTCTGCACGTAGGCCGCAATGGTACTTTTACAAGTCAAAATCTATAGGTATTAGCGTTTCTGCAAAAGAAGACCACTGCCGAGAAGAAACGCCGAAAGAAACTCGACAATCAGTCATTTTTTTCCAAAAAATATGCTTATTACAATGCTAAATGCTAAATATGCTTAATACTTAATAAATCTGAGTATGAAAAGAAAAGAGAAAGAATATTTACAATGTAGTTCAAGAAGACAACATGTGTTTACTAATTTACTAGACATGGTACAATGAAAATATACATAATATGAATATTAATGCTATTTAGGTCTCTTGTTTGGGCCATGCATTTCTGTCAGTTAGGTAGTCCTCGACCCTGTAATAAGCCTTTAACATCAACGATTTTTTCAAGTAATTTTTAAGGGTTGGAGAGGGTAAATTAGAAATTTCATCAGGTAACTTATTATAGAAACGGATGCATTGACCGAAATAGACTTGTATACTTTGCGAATACGAAACTTTTTAGTGCCAATTTTATTTTTTAAATATAAAGTATTTGTATCGTATTGTATATCCCACTACTGGCAACAGACATCCTCTCGTAGATGATGTCCCAGTGCGGGTTGGGGACTTCACATATAACTTTAATTTTCTTCGCAGATGTATGCAGGGTTTCTCACGATGTTTTATTTCACCAAATAGCTAATTTTTCATCGGAATTACTAGTATGTTTTTTGTAATCTACATTTCAAAATATTGAGTTTTGATTACCGTGATTACTGACATTTGACATTTTTTTTTGTCGGTCTGTTTAGCCTATATAGTACTGACACTGCTGGTAGAGTTCCCGGGTTCGAATCCCGATAAAGGCATTTGTTTCTATGGTGAGCGGATACATTTATTCCTGAGACTTGGATGTTAAGTATATATCTATTAAATATATCGTCGTCTAGTACGCATAACACAAGTCTTATTCAGCTTACTATGGGACTAGTAGTAGTTTGTGTTAAAAATTGTCCCCTGGTATTTATATATTTGGATTATTTTATGAAGACAAATCTTATATGTACATACACACAATACAATATATGTACATACGAGTATATACTGAGATAGAGATATTAGTGAAATGCTCCACATAGATCGTAGCGCCGCTGTGGTATTTATTTAGTAAGACAAAAACTAACCGCACGATCGCTGCATCTCTGTCACTCCAATATGCAAGTGCGATAGAGATAGCTCCCAGTGATATCTGGTACAAACAAGTAAAACTAATATCTCCGTAGAAAAATCATACTTCGAGTTGAAAGGCCCCTGGGCCAGCAGCGTCAGCATGTCGTGGGCATATTTGTTGTCGCGCACACAAAACCAGTATTGGCCAAAAAAACGAATGAAGAACTACAAATACAAAATGTAATTGCAATTGCAATTACAAGGACATAGTATTTGCGCTTTCAGCTAACAAATTAGCTAACAGCTTAAAACTTGTAATTGGTAATTCTATAAGTATTTTCAGTTTGTGTCTATATTTGTAGTTATTTACTTTAATCTATTACGAATCACTGTATATAATAAAAAAGTAAGTGTTATATTCCAAAACAGTTTAAAAATTAGTCTTTTTAATTAGTTTTTAACCGACTTCAAGATTTCAAAAGAGGAGGTTATCAATTCGGTTGTATGTTTCTTTTTTAATGTTTGTTACTCCATAACTCCGTCATTTCTTAACCGATTTGGAAAATTCTTTTTTTTATTGTAAGCATATATATCCAAGTTGGTCCCGTTTTTGTCAAAACGCAGTTCTGATGATGGGATCCATGAGAAATTGAGGGGACTCCTCAAATCTTAAAGGCAAACATATAGTGATTTTTGTGTTTTTATCAACAAATCGAGCATTTTCATTCAACAGTGTGACATTTGATGAAGTGGAACTGCTGATGATGATCAGAACAGAACTCTTCAACGACGAAAAGTTCACGTTTGGCGATTTGTCCTCCTAGCTGAGTTTGTTAAGCAAGTTCTATCTTCACGATAAATTTTTGTCATGCTCGATTTCTCATGATGGGATCCATGAGGAATTGAGGGAACTCTTCAAATCTTAAAGGCAAACATATAGTGATTTATGTGTATTTATCAACAAATCGAGCATTATCGTACAAAAACGTGACATTTGATGAAGTGGAACTGCTGATGATGATCAGAACAGAACTCTTCAACGACGAAAAGTTCACGTTTGGCGATTTGTCCTTCTAGCTGTGTTTGTTAAGCAAGTTCTATTTTCACGATTGATTTTTGTCATGCTCGAGTTCTGATGATGGGATCCATTAGGAATCGAGGGAAGTCCTCAAATTTGAAAGGCACACAAATAGTATATTTAGTATTTTCATGAACTAATCAAGCATTTTTATTCATAAAAGTGACATTTGATGAAGTGGAACTGCTGATGATGATCAGAACGGAACTCTTCCACGACGCGTAGTTCAAGTTTGGCGATTTGTTCTCTTCGTTTTGTTTGTCAAGCAAGCAAAGTTTTTCCATGATTCCATGAGGAATTGAGGGTACTTAGTCTTCTACCATTCTAAACATACTTATAGCCATTTTTATTTTATTGTATGGAATCTAAGAGTGCACCATCTAAGTATAATAATCTTTCACCGGCCTCCCCCATTGAAGTCGGTTTTTTTTTTCTTAAAAATTATTATCTCTATTAGTGTATGGTTTATTCTGCTTTTTTTATCAAGTAGCTGGTTTTGCAAGCTTTTATGATAAAATAGGTAATTTGAGTATATTTTTCTTTACAATCACTCCAAGAAAATGTATTACTCTTTATGCCCTATACTGTGTTAAGCTTTACACAAAGTAACTGAGTAATTTAATTACTAATTCATGTAATTTTAATTACGAATTACTCAGTAATTTCAATTACATTTAATTCACTGCTGGACATAGGCCTCCCCCAAATTCACGGGGGGTATATGCCATAATCGCCACGCTTGGCATGCGGGTTGGCGATCGCAGTATCTCCACCGCACTCCAGGGATGCTGCTGCCCATCCACCGGTGGTCTTGGTCGTAGTTTTAGGACATACCCGGGTCCATTTAATTCAATTAATAGTAATCGATTAAAACTAAAATTCAATTAGTAATTAAAAATTAGAAAAGTAATTAATTACACCAAATACTGCTCAAAACATATATTTTTGCAAATACGGCACAGTCACATAAGGGATAGAGCATAATAGCGAAGTGTCGCGCCGGTGTAAGCATCATCAATTCATCAATATCAGTCCACGCCTTGTCGAGAGTGCTCCAAAGGAACAAATATAAATACATTACACTCCGTTCTTATATGAGACTAATATACAGGGTGTGGCCTGTAATAGGAGCAAAAAGTGAAACGGTACACTATTGAGCGCCCCAGCAATTATTTCCAAATGGTTTCAATAAAAAAAAAGTTTTTTTTTTGCAAATTAAAATTACGTGTACCTTTTATACGTACTCTACTGGAGAGATATTAATAACTATTTATTAAAAAAAAAAAGTTTATTTATAAAAAAAAAAAAAAAAAAAAAAAATTTTTTACCAAAAATGCAACAACCATTATGAGTCATAACTAGATGCTACCTCAAAATCAGCAGTGACTGCCGCGTTATAATCACGTGGTGCCAAGATCCATTACTTGGAGGTCATAACTTTAGGTCAAAATTCCTCCATTTTTTAAAAAGGTATATATTTTTTGGACACAAGGGGTTACGGTGGATGCTCTAAGAAAGCGTCCTTTATTTTTTTTCCTCCTTTTGCACGACACACCTTTTATATGTACATTATCCTCCTTTGCGTCGTGCAAGCAGGTGAACAGGGATCTTTTTTTTATGTAACTATATAAGTGAATGTTGGTAGAAACCGAAATAACGTATTCCAAAATTATCGGTATATTCGACCGAGCGAGCGAAACTGGCCGGTTTTGATTTTTTCCAAATGGTTGTCCCGGGCTTGAGGCAGCATTTTGGACTGATCCTCGCGAAACTTGGCATACGTATTCCTCGAAATAATGAATTTTTACCCGGATTTTTTTTATGGACCCGGGTATGTCCTAAAACTACGACCAAGACCACCAGGGAATGGGCAGCAGCATTCCTTGAGTGCGGTGGAGATACTGCGATCGCCAACCCGCATGCCAAGCGTGGCGATAATGGCATTTGCCCCCCATGAATTTGGGAGGGGGGGGGGATTGGGCAAAAGGGTATGCTGTGGCAATAGTTAAGAACAGATTTCAATCAAATTCAGAGGAAATATCAAGTACCTGATTCTGCACAAGTTGTTACGATTTTTTTAGGAAAAAAAGAGGGAAGTGCATACAAAATAAAATAAGCTAAAGTATTATTCTCCTCTACAGGTTGCATTTCTCAACCGATTCACGTGAAACTTTGTGAGCAGCTTCGATAATTATATGGAATTATTTTGTCAATCTATACTGAACCGACACTACTGAACTCCTGAAACTGAATCGATAAAGAAACTCCATGTAATTATTGACTTCGCGAGGTCTACAGCCCACGAAACGAAGCCACTGGTCGTATTAGCAAACAGAAAGGTTCAGTACTTACAGCAAAAGATTCTTACTTTTATCATCATTCGCGTGCCATTTTCCCATTTACTTGGGGTCGGCGCAGCATGTTTTTTTCTTCCATAACTCTCTATCGCCCGTCATCTCGTCCATCCACCTTTTCCTTGGTCTACTCCTCCTCTTACATCCCTCCACATTCATGCCTAATACCTTTCTTGTCACATGACTTTCATCCCTCCGCATAACATGCCCATACCACCGTAGACGATTAGCGCTTAACTTATCATCTATGGGTGCCACTTTCAGGCTTCGTCTTATATAGTCATTTCTTATGTGATCCATTCTTGTTACGCCACTCATCCATCTCAACATTCTCATCTCCGTAACATGCAATCTCTTTTCATCCGTCACCTTTGCGGCCCAACATTCCAAAGGCCCAAAAGATTCTTACTTTTATATGATAACGAAAAATCGACCTTCAGTTATTAATTAGCTGAGCTGATAATCAACCAATTTGTAATAAGTATTGTCACGTTCATACGTGTTATATTTGTACAATACATATACCTATACAATGTATGCAGGATATATAGCCTATTAAGAGTCATAGATCGGAAGCGGTTTACGATCATAACTAGGTACTTAAATCATAATCATAAGCATTACACATTCGAACTACCTTCGATCAATCTTTCCACGGGTCAAATAAAATTCAATATAATGTCAATGTCAGACAAGCCAAAGCGAAAAAAATCTCACTTATCTAATTTAAGTATGTGAACTAATTTAAAAAAATATGAAAAAATCATTCTCGATAAGTACGTTTATTTTAACTAAGGTAAATGTACCAGTGCTCGTCGCCGACCCAATATTTGGCACCTTGGATCTAAAATCATTACAATAGAGGTGACAGATCGGTGTCATCTATTGGGCGTTGAGGTGTCGGTCATTGGTACGTTTATCTTACAGCTTTGGCTTAACTAATGGCAGCTAGCAGGATGCAGTTACCTATGTGGAATGGAATCAATATCTTTAATTTGAACACAACTACTTCTTTGACTGGAATCAAACAAATTGCTTTTAGTATGCAACTCTGTACTTTATAACCTGCGTTGAGAAACTTGAAATAATTAAAAGTAATTTATTCTTCAATTTAGGCATATAAATGCACTCTATGGACGTCACCACCGGTTCGGAAAAATAAACATCTGCCAAAAGAAGAACTAAGAAAGAAAAGAAGTAAGAATCTCGGCGAGGCGTCATTTTTTCAAAACAATATCTATTATATATACAAAAAAGTTTAATATAAAATTTGTGTCAGCTACTACAAAATAGGGGGAAGAAGAGGCAGGAGAATACCAAGACGTGCGTTTATGGATCAAGCTAAGGAGAAAGTTAATGTTGTGTCGTATCAGAAACTCAAAGATGTAGCACAGAGAAGAATGGAATGGCGGTTACTCCACCGACAAGAGCAAGGCTCTTAAATTTATGATGATGACTAGAAAATTACTATGCTACAGTAGAAAACCTATTTTCGCGATAGATTACCCGTGTAGGAGGCAGGACGCTATCACTTCCAGATATCCCTATCCATAGTTTACCTTATTTATATTACATCCGTTCCTTCACCAGCTAACACACAAGTCATCGGACCCTTCAACCTCCGCAAGAAAATCGAAACGAAAATCAGTAACGGGGATCTGAAAGGCGCCGCTCGGCTCCTCTTTTCAAGCGATGTACTGTCACCGGACACCCCTGACACCTTTCTGGCCCTACAGAATAAACATCCCACAGCTCCTTCAACCCCCTATTTTCTTGATCCACCAACGGCTAGTCAGGTATGTTTGCAAACTAATAGCAAAGAAATTTATGACGCGATTATTTCAATTAAAACCGGGTCCGCAGCTGGTCTTGACGGTATTTCACCCCAACATCTTAAAGACACATCATCATTTCTATATAACATCATCTTAATGTACACAGTTTCTGACAATAAATTATTCTTATTCTTATTCTTATTCTTAAGATTTGGTTTCTCTTTCTTCTGGTGACGCAGGCAAAAACCTTCTCAATTCTATTACCAAATTAGTAAATAAAATGTTCTCCGGCAATATTAACCCTGAAATAGTTCCCCTTTTGTTTGGTGCAAATCTCATCGCTCTTTCTAAAAAGGATGGTGGTGTGAGACCAATAGCCGTTTTGGTGCAACTCTTCGACGGCTTGCCTCCAAAATTGCAGTCCGCCATATTTTATCTAAATTACAACCCCTGTTTGAACCCGTACAACTGGGCTTCGGCACCAAAGGCGGGTGCGAAGCAGCTGTACATTCCTTGCGTACATACCTCTCTAATTCATCGTCTAAAGTGTTGATCAAAATTGACGTGAAAAATGCGTTTAATTCAGTAAATAGAGACACCCTGCTGACAGAAATAAAACAGAATATTCCATCTGTTTATAACTATCTTCTTCTTTCATATGCAGACCCGTCAAATCTTCTGTACCGGGAACATTTACTATCTTCAGAAGTCGGTTGTCAGCAGGGCGACCCACTTGGGCCCGCAATATTTAGTTTGGCCATAAATCCTATTATACAAAATTTAAAATCTAAATTTAACGTTTGGTATTTGGATGATGGAACTTTAGGAGGTGATGTGGATACCGTTCTTTCCGATTTAGCAATGATAAAAACGAAATTTAAAAATATAGGCTTAGAATTAAATTTCGCTAAATGCGAGTTATATATTCAAAATGACACTCAAATTTTTTCTGTCATTAGGCAAAAATTTAATGATTTGGCGCCTAACATAAAAATAGTAAATAAGAATTCCCTTTACATCCTAGGGTCTCCAATTTTCACAGAATCTTTTCCAAATTACGTTCAAAATTCGATCTCTAAATTCCAAAACTGCTCAAACCGCCTTTCCGAAATTAGTCCCCATTATGCAATAACCCTGCTAAAATTCTGCCTACTCGTTCCCAAAACAACATATGTCCTTCGTTGCAGCCCATTTTGGAAATTTCATAGTATTTTGGCACCTTTGGATGACCTTATAAAATCAAATTTGGAATCCATTTTAAATATACAGCTCAACGACCAGTCTTGGACACAAGCATCCCTCCCCATCAGGCATGGTGGGCTAGGGCTTAGAAAAATTTCCAGTGTTTCTCTGCCAGCATTTTTGTCCTCTATCCACAGCTCAGCTAGTCTCATAGGCAAAATCCTACGGGGTCTCCCCTCAAACTGTGGGGCTGCTGGCTTGGCGGAGGCCAGAAACGCTTGGTCTTGTTTTTGTCCGGGGAAGGATTTTCCAGATCCAGATCCAGATTTCCAGAGCTGGGACGATGTTTTATGTAAAATTTCGTTTAACTCTCTCCTGAACCACAGTACAGGGGCGGAGCGGGCTAGACTGTTGGCATCGGGCAAAAAGGAATCCGGTGAGTGGCTGCACGCCTACCCGTCGCCAAACACTGGTACGTTTCTGGAGCCAGAAACCCTTCGCCTTGGTATCTGTCTGCGACTAGGTCTCCCCCTCTGTACTCCACACACTTGTCCTTGCGGCAGTATAGTGGACTCACTGGGACATCACGGGCTTTCTTGTCAGAAAAGCGCTGGCCGCTTTTCAAGGCACGCCGCATTGAATGATATCATCCGCCGGTCTCTGGCTACAGTCAACGTGCCAGCTCTTCTTGAGCCTACTGGCATATCTAGAGACGACGGCAAGAGACCGGACGGAATGTCCCTGATTCCGTGGAGACTAGGTAAGGTGCTAGTTTGGGATGCTACTTGTGTAGACACTTTGGCACCTACCCATCTCCACGGAACCAGCAACCAACCTGGTGCGGCGGCCGAAGCGGCCGAAAAGTTAAAAAAAACATAAATATAGGGGTCTCGGCACCGAATACACTTTTGTTCCGTTCGGTGTAGAGACCCTTGGCCCGTGGGGTCCCAGTGCACGTCAGCTCCACAAGGAGCTTTCCAAAAGGCTCGTAGACGCCACAGGGGACCGAAGAGCTGGCAGCTTCCTCGCTCAACGCATTAGCGTTGCGATTCAGCGAGGAAATGGTGCCAGCATCTTAGGAACCATGCCTAGGGGCGCAATTTTTTTAACATGTTTTAAGTTTAAATATAGTTTTATTTGATTTGTTTAAATAAATAATGTTTATTAGTATAAAATATAAAAGGATATACTTTTGAAATGAGTGTTTGTTTTAATCCTGAATGGCAAATATCGTTTACAACAGCTAAAACTTTCCAAGATAACTGACAAAACAGCCGGGTGCCACTGCTATTCTCGATTTCAATTAAATACTGGCCGCTAATCATGAAATAAGTACTCGTAATTTACCGCCGACGTAAAGCAATTTTTAAAAACTATATCAATAATTACACTATACTCTGTGAATTGTAAGTTTCATTTCAAGACACAAACATAAGCAAACGCATATTACAAAACCAGGGTTAGCTTATGATCGGAATAGCTGTTAGATATGGCAACCGTACTTGTCTTCTCGAAGATCTCACGGTTCGTAAATAAATGCCATACGATTAAATAAATAAGCTGTTAGTTCGGTTGTTTCATATATAAGGTAAACGTACCAATGACCGAAACCTCAATGCCCAATAGATGACACCGATCTGTCACCTCTATTGTAATGATTTTAGATTTAAGGTGCCAAGTATTGGGTCAGCGACGAGCACTGGTACATTTACCTTACATTGACGTAAGCAACTGGAAAAACTGTCACCACTAATCGTATTCTATTCGCGGCTAAGTAATACTACCAATTCGTTCCCAATCCAATCCTACACTAGGCCATTTGAAAATAAAAGTAATAAATTTAAAGAAAAAAAAAACCGACTTCAATGGGGGAGGCCGGTGAAAGATTATTATACTTAGATGGTGTACTCTTAGATTCCATACAATAAAATAAAAATGGCTATAAGTATGTTTATAATGGTAGAAGACTAAGTACCCTCAATTCCTCAAGGAATCATGGAAAAACCTTGCTTGTTTGACAAACAAAACAAAGAGAACAAATCGCCAAACGTGAACTACGCGTCGTTGAAGAGTTCCGTTCTGATCATCATTCGCAGTTCCACTTCATCAAATGTCACTTATATGAATGAAAATGCTTGATTAGTTCATGAAAATACTAAAATCACTATTTGTGTGCCTTTCAAATTTGAGGAGTTCCCTCGATTACTAATGGATCCCATCATCAGAACTCGAGCATGACAAAAATCAATCGTGAAAATAGAACTTGCTTAACAAACAGCTAGGAGGACAAATCACCAAACGTAAACTTTTCGTCGTTGAAGAGTTCTGTTCTGATCATCATCAGCAGTTCCACTTCATCCAATGACACATTTTTCACGCAGTTCTGATGATGGGATCCATGAGGAATTGAGGGAACTCCTCAAATCTTTATGGCAAACATATAGTGATTTTTGTGTTTTTATCAACAAGTCAAGCATTTTCATCCAAAAATGTGGCATTGGATGAAGTGGAACTGCTCATGATGATCAGAACAGAACTCTTCAACGACGAAAAGTTCACGTTTGGCGATTTGTCCTCCTAGCTGTGTTTGTTAAGCAATTTCTATTTTCACGATTAATTTTTGTCATGCTTGATTTCTGATAATGGGATCCATGAGGAATTGAGGGAACTCCTCAAATCTTAAAGGCAAACATATAGTGATTTTTGTGTTTTTATTAACAAATCGAGCATTATCATACAAAAATGTGACATTTGATGAAGTGGAACTGCTGATGATGATCAGAACAGAACTCTTCAACGACGAAAAGTTCACGTTTGGCGATTTGTCCTTCTAGCTGTGTTTGTTAAGCAAGTTCTATTTTCACGATTGTTTTTGTCATGCTCGAGTTCTGATGACGGGATCCATTAGGAATCGAGGGAACTCCTCAAATGTGAAAGGCACACAAATAGTGATTTTAGTATTTTCATGAACTAATCAAGCATTTTCATTCATAAAAGTGACATCTGATGAAGTGGAACTACTGATGATGATCAGAACGGAACTCTTCAACGACGCGTAGTTCACGTTTGGCGATTTGTTCTCTTCGTTTTGTTTGTCAAGCAAGCAAGGTTTTTTCATGATTCCATGAGGAATTGAGGGTACTTAGTCATCTACCATTATAAACATACATTATAGCCATTTTTATTTTATTGTATATCTATCTAAGAGTGCACCATCTAAGTATAATAATCTTTTACCGGCCTCCCCCATTGAAGTCGGTTTTTTTTTTTATTATTTTTAACCGACTTCAAGATTTCAAAAGAGGAGGTTATCAATTCGGTTGTATGTTTTTTTTTTAATGTTTGTTACTCCATAACTCCGTCATTTCTTAACCGATTAGGAAAATTCTTTTTTTGATTGTACGTATATATATCCAAGTTGGTCCCGTTTTTGTCAAAACGCAGTTCTGATGATGGAATCTATGAGGAATTGAGGGAAATCCTCAAATCTTAAAGGCAAACATATAGTAATTTTTATGTTTTTATCAACAAGTCAAGCATTTTCATCCAAAAATGTGACATTGGATGAAGTGGAACTGCTGATGATGATCAGAACAGAACTCTTCAACGACGAAAAGTTCACGTTTGGCGATTTGTCCTCCTAGCTGTGTTTGTTAGGCAAGTTCTATTTTCACGATTAATTTTTGTCATGCTTGATTTCTGATGATGGGGTCCATAAGGAATTGAGGGAACTCCTCAAATCTTAAAGGCAAACATAAAATGATTTTTGTGTTTTTATCAACAAATCGAGCATTATCATCCAAAAATGTGACATTTGATGAAGTGAAACTGCTGATGATGATCAGAACAGAACTCTTCAACGACGAAAAGTTCACGTTTGGCGATTTGTCCTTCTAGCTGTGTTTGTTAAGCAAGTTCTATTTTTACGATTGATTTTTGTCATGCTCGAGTTCTGATGATGGGATCCATTAGGAATCGAGGGAACTCCTCAAATGTGAAAGGCACACAACTAGTGATTTTAGTATTTTCATGAACTAATCAAGCATTTTCATTCATAAAAGTGACATTTAATGAAGTGGAACTGCTGTTGATGATCAGAACGGAACTCTTCAACGACGCGTAGTTCACGTTTGGCGATTTGTTCTCTTCGTTTTGTTGGTCAAGCAAGCAAGGTTTTTTCATGATTCCATGAGGAATTGAGGGTACTTAGTCTTCTACCATTATAAACATACAGTATAGCCATTTTTATTTTATTGTATATCTATCTAAGAGTGCACCATTTAAGTATAATAATCTTTCACCGGCCTCCCCCATTGAAGTCGGTTTTTTTTTTCTTAAAAATTATGAAATCTTGAAGTCGGTTAAAAAGTAAAAGTAGTTTATTCTTCAAATTAGGCATATTACATGCACCTATGAACGTCAATAAACTACCACCGGTTCGGAAAAATAAACCTCTGCCACGAGAAGAACCGGCGTAAGAAACTCGGCGAGGTATCATTTTTTCAAAACAATGTACATTGTAGTTAAATATAAAATTACAGTGTCAGCTACTGCGAAATAAAAATTCTACAGTAGAAAACCTATTTTCGCAATAGATTAGCCGTGCAGGACACTATCACTGCCAAATATCCCTCTATCCATGATGTAATCGTTAATCTTATAATATGCTTTTGAAATAAGTGTTTGTTTTACTACAGATTTGTATTTGGAATTGCTATGTTCAGTAACGTTTTTAGGAATTTTATTGTAGAATTTGATACAATTAATAATGTCACGAGATACCCCGGAGAACGGCAAGCCGTTTCCCGAGGCGGCCTCTGTTACGGGCTCTCTGGCCCGCAACGATACCAGGATCGCATCACTTTGAAGTGACTGTTACAAACACGGTTGACTTTAGTTTGCCCCACGCTGGTAAGGTACTCCATATTAGCGAAGGGCAAACTTGAGTCAACTGTGTTATTGCATATTGTTACGGGCAGGGCTGGGACTATAACACTTAGGCTGGGTTGCACCAAACCATCTGTAATCGTAGGCGGTGTTCGTTAAAATATGATTGTATGGAGAGTTTGACAAGTTTCTATGGGATGACAGCTGCCGGCGCCATATTTAACGTTGATCAGTCTGTGATCGTAGGTAGGTGCAACCCAGCCTTAGGCTGAATCCCATAGAAACTTGTCAAACTTTCCATACATTCAAATTTTAACGAACACAGCTTACGATTACAGACGGTTTGGTGCAACCCAACCTTAGGCTGGGTTGCATCGACGTACGATCACAGACTGATCAACGTTAAATATGGCGCCGGCAGTTGTCATCCCATAGAAACTTGTCAAACTCTCCATACATTCATTCAAATTTTAACGAACACAGCTTACGATTACAGACGGTTTGGTGCAACCCAGCCTTAATGTGTAACATTTTGTAGTATGCTCAAGTGTAATTTGAGAACTTAATTTTCATTATTGCGGAGCTACCTGTCTGTTCAATGGTTACTATGGATTTAGATAATCATGGAGACTATCATGCTAGCTCATTTAAAGAGTACATGTAGTTAAAAAGTATAGAATCATAATTACTAACCTGTTAGCATACAATTACTCATTTTGATTTGGTCTTTACACCACCATTTCGCGGATTACTGCTACATAAGTGCACCTTGTAGCTATCGTCACGTACTCTATTTTCATTTTACACAGCCACCTTTTCTTCAGTAATAACAATTATTCCACAAATTGAAGGAATTAGTGAATAAACTAGGAAATCTTTCTTTGCACAGACAATTGTTTATGTTGACATTTGCGTGCCACAGATAAGCGAATAACCGATGCGTTTGTTCGGCCAGCGCGTTATTATCGAGCGATGTGTCAAATCTTCTTACAAATTATAAATTAATAAATTTATTAAAACACATTAAATTGTTTAATAGCTTCCTATTTCGGATATTAAAAAATCTATGAATTCGTTCTCTCGTGATAATTTGTTTTTTTAATTGGTGTGGTCATCCACTGGTTACGTTTCGTTACTCGTTGTTGTCGTTTGGTAGACTTGACAATCTCGTAACAAGTTTATGGGCTTTTCATACAAATTTGGTATTTCCAAACCCAAATTTACCAACTTTATATTCTTGCTGCTAGGTTTCGCTAATGTTTTAGTTGAAGTTAGAATTTAATATTAGTTTTTTTTTGACTCTTGACATTTTTAAGTCAATTTGGGTATGTGAAACGGAAAGTATGTCTAGAATGTTCATTGACCTTAGGCACTTTTCGTGGAGGTCGTCGTCCGAAGTGAATTCGATATAATGTCTCTCTGACCGAAAAACCTTTCTTTTGTCGTGACAACGGAGGCGGACTGACCGTCAAAAATGTGAAGCATCTAGTATTGTCTTTACACAACACCACTAAAATGGTAAGTTTTCATTCGGGTTCTGATCTTTCTACCGGGAAAATTGTCCTTCCTGTTTGCGTTGTAATTCGCAAATCCTAATTTGCTGGTATTTTGTCCACAGCGTTAACCACACATCCTCTTGCCCATGCGGTAGGGCACAACCTATTTTCAATGAACCCGCCATAATGCGGTAAGTGTCTTTTAAACGCCAACGCTAATAAGAATTTAAAGTACTACGATTAAATAAAGTCCTCAATGCTTAACCTTAAATTCCAAATTTATAAAATAGAACCTTTCTTTGTTCTCAGGGTTCATTCGTACGTTCATTGGTACGTTCATTCGTACGTTCATTCGTACGTTCATTCGTACGTTCATTCGTACGTTCATTCGTACGTTCATCCGTACGTTCATCCGTTTGTTCATTCAGAAATAAAGTCAAGATTTTCATGGCTTAGGTAGGATTTTTCTCGACTAAGCAAGAACTTAATGTTTATAGACAAGATGAAATCTTAAATATCTAGATGGCTCTTAGGCCTACACATTTTCAGTCTATATAGGATTCTGTATAAATGTATGAGCTGTAACATGTTAGCATTCTTAAAGTAAACCTGGAAGGCTACTCGCCTTAACTCTTGTGAAACCAGTGAGGGTGTATTCTCCTACTCATCGCCCTTGGGTGCACAACATGGCTGCTTGTTCATGTCGAGTACCACCGCGACTGGGGTGCTGAGGGTGATAGCATCCTGGCTTTTCTGTGTTTTGGAGTGGATGCCATAGTCGGTAATGTACTGATAATTTCATTTAACTCAATTGGTGACTTTGTGTGCCATAGACACTTTAGTGCTGTGTAATGATAAACTATATCTTATAAACTATTTGTGACAGTGCTCAACTGGGTATATTGGTGAACTTGTGTTGAACTTTAAAATATATCTCTTAAGTACCAAATATATTTGTTTCATTTAAGCAAGGTCCTTCAGCTTGTGTAGGGTAATTGTCTGGCGCCTGTCTAAATAAATTCTGACGATTGCCTACCTCCGAGGGTGGCCATATCCCAACCCACGCTTTGAGAAATTTATAATCAACATCTCACATTACTCGTGACCACAACTCTCCGACTGAGCCAAGGTAAAACATTACAAAGTGGCGCCCAACGTGGGGCCTCGGATGAATGACTTGCTTGAGTGAATATATTTGGTTAAAAAAAAAATATACTGGAGTTTCACAGTTTGTTTAGACTGTAAGGTGGTTTTGTACCAAACTTTCTTTTGGTACTTGTGCTAATATTTGATGTGTGGCTCATGCTATTTTTATGGTTGTTGTGTAAATTTTCTTGGTTGTATTTGTGTGTATGTAAGGTTTAGTTTACAAAAACTTGTGTAAACTTATAAAACCTCTTTCTAATGCATGTTCCTATGTATTAAAACATGCACTTTATTATTTTAAGGTTATCGGTACCAGTGTGCTGTTAGATATAGATGTTAATTTCCAAACATCCTATTATTTTGAAGGGAACTTTGAATATTTAGTTTTTTTCTTAAGGTGTCAGTATTTACTGCTTAAAATGCTATATGCAATTATTTCTACATATTAGATAACCTCATCTTAAGGTTATATTGTTATAATTACACTAAAGGGTTTTAACAACCTAATACTTACTTCTGCATCTGTACACCAGTTTATGGTTACTATTTACCTGGACATGACCTACGAACCAGTCTGTAAATAAATTTGGAATTTGAGTGACCAGTTAAAAATAAAACTAACATTCTTACCTAGTGCAAATAAAGTCACTTACGCTTAGACTCTTTACATTCTTCTCTTTTGTGGCAATTTGATAAAAATGGATTTTCTACAAGCGGGAGCTAAAATCGATCATCTATTAAAAGACGAAATTTCTCACGAGCTGTCCATTAGGAGGCTTCCTGTTAATCCGATGGCAAGACGTACTAGTCTTTGCCAATCCTTAAAACAAACCGCTACTTATGTAGAAAAGGGTACTTTCAAGGTTACTGACTTACAACCTAGTGAGGTTAATACTGAGTTGGACATTTGTCGGCAGAAGGTTGATAATATCGAAAATGATATACATGAGAATTTATCTACATCTGCCATTGCTCGGTTAATCTCTCGTTGCAGGTACATACTTTGCCGTGTCTCACGAATGGATAATGATATTGAGGCAGTCCAGCAACTCAAAATTAGGTTGAATGATTTGATAGATAGGTTGAAGGATGGTTCTGGGTTACCTTCAGCATCTAATTCTGATGATGAGGAGGAGAGGTCCTCAACTAACAATCCTGTTATACAGAAAATAATTTACAAACCTGACTCAAATTTTAATATTAATTCGCTGAATTTGAAATTCAAAGGAGATACTTGCGTCCGTACTTTTCTTACTCGACTAGAGGAACTTCGTGTTGCTCGGAGGATTCCTGAGAATCGCATTTACTGGGGTTTTCCTGAAATTTTAGATGGTCCGGCATTGTCTTGGTTCCGTATCAACCGTTCGATGTTCACGTCTTACCGTGATGTTGTTTCGGCTATTAAAGAGGAATTTGATATCCCTGATTTGGACTTCTTACTTCTAAAACAAATTCGTTCTAGAACTCAATCTAAAAATGAAACTATTGTTACGTTTCTTGCTACTGTTTTGGGAATGTTTGAACGTTTAGAAAAGGAGATTTCTGACACTGAGAAGCTGGATATCCTGATGCGTAATATTCGTCCGGAATACAGTAGAGAGCTTGCACTTCACGATATTTCGTCTATTTCCCAACTGAAATCGTTATGCAAACGTATTGAACTGGCGAAGGTGAAAGCTGACCAATTCCGGGAGCCATTTTCTGATAAGGCTAATACTAGTTTCTCACGTAGTCCTACTATTCCTAACTCTGGAAGAAATTTAAACTTTTCTCGTCCTCCGTCAGCGTCTAAAACCTTTGTGGCTGCTGTTGATCGCGCTGATTCTAAACAGTCTTGCTTTCGTTGCGGTGGCACTAACCATTTTACTCGGCACTGTAAAATATCTCGGGAAATTGTCTGCTTTAGGTGCGGGGAAAAAGAAGTTCGTACTCCTGTCTGCCCGAAGTGCAAACCTGGATCAAAGAAACTAATTAGGGTTGTCTCTTCCAATAAGACACCTATACTTGCTGCTCCCTCGCCCTCTGAACAGACAACCTACTTTAATCCTCCAAAGGGAGATACTCGATTATACATTCTTTTGAATATCTTAGATTTAAAATGTAAAGCACTAATGGACACCGGCGCAAGCAGGTGTTTTCTCGGATCTAATAGTCATGCGATATTTGCGTCAATAGGTATCCCTGTTCTTACTCATAAAACGCCTTGGAAGCTGCGTGTGGCCAATGGTCAAGAGTTGCTTTGCACTCAATACATGGCTCTTCCGGTTAATTTTAATGGCAATATTCAAATAATACAATTCAATATACAGCCTGAGATTACTACGCCTATCATTTTAGGAATTGATTTTTGGAAAATTTTCAATCTTGCTCCTGAGCTTATTTCATGTAAAAATTCTGTTGAATATATCGATGGTCTTTCTCCTGTTCCTACGGAATCCGGATTGAACAACTTTGAGTCTTTGACAACCGAACAACAAACCCAGGCTGAGGAGATCACAAAACTTTTTGATCAAATAAATACCGACAAGGTTGGCCTAGGCAAGACTCATCTCATGGAACATGTTATTAATACTGGAGATGCTCGTCCAATTAAACAGAAATATTATCGTTTGAGTCCTGATAAACAAGCCGCCTTAGAAAAGGAACTTGACCGTATGCTTAAAGACGGCATTGTCGAACCTTCGTTTTCACCCTGGAACTCTCCGGTGGTTATGGTTGAAAAACCCAATGGTGACCTTAGATTGTGTCTGGATAGCAGAAAGATAAACGCTGTTTCCAAATCCGACGCATATCCCTTACCTCACGTGAATTACATCTTGGATAACTTGCGGGATGCTAGATACCTTACCTCTTTAGACCTTAGTGCTGCTTATCACCAGATACCTCTTAGCGAGAAGTCTAAAGAAGTCACGGCATTTACGGTACCAGGGAAAGGTCTTTACCAATATAACCGTATGTGTTTTGGTCTCGTAGGGGCCTCAGCAACCATGCAACGTCTCATGGACTCTCTTTTTACTGCTGAATATGATAATAAGGTATTCTGCTACATAGACGATATTATTATTTGTACTTCAGACTTTGATGAACATCTGCGACTTCTCGAAGCCGTATTTGAAAAGTTAAAAGCGGCAAACTTAACCATCAACATGAAGAAATCTCGGTTTTTAAGGACTGAACTAAAATATCTTGGATATGTCGTGGATAGATATGGCTTGCGTACTGATCCTTCTAAAATCGACGTCATTTTGAACTTTCCCATACCTGAAGATGCGAAAGGTATAAAACGTTTTCTGGGTGTGTGTGGATGGTATCGCCGATTTATTAATAATTTTTCCAAAATTGCGCAACCTTTGTCCCGATTAACCAGTAAAAAGGTAAAGTTCGTTTGGTCTGAGGAAGCCAACAAAGCCTTTAACACTCTTAAATCTGCTCTTGTTTCGGCACCTATTTTGAAGGGTCCTGATTTCAATGAACCTTTCTACATACATACTGATGCGTCATCTTATGCTATTGGTGCAGTTTTGACTCAAAGACATAATGATGTTGACCATCCAATAGCTTATTGCAGTCGGACGTTAAATAAACCGGAAATTAATTATTCCGCCACTGAACGGGAATTATTGGCTGTTATTTTTGCTCTAGAACAGTATCGGGCATATATTGAAGGTAGGAAATGTTATATAATATCTGACCATGCTTCTTTGAAATGGTTCTCAACCTTAAAAAACCCTACTGGTCGCTTAAATCGATGGGCCTGTCGTCTCAGTCAATTTGAATTCGAACTAATTCACCGAAAGGGGAAGGAAAATATTATTCCGGATTGTCTGTCTCGGATTCGGATAGACTCGATTGATATTGATTCCACACAGGATCCCTGGTATCTAGACCTGTTTAAAAAGGTAGCTGATAATCCATCGTTGTTTCCAAATTTCAAAATAGAAAATAATCAACTCTTCCGCTTCTCAAAGAATAAATACCGTCTGACAGCCCAATTCGACTGGAAGCTGGTGGTGCCTTATGAGAATAGGAATGAGATACTTTCGAAGTGTCATGACGATCCTACGTCTGGTCATTTTGGTGTATCTAAAACTCATGCTAAAATAGCTAATCTGTACTATTGGCCTACGTTATATCAAGACGTTAAGGAGTATGTAGGGGCTTGTGAAATATGTAAAACATACAAACCTGTTAATTTGGCTCGTCCTGGCCTGATGGGTAACCCTCGACGTATCTCAGCGCCAGGGGAGGCTATTTCGTGTGACATCTTAGGTCCGTTTCCCATGTCATATCTGAGAAATCAGTATTTGTTCGTGTGCTCTGACTATTTCAGTAAGTACGTTACTTTGTTTCCACTCCGTAATATAACTGCACGGGCGGTAATAAAATGTATCGAGAAGGGTATTTTCTTAGTACACGGTGTGCCTAAGTATATCTTCTGTGACAACGGAGCCCAATTTACTTCAAAGGACTTTCGTGACTTAATGTCTAAATACGGAGTACCTCACATTTTTTATAATCCTAGGTACCATGCGCAGACCAACCAGACGGAACGCGTGAATCGCGAACTTGTTAGAGCCATAGCTTCATATGTGCGTTCTGATCACCGCAACTGGGATAAGAACGTAGCAGAGATCCAATGCGCGTTAAACACTGCTGTTCACGACGTCACCAAATTCTCACCGTATTTCTTAACTCACGGACGAGAGATGATCCTCGAAGGTTCCTTTTACAACTCTTCGGACCCCGTTGATAGAAACGCTTTAACTACTGGTTCTTTTGTCAATTTCTCTGATAAGCTAAAGGATTTAAAGGTGATATTTCAAAAAGTTCGTAACTGCTTACTCTCGTCCCATGAACGTAACGCTCATTACTATAATATGAGGAAACGTCCTCTGGAGCTTCAAGAAGGACAAATCGTGTACAAACGATGTTTCCATCTGTCGAATGCTGCTAAGAACTTCTCGGCAAAGCTGGCTCCTCGTTTTGAGAAATGTGTTATACACAAAAAACTCGGATCTTTGGTTTATACTTTAAAGAATCTTGAGGGTAAACTTCTGGGAAACTTCCACATAAAAGATATTGTTCGTCCTGGCGAAGCCGCCCATCCTCTTAAGGATGGTAACGTCGCTCACGCGTATGACAATTCAGTAACTAAGTCTTTCAAGAACCATGGAGATTTTTGAAAGCAATTCTATTTGATTTTCTTTTACCGTTGAACTATAAAGTTGCGGATACTCTTATTGGATAGTGATCTATCTCACTCTTTCTTTTTACATGGTGCTTGTTGTGTTCACAGGCCATGTCCTTTCTTAATATGAGTTTAGTAGCGTACGGACTAACCATATTATTACTCACTTTATGTTTGCTGGAAAGATTGGTTCTTTTCCTCCTTAACTCTTGTTTAAGTACCATTGCGTACTTGATGGCCTTTCGGTCATTTAATAAGTCTCAAGGGATGAAACTATAACTCTGGTTGTAGTCGAAATTCCATAAGATGGGATTTACTTATCACTGTAAGAAGTAATTTAATACTCTCTTCCAGTCCTGTATAGTGAACTGATTCTAGTATTGTAGAAATGGCTAGATTCAAATTAGTCTTTCCAATGCTAATTCATAGAACTAAGTTAGCTTAATTGTGGGCCAAGTAATCCATTTTGTCTCCACATTTCGTTATTCTAGTATAGGCATTAGGATTACTCCTATCGTTTTACTATTTCTAGTAAAGGATATCCGAATAAGTTAGTAGTAAAGCGCGCATAGTTTTATAAGTCCATGGTTTACGTTAAGTTTCTCTTAAGTAGAATAGCTTAGTAAGATCGTTGTCAGTGTAATCTCTACATTCTCATTAGTGTAGTATGTTCCTGGAGAGCTACAATGTTAGTTTTATAATTACATTGATAGGGTTAAAATTGATTTAGACTAACTTTACGGTTTCGTTTAGTTCACTTCACCAAAAATTTTAAAATTGTTTCAATTTTAAAATTTTTACCCAAGGAAAGGGGTACTGTAACATTTTGTAGTATGCTCAAGTGTAATTTGAGAACTTAATTTTCATTATTGCGGAGCTACCTGTCTGTTCAATGGTTACTATGGATTTAGATAATCATGGAGACTATCATGCTAGCTCATTTAAAGAGTACATGTAGTTAAAAAGTATAGAATCATAATTACTAACCTGTTAGCATACAATTACTCATTTTGATTTGGTCTTTACACCACCATTTCGCGGATTACTGCTACATAAGTGCACCTTGTAGCTATCGTCACGTACTCTATTTTCATTTTACACAGCCACCTTTTCTTCAGTAATAACAATTATTCCACAAATTGAAGGAATTAGTGAATAAACTAGGAAATCTTTCTTTGCACAGACAATTGTTTATGTTGACATTTGCGTGCCACAGATAAGCGAATAACCGATGCGTTTGTTCGGCCAGCGCGTTATTATCGAGCGATGTGTCAAATCTTCTTACAAATTATAAATTAATAAATTTATTAAAACACATTAAATTGTTTAATAGCTTCCTATTTCGGATATTAAAAAATCTATGAATTCGTTCTCTCGTGATAATTTGTTTTTTTAATTGGTGTGGTCATCCACTGGTTACGTTTCGTTACTCGTTGTTGTCGTTTGGTAGACTTGACAATCTCGTAACAAGTTTATGGGCTTTTCATACAAATTTGGTATTTCCAAACCCAAATTTACCAACTTTATATTCTTGCTGCTAGGTTTCGCTAATGTTTTAGTTGAAGTTAGAATTTAATATTAGTTTTTTTTGACTCTTGACATTTTTAAGTCAATTTGGGTATGTGAAACGGAAAGTATGTCTAGAATGTTCATTGACCTTAGGCACTTTTCGTGGAGGTCGTCGTCCGAAGTGAATTCGATATAATGTCTCTCTGACCGAAAAACCTTTCTTTTGTCGTGACAACGGAGGCGGACTGACCGTCAAAAATGTGAAGCATCTAGTATTGTCTTTACACAACACCACTAAAATGGTAAGTTTTCATTCGGGTTCTGATCTTTCTACCGGGAAAATTGTCCTTCCTGTTTGCGTTGTAATTCGCAAATCCTAATTTGCTGGTATTTTGTCCACAGCGTTAACCACCCATCCTCTTGCCCATGCGGTAGGGCACAACCTATTTTCAATGAACCCGCCATAATGCGGTAAGTGTCTTTTAAACGCCAACGCTAATAAGAATTTAAAGTACTACGATTAAATAAAGTCCTCAATGCTTAACCTTAAATTCCAAATTTATAAAATAGAACCTTTCTTTGTTCTCAGGGTTCATTCGTACGTTCATTGGTACGTTCATTCGTACGTTCATTCGTACGTTCATTCGTACGTTCATTCGTACGTTCATCCGTACGTTCATCCGTTTGTTCATTCAGAAATAAAGTCAAGATTTTCATGGCTTAGGTAGGATTTTTCTCGACTAAGCAAGAACTTAATGTTTATAGACAAGATGAAATCTTAAATATCTAGATGGCTCTTAGGCCTACACATTTTCAGTCTATATAGGATTCTGTATAAATGTATGAGCTGTAACATGTTAGCATTCTTAAAGTAAACCTGGAAGGCTACTCGCCTTAACTCTTGTGAAACCAGTGAGGGTGTATTCTCCTACTCATCGCCCTTGGGTGCACAACATGGCTGCTTGTTCATGTCGAGTACCACCGCGACTGGGGTGCTGAGGGTGATAGCATCCTGGCTTTTCTGTGTTTTGGAGTGGATGCCATAGTCGGTAATGTACTGATAATTTCATTTAACTCAATTGGTGACTTTGTGTGCCATAGACACTTTAGTGCTGTGTAATGATAAACTATATCTTATAAACTATTTGTGACAGTGCTCAACTGGGTATATTGGTGAACTTGTGTTGAACTTTAAAATATATCTCTTAAGTACCAAATATATTTGTTTCATTTAAGCAAGGTCCTTCAGCTTGTGTAGGGTAATTGTCTGGCGCCTGTCTAAATAAATTCTGACGATTGCCTACCTCCGAGGGTGGCCATATCCCAACCCACGCTTTGAGAAATTTATAATCAACATCTCACATTACTCGTGACCACAACTCTCCGACTGAGCCAAGGTAAAACATTACAAATGCTAATTAGTCATATGTGCCAGAGCGCGACATACTGATAACTAAGATAGGTATTAATTTTAAATTTGTTTTTCCATAATGCATAACTGCATTAAAAAAGCAAAAGCTCTCAGGCTTAGAAGAATATCAATTATGAAGTAAACCCAACCAGAACTTTTTGAGCATTGTTAATTGACTATATTGACGTTTATATATTATATGTATTTATTTGTTTGTGATTGTGTTTCCAAAATGGTTGTAACGCTTTCGATGAAATTTTCAGTGCAAGGGTTTACAAAATCGAAAAACTTATCTAGCTGTGGGCATTTCCGGTAAAACCCTTTCCTCCGGAAAACTAAAACACGCCGAGCAAAACTCGGTCGCTCAACTGCTTTGTATTAGTTGTCAACGAGTTAAGAGAAGAATTTTTGCAATATGGTAACCGTCATACATATTGTGGAGTAATTACGTAACGTTTTCGACCGTGCACATTAAGGTACTCGCTCGTAGATCTAACTGTTATTTTCCATAGTAAAATTAGTTATACGTACATAGGTAACTATCGTACGTTTGAAAAGTTACATGATTACCCTGCTGGTTAAGTTTGATCTGAATGTCATCTTCCATAATAACTACAACTTAGAAAAGTTGAAATACCCCCGACATTTTCATTTCGAAGCTCAATATCTCAAAAACGACTGAACATATTTTCATGTAGAAAAGATATTGTGACAGCTCTCAGACTTCGATCTGGACACATCCCACTGAACAGTTTTGCTTTTTTGATGGGCAACACAGATTCATCGAACTGCTCTGAGTGTGGAACGAGAGAGGATGTGTTTCACATTATGGTGGAATGCGTCCGGAACGAAGCTGAGAGGAGTACATTAACAACTAAGTATGGTGTGAACATCTTTGATATCGGTCAGTGTAATACTATTTTGGCACATCCACTATCCAATGTAGCTAACGAATTGTACAAATTTGTAAATGTGGGTATTAAGCGAAGATGAACCATTAGTTCCGTAAGTGATTTGTAACAATAGGGGTGACATCATCATAACATGATAAAACCCCTTCACAAATAATAAAGATTAAAAAAAATGTAACATGACTAAGAACACTCGGGATAAAATTATCCATGACACAAAAAAAAACTAAACGAAAATCGGTTCACCCGTTTGGGAGCTACGATACCACAGACAGATACACAGACACACAGACAGACACGTTATACTTATAACACCCCTCTTTTTGCGTCGGGGCTTAAAAATGATAGTTACATTTATCTAACGTAAGTTGGATACGTTACATAATCAACCAGCCATAAATAAGTTTTGGCTAATCACCTGACTTTTACTTTAACATTTTATACCATTATTTTGTTTAATGACCACTAATACTGGGTATACATAAATAAGGGCAACATTATAGTGCAAATTCAGTTTACTTTACTCAGATTTAACGCTAACTTAATAAAAATGTAGATGCGACAATGAAATTACTTGTTCTTATAACTACAAAGGTTAATTGCTAATCCGTGCAACTAAACAGTCAGGCTATACTATCTACTAGTTCAAAAAAGTATACGATATTGAGCTCTACCCCCTGGACATAGGTTCAGAAATGTATAAATTTTTATAGACATGGATCTACAATGCAAGTACAATGTTACTAAGACTGAAATTTCAACCTTGTTCCATTTGAACTAAACGTAGAACAAGGTGATGTCGAGTAATCCCCATGGTTAGATTATTCCTTAATACGAGTATACACTCTCCTAATAGCGTGGTATTAGAGTAAATGAGGCAATCTGTTATTTGCTATCCATTATCAAGAAATATCAGGTATAGCAGGCAAGATTTAAAAGATAGCCGGGGTACTTATTATTTTTCCCCTCACTAGCTCGGAAAGCCGTCTTTTATCCTTTGAAACAAGCGAGCAAAAACGCATTTTATCCACAAGTGGGGAAAGTAATTTGACCTTGAAGCGTGTTTGAGTAGCTTTTGACAGATAACAAAACGTAAAACGCCCATAATAATGGTTAGTTTGATATCAATTATCAGTAAATAAATGGTTTGAGAATTTAATACAAAATACCAAATTTAGCTTTATTTAATGATTTAAGTCGTAAACCTTCAAATTCTATAAATAACATTTGTTTCATAATGATATTGAGTAAACGCACAAGTTGAGTCGATGCAATTTCAAAACGCATCGTCAGAAATGTCATCATTGTCAATGTCAACCAAAATATACACAACTTGTCACGGACTCCGACTCACGTAAATATTATACACAACTTCCAGAGTTTTCTGTTATAATATCGTAAAAAATCGGTGATTCCAGTGATGAAAATCATGCCTGTGGAACTGTGTTTTTTTGCAGGTTGCACTTTCCTCGCTATAGTGAGGAGAAAGGTTTTGTGTTACACACGGGTGCAAAGTAGTATTGTACTTCTCGTGTGTTGAAACTCGCTACGCTCAGGATTCTATTTTAGAACCACTCGCTTCGCTCGTGGTTCAACTATAGAATCCTTTCGCTGGCTCGTGCTTCAATTCCACACTCGCGGGTAAAATACAACTTTGCACCCTTGTATAACAAATAACTATTATATTAATTTCGCTATTAGAGTGGTTAGGAAAATAAAATCGAAACCAATGCTCATCATTACACGTATTAGGGTAACTTTCAATTTCAGAGATCTTACTGTAACACACCACACCGTAACAATTGCGACACCAAAAGAGCACGAAATAGGAACATCGAATAGGGTGAATAGTGCGCATGCTTTGATGAAACTTTATAGCGTTATGAAAAAAAAGGAGATCATGTACGTAATGATGTAATTTCGTAACCTACAGTTAAAAATTTCGTTACAGAAAATCAACCTTTCCCGTAACTTTAAACCATATCATAAGCATAACAGATTCAAAGCATAACTTGACAAGGTAATATTGTCAAGTCAGACAAGTACTTGGTCTTATCTTCCGGTCGTTGTGGCGGTCTCTGGGGGAGGCCTATGCCCAGCAGTAGACGTTGATCGGCTGACGATGATGATGATGAGACAATTACATGTGTACTAGACAGCCGCATAGCCACTAACAAGCAAGATGCACATTAAAACCTAATACGCCCTCTTAATGTGCATATTAGAAAAACTAAGTACAACATCAAAAAATTCAATATAATACTATAGGTAGCCTATGAGCGTATCCCTAAACCAGACATGCATGAGTAATGTTAACGCCTCTTTACGGCGTTACGACGATGTAATAGTAAATATATATGTAAACGTATGACGATGTAATAAAATAAATGTAATAGTTGGCCGGCGGTGTTTCTTTGACATTAGCATTATTCGCTATTCAATACTGATTTTTACTGTCAGGAAGGAAAATAGGCCTCGATGATTTAATGTATATCAAGAAGAAACTTTTATTTATGTAAATTTTATTGTATACTATTCGTAATAAACGAATTTAAAGTAAAGAGAAGAATTATATATTTATCAACTTTATCAAATAAGCTAGGCTGTAACACGTACCTAATGTTTTGATTTTGGCAAAAGTTTTGTCAGTATCTCGGCTAACATAGAATTTGTTGACAGATACGATAATTTAATAATATTGTTCTTCAATATACTCCTTATGAAAGATATCGGATCTGCTTGCTGCAGGAATGAAACACTAAATAGCCCCTTAGTTAACTACGAGTACGGTGTGCAAATTTAACCATACCAACTTCCGCGAGTTTTAAAAGGAAAGATAATATTGTTAAATGTGTGATATACACAGGGTTGGGCAGTATTTCGATTACATGCATTTGAAATACAAATACGTATTCTGTATTTGTATTTCAGGAAAGATAATATTGTTAAATGTGTGATATACACAGGGTTGGGCAGTATTTCATTTACATGTATTTGAAATACAAATACGTATTTTGTATTTGTATTTCAAATACTACTAGGAAAAGTATTTTGTATTTGGTATTTCATATACCGCACTCACATGTATTTAGTATTTAGTACTTCAAATACTTGAAGTTCTAAAATACATTTGCAATACGAGTAAAATACATTTTCTCAAAGATGCAATGAAATATTGATGTTATGTTCCTTATAACAGGCTGCGAAGTATGACGTTTCAGGTACGGCTAGGACAAGAGCTCGTTAATGGAATTTCATACAAATCTTGCAGGCCTAGGCCGACAAAGTACTCTTTTTTAATATCCATTACACATAAATTTGTGGCACAGGCATAATGACATTCTGCCACTATGTATATTAAAAATAAAATTTTGATTTTGTTTGTTGTTTATTTCATTTCATGTTTGAGAAAAGCACGAGACATACCTCGGCGGGAAATATGGGGTTGCCCGCCTCAGACCTATCCGGCCTCGCTACGCTCGGCCATGTATAATGTTTTCGGCCGGCAACCCCTTTCATCCCGGCCTCTGTAGTAATGTACTATTTATTAAATTGTATAATGAAGGTTTTTTTTAATATATCGGCCCCATTCGGCCGCGTATGTAACCGAGTTTTGCAACCAGGTACAAAATAAGAAAAAATTCTTTTTTCTCGTTACCAGTTACAAACTAGTAATAATATTTAGACTAAGAATAATTTTTAAATAGTTTCCATGGATGCATCTATTGCATCTTAGATGGTCTGCCATCCCGTGAGGGATAATGCGTGATATTATGTATGTATGTAATGACTATATTTTCTATTATTATTTACTAAAAAAATGTTATACTACAATCTATGTATTTAATATAGCAAAGGGTTAAATAAAGTCTGAAGACTAAAATTAATAACCATCAAAGGTATTTTCAGAAGAAGTATCAGTAAGAAGAATGTGCCGCTTAAATTATTCTTGAGTAAAATCTTGGAAATTTTCTTTTTTGGTTTTTTATTTCTTTTATTTCTTTTTTTTTGATATTTATTATAACTGGGAAAAGAAATAATACAATCTCCGTAAGTATGACCACGTTTCCTTCTACCGTCGTCAGCTTAACTGGCTCTCCATTCGTCGCCGTAGGTCCCTTAGAATCCTTTGCACCCTTTTTTCAATCCTGTTTGAGCCTTCTGCTCCAGGATATCTCAAAAGTAAATTTGTTTTTGATAACCCTCGCCCAGGCTGTCAGCTGCGTACCTCCCGTGTTCTCAAATTATCAATACCTTTCCATCGCACTAGATTCATGACTCATTCTTTCGCCATACAGGCAAGCCGGTTCTGGAATTCACTCCCTCTCAAGATCAGACAAGCCCCAAGCAAGTTTGCTTTCAAGCGAATGCTGCGTAAGCATATGCTTAAACAAGAATTCGACTAGAATCAATCCCTATAATTATAGTTAGTATGTATTTAATATGAAGTAGTATATCTATCGCATCAAAAACATAAATGTGAAAATGGCAGCCAAGTTCACCGACAAAAGAATTGAGATCTAAATGGGCGCCAAGTTCCGTAGATTAACTATCTGAAAAGTTGCCAAGTATGGCACTAGATTGTTTACAGTAAAACTAATTTACTGCGGCTTAATGCATTTTGAACTTTAACTTGGCAGTTTTCTACGCAGTATGTTATAATACGATAAAAGCTGTTGGATATTTAAGAAAACTGCCAAGTTAAAGCTCAAAATTCATTAAGCCGCAGTAAATTAGTTTTACTGTAAACAATCTAGTGCCAAACTTGGCAACTTTTCAGATAGGTAATCTACGGAACTTGGCGCCCATTTAGATCTCAATTCTTTTGTCGGTGAACTTGGCTGCCATTTTCACATTTATGTTTTTGATGGGATATCATTACTTTTTGTCAAACTTCATCCAATGGTGCTTTCCCAGAGCGAATGCACGAGTTACTATACAAAATACCCAAACCGCTATAGTTGCACCTAAAATATTTGAGGAGTTCCCTCGATTTCTCCAGGATCCTATGATCAGATTCTGATCCGATGACAATGGGTCCACCCCGGAAGTATACCGTTTCAAACAAAAAAAGAATTTTCCAAATCGGTAAATAAATGACGGAGTTCTCAGGTAACTAGCATAAATAATAATAAAACTAATAATAAAATCACTGTTTTCTGTTTTTTCCTGGTGTATACACATAATTACCAAGCTGCATGTCAAATTTCAGCTTTCTAGGTCATCTGGAAGTGGGTTAGGTTTTTGATTACTAGTCAGTCAGTCAGTCAGTCAGTGGTAAAAAATTTTGGAATATAATATCTCAATAACTATTCAACTTATATTTATGAAATTTGGGGTTCTAGTTGTTCTAAAAGATCTTAATATATGTACCAAATTTCATGTTTTTATGTTAGATATATTTGGAGTTATTGGGGGTCAAAAGTGGCTCCACACGGTTCGTGAAAATTGTGTATAATAACACACGGCTGCTGTCCGCCAGTTCCTGGGGTGAACTTGGCTGGACACGCTGCCGCGTGTCTAGATTCTTGTATGTATGTAACTTATATAAATATCTTGTATTTATGTATGTTTATTTATAGTGTTTATATTGATTTTGTCTTCGCATTTTCTTAGTAGATATTATCAAACTTTTTTCTTTGCACCTTTCATAAATCTCTGTTTAGCCCAATGGTTGGCTGGTAGAGAATGCCATTTGGCATTAAGCCCGCCATTTGTACAATAACATTTTGTGCAATAATGTTTAAATAAATAAATAATCACATTAATCACTAAATAAGGCATAAGATTTATACTTAGCTTAGCGGAGCGGAGTTGGAGCGAAACAGGTCCTACATCGAACGCAGCTCGCTGAGTGTGAGTACTGACCGGCTGCCGCGCACGAGCGGGTTCGCAGAAATCAGTAAGTAATATTGAATTAGGTATTATTTTTAATGATTTTTAATTAACAAAAACTAATCACAAAATTCCCTGAATTATTCAATGACGCATTAAATAGACTTTCCATGTTAATAGCCGATGTAAACAAATGGATTTTTTAAGGTGCGGGTTGGACCCAAGTTTGCGATTTATTCCTAAAGAACGAACATTGTTAAATCATGTTTTGAATTTTATACTAACAAACGTAAAGCTAGCGATGCATAAGTTGCATAGACCGATTTTCATCGGAAATTGTTTATATCAAAACTTTCCATTATTTCCATTTATCTTGTGTAATTTAAGAGTTGTTATAGTCACTTTTGTCTCCTTAATCATATCAGCTTGGTGGTACCATAATATTGCATTGTCATCGAACGTATGCCAAATTTCAGGTTAATCGGTTGAGTAATTGGTCTAACATTCAGTTGTAATATGTGTCCCGCACTTAACAGGGCAAGTTTTAACCTTGTTAAAGTTAGAGGCCGGTGTGTAAGAGCCGGGCCATATAGGTACTGCTGCGTTGCGTTACGTTGCGCAGCGTTTACGAATAGAATCAGGATGACGACTTGAGGTGATTCTATTCATAAACGCAACGCAACGCTGCACTGTGGCCCGACTCTTAATGAATATACTACCTATCGTCTTAATGGCTTTCTCGTAGTATTCTCCGAAGCAGGTAAACAGAGCTTTGTTTGGCATAAAAAAACGAGTCATGCACGTAGCGGGCATTCTAGTTCGTGCACATTTAGGCTAAGGTCTCACGCCCCCGCGGTCAACAGACGAACAGCAAGCAGGCGTCTCGATCAAGCAACAAACTACCTTCAGTCCAAGTACTTAAAACTATTAAATATACCTTGTTCTTGTGGCACATTCAAAGGAAGAGCTACAAAGTCGAGGTGCTTCAAACATAGAAAAATCTACCATCAGTCAATAGGCAGAAGGATTAGGACGCTGGTTTTAATAAAGTAGTTTTAATCTTGGCTCCGTGCAGACTGGTACGTTATCTCGAATGATCTACTGTCACATGATAGACTAGTAGGTCTAATGTCATGTCAAAGATATGGTTTACTCTTTTGCACCTTATTTCATTATAATGAGACAAAGAATACGTATACCTACATACCACATCTTTGGTGTCAACGGAACATTTGTGCCTAGTTAACGTTAATTAATATTTTAACTTTTTGTGCCGTCTTGTAATGAATTAGATTGATGGATGGGTGTAAGAGCAAGTTGATTATTGTAAAATTTTTTGTTTGTCTATGTTAATGCTGTCATAGTTAATGGATATTTAAATGAACAAAGCACTTTAAAAAAGCTGTGATATGAAGAATGGTAATGCAGAAGTTGACGACAAGCTCATCAAAAACTTAATGTGTGCATACGTCGTAGGGATATAATCAAAACTGAGTTTTGATCATTTTCCTATGGGATATGATCAAATCACGCACGATGATAAAAACTCTAGAAAAATCCAGTGATTTGATTAAGTGCCTGAGTCGGTTAAGAGAAATTATGAAATCGCCTAAAACAGTCAACTTGATTCGCGATTTCAACTAGTCTAGTGATTTAACAAAATCCCTTAACCACGTCATGATGAAACAAGCACGTTACGAGGGATTTGACTGAATCACTGGATTATTCCAGGGAAATGATGAAAGGGAGTAGGTAACCATTTTCCGAGAGGAACACGCTGCTTCAATATTTCAACCAAACACAAACCAGTTTTCATGTGGAGCGCGACAAAATAGATTTTTTAAACCAATCAGATCACACACAATCTCATAAATTCCTAGGAAGTTATGAAAATCCTTTACTCCCGGGGAGGTAAATTGGCTATAGCTCATCTATACGCCTGCATACGATAAGACCCTTTACGAGCAAGTGTGAGAACAATGCTTCTCGCAGAGAATCCGTATTCTTATCAGTTTTAAAGGCGTCCAATTATAAACAACGCGGTCTTTGAAACGCCGTTCTGACAGGAAGAGGAAGGTTAAGATCTACGATGCCACAGACAGACAGTTACACAGATATATCTCTTTTGCGTTCTGAAGAAAATAGCCCTATTTTAGATATTTGTGTATCGAGAAAATTTAGTCCTTATATTTTCCATATCTGGTCAATGAGTACAGGCTTTCTAAAGAAACCGTAATAAACCAAGGCAAAGTATTTAAAATTTGGTCAGAAGGTCAGATGGCAATCGCTTTCGTAAAAACTAGTGCCTATGCCAATTCTTGGGATTAGGTAGTGGACGCCGGGCGTCCTTCAAGATGCATCTTGTACAGCCCAGCATTCCCAGTACAGTCGCAACTGTAATGGAAATAACGCTATTAGGCTGATGATTATTAAAATGTATTGTTTTGCTGAAATATCTCCTGAGTAACACTTAATTACTATTAAATAACTCGGACGTTAGATAAAAACCTATTAGTACAAGGAAACAATCGGGCTACATAAGTCGTAATACTACGCTATATAATTTAATCCTGTGTTCTCTTGCGAAACTAAGGAGGTTAATTGCACTATGGAAACAAATCACTGCAAGATGATCAATTATACTCAGTAATTGCCGCGTTTATAACAATTTTCTAGTAAGTAAAGAATCTCGTAAAAGTAATCACAAAATGCTTATTACAGAAGTCTATTACGGTTCTGGAACTGAAGGTCTCTTGGGGATTCATTCGTCTAGTAATTAAAACTATAGTTTAATTACTGCATCGGTTGTACATAAACGACAATACGCCACCTAAAAAAGTGAATAAACAGAGCCCCCAAAATAGATTACGGTAACCTCTTAGATACCTATAGCCGCTGGAACGTTCATTTGTTTGGCGGGACAGCGATGGTTCTCAGAAACAGAATGACGATTCTTGTTGTTATTTTCCGTTTTCGGAGTTGCGTAGCGTTACGGAAGAACGGTGTCACATAGTAGCAATAAAAAATATCTATCTCCTATTTAAGGCCTACGTTCATCTTCAAATATTAAAAGTGTGTTCATGATTGGGGTCATAGAAGAAAACAATGAGAGATAATTATTTCAGGAGTTTTTTTTATAGATTGGACATTAATCCACATTGTTTACAAAGGAAAGGGTTCGCGGCAGGATTGCAGAAACTGGCGTGGTATCTCTCCTCAGTGTATTTGGGAATTGCAAAAATACCGATAGAAAGAATAGTGAAAGAGACAGAAAGTAGAATGTAGGATTCAGAAAACGTATGGGGTGTGTGGATCAGTTTCTCTTTACGCGTAATAGAAAAATGCCTGGCAAAAAACCAGAAGGTGTTTGTGCGTTTGTCAATAGAGAAAGCCTATGATAGTGTTGAGGTGGAGGAATAATTTGTGGTCAACAGTCAACACTGCATACGCTATATGTATGGAATGGAATAAGCAACCAATTGGTCCAGGCATTAAAATCCCTCAAGCACTTGAACTCTGTGCTTGGGGAAGGATCCTACCATTGATCCTTACCTACCCAGACCGGTTTAGCATCCAACGAGGCAGGGTTATGTGGCCTCACCGTGGTGTCTGTGTGGTTTAACTTATTTATGAACAGTTGTTTTGTTTGACACCATTGAAAGAGAGTGAATGTGGATTAAGAATGGGCGAGTTACTCATAAAATGCCTCGTATAACGCTGATGACCAGGTGTTAAGAGTTAAGTTAAGATGATAAACTTGCATGAAAGACTCATTGAAGCGGAAGGGAATGAAAATGAATGTCAGTAACACACAAACACAAACAAAGCTGATGGTGTTTGATAAAGTAGAATCTGACTACCAATCAGAATGTGATGAAAGAATGGAGCATGTGAGTTAATTTAGGTACTTGGGTTTTTTAATTACAAATGCTGGAAAGTGTGATGGTGATATTGAAAGAAGAGTAAAAGTGGGAAATCAGATGAATAGGAAAAGTATGAGAGTAGACTGAATGCGGTAGAACTAAAGGCGATAAGAAGCATGTGTGGTGTAGTGTAAGGTACGTTTGTGTGATCAAATAAAAAATAGTGTTATTAGAAAAAGATGCGGAATAGATGACAACGAGGATTGGAAAAGGTATGCTTCGGTGGTTTGCAGCCTGACTGAGAGGATTCACGTTCAGGAGATGTATGGAGGGTTGGAAGGGGGTGACCTAGGCGAGGGTATCTTGATCATATTTCTACGATACTAATAAAGCCAAGTCAGAAGTACTCGCAAGCGACGAACATGTGTGAGGAGAAGTATGGATATATTATGTTTGAAGCAAAAGAAGCATGTAAAGACCCCAGTAGGAAAAGTAGTACGAGTGATCCCTTGGGGTAAGATGATCCTTTGTGATTATGTGCAAACCACTAACGACATCTAGTTGATTTCTATGCATGACAAGACATAGCTCCGTCATCCCTTCTCGCTACGAGTCAAATTGTAACGCGCCGCCGAGCATACTCATCGATTTTTACGAGATAAAATATAAATTGTGTCCGGCTATGTAAAGAAGGTTGACTTTAAGCTTATATTACTTTTTTTAAGGACTGTTATTGCAATGACTGTTGTGTTTGCGGCTTTCCAATATGCTAATTTTAGGTTTGGGCAACGTTAACATAGCCAGGTGTTTGTTGGTTATGTTGGCAAACATTGAATAAAATCTTGCACTTGGGGCAAGATGATCCCATTCTATGTACAATATGATCCTGGGATCATCTTTGTATCTTGATAGTTTATACAAACTGTCCTATATATTTTATTAAATTTTATGTCTCTATTCTATCTGACAGACAGGTGGTTATTGAAATATTGAAATTTATGTGGTCATGTGCAGCACAGCACCCTCAAAAGGCGTTATATACTTATAGGTTCAGTTCGTTATTATTTTTTATATGGTAAATAATCTTTTCTTTGTAGTTAGGAACAGTTTGTTCCCTTAATTATTCAGGAAGAATAACAGTATTTTTTAATTGATCTCATTATGATTATTGTAAGTGGTACAATTTAATCAGTACTTAGATGGTCGGTTTATTTTGGTTTTTATTTTTGTGGCAATAAAACTCGTCTGACTGTTGATTTTGTTTAGTTTATTGACAAAGGGTCTACATTATCAGATTATTCTAGATGACGGTGTTGAAGATTTTTGCATATTTTTTAGGGTTCCGTAAAAAAGGGTAAAACGGCACCCTATTACTAAGACTCCACTGACCGTCCGTCTGTCTGTCCATCTGTCTCCAGGCTGTATCTCATGAACCGTTATAGTTACACAGTTCAAATATTCACAGATGATGTATTAACGTTGCCGCTATACGAAAAATACGACAAAACAGAATAAAAATAAATATTTAAGGAGGCTCCCATACAAGCAAATGGGTTTTTTCATGCCGTTTTTATAGATTATGGTATGGAACCCTTCGTGCGCGAGTCCGACTCGCACTTGCTGGTTTTTTATTACATATTATTCTTAAAATATTTGGGTTACTCAGAATAGGGGTAAGACGATCATAGGAAATCATTTTACCCTACCATGGGGATCATCTTATACACAGGGGTGTACAAAATGATTACTTCGGTAGAGTTTTAAAAAATAAAAAATAACAAAATGAAACCTAAATTAATTGATTGTTATGAGTATGAGAATAGCTAGGTAGATAAATTTACTAGTAGTTGGCGCCTACATTTTTGGCTTGCAAGGGAGAACATTCAATTTACGTGCATTCTTGCCTAAGGGGATCATCTCGTACTACTTTCCCCTACTGGGGTCTTTACATCCTTCTTTTGCTTCAAACACATCCATACTTCTCCTCACACATGTTCGTCGCTTTCCCCTATTTGTCATTCTCTGGTCTCTGCCTACCCCAATGGGATACGGGCGTGAGTTTATGCATGTATGTTAAATCCAACAAACAGATTACTGTGAGTACTGTGACATTTAAAAAAAAAACATGCGGCAGCTCTTAAGTAGTTAGTAGTTATGAGCCCATATTCATACGGTTGTCTCCTCGTTAACGAGACAGAATAACAATAGGTAAAAGTTTATCGGCCAATTCATTCACAAGTGAGTAAACAGGAATGTAGCACGAGTTATAACCGAAACAATTATTTCTGGGGAATTGTCCAACATAAATGTTTACAAAATTTTAATTGAAAATGAGCGATTTGACGTCATACTCCGAGAAATCCCCGATTTCCGGCCGCCAAGACTACACAAGGTAAGTTGGTGACTGATAGTTTTTTTTTATTTCCAAGAAGCATTAAGCTGCGGTTTGCAGGGGTAACTACTCATTGTGGTCAATCTGATAAGTAAAATATGCACATAAACTATTATTTAAGAATAATCTTTAACGTCTATTAAAAAAAAGCCTTTATTTCATGCAATGGTATAAATATTTTTACACCACTTCGTTCTTATTTATTTACAATTTATTTTTTTAAATTATTAATAATATTTAATAAAAGATTCCTCAAACTATGTATGCTCAATAATGTAACATTTCTATATTAATAATTTCGTGCAGGGGTACGGTAGACCCGAACGAGACCTGTCTCAAATTGAAGAACGTATAAAAATAACGATTTTCGAGTTGAACATATGTATCCGCAAAATTCGGATTGTCGCGTATTTTGCATTTAAAAGTGTTAATTTGATGACAAAACGTCGGCCATATTGCCCACAGACTATATTGCTATATTAAATTTGTTGGTTGACAGTGTCGGCTACGTTCGAAAATCGTGAACTATTTTTGCGTCCGGTATGTTGGCCAGGTTGCTGGGCTGCGTTCTGGGTGATGGGCCATCATCGCCCATTGTGTGGATTCGGCTAGCCGCGTCTGCAGCGTTTTGTTTTTGTAGTTTTCAAGCGTTCTATACACCTATCAGCCTAGCTAGCACGATAACTTATACCGTCACGTTATATGGGCGAAATGTATTAAAACGTCACATAAAACGTAACGGTATAATCTATCGTGCTAGCTAGACTGATTGTCACAACAACCGCCTTCAAAGCGAATGTATGGGGCCTGTTACATGGATGCATATCACGATAAGTATCACGTGAATATTAAAGCAGAATCCATACAAATTTGAAAACTGCGATAATATGGACACCCCAGTATTGTGATAATATTAATCGTGTAAAGGACACCACTTGAATGTTTGCTGAGTCTGTCCGCCATCTTAAAGCTGCGTCTCTATTTTGTTTGTGACAAACTACTAGGTGACTTATGGCTTTTAAACGTCTAGCAAAATTCTATCCCTATCTCGCTCTATCTTATAACTTAGTGGTACTGGGGGACTACTCCGAAATTCGAAATCCGAACTTCGTATGGTGCCGTCCCTTTCACTCATATAGTCTATGACAGGAGAGTGAAAGGGACGGCACCATACGAAGTTAGGATTTTGAATTTCGGAGTAGACCCTCAGCTCATGCCGTTCGCCGCGCTCGGACGTTAGAGGCGCTACTGCGAACCGAAAACGAAGTATCTGCCTCTCTCGCACATGTATATTCGAACGACAGAGAGGAAGATAGTTCGTTTTTGCTTCGCGGTAGGCCCTCAGGCGTCAACTTTAAAACGAATAGGGTATTTTACTATAAGAGAAATACAATTCAAAATGTAATAAAAACCAGCAAAGTGCGTCGGAGTCGCACACTGAGGGTTCCGTACAACTAAAAAACAAATGTGATTTATCAATATATTGATATTTTTGGTAAAATATACTTCATAATAAACATTATCACTTAATTTCAAGTTCATAGGTCGATGGGAAGCTAAAAAGTTATATGTGTGACAGACAACACACGGAATGTTCTTTGACTTTCTTCGACCGTCCGCCACGCTCGGACTAAGGTGCTACCAACCGAAAACTAAATATATATGCCTCTCTGTCGCACTTGCATATTCGAGCGCGGAGAGGGCAATACTTCGTTTTCAGATCGTGGTAGGCCCTCTGGTCTGACGGCTCCTATTCCTGGATGGTGCGCGTATCGGAATGTGAAATACCTTTGGCAAAACGGAACAAGTTGTTAAATAGCTTCCATTAATTGGAGAAAATATTACCAACTGTTATTATTATCACGTGAAACACTGAATATTGAAGCAACATCCATAGGGGCCTGTTACATGGTTATTATTATCACGCGATATACTCATATCAGGATCCGTATCACGTGCAATGAATATTGACAATATTAACACACAAATAGAATTTGGCGGAGAATAGAGAGCTGCTATCGCGAAACAAAAACGAACGAACATCGTGTATTTCCCTCTGTGTCACTCGAATTTGCAAGTGCGACAGAGAGGGAGATATACGAACTTCATTTGTTTTTCGCGTTAGCAGCTCTGACTTCGCACCAAAAATACTGACTGGCACATCAATATTTAACAATGCACATCTGAATTGAATTTTAATGAACGATTAGTATTTTAGCTATACAAATCAGTACTGATTACGGTCTCAATTTTTTTATGTGCCTTTAAATACTACCCTTATAAAAATGCTTAGGATTAACTTGCAAAGATACTAGCCTTTGCCCGTGACGTCGTTTGCGTAATCTTTTACTCCCAATTCCATATAATTCCATTCCATACTTTTATTCCCAATCCAGACTACAGACTATATTTCTTTACGATTCGAAGTTTAACACACAAATAGAATTTGGCGGAGAATAGAGAGCTGCTATCGCGAAACAAAAACGAACGAACATCGTGTATTTCCCTCTGTGTCGCTCGAATTTGCAAGTGCGACAGAGAGGGAGATACACGAACTTCATTTGTTTTTCGCGTTAGCAGCTCTGACTTCGCACCAAAAATACTGACTGGCACATCAATATTTAACAATGCACATCTGAATTGAATTTTAATGAACGATTAGTATTTTAGCTATACAAATCAGTACTGATTACGGTGTCAATTTTTTTATGTGCCTTTAAATACTACCCTTATAAAAATGCTTAGGATTAACTTGCAAAGATACTAGCCTTTGCCCGTGACGTCGTTTGCGTAATCTTTTACTCCCAATTCCATATAATTCCATTCCATACTTTTATTCCCAATCCAGACTACAGACTATATTTCTTTACGATTCGAAGTTTCATCATAATCCGTTGTTGTAATGTTTTTATTTTATACATTTTTGTACACTATTTCTTTCGTCGTTTGCATAACTTTCACGAATAAATGTTTTGTTTATTTCTTTCTTATTTATTTCACCCGAGCGAAGCCGGGCTTTCATCTAGTAAGGAAATAAACAGTTTAATTTTTTTTTATTATATATGTATTTTTATTTTTTATTTCTCTCTAAATCTTAAGAACTAAGTTGTTACTACTCTAAATTTGCATGAACCCCTAGACGGGTGTAGGCCTCCCCCAAAAGGTTCCATCTCTGTCTATCTTGGGCTATTTGTGGCCAGGAGGAACCAGCATTTCCAATAATATCGTCTTCCCACCTCGTGAGGGGGCTTCCTTTGCGGCGTGTACCTTTTGGACCCTTCCACGATGTAACTTTTTTAACAATCTGAACGGTTGAATTTTTTGTATACTATGTCAAAATCAATCTTGAAAAAAGGCTGTTTTCAAGTTAAAATTCACTACTCCTTCTAAACTACAAGTGATATTTACATGCTACTTTCGAAAAAAGATTGGTAATTGATTTATCTAATATGTGAACGTTTAAAATTTCGATACGATCATCCGTTTTGATACTATGAATTTTTATTCGAAATGTCGCGAAAAGGTACATGCGCTCAGCCTAGCGCCAACCTTCGAGCGGGAAGGCTGTGTCGCTTGTTGTCACGATCTGATTATTTACAATAAAATGAAATAGTGTAAGATGCGACTGGAGTTCTAACTATCTTTACCGCTACCATCTTCTTCATAGCGCGAAGTAACAATACTGCCTGGGATCGATAAAATTAATTTACTAGAATAAATCTTCGGAATGAACATATTGGACACATGCTAATGTTTCATGCCGCGGTGTTAAGTTGCGTTTTATTACCGGCCAAGTGCGTGTCGGGCCACGTGCAATGTAGGGTTCCGTAGTCGGCCACCCGCACCCGTTACATTATGTGGAGTTAACGGTTCACCAACTTATGTTATGTATATAACGTACTGGCACCAATTATCGACACTTTAAGGAAGTCATGCAGTTTTATCAGAAATAAAAAATATGTGTTTAAACCTACAACAATAATTACGAATGAATACATTTAAATATATCTTTAGTAATTGATATATTGGCTTTTATTAGCCGTAGAGACACAGATTTACATAAAAAGTTGGAATATCTACAAATATTTGAAATCTCCAGTTATCGACACCCATTAATCGACATCCCCAATAATCGACACCCAGTAATCGACATCTCCAATAATCGACATCCCCAATAATCGACACCCAACTATCGACACTTGGTTAGTGCAAGGATTTGGGTAAGATATGTATTTTATATTTAGGTGGTTAAGCAATTATGCATTAAAAAAATGACTTGCCCCACTAGGAAATTAAACGAACCAAATAGGATGGTTTCAATAATAATAATACCAATCGGAAGCGTAAATGAAAAAAATATTGACTTTATTAACTTGGTATCTTAAAATAAAGGAACTCCGTAAAATTGTCGGTTTAAATTTCATAATTGATTCAACTCTTTAGTGAGACAAGGATTAAAAAACCGGCCAAGTGCGAGTCGCACTCGCGCTCGAACGGTTACTTACCATTATTTATAAAACGGCAAAAAATCACGTTTGCTGTATGGGAGCCCCTTTAAATATTTATTTTATTCTGTTTTTAGTGGTTGTTGTTATAGCGGCAACAGAAATACATCATCTGAGAAAATTTCAACTGTCTAATTATTACGGTTCAAGAGATACAGCCTGATGACAGACGGACAGACAGACGGACGGACAACGGAGTCTTAGTGATAGGGTCCCGTTTTACCCTTTGGATACGGAACCATAAAAAGGCTATGAGTGCAGTATTACTTATTTGTATAAACAAATTAATGTCTCCATAGATCAAACCTCCTATCTTCAATATATAAGACACTTTCTCTTCATGTAACACAGTCGAGGACACCCTGTATATGCATCGGCGGAAATGGCAATCCGTGGATTCCTATCTATATCTCTATTTAGTTTCGCTACGTCCGACAAATGCTATTTTTTCACGAATTACTTTATTCGCGGTCCATTAAAATCATTATTACCAACATCTGTCGATAATTGGAGAATAGTTATTTAGCGGGTATAGTAATCGACACTCTCCATTTCAACAAAAATAAGATAACCTCCGTTCGTTCAATTCCAATAATATTTGAAGAATATTTATAGCAATCCATAAAATAAACTATAAATAAAATATATTTCATAGTAATAAAGTAATCGTCAAACGTTTACGCTCACTCTCTTAACGGTTTCCTTAAGAATACTGTATTATTCCCAAGAAGCACTGCCACATCATCATAATTATTTCGCTGGCTTTAAAGAAAACGGCCGATGCTTATGATATTGTAGGTACTGGATGAAAGTAGAATATACACTGTCTAGTGTCTATGGTCCAGTTGTTGGCAAATTTAAAAAAATGTTGCTTGTCCTTATTTTCAACTATTACAGAAAAAAAGTGTCGATTACTGGCGTGCGTCGATTATTGGTGCCATCACGTTAGTATATTAGTTACAACTAATCTCATTACACTTGAGCAGCCATGGAAATGGTACGAAAATTTGTTTTTTCATGTACGTTTATTAATTTCGGCTAGGTAACTAGTTATTAATCACTACTTAACTGTTACTTTTAAATCCATTATATATATACTACCATGAATTTTTGCACATAACTGGTAGCAACCGTTTAGCTGGCAGAGAGGACTTGATTCCAACAAAAATTAGCGCTTTAAAGTTAAATATCACGCAAACTATTGAATCACAACAGAAAACCCATAATACATAAACGAGTTATCCAACGAAACTATTCCCGAAGGGTTTTAACTTTTAAAACCTAACATACTGCATAGAAAACTGCCAAGTTAAGACTCAAAATGCATTGAGCCGCAATAAATTAGTTTTACTGTAAACAATCTATTGCCACACCACTTAGCCCCTTTTTAGATAATCTACGGAACTTATAAATAAATAAAATAAATAAATATTGGAGTCCCAAACTAAGCAAAGCTTGTACCTACTATGGGTACTAGACGACGATATACAAAATTATATAGATAAATACATACTTAAATACATAGAAATATCCAAGACCCAAGAACAAATATCCGTGCTAAATGCACAAATAATGCCCTGGCCGGGATTCTAACCCGGGACCTCTAGCTTCGGAGGCAGTGTCACTACCAACTACAGTAGTCGGCGGTTAAGAAGTCAATCCTGACACCTGTCATTTCCATAAAGTTTATAACCTAAAAGTCACTTTGAGGTTATAAACTGTATGGGAATGACAGGTATCAGGATTGACTTCTTAATCGCCGACCACTATAGGCTAATAAAGACGGAAAATAACAATAAAACTCTTATTTTATGACATACGTGACAATGTTTGAATACTGAGCTAGACGTAAAACCCAAGAGTTTTGTTTAAAGAACTGCATCTTTATTATATATAGAAGTCGCCTGTTTCAAAAATACTTTGAATAACTGAAGTCACGGAATAACATGACGGACAATGAAAACAAAATACACCTTTTCAAGATTTTAAGTATTTCAAAACGTTACATAAATACCGGAACAGTTGTATTTATTGATTATTCTCGTGAAATGAATAGGAGTATTGAAAATTACTTCACAAGAATAATTAAATACATAATATGTATGAAGGATGCATTGATCGAATTCATTACAGCAAATAAACCTATCGAAATTTTCACGTATAATCCTAGAACCAGCTAAAGGAAGTAATACCTTTTAAATTATTATTGGTAAACTAGTTTAAAATTAATTAACAATAAATCTCTAAATGGATGAAGCTAAAAAAAGTAGACGTAGATGTATGATGTTATTTGCTTTGATTTCCGGTACCCAAAGGTTGTCTGGTAGAGATCGCTCTTTAGCGATAAGACCGCCTTTTGTTTGCCTCTACTTATTGTTATTACGTATTGTACTGTGTCCTTTAATTGAGGTGTGTAATAAAGAGTATTGTATTGTATTGTATGAATTTAATAACCGGCCAAGTGCGAGTCGGACTCACGCACGAAGGGTTCCGTACCATTATCGAAGTATAAAAACGGCAAAGAGTCCGACTCGCACTTGGCTGGTTTTTAACATGTGTTGTTGGTAACAGAAATATATCATCTGTGAAAATTTCAACTGTCTAACTATCTCGGTTCTTGAGATACAGCCTGGTGACAGACAGACGGACGGACAGACAGCGAGTCTTAATAATTAATAGGGCCACTTTTTACCCTTTGGGTACGGAACCCTAATAAGCGCTGAAAGGATTTATTAATGTACATCATCTTGTTTTTTTTTTTTAATTTTAAATTTAAAACTTCATACTTATACTCATTTATAAATAATATTACAGAAATATTACATGTCAGATATTAAAATAATGATTATTAATGTACATCATCTTGTTTTCTTTTTTTAATTTTAAATTTAAAACTTCATACTTATACTCATTTATAAATAATATTACAGAAATATTACATGTCAGATATTAGTCAATCACAATAGTTTGGAAATTAAAGGGGGGGGCACACTTTTTACGACTTTGACAGCTAATATCTCGCCAACGGTTGACTTAAATGGAAAAGTTTCTTAAAAAGCAATATATCATTTTTGAAGGCCTATCCATGATACCTAACACGCCTATATGCATTTAAAAATAATTCTTCATCCCCCTGTTACATGTATGGGTACCATAGTAGTATAAAACAAATACCAGTATGTTTCTCCAGAAATGAAAATACTAATACGGGTCTTCTTCTTGAAAATGTACAGCTAATAATTGAATTAATATATATTTCCCATTTTGTGACAACATACGGTAGTTAAGTAGAGGTACTTTGGAATGAGTATATTGTTTTTTTCAGTAAGTAGGTACTCTATATTTCATTAATTTACAACCAAGTATCTTCACTAATATTACATATCTATAATTATAATGCAAACGTATAATACATACAAAAACAAACTGCGTACCGTACTTAATCTATCACTTTAGTATTTACACTCAAGAGCAAACAAATCGAGTACATACACTTTGTATGGATATTCGATTCAAACGGAATCCGTTTTATTTGGATTTAATCCTCTTAAATCAAAAATGCAAGAACGATTATTAGCAATCAGCGACTCGATGCTACCTCATAATCAGCATTGACTGCCGCGCTATAATCTCGTGGTGCCAAGATCCATTACCGGGAAGGTCATAACTTTAGATCCAAATTTCCCCTAATCAAAAATGTTTTTTTTATTTTTTTATTTAAAATTTAGTGCAGATGTTCTAGGAGAGCTTTAAATGTTTTGCTCCTCTTACATGCCACACCCTGTTTATTCAACACGACTTTCCATGAAAATCACCCGGTGGCCTATTGGCTATGTGCACGTCTGAAATGTCAAACGTCAAAGGTCCCGAGACAATGTCAAAACTCAGAGATGTCAAATAATGACACATGAATATTTTATTTACTTTAGTAAACGAGAAAGACCCCGTATTGGAAATTTTACTGAAATAAATAAGAGAATAAATAAATACATACAAACGAAACGAATCGTAGGAAACCGTTAAGAAACCAATAGAAAACGTGAAAGTAAATTTGACAGTGGTCCCCGGTAAGTACACATTTCTGCCATGGTGTGCGCTACGATCGCCTAGCTTACCCCCACCACCTACTTCGCACATAGCCAATATTTAAGACATGATCGTTTAAGGCTTGTAATAATAAAAACTTGTGTCACGTGACTCCTTTGGTTGAACGCTCCACCTACCAAGTTAGTAAACCATGATAATCAATTTGTTCAGTTTCTTTTTTATGTACGCTAGGTATTCGCGCCGCCGTTAATCACAATTTGTCATCATGATCTAAATTAAGAGACGTATGGGTTGGTCGATTAGATACTTACATTTCGCTTCGTAGTGTGATATCGATGTTGATGTTTTACGAGCTCTTTCTGAGGCATTTGCTCAGCGCAGATGGAAACCAACGCGCCTAACACACAGGTATCCAATTAAAACGTGAAATGTAAGTATCTCACAGACCCCCTATATGCTTATGGTTACGATATTTTGCGGCTTATGTAAATCAAATAGATCGTTTTAAGGTTGTCGTGGTTATTACACAATGTTTAATGAAGTTAATAGTTTTTTACAAGTATAAAATTAATTATGTAGTATGTAAACTTTTTACGACCACTTCTAAAAGCGCGAGAGTTTGACGTGTGAAAAGTTACGTGGTGGGGATAAGTAAAACGATCGAAGCGCATGCCGTGACAGAAATGTGTAACGTCAGCGGTCACCTGTCAAAATTACTAGGACATCATCTCCTACAGTACCTTTGTATTTTAAAATGGAAAATAATTGTTGTTGTGGTGTAAACCAGGAAAAAACATTGTACATTCTATATTTTTCCTACAGTAGCTTACATATAAATCAAATGAAAGAAGTAAGATCTAAGTTTGCTTTTTCACTTTCAAAGTTACGAAAGTGTGTGCGAAGCAAAAGGATGATGTATTGAAACAATAAAATTGTATTGCTCATCGAAATAATAAAAAAATCAATGGCTTCTTTCACTGACTCAATACAATTAAAATTAAATGGATATTGTATGTATATATAAGTATAATGCAGAATTTTGCATTGAAAACATAATACGTAATCAGGTGCATTCCACGATATTTTGTCTTCACCGACTTTCAAGAAAGGAGATGGTTCTATTTTCGTGTCTATGTATTTTTTTGCATATAACATATATGAAAAAAATATACATAGAGATAGTCCTATTTAAATTTAGTCAAAATCTGATGATTGAAACCATGAGAAATCGATGGAACGCCTCTAATATTATAGGTACACATATTGCGATTTCAGTATTTTTCAGATAAAATATGTTTATTTCCTGAAAAAATATTTTTAGAGTTCCGTAGTAACCTAGGAACCCTTATAGTATCGCCATGTCCATCCGTCTGTCCGTCTGTCCGCGGCCTAGCTCAGTAACAATTACTTCTACATAGGAAGCTGTAGGTAATTAGTAAGGGTATACATACTCGTACATATCAATCACAACAATAAAACGGTAAAATAACATTAATAACATTTTTTTTTAAACGATGGGTGTCCCTTACCCTTATAGTGGCAATTCATTTTTTTTTTCAAAACCCAATATGTTTTGTATCGTGAGATAGCTTGTTAAAAAGCATATGAGCTTTGAATTATGAGCCGATCCTGCGCCACCCGCATCCAGTGGACTCCTGCGACCATTACCAGGTAATCAGTCCACCTTGTAGGGGGCCTACCCACGCTGCGCCTTCCAGTACGTGGTCGCCACTCGAGAACCTTTCCGCCCCAACGGCCATCGATTCTGCGTGCAATGTGCCCCGCCCACTCTCGCTTAAGTTTAGCGATTCGGAGGGCTATGTCGGTCACTTTGGTTCTACTACGGATGGCCTCATTTCTGATGCGGTCTCGCAGAGATACTCCTAGAATAGCCCTCTCCATTGCTCTTTGGATGACTTTGAGCCTTCTTATGAGGCCCATAGTAAGCGACCGCGTTTCAGTGCCATATGTCATAACTGGCAACAAACACTGGTCAAAGACTTTCGTCTCGAGACACTGCGGCATATTGGACGAAAAGATGTGCCGTAGCTTCCCGAACACTGCCCAGCCGCCGAGTCGATAAGACTCTATAGGGTGACGCCACTAGTGTTGGACACTTTAAGCTGACAAGCATAAGTAATGGACACTTAGACACTTAAAATTGATTGTTGTATAAAAAATGAATAACTCTTATTTTCTTTTAAATAAGAGTCAATGTACATCATTGGTCCTTGTCCATGACTGGTGCTATCACCCTACACCTCTGTATTATTGGATGCGGAGACAATACATGCCCCGTTATGTACCTATATGTGCCTAGGTATTAGTCTGTTGTTCATTACCACTCTTGATGTCTTGTCAAAATGTTATATTGTATTAATTGTCGTATGACTATGACTTGTAAAAGAGTCCTTGGGGTCTCGCCGGCAATCGAAATATTGATCAGGGGTGTGCAATGTTTTCTATAACGTTTTTCGTTTATTTAAATATCACTCGTTGTTATAAAATATAATATAATCTGGCATAAACTACCAGATTGATATGATAGGAAAAATAATGAAAAAGTTAACATTTGTCGAATAAATCGCAGTATACGAGTATCAGACGTAACATCATGCGAAACGTTACATTAGGTCAAAAGACGTACGAGTATATTTGTTTGTTTTTCTGCTATCCTTCAAAAACTCTGAACATGCCACTACCTATAAATACATTTAAATAGTATCGAAATCGGTACATCACTACGTATAAAAATCTTTGTACAATTGTTGGCCAATCACGTACAGGTAAATTACTTTCGAGACGTTTTTGCATCGGTAGTTGTGACCTCTGTAGCCAGCCTGACACACACGTTGTCGTGTGCCTGTATACGTCAACGTGTACGTGTATCCCTGTATACATATATACAAATACTACTACAGATTCAAAAACGTCTCGAAAGTAATTTACCTGTAAATACTGTGTAATACTATGAAATTTTGATTATAATTATTTGAAACAAGAAATGGTAATATTATCGATTAAAAGTCTAAAATAGAGTGATTAATATAAAGTACTAAATACTATCATTGGCCTATAAATTAATCTTTCATTTAAACTATGGGTGCAACTTTGGTCTACCCGTTTCTACGTTATCGGGGGACTTTTCTCGCCAACTATATTAACCAAAAAGTAATGGTAATTAATATATAAAAATACTTATCTCGCAGCCCCAATAGAACAAAAGTAGGAAAAAAAAACAAAATTAAAATACTTGCTCCTTAAGATTTTCATAGCAAACTACACTCGAGGTTGTAGTCGGTTTTTTTCAAGTTTTTGTACCTGTTGAGTTTGTAAACTACCAACTACATTTTATATTAAATTTGTTTTTGACATTTACATGGAAGAAGCAAATGATTGGAGGAGGGCCAACATTACTCTAGCTTATCCTACTAGGGTTTTGAATGATATTTTAAGCAAAATTTTTAGTTTCGTGAAAGAACTAAGAAGGTACAATTAATGAGATCTTCATACTCGTACCGACACTGATCCTTTTTTCGTGTATCTGGCCACTTAGGGAATTGGAACTTTATACAATTACAGGATTTTTATAATCGACATTGTTTAATTGTTAAGGATCTTTTCTACTTTAGGAATGTTAAGTAATGCCTTAGACCGAGGCATAACGGAAATAATTTCTTTAATACGTATATTTTGTTACGATCCTTTTCTGTGTCTGTTTCTGTGTTAATGTAGATTGTTGAGTGTGCTAGGCAAGGCGATAAATTACCCTATCAATAGTACGAACTCGCTTTCAACCTTGCCAAGCATATGTAACGCGTCAGAAGAAATTCGCATAAAAGATAAATACATAATACCTACGTATCGTATCTCGAACCATATTGACCTCCCGATAGAAAACTTACGGAACCAACAGTCTGAACTGAAGAACAATTCATATTAGGTACATTATAACACTTAACCGGGCGTAACAATGCAATCTCAAGGCTCTACACATACATACACTACATACAGTCATTAACTATTATTATCGTTCTATTAGAAGTGACATTTTATGACATTGTTCAAATTCTAAATTCGCTTTGTTATTTTAATCTACTAAGGCACTTGTTTCCGTTTGTTAATTTGTAATTACAAAGTCTAGGACAAAACGGACAAGCCAACTATTTCTTGTAATAAACTGACCTCTCTATTAGCCATTAGTATTCCAGATCGGAGATGAAGATGCTGGTTGGTTTATTTGGTTGCCTGTGGTGTCCAAAATTCTTACATTTCCAATATTAAATAGCACGGCTTGGAGAAACCGATGTATCCGATGGACATTAATTAAGTTAGCGCATATTGGTCACCAAAGGGCCAATCTCAGTCTTTTTTTTCCTATTATATTCTTGACCAAGTGATACGGGTGCCGAAAAAAACTACCGACACCCAGTGGCGAATCAGGTCTGTGGTTGCGCCATGAACCGCACTTCGGCTTCCTCGTTCTCTGCGGTCCCACCATAGCCGTTACTGTGGAACGGCCCCACAAAGTTCGCAGAGGGTAGGGAGAGTGGCGCACCGCAATACCATCACGTGTCTACCCCTGCGATCCCCCTCAGCCACAGAAGATAGGGAGAGCTCTTCTTCTGCCGTTCCACCACAACGCATCCTCAACCGCCTAGGTAAGCCCGCTAGGAGCGCTTTCCTCGGGCCAGTTAGCAGCTCAGACAGGCCGGCCCTGGATGCCTCTTAGCTTCACCGTGGATGAGAAGTCCAGTTACTAAACCCCCCACCCCGACAAGGTGCCCACCTTGCCCTCGCGGAGGATCCAACAGTTGACCTGGGCCGACATTGCTTAACCTCGCATACAGCACGTGGTACGCCGCTGGGCACCAGTGCAATTTATTCAACCAATATAGCACATAAACAGGCCGTCGATCACATAGCTCGTCCCAGAGAATGCACTCGCTACGATGTGGCTATTCCGCAACATACAATTACGACTAGACCAATAATAATTTTTAAGAAAAAAAAACCGACTTCAATGGGGGAAGCCGGTAAAACATTATTATACTTAGATGGTGCACTCTTAGATAGATATACAATAAAAAATAGCTATAATGTATGTTTATAATGGTAGAAGACTAAGTACCCTCAATTCCTCATGGAATCATGAAAAAACCTTGCTTGCTTGACAAACAAAACGAAGAGAACAAATCGCCAAACGTGAACTACGCGTCGTTTAAGAGTTCCGTTCTGATCATCATCAGCAGTTCCACTTCATCAAATGTCACTTTTATGAATGAAAATGCTTGATTAGTTCATGAAAATACTAAAATCACTATTTGTGTGCCTTTCACCATTGAGGAGTTCCCTCGATTCCTAATGGATCCCATCATCAGAACTCGAGCATAACAATAATCAATCGTGAAAATAGAACTTGCTAAACAAACACAGCTAGAAGGACAAATCGCCAAACGTGAACTTTTCGTCGTTGAAGAGTTCTGTTCTGATCATCATCAGCAGTTCCACTTCATCAAATTTTACATTTTTGTATGAAAATGCTCGATTTGTTGATAAAAACACAAAAATCACTATATGTTTGCCTTTAAGATTTGAGGATTTCCCTCAATTCCTCATGGATCCCATCATCAGAAATTAAGCATGACAAAAATTAATCGTGAAAATAGAACTTGCTTAACAAACACAGCTAGGAGGACAAATCGCCAAATGCGAACTTTTTGTCGTTGAAGAGTTCTGTTCTGATCATCATCAGCAGTTCCACTTCATCCAATGTCACCTTTTTGGATGAAAATGCTTGACTTGTTGATAAAAACACAAAAATTACTATATGTTTGCCTTGAAGATTTGAGGAGTTCCCTCAATTTCTCATGGATCCCATCATCAGAACTGCGTTTTGACAAAAACGGGACCAACTTGGATATATATTCTTACAATCAAAAAAAGAATTTTCCAAATCGGTTAAGAAATGACGGAGTTATGGACTAACAAACATTAAAAAAAAAACATACAACCGAATTAATAACCTCCTCTTTTGAAATTTTGAAGTCGGTTAAAAATAGATGAAAAACGATCTGTTGACATTTCCCTTTTATATTGAATCTTGGTTCAATATACAAAGAACGAAGTCTAGTGACTAATAAGTAGCCTTGTGATCGATTCAAATATTTCGACTGTAAGATAATAAATAGTGTTGGATCCTTTATTACCCGCTGAAAATAAGGAAAATATTGAGGTACCTATCTCTATGTAAACTTTATGGGGTTACTTTTAAAAAATAGGGGCTAGATTGGTCTTTTTTAACATACAACAAAATTGGCCATTGGCTATGTAGTAGCTACTAGTGGCTCTGTGAGCTGAAGATCTCGTGGTTTTTTTTTTCAAATGAAAAATAATCTAAAGTTAACTTGAATAAAAACATCTAGAAATTTATTCAATCTACTTACAAAAATCACGAGAATCGGTTGAGAAATGCGACCTGTAGAATAGAACAGCGAGAAATATGGACATCCACCAGCCGGATATACGAAAGCATTTTTGGCGAAGCTGAAATGAAGATCTTCTTTACACTTGGTCCAATATGTTCACTGCCTCTTGCCATGCGTAAATAAATAATAAATCTACCAAGTGCGTGTCGCATTAAGAGGGTACGAACGAAAAGTTGGTGTTTTAGCAAACTTTACGTTTTTTCAAAGGCCATATTTTTGTTCAAATGCTTACATTGTTAACGTAAACTACTGTTTTGTATAGATAAACTCTTATTCTAGACCATAGCAATGCTATAATTCTCTTTCTATAAACGGTTATTTAAAACAACCAGGTTTTTGTCGACGTGTTTTCCAAAAACACGCGTCGGAGCTATCTTTCAGCTAGGATATTTCCCTTTTAAACTTACAAAAATGTTCTAATGTCTACTTTTTTCAATAGGATATATAGTCTTTTAGTACATAGCAATCGCAATAGTTCTAAAATATCCGTTTTTACTATTAAAAAAAATTAGTACAGAATGTCTAATTTGGCTTGATTAAACATTTTTTTTCTCACGTATTTGATGATGTTATCGAAGTAAAATATTTTATTATAAAACTGCAGGAATTGTTTTATTTTGTGTATTTTTTTCAACGCTCATAGATTAGCCATTTAATTTAGTCCATTTTTTAAAAACCACTATATAACCGCGCGCGAAAACTTCGTTTGATCCATTACGCGCCGGGCTTTCCCAAAGAACGGACGTATCGCTCTCGTCGCTGCCTAAAGGTCGATGACCGAGCGTACCCGACACGCGCCTGAGCTTTAATGCGTCCACTACATATTGATACTTGGTAAGTAATATTACATGCTAAGTAAGTTTATATAATTTATATTTTCTTAATGAGCTATAGCTTTTATTTAACTTGTACTGTTCTTATGTAAGTAAGTATATAAATAAATAAATTTCCATTAAAATTTGCAATCATTAACCGACTTCAAAATTTCAAAAGAGGAGGTTATCAATTCGGTTGTATGTTTTTTTTTTTTTTTTAATGTTTGTTAGTCCATAACTCCGTCATTTCTTAACCGATTTGGAAAATTCTTCTTTTGATTGTAAGTATATATATCCAAGTTGGTCCCGTTTTTGTCAAACCCAGTTCTGATGATGGGATCCATGAGAAATTGAGGGAACTCCTCAAATCTTCAAGGCAAACATATTGTAATTTTTGTGTTTTTATCAACAAATCAAGCATTTTCATCCAAACATGTGACATTGGATGAAGTGGAACTGCTGATGATGATCAGAACAGAACTCTTCAACGACAAAAAGTTCACGTTTGGCGATTTGTTCTCCTAGCTGTGTTTGTTAAGCAAGTTCTATTTTCACGATTAATTTTTGTCATGCTTGATTTCTGATGATGAGATCCATGAGGAATTGAGGGAAATCCTCAAATCTTAAAGGCAAACATATAGTGATTTTTGTGTTTTTATCAACAAATCGAGCATTTTCATACAAAAATGTGACATTTGATGAAGTGGAACTGCTGATGATGATCAGAACAGAACTCTTCAACGACCAAAAGTTCACGTTTGGAGATTTGTCCTCCTAGCTGCGTTTGTTAAGCAAGTTCTATTTTCACGATTAATTTTTGTCATGCTCGATTTTTGATGATGGGATCCATGAGGAATTGAGGGAACTCCTCAAATCTTAAAGGAAAACATATAGTGATTTTTGTGTTTTTATCAACAAATCGAGCATTATCATACAAAAATGTGACATTTGATGAAGTGGAACTGCTGATGATGATCAGAACGGAACTCTTCAACGACGAAAAGTTCACGTTTGGCGATTTGTCCTTCTAGCTATGTTTGTTAAGAAAGTTATATTTTCACGATTGATTTTTGTCATGCTCGAGTTCTGATGATGGGATCCATTAGGAATTGAGGGAACTCCTCAAATGTGAAAGGCACACAAATAGTGATTTTAGTATTTTCATGAACTAATCAAGCATTTTCATTCATAAAAGTGACATTTGATGAAGTGGAACTGCTGATGATGATCAGAACGGAACTCTTCAACGACGCGTAGTTCACGTTTGGCGATTTGTTCTCTTCGTTTTGTTTGTCAAGCAAGCATTGAGGGTACTTAGTCTTCTACCATTATAAACATACATTATAGCCATTTTTATTTTATTGTAGGTATATCTATCTAAGAGTGCAACATCTAAGTATAATAATCTTTTTCCGGCCCCCCCATTGAAGTCGGTTTTTTTTTCTTAAAAATTATTTTTTCAGCTACTTGCCGGTATTGGATTAAGCTGAAATTTGGCATACTTATGTAAGTTAGATAACAATATATTATCATGGTACCACCGAGCTGATCTGATGATGTACACAGAAGGTGGCCATGGCAACTCCTAAACTACACAAGATAAACACGTCGTGTTTGAACTTATTCGGACCGTCTCAACAAGTAGTTGACGATTGTCGAAAAAAGTAGTCAGCAATAAAATATTTTAACAAAAATTACATTATTCACAGAAACTTATTTCAGAAATGGGCAATAAACGCAAATTATTATAACGAAAAAAATCAATAATACTGCGGACAGACCGGCAAAAAGGTAAGTCACAATGCTACAAAATATTTTTCATACGTATTATTTATGTTTATACTGCCTAGGTGTTATGTAAGTTACAAACGTATAATTTTTTCTTTGAATAAATCATTCTCGGCTTGTTATCACGCTGCTGTCGTAGCATTTAACACCGTTAAGCTTCAAACCAACTTATACTAGTGGCTTCGTGAGCTGTAGACCTCGCATTTCTAAATGTCAAAATTTCAACCGAGAAATGCGACCTGTAGAGAAGAACATTCGGACATGCATACGATAAAATTTAGTATATTTTTTCAAATTTCAAAATTTCCAAAAAACTGACTCGTTAAAAAAATTCTATATAACATTTCTGATGAGAAATGCGACCTGTACAGGAGATAATCCGGACAGACAGACACAGACATACGAAAGAATTTTTGTCGAAACCTGAAACGGAGACGCTTCGCTCCGTTCACTCGCTCGGTCAATAAGACCAACTTTGACAAAAGTCCCTCAAAGTTTTGGAATTGAAACGATGTGACCGTGTGTTTTACCGCAGACGTAATCGTCGGTCGGGCTTAAAGAAAAAAATCGTGTCCCGAAATGTTGAAACCGGCCCAGTGCACGCGGACCACGCACAATAAGGGTTCCGTACTGACACCCCCTAATCTACATTTAAAACCACAATATAATACATTTAATCACATACGATAGTATCTTCATAGGAAACTTACGACACTTACGCCCTTTTGTTTAGGCAAGACAGTTTTTCAGCAATGATTCAAAAACTGTTAATTATCTTGTTCAAACCAAAAATCGTTGAAGGGATTTGCTAATGTATATTATCTTGATTTTTGTCATAATTTTAAACTTCATCGTATGGAAATTAGAGGGTAGGGGACACACTTTTTACGACTTTGACCGCTAATATCTCACCAACGGTTGACTTAAATGAAAACAATTTTTAGAAACCTCTATGTCATTTTTGAAGGTCTATTCATACCCCACACGCCTATAACCAAAAATCGTTGAAGGGATTTGCTAGTGTATATTATCTTGATTTTTGTCATAATTTTAAACTTCATCGTATGGAAATTAGAGGGTAGGGGACACACTTTTTACGACTTTGACCGCTAATATCTCACCAACGGTTGACTTAAATGAAAACAATTTTTAGAAACCTCTATGTCATTTTTGAAGGTCTATTCATACCCCACACGCCTATGTGCATTGTTTTTTTTTTTACATGTATAGTGTTTGGAAAATTCTTTTTTGTTTGAAACTGTATACTTCAGGGGTGGTCCCATAGTTATCAAGTAAGAATCTGATCATAAGGTCCTAGGGAACTCTTCGAACTCTTCAAATATTTAAGGTGCACCTATAGCGATCTGGGTATTTTGTATAGTAATATGTGCATTCGCTTTTATAAAGCACCATTTGGTGAAGACTGACAAAAAGTAATGATATCTCATCAAAAACATAAATGTGAAAATGGCCACTTTTCTATGCAGTATGTTATAATACCATGAAAGCTGTTGGATATTTAAGAAAACTGATAAGTTAAAGCTCAAAATGAATTAAGCCGCAGTAAATTAGTTTTACTAGAAACAATGTAGTGCCGGACGTGGCACCATTTCAGAGAATCTAAGAAACTTGGCACCGATTTAGATCTCAATTATTTTGTCAGTGAAGACGACCACCAAGCATCGCATATTCTTAATATTGAACTTGGCTCCCATTTTCACATTTATCTTTTGATGGGTCAATATTTTCTACGATTTTTAGTTTGAACATGATAGGTTAAATGGTTTTTGAGTTATTGCTGAAAAACTGTCTTGCCAAAAGAAAAGGGCGTAGGTGTCGTGAGTTTCCTATGAAGATACGACCTTTTTTGATTCAATGTATTGTATAGTGGTTCTAAATGTAGATATATAAGGAGGTGTCGGTACGGGGCCCTTCTTTGTGCGTGGTCCGACACGCACTTGGCTGGTTTCATTTTGTAAAGATGTGATGTATAATTTTTTTTTATCACAAGGTTGTAATGGTAGGCTTTTCTCTTTGTCTAGGTTATTCTGTACAAATTCAAACATTTTCTTCCAGGTTTGCAAAAGGAGAGCTAACACCAGCTCTGCTCTGCGCAACTCGTTAAGTCTCACGTTTACTCGTACTCCTGAAGCAAAGTCGCGGCTATAATACTATTTAATACTCTTGATGTCATGGAAAACGTGAATAAAATTAAATGATTAACAAAAACTTTATTTCGTTTTCAGCCAAAAAATATATGTCTATTTGCGGTATGGACTGGAGCAGAGTTTAAGACTGTAAGAATTAATAAAGCTGACCGGTTTTGGAAGGAGAAAAAGAAGCCAAAATTAAAGTTCTTTTATCAGAAATGTCTTTTCCCCGGAATGGTTGATGGGAGAAACAGTAGGTCAATGCCAATTAGTAACATACGTACCTACGAGACACTTAATAAATGCGTACATAATTTTAATAAAATAAAACATATAAAACTCATCAGATTTTATTTTTTTCCTAGCTCACTATAAAGTAAAAGTATAACAATGATCAAGAAGTGTCGGATCAACCGGCGTCACTCGAACCGCACGCACACAGTAAACATTGTAGTGTGGGTGGTAATCATGGCCGCTCGCAGGCGATCGCGACTATGATGAGTTGTAACGAAATGTTCGTACCCTCTTAAGCAAGTTCTATTTTCACGATTAATTTTTGTCATGCTTGATTTCTGATGATGAGATCCATGAGGAATTGAGGGAAATCCTCAAATCTTAAAGGCAAACATATAGTGATTTTTGTGTTTTTATCAACAAATCGAGCATTTTCATACAAAAATGTGACATTTGATGAAGTGGAACTGCTGATGATGATCAGAACAGAACTCTTCAACGACCAAAAGTTCACGTTTGGCGATTTGTCCTCCTAGCTGCGTTTGTTAAGCAAGTTCTATTTTCACGATTAATTTTTGTCATGCTCGATTTTTGATGATGGGATCCATGAGGAATTGAGGGAACTCCTCAAATCTTAAAGGAAAACATATAGTGATTTTTTGAGTTTTTATCAACAAATCGAGCATTATCATACAAAAATGTGACATTTGATGAAGTGGAACTGCTGATGATGATCAGAACGGAACTCTTCAACGACGAAAAGTTCACGTTTGGCGATTTGTCTTTCTAGCTATGTTTGTTAAGAAAGTTATATTTTCACGATTGATTTTTGTCATGCTCGAGTTCTGATGATGGGATCCATTAGGAATTGAGGGAACTCCTCAAATGTGAAAGGCACACAAATAGTGATTTTAGTATTTTCATGAACTAATCAAGCATTTTCATTCATAAAAGTGACATTTGATGAAGTGGAACTGCTGATGATGATCAGAACGGAACTCTTCAACGACGCGTAGTTCACGTTTGGCGATTTGTTCTCTTCGTTTTGTTTGTCAAGCAAGCATTGAGGGTACTTAGTCTTCTACCATTATAAACATACATTATAGCCATTTTTATTTTATTGTAGGTATATCTATCTAAGAGTGCAACATCTAAGTATAATAATCTTTTTCCGGCCCCCCCATTGAAGTCGGTTTTTTTTTCTTAAAAATTATTTTTTCAGCTACTTGCCGGTATTGGATTAAGCTGAAATTTGGCATACTTATGTAAGTTAGATAACAATATATTATCATGGTACCACCGAGCTGATCTGATGATGTACACAGAAGGTGGCCATGGCAACTCCTAAACTACACAAGATAAACACGTCGTGTTTGAACTTATTCGGACCGTCTCAACAAGTAGTTGACGATTGTCGAAAAAAGTAGTCAGCAATAAAATATTTTAACAAAAATTACATTATTCACAGAAACTTATTTCAGAAATGGGCAATAAACGCAAATTATTATAACGAAAAAAATCAATAATACTGCGGACAGACCGGCAAAAAGGTAAGTCACAATGCTACAAAATATTTTTCATACGTATTATTTATGTTTATACTGCCTAGGTGTTATGTAAGTTACAAACGTATAATTTTTTCTTTGAATAAATCATTCTCGGCTTGTTATCACGCTGCTGTCGTAGCATTTAACACCGTTAAGCTTCAAACCAACTTATACTAGTGGCTTCGTGAGCTGTAGACCTCGCATTTCTAAATGTCAAAATTTCAACCGAGAAATGCGACCTGTAGAGAAGAACATTCGGACATGCATACGATAAAATTTAGTATATTTTTTCAAATTTCAAAATTTCCAAAAAACTGACTCGTTAAAAAAATTCTATATAACATTTCTGATGAGAAATGCGACCTGTACAGGAGATAATCCGGACAGACAGACACAGACATACGAAAGAATTTTTGTCGAAACCTGAAACGGAGACGCTTCGCTCCGTTCACTCGCTCGGTCAATAAGACCAACTTTGACAAAAGTCCCTCAAAGTTTTGGAATTGAAACGATGTGACCGTGTGTTTTACCGCAGACGTAATCGTCGGTCGGGCTTAAAGAAAAAAATCGTGTCCCGAAATGTTGAAACCGGCCCAGTGCACGCGGACCACGCACAATAAGGGTTCCGTACTGACACCCCCTAATGTACATTTAAAACCACAATATAATACATTTAATCACATACGATAGTATCTTCATAGGAAACTTACGACACTTACGCCCTTTTGTTTAGGCAAGACAGTTTTTCAGCAATGATTCAAAAACTGTTAATTATCTTGTTCAAACCAAAAATCGTTGAAGGGATTTGCTAATGTATATTATCTTGATTTTTGTCATAATTTTAAACTTCATCGTATGGAAATTAGAGGGTAGGGGACACACTTTTTACGACTTTGACCGCTAATATCTCACCAACGGTTGACTTAAATGAAAACAATTTTTAGAAACCTCTATGTCATTTTTGAAGGTCTATTCATACCCCACACGCCTATAACCAAAAATCGTTGAAGGGATTTGCTAGTGTATATTATCTTGATTTTTGTCATAATTTTAAACTTCATCGTATGGAAATTAGAGGGTAGGGGACACACTTTTTACGACTTTGACCACTAATATCTCACCAACGGTTGACTTAAATGAAAACAATTTTTAGAAACCTCTATGTCATTTTTGAAGGTCTATTCATACCCCACACGCCTATGTACATTGTTTTTTTTTTTACATGTATAGTGTTTGGAAAATTCTTTTTTGTTTGAAACTGTATACTTCAGGGGTGGTCCCATAGTTATCAAGTAAGAATCTGATCATAAGGTCCTAGGGAACTCTTCGAACTCTTCAAATATTTAAGGTGCACCTATAGCGATCTGGGTATTTTGTATAGTAATATGTGCATTCGCTTTTATAAAGCACCATTTGGTGAAGACTGACAAAAAGTAATGATATCTCATCAAAAACATAAATGTGAAAATGGCCACTTTTCTATGCAGTATGTTATAATACCATGAAAGCTGTTGGATATTTAAGAAAACTGATAAGTTAAAGCTCAAAATGAATTAAGCCGCAGTAAATTAGTTTTACTAGAAACAATGTAGTGCCGGACTTGGCACCATTTCAGAGAATCTAAGAAACTTGGCACCCATTTAGATCTCAATTATTTTGTCAGTGAAGACGACCACCAAGCATCGCATATTCTTAATATTGAACTTGGCTCCCATTTTCACATTTATGTTTTGATGGGTCAATATTTTCTACGATTTTTAGTTTGAACATGATAGGTTAAATGGTTTTTGAGTTATTGCTGAAAAACTGTCTTGCCAAAAGAAAAGGGCGTAGGTGTCGTGAGTTTCCTATGAAGATACGACCTTTTTTGATTCAATGTATTGTATAGTGGTTCTAAATGTAGATATATAAGGAGGTGTCGGTACGGGGCCCTTCTTTGTGCGTGGTCCGACACGCACTTGGCCGGTTTCATTTTGTAAAGATGTGATGTATAATTTTTTTTTATCACAAGGTCGTAATGGTAGGCTTTTCTCTTTGTCTAGGTTATTCTGTACAAATTCAAACATTTTCTTCCAGGTTTGCAAAAGGAGAGCTAACACCAGCTCTGCTCTGCGCAACTCGTTAAGTCTCACGTTTACTCGTACTCCTGAAGCAAAGTCGCGGCTATAATACTATTTAATACTCTTGATGTCATGGAAAACGTGAATAAAATTAAATGATTAACAAAAACTTTATTTCGTTTTCAGCCAAAAAATATATGTCTATTTGCGGTATGGACTGGAGCAGAGTTTAAGACTGTAAGAATTAATAAAGCTGACCGGTTTTGGAAGGAGAAAAAGAAGCCAAAATTAAAGTTCTTTTATCAGAAATGTCTTTTCCCCGGAATGGTTGATGGGAGAAACAGTAGGTCAATGCCAATTAGTAACATACGTACCTACGAGACACTTAATAAATGCGTACATAATTTTAATAAAATAAAACATATAAAACTCATCAGATTTTATTTTTTTCCTAGCTCACTATAAAGTAAAAGTATAACAATGATCAAGAAGTGTCGGATCAACCGGCGTCACTCGAACCGCACGCACACAGTAAACATTGTAGTGTGGGTGGTAATCATGGCCGCTCGCAGGCGATCGCGACTATGATGAGTTGTAACGAAATGTTCGTACCCTCTTAAGCAAGTTCTATTTTCACGATTAATTTTTGTCATGCTTGATTTCTGATGATGAGATCCATGAGGAATTGAGGGAAATCCTCAAATCTTAAAGGCAAACATATAGTGATTTTTGTGTTTTTATCAACAAATCGAGCATTTTCATACAAAAATGTGACATTTGATGAAGTGGAACTGCTGATGATGATCAGAACAGAACTCTTCAACGACCAAAAGTTCACGTTTGGCGATTTGTCCTCCTAGCTGCGTTTGTTAAGCAAGTTCTATTTTCACGATTAATTTTTGTCATGCTCGATTTTTGATGATGGGATCCATGAGGAATTGAGGGAACTCCTCAAATCTTAAAGGAAAACATATAGTGATTTTTTGAGTTTTTATCAACAAATCGAGCATTATCATACAAAAATGTGACATTTGATGAAGTGGAACTGCTGATGATGATCAGAACGGAACTCTTCAACGACGAAAAGTTCACGTTTGGCGATTTGTCTTTCTAGCTATGTTTGTTAAGAAAGTTATATTTTCACGATTGATTTTTGTCATGCTCGAGTTCTGATGATGGGATCCATTAGGAATTGAGGGAACTCCTCAAATGTGAAAGGCACACAAATAGTGATTTTAGTATTTTCATGAACTAATCAAGCATTTTCATTCATAAAAGTGACATTTGATGAAGTGGAACTGCTGATGATGATCAGAACGGAACTCTTCAACGACGCGTAGTTCACGTTTGGCGATTTGTTCTCTTCGTTTTGTTTGTCAAGCAAGCATTGAGGGTACTTAGTCTTCTACCATTATAAACATACATTATAGCCATTTTTATTTTATTGTAGGTATATCTATCTAAGAGTGCAACATCTAAGTATAATAATCTTTTTCCGGCCCCCCCATTGAAGTCGGTTTTTTTTTCTTAAAAATTATTTTTTCAGCTACTTGCCGGTATTGGATTAAGCTGAAATTTGGCATACTTATGTAAGTTAGATAACAATATATTATCATGGTACCACCGAGCTGATCTGATGATGTACACAGAAGGTGGCCATGGCAACTCCTAAACTACACAAGATAAACACGTCGTGTTTGAACTTATTCGGACCGTCTCAACAAGTAGTTGACGATTGTCGAAAAAAGTAGTCAGCAATAAAATATTTTAACAAAAATTACATTATTCACAGAAACTTATTTCAGAAATGGGCAATAAACGCAAATTATTATAACGAAAAAAATCAATAATACTGCGGACAGACCGGCAAAAAGGTAAGTCACAATGCTACAAAATATTTTTCATACGTATTATTTATGTTTATACTGCCTAGGTGTTATGTAAGTTACAAACGTATAATTTTTTCTTTGAATAAATCATTCTCGGCTTGTTATCACGCTGCTGTCGTAGCATTTAACACCGTTAAGCTTCAAACCAACTTATACTAGTGGCTTCGTGAGCTGTAGACCTCGCATTTCTAAATGTCAAAATTTCAACCGAGAAATGCGACCTGTAGAGAAGAACATTCGGACATGCATACGATAAAATTTAGTATATTTTTTCAAATTTCAAAATTTCCAAAAAACTGACTCGTTAAAAAAATTCTATATAACATTTCTGATGAGAAATGCGACCTGTACAGGAGATAATCCGGACAGACAGACACAGACATACGAAAGAATTTTTGTCGAAACCTGAAACGGAGACGCTTCGCTCCGTTCACTCGCTCGGTCAATAAGACCAACTTTGACAAAAGTCCCTCAAAGTTTTGGAATTGAAACGATGTGACCGTGTGTTTTACCGCAGACGTAATCGTCGGTCGGGCTTAAAGAAAAAAATCGTGTCCCGAAATGTTGAAACCGGCCCAGTGCACGCGGACCACGCACAATAAGGGTTCCGTACTGACACCCCCTAATGTACATTTAAAACCACAATATAATACATTTAATCACATACGATAGTATCTTCATAGGAAACTTACGACACTTACGCCCTTTTGTTTAGGCAAGACAGTTTTTCAGCAATGATTCAAAAACTGTTAATTATCTTGTTCAAACCAAAAATCGTTGAAGGGATTTGCTAATGTATATTATCTTGATTTTTGTCATAATTTTAAACTTCATCGTATGGAAATTAGAGGGTAGGGGACACACTTTTTACGACTTTGACCGCTAATATCTCACCAACGGTTGACTTAAATGAAAACAATTTTTAGAAACCTCTATGTCATTTTTGAAGGTCTATTCATACCCCACACGCCTATAACCAAAAATCGTTGAAGGGATTTGCTAGTGTATATTATCTTGATTTTTGTCATAATTTTAAACTTCATCGTATGGAAATTAGAGGGTAGGGGACACACTTTTTACGACTTTGACCACTAATATCTCACCAACGGTTGACTTAAATGAAAACAATTTTTAGAAACCTCTATGTCATTTTTGAAGGTCTATTCATACCCCACACGCCTATGTACATTGTTTTTTTTTTTACATGTATAGTGTTTGGAAAATTCTTTTTTGTTTGAAACTGTATACTTCAGGGGTGGTCCCATAGTTATCAAGTAAGAATCTGATCATAAGGTCCTAGGGAACTCTTCGAACTCTTCAAATATTTAAGGTGCACCTATAGCGATCTGGGTATTTTGTATAGTAATATGTGCATTCGCTTTTATAAAGCACCATTTGGTGAAGACTGACAAAAAGTAATGATATCTCATCAAAAACATAAATGTGAAAATGGCCACTTTTCTATGCAGTATGTTATAATACCATGAAAGCTGTTGGATATTTAAGAAAACTGATAAGTTAAAGCTCAAAATGAATTAAGCCGCAGTAAATTAGTTTTACTAGAAACAATGTAGTGCCGGACTTGGCACCATTTCAGAGAATCTAAGAAACTTGGCACCCATTTAGATCTCAATTATTTTGTCAGTGAAGACGACCACCAAGCATCGCATATTCTTAATATTGAACTTGGCTCCCATTTTCACATTTATGTTTTGATGGGTCAATATTTTCTACGATTTTTAGTTTGAACATGATAGGTTAAATGGTTTTTGAGTTATTGCTGAAAAACTGTCTTGCCAAAAGAAAAGGGCGTAGGTGTCGTGAGTTTCCTATGAAGATACGACCTTTTTTGATTCAATGTATTGTATAGTGGTTCTAAATGTAGATATATAAGGAGGTGTCGGTACGGGGCCCTTCTTTGTGCGTGGTCCGACACGCACTTGGCCGGTTTCATTTTGTAAAGATGTGATGTATAATTTTTTTTTATCACAAGGTCGTAATGGTAGGCTTTTCTCTTTGTCTAGGTTATTCTGTACAAATTCAAACATTTTCTTCCAGGTTTGCAAAAGGAGAGCTAACACCAGCTCTGCTCTGCGCAACTCGTTAAGTCTCACGTTTACTCGTACTCCTGAAGCAAAGTCGCGGCTATAATACTATTTAATACTCTTGATGTCATGGAAAACGTGAATAAAATTAAATGATTAACAAAAACTTTATTTCGTTTTCAGCCAAAAAATATATGTCTATTTGCGGTATGGACTGGAGCAGAGTTTAAGACTGTAAGAATTAATAAAGCTGACCGGTTTTGGAAGGAGAAAAAGAAGCCAAAATTAAAGTTCTTTTATCAGAAATGTCTTTTCCCCGGAATGGTTGATGGGAGAAACAGTAGGTCAATGCCAATTAGTAACATACGTACCTACGAGACACTTAATAAGTGCGTACATAATTTTAATAAAATAAAACATATAAAACTCATCAGATTTTATTTTTTTCCTAGCTCACTATAAAGTAAAAGTATAACAATGATCAAGAAGTGTCGGATCAACCGGCGTCACTCGAACCGCACGCACACAGTAAACATTGTAGTGTGGGTGGTAATCATGGCCGCTCGCAGGCGATCGCGACTATGATGAGTTGTAACGAAATGTTCGTACCCTCTTAAGCACAAAGAAGGGTTTCGTTCCGTACCGACACCTACTAGTCCACATTTAAAACCACTACTTATACAATACATTGAATCAAAAAAAGGTCGTATCTTCATAGGGAACTCACGGCACTTACATAATTTTGTTTGGGAAAGATAGTTTTTCAGCGATAACTCAAAAACCTGAAAATATCTTTAAATATTCACCTACCCCAATTTTTTCTAAAATTTCAATTGAATTGTTTGGAAATTAGATGGGAGGGGGACACTTTTTTATGACTTTGGCAGCTAATATCTCACCAACGGTGGACTTAATGGAAAAGTTTATAGAAACCTCTAAATAACTATCCGCGCACGCCGTGTGGATTGAAATTATTTTTATCATCCCCCGGTTACATGAATGGGTTTTCATAATTTCTTATCATTTTTCTTTAGGGGTTCATAGAATACGCCTCCTTACCAAATTTCATAATTTAGTCGGGGAAAGAAAAATTTTTACTCACATTAAAACCTACAGTTTTGGAAGCTTTTTCTATTCATTAAATAAGGTCTTCAGATTATCATCGTGCGTTTATCCCCAGTGCAGCAATTGAGCATTTCAGTAAATTAAAGATATTAATGTCAATCACTGGCGCAATGTGTTCACTAATTCCTACACTCGGGATTATTTATCAATTATATATTTTAAAATAAGTTATGACTAATGATAAAATTATCCCCTGTTTGTCCATCGAGTTTATCAAAATAAACTCAGTTTTCTGATTTTTTTTTCTATAATTGCTATAAATGGATCTTACAAATTCATACAGAATTCGAAAATTTGGTAATTGGCTACAAATATGAATCTAAACATATTAGTAATTTTTCACCAAGGTGACTTAGTTGGATCTATTTATTACGATGAATTTTGGTTTTTATTTGCTTATACTATATTTGCATTAAAACCTACATTCGAGATTAAAACATTTCTATATTTGTCTATTTATTTAACACGCGTACTCAAAAAATCTCCGAAAAATATCAAGTGCTTCAAGAGTAATCGAAATAAACATCGAATCATTTGCGGCCTACTTTTTAAAAACACCGCTTTCGCGCGAATTTGCCTACTATTATGTGTCTAGCCTATGCCGTCTATATTGGTGCGACGCGTTCCGATGATGTGAGTGAAAAGGAGAGGTATACTTTCGTCGTAAGTATGAGTATACCGCGCGCGCGCGGCGCGTCCGGCCGGCGTCGGACGACAGTGTTGGTAATAATTAGGTATATAATTGTTGCATTTGTTTTACATTTATAAACAGTGCGCAAAATATAGTAGAATAATTTTGAGCGTGATTCTAATTAAGTATTTATGTACCTAACATAAAAGCAACAATAGGCGTTAATGTTAACAGTGTCACATAAATTAGAACACATGGTATATGTTTTATAAAACCGGCCAAGTGTGAGTCGGACTCGCACAAGAAGGGTTCCGTACTTATTATCTATACAACATTACACTTTATTATACCCTTTTTTAATTTAATTTAAATAATAATATATTTTATCAGTAAGTAATAAATAATACTAGTTACCCGCGCGGCTCCGCCGCGTCGACGTACTACGAACTACGAAGAATGCAAGAGGAGCCGCGGGATAGAATATAGCCTATCTATATTCTATCCCGTGGCTTCGCTCTCGATTACAAAGATGATTTAAAAACATTTGTGTCACAGTCAATCATAAACAAACATATTTGCACCCCGATCCACCGCATAACTGGGCCTTGTACGTGGGCCATGATGGGCTAATGAGATATCAACCTACATGCATTTCTGTAGGGTTCAACTTTGTAGGGTTTGACATCCTCAGACAAACATTGAAAAAAAAATAGCAAATTAACCTTTTGAACGCCATACTTTATGAACCACAGTGACACTTACACGCCAACTCATTTTTCATAAGAGATAGAATATAAACCATAGTATCACAGAATAAGTATTAGTCCATAGTATAAAGTACGAAGGTAATTTTCATATATCATAACACCTATGTTCTCGGCAATTAAAGGTTGTAATTATATTTTTAACCTTTTAAGCGCATTATCTATAGAAATTCATGTAGGTTAATATCGCATTGGATGCCGTCGCCATGACGGATATATTTGTCGTTGTATTGAATCGATGGTGCGCAAATACTTTAAATGCGTTGTTGGCGTCGTAAAGGTTAATTAGTGCAACATTGTTTTCTCGTTCGTTTGATCTAAATCCACCAATAAGTAACGTCTACTCCAATGAGAACTTCTTTGCTTATGATCTCTTGATCACCCTACTGGTATGGCAATAGGTGGAAGAGAGACACACTTAGACACAGCGAATCTCTTCTCTTTCAAAATGTTTTGCAGCTTATCTATGATTAACTCAGAAACAGTTCTGTAACTCACAACGTAAAGTTTAATTTGGTTTGTCATTGTTTTGGCAGGTATCAATATCAGTCAAGATATACGGAACGTATATTTGAAGCGTCATTGGTTTGTATACCAACTTCTTTGTTTAAACCATGACAATATAATATTGACATAATAGAGCACAATAAAAAAAAGTGACACAATACGTATGTCATTTATGTAAACATTACATTTATTTTCTGCTTTATTCGACAGAACTGAACAGGCCCTGTTCACATTATCCGATCCGATATCGGCGTTAGAGCCGACACGGTTATGTATGTATGTATGTATGGCTTTATTGTAGATAAAACACGGCAAAATGACAAACAGACAGAAAGTGGAAGTAAAAAGGCTAGCTTATCCCTATATGTATAGAAAACTGCCAAAGATATCAAATCCGCTCATTTAAGTTGAACAATTTCTGAACATCTGATCTCTTCTCTCTAATGCACAAATCAGTAAGTTTGAGAAAGACAGATAAGTAATATCTGACAGGTGTTCACCTGTCAGTGCATCTGCTTTCAAATATATTTATTTATATGCAAATTGTACTGAACTGACGTTTGTGACGTTTTGCATTATATGGGATTTGAAATTTTGGTGTGCTTTTAAGTGGAGACAATTCGTTAGCAGCCGAAAATGATCGTTCTATCTGTCCCGGTCTAATTCATCTTGCTTAACCATAAGGATCCAAAGAGACAACTATAATAAAAATCGTCTTGCTTAACACTGCGGATCTGTTAGTATTATTAATTACGAAAACTGGTCACTGTTCACATTGCACGACACGATATTGGTCACATTTCCATACATTTGTCGGACCGAAACCTTCATCAAATCGGATAATGTGAACAGGGTCTTAAGTTGGGGAATGAATGGTGCCCTTTACACGATTAATATAATGACAAAACTGAGATGTCAATATTATCGCGTTTTTCCAAATAGTTCGTGTTTTGGTTCAATATGCATCAATATTCACGTAAATCGTATGGTGATTTGGTTTTTATTTCTATGTTACATCTGCAATTATTATGTTGTAAATGCATGAAATAATGCTTTTAACCACACTAAACACACCATTTCCACATGTTTACCTTGGATAGGAGTGTACAAAGTCGAAGTTTATCTGAATCCAGCTAAAGTAATTAATTAGGTTTCGAAATGACTATTGAAAAGCTTTCATTTGATGATGTGTAAGTTTGTTTGCTTCTCGGGCGTTACTACTATAAGCATGACTGGTGAAAATAACTTCTTTTTATGTCGCAGCATGAACCAATATGAATTACCTGTATTTTTCTAATATACCTGCCATACAGGTTCCGCTGATTTGCGGGCAAGGCCCAAAAATTGGACTTCGTTACATACAAAATGTGCTCTAATGTTTTATAAAAACTATTCATACTAGTATCATGTCTGTCCTTGTATGTGATAAAATAGTATTTTAAGCAATTTTTGTAATCCTCAACTATCAACAAAAGGAAGATATACAATATTTTTTTTTGGATTTTATAATTGATGGTGATGACGCTTTTCCATACAAATTGTAAATGTGCTTTCGTGCAATTATTTTAATCTCTTCATTTTAGAGCATATTCGATGTACTTTTCAGTATTTTACTTAGACTTAAAATAGTTTTATTACGCTCTCAGCTTAATTAAGCGTTGAAAAACTCCCAATTTTATCAAAAAAACTTTGTGTGCCCTGAATCCACGCTTTTAGGGAACAAAACTTTTGCTACCATATTTTTTCATTAAAATCTACCAATTATTTGGTAGAAATAGATGAAGTACATTGGAAACGCAGTCTGTTATCTACCGCATAAATAAGCTTTTCTTATTGGCCATATTTAGTCGTTTACTGGCGGTCAAAACGAGTGGACACTGCTTCGTCATCGTTTATGATGAATGTAAAATTAAGTTTGCAATGTACATTTAATCTATGCTATAAAGCTGTGTGTGTGGTCTTCTTTTCGTTGTAATGTCATAAAATTTCAATTTTTGTATCGATTTGGAGCGTGTGAGGGTCGGTATTATATGACGTATGAACGTTTTTCCCGATTTCTGATGTAGCGTAACTTATTAGTGGTATAAGGTCAATTCCACATTTGTCAACAAAAATTAAAACCTTTTTTAAGGGTTCCGTACTTCCGTAGTCAAGCAGGAACCGGTATAGTTTCGCCATGTCCGTCTGTCTATTTGTCTGTTAGAGGCTTTGCCCTGTGATTGTTAGTGCTAGAAAGCTGCAATTTAGCATCGATATATAAAACTGGCGCAGGACCGGTCATTGTGGAAGTCTTTGGGGGAGGCCTATGTCCAGCAGTGGACGTCATTCGGCTGAATCGATGATGATGATGATGATATAAAACTGACAACGTGGTAAAATAAAATCTAAAAAATATATATATTTAAGGGTTCCCTACACGTAAAGTGGGGATGATTTTTTTTGCTTCAAGCCTACGGTGTGGGGTGTTGTTGGATGGTAAGTGGTCGCATAATTTCGTATAGTGAAAGTTTTACTTACCCTGTCTACATCACCATCGACTATTAGGCATATTTTATATTGGTTATTTTTTGATGATAAATACTCAAATATACATGGTAAATACGCCGTTCTTAACAATATTCTAGTGTGACCATGTTAGCTCGAAATCTTGAATCAAATATATGTATTAGCTTTTACCTTACGTACTTATATGTAACTGTTACATAAAAGTTATAATGCTGCTTTTATGTGACTTGGGCCGATTTTTAGGGTTTGCCCTTGTAATTGATAATTTTGACCCGTCATTGTTAAGTGTAAGAAGTAAGACATTGATGATTAGTTATAAACAATAAAACAATTTGAGCTAATAAAATCCCGTACTGCGTTTCGTATATTCTGTGAAATATAACAGAATAACCGCGATTTAATTCGTTTAAATTGTTATATTTGGGTCGTTATTAATAGAAATTTACATAGTTAAGGGCTTTCATTAAAATCAAACTTAACTGATTCCTTCGTTGAGTTACCCATATATTTTGTAGGTATGATCCACTTTCGTTACAAAAAAGGACGCAATCGTAATTTTGTTTTCTCTAAGCCTTTAAATATTTTTAAACGCTTAACCATTAATGAGTATCAGTCGCAGAAATAGTAGACAACATTACAATAAAAGGTGAAATAAAAAACATCCGTAACTCCGTAACACTACTAATTTAAAATGAATATATTGTTTTTTCTACCCTGTATACTTTAGGTTTGTAGGTAACAACATTTATTGACACTCCTCGGTACTGACTAAAATAATCGACTTGGTTTAACATTACATCTCAAAACTTTTTTGTAGTAAATAGGTATAAGAATCTTTCTCCATCTTTTCACATGTAGGTAAATAATGTTTTTGATGTGATGTGTACCCATACACCAACCGGGCTGAGCACTCTAGTTACATCTCATATGTTATACATTACAATCATTTGTAATTGTATCAAACCGATTTGGTACATAATTAATAAAATTATTCACACCGCTTCCGACCGGATGGCGCCATTCAAATATGAGACGTATCTACTGGGCACACGCTTGAAAACCCTTGTGCAGTCAGGTTAGAATCGTATCGTACCTAGAGGCTCTCGTTGCTAACGTTGTTGATTCGCGCCCTACGCCGACCACGTTTATTTTACAATCAATAATTTGGCAATTGTAGTAAATGCTCAGTGTGTTAACGAGGGATTATTTGATATTATGGTAGGTTTAATTTATAGCCATAAGGTGTATTAAAAAAAACTACTGTAGAATTAATGCGTCTGTACTAAAATCAGTTAAAATTGTTTAAAAAATAGTAATAATAAAATCCCCGGTGGTTTTATTTTTTAAGAATGGGTAAAATAATTGTCCTGACAGTATAGTCAAAAATCACCAATTTTTGAATTAATGTATAGCTGTTATTAATTTATTTCAATATTTTTATTATTATTTATATATGCTCTACGATATAAGAGGTGATTTTTTAAAATACTGTTTTTAATAATATGTTAGTCCCTTTAGATCAAAAATCTCTAGTGTAGGATTTAATGTTTATATTTAATGAAAAATATAAACTTTAAAATTTTTTTTTCGGAAAAGCTCAATATATTTTTTGGGGAAAACCTTTGACTTATTATCCCAAAATAATGTTCTCTCAGATTGCAAAAAAAATATAGTGTAGGATTTAATGTGCAATTCTCGAACAACTGAAAGTTTCTTTCCCGGACTATAAACAGAGTGAACGAACTCTCGACTCCCAACTTTCCGGAGTGTATTCATACCAATTTGCCAACTTCTGACCATCTACAGCTCTTGGCACGAGCAGCATATCCAATATGAACTTTGGGTCCTACATTGAATCCTTGGTGTAAACTGCAGGATCCCAGCAAAAACATGACAACCTCTCTAAGGTGAAGCGGCAAATTATAAAACTATTAAGTACAGGTAGGGTATATGCAGTACTGCTGCCAGCTCGGAGATGGATTTGCTTAATATCAGCTGGCTTGGCTTTGATTGATAAGCGTGCCAGGAAGCTCATTAGTACCTAACTTGGACTTGGTTGAAGCTAAGATGCAATGTCTAAATCATCGTAGGAAATTCGCCTGCATATCGGTGTGCTAGGATTACACGAATTAATCCCTCCCTGACCATTTTGGCATCTTAGGACAAAGCGTGGATGACATGGTTTGACCCTTATGTTGTTAACAACAATGTTGACATGCCTCTGATGTGCACGAAGCGTTTTGATTCTAGTTATCTTACGAAGACAGCTAAAGAGTGGAATAATTTTCGGGAAAATCTATTCCCATTTCATTATTTACAACTTAGATCTTTTCAAGATGAGTGAATGGGCAGTATTATCTAGGTACGCGTTTTACACCCTTGACCTCATCACCATCAGCTGAGATAGGGGTCAAATGCTTATGCATGATCATCCTCATAACGTTTTTCCTGGTTATGCTCTAAGGACCCCGGGTTCCACTTTCACAATTAATCGTAAGATTTGGCGTAGGTACTAGTTTTACGAAAGCAACTGCCATCTGACCTTCCAACTCAGAGAGAAAACTAGCCCTAGTTAGGATGAGACCGCTTTCCTCACGATGGTTTCCTTCACCGAAAAACTGCTATTAAATTTAAAAATATATTTCGTACACAAGTTTTTTTAAATAAGCCAGTGGTGCGAGCCGCGGTTCACACCCGCGACCTCTAGATTGAAAGTTGCATGCTACAGTTGCTCACTCAATAATTACCTTTTATATCTATAAAAAATAAGTTGATCATTTCTTTATTTCTTAATAACAAAAGCCAACTATTAAAACATTGTAAGATAAATAGCTAAGTACCTACGCATCAAAGGTTTTATACTCAGAAATTGGTTTTTGAGTGTATGAATCACTCCTCTTTTCCTATAGACGAGAACTGGCACCGCGTGGACGAGAACCGGGACAATCGGACGAGAACCGGCAAAAACCATACTTTTTCATTTAACATCTTGTACAAGAATAACGGTGTATGTTATTAGTTAAAACTTAAACTTGGCGAAAAATAGAGTTTATTGGCATTAAAAAGAAATATTACTCGTATAAATTGCTATAGTTCAACATATTATTTTCCCGTCACAATGTTGGCACCCATGGTATGGTCCAATGGTTATGAATTAGATTAAAAGAGTGAAGTTGTCAAGTTTACCTTAACTAGTCAGAGGTCCTACTCTGAACTTCGAAAATCGAACTTCGTGTCGTGCCGTCCCTTTCACTCTCGTGTTATACACTATATGACGGAAAGGAACGGCACAATACGAAGATCGATTTTCTAAGTTCGGAGTAGGCCCTTTGTCGACTTTGATAATCTGTGACTTGCAAAGTTTATGTTAGGTCGTATGTAGTACCACTTCGCACTTCGTGTCGGGTAGTACTTTGCATGATTTAAGTCCCATGATGATGTGGCTCTCATATCGATTGGATACAATAATTAAAACGCCAATTTACATTTGCAAGAACTTGCATGCATTTTTTGTTACGTTGCAGGTTTTGATCGTACTCGTATTACTCCGGAGCCCGCAGCCCCGCAATGCGTTTTGCGTGTTATATCGACCTTTTAATCGCCCAAATTGTTTCAAGAACACGCGACCCATCATAAAATGTGCTAGTTGCAGTTGAGTAACACCGGTATTAAAATGAACGTCCCCATTACATTACGTATTGTTTTAATGAATGAGATTCTGTGTGATTGCTTTAAATGTAAGTGGAAATAGACTGGAGGGATATGTAAAAATACTCGTATAAGCGTGCAGCGGTATACTTACGTATACACGTAGTTAAAGGTTGTCTGAAAGAGATAGACCGACAGTTGTTGGCCTCTACTTTAAGCTTACTGGTCTCTGTAATTGTGTTCTTTGAGGTGTGAAAAAGTGTATGACAGGCGGAGTTCCGGATTTCCCGCTGTTCTCCTCTAAAGATCGGAAATCTTAACCGATTCTCGTGAAATTTTGTGAGCAGGTTTGACTATTACATAGATTTTAACGTCGTGCCAATTTTTGAAAATATGAAATTAAGGGCCTTCACCTATGTCTAGCAGTGACCGTCTTTCGGCTGACATGATGATGCTGATGATGACATTAAATAATCGCGTCGTCTCTCTGATCTCACAGAGCCACTAGTAGATAACTGGGGTTAATTCGATTCAAGGGGTGACTTTGATGTAATCGCTTTTTCTTGTATTTTTGAAGGTTCTGTAGCCAAAATGGCGAAAACAGAACCCTTTTAGTTTCGCCATGTCTGTCCTTCCGTATGTCTGATTTATTTGGAGACTTTAAGCACTACAATTTAGTCCGGGAAAGAAACTTTCAGTTGTTCGAGAATTGCACATTAAATCCTACACTATATTTTTTTTTGCAATCTGAGAGAACATTATTTTGGGATAATAAGTCAAAGGTTTTCCCCAAAAAATATATTGAGCTTTTCCGAAAAAAAAATTTTAAAGTTTATATTTTTCATTAAATATAAACATTAAATCCTACACTAGAGATTTTTGATCTAAAGGGACTAACATATTATTAAAAACAGTATTTTAAAAAATCACCTCTTATATCGTAGAGCATATATAAATAATAATAAAAATATTGAAATAAATTAATAACAGCTATACATTAATTCAAAAGTTGGTGATTTTTGACTATACTGTCAGGACAATTATTTTACCCATTCTTAAAAAATAAAACCACCGGGGATTTTATTATTACTATTTTTTAAACAATTTTAACTGATTTTAGTACAGACGCATTAATTCTACAGTAGTTTTTTTTAATACACCTTATGGCTATAAATTAAACCTACCATAATATCAAATAATCCCTCGTTAACACACTGAGCATTTACTACAATTGCCAAATTATTGATTGTAAAATAAACGTGATCGGCGTAGGGCGCGAATCAACAACGTTAGCAACGAGAGCCTCTAGGTACGATACGATTCTAACCTGACTGCACAAGGGTTTTCAAGCGTGTGCCCAGTAGATACGTCTCATATTTGAATGGCGCCATCCGGTCGGAAGCGGTGTGAATAATTTTATTAATTATGTACCAAATCGGTTTGATACAATTACAAATGATTGTAATGTATAACATATGAGATGTAACTAGAGTGCTCAGCCCGTTTGGTGTATGGGTACACATCACATCAAAAACATTATTTACCTACATGTGAAAAGATGGAGAAAGATTCTTATACCTATTTACTACAAAAAAGTTTTGAGATGTAATGTTAAACCAAGTCGATTATTTTAGTCAGTACCGAGGAGTGTCAATAAATGTTGTTACCTACAAACCTAAAGTATACAGGGTAGAAAAAACAATATATTCATTTTAAATTAGTAGTGTTACGAAGTTACGGATGTTTTTTATTTCACCTTTTATTGTAATGTTGTCTACTATTTCTGCGACTGATACTCATTAATGGTTAAGCGTTTAAAAATATTTAAAGGCTTAGAGAAAACAAAATTACGATTGCGTCCTTTTTTGTAACGAAAGTGGATCATACCTACAAAATATATGGGTAACTCAACGAAGGAATCAGTTAAGTTTGATTTTAATGAAAGCCCTTAACTATGTAAATTTCTATTAATAACGACCCAAATATAACAATTTAAACGAATTAAATCGCGGTTATTCTGTTATATTTCACAGAATATACGAAACGCAGTACGGGATTTTATTAGCTCAAATTGTTTTATTGTTTATAACTAATCATCAATGTCTTACTTCTTACACTTAACAATGACGGGTCAAAATTATCAATTACAAGGGCAAACCCTAAAAATCGGCCCAAGTCACATAAAAGCAGCATTATAACTTTTATGTAACAGTTACATATAAGTACGTAAGGTAAAAGCTAATACATATATTTGATTCAAGATTTCGAGCTAACATGGTCACACTAGAATATTGTTAAGAACGGCGTATTTACCATGTATATTTGAGTATTTATCATCAAAAAATAACCAATATAAAATATGCCTAATAGTCGATGGTGATGTAGACAGGGTAAGTAAAACTTTCACTATACGAAATTATGCGACCACTTACCATCCAACAACACCCCACACCGTAGGCTTGAAGCAAAAAAAAATCATCCCCACTTTACGTGTAGGGAACCCTTAAATATATATATTTTTTAGATTTTATTTTACCACGTTGTCAGTTTTATATCATCATCATCATCATCGATTCAGCCGAATGACGTCCACTGCTGGACATAGGCCTCCCCCAAAGACTTCCACAATGACCGGTCCTGCGCCAGTTTTATATATCGATGCTAAATTGCAGCTTTCTAGCACTAACAATCACAGGGCAAAGCCTCTAACAGACAAATAGACAGACGGACATGGCGAAACTATACCGGTTCCTGCTTGACTACGGAAGTACGGAACCCTTAAAAAAGGTTTTAATTTTTGTTGACAAATGTGGAATTGACCTTATACCACTAATAAGTTACGCTACATCAGAAATCGGGAAAAACGTTCATACGTCATATAATACCGACCCTCACACGCTCCAAATCGATACAAAAATTGAAATTTTATGACATTACAACGAAAAGAAGACCACACACACAGCTTTATAGCATAGATTAAATGTACATTGCAAACTTAATTTTACATTCATCATAAACGATGACGAAGCAGTGTCCACTCGTTTTGACCGCCAGTAAACGACTAAATATGGCCAATAAGAAAAGCTATGTTTATGCGGTAGATAACAGACTGCGTTTCCAATGTACTTCATCTATTTCTACCAAATAATTGGTAGATTTTAATGAAAAAATATGGTAGCAAAAGTTTTGTTCCCTAAAAGCGTGGATTCAGGGCACACAAAGTTTTTTTGATAAAATTGGGAGTTTTTCAACGCTTAATTAAGCTGAGAGCGTAATAAAACTATTTTAAGTCTAAGTAAAATACTGAAAAGTACATCGAATATGCTCTAAAATGAAGAGATTAAAATAATTGCACGAAAGCACATTTACAATTTGTATGGAAAAGCGTCATCACCATCAATTATAAAATCCAAAAAAAAATATTGTATATCTTCCTTTTGTTGATAGTTGAGGATTACAAAAATTGCTTAAAATACTATTTTATCACATACAAGGACAGACATGATACTAGTATGAATAGTTTTTATAAAACATCAGAGCACATTTTGTATGTAACGAAGTCCAATTTTTGGGCCTTGCCCGCAAATCAGCGGAACCTGTATGGCAGGTATATTAGAAAAATACAGGTAATTCATATTGGTTCATGCTGCGACATAAAAAGAAGTTATTTTCACCAGTCATGCTTATAGTAGTAACGCCCGAGAAGCAAACAAACTTACACATCATCAAATGAAAGCTTTTCAATAGTCATTTCGAAACCTAATTAATTACTTTAGCTGGATTCAGATAAACTTCGACTTTGTACACTCCTATCCAAGGTAAACATGTGGAAATGGTGTGTTTAGTGTGGTTAAAAGCATTATTTCATGCATTTACAACATAATAATTGCAGATGTAACATAGAAATAAAAACCAAATCACCATACGATTTACGTGAATATTGATGCATATTGAACCAAAACACGAACTATTTGGAAAAACGCGATAATATTGACATCTCAGTTTTGTCATTATATTAATCGTGTAAAGGGCACCATTCAGTCCCCAACTTAAGACCCTGTTCACATTATCCGATTTGATGAAGGTTTCGGCTCCGACAAATGTATGGAAATGTGACCAATATCGTGTCGTGCAATGTGAACAGTGACCAGTTTTCGTAATTAATAATACTAACAGATCCGCAGTGTTAAGCAAGACGATTTTTATTATAGTTGTCTCTTTGGATCCTTATGGTTAAGCAAGATGAATTAGACCGGGACAGATAGAACGATCATTTTCGGCTGCTAACGAATTGTCTCCACTTAAAAGCACACCAAAATTTCAAATCCCATATAATGCAAAACGTCACAAACGTCAGTTCAGTACAATTTGCATATAAATAAATATATTTGAAAGCAGATGCACTGACAGGTGAACACCTGTCAGATATTACTTATCTGTCTTTCTCAAACTTACTGATTTGTGCATTAGAGAGAAGAGATCAGATGTTCAGAAATTGTTCAACTTAAATGAGCGGATTTGATATCTTTGGCAGTTTTCTATACATATAGGGATAAGCTAGCCTTTTTACTTCCACTTTCTGTCTGTTTGTCATTTTGCCGTGTTTTATCTACAATAAAGCCATACATACATACATACATAACCGTGTCGGCTCTAACGCCGATATCGGATCGGATAATGTGAACAGGGCCTGTTCAGTTCTGTCGAATAAAGCAGAAAATAAATGTAATGTTTACATAAATGACATACGTATTGTGTCACTTTTTTTTATTGTGCTCTATTATGTCAATATTATATTGTCATGGTTTAAACAAAGAAGTTGGTATACAAACCAATGACGCTTCAAATATACGTTCCGTATATCTTGACTGATATTGATACCTGCCAAAACAATGACAAACCAAATTAAACTTTACGTTGTGAGTTACAGAACTGTTTCTGAGTTAATCATAGATAAGCTGCAAAACATTTTGAAAGAGAAGAGATTCGCTGTGTCTAAGTGTGTCTCTCTTCCACCTATTGCCATACCAGTAGGGTGATCAAGAGATCATAAGCAAAGAAGTTCTCATTGGAGTAGACGTTACTTATTGGTGGATTTAGATCAAACGAACGAGAAAACAATGTTGCACTAATTAACCTTTACGACGCCAACAACGCATTTAAAGTATTTGCGCACCATCGATTCAATACAACGACAAATATATCCGTCATGGCGACGGCATCCAATGCGATATTAACCTACATGAATTTCTATAGATAATGCGCTTAAAAGGTTAAAAATATAATTACAACCTTTAATTGCCGAGAACATAGGTGTTATGATATATGAAAATTACCTTCGTACTTTATACTATGGACTAATACTTATTCTGTGATACTATGGTTTATATTCTATCTCTTATGAAAAATGAGTTGGCGTGTAAGTGTCACTGTGGTTCATAAAGTATGGCGTTCAAAAGGTTAATTTGCTATTTTTTTTTCAATGTTTGTCTGAGGATGTCAAACCCTACAAAGTTGAACCCTACAGAAATGCATGTAGGTTGATATCTCATTAGCCCATCATGGCCCACGTACAAGGCCCAGTTATGCGGTGGATCGGGGTGCAAATATGTTTGTTTATGATTGACTGTGACACAAATGTTTTTAAATCATCTTTGTAATCGAGAGCGAAGCCACGGGATAGAATATAGATAGGCTATATTCTATCCCGCGGCTCCTCTTGCATTCTTCGTAGTTCGTAGTACGTCGACGCGGCGGAGCCGCGCGGGTAACTAGTATTATTTATTACTTACTGATAAAATATATTATTATTTAAATTAAATTAAAAAAGGGTATAATAAAGTGTCTAATGTTGTATAGATAATAAGTACGGAACCCTTCTTGTGCGAGTCCGACTCACACTTGGCCGGTTTTATAAAACATATACCATGTGTTCTAATTTATGTGACACTGTTAACATTAACGCCTATTGTTGCTTTTATGTTAGGTACATAAATACTTAATTAGAATCACGCTCAAAATTATTCTACTATATTTTGCGCACTGTTTATAAATGTAAAACAAATGCAACAATTATATACCTAATTATTACCAACACTGTCGTCCGACGCCGGCCGGACGCGCCGCGCGCGCGCGGTATACTCATACTTACGACGAAAGTATACCTCTCCTTTTCACTCACATCATCGGAACGCGTCGCACCAATATAGACGGCATAGGCTAGACACATAATAGTAGGCAAATTCGCGCGAAAGCGGTGTTTTTAAAAAGTAGGCCGCAAATGATTCGATGTTTATTTCGATTACTCTTGAAGCACTTGATATTTTTCGGAGATTTTTTGAGTACGCGTGTTAAATAAATAGACAAATATAGAAATGTTTTAATCTCGAATGTAGGTTTTAATGCAAATATAGTATAAGCAAATAAAAACCAAAATTCATCGTAATAAATAGATCCAACTAAGTCACCTTGGTGAAAAATTACTAATATGTTTAGATTCATATTTGTAGCCAATTACCAAATTTTCGAATTCTGTATGAATTTGTAAGATCCATTTATAGCAATTATAGAAAAAAAAATCAGAAAACTGAGTTTATTTTGATAAACTCGATGGACAAACAGGGGATAATTTTATCATTAGTCATAACTTATTTTAAAATATATAATTGATAAATAATCCCGAGTGTAGGAATTAGTGAACACATTGCGCCAGTGATTGACATTAATATCTTTAATTTACTGAAATGCTCAATTGCTGCACTGGGGATAAACGCACGATGATAATCTGAAGACCTTATTTAATGAATAGAAAAAGCTTCCAAAACTGTAGGTTTTAATGTGAGTAAAAATTTTTCTTTCCCCGACTATTAATAGTGATCAGACACGTCTGTGCCTTGGATGTATTGAATTTGACTTTATTAGCATCGCCCCAATCTGTAACTGCTCTAAAAGTCAATTCCGATTCATAATATCCTGTCAACGAGATTGGACTACATCTTTATTGGCCTGTGCTTTAGAAAGATATCTGTCTACAACAGTGCTATCATCGGCATACCCACAGGTACCAGTCATAAGTCGTTTATATGCGATAAAAATAAGGTAGCAGGCAGAATAGTTCCCTGAGGGGGCACTGACATCTAAAGCCATTTGACTCGATGTGTAGCCTTCTACTTGTAAGATCACACGGGTCAATTGCCCGTTCAGGAAATCAGCTATGCAGTTGCTTAGGCTAAATTATATCCTGATATATATTCATAATAAATAATTAATAGACTGATAACCTGGTGAACAAGCTTCCTGCTTGTGAAGCTTGTTCACTAGGCTAGCATACCTGAACCTTAAGGCCTACCGTGAACTGAAAACAAAGTATCTCGCTCTCTGTCAGTCGAATATGCAAGTGCGACAGAGAGTCAGATACCTCGTTTTCGGTTCGCGGTGGCGCCCCTGTCTTAAGCTTTAGAGATACCTCCCGTTGCATGTGTTGCTATAACGCCTAGAACCAGGCATATTCCATCAAAAGTTATCGTGAAACAATACTTCCCTTTTGTAAACTCCCCGTGTAAGTTGTCAGTCATTGCCACAACGAATATTGAAAGAAAGAAAACACCGCCATATATAATATTTACGTAAAATAATTGTAGAATAACTTTTATGCCCGACTACAAAATGGGCATTGATGATCCGATGTAAAGGAAGCAGTTGTGCGTTAAAGGGAGATAGACATATTTTCATCTCGTTCCACCGTATGACTGCATCCTGTATGGCCATCATGGTCCATTGTGTGAATCCGGCATTAAATAGGTTCTAGATTTGTTAAGATAAAGTAAGAAAGAAAATAATTTAATTCAATGTTGATTTCCTATCGATAACCCCCGCTTACGTCATCGTACTCTAGTCTTGTTTATGGCTAAAATTTGACAGCTAACGTCATCAGTAAAGCAGTGGACCTTATGTACCTGATACCTATCATCTGTATTCATTTCAATAATTATTCTGTACCTTGATTATCTTGCTGCAGCTTGATCTGATTTCAATAGACGAGAACCGGACCTACGCGAAAATCCAGAAAAATGACCCCAAGCCGGTTACCCGTCCACGTAGACGAAAACTGGCAAATACGCAAAATTGATGGTCCGGTTCCCGTCCACTAAATTTATGCAGGTTTTAGGTAAAACAAGTATAATTAACACTCACTATTGTCTTCGTTATGTATATTACTAGTAATATGTGCCAAAATATCACTGCAATTAGTTAATAACAATAACAAAACTTACATCAAAGTTTTCCTTACACACTATTTTTTCTGTAGTTTGGCGTGGTTTTCGAGGCTCTAAAATGTGGTGTAAACTTTCGTTAATTATATCTTAGCCACACGTTGTTAAATAATGTTTGTTTATAGTTAGCATTGTAGGTTCGGTATTAAGGAACGCAAAGAGCCTAAACTTGCGCGGGCAATTGTTTATATACTCCTATTCTAAGCATTTGTAAGGAAGAAGTCACTCGAAAGGACGAGAACCGGCGCTGGACGGAGAACCGGCGAAGCTACCCTATAACTTTCCAATTAAAATGGAGCTTGTTAGGCGTTAATTTATACGTAACAGGTATGCCTGAGTATCACGAGATAACTAATACTTAACGTAGAAAGGGTAGAGTTGAAGTGCGTTCCGTGATCCGCTGTCCCATTCGTCATAGTTACGTTCTACGGTCAACTGACACGCCTTTTACGCAAAACCGGGAGTACAATTTCCCCACTTCGCAATTCGCGGCACATTCGTATTACAATTTGTGTCGTATTTACCCGCGCCGATTTATTATTCAAACACATACCTAAACAAACACACAGTTAAATTGTATATGTATATGTACGTATGAACAAAGTTTTAAAAAGGGTCATTGAGTACTTTCAGTTTTCGACACATTCGCTTAATATAATTGTCTCTCGCTTCAATTTTCTGCTTAGTGATTGTCAAGGGTGTTTAATTATGCTATTAGATCCGATATTTTTGGTAAATATCTAAGTACTGTTAATGTCCATAAATCGAGTAACTCACTGGTTTGGTCATTTGTATGAAAATCGTCCCTTACTTTTTTTACGGATACAAATATTAATTTATACGGTTTTACCATTGAATTCCTTTTAAATGAATTAGGAAATATTTCGTAATACAACTTTAGTATTCTCGTTGTTATTATATGTATATTTTACGCAAAAAACGCTATTCAAAAGAAAATGGCCCCAAACGCAAGCTGTAAAGGAAACTACAAACAAACAGATATAACACATTATATACCAAACCTAATCTGTAGGTAAACGAGAAACAAAAAAATTAGACAAAGTAATTCATGTATTAAGCTATGTACAAACGCGTAATATGTTTACAAGTACGTACATAACCCATTCCCCACGTACTGACTGAACAACCCTATTGGCGCCACTGTTGCCCGGCTAGCCAGCGGGTGAGGAGTAAAACAAAGTAATGAAAGTGCAATACTTAACACAATATAGTATGTATAATAAAAGTTATGTACAGGTAAAATTGGGTAAAGACTTATTCAGTGAGTATCAGTACGGTCGGTGAGAATCAAAAGTCACTGGCCTGAACTCCGATGACAAGATCCGCGTCGTAGATAAAAGGAGCCTCTGTTTGGCACTAGCAGTTACTCATGTGCTAGCAGGAACCTTCCAAAGCTTGAGAAGGCAGCGCAGGTAAAATACTGCATACCTACAGCGAATAATGTTTACAAGTTCTTTTAAAAACTATGCATACTAGCAAATATCAAGGATTCAATCAATTTTCAATGCGACAGCACAATCCGAAGAAAATTCGCCGTCAAGAAACAAAACACGGTCGTGAGAATGTATTATTTTCTTATCAGCCAGTGCGCTTGCGGACGCACCACTGAGGTTTGCCGTGTTACAGTACCCCACGCGCCCGGGAGAAAGGCCATAGTCGGCTATCGGGTTTCCATAGTAAGTCGGCGCTTGGATCAATTTGACTCGGGGTTTTTTTTGTGAGTACCTCTTATGGTGAAGAATATTTATGCTGAGGATTTATTGTGAGTACCTCTTATGGTGAAGAATATTTATACGACGGAACGGAGAAGGTATATGCGTTTAGGGTGAGAGGTTGTTTTTTTTTGTGTGTGCACCTCAATATCTCCAAAACGGCTTGACTGATTTGAATACGGTTTTCTGCAATGGGTTTGTGGTTCATTCGGGACGAACCCTCAATAAATTTTACGACTCTAACTTGCCAGGGGGCGCTCCAGTTAGCATGTTTCTCTTAAAAGTGCGATTTAACGCATTTTCTCCGGAACTCTGCTTGACCAGCATAGAAGATTTCGATAGCGCTTGATGAGGAGTACATTTACGTGAAGTTTGAGGATCATGATGGAGCAGAAAAACATAGCAGGGAATTGTAAAGAGGTTAGATATTTTTGTGTCGGTTTTTGGGCGCTATTGTTTATGTTTATTTAGCAGCCGTTGTAAACGAACTTTTGAAGTGTTTGGGCTCTTTTCATCGTGTTTGCTGAGTAGCTTCTGTACATGATCTGCTGAGGGTCTGATGATGGATCAGAACAATATTGCGGGAAATATTGTTCAGGATATTATTTAGTGAACCGTGTTTTGACTCTTTTGATAATATTTATTGAGAAGCCTCTTCACCTGAACTGCTGAAGGCCTGATGAATGACAAAAGCTGAAGAACAGAACAGCACTCTAAGGAACTTTGCGAAGGCACATATGTGTATTACCGTGTTGTGATTATTTTGATAGTATTTTCTCGGTATCTTCTGTCCATTAACTGCTGAAAGCTTTAGGTATGATGAAACAGAATAACATATTAAGGATCTTTGTGAAGGCTAATAGATATAATACTGTAATACGGCACTTCGAAAGGTGTTTAGTGAGTAGCTCCTCTACAAGGACTGCTAAAACCAGAGTTTTTGCTTTTTATACCCACAACGGAAGAGCAGGTGTAAGCAATTTATCCCCCAAACAGGTCTGCCGATTTAAAAATATGATTTAAGTATTATTATGGGGTTTATGATTTATCGGCGATACATGACGTAAATATACCACGGGGCACTATAAAAACCATCGTGTTAAGTTGTATAATATAAGGATCATAAAGGCTTTACCAATTTAGATGTACGGCAGAGCGCAATTAATATGGTAGTTACCCACGACGTATCGAAGAGGGTATATGCGTTAAGAACAGAAAGGGTATAGGCGCATATTCTCCAAATCGACGAAACCGCTTGAAATACGGTTTACTGCAATGGATTTTTGGGTTATTATGTTTACGAAAAAAACGGATTGATTTGAAATGACACCTTTTTTAATAGTTTAGAATTCGTAATTTTGTTGGATGTGAGTCTATACTGGGCTCGCATGTACTCGTAGTTTGCTTTCTGAAGAAAGAAAGTTTGGGATAGAAAGTATCCATGTATAATAAATAAATGTGGGCACGCTATTATAGCTATATGGCTCGCGATAGTAAGCGCGTATTGAAGGGATATCATGGGACACTTTGGGCCTCGTGGTACTCGCCCTTATACCTCGCGTGCCTCGCTGCTCACGCGTGGGCTCGCCCTTCCAACCTTCAGCTCGCAAGCTGGCGTAGAAAGCGCTCTGGTAAGACACTTCGGGCCTTCAGACCTACGCAGAGTTCGCCCTTCAGTCCAACTAACTTTGACGCTCCCCTTTGAATACTCAGAGATAGTGAGAGTCCACGTAGGCTCGCGCATAGAGCGTGAACCGTCCCGTTCGGACTTTAAGGCACTTTGGGCCTTCTAACCTCTGCCTTTGGTTGGAGCTCTGCCTTTGGTTTCGCGTGCAAATTCGATTGTAAGAGACTCGTGATAGATAGTATCCGTATGGGCTCGCCCTTTGGGCCCTCGGCCCTCGGGCTGGCGTAGTGCACTCTCTCAAAAGACGCTTTGAGTTCAGATTCTTGTGAGTCACTCGGAAGTAGGAAGATTTCACGTAAGCTCGCCCTTCGGACCTCCGGCCCTCGGGCTCACGTAATAGAGAGTGCTCTCCGATGGAACATTTCGAACTGTTGGCCCTACGCTGAGCTCGACTTACTTATACCACATCGGTGGTATACAAATGTACCTACGGTCTGCTTGATGGAAAGCGGATACCGCAGGCTATGGACGCGTGCAATTCCAGGGATGACAATGCGCGTTGCCGACTCTTTAAAAATGTATACAACTCTTAAAATTCCCCTACGATCCGTTTCTTTCGCCTGCATTGGGAAAACCTCGGCAGGGAATTCATTCCACAACTGGAGCGTGTTAGGGAGGAATGTATATACATTACTCTTTAAAAAGAAATGAATAACCTACGACGTTTCTAATAGCAAAATAATAAAATAAAAATATAAAAGCCCCCCGACTCGACTATATACGAAGTAAGTACATAAAAGATAAAAGTAGATTTCCAAAACCGTCGTATGATTGCGAGGTATAGTTAGAACCCCAGTAAAATCCGTCGAGGGCAAAAAAAACCCTATAATAATATCAAGGTGCCTGTAACACAGACCGCATAATCTTACTTCATTCTATGTTATTCACAAAACAAGCCAGAGGTGGGGTGCACGTCCAAGACCGATGACGGCACAGCCCACCCCTAATATACAGGGTGATTTTGGGGTCGTGATCCGGAATGATTGTACATGGTCAAGAATTCAAAGTAGACAACATCACAGTTGGTATGACGGTTTATAATTCAAATAATACTCTTTGTCTTCATATTCTAACGGAAAATAATACTTTTTTATACAACTTGGTCACCCTATCCCACTGTCAACTCTCCATACTATCCGTCAAAGAGAGAAGGGTAACCATGATTTCTTGAGATTTTGTATTTTTGTCATCAAAATAAATAAATAAATAAATACGTTTGTTTCGTGTCACTACAATTTTTTTGAAATGGCTAACAGGTACCAAGTCGTAAAACTTATTCTTGATCCACGACCCCGAAATCACCCTGTATATTGACGCCGGGGCTCATAATAACAATACGTAATCGGGGGTTTAACGCATTGGTCCGCTCGAGTCATCACCAGACGTCCGTCTATTTGACATTGCACCTAATTCACATGCTTCTGACATTGACAGTCTGCGACGGGTGCAAGAAGAGACGAACGACCGAGACATTGGCGTGGTAGGGATTGACTCATCCGCATTGGTATTATTTTATCGATAATATTGTCTAGGTATATCATATCATGTTTTAGGTAGTACATACGTAAGGTCTGCGGCATACTTTAGCTTCACGGTTTGTCGGAGTCAATTTTTACCCGACTTTGACGATAAAGCGTGATCATAAAATCTGCCATTGTGCTATCATGCTAGCTGGATAGGCGGTCTCACGTAGTTCTGCAGTCATCCTATAAGATAGACTAAGATCTATAGCAGTAAAGTAAAAAGTATTGTCTCGGTCTATTTTAAAGCTTGAAGAATGTTGCGCATATTGCTATGTAATTCGGGGTTAATAGCTTGAGATTTTTCAAATTAGTCGCATTTTGCAGCTGGATACTTCTTTGATTGTAAACTTGTATGAAAAAGCAGTTCAAAAATATGTGCGCTTCATGGTTCTTTTATGGCTTCATAGTTTAATATGTATTCCAATCGTTCTGAAGATATGACTTATTCATGGTCGTTTATGATCGTCATTATAAGGCCATTACATATTACACATCTTGCAGTTTGTCATAAAAACCGATAGAGTTGTAGGTTTAGTTAAAATGAGACAGCAATTCATTTCAGCCATTTCAGGCTGTCATGACAAATTGCATCGTTTGTATTGTGCTATGAGTAAGTATACTCAAATGACGCCCTTGATTTCCCATGTTATTTATTTATAAACAATTCCCCAAACTTAAATGAATGAAAATGATCACAGTCAATTAAGACTATACACAAAGAAGGGTTCCGTGCCGACACCTCCTAATCTACATTTAAAAGCACAATACAATATATTGAATCAAAAAAGGTTGTATTTTCATAGGAAATTCTTGGGTAAGACAGGTTTTCAGCTAATAACTCAAAAACCGTTAAATCTATCTTCTGCAGACGCAAAATAGTTGAAAGTATTTATTATTCATCTTGATTTTTTTCATTTTAAACTATTAAAATAGTTTGGAAATTAGAGAAGGGGGGGAGGGTACACTTCTTACGACTTTGACAGCTAATATCTCACCAAACAACGGTTGACATAAATGGATTTTTTTAGTATCCTCTGTAATTTTTGAAGGCCTATCTATACGTAAAGCATAACAAACACGCATATGTGTATTGAAAATAAAAAATTGTAACCCTCCTGTTAAATGTATGGGGTGCCCACCCCGACAAGTTTAATATTTTTTTCGTAGTTTCACATCACATTTCTATAGCGGTTTATAGACTACACCTTCCTACCAAATTTCATACTAAATTATAGTGCTCATAATATAGTCTCTGAGTAAATCGACTGTGACATACAGACGGACGGACAGACATGACGGATCTATAAGGGTTCCGTTTTCTCCATTTTGTCTACGGAACCCTAAAAATCAGACGTGTATATGTTATTAAATTTTCTGGAATGGATACGGAATGATTCGTGCCTACGCCAATTCTTGGGATTAGGTAGCGGACCCCGGGCATCCTTCAGGATGCCACTGTACTGGGAATAACGCTAGGAGGATGATGGATACGGAATGATTAGAACTGAAAATTAAGACCTTTTTTTTAACTTGAGTAATATTTTTAGTAATATTTTACTCTTACATAATTCACGGTTGGATCTCCGATACAATCTGCTGCTTTTTCTGACTCGACTTGCTACTTACTAAACCTCTTTACAAGAAAATCAACTCACCGATTGTCAATTTTGACAGCAAATGCCTAAACCGGTACCATAGATGTAGAAAATACTAAAAAAAAGGAGAGACTACTGTAGTAGCGGGCCCACGGAAATTTATTTTCTATTTTGATCCAAATTTACGTATATAACTTGACAGATATATTACAAATAAAATTGAATTATGTATTAAATCACAATATTATTTTAGGGTTAGTGACCACGAGCAATGTAGATTACGTGTTTAAGGTAAAATATCACTCGACAAGTTTTACATAAGTGTACCCTTTTTTTTTTCCCCGGGGGGAAAATCCTTAATGGATACCACCGCACCACGGGGACAGTGCGATGGTTATGTCGGACTTGCACCGACTAAAAACCCCCCGATCGTCCTCCTCAACTCATTTCGGGCGGCTCTGGGATCTCCTTCGGAACGCACCAGTGCCGCCCTAGAGTCTGTGGGTCCAACCATCTGCTTTTATAGGCGATCACAGCCCCCAACTGTGACCGTCTTCGACCCCAAGGACCCCCTTTTAGTCGCCTTCTACGACAGGCAGAGGATACCGTAGCCGTATTCTATACCCGGGCTACAGGGCGCAACGGCGACTTATTATCGTCGCCGCCTCCCCCTCCGAGCAGGGTCATTACGCTCCCGTTCACGCTCTGCAGTCTCCTTGTGGACCATGACAGTCTCACAAAAGGTGACAGCTGCATCCCATGCGGAGCTTCTGCTCAACATTGCCGCTATAAGAGCGGGTGGGGAGAGATCTTGCCCCACTTTTTGTATTAGGATCTGCCGCTCAGTCCGCCACGCTGGGCATTCCTCGAGCGTGTGCTGCGCAGAGTCCAGGTCAGAACAGCAGTGGTGACATCGTGCTGTCTGCTCTTTGCCTATTCTGTGCAGGTACTCACCGAAGCAGCCATGTCCGGTGAGTACCTGCGTCAGCCTGTAGGTCACTCGACCCTTCCGCTTCAGCCACTGGTCAAAGTGCGGCAGGATCGCGGCGACTACCCGCTGCCGTGTGCTACGGGGTTCCTCCAGTCGCTCACGCCAGCATGTGATGGCTTGCCTGTGGGCCCTCTCTCGCAATGCCTTAATTTCTATTTCTGCAGCGCTTTCATCCTCTACGTGCAAGGCATTGTAGATTTTTGCATCCATTTCTGCCAGGATGTCTAGCGGCGGAAACCGTGCTAGGAGGGCCGCCGCCTCGTAGGATATCGTACGGTATCCGCGGGCGACCCTGATGGCTATCCGGCGCTGAACTGTGAGTACCTTCGCTCTGCTGCGTCGGTTGCGCGTCAGCCGCTCTGACCGCACCACACCTGCGTATAGTCGGCGTACTCCCTCCTCCGGCCCTCCGAGATTTGGCAGCAGTCTGTGCAATGCACCCGCCGTTCTTTGAATCCGGGGAACGAGCCGGTTGAAATGCTCGTCAAAGGTCCATCGGCTATCTAATGTTAGGCCCAAGTATTTCATAAACTGACCGACCCGGACTTCTACCTCTCCAACCCGCACGGAATTAGCTGGACGCTCCCGACCTCGCCGCAGTCCATGTATCCAAAGCGCCTCGGTCTTATGTGGCGCAATTGTAAGACCGATGCTGCGGATCTTGTTTACCAGGACTGTAACGCCTAGCTCTGCCAGTCTTGTGGTCCTAATAAAATCTTCCCCTTCGGCAAGAACTAGAGTGTCGTCCGCATAGCAGACTACACTGACGCCATTGGGAAGCACTGCTCGCAGAACTGAATCGTATGCGAGATTCCTCAGGAGAGGGCCCAAAACCGACCCCTGTGGTACCCCGCACTCGACTTCTCTCTGCATATCGGCACCATATCGGCCGGGGTAGCGGATGCTCCTGTCGGATAAGTACGCCCCGATCACAGTCCTCAAGTAAGAAGGCAGTCGATGGTACACCAAAGCCCTTCGAATTGCACTCCAAAGAAGGGAATTGAAAGCGTTGACGATGTCAAGGCTAATCGCCAATACCACTCTTCCTTGAGAAATTGCATGCTCCGACAATTCTCGAAAGCGAAGGATCGCGTCCACTGTTGATCGACCTCGACGAAAGCCAAATTGACTATCCGACAGGTTCGGACCATCGCTACTTAGATGCCGATTGATACGCAGGGAGACAATACGCTCAAAAAGCTTTCCAACCTCGTCCAGCAGGCATATTGGCCGATACGCAGAGGGTGAGTCTGCAGGCCTTTCTTGTTTTCGTAGGAGAACCAGCCTTGCCTCCTTCCAGATTGCGGGGAAGCAGCTATAGCGGAGGCAGGTGCTATATAGGCTCATCAGCCTGTGGCCAAGTACTTCCATGGCAATTTCCCAAGCTCGTCAAGCTTGGATCTAGTGTCTCCGTCAGTGGGGGTGTCCATGGCCGCAACTTTCCCAGTACTATTTTGTATGGGCGTCCCCACGGGTCTCGGTTCAGATCCTGCAACAGCTCATCCCAGGAACGAGATTTGGCGTCAGCGATTGCCTTTTGCAATGTCATAGTCGCCTCCCGGTAAACACCGTAGGTCTCCGCTTTCTCCTCCGGTGTAGCCCGTCTGCGCCTTCTAGTCCTCGTATACTGGCGTCGCGCTGTAAGGCAAATCAGCCGCAGCTGGGCGATATGTTCCGACCACCAATAAACAGGTTGCCTCGATGGTTTCTTCACTCGGGGCATGGCGGCATCGCAGACAGCAGTCATAGTAGAGCGAAACCAGACTGCTGCGCGTTCTGGTGAGGACCATTCTTCATTTTCCAATTGTGCCCCCCAGTCAGCCACGTGGGCTGCGGCCACCAGTTTGTCTCGATCAACTGAATTTTACTGATAGTCAAATCAGCAACTTATTACGAAGCGTCTAAAACGCTCGCTTAGTATTGTTTATAAGGAAATATACCTAATGACGTCACAATTTTCTATGGTCAAACTGCGCCCTAATTTGAAATATTATTAAAATTTTATATGGATAGCTCCTGTGAGTTTCAGACATATTAAAATATGATGAAACGGGCCATTCACGTCGTTAAGGTCACCCACGCTCGACATGTTTCAGACCGGTTCGCAGACCTTAATCATGAGATTCATGAGTACTTATCGCAGCGGCAACTGCCGCAACTGCTGCTAAAAGAACTCTTTTAGCACCTATTTTACCCTTTTAATGCTAAATGAAACGCCGCCGCGATAAGTACTCATGATTAGGGACTGCAAACCGGTCTGAAACATGTCGAGCGATAGTTGAATATGTGAATGACCCGATGACCTCGGTGACAGAATTAGTGATCAAAAATGTAAACACATAACTCTCAAAACAGAAATGGCTTTCAAGATCCATGCAGGTTTCCTCTCGATGTTTTTCTTCACCCGATGGTAAATATGAAATTAAACTCCGTACATAAGTTCCAAAAAAATAATTAATACGAGGCAGATTTCGAACCCACGACCGCCAATTGACAGCGGTGGGGCTAGTATGATCGCTTATATGTCGGACATATAGCATTCGTCCCTCTCGCACTTACATACTTGACAGTACAGGACGAATGCTATATGTCCGACATATAAGCGATCATAACTAGCCCCACAGCAGCATTGATAACTTCAACCACTAGCACTATATCTGTGAATAATTAAAAAACAGTCTTGTGACTTTAGACATGAAGTTTAATTTTAACTGTGAAGGTTTTAAAAGCTAGCGGTCTAGTATAGTTCTATAGAATATCTTTGATGAGAATACCTTCTCGGCTTACACAGCGCTCGGTTGCATAGCAACCACAAAAGTACAATATAACGAAATCACAAGCGATGAAAAGGCCGGTTATGTTTGTGTAATGTTATATAATTCTAATTCTAATTTTGTACATGATATTATGGTAATCATATACAGCCACAAGTGCACAGCATACGCACCAACAAACACGACCTGCAAAGGAAGATACGAAGCATAGGTCCAGGTACTGTTATGGCTGTTATGCTGCAGCTGTCATGATGGAGTAACGGCTTCCGATCACCGAGAAACCGAGAACTGAATGAAAAGTTAAAACAACTGGCAGCATAATAAGATGTCGTATATGACTGATCGAGAACGCATAACGCAAAATAACAAATATAAAAGTTATCGTTATGCTGCATTGTCATACTTGTTCATTATATTTAAGAGATATTGGTCACCTGTACCATAATTAAAGAGGTTACATAATTACTTGTATTTTATTTACATTTATTCTCTTACTTATAAGCTAAAGGAGATCTAGTACCCAGGGCCCACACAAGGGCCACAAGTGTTGGAGCCATCACGATCAGGGGATGATATATGTGTATATAAGTGCGTATGTCTAAAATTGTTTATATAACAATTATATAATGGGAACAAAAAGAACAAGAAATAACATACTAGCCTGTTTTTATTCAAAAAATCTAAAAGCGAGACAAATATTCAGCCCTTCTGAATAATTACTACTTTGTACCGCTTGCGTTCGAGACGACAGGGTGCTGGGAGTCTTGAGGCTTTAGCCTTCATAAATGGAGGGCGACGAAACTAGGAGAGGGTTCGATGCTCTGATTCTTGTCTGGTGCAAAGGTTGTCCATCGCCATCCAACTGATCCAGCGTGGTAAAGCAGCAATTGTGATGGGTACCGTTTCGCCCAGTACAACTCGGGGGAGAGCTTGTTTGACTAGGCTCTCTTTTTTGTGTTGGTGTTTTTATAATATATGAATGAAAAATATAATAAAATATTCTTAATTTTGTTCTAAAATATAATACCAATAATAACATTCATTTGTAACAAATGCTATGCTATGAAGAAAGAGTAAATAATGAATAAGCATTGAAAGAGTCCTTATACTGTCATTAACTTCTGGTTCTTCATTTAACTAATTTACTAAGCCGGAATATATTTATGGGCGACCTGTACTATAATTAAAGAGTACCTGTACTATACATAATTACTTATAATAACTTGCATTTTATTTATTTATTTATTTATTTATTAAAGGAGTTTCAACAGCTTTTTAAACATGTTGACATTTTAAATAGAAATATGGAGCCAATAACAGAAACTCACCAATAGAAACAAGATATGAACTAAGGTTACACACTATGTTACAGTATCTTAAAATTAAAAATCAAAGGCTATAAGAGAACACAACAAGAGATGTCCATCGCTCACCGGACGCTCAGAAGATACACAGATACCACTTGTATTACATACATACATTCTCTTACTTACTCATAAGCTACAGGAGATCTAGTACCCAGGGCCCACATAAGGGCCACAGGTGATGTTGGAGCCATCACGGTCAGGGAATGATATAATAATATGTGTATATAAGTGCGTATGTCTAAAATTGTTTATATAACAATTATACATATAACGGGAACAATAGTTACTAACATACAAGCCTGTTTTTATTCAAAAATTTAAAAGCGAGACAAATATATAGGGTGCTGGGAGCCTGACGCTTTAGCCTTCATAAATGAAGGAAGGCAACGAAACTAGGAGAGGGTTTGATGCTCTGATTCTTGTCTGGTGCAAAGGTTGTCCATCGCCATCCAACTGATCCAAAGTGGTAACGCAGCAAGTGTGATGGGTACCTTTTCGCCCAGTACAACACAGGGGTTTTCTTGTTTGACTAGGCTCTCTTTTTGTGTTGGTGTTTTTATAATGTATTAATAAAAAATAAAATAAAATATTCTTAATTTTATTCTAAAATATAATATCTACAACAAATGCTATCCTATGAAGAAAGAGTAAATAATGAATAAGCATTGAAAGGGTCCTTATACTGTCATTAACTTCTGGTTCTTCATTTTACTAATTTACTAAGCCGGAATATATTTATCATTATGAATGGTTGAAATATTTTTCCTTGTACTGCTTACAGCTGTATTTGTTTCATTTTGCAGCTTACATTGCATGATCACCAAGTAGAATTTCTCCATAATCCTGCAATAAAAAAACACTTAACATGCTTTCGGCAACTAGTACTTGGTACTTAAATCATCGGCAAACCTCTCCCAGCTAACATGAAATAAATATTTAGGTAGGTGGACATTAGATTCATCAAAGTGTTAGGCACATTTTCTTTCCAATTTACATGTTAATTTTCATAAACACTCGGCAAAACAAATTTACATAATAGGTTACCTGTCCGTCACATCACTGGAAGACATCTATTCTATGTGGAGAACCAAAGGCATGGTTAAATAATGATCCCCAACAAAAGGAAATTAATTTTTCAGGCTGAAATACTGATTTCTTGTTACATTATAGATGTCTATTTTAAACATCTTAGCACATGAAATATATTACTGACACCAAATGTCAATTGCCTTAGCAACTACGCCCGCGACGGCTACCCACCATAGCAACTACACCTACATTGCTAGAGGTGTAAGGTGGGGACAACGTTTTTGACATTAACGTGTCGTGGCGTGCGTCCCCACCTTTTCAAAAATACTTTGCGAATACGTGTAACTGTCAAACCATCTCACCTCTAGTGATGTTCTAGTTATCGACGTACTAATCGATGGATTTATGCATTAAAACTATCCTGATTCAAGTAATATAAACCGCTTATTGATAAAAAAAAACACTACGAATGAAAGAGAAAATGATTTTTACAAAATTTGTGTATGAAATATCAAGTGCAAAGCCTACATTTTATCAAATTAAGACCATGTTACGTATATAGGAGTTAGACTGTACTGGCTGACATATGACAGATGGAGCGAGCGTTTAAGGTGGGGCGAGCGTTGAGGTGATAACTAGAGGTGGAGACGTACGTCTTTACGCCACAAGCCAATACTTTTACAAGAATACCACTGGCAGCCCCCGACGGATTTTTCTGGGTTTCTAACTATACCGCCTCGCAATCATACAATCGTTTTTGAAATCTACGTTTATCTTTTATGTACTTAATTCATTCTGGCAAATTTTGATACCCAGGCTTCAGGAGGTTATACCATCCATTGGCCTACTACTTGCGTAAATATCAAAATTTTCCAGGCGGTACTTACTACCAAAAATCAGCAAAATGTGTGGTCAAGTTCTGTATTCAATCGGCGTTTCTCAAAATAGTATGAAATTTGGGGTTCTAGTTGTTCTAAAGGATCTTAATGAATATTCAAAATTTCATTTTTTTATGTTAAATACATCAGAAGTTATTGGGCGGTCAAAAGTGGCTCCAAACGGTTCGTGTAAAATAAAACACGGCTGCTGTTCGCCAGTTTCTGAGGTGAACTTGGCTGGACACGCTGCCGTGTGTCTAGATCACACGGTTGCAGTCCGCCAGTTCCTGGGTTGAACTTGGCTGCCTGGCTGGACACGCTGCCGCGTGTCTAGATTTTGTTTGGCTTTGTCAGAGCCTCAGAGGCATTCATTATCTCAAATTTTCTCTCTGGGGTAAAGTGTGACATCTAGCGTTATTAGTTAGAACTGTTACGTTATTCGGTTCACTGGGTTGTTTTAGTAGTATCATGTCTGGGTTTAGAAAAAGATGTAATTTTAAATTTGTCAGGTCTAAATTGTATCCTCATTCTCACATAGTGAACAGACCAAAAATATCGAATAACTCACAGCTAATCTTGTAACTAATATTTTAATATAAGCGACATCTAGGAGCTCTGAAGAGTACTACAACGTCAGATGAACATGAGTCTTGTGCATAGTTGTATCAGTACATTCATAGATGGCGCTAGTAAAGTTGTTTATATAGCTATACATTTACATTGTTTTGTGATTAAGTATGTTTCTCTAAAAAATAGTTGAACTTGAAGGTCTTGAAGTGAACGCGTTATAAAGGCTGGTGTCAAAATAAATACAAATAAAAGTTAACATTAGTGACTGTTCTTACCGAGATGGGTGCCGAAGCCTTTGCAACCATGAAAACAAAATGTGAAATGCTTAGAAAAATAAATTTCTGATCTACAAGTTGCCGCTACAAGGTAAGATATAATAAATCTGTAAAATAATTAATAAACTCATAAAATAATGCTATTTACAAAATAAATTTATTTTGTTAGTAGGAGATGTGTGTCCTAGAAATAGCGTTTGTTTCAAGTGCAGCGATAGGTGAACGACCTCTGCGTATAAAAGATGTTTTGGTGTTGGAATAGGGGGCGCACAGTGCAGCCGTTGCCATGGTTACTCCGGCCTGAGTGCGCGACTTATCGGCCCGGGCGCTCCGCCATCCATCTCCACTTAGCGCCCAATGTGCATCCCGAAATTAGAACATTTGGTCACTTTTGAAGTTTTAAAACATCGAATTAAAGACGAAACGGCATTCTTTTTCGTTTTCCAATTAGGTTCATGCCCGATGTTGACAGGTAATCGTGCTTAAAAGCGAAGAATAGTACCTATAGTTAAATTTACGAGAACTCGGAATTGCATGTAGTGGTATGTGTATATAAGTGGCAATTGCAGATGGTCGTATTGTGTGTTTATATATTGGCTATGTGCGAAGTAGGTGGTGGGGGTAAGCTAGGCGATCGTAGCGCACACCATGGCAGAAATGTGTACTTACCGGGGACCACTGTCAAATTTACTTTCACGTTTTCTATTGGTTTCTTAACGGTTTCCTACGATTCGTTTCGTTTGTATGTATTTATTTATTCTCTTATTTATTTCAGTAAAATTTCCAATACGGGGTCTTTCTCGTTTACTAAAGTAAATAAAATATTCATGTGTCATTATTTGACATCTCTGAGTTTTGACATTGTCTCGGGACCCTTGGCGTTTGACGTTTCAGACGTGCACATAGCCGATAGGCAGCAGTCTAAATTTGAATTTTCTCTTCTCTTGTATCTACTTGCCTACTATCAGTATAAAACGTGTTTTGATATACAGAGTGATGATTGGCTATTATTGTCGAATAACGTTGAAAAAACATCGTAAAATAGTTACTTAATTTTAATTATATTATTATTTTGTATTTATTTTCTGATGTCAACAATTGTATTTCATGGCAAATAACAAAACGCGCAAAAGTCGCATAAGAAGGCCTTATAAGTAGTCACTTCATTAGAAGCAATGATCAGAAGCGAGTGATTAAATTTAAATAATATCGGCCAAGAGCATGTCGGGCCATGCTCAGTGTAGGGTTCCGTAGTTACCCAATGAACGTACTTTTTTTTTAATTTAGAAATTAATACCGGATAGTTTATTACTAAATGCAATTAAAAATATGTCTTTACCAGTATAAAAAAATTAATAATTATTTTATCAATCAGTTATTACAATATTAAGCAATAAACTTGCAAGACAATAAACGATTAACTATACTATATCCTAAAACTAACCAACAAATCAAGTTAAAACTTATAAAAAAAATAATGAAAAAATAAAATAAAAAATTAAAAATGCCTTTTATTTCTTGTCCTGTAAGTTTTTACATGGTCAGTTCTATGAGCTAGATTACTTATTCAAATCAAATGTTTATAAAATGTATAATATATCCTTGTCTACTTTTTATTTATTTATCATTAGTAGTTTAAACTGATAATTGAATACTAGTTTATTATTAACTACTAGCTGCCCCGCGCGGCTTCGCTCGCGTATTACAAATAACGAAAGGGATGTCGCGGATTAAAATATAATCTAAGTTTATCCATCCAAAAGATCTATTTTATACACTCACACACACAAATTTTATTAGTAAATAAGGTACAAATGTGAACGATTAAAAAAATCTATATGTATAAAATACGGAAAATTTTAAGCCGCAGTACTAAACTAAATTCATTTTTTAGACAACTGGATCTTGAAAGTTTTAAAGCGCATAGGTATAACTTTTGTGATACAACGTCTCTAATCCGTTTCTGACGCTTCTCCTTACCAAAAGTAAGAAAAGGCCTATGTCTATGCTATTTCATACAATAATTATCATTGCCGAAAGCGTATACTATGTGTACGATGGCCACAATGCCTTCCGACGAATGAAGTGTTGGCTGTGTTGGTCAATTGAGCCTGAACTTTTGTTTATATTTATACCTAGTGAACTCAACCCACGGATCTAAAGAACTACAATGAAATATATTTACATTTAAATCAACTTAGTGTGTCTGAACTCGAAAAAAGAGGGAGATATTAAACAGAATTTGAGACCTCTCGTTTTTGGAAGTTGGAGTTTTTCATTAAATTTTAGCGGAACCTTTAGGTATCAAAGTGCACACTATTTGTATATGGTCTTTTTTATAAATAATTGTGTACCAAGTTTGTTTTTAGGGTATAAATGGTTGTTGTATATTTAATTTTAAGAAGACTGTAGTAGTTTAAAGGCTTACTGGAGCCGACATCGATATAATGTTAAGTCATTAAGTACATCGTTAAGTCGACTTAGCCCGCGGGGCTGTAGTCGTCACTATGACATGTTTCTTTTTTCCGTAGTCATTCCAGCCCGCAGAGGCCGCATGTCCTGTAAAATAACCATAAAAACAAACATATTTCATAGTATCCATTTAGCCCCGCAGGCTGATGTGAGCTGAGTAGACCTACACTTCCGACGAACGACGAAGAAGTAGGCTAAAATGAGTTTGTATTTAGTAAAAATGATGTAGAGATGACATTTTAATATTGAAATTTATTAAGCCCATTGGGGCCTTTTACACGGTGAATATTATCACGCGTTACACTCATATATCAGTATCACATAAATATTAATGAATATTGAACACAAATATCAGAGTAAAAGATCATATTCAGTTGAACAATTTCTGTACATCTGATCTTTTCTCACAAATGCACAATCAGTAAGTTTGAGAGAGACAGATGAGTTATATCTCACAGGTATTCACATGTGAGTGTCTCCGTTTTCATAACTGCAAATTGTACTGATATGACATTTGTGACGTTTCGGTTTGTATGGAATTTGACATTTGGTGTCCTTCTATATGGAGACACTTCGTCAACAGTCGAAAATGATCGTACTATCTGTCCCGTACTAACTCATCTTGGTTTACCATAAGGATTCAAAGAGACAACTATATGAAACATCATTTTGCTCAACACTACGGATCTGTTGGTATTACCTCTATTAATCTAAGATATTGAAGTAAAGTACAAACAATTAGGAAAACCGCGATAATATTGACACCCCAGCATAATGTCGATAAGATAATTTTAATCGTGTAAAGGTCCCCATTAAAAAAATTGAAAATGACACACCATGTCTGTCATTCATTTAAACCTCAGAATACCCCAGAGAAGACGACAAATAATAATACCGCTACCGAGAAAGATAGTCATATACTAAATTGAATGAGAGCGACAGAGAGGGATATATCATTTGTTGTTCTTGTCATAGTTCCGCTTTTCTTTCTTTCCTCAACGTCATCTTCACGTCATGGCAAATAGTTTGAGGCAAATAAACGATTACCCGCACAAATTAAAGAGTTAGTTTATGGTAAGCTGCCAGTCGTTTAAGACCAGTTCTCAATTTAGCTGCGTAATAGCTTTTCTGTTGCCCCTGGGTAAACTCTTATAGGATCTCTATAGAAAGCCTTACTCTGAGATGTAAACATTGTAAACAGACCGTTTATTTGATGATTCGTTATTTTACTGGTACGAGTATTGCATAAATCCTACTCAACACTCATATTTTCTTATGCTGCAGAACTTACTACAGGTTTGAGATCTATCCTATTTCCTCAATTTATTCCAAAAATGTCAATGAAGCACTATACCACAGAATTGTTTAGCAGGTCCGTTTTTTCATAAAACACGATAACGACGCCACCTACCGGGTCCAATTGTATTTTTAAACTACCCAGGAATCCACTCAAATATACACACAAAATTTCATCCCAATCGGTCCAGCCGTTTAGGAGGAGTAGGGTGACAAACACACGTACAGAAGAATTATATATATAAAGAAGATAACAATAACATAATTTGATTGTTGCGGACAAGAACCCCTCATCAGGTGAAGGGCTCCTCCAAGGACTTCCACTTTTCTCTGTCAGTAGCTTTCTCTTGCCAGTGAATACCGGCTATCTTTTTTATGTCGTCGGACCAACGACTCTTTGGTCTCCCTCTTCGTCTTTTCCCTGTAGGCCCTTTCCAAGCAGTAACTTGAGCAGTCCAGCGAGAGTCGGAAAGCCTGGCGACATGTCCGGCCCATCGCCATTTGAGCGATTTAGCATGTTTTAGGGCGTCTATAATCTTTGTAATAGATATTATATGGGGTATTTTTTTGCATCTTTTTAATATTTGTTATACTTCTTTCCATTGCTCTCTGGCATGTGGTTAGCTTTGATTTTATCTTGTTGGTGAACAGCCAAGTTTGGCTAGCATAAGTTAGCGAAGGCAGGATACATGTGTCCATAACTTGTTTCTTTAGCTTCATATTCTGTTTGCTTTTCAGGATTTCATTCAGGCTCCAGAACTTGTTCCAGGCCATTTTTACTCGTCTGTCCACTTCTTGTTCGTTATTTTGGCTGTTGAATGAGATTTGCTTACCTAGATAGATATAGCTATCTACAAACTCTAGCGGCGTGTTGTCAACTGTTATAATTTTTTGGGTGCTATTGGTCATCAATTTTTCCGAAATTCATTCTTAAGCCGACTTTGATACTAAGCTTCATGTAAGCTTTTTATCATTTGTTCTAGCTGCGCGCTTTCTTCTGACATTAATATGATGTCGTCAGCGAACCTTAAGTGGCTTAAGAATTTTTCATTTATTTTGACTCCCATGTTGTTCCAGTCAATACTGCCTATGACTGATTCTAAGACGGCTAAGAATAATTAGGGTAACAAGGGGTCCCCTTGCCTGACTCCTCTGTTGATTGGTATTTCGGGTCCCATCTATTCTAGTTGTACTCTGCTGGTGCTGTTTTCGTATATGTATCTTAATATTTTTATACATGATGGTTCCACATTGCATTGATTCATAGCCTCCCATATAAATGAATGTGATATTGTATCAAACGCTTTAGCGTAATCTATGAATGCTGTATATAATGGCCTTTGGTACTGTTCATATTTTTGTATGACTTGTTCTAGGGTGTGGATGTGGTCCATAGTGGAGTAAGCCGGCCTGTTCACATGGTTGGTGTTTGTCTATTTTTTCGCTTATTCTGTTCAATATGATTGATGAGAATAGTTTATAAATACATGACATTAGGCTAATGGGCCTGTAGTTTGCTATGTCCTTTGGATCTCCCTTTTTATAGAGGAGTATTATATTTGACTGTGTCCATTGGATAGGCGTTTTCCCAGTTTTGAGGATCATGTTAAATAAGTGGGCTAGTGGTGTTGTCAGTAGAGATGAGGCTGCTTTTAAAATTTTATTTGTTATGTTATCCGGGCCGGGGCTTTTTCCTGTTTTCACATTTTTTATGTGTTTCAGTACAACAATTTCATCTATATCTTGGACTCCGCTTGTATTTGTATTTAGTATGTCTATACTTGATCCTGTTTCCTGACTGCTATAAAGTTCTTTGTAATAGTTTGTTGCAATTTCTAGTATCTGGTAACGGGATTGTGCGATGTTACCTGAATTATTTAGCTTTGTGATCCAGTTTTTATGTGTCCTTAATTCTTTAAAGGCCATTTTCACACTTCCAGCGGCATGAAGATGGTATTCTATTTTTGGACAGTCTGTTGTTATTATAATCTTCTTTTATGCTTTTACTCACTTGTTTATAGATACAGCTCAGCTCAGATCTTATATTTCTAGTTTTAGGTTTCATGCTCTGAAGTGTATATCGTTTTGATATTAATTTTCTTACTTGAATTTAAACTTTCGTGAGTCATTTCAAAATTATATTACGCAAACGTACGTGACGTTACGTTTATACGTGAGTTCTAACCGTTTGCGTAATATAATTAATTTTCTTGTTGTTTCAGACAATATACTCTTACAGTTTGAATCGCTGGTATTTTGAGACTCTTTCAGACTTGTCTGGATACAGTTAATGAGCTTATCATAGTATGCTTGTGCTGATTCACCTGGTATTATGGCCATCAGTGATTCCCTTTTCCTTTGAAAGCTTGTCAAAAAATTGTTTAGTTCTGTTTCCGTCTGTAGAGCTTTCATTGTTTTATTTCCAAAGTTGTGCCTGCTTTTTTTGGATTGTTTAAGTAGCCATGTTGCTCGCACCAGTCAATGGTCTGATAAAAATTTAATATTATTTATTACTTCTATGTTCGTTATACTTTCTTTTTGGTTTGTGATAATGAAATCGACTTCATTTTTACTTTTGTTATCTGGTGAGATCCAAGTCCATTTACGGTTTGGTTTCTTCTTGAAACAAGTGTTTGCAATAATCAGTTTATTTTCATAGCAATATTCCAACAGCAATTCACCTCTGCTATTTCGAGAGCCATAGCCATATTTTCCTGTAACCAAGTACTTCTCTGGTTTTGGCTGTCCAATCTTTGCATTGAAATCGCCCATTAAAATGACATGTTTACCTACCTGTTTATAGGCTTTGTTGACAGTGTCATAGAATGATTTAACTTGGTCGTCTGGGGTTTTTCAGTCGGTGCATATACCTGAATAAGAGAAAGTATGAGATTGTTAATAGCTATTTTTAATATCGCTACCCTCCCGGAGAGTCCTTGGAAGCTTTGTATATTGCTCTTCAAATATTTTAAATATTTAAAATAAAAGAAAAAACTTAATATAAAAAAAATACTAAAACTATCAAATATTTATTTGTCAATTTTTTAACAAGTTCCATACAAAAACGAGTCAGGTGACAGGTGAGGACGAGTCGGTTTGTGAATAACACCCCTGTCTGTAGCGGCCGGTGGACTTACATTTTAAACTTTATTACAATAACAATACACCCAATAGTTTTTTTTAGTAAAATGCCTGCGACATATATAGACAGACAGACGGACATGACGAAACTATAAGGATTCCTTTTTTACCTACCACTACGGAATCCTAAAAAGGGTTAGCAGCGCGCATGTAATTGTTACACAGTCGCATGAGTCCATAGACTATGGAATCTGTTTACCGTCAGGCAGGTTGTGGTATCCCTGTTTACCAGCATCGTAGTATGTATGTACAATAAGTATTTTTTTATTATTTTTAATGTATCTATTCAGAGGTATATTTGAGCAAGTTTGGATATGCGATTCTGATTTGAGATCTCCAATATGCAAATCCTTCTTTATGTTAAAAATATAATAGGAAAAGTGAACAAAAGATACTTATTTTACTTGAACTTTACTTTGAACTTGATACTCTAGACAGGGCCTCTTTTAGGCAACGCCCTGTTTTGCCGGTGCAGAGGCGGTACGATCGTTATATCAAAAATTGTCAGTGACAACTGGCAACTCGGCTGCCCATCATAACAAAACAGAGTAAAGGACATTTTCGCAAAGAGAGTCTACCACAGATTAACTTTATTCATTAAAAGCGAATTAAAAAATATATATTGAACCTTTAGAAAAAGAAATAAGTATCCGGAAAAACAAATTAAAGCGACACTTTTCACACGGGTTTTTGGAACGATATAAAAACGCAGCAAATGCTACAAAACACAGTAAACACGAGGTCTTTAATTTGTTACGAAATCCGAATCACATTGTTATGTAAAATTCGCTGATTGGTCGAACTTTTATTTTATTTCATCCCAAACCAGACTATTACTGTCCTATTTAACACGATGAATTAAGCCTTACTTGTTTTGATACGGATATTGACATAAGCTTTGTCTAGTAGAAGTTCTCTTCCGTGCAAACTTGAATTTTATATCCAACCCAAAGATATAAAGTGTCATAAGACTTTGTTTTGAAGTAGAGTTGAACATTTGATTTGTTTTGTGTAAGTTACTTTCCATTCAAGCTAAATTGCCATATCAGTAGTGAATACGTAAAGTTATAGTAATATGATATGGCTACTGTTATGCGAAACCAAGTAAGGCATTTTTATTTTTTTCATGATAGCAAAAATAGTGTTTATGTCTTATAATTGTATAAATACAATTCCGGTTTAAATAATAAGTAAGTAAGTTTGATAAAAAAAAAAATTAATCGAAATATGTTTTGGAAATTTCGAATTTTGAAAAATACAATTCGCGAGGTCTACAGCTTGAAGCGCCAGTAGCAGATATTGAGTAAAAATATAATCATTTTATTTATTGCAATTCAAAGGTGACCTGCGATCCAAAAGAATTAATTTATTCAACAAACATGAAAACAGGGTACTTATACATATAAAAAAACAACTAAAAAACTAATTTAAAAAAAGGTCTCCAAGATCGGAGCGCTGTGGAAGCGTTCCCCCTTTGGATACTGCTCCGCTGGCCAAGGAACGAGCCAGCCCTTCGGTCTCCTGACACCTCGATTGAATTGTTACCTCTTGAAAAATCTATGTTTGCATAAAAATTTTAGACTCGACCCTAACTTTGAAATTCATCAAAAATAATTTTTAAGAACCTAAACCGACTTCAATGGGGGAGGCCGGTGAAAGATTATTATACTTAAATGGTGCACTCTTAGATTTCATACAATGAAATAAAAATGGCTATAAGTATGTTTATAATGGGTGTGCTAAGGACCCCCAATTCCTCATGGAATCCTCCATCAGAACTCAAGCTTGACAAGAATGTGTCTTGAAAACCTAGCTTACTTGACAAACATAACGAAGAGAACAAATTGCCAAACGTGAACTATGCGGCGTTGAAGAGTTCCATTCTGATCATCATCAGCAGTTCCACTTCATCAAATTCCACATTTTTGTATGAAAATGCTTGATTTAGTCATAAAAATGCAAAAATCACTATATGTTTGCCTTTAAGATTTGAGGAGGTCCCTCAATTCAATTCCTCATAGAACCCATCATCAGAACTGCGTTTTGCCAAAACGAAACCAAATTGGATATATATACTTACAATCGAAAAAAGAATTTTCAAAATCGGTTCAGACATAGCGGAGTAATAGAGTAACAAACATTTAAAAAAACATACAACCGAATTGAGAACCTCCGCTTTTGAAATCTCGGAGTCGGTTGAAAATGCATGGGGCTTATCTTAGGAAGGAGCAAATGACCCCACCTCCCTATACGCCATTAAAATTTGGCAAACGATGGACCAAACATTACGACCTGTATAATGATATAGTCTCTATGTACCTATAGGTAGATTATTAAATGTTTTGACATTGGAAATGTCTTTTCGTTCGCTCCGGTATAGGGTCCCATTTCACGAAATAGTGCGATCCCCTTATATTTCAGAGAGTTGTGAAGGTATGATATTCAAACAAGGGTCAAAAGACGCGTATTTACGAGATGTGTAAGATGCAAAGAGAATTATTTGAGAAAGTCCAGAACGAAAAAAGTTTTGGCCGAAATAGTGGAAAAAAAATTCAATTTCCTCCGATTTTTTCATTTTGGCACTCGATATTTAGGAAACGAAGAATGATATTAAAATTTTGATCAAAACTCCTCTGGACAATTTAGTCGGGTACAATTTGAGCCTAAAACAAAGACGATCGGGTCAAGGGTTTGCGCTGTAGCCTAACCTTTTTGAAAGAAGTCATAAAGTCAGAAGGACTATTAATAATAATAATAATAATAATAAAACCATTTATTTCAGGCATTGCCCATAAAGTGTTAATAAAATTACAAATGACTTACAAAACTACTGTTAATTGGTACAGAACACAAACACAATAACCTAAAAACCGGATGAGCATTCAAGTAAAATCAAAATATATAACATAGGTACAGGTTAAAAACTGGTAACTCATAATAATCATAAAATAAAAATCAATAATTTAAAAATTGTAATTGAAAGTAAACTTAAAATTAAGATGTCCATAATGAATATAATAAGAAATTCAAAAAGCGAAATACAATAATAATGTCAACAAAAGCAAAAAATAAAAATTAAAATTATAAACAGTGGTATAATTACTTAATAATAAATTCTCATAAAATTAATAAATGTCACCAGTTGAAATTTACAAAAGTAGAGTGGAGCCCGATCCATCTTTTCAACATGAGCGAGTCCCATCTCTCAGCAAACACCCTCAGAATGCTGTTGGGGCTACTTCGCAACCTGTCCAGCAATGAGGCGCATCGTTTTCTAATAATGGCATGAAAGCCGTCAATCCCCGCCCCCGCAAACATGCCCGACGCACTGCACCTCCGCTGGAGCCCCATCAGCGCTCTGAAGGCGTTATTGTATTGCACACGGAGGGCACTGTACGCTCTCTGCGTAAAATTGACCCAGAGATTGCAGGTGTAAAAGCATTGGCAGTATGCCATTTATTACAACCTGCAAATCTCCGAGCCAACATGTTGCAGCGAACGGACAGCGCCCTCAGCTCCCTCTCTATATCCATATTATCGGAGAGGTCCTCGGTGACCCAGTGGCCCAGATACTTGAAGTGCTTAACTCTATTTAAATAGGTACCGCATAGCGCAATTGGTGGCACAACTTCGTAGGTCTTCGCACCGGCTTTGAAGATTAAGAGTTCGCTCTTCCTGGCATTGTACCTGAGTCCATGTTCCACTGCATACCTCTCACAGATACTGAGCAAGTTCTGCAAAGCGCCGAGAGATGGCGTGAGCAGTACCATGTCGTCTGCATAGCTGATGTTGTTAATGCAAACTCCATCAACCGAACATCCGACATTGGCACCGCTCAACTCCTCTATCAGACCGTTGATGTACAGGTTGAATAGCCGGGGAGACGTAAGCCCTCCCTGTCTCACCCCGCACTCCAACCTGTATTCCTCCGAAAGAACACCAGCCCATCTCACACAGTTTCTCTGGCTGTGGTACCAATATTTTATAATGGAAGTTACTTCCGTAGGTAATTTGGTTTCGTTCTCAATCTTTTTCCACAGAACATTATAAGACACTAGGTCGAAGGCCTTTGATAAGTCCAGGAAACATGCGAAGACGGGCGTCTTCCTAGACGTATAATACTGAACGCTCTGCTTGAGACAAAGGATAGCACTCTCGGTTGAGAGGCCAGGCCTAAAGCCAAATTGGGCGTCATGTAGTCGCAGATGCTTATCCAGCTGCCGATCAAGCAGAGCGTCCAGCATTTTAGCTATAATGTTAGCCAGAGATATCGGCCTATAGTTATTTATGTCCGATGCATCTCCGGTTTTATTTTTGATGATCGGGACCACTACTGTATATATTAACTCAGGTAACTATGGCTAAGACAAAGATCAGTAGGTAATATTTTTTTTTTTAAATCAACACAATTGTACAATTGTAGTTAGTTTTTGTTTTATATTTCAAATTGTTTAAATTAAACATGTATTGTTTCTATAATAAATTATTATTAATTATTTCGAGACAACAATAGCACATTATTGCAGTGCCCGGGAAATAGCAATTCGTGGATAAGTCAATGATGTTTTGGAAGACCAATATCTTCCAAAACCTTGGCAAATAAAATAGTTGATTGGTATTGCATAAAACAAGCCATTTTATCCGAGACAATTTATCGTGTGCGCTTTAGCGTGTATATAGGGTGTCATGTTGAATTCGACTTTGAAAATTCTTGTTATAGTTATAGTCGGAGTTTGGAGGTCGAGTTAATTTGAAGTCGCCGTTATCTTGCGTGAATATTAGTAAAGTGGGTTACCGTAACATGGCTGCGCTTTAAAAAATTGCCAATTTAATAGGAATTTTGTATGTGAGCTATGTTTATATATCAACCAAATTGGCATAACGTTAGCAAAGGTAATGCATTTTTTTATTTTGTTGTGTTAATTTTCAATGTACCTTGATGGTCGTGTAGTGCACGAGATCTGTGAATTTTTTTTTATCATCATAAATCATTTCTAAACAAAGTTTGTTTAATGCTCCGATAGATGGCCCTGTACATATTCTTTGAATTAATGGGGTCGGGACTTTTAGGGTTTCGTAGTCAACAAGGAACCCTTATAGTTTCGCCATGTCCGGCTGTCTGTCCGAGGCTTTGCTCTGTGATTGTTAGTGCTAGAAAGCTGCAATTTGGTATGGATGTATAAATCAATAAAACTAACAGACGTAAAAAAAAAATAAGGTTACCTCCCCTAAACATAAAGCGGCGATGATTTTTTTTAGCTTCATCTCTATATGGTGTGTGGTGTTGTTGTTGGATAGGTCTTTCAAAATGAATACATTTTTAAATGAAACTTTTGTGAAGTTTCAAAGAAAACTAAAGCGGACATGGATAAGTTGAGCTGTTTTTGAGTTATCGTAAAAAGTCTCTAATTCCACGTAATCTTAGTAAAAGCCGTATGAAAAGCTGCGAAGGTTGTTCCCTTTTGCTGGTAATCGATTTTTTTAAATTAAGTTGTTGGTAACTACGGAACCTTACACTGAATATGGCCCGACGTAATGCTCTTGGCTGATTTTTTTAATGTCCTTATTCCCGATGAAATGTCACTTTTATGATGAAGTTAGGCATTCTAAGATGTCAGAACTCCCTAATACGTGCATTTGAAGTTGAACCGTACCGTAGGTTAATTAAGTGTGTTCACTGTTCAACATTTAGTTGTTTTAGAATAGCTGCGCGGGGCATATGCTTTCGTTTCGGGACACAATTCTAAGAATTGTGTGTAATTGGTGGTGGTGTATCTAGGGTAATTTAAATCGATGACGCCTTTATTTAAATGAGTGCCTAATCTGACTGTCCTGGTGTTTTCGTGCATTTTGATGTGGCTTCTTTCTCTCTAGCTCCAGTTGGTGTGATCTGTTCTTATTCAGACTTCAACCATTGCCAATATGTACTCATACATTACACACTTCATCTGTAAGTAGTAGTAAGATAGTAAACTTGTGACATTGACATAAAATTAAACTTCATATATTTACACAAGCTTTGTCATCCATCATGCATTGCTTTCCCAGAGATTTTTCAACAATCACTATTCTTTCCACTAATGAACTTAAATCATATAATAGTGAAAGTGAATTGCACCTTTGATGGCCTGTTTGGCCTAGTTGGTAGTGACACTGCCTCCGAAGCTAGAGGTCCCGGGTTCGAATCCCGGCCATTATTTGTGCATTTAGCACGGATATTTGTTTGTGGGTCTTGGATGTTTTCTATGTATTTAAGTATGTATTTATCTATATTAGTATAGTATAAGCTTTGCTTAGTTTGGGAGTAGGTCAATTTGTGTAAGATTGTCCCCCAATATTTATTTAATTACCTAAAATGGCAATCATAGCACTTATTACACCATTTTACTGTACAGTCTGCATACGTAGCATACGTATTTGAAAAGTTCAAAAGTCTTTATCACAAGGGGAATAAGAGCTTTTGACACCTTCATAAGCGTAGCTACTTTTGATACTGACTGTACGAGTAGCATGGTCTGACTGAGGGCGCTTAAACGTACAATATGCATTTCACTCCTCAACGTGTTGTTATTGGCAATCAAACCTGCCTAATGGTAAACAGATACCTATCGGAGCTTGCGGATGCTCGCGACTCCAAAGGAGACACAAGTGCGTTCCCGACTCTTTATTGAGTTAAGGCTTCGTTGTGTTGAGCTGCTCCTAATATTTAAAGCGATGTGACATTCCGCTCCTATTCCTATGTCCAGCAGTGGACGTCCTTCGGCTGATACGATGGTGGTGGTGGGGACATTCCGCTCTTCTCTGTCTCTCGTCAAATAGTTTCGACCTTATAAAGAAATGTTGCGCATGAGGCGAGCACGCGAGACAATGATAAAGTGTATCTATACGTGTCCAATATGTTCGAATACAGTTTCAATCTCTCATTAAAACAAAGTTCTAATAACAAATGCAATAAAAACTATATTTCATGAAAGATATTCTTATATACCATATTCATTATAAATGTTTTGGGATGACTCCACCTTTAACCTTCATCACCAGCTTCAAACGTTTCTCGAATCCGTCACGCGCGGCACGCACTGCCTCAATCGGTATTTCGTCTCAAATTGGTACGTCAACATTTTTTAAATGATCATATTTCATAATTTTATTGTTATTCAGTTTTGGGAGCATGTACGACCATATAAAAAAGTCCAGTACATTTAAATCCGGAGAACTTAGGGCCATTCATTTTTTGGTAAGAAATCCGTTAAATTGGCCTGACACCGCGCTTAAACTGAGTTTGCCGTGTGGGATGGAGCTCCGGCTTTTTGAAAACAACAAGATGAAAGCCCGGCTTCGCTCGGGTGAAATAAATAATAAAGAAATAAAGAAAAAAATCGTGACAGATATGCAAACGACCAAAGAAATAGTGTACAGTCAAGTGCAAAAATATGGGTGCATACAACTGGCTCAAAAATATATCCCATAGCTCTTATGTCGGCGGATTAAGGTTGCGGGTACGTATTTATGAGACGATTAAACCGATACGTATTTTTGCACTTGAGCGTACAAAAATGTATAAAATAAAAACATTACAACAACGGATTATGATGAAACTTCGTATACAAATATACTCTAAGTCTGGATTATCATATGGAATAGGGAGTAGAAGATTACGCTGACGAAGTCACAGACAAAGGCTAGTATCTTTATAAATTAATCCTAAGTATATTTATAAGGCTAGTATTTAAAGGCACATAAAAAACCTGACACCGTGATCAGTACTGATTTGTGCAGCTAAAATACTAATCGGTCATTAAAATTCGGTTAAATGTACAATTGTTTAATATTGACGTGCCAGTCAGTATTATTGGTGCGAAGTCAGAGCTGCTACCGCGAACGTAAAGAAATGAAGTTCGTGAATCTCCCTCTCTGTCGCACTTGTAAATTGTAGCGACTCAGGGGGAGATACAGGATAACGATGTTGGTTCGTTTTCGTTTCGCGGTATCAGCTCTCTATTCTTCGCCAAATTCTATTCAGTGGGGCCCTTTACACTCAATCAATATTATGTGTCAATATTGTATGGATGTTGCTTCAATATTCATCAGTATATGAGTGTGATATGAGTGTATCGCGTGATAATAATAACAGTTGGATTTTTTGTCTCCGATTAATGGAACCTATTTAACAACTTGATCCGTTAATTTTGCCAAAGGTATTTTGCATTCCGATGCGCGCACCATCTCCGCGCTCGAATATGCAAGTGCGACAGAGAGGCATATATTTTGGTTCGCGGTAGCACTTCAGTCAAAACGCGGCGGACGACCGAAGAAAGTCAAAGAACATTTGGTCTGTCGTCTGTCACACAGAATTTTTTAACTTCCCATGGACCTATTAACTTGAAATTAGGTGATAATGTTTATTATGACGTATATTTTACCAAAAATACCAATATATTGATGAATCACATTTGTCTTTTAGTTGTACGGATCCCTCGGTGCGCGAGTCCGACTCGCACTTGGCCGGGTTTTCTTACATTTTGAATTTTATTTCTCATATAGTAAAGTACTCTGTTCGTTTTAAAGTTGACGCCTGAGGGCCTACCGCGAACCAAAACGAAGTATTTCGTTGTATCTCCCTCTCTGTCGTTCGAATATGCAAGTGCGACAGAGAGGCAGATACTTCGTTTTCGGTTCTGACCTCCGAGCGCGGCGAACGGCATGAGCAGTACCACTAAGTTTTGAGATAGAGCGAGATAGGGACAGAATTTTGCTAGACTTTTAAAGACACCTAGTAAATTGTCACAACAAAATAGAGGCGCAGTTTTAAGATGGAGGACAGACACAGCAAACATTCTATTTATTCGCTTTGAAGGCGGTTGTTGTAACAATGTGATAGGTGTATTGAACGCTTGAAAACCACAAAAAAAAAACTCTGCAGACGCGGCTTGCCGGACCACACAATGGGCGATGATGGCCCATCACCCAGAACGCAGCCCAGCAACCTGGCCATCATACAGCACGCAAAAATAGTTCACGATTTCCGAACGTACCCGACACTGTCAACTTACGAATTTAATATGGCCGACCTTTTGTCATAAAATTAACACTTTTAAATGCAAAATACGCGACAATCTGAATTTTGCGGATACATATGTTCAACTCGAAACCATTATTTTTATACGTTCTTCAATTTGAGACAGGTCTCGTTCGGGTCTACCGTACCCCTGCACGGAATTATTAATATAGATAGTACCCGTTCCCAAACATCATTCTTAAATTTGGAGCAACATTTTTTTCCAAGACTTCTGTTTTATATTATTGGCATTGATTTTTACCCCTTTTTCGATAAAAACCAAAGGAAGTTTACCCCGCTTGCAAAATGCTCCCCAAACCATCACTGATGGTGCACTTTAGAATCTTGGCACATTCCACTGATCATCTGGAACATACAAATGTTTGCTGCCCACAAACGACCATTTTGAGCATTGTAATATTGCTCAGTAGAGTTTTTCTTCCGCAAAAACGAATTCATCCTCTGCGTGCCAGGAAAGTATAGTGTTTGATCGATCAATTTCTTTGTCTTTGTAGCTTCGGAAATGCCGTGTATTTTTCTTTTCTAGTAAGCGTGACACCCGAGGTCTGCTCTTATGATGTTGTGTATTGATCCTCTTGAAATCTATTGATCCTCTTGAAATCTTGAAGTCTGCAGCTAATTTTCGGATCGAACGGTGCTTTTTTCCGGCGGACACGCTCTCTCACGATTTTCAGGATCCTATCCATTCTTGCTGAACGCGGGCGACCAGGTCTCTTGCGGCATTCTAACGGGGAGATCTCCCTGTATCTTCTAATTATAGTATAAACTCGGTTACGCTTAATTCCAAAAAGTTTCAATGCCGCAAAAATTGCACTGGGACTATCGCATTTAAGATAAGGTCACTGTGGACAAGACCGGCATACTTCATTTTTTTTTTTACTTAGGAGTGATCTGATTCCGTTAATTATTCATCTACGCTAGCGCTTGTAATCGCATATGATGAAGAATTTTATAAATAATACTTAAGTTATAGTGACATATCATTTTAATCACAAATTAAGCACAAAAAATAGTATTTTTCAAAACTCGCCGAGTAGACAGACTTCCCGTGTAGTTTAAGGTAAGTCCTCTAGTAATAATATCAACCATACTATGGATGCTTATATGTTCGTATACGAATCCTTAAAAAGAGCGAAAAAAGACAATGAAAAGTGTACTTTAAACTTGTTACCATAGGGTTTAGATTCGAAATAAACACAATTTTTCGAATTCAAAGGCAAGTCATATATCACGTAAATGGGGTGGTAAACCTTTTTTGGCCAATACTAATTACACGATTCTTTTTTTGGTTTCCGAAATAATACTGTATTTTATACGGTTTTTTTAATTTACTGAGATCTCAACTTAGTATTTATTACTAATAAGGGTTAATTAAATAATTTTATTTTAAACTACGATCGAAGTTAAATTTTAAATCAAATACTGATTGGCAAATCAAACTCCAAAACACTTTTAAGTACTTACGACTATGTACCTACATACGTAAGTTTCTAAGATAAGTAAGGCATAAGAGGTTTACACCACCGCCGGCGGCGGGCAGCGGGTAAGAACGACCAAGGCCTAGACTACGAGTAGAGTATACTTTGATTTTCAAGTTCAAGCACAGAATGTAAATGTATGAACTTTTAAATAAGTAGATATTTTAGTGACACTTTACTTTTGTCCAAAAGTCTAAGACTGGCAAGCATATGAAAACACATATTGTTGTATTAGAGGTATATATAGTACTAAGCCGATGGATTTGAATCCCAGTAAGGGCATTTGTTTGTGTGATCTTTACAGATATTTGTTACTGAGTCATGGGTGTTTTCTATGTATATAAGTATTTATTTATCTATATAAATATGTATATATCGTCGCATAGTACCCATATATCAAGCATTGCTTAGTTTGGGGCTAGGTTGATCTGTGTAAGATGCCCCTAATATTTATTGATTTAATTGTTTTTTTTATTTGTATTTCGGTGACAATGCTGAGGAACACATTTCCTTGTTAGTTTCGAGATTAAAATTGTTAATTAACACAAACATCATGCAAAGTCGAAAGGATTCATGTGTATACCTTATGAAATCGTTGTGTGTTGTTGTGAAATGAATGAATGTTCCCGAAACTGTTTAGAATCATGGATTAAAAGCAAACGACTTTAGCTAAATATTTTTAAAATGTCGTTAATTGTTCATGACAATATAAACTTTAAAATATAATGACAAAAATCTTTGCAAGTGGTCTAGGTTTTTTAAAATCTGTGCTAAAAAAAGTGTACTCGAAATTACTGGTACAGACCTAAATATTTTTCACGGTAGGTACAGACCTAAATATTTTTCTGGCAGGAGCGTCATAACATTACGTATAAGTAGTGCTAGATCAATACATCGACATACTCGTATTTGTATTCGATAAGGGTTTTACGATTTCACTCACAGTCAGTCATATACTCGTGGATGTGATCAAATCACTCAATTTTTCTAGGGAAATCTGAGGGAAATGATGAAATGGAGTAGGTAGACATTTTAACATCGTGCGTGAATTAATCATATCCCTTCTTAATAAAAAACGGATTGCTTTCTTATAAAAAAAAGGTATTTTTTAAGTGTTCAGTTACCACTTACATTCCAGGCAGTTCGGCTGCGGAACTCCCTCCCTATTGTTGTAATACGCGCTAAATCGATTGCGATTTTCAAATCCCAACTTAAATAACAAATCCAGTTGAGCAATTTAGGCGATTTTATCATTTCTCTTCATTTCAAGCAACCAGGGATTTGATAAAATCACTGGTTTTTTTTATGGAAATGGATTAAGTGGAGTAGCCATTTTAACATCCTGCGTGATTTGAACGTATCCCTTAAGGATTTGATGAAAGAAATCTCCGTTTTGATCATATCCCTGCGACATATATGTGAATGTAAGTATGTACAGCCCGGCGATAAATACCTAATGCATATATCGGTCTTTGACGGAAACAGACTCGACAAATTTCGGCTTCGTAGAGCTTTGTCATACACTACCTATTGCCAGACGTTGTACAGGTGCAATAGAAAACAGTCGCATTTTGTTGAAAATAATATATGTATAATATAGAGTTGTTGAAACCCTCAACTTTAATTTGTACGATGGCATCTTTAAGAAAAAGAGGGAAACCTTTGGGAGGTCAGTCAAGCGAAATTATTTACTATGTTTTTAAATATTTTGTAACCGAAGCCATTATTTTAAGTCATTATTAAAAGAAAGTTCAAAATCAACTTGCAAGTGCCACTGGAATTTATTAAGCGAAGTCAGTACTCAGTCACCCATATATATAGTACTGAGTCACCTTCCACTTCAATTAAGTTCAGCACACCAAAAAAGGAAGACTACATTTTGAGTTACAATCATTATCAGTGGCGTAGCCCTGATGTGTCAAAAAATTTGTTGGGCGGACTAAATGAAAGGTTTTGCTTATACACGTTAGGGGCCTCTGTATCATTGATACGGCTGGTACGGCGGTACGCCCCTGACCATCATCATCATCATCATGTCAGCTGAAAGACGTCCACTGCTGGACATAGACCTCCCCCAAAGACTTCCACAATGACCGGTCCTGCGCCATCCGCATCCACCCGCGACCTTCACCAGGTCATCAGTCCACCAGCCTTCCGGTACGCGGTCGCCACTCGAGAACCTTTCCGCCCCAACGGCCATAGAAAAAAAAAGAATTCCTGTCCTTTTTCCGGTACGAGTAGTTACCACTGTTCGCTATAGATATCCAAAGTAGACATGGTATCGATTAGACATAAAGTAATAAAGTCCATAAAGTGCAGTATTTATTTTATATAAAACGACACTTTATAAATACGACGATATATATGGATGTTCACTATTGTTCTTAATCGTCGTAAACTGCCCATTGTCTCTTTCTAATGACAGATGTGCAATATTTATCGCCGGGTACATATATCACATGTATGTATGTCCGTTCATGTGTCCCCTCGTAACCAACCAACGGCTTATGGACGATTCACACCGAACGGCTGGGCGCGCACCCCACTAGAGTCAAAGGAATTCGAACACACTTGAATGGGTTGCGGGCAGCCGGTCGGCTGCCGCCGGCTCTGCCGCTGCCGTTTGGATACGAAGTCTAGCTTCTGTATGGAGGGTTCGAATTCCTTTGACTCTGGAGGCGTGCGCGCAGACTCCGACCGTTTGGTTTGAATCCGTCCATTAACCGATTTTAATAATGAAACGTCATTAGATTCGTTGTGATGGCGCGGTTAATTCTTGGATTTTGATGAAATAAATTAGTATATATACAATTAGTATAGTATATTTTTAAACGTGTCATATTGATATATAGACTCGAAAAAATCAAAACGAAAGTCGCTGGAAGTCACTCAGCATTGACTCATAAATGCCAGAAAAAATCTAGGAATATCAAATAGGAATTTCAAATTTACCCGTTGTTTCACGGTAGCCTTTGAGTGTTTGACGTTCGATGCAATATGATTCTGCTTTGGTGCGTGTAATGTGACCTATGTTACACTGTATTTCCTGTAATGCATGCGTGTGTAGGTTACGCAAAGTAAGCTTGTGTTATTGGCGTACCTATACTAACTTTAGTCTGAATGTTATGATATTATATTATTTACTTATTCAAAAAAGAGCGACGCAACAACCGTGCATTTTTACTAAACGGTTTATTAAGTATCCAGGACACATACAACTTTCAGAACATTTTTAGTACGAGACAATGACAAAAGGTACTTGTCCGACTGCGGCTGTCTGTCTGATTGTTCCGGTAGTGAAAGTTAAAAGTTGCTGATTTGACTAACAGTCATCAATCCTGTTTCCCCCAGACCCGGCAATGATGACGGAGACAAGCAGACCCGGGGTCATCCGCAGCACGCAGGAGCTCATAGAGGTGTCGCCGGCCACCTCTCCCGTATCCACACTGTCCGGTGACGACGACTCGCCCTCCACTTACAACATCAGGTAACAATTTTATACAGAATGTTTTTATAATCCATTTAATTAATCTAAATATATAAAAGAAGAAACTGACATATCAACGCACAGCCCAAACCGCTGGACCTAGAGATTCCAAATTTGGCACGTAGGTTCCTGATAAGGTCTAGGGGTGCACTAAGAAAGGATTTTTCAAAATTCAACCCCTAATGGGGAAACAAGATTAGCTGGACTATTTTATACGAAATTTCACAGGAGTATTTCTAACGATAAATGAGCAAACACGTGTTTCAGGTTTTTTGAATAATCAACCCCTAAAAGGGGGAAATGTGGTGACAAATTCTGAAAATCGACATGGGTATTGTTTTTATGGTTCATCGGGTCGCTGATAACGAAAACAACAATGATTTTAAAATCCCACATGGAGGACGTAAAATACCATCCCCTCTGTTGGGGTGCGAGGGGGATGAAATGTCTATATATTAATATAGGTGTCGTTTTTAAGGTTTTTTGGGACGTTAATTACGAAATTGACATCGATTTTGAAATTTTATATTGTGGACATGAAAACTTTTGAAAGTTTGTGCCAAATTGCAAGAAATAACTGACTGACTGAGTGAGTGATATATCAACGCACAGCCCAAACTGCTGGTTCTAGAGATTCCAAATTTAGTATGTAGTTTCCATATAAGGTCTTGAGGTGCATTAAGAAAGGATTTTTTTTTGTATTCAACCCCTAAGGGGGTGAAATGGGAGTCCGAAGTTTGTATGGGGAAACAAGATTAGTTGGACTATTTTATTAGAAACTTCACAGGAGTATTTCTAACGATAAATAAGTAAACACGTGTTTTAGGTATTTTGAGAAATCTACCCCTAAAAGGGGGAAATATGGTGGCAAATATTAAAAATCGACATGGGTATTGTTTTTATGGTTTATCGAGTCGCTGATAACGAAAACAACAATGATTTTAAAATACCACGTGGAGGACGTGAAATACCATCCCCTCTGTTGGGGTGCGAGAGGGATGAAATGTGTAAATATTAATATGGGTGTCATTGTTATGGTTTTTTGGGATGTTAATTACGAAAATGGCATCAATTTTGAAATTTAATATTGTGGACATTTAAACTTTTGAAAGTTTGTGCCAAATTGCAAGAAATAACTGACTGACTGACTGAGTGACATATCAACGCACAGCCCAAACTGCTGGTTCTAGAGATTCCAAATTTAGTATGTAAGTTTCGTATAAGGTCTTGAGGTGCATTAAGAAAGGATTTATCAAAATTCAACCCGTAAGGGGGTGAAATGGGGGTCCGAAGTTTGTATGGGGAATCAAGAATAGTTGGACTGTTTTATTCAAAACTTCACGGGAGTATTTCTAACGATAAATGAGTAAACATGTGTTTCAGGTTTTTTGAGGATTCAACCCCTAAAAGGGAGAAATGTAGTGATAAATTCTAAAAAACTATATCGATTGTTCCTATGGTTTATCGGGTCGCTGCTTACGAAAACAACAACAATTTTAAATTCCCACGTGGATTACGCGACATACCATCCCCTCTGTTGGGGTGCGAGGGGGTTGGAATGTTTAAATATTAATATGGGTGAGATTTTTATGGTTTTTTGGGTCGTTAATTTCGAAAATGGCATTGATTTTGAAATTTAATATTGCGGAAATGAAAACTTTTGAAAGTTTGTGCCAAATTGCAAGAAGAAACTGACTGACTGAGTGAGTGACATATCAACGCACAGCCCAAACTGCTGGTTAGAGAGATACCAAATTCGGCATGTAGGTTCCTTATAAGGTCTAAAGGTGCATGAAGTGCCGTGAGTTCCCTACGAAGATACGACCTTTTTTGATTCAATGTATTGTAAGTGGTTTTGATAATCAGCGCCGTCCGATACGATTTCGACAAAAATCGATACTTTAGCGCCCGAGAAGACTCTTAATAGTAATCCGAGGTAAACTTTGAATAAAGTAACGGCAATATTGATTTTCTTCATTTCCGTCCTGATTTCGTTCAAAATCGATATCTGAGCGCCCGAGAGGTCCCCTAATACGACTCCAAGGTAAAATTTGGAAAAAGTGGCGGCTGTATTGATTTTCTTCATTTCCGTCCCGATTTCGTTCAAAATAGATAATATCTGAGCGTCTGAGAGGTCTCTTATTACGAATCCGAGGTAAAATTTGGAAAAAGTCGCAGCCATATTGATTTTCTTCATTTCTTTCCCGATTTCGATCAAAATCGATATCTGAGCGTCCGACAGGTCTCGTAATACAAATCCGAGGTAAAATATGGAAAAAGTGGCGGACATATTGATTTTCTTCGGTTCCGTCCCGATTTCGTTAAAAATCGATATCAGAGCGTCCGAGAGGTCTTTTAATACGAATTCGAGGTAAAATTTGGCACTCCAGACATGCCAGGGATTGTAAAAAAAAGTTTAATGTTGGCTTTTAAAAACGACATAGAGGTTTCTTATTTTTTTTCCATTTAAATCAACCTTTACATTAGTATTACATACTAGCAGCCCGGCCCATACAAATAATTAAGAATAGTTATTCTATCATCAATAGTTTTCGCAGCGCACGCGATGTAAAGAATATTTTAGGTATTTTTTTACACCTTGGGTTACATTATAGGATTAAGAATCCTTAATTTTTTGAATGTATAATATAGCCCATGTCAATGTCACCTAAGAATAGTGTAGCTTCCCAACAGTGAAAGAATTTTTCAAATCGGTTCTGTAGTTTCGGAGCCTATATATTCAACGCAAACAAACAATCAAATCTTTTCTTTTTATAATATTAGTATAGATTAGCTAAGTCGTAAAAATTGTGACCCCTCACTGTAATTTTAAAACGATTTACACGTGATATTGAATAAGCCGTATTTCTGTACTTCAAAGAACCAGAGTTTTTGACCGCTGCTTGGTCGTTATCAGACCTTCTATTGGTGTTACTGTAGTACACAGATAGTTTTACTAAGGGCCATTTAAGACATGCTTTTATTTCATCGGCCCTTTCCCCTTCAGACTCTCGGAAATGTATGATAATAGTTTTCGATCCTTATTTTTGCCAAAATCAAATGAAATTCAACAGTTTGCCGGTTCTCAGAATGTATACTGACTTTTCATCTCTTCATCTGTTAATGAATCATAATCACCAAACTTCGTATACCGAAACCCCCAGAATGTAACAACTACTTTTCTGGAAACCGCATCAAAATCGGTTCAGCCAAACGCGAGATAATCGTGGACAAACATACATACATACCTACATACGTACATAGATACATACGGGTCAAACAGAGAACCTCTTATTTGTAGACGGTTAAAATTATGCTTAGTACGCGGGCGAAGCCGCGGGCAAACGCTAGTTTTTGTATAAAATGAAAAAAAATTGTTTTACTTGATTTTGAAAAACTAATTATGCTACGTCCTTTCTATGAGTATACACGGCTATATGCCTGAAGGAACGGAAATCGATAAATACACACCTGTATATCTTTGCAGAGGACATTTCATAGCGGCCACTCATGACAATTGGCTACTTGACAAAAAAAAATTATGGTGCCATGCGAATAAATTTAGAGTCTCTATGGGTTCTTGCCGCCAGTGGCCCTCGAATTGGCACTTCCACACACTAATTAACCTTATACCTTTTTCACATTTTCGTGGATATCTTGAAAACGAATAGCTATAAAAATATACAAAAAATATTTTTGGGTCTCTTGTTATGATTATCTTATGTTAACGAAATGAGTTAATATTTTATACTACTAGAGAATTTGACATGTTGTCAGTATTCAAATGAAAGTCATTTCAAGTACACTTATAAATTATAATATAATTACAAGCTAAGTTACGTCCTATAAATAGACATGAAGTAAAGTTGGGTGTCCACATTCATAAAATTTAATGGGTCTGCTATCGTATCAGTATGATCTGTTTTTAACCCTAAACATACATTATATCTAGTTAGCTAAGGATTTATGAATATCACGTGCAACTTAGTAGCGAGGTAGTTTTGTTTACCTTCTCCGAGCCGGTGGACAGATGTGAGGTCAAGAGATTGGTCATAAATTAGAGTAGAAAATGTAATTGATTTTGTAATCAATAAATTTTCCGTTGGCGAAAAGAGTTGAAGAGGATTTAAGTGCCGGCCACACCGTAGCTTGACTCCGAGTATTCGCGGTGTTAGTGTCCTCCTCACCACCACATCCACCTCGCGCTGTAGAAGGCAACCATGCTTCGATAAGGTCATACGAGTACATTCTGCTACGTAAACCTAGCGCCAGCGTATTTTAAGCTTATTGCGTGCTAATTTATTCGTAACAGAAATCCATTTTTCTATGTCCTTTTAGGGTTCCGTAGTCAAAATGGCGAAAACTTAACCCTTGTAGTTTCGGCATGTCTGTCCGTCCGTCCTTGTGCCACAGCCGATTTACTCGGAGATTAAGGCCCTCTAGTTCTGCGAGAGTAGGTATTTAGCGCTGTCCTGGCGGTGCGTGAACAAGCCCGCGCGGACGAAGCGACTGTGAACTCGGATGACCCCGCTAGCTTCGTACTGGTCACAGTATAGAAATATAACTGTATTTTGACTTAAGAAATGCATAAATTATGATTAAACTTTAGTATGTAATTGATATTTTTAATAAATAGGTAGTAAATAAATAACTGAAAGTCGAACTTACGGTAAGATCTATTATAATGAAAAAAAAAACAGAATTCATACTACATATCTACAACCCTGACATTCGTTATTTAATCTATGAAACCTAAGAACCTAAGAAATATGTCTTATACCCTTCTACTCGATTTGTTTAATAGGTCATGCAATTTTGTATCTATTTGTGTTATATTTATACAGGGTGTTATATTTATTTGTCGTGTGCGTGTCATCATCATCATCATCATATCAGCTGATGGACGTCCACTGCTGGACATAGGCCTCTTCTAAAGAGTGCCACAATGACAGGTCCTGCGCCACCCGCATCCAGCGGACTCTCGCGACCCTTACCAGGTCATCAATCCACCGTGTGGGGGCCTATCTACGCTGCACCTTCCTGTACGTGGTCGCCACTCGAGAACCTGTCCCCCCCTATGGCCAGCGGTTTTACGTGCAATGTGCCCCGTCCACTGCCACGTAAGTTAAGCGATTCGGAGGGCTATATCGGTTACTTTGGTTTTTCTGCGGATGGCCACATTTCTGATACGATCGCGTAGATATAGTCCCAGCGTAGCCCTCTTCATTGCTCTTTCCTCTTGGTTACATGTATATAGTAGAGAAATACAGATAATTTAATAGGTTTCTAATGTGATGTCGTAAATAAACATATTTTATTGCGCTTACATTGCAAACGCTGCCTGAACCCTACGAGATAAATCAAAATCATGTACAACTTAAGTATTGTACAACTTAAAAAGGTCTACAAAAAAGTCGACTATGGTATATGTCTATCTCTTAGGGATAACCCACAATAACCATTTTTTTATCCTTTACTTTTTACGAAAAATAATGGCTTATTTACGAAGCGATTTTAAGCAATACAGCATTAATCCTTCTCCAATAAAATACCTTAAATACATTTTGCATTTTATATAGATCAATATGGCCCTTGACCGCATGTAATTTAAATGAATATTTTCGAAGATATCACTGATTTAAAATGCAGGAACATAGCGGCCGGGTTGTATATAAAGACATTCTCTAGTATATAATTATAATTAGTATCAGCATTGCATCCGTAAGAAGGGCGGGTCGCTAGTATACCATAATCAACTTCAACTTCGAGTATAAAGTGTCCGATTGTAACGACAGTTGGTGCTACATTATACATGGGCATTTGACATGACCTCTCTCGGAGGTTTTACCAAAGTCATTGAGCATGGTACTTGAATCCTGTATGGTCTCAGCCAAGACTACTGTATCGTCAGCAAACCGAAGGTGAGTGATGTACTCGCCGTTTATGTTGATGCCTAGGCAGGCTTCTCTAGTCCAAAGTCTTGAAAACATCTTCCAGTGCAGTGGATAACAGTTTGGGAGAAATAGCATCTCCCTGCCTGACTCGCGGCTACAACGGAATAGGTATCGAGTTCTGGTCCTGGAGTCGGACTCACATACGAGTAGTGGCGTTGTCGTACAAACACTTCAGTACTTCGATAATAGCGGTAGTCTACTTGGCACTGCTGGGGAGATTGTAGTACAGCCCAGGTTTCAACTGAATCGAAGGCCTTCTCGTAGTCCACAAACGGCAAACAGAGGGCACAGGTAACAGGTTATACTCCTCAGTCTACTGTAAAACCTGACAAAGCGTAGGGATATAAGTCAATACTTGATAATGTTCGACTCTTCATAAACACAGGCCCAGTAGTAGTGAACCACGACTGTCATAAAATTATTACTAACATAGTTTTTTGACCGAGCGAGCAGCAAGTTTCAGCTTTCGACAAAAAATATTTCGTATGTCTGTCTGTTCGAATGTTCTCCTCTACAGGTCGCATTTCTCAACCGATTGTCTTGACATTTTGTGAGCAGGTTCGATAATTATATAGGTTTAATTATATTTTTGTCGAGACACTTTTTGTAAATTATGAAATTTGAAAAAAAAAAATTTTTTTTGTGGTCTACAGCTTACAGAGCCACTAGCTTTAAGATTTATTGTAACAGCTAACAATTTAGGAGCTACGAGCTTGGAAAAAACGTTAATTTAATTTAAGAAAATACAGACAAAATATTTTTGGTGGTTTTTATTCGTCAAAAGTTATGAGCTCTCAAAGCATAAAAAACATTGCGATGTTTTTACTTTAATAAAAAACATATAAAATACTAGAAATGATTTTTACATAAAGATGATAAAAGAATCAATATGGTATATGAAATGATACCAAACTTGCCACTATATAAATTTTATAAGGGTCGGCAACGCGAATTGACACCTCTGGAGTTGCAGGCGTCCATAGGCTGCGGTGACCGCTTACCATCAGGCGGGCCGTACGCTTGTTTGCCACTGACGTCGTATTAATAAAAAAGACGGCCGTAATCAATATGGTGAAGCTCATAGCTTAATAAAAATATTCAAGTACAAAGCAGTAGATCTCTTACTATATCTACAATTTCTGGTAATAAACATTTCATTTATAATTTTACCAACTTTGGTTCTATTTCTGCAGTGGTTCAGTTCAGTTGTTATACTGTCATTTTTACACTGAGGCACTATGACCATAATTTATTTGTTAATTATTACGACTTTTTTCGTTTGGGTTTTTATTGCCCTTCTTAAATAACTTGCAACAATTATATAAATTCGTTAAAAACTGCTTGTTTGGTGCATGAAAGTGTCGCGGATAAAACTGACACAGGTCCGTTGTCCGTAAGCGCCAGCGCGCGACTGATCGGGCCTGCCGAGCTTCCGCGCTCGCGCATTTTGTAGGTATTTAAACATATTAATTAATACAATCATTTTATCTATTTAAATTCTGCAAAAATGTCTAGAAATACTGAATGGCTTTAGTTTAGTTCAAAAACTTTATTTAAAACATCAATAGTTTAGTCGTCAGATTGTAAATGCTTTACAAAAAGGAGTAACTTTGGGGTCTCATTCTATCGAGCGAAGTTCATTAGATCGTGTAACTGAGTGCAATTTTGACTAGACTAGATCCTTAAGCAAAACATATATTTTTTTTCAAATTTTTAAAACCCTTTTTCTACGTTTCAGATTGTTTTTAGAAAACTCGAAAACGCTAACTCGCTTGACGACCTAGCCTTAAAAGCACTTTAATTATGAAATCTGGTAGAATGGTGTATTCTATAAACCACTAATACAGGAATATGGTGTAAAATTACGAAAAAATATTAAATTAGGGCACCCCATAGGTACATGTAAATGTAACTAGGGAATTAAATCGAAAATTCAATACACATAGTCAGAGATATCTATGGGGCCTTTAAAACTGATATTGTGGTTTCTAAAAACTTTTCCATTTAACTCAACCGTTAGTGACTTTAGTGATATATTGGTTGTCAAAGTCATAAAAAGTTGTGACAACCCTCTAATTTCAAAACTATGTATTAAGTTAAAATTTCTGAATAAAATTCCTGTTGTGTACATTAACCCTATTCTTGGCAAATTAAAACAAAATGTGAGTTAAAGCCTCGTTTGCGTCTTGTAAAGAATAAAAAAATACTAGAAAATTTGCAAAAAAGCATCCAAAATTGCATCCGGTTTTTGAGTTATCGCTGAAAAACTGTCTAGCCCGAACAAACGACGTAAGTGCCGTGAGTTCCCTATGAAGATACGACCTTTTTTGATTCAATGTATTTTACAATGGTTTCAAATGTGGACTAGTAGGTGTCGGTACGGAACCCATCTTTGTGCGTAATCCGACGCGCAAAATACCTTAAGTGCTAGCAACTGTTCGACTTCATCGTACTATACTAGTTTGATTGACTTATCCCCGGTACTGTGCCCCGGTAGACCTGGGTAGGTATATCCTAAAACTACGACCGAGATCAACGGGGGTGGGCAGCAGCATCCTTGGAGTGAGGTGGAGATCTTGCGATCCTGCACAATTATAATATAAATAAATAAATAAAATATAAATATTGGGGGACAATCTAAGCAAAGCTTGTACTATGGGTACTAGACGACGATATAAATACTTATATAGATAAATACATACTTAAATACATAGAAAACATCCAAGACTCAAGAACAAATATCCGTGAAGAATGCACAAATAAATGCCCTGGCCGGGATTCGAACCCGGGACCTCTAGCTTCGGAGGCAGGGTCACTACCAACTAGGCTAAACAGGTCGTCAATATGGCATAATTATATTATGGCATTTACCCCCCATGAAATTGGGGGAGGCCTATGTCCAGCAATGGAGGCCCTTCGGCTGATATGATTAGTGAGCTTGGGAGAATTTACCCTGAGGAGCTTGAATGTCCAATTCAATTTAGTCTCAACCCTTCGTACCTTAGTATATTTATAACTGATGTTCTTCCGAAATTTAAATGATGTGTATGTGTCTTACATTATTTATACAGAGACAGATGAAATTGAACCGATGCTATACTATATAATATATACCATACCAAAAATAAGTCATTTAAATGTTGTACAAACGTTTTTCATAAATTTGATGGTATTTAATTTAAGGCACTCAAACGTTTAAAAAATTACGCGATTTTGGCGCAGTCTTTATGACTAAATAATCGTAGAGTTGTCACTCGATCGAACATTTAGTCCTACAGTTGTCATAAATAATATATTAAACAACTTTTATCTATATAACAACGACAATTCTATATGTATAATTATCGAACCCTGATCACAAAATTTCACGAGAATCAGTTGAGAAATGCGACCTGTAGAGGAGAACATCCGGACATCCGAAATAATATTTGTCTAAAGCTGAAACGGAGACGCTTCGCTCGCTCGGTCAACTACCGAGCGAGATGGTCATTATAGTAAATTAAAAAAGAGCTACAGAGAGAGTTATATCATTTGTTGCCCGTGTCATAGTTCCACTTTTTAGCGTTCCGTACCCGAAGGGTCCTAACGGAGCCCTATTACTGTCACTCGCGTGTCCGGCTGTCATCTGTCAAACATTTTGTTCCGAAGAAGTTTTTGATTTTCCATCGACCTATCAACTTAAAATTTGGTGATAATGTTTATTGTTACGCTTATTTTATTAACAAATACCAATATATTGATAAATCACATTTGTTTTTTAGTTGTACGCAACCCTCGGTGCGCGACTCTGACTCGCACTTGGCCGGTCTTTTTATATTTACCTCAAACTATTTGAAATGACGTTGAGGCAAAGAAACGGTTGCCCGCCCAAATTAAAGAGCTTGTTTATGGTAAACCGCCAGACGTTTAAGGAGAACTCTCAATTTAGCTGCGTTAGAGCATTTCTTTTACTGAAATTAATTTTCGTGTGCTCAGCCAACCCCTTTTGTTGAATAAAATATATGTTTGTTGAATATAATAAAAAAGTAACGAACTATTTTCTACATTTTCGGGCCCAACCACCGGCCGGAAACCGGAGATAAGATAGGATAGGGAATGGTCCATTTTCGCCTATTTTGTTTGATATCCTTTCATTTGATATGTCACACGATATAGTTAGCAAAACTTTATTTTTTCTATTATACCCCCAGAAGTGGTCCTCATGTTTAAATTTACATCATGAATTTAAGAGTAAAATTATTTTCAGTGAAGCATGCAGCTCTCTCCACCTTATCCTATCCAGAGCCATTTCCTTGTTTTCTTTGTACGACACGATTTCTATTTTCTCTTTTATTTGCCGATTTACATTCATCATCATCATCTTGTCAGCCGAAAGACGTCCACCAATTTGCATTATGTGTACCATATTTCAACCCAATCGGTCTAGTACTTTCGAAGGAAATTGGCTGTGACAGACAGACGGACAAACAGACTGACAGACACACGAGTGATCCTTTAAGGGTTCGGTTTTTTTTTTATTTGATGTACGGAGCTACGATGCTACAGACAGACTTACACATACACACTCACATAGGTATAGGTGAAAAATAGACATCACATATTTAAAATGTTTAACACAACCAAACCAAACGCGTATTCGAACACGTCATAACTACATACAACAGGTCATCTTAAAATGTTGACTTATATAAGGTCGATTCACAAGAGCTGGCGCGAAATGTCTATGAAATTAATGACAGTTTCATACATTTTCCGCGCCAGCTCTTGTGAATCGACCTATACGCATGTTAAACTTATTACAACCATCCTTTTAAAAGTCACGAATTGTCACATATTCGTAAGAGTTTTAAGCGTGTTGTTTGATATTATTATTCTTATGTTATTTTTACAGTTCTGAGTCATTTAGTTTTGTTATTGTTATTGTTTTTTGATGAAAATTATTGGTTGTTGATTTCGTTATCTCTTGTCTGTTAGAGTATGTTTTAAATAGATTAATCCAAGGCTATCCTGAGTGATGATAATAAATAGTTATTACATGTCTGGGTCGAGGGTCAGATTCAGAAGGTACTCGTAGTACTTCTACACAGCATGAATCGTCCTTAGGTTCCTCACTGGGCGGCCGGTCCTGCTACGCTGCCGGCAGCACACTGGGTTAGCTGTTTTGTTATATAATTATTTTACTTTCTATGCACATTTTATATAAAAAATAGCACGTGAGGAAAAATAAATAACAGATGATGATTAGTAAAATTAATCAATTTATTTAGGGTAAATACGAACCAAACAGTCCCCAAGCCCAAGCACATACAGGAGGCTACGAGTATCTTCCAAAAAATAAAAACAATGCCATTCCAACCAGTTTTTTAAGTGGATTAAATGTTCGTATGAGGTTCAAAGGTGGTTATTGTACCCGTACACCGAAAACGCTCACAACACCGTATAATAACAGTAGTTTTAGGGTATTCATAAAAATTACTTGAAACTTAATATTTTTCTCATTCGTGCCTACTTATGATTTGAATTTCACTGGTTTGTTTAACGAACGATTTCCCTATCAAAAACATTGAAGGCTATCACCACAGCATAGTTATTTTTCCAAAGGATAGGTACATCTAAAATCCTGAACTGTGTAACATTTCTTGTAATATCAGTGCAGTTCTGTTTACGGACTGCTCTATCTAAAATACCTCAGTGGCTTTTTTTTAATAACCGAATTCTCGGGCGATTTTGACTATTTATATTTATATTTCATCATAAAGAAAAATTTGAGGCATTTATTTTAATTATACATGCAATAGCATATATAATTATTATAATTTTTCATGGCCTGTTCCCGCCGCTTTTTCATGGCTGATTATCAAAGTAAATAAAATTTTCAAAACAACAAAGATAACAAAACTTTACAGAATAGTTTTTACTTAGCTACACGGCCAAGCCTATGAACAAACCCATACCACAATCCATGAAACTATATTATGTGGCAAAATTACCAAAATTATTACTCCTTGGTGCCTAAAACTTTGACTCCAATGTTTGTGGGTGCCAAGGAATCAGTGTTGCCACGTAAAAATAAAAACTTTTACAATATTCGTTCCGAAATAATGCATTCTCCCCTACCCTAGAAATCTAAAATAAATTCTGTGGAACATAGCAATTTTAAACAGTCTACCATTATTGAGAAAAATATTTGCGCTGTTTTAGGTTTCTTTACCGACCTAGATTTTTTTTATTACTAAATACTTTTTATTTAGAAATGATGTTCATATACCCACCGCGGAGGTTAATTCTCGGGCCGTTCGAGATGACATCTATTAGACAAATCTCGAAAAAAAAAAGGTGGATGTTGATCGAAAACCACTTTGCGTATCGAGATGGTTTTATTACAAATATTTTGACATTTGATCTGTCAGTAGCGGTAAATATTGACAACTCAAGTAGTTAATCGTCAGAGTACAGCAGCATAAAATAAACATATTTACGAAAAATATATCGATTTATTTAAATAATTTAATGGCCAACGTTGCGGACGCCACGGATGTTTTGGCGGAAAATATTGATAGGTTACAAATATGGAAATTAGTCTTTGTCTCAAAACTGTCACGTCTAAACAGTTTTTATGCGCTCCATTTCATGTAATTTAATTACATATTGAAGCACCATAAATATCTATTAGATTATTGTAAATTAATAACATTCTTTTTTTTATAACATTTTAGTTTTTTATATAAGACAAAATAATCATTTTAAAATGGACCTAAAAATGAAAGAAAATATATCTAAATTAAAACTAAACTAAACTAAAATATATCTATAAAATTGGTCCCCGTGGCATAGTGCCGAGGATGCTGGAAGCGTTTCCTCGCTGTATTGCAATACTAATGCGTTGGGTGAGGAAGCTGCCAGCTCTTCGGTCACCAGTTGTATAAATTAATCTCTTGCCCACCTCTTTGCATGAAAAGGAAGTGAGCACTGGGACCCCATGGGCCAAGGGTCTCGACGCCAAAAGGCATAAAAATGTATTGTGGTCCGAGACCCCTGTATTTGTGGCTCTTTAGGCTTTCAGCCGCCTTAGCCGCCGCGCCACACCGAATGCTGAGGTGGGAAGGAGCAAGTGTGTCCACGCAAGTTGCGTCCCACACCAGAACCTTTCCCAACCTGCACGGAACCAATGACATCCCATCCGGTCTCTTTCCATCATCCCTTGCTATGCCGGTTGGCTCGAGAAGGGCTGGCACGTTGACTGAAGCAAGAGACCGGCGGATGATATCATTTAGTGCGGCGTGGCGAGAAAAGCGGCCTTTTATATAAGTGATATTTGATAAGAAGCGGAAAAAAGGGGTTTTTATATCCTTTTGGATTTATTATTTTACAATAGACATTGAGATCGTCGTTCGACATAATATCAATCGTAGCCAAATAAGAAATTTTGTTCTTTTCGACATTTTGGGTGTCATTTTTTGATAGGCTGCAATACTTAAAACGTTATATATAGTTTCGCAATGTTTGTCTGTCTGTCTATCTGTCCGAGGCTTTGCTCTGTGATTGTTAGTGCTAGAAACCTGTAACTTGGTATGGATCCCCACTTTACGTGTAGGGGAGGTACCCTTAATTTTTTTACATTTTGTTTTACGACTTTGTCACTTTTATTGATTTATATATCCATACCAAATTGCAGCTTTCTAGCACTAACAATCACAGAGCAAACCCTCGGACATACAGACAGACAGACAGATAGACGGGCATGGCGAAACTATAAGGATTCCTAGTTAACTACGAAACCCTAAAAATGATACCTCGTCTAGTTTTTGACGCCGGTTCTTCTCGACGCTCGTTGCATTCCTAAATTGAATAATAAATAAGTTTGACTTTGACAATTATCATATATGCTATTCATCTGAAATAAAACTTACACTCGGCGCGCAAAATAAAATTATGGCCAAGCGGAAAACAATAGTTTAATAAGTAACGTAACAAAAAAAGGTTTAAGACATGTTTTATGCCGACTGGATCACAAGAAAGATTCTGAGAACCACTAACACAACTTATTTATCGTGTGTAATTGAAAATTTCCTATGACCACCTCCCATCTCCATCAGACAAGCTTGAAGACTACGCGCAAAAAGTATTGTTTCGAGCCCAATAATGTTGAAAACGGTGAAACCTTTACTAAACTTTAACGATCACTTTTAGAACAACCTAAAGACAGCCCGGCTCACACGGGGCTTGATTACGTACAATAAAATACAAATAAGTAGGTACTCTTTAATGCACACCTCAATAAAAATCCAAAAAAGCTCAAAAACATGTAGCATACCCAGATACGTATTAGTACGTAGAGGTAAACAACAGGCAGTCTTATCGCTACACAGCCCTTTGACTTTTGTACCTTGTCGCTTTAACTTCATGTTCGCCCTGTCATACTAAATTTCTAACGGGTGTAAATGACAAAGTACAGTCATCAGGACCAATCAATATCTGATATAACAAAGCGTTCGTTAGAACATCTCAAATATTTTTGCCGCCTTTAGTTTGGCAGACACGTCCAGCTACTTATGATGCTTATGAGATCGTCTTTGCCAAAACATTGATTTCCTAAAGAGCATCTTCAATGAGCGCATTTGGTATAAGAACCCATAATTCATTTTTTTGTTTTATAATCCGACGGTGGCAACCCAGCATACGGACTACCTGATAGTATACAGACACCGTAGCCTATATAGATATTTGCAAGTGCAGGACAGTCACAACAGCACCGCCGGCCCTTTCAGTCGACTGTCCGTCCTAACAGTCCTAACTAGAAAACTTTTAATTTTGCTTGAGTACTCATATATCAATCACGGCGACAAAACGGCAACAAAGAATTTAAAAAATATTTTTTGTGGATGTAGCCCCCTTTCACGTAAGGTGGAAATGCTTTCTTTGCAATGCTCATTGTGTGGCGTATCGTTGGAAAGCTCGTTGAAAATTAATGTGGGTTTTTTAACGATGTTTTGACTCAGGAATCCGTTTGCACGATATTAAACCTAAAAGTACAAATGTTTGTAGGAGTCCCGCCGTAATTTAATAATAATAAATACTTGTAATAAATTAATTATCTGTCACTGTCACCTTTAAGTGGCCCAGAAATCTAATTGGTTGACCGTACGAGCCGTAGGGACCTGGGTATGTCCTAAAACTACGACCAAGACCACCGGGGGATGGGCAGCAGCATCCCTGGAGTGCGGTGGAGATACTGCGATCGCCAACCCGCATGCCAAGCGTGGCGATTATGGCATATACCCTCCGTGAATTTGGGGGAGGCCCATGTCCAGCAGTGGACGTCTTTTGGCTGATATGGTGGTGGTGGTGGTGGACCGTACGAGTACCTACTGTGGAATACCTGCTACGCAACTTTTTCGAGCGTGCGTAAGGTCTGGAGCAGAACTGGGGGAGGTACCTCCAACTTACAGAAGACCTCAGCCATAATAGCACCACTACTTCACAGTATATGTATTTACATATACTGTGACTACTTGATCTGGGAACACAGCACCAATAAGATCTTTAGCTGTCAATACAGGGAATCCTCAAGTCGACAAAGGTTAGGCAAAGCGCTTGTGATTCTTCTGGAGTCCCAAGCGTCCATGGGCTGTGTCTGTGCTTTTCGGCAGGCAGGCCGTAAACTTATTTGCCACCGTCGGTGTATAAAAAACAAGTGCGAGTTAAACCCGCGCGGAGAGGGTCCCGTACCTGTTACTTTAAATACTATTTACTTCTGATGCGTTTTCCTGTAATCTGTCTGTAAGGAACAATTTTATGTTTTTCTAAATTTTAATAGTTTTTGAGATGAGGGCGATGGTAAATTTTTCTTCAATTACTTCAAAACTATTAATATTAAAAATTTTAAATATATTTTTAAGATTCTCGTAACGAGCAAGGGCTCGTCGTTTCTGAATGAAAGATCATTAGATACAAGTATGTCACGTGATACAATTTACAAAACTTTTAATATCTTTATATTCTAAAAGCTGCCCCCAAAAGCGGCTCCCATGTAAGCTTGCTTTAAAATTCATTTATTTACGTGACAGGTCCCTTTTTGGGTCACCACCTACATACTTGTATACCAAATTTCAACCAATCGGTCTAGTTGTTTCGAACAGATAGACACACGAGTGATCCTCTTAGGGTCCCAGTTTTTCCTTTTAAGGTACGGAACCCCAAGAAAGAGATAAATGTCATTTTCCATAGTAAAAGCGACAGACTTGCCTAACGTAACTACGTTCGAACAGTTACGTGACTGATTACAGTGAACACCCAGCGGTTCTTCTCTATTGATATGACATAGGTTAGGAACATGATTGGAATTGACAAATATTGTATCAGTGTGATTGAGACGTTTATCTAACCACACTCTAAAAGTTTCCGTATATGTACACCATACTTCTATTTTAAATGCGAAAGGATTCATCGTCTAGCTCTGACACGTCATGTATAATATGCACGAGTACCATCGTCAACACAGTTGACTATTTGTGCACTGTATGCTCATTGTAATAAGGGTCACGAATGGTCTGTTAACTGTGTTGGCGTTTGTACCTACGTGGATATAATAAAATTTAAAAATGCAGTGCTAATTATTTGCATGTTAATAAATAAGTGCTTATTATCATTTCCGTTGTATAAAAATATTATAAGTAATGCAGAGTAGGTAATGGATACGTCATGACATTATATGTACAACAATATTGCAGCTGTACTCGAGTCAACTAGTTTAGATACAATAACTACCAACTTACTTTATTATAGGTACTTGTTACAAGCGCGCTGCTGCCAATTAGCAGCCAACTCTCACTAAAAATATTGATCGTGCCATAGACTTAGTCTTTTAGTTTTATATATTTCTCAATGATCCATGCAATTTCGTGGAAGTGAGACATACTAAAAAGTATTTTAATAACGCCGCGCTGTCGAATGGACCACTTGTTTGATTCGCAAACACAACACCCGCGCTACGGTAACAGTTGTTGCGATTTAATTAATCGAAGTGCCTCGCATGTTGCAACTGTCAACAGGTACGTCGTCGAAATCTTAAAATACTAATTAAAAGAAGTGTGAACATTGTTGGACAGTCGTTTATCAGTCACCGGCTACCTACGTAAATACATAGCGTACGTAGGAGTGCATCGTGGCCAGATAAAGGATTTGCAGTATGTTTATGCGTTGGGGAGACGAGGCGGGCGGGGAGCCGGCAGTGCGCGCGCTAGTTGCCCGCGATGCACGCGTGCCGGCCGCCGCTGCGTAGTATTCCTTGCACCACGAGGGGCACACGATGGCCGAGTGGGCTCTGGAGTGGCCCGACCGGTCCCGACAGCCTCCCGACTACCGCTACGACTACTGCCGGCAGCTCCGAGCGCCACAGCTTTACGAGTCGCAAGCGCAGCCGTTCCTATCGATGCAGAATCCCAACCAGCTCCCGGGTTTCCCGCCCAGCATGCTGCCGATGCAGCCCAAGGGGTGAGTAGTTAGTTATGACAGCCAAATCCATTTTCTTAATTGGTGGAAAAGGCAACATTTATGAACATTAATTGTGCCTCGCGATTATTACTCGTACTTGTTGAAAACTTTATGGAAGTAACTAAAATTAACTAATCAAATGCTAGTAATCGATCGTTTTATGGCCTTGACGTTTAATGACGTTTATTATTGACGCATGATGACGTTTATTATTTTTGCTAATGTTTTACAAACCTACATACATATAACTATTACAATTGACATAATAGTAGGTTCGGTTAATTAAAATGAATTCGCATTAGGTATAGAGTTCATTCATGGATCTTTGCGATAGTACATACTCTCACTCGTTGACGCACTCATGTTTTTTTAATATCTAGTCAGGATCCTTGAAAAACCAAGGGAACTCCAAAAATTTTATAGGAGCACCCATAGCGATTTCAGCATTTTGTAAGAAACACGTGCATTTCATAATCATGTGGAGAACTGAAGATGATAAAGCCCAGAACTGGCCACCTGAACTCCTCAGTGAAGAGTGTTTCATGAATAGTGATACGATATTTCGATATAATTAGGTAATCGACTGTTCCCAAGTAAATTAAAAGCGAGTTTTTTATATAATAAAAATCACCTTGTGATTATAATGAAGTTCTTTTATTTCAAAATGAACATTTAATTTGTTTGTAATAAGTATTTAATATTCCGTTTTGATCTCGTATATGACCAGACCGTCATCATCATCGAAATTAGAGAGCTTGGTTCTTGTCAGTTGAGTCTCACCAGCTCTCACGGTCCTCGGCCAAGTTCTTTAGGTCCCGTTAACACTCGACACTCACTTTTTCCTTATGTACGATTCACACCAAACGGCCGGAGTCGGCGCGCACGCCACCAGTGTCAAAGGAATTCGAACCATCCATACAGAAGCTAGACTTCGTATCCAAACAGCAGCGGCATAGCCGGCGGCAGCCGACTGGCTCCGACCGGCTGCCCGCAACCCATTCAAATATGACATTTAACTGTATGAAGGGTTCGAATACCATTGACTCTAGTGGGGTGCGCGCCCACTCCAGGCGTTCGGTGAGAATCGTCTATTAGCTGTTGTACAAATATTTATTTTTATATGGCAGCGCTCTCTTGGAAAGTTGCCCACGGAAGACCAGCGTCGAGGTACTAGATGATAATGTCCTGACCGATTTCGGCCTCAGCGACTGTGTATCCTAGATTGGGTATCAACTGAAAATTATGCACTACTGGAGTGTTGCTGCTCCACTAAAAGAAAAAGGAAAAAATATATAAGAAATACATTAAAATAAAAAATAAAAATAAAAAATTATTACAGAATTTTATTAAAGAGTTCTTAAGTGGCTTATATGTCCTAATGCTCGAGACTCACCCAATACCTGGCACTTTTGACACGAAGGTTAGCTGGAAGAGATCCCTTAAAGGGATAAGTTCGCTTTTGTACAAACGTCTAAAATTAAGTTTATTTTTCTTTTATGTACTTGATTTGTGCAATAAAGTGTTTACTACTACTACTACTTTTAATCTATGTCACAATCAAAATGATAGAGGTGATCGATAGGTGTGTCATCAATTGGACATTGAGGTGTTAACCATTGGGACGGTTACCTTCCAAGTGAGTGGAGCCGCCTGTTTAGCCCAGTTGGTAGTGACACTGCCTCCGAAACTAGAGGCCCCGGGTTCGAATCCTGGTAAGAGCATTTGTTAATCTGGTGAGCAAAAACATTTGTTCCTGAGGCTTGGATGTTTTCTATGTATTTTAATTATATATTTATTAAATATATCGTCGCCTTGTACCCATAACACAAGTCTTATTGGGCTTACTATGGAACTTGTTAGATTTGTGTAAAAAAGTTTTCCCTTAATATATTTATTTTTAATATTACTGGCAATACTGGCTACAATACAATACAATTACTCTTTATTGCACACCTCACACAAATGAATAGGTTACAAACAGAAAGAAAACATCAACATGTTAGTGGGTGGAGATCTTATCGTTAGAGAGTGATCTCTTCCAGACAACCTTTGGGTAGCGGAAAAAAGGAAAGAAAATATATGCAGTAGGTGGTGCTTTCTACGAAACAGACATAATAATTTGTAAAATACATACTTATATACTTTTATATATAAACATACATATATATAACTAGCGACCGCCCATTGATACCTTCGCACGGTTGCAATGCTGATATAAAAATATACTACAGAATGTCTCTTTATATACATACAACTCGCCAACCGTCGCCATCGCTATGTCCCTGCATTTTTAATCTGTAATATCTTCGAAAATATTCATTTGAATTACATGCTGTAAAGGGCCATATTGATCTGTATTAAATGCACAATGTGCTGTATTGCTTAAAATCGCTTCGTAAATAAGCCATTATAATGTGTAATGTTAATTTTATTTGTCTGTTGTCTTATTTAATTTAATTTAATTAATGTAACTATTATTATTATGGACACTTGTCTGAAATTAAATTCATTCATTCATTCATTATGTATTTTTAACTTATTTCTATTTCAATTCTTCGGAACTCGATTACAATTAGGTACCGATAAACCTGTTTAGGTAAGTAATAATTCAATGAAACCTAAAGTGTCTCATTACCGCTGTTCTATACAAAAGAATAGCTGTGGCAAAAAACAAATATTCAGCATGAAATTGTCGCTCGTATTTCAAACATGATTAGGTAGAGTTAATATGATCACAGTGAGAAATAGGAGTAGAGTTATATAGCAGGAACAGCTTATGCACATAGCACATACGACCCGGCCACAGTATCTGTGCAGTTCGCCGGCACATCATTACGCCGCATTCCGGATAGGTGCATAGATATTGAACCGGGTAGTAAATGCACTGAATAATTGGGAATTTGCCACATTAAAGCTGGGTTGCACCGACTTACGATCACAGACTGATCAACGTTAAATATGGCGCCGGCAGCTGTCATCCCATAGAAACTTGTCAAACTTTTCATACATTCAGATTTTAACGAACACCGCTTACGATTACAGGCGCTTTGGTGCAACCCAGCCTAAAAGTTACAACATGCTGTCACTCTATGAATATTAAAACCATCAAAGTATCACAAGATATTGTAAATTAATAAATTTTACTGAAATCATAAACAGATATCTACTACGAAACTACGCAAAATTATGATATTCTTTATGATCTTAAATTCAAATAAAAGGTACCGATAGCATCTTTATGTAATTTTTTTTTATTTTATTAAAACTATGTTTAATTACGCGGTATTTCACGACTAAAACAACAATATACTTAATTTCCCATGCAACGGTTTATTCGATAACTTGCGTGTGACGTCATAAGCTAATAGTGTCAAATTGTAGGAATCATTTCAAGACCCGATAGCGTAGATCTAGGTTTGGCTCGGCCATAATTATTTTTATTTATTGGTGGTTGGTTGGTTCCATAATTATAGGCATTTGATGGTATCCAAAAACTGGTTCGAAAGCCACCACGTATTATATTACTTATGTAGAGAAGGTTTTCTATTTAACAAAACCTATATTAGACAGCTATACAAAACAGCGAATCATGCTATCCTACTCTACCGCATAGCACGTGCTTTGTTTTTTTTTTGTTATCAAGTTCGGGGTGCCTTATTTGCGCATCAACCCTGTCACAGTAACATGTTTATTCAAGCAAGTTGAACGATGTTGTCACCAACCAGCAGTCACGCCACGTTTGGATGTATAGACACCGCAGTGGTGTATACGAGTCGAGCTTAGCCGAAGTGGTATGAAGTACAGGCCCGGTAAATGCGTGCCTTAGCCTGTAAACTGGCCTGTATCGTGCTTGCCAAGTCCCGCTGTTTTGTGTTATCGCCCGGCATTTCTAAATAGTAATCAAACATATTACAATAATAGCTCAACATAATCCACCGTTCGTTAATTTATTTGAAACGCTAGTTTTGAGGTAGCAACGTCTACATTCACGCATTTATTTATGAGTGTGACCATGAGGTCAATCTATACATATTATAAAACTCTTACGTTACTTAGATAACGATTGTCACACAGTGCACAGCCAAAACTGCTGAAGATATAAGAATGGGATTTGGAAATTATATTTTTTAAAGTACCTAAACGTGTACTATGATAGGATTTTTTGAATTTCAAAAAATGGGGTGAAATAGGGGTTTAACCGTTTTTTGGAAATCGGTCACTTGGAAAGTTCTACACTTGAAACTGAGTATAAAGGTTTCTTAATAAAAAACAAAATAAATGATATGGGGTTGGTTGTTGTAACAAATAAATTTTTAACAAAAAACACATACTCCAAACTTTGCCAGACCCCATCCTCCTGGTATATAATTTGAGGAGTTCCTTCGATGTAGCCTTACTTACCCCATCCTCTTGGTATATAATTTGAGGAGTCCCCTCGATTTTTCCAAGATCCCGTCATCAGATCCAGACTTGGTGACGATGAGACCAACTAGAAAACACACCCTTTCAAACAAAAAAAGAATTTTTGAAATCGGTCCGAGTAATCGGTGAACATACATAAAAAAAACCGACGATTTGAGTACCTACTCCTTTTTTTGAAGTCGCTTAAAAATTCCTCCCTTATTGGGGAAAAAGGGTTGATTGGTTGTTTGGGAAACATGTCGTTTTTAAAGTAAGAAGCATATTTTTTTTTACTTTGTCACAAGCTCCTAATGTACAGTCAAAGACATTGATTAGGGCACTTTGTAGGCTTCCGTGGTCAACTAGCAACCCTTATAGTTTCGCCATGTCCGTCCGTCGGTCTGTCTGTCTGTCTGTCTGTCTGTCTGTCCGTCTGTCCGTCTGTCTGTCCGAGGCTTTGCTCTGTGATTGTTAGTGCTAGAAAGCTGCGATTTCGTATGGATATATAATAATCACTTAACCTGACAAAGTCGTGAAATAAAATACTTAGAAAAAAAAGTTTTGTTAAGTGTACCTCCCCTACACGTAAAGTGTTGGATAGGTCTTTGAAAATGAATAGAGGTATTCCTCGAATATTTTTTGATGAAGTGAATATTTTCGGATATAATCACTCCAAAAAAAAAAAAAATTGTGTCCTCTAACTTTTGAACTATGGGTCCGAAAAATATGAAAAACGTCATGAAAGTAAAGTTTAATACAGACTTTCAATGAAAACTATAGTAAACATGATCTGTTAAGCTGTTTTGAGTCATCGTAAAAGTCTTTAATTCTTAATCAAAGACGTATGAAACGCTGCAAAGGGATTCCCTTTTGCTTTTTATTGTCTTTTTTTTAATTGAGTTCTTTGAGCAACTACGGAACTACGGAACTGAGCATGGCCCGACATGATCTTGGCGGATTTTTTTTATTTCATCTGTTAAACGTTGGCTTCACAGTTATGGCCAATGTGTGATTTGTAAGAATAAACTAGAAACTTTAAATTAGGATAACGAATTTCTTTTCTAGTAAATATTTAAACTTACCCCCTAACGGGCTGAAATAGGGGTTGTACTGTTGTATATAAAACGTTTATTTGGAAACGTTAGAAATATGAAAGCTCGAAATACGTTCTTTATTTATAAACATGATAGGCGATAGCTGATAACGCGTTGCAATCAAATTCAAAATTCATCCCCTGGGGGGTTGAATGGCCATATGGTAAACATGAAATTTTTCAAGATATGAGACTTGGAACTTTGATTGCAGGCTCTTTTTATACATATGTATAGTCAAACATATGCTAAGTTTCTAGATAGTGTAATGCGCTTGTTATTATTCTGGAGTGACGAGCGTCCATAGACTACGGTGTTTGCTTACTATGAGGCATGCCGTAAGCTTGTTTACTACCGCAGTTATTATAAAGAAAAACAAATGTACATGCAAAACTTCAATAATTACATTGTAAAACCTTATCTACATATTGTGCAATCTTTACACTAAATATGCATTCCAAAAAAAATGCAATATACAATAGAAGTAATGCTTATTAATGATGTGTAGGTACGTAGGTAGGTAGGTAGGTAGTAAAGACAATTTTGGTTGGGCGTATATAATCTATACTATAGGGACTGTGAGCGGTAGACCTCGCAAAACTTTTCCATTTTTTTTCAAGTTTCAATATTTCCACAAACTGACTCGACAAAAATTCTATATAATAATTATCGAAGCTGCTCACAAAATTAAACGAAAATCGGTTGAGAAATGCGACCTGTAGAGACAGACAGACATACGAAAGATTTTTTGTCGAAAGCTGAAACGGAGACGCTTCGCTCGCTCGGTCAATAATCGTTACTACCTATATATCTACGAGTATGTTCCTATTACAAACATAACTTAAATACTGAGCCACCATTGGAGAGACTACTTTTGTTTTTTCAACCATCTATGACCCATCCACTGCAGGCTTTGTGTTTCGATATTTAGCCAGACGCCTTTCTCGGAATAAGGCTAACATGAGTGGCACTGAATGCATTAACCATGACAGGATATTGCAGCAAAGTGCTTCGCTGAGTTTTCTTTACTATGAAATTAGATAGTCGAGCGGTGAAAGAACTATCCGGTATGATGATATTAAACCAGAAGTCAGTGTAGCCTATTAGAGCCGCCTCTTAGACTGGGTTGCAACAAACCGTCTGTAATCGTAAGCTGAGTTGGTTAAAATTTCAATGTATGGAAAGTATATTTATGTATATATTTAACGTTGATCAGTCTGTGATCGTAAGTCGGTGCAACCCAACCTTAATCTTTTAGTCGTGAGTTCAAACCCCGGCTTTAGACCGCAGGTTTTTATAAAAAGTTATGTATGAAATGACATGTAACAGTAGCTTTTCGGCGAAGGAAAATATCGTGAGGAAACTAGCCTAATTCCTACAGTGTAGTTTTCCCTCTGGAGTAGAAAGTCAGATGGCAATGGCTTTCGTAAAAACTACCTATAGTGTCTATGCGAATATACATTGTTTCTAAAGCTGACCCCGGGCACCTTTAGCCCTATGCAGCTCATGAACTTATATTATTTCATTTCTTTAAATTCCGGTATATTTTAGTAATTTATAAAACTGGATTACCTACTCCGTTTTCGATTTTTTTGTATGGTATGTGCAAACTAACAATAAATGTGATTGTGGTGTTGTGTAAAACATGAATATTTTTTATATGGATTAATAGGTGGGTTTTTTTTACAGTATCACTAACTACTAATCTTCATTTTAAACTCCTAGCGCCATCTACACTTTTTCTCTGTATTATTTTTTACACACACATCAAGACTATGACCTACAATGTGTAAAAACGTGCTTATGAATTTCCTTGAAATTTTAAGGAGGCTCGAAGCCAACGTGGTGTCATGTGGGCTACACCATGATACAGAGGGTTAGGATTAGGATACCTACAACAGGGCAATGCCAGGATGATGATGATAATGGGATTAATGGGGTGCGAGGATCAAATTTTTAGATGTCTAATGGGTTTACAGTTGCTCACTTGTAGCGGTTTTGAGAAACTGCTTTGAAAAAGGAGACTTTTCGGGTGAGCCCCGCACTCGGTATTGATTATGAAGTTGTATTGTGTGCTTGCCCAGCGAGCATACGACTATTGAGCATTAGGATCTTTAAAAAATTGGTTATCGCGCGCTCGCTCTTACACATATTGGTACCGTCTAGTGCAAATGAGTGACCAATACGTTCGAATCAATCTAATAAATAAGTTAGTACTCGTTGCGCGGAGAATGGAGCCCCTAATGAAGCGGGGTCCTATGGGTAGTTATAATTGATGTAGAGATGACAGTGGACCCTCGCTTCCATGCCAGAAACCTAACTCGTTAGAACGAGTGCTCACAATTGTTACACCAATGTCATATCAAAACACGTAGAGAAATAGGTCTCCTGCGCTGCGCCGACATCCGCATAAACAAATAAAAGCGTGGGACGGTGAAATTAATGAATTTCGAGTTACGCTTCAATCTAGTCCTAGGAGATAGCAACACCATTTCCGCTATTCTGGAAACGGTTATTTGCACAATACAAATGTACTGTAGATCACCTCCTGCTAGTCGATTTATGGCGTGTCAAAACATGCGCTAGAACGCTAGATAGATCTAAATTATATTTTTAGTATGAAAAATGTCATTTAGACATAATTACATACCTTAGGCATCCTCGAAAATGTTACGTAATATTCACAGTGCTAGTCGATTACGTAACGTTTTAAACTTATCTCCCTATCTAAAAATCTGTGATAGAAACCTTACGTATTGACCCCCCCCCCCCCCTCTGGACAAAAGCGAAACTTAAAATTTGTGCTGTTTTATTTATCTTATGTCTGGCTGGCATATGCATTCTATTAATAATTATTACTTAATTAATTATAAATACGGCGCGGTAGATTCAGATTCTCAAACAAGGGGTTCCGTGCGACGAGCTTTGAAAAAACGCCGTTCAATATTATTAGGGTTCCGTACCGAAAAGGTAAAAAGGATGTCAAGTAGGGTGTCATATGAAAGGTCTTGTTCTAAGTTGCTTCTTTTTTACGTTGAATAAATTATAATATATGAAGGAAAATTTAATAAAATTTGAAAGCTATTGTACATATAGTAGTATTTTGTAGCGAGAACCTATCAAAATCTTTGAGAGCGAGTGCGCAATGACCAACATATTTAAGATTCCAGTACTTACGGGCCAAAGGCCCGCCAGCTGAATCCACATGCAATTGTACATACGTACACCCCCAGTCAATACCGTGTGCAGCATATCACTAAAACAGGCTCCGTTGCCTTTTTTCACAACCGCCTACAAGGAATCACCTGCAATACTTTTCAGATTGGAAAATAAACCACTGTCCACCCGCCCACCGATCGGGTTCATCGGAAAACTCTTTAGCATGAAAAAAGGGTATGTTAATAAAGCTCATTGGTACGTTTGCGCGTGACCGCTTGTAAAATGTAAACCGCTCCAAAATTGCTAATCTGATAAGGCGACTTTACTGTTAAGAACAAAAAGTTGATATTTTTTGGACTTTTAGGAACGTAAAATATATTTATGAACTCGACTGTACCAAATGATAAATATTGTGTTACCGGCATGCGGACTTTTCTTTAAGCAGGGTATCAAAACGTAGTTCCTAAACCTAACCATCAACTTAGTTGTATTGTAAAACCAAAATTTCAATTTCCTTTGTTTTCTAACAAAATTTAAATTACCAGCAATGTAAAGCAAAATCAATTGTCAAGACAGCACAAATGACAGCTCTTAATGTTTTGTTTACTACGACGTCGTCTTAAGCAAGTTCACCTAGTACATTGAAGGTGCAGATTTAAGAAGTTTAATTGTGTAGTTAATTCAAATAATTAAGATTTGTTAATACATGCAAACAGTTGCTAATGAAACATACTATTGTCCGTTTTGAAAAAAGCCCGCTTGCCGGTAACGCACTGTATAGATTTCAATATTTATATATATTGTAATCTGAATAACCCGAAAGATTTAAACCAACCATTCTAGAACCTAATTAGAGTACCGTAAAATGGGGTGAGTTGGGTCGAAATCGAAGTTCAAACCTAGATAAAAGTTTATTTTTATATGTGGCACATTGATTTATATACAAAAAAAGTGTTCCGGAGGTTTGAATTTTAGTTTGTCAATGATAATTTGTTGCTTCATTCCATAGTTTCGACGAAAAATACATAATAGTAGGCAAACCCAGCTAACCCGTAGTTGGGGTTATAAGGGCTAGTGAGATGGGAAAATTGCTAGGGTTGACACTTTCGGATTAAGATAATAGCTTGCCTTGTCAAGATAGATTTTTTTATGAATGTAGCAAAATTATGTTTTATTTATGCTCCTACTTAAACCGGTTTAATGTTTTCTGTAAGTTGTGACCCTTATTTTTATGACGTATAAATATTTTTAAGATGAATAAAAAAATACTTTGATCTATATGGAATTAGTAAGGTGAATCCCATCAAAAACATTAATATGAAATTAATGACCTGCATGACACACTATGACACGTCGACAGATAGAAACGTCTATCGACGTGTTGTCACAATTTCGTGTGCAAACACATGATTAGCATGACACTGCGTCGTCAGAAGGGACGTCTGTCGTATTTAGGTATGCAAATGCATAATCATCAGCACAGCACATTGACATAATAAGCATGCAAAAGCATGGTCAAATATGTTCAAATACGTTCGATAAAATACCACGTCTGACGAAAAAAAAACTCACGAGTGGAATAAAAGTCGATTAAACACTCAGTAGGTAATAACCTGTTTTATTGTATGAAATAAATAAAATGCACATTTCTTAACTACAAAGCGCGTAAGGTAGACCTTAAGATACTATGTAAAGGCCAAGACATACACCGCGTAAATGAAACGAAATTTCTAGGTATTACATTAGACCAACACTGTTCTTGGAAAGCGCACATAAAAGTAATATGCAATAAACTTGAAAAATTCGTATACGCTCTAAAACAATTGAGATTAGTTGCAGGAGAAAGGACCGCATTGCTCGCCTATCATGGCTACGTAACCTCAGTCTTAAAATATGGCATCCTAATATGGGGCAATTCAACAGATGCTACCAAAGCCTTTGTTATTCAAAAAAAATGTATAAGAGCGGTTTGTGGGAATAGACCTAGGGATTCCTGTAAACCTTTGTTCCAAAGGCTGGGTCTGCTTACACTGACTGGCTTATACATTCTCGAGTTGGCGTGTTATGTACGAAAAGAGCTCTCATCGTACAACACACCAAAGTTCAACCAACGACTTAGGCAAAGAGACGAGAGTAAATTACTAATGCCCCCATGCTCAACCGCTTTATTTAAAAATAATTGTTATGGCATGAGTATAACCGTATATAATAAGATACCAGAAGAGCTGCGTAAGCAACAAGACAGATTATTTGTAATAAAATTAAGAAAATGGCTGACAAATAAATGTTTTTATACACTTAGAGAATTTTTGAACGGATAAAATGTATCATATTATAACTGTATCATTTAATTTGGAAAAAAAAATGTAAAATAATTTGTAATGTAATTTTTCTTTCTATTGATAATGGAAATCTAATGTATCGGTAAAAAAAAAGTTTAGTGTCAATGTATATAATGTTTATACCTGAATAACTACTATTGTTTATTTTAAGCACAATATTTGCATGCCTGCTGTTGGCTAAACATGTGAAACTTAATAATACCTATGTCACCTTCAAAGCTACCATGTTTAAGCAAATAAATCATTCATTCATTCATTCATTCATTCACATTTTAATATAACATATTTATTTAATTTGCAGTTTCTTTAATTTCTCCGAACATCAACTCCCCCCTCTATCATCACGTTGGCATAGGCGTACGTATCAATCACGCCGACAGAACGGGTAAATAAAATTATGAAATTTATCATTTCATTACAATTTCCATTGATTACTTAGACAATGTTATTAGTTTTGTTGTGTCACTCTTACACGCTCTTGTTCGGTTTTTCGTATCTATGCACTAAACTCACACATTGAAACACGATCTTCTAGGAGACGGGTGTTCATTTTATAATTGGCTTTCCGCTATAGCTGTTTGACCTCTTCATATGCGTAGTTGTGATGCCGACTGATTAGGTACTTTAGTGGCAGGTGAAGTAAGGCATGTAATTTGTTAAAAGAAAAGGTCACCGTTGTCGAAGTCGAATTATATCAACGGTACGCGGCTACATATGCATTATTTTAGTCTCACCAATCCATCTATGTCTAGATACTCGTATACTTTTGGATCGTATAATAAATTAGTAACAGAAACGAGCATTGCGGTTTCATATTTGAGTTATTATTCTTAACTCTTTTTTTTAACATCGATTAACATGTTGGTTGATTGATATTGTTTCAAAAAATATTTTATGGATTTTAGCGTCAATCCGTGTGGGTGACTCTTGTTCTTGTTGATACAGTATAGTGGCCTAAGATATGGTATTATGATTGTATACCCTCATCTGTTATTCGATATTGACAGATAAAGATAACACATAGATTAATAAACGCGCTGGTGTTGCCTAGCTACAGCCAGGACCCAGACAGAGGCTTTTTTAACAATATATAAATTCAATCAGTTCAGGTTTTTATTTAGGCAACCCCTGTGCGATTTATCAATATATACAGTCATCATCATCATCCTCCTAGCGTTATTCCCAGTACACTTGCATCCTGAAGGATGCCTGGGGTCCGCTACCTAATCCCAAGAATAGGCGTAGGCACTAGTTATCTAGTAGCAATATATACAGTATCTATCATGTATTCATTATCGTTATCAGGATCTAGACACGCGGCAGCGTGTCCAGCCAAGTTCACCCCAGGAACTGGCGGACAGCAGCCGTGTGTTATATTACACGAACCGTTTGGAGCCACTTTTGACCCCCCAATAACTCCAAATCTATCTAACATAAAAACATGAAATTTGGTACATATATTAAGATCCGTTAGAACAACTAGAATCCCAAATTTCATAAATATAGGTTTAATAGTTATTGAGATAATAAATGCCAATAAACGGCATTTTTACTACTGACTGACTGACTGACTAGTAATCAAAAACCTAACCCACTAGAAAGCTGAAATTTGGCATGCAGCTTGGTAATTATGTGTATACACCAGAAAAAATCAGAAAACGGTGATTTTATTATTAGTTTTATTATTATTATTATTATTTATGCTAGTTACCTCAGAACTCCGTCATTTATTAACCGATTTGGAAAATTCTTTTTTTGTTTGAAACGGTATACTTCCGGGGTGGTCCCATTGTCATCTAGGGAACTCTTCAAATATTTTAGGTGCACCTATAGCGGTTTGGGTATTTTGTATAGTACTCGTGCATTCGCTGTGGGAAAGCACCATTGGATGAAGTTTGACAAAAAGTAATGATATCCCATCAAAAACATAAATGTGAAAATGGCAGCCAAAACACCGACAAAAGAATGAGATCTAAATTGGCGCCAATTTCCGTAGATTATCTGAAAAGTTGCCAAGTTTGGCACTAGATTGTTTACAGTAAAACTAATTTACTGCGGCTTAATGCATTTTGAGCTTTAACTTGGCAGTTTTCTTAAATATCCAACAGCTTTTATGGTATTATAACATACTGCATAGAAAACTGCCAAGTTAAGGCTCAAAATGCATTAAGCCGCAGTAAATTAGTTTTACTGTAAACAATCTAGTGCCAAACTTGGCAACTTTTCAGATAATCTACGGAACTTGGCGCCCATTTAGATCTCAATTCTTTTGTCGGTGAACTTGGCTGCCATTTTCTCATTTATGTTTTTGATGGGATATACTACTACTCGTATTGCTTATGCCGATTCTTATTCTATAGAGGTCCGAATAATTAATGAATTCGTGGAGATTTCCAGACACTTCTTTTAACAGCTTCACATTTGATTGCTATCAGACTACACTATTGACTACGAATTAATAAACATACATACGTACATAAATCACACGAAAATTAACGTGCCACTTTTAGTAATTGCTGGGTTATAGATGGAAACAAATAGCGTCGAATATTCGAATAGGTTGAAGTGTGTTTGTTGTGGGCGATGGGCTAGCAACCTGTCACTTGAATATCTACCCCTTGTGGGAATATAGGCGTGAGTTTATGTATGTCAGTATGTTAGGTTTACAGCAAAAGACAAGTAAAGTAGGTATATGAAGATATTTGATTAAGCTAAAACATCATCACTACATACATAGTATAAAACAAAGTCGCTTCCCGCTGTCCCTATTTACTTATGCTTAGATCTTTAATCCTTTCAGACCGGAAAAACAGCACTGGGATAAGGCAAAATTAAGTATTATAAGGACCTTCTGTAAAGACATTACATTCTATGACATTCTGTAGTAAATTTAGTATCAGCGTTGCACCCGTGCGAAGTTGGGGCGGGTCGCTAGTTGTTAACTAATAAATATAACAGCTTAGCTTTTTCACATCTGTTTCACGTTGTTTAAGTAATCTACTCGTATTTGCTTGCCTAATTGAATTGGCTTCGAGTGCAGCGTTTCAGATTCTACGTTGCACTTACATTGTAACGTAGAAATGTGATAAAATGTATCGACCCGTAGTAATTCCGCCATGCAACAACAGTTTTCACGTACGGCCTTACAATATAGCCTCTCGAAACAGACCGACATCGCAACTACAATCACAGAATATTAGTAAGCTAATGCTGAGGTAGAGATGGTCCACTCTTTTACTGGCCTAGATAATACTAGACTATTAAATTAACATATGTACTAGGCTCATTAGAACATCAAAAAGAATAACAGTTAAATAATTAATCAAACCGGTCAACTTTGCCAATTCGATGTCAATCGAAGTATAACCCACACAAATAATAATATAACTAGTTTTCATTACACATCAGAAACACGTATAAACCATGGACGGATATATATACTCTACGGCAAATTAAAATGGCCCTTGGCGCGGTTTTCATACTCTTTCCTACGAATTCAGGCCGCTAAGTTACTTATAACTACATTTATAAATGCACAAATACATTACCCTGCCTATACATATGTGGACAACATACTCGTAGAAGGGCCACCTAGCGTTGATAGATTTCCGGGCAATCTGAAATAATGAGTAATGAGATACGAATAATTTATTTCATTCTATTACATTAAATTATTTTTAATAAAAGCAAATCATGAATAGTATTTAAAAACCCTTAGAATATATTTCAATACAACATCCTTTTGCTTCGCACTGTTTTTCGTAATCATAAATGTGAAAGAAATCATCAATTATTATTTTTTCATCTTATTTTTAAGCCACTGTAGGAAAAATACAGAATGTGCAACGTTATTTTTCCAGTTTACACCAGTATTAATTAAATAGTAGTATTTTATCCGTTTATGTTTTTATTAGTTCTCGACTAAGTTAATTTATCTTAGTCCTGTAGGGACTGCCTTCGCCTTTCAAAATGTAACGTTTCCCCATTACGTCTCCGTTTTACTTCTCTGTTATTCTTATTATGATTACAAAAGGCGGAGACTTGAAGGTGAGGATATCATTACGACACGCTGGCCGCTGGCGAGTCAAATCCGCGTATCAAGATACCTTGCGATCGAATTCGAATCGATGTAAGATACCCTTTTTGCCATCACCCCAAGACCTCTCTCTCCCCTTACGTTGCTTTTATTACCTTCTTTTGGGCCACAAAAGCAGATTGGATATTGTACTTGGAGCTGTTTAAACATAACTTTATACTGTACTTTAACCTTGACCCTACCAACGCTTAGTAGACCATCTTAAGCTGAGATAGTTTAAGTCCTTTTCTGAATCTCCTGAGTGCGTAATAGGTAGAACCGATAGATTATTGCAAACAAGTTTATCTTGTCTTGTGAATCTTGAATCAATACCCCGCCCCCTAACCCAAACTTTACTGTATCTACTTAAGTGATAGTAACGTCGTTTGATTTCATGAGCAACGGATCGTAGTGCAGACTCAAAATTACAAGAAACTCCCAAACCTCTTACTAGTGTTTTAACGCGCCCATCATCTTATGCATGCATTTTGCGCGTTTATTGTCAGTTAATTATAAATTAGTTTAACGCTGATTCGTTGTGTTGACAGCTAGAGAAATATGCAGATCTTTCACTCTCGACACAGGGTCCGCATCCTCGGGAGCTGTAGCGACCATACTCACCACCAGGAATAAAACACCACCTCCCTAAGGAACAAATAGTGGTGTTACTAGAAGTGTTGGTTGAGGCCAGAAGAGTTAAGTACCTCCACAAGTAAGATACTCAAGTACCCAAGTCCTTCCCCAGTTGGGATGCTCCAAATAGGATGAGCAAGATGACGTTCCGTTGTGCCCTAGTTCTCTTGAAGTATAATTCGAAACCTATTAGCCGGGGTTAATTTTTCTTGTCTAAGGCTACTTTTGCACTGGGCGGGTCGGGGTCGTTGCAATACCAGTAAGCAGTCAGCTGTCAGCATCAACTGTGCACCGAGTCGTATCGGTACAGATTATTTACTGAGCGTGCACATTTAAATCAATACTTCCTGTTGTGCTGCGTCCATACCACCCCTACGCAATACTACTACTGCGCAATTGTAATATCTACTGACAGTAAACTGACATGATAGGAACTCTGGACGACACCAGTGAGATCTCGACAAAGTAGAAAATCACATTTGAAACAGTCACGTCGAAATAGTAACTGTATTTTAAAATATAATATCACCTCATTGACTATTGAGTAAAGTAGTAAATTTACGACGATATTTATAGAAATGCCAACGAGTTGCGAACGTGGGCTGTTTAGAAATGTTGACGAGTTAAGATTATGCACCATATCTAAAAGTGCAGATGAACAAGTGAAGGATAATTCATAGCACCAAGTCTGACCCTTCTGTCGGACAGCGCTCGGTCGTCCAGTTATCCGCACATTGGCATGTGCCGACATGCCGCGTCTGTGCAAACGGTGACACCCACCAAAGTCGGAAAAAGTAATTTTGACAAACACTAATAGGGTTATTTGTTACGGCGTCGGTCCAGTACGGCTCGGGCTCGGTAGGGGCTCGGCGCGGTGTGCCTACAATGGATCATCCTTTAGGAAGTTAATGAAATAAAGTAACCCAAACCCAAGTAAACAATTGGAATTTAGCCAACGGGATAAGAAGTCGTACTTCACACAGAAGTTGATAATACTGCATACAGAAAGCCGCAAGGACTTCAAATGCTCGTACTTATATGAAATGCACCTAGATTTCGTTGCGATGCGACACGCCCCGTTCGACGAAATTGCGATAAATAAAAAGGATCAAAAGCTTGCAGTGGGTAAACAGTCAGTTTGATTAAAAAAATTGGTCAAGCGTGAGTCACACTCCGCGCCCATTTGATATTCCGTAAGTAGTTGCCACTACAGATTGAAAATTTATACCTATAAGTTCCCACAAACTTTTTCTGCGTACCTACTTAGCAATGTGTAGGCAACATTGCTAAGTAGGTACGCAGGTAGGTATTTGATAATAGGATAAAGGATTAGTCGTTCCGAATATTACAAAGTACTTAACAAAGCTACAATCTCACAATAAACTTACCTTACCTTAACTACGCGTACTTACTCAACGCACAGGGAACAGGCTCACTATGTAAGGATTTTTAGTGTGCATATACTAATAATTTATACCAAAAAAAAACTGACTACAATTTTGTACTTCGCTATGCCACACTTTGTGGTTTCCGTGAGCCAGTGCTTGGTGACCTACAGAAAATACTGAAATCGGCATATGCGTGGCTATATCGAATTCGAGGAGTTCCCTCGATTCCTCCTAGATCCCATCATCAGACCTTCACTAAATTTATATGGGACCAATTTGGGGGTGCCTGCTTTGAAACAAAAAACGAATTATCAAAATCGGCCGACGTGGTCGTGAGTTATCGGGGAACACACATACATAAAAAAAAGAAAAACATAATGCAGACGAACTTATACCTTGTAATCTGTTACTTGAGTTACTTCAACCATTTGGCATTTATGAATTGACTTTTGTAGTGATGAGGTTAAGACGTATCGTTTGTCAAATGCAGCGATTATTAACGAACGGTTGATTGAATCGATTTTACAGCCGTTTTTTTAAATGTTATTATGATGCCTTTATTGACCGAGCGAGCGAAGCGGCTCCGTTTCAGCTTTCGACAAAAATTCTTTCGTAAACCGAATCTTGTGAAATTTTGTGAGCAGCTTCGATACTTATATAGAATCAAGTCGGTTTTGGAAATTCTGAAATTTGAAAAAAAAAATTGCGAGGTCTACAGCTCTCAGAGCCACTAGTATATTTTATATCACATTCCTCAAACAAAATTGTATCAGTTTCCTCAAACAAAAAAATGTTACATATTATGTATGGCGTTCTAACTTTCATCATGTCCCTGCCCTTATTCCGCTTATGCAGGGTCGGCGCAACATGTTTTATTATTCCATTCCTCTCTATCATTCGTCACTTCAGCGCTTACTCCTTTCTTTCTCATATCCTCCCTCACAGTCCTCACACAATTCATCCGTCGATTTCTGGGCCTCCCAATTGCTCTTCGTCCTTCGACATTGAACCCTAACATTCTTTTATCAATATGACATTCATCATTCATACCTCCTCATTACAAGTCCGGCATACGAATTACGGGTTCGCCTGCGGGGTGATATGAGATAAAACGTTGTCAATACAAGTGAATTTTAAACAAAAAAAACCGACTACATACTTTTCCACTCTTACTCGGTCCTTCCTACTATATAATTTGAGGATTTCCCTCGATTTCTCCAAGATCCCGTTATCAGATCCAGATTTGATGACAATGGGACCAACTAGAAAACATAATTATTCATAATTCATAATTCATTTATTGCAGTAATCATGTGTTACATAGGATCTTATTATAACTTTACAGTTGAAGTGCACATGAACCCTGTTAGGGTATTGGCCAATTTACTTAAAACTAAAGTTATCATGCAGCATAATCTAATTACATTTTATCAATTTAAAACACAATTAATCAATCAATCAATTTACATTAATTAGATATTTGCATTATTATTACAATTTTATCAATTTACATTAATTAAGTAATTAAATTTTTACATTTTTTTTTTTATTGACATTAATTAATAAATTACATTTTTACATTACAATTTTATCAATTTACATTAATTCTGAATTTTTCAATTTTTCAATTATATTATTTTATAATTTATTGTATTACAATTCATTTCTTGGTTTCATTTATTATTTATCCAAGGATGTATCGTCAAAGAACTTATCAATTGAATAATAACATTTTTTAATTAGTAATTCTTTAAGTTTTTGTTTAATTACTTCGTCTTTGGTACCCTTTCAAACAAAAAAGGAATATTTGAAATCGGTCCAAGAGTCAATCTAAATATATAAAAGAAGAAACTGACTGACTGACATATCAACGCACAGCCCAAACCGCTGGTCCTAGAGATTCCAAATTTGGCACGAAGGTTCCTTATGAGGTCTATCAAAATTTGTTGGACTGTTTTATTCATAACTTCACGGGAGTAATTCTAACGATAAATTAGTAAACATGTGTTTCAGGTTTTTTGAGAAATCAACCCCTTAAAGGGGGAAATGTAGTGACAAATTCTGAAAAACTATATGGGTATTGTTTCTATGGTTTATCGGGTCGCTGATTACGAAAACAACAACGATTTTAAAATCCCACGTGGATGACGCGACATACGATCCCCTCTGTTGGGGTGCGAGGTGTCGTTTTTATGATTTTTTGGGTCGTTAATTTAGAAAATGGCATTGATTTTGAAATTTAATATTGCGGAAATGAAAACTTTTGAAAGTTTGTGCCAAATTGCAAGAAGAAACTGACTGACTGAGTGAGTGACATATCAACGCACAGCCCAAACTGCTGGTTCGAGAGATACCAAATTCGGCATGTAGGTTCGTTATAAGGTCTAAAGGTGCATGAAGTGCCGTGAGTTCCCTATAAAGATACGACCTTTTTTGATTCAATAGTAAGTGGTTTTATTAATCAGCGCCGTCCGATTCGATTTCGACAAAAATCGATATTTGGGCGTCCGAGAGGACTCTTAATAGGAAACCGAGGTAAACTTTGAATAAAGTAACGGCCATATTGATTTTCTTCATTTCCGTCCTGATTTCGTTCAAAATCGATATCTGAGCGTCCGAGAGGACCCCTTATATGACTCCGAGGTAAAATTTGGAAAAAGTGGCGGTCATATTGATTTTCTTCATTTCCGTCCTGACTTCATTCAAAATAGATATCTAAGCGTCTGAGAGGTCTCTTATTACGAATCCGAGGTAAAAGTTGGAAAAAGTCGCAGCCATATTGATTTTCTTCATTTCTTTCCCGATTTCGATCAAAATCGATATCTGAGCGTCCGACAGGTCTCGTAATATAAATCCGAGGTTAAATTTGGAAAAAGTGGCGGCCATATTTAATATCCTCATTTCCGTCCCGATTTCGTTAAATATCGATATCTGAGCGTCCGACAGGTCTCTTAATACGAATCCGAGGTAAAATTTGGAAAAAGTCGCAGCCATATTGATTTTCTTCATTTCGTTCATAATCGATATCTGAGCGTCCGAGAGGCCTCGTAATACGAATCCGAGGTAAATTTTGGAATAAGTGGCGGCCATATTGTATTTTTATAATATCCGTCCCGATTTCGTTCAAAATCGATATCTGAGCGTCCAAGGGAATTCTTAATACGAATCCGAGGTAAAATTTGGAAAAAGTGGCAGCCATATTGAGTTTCTTCATTTCCAACTTGATTTTGTTCAAAATCGATATATGAGCGTCCAAGAGGTCACTAATACGAATCAGAGCTAAAATTTGGAAAAAGAGGCGGCCATATTGATTTTATATAGAAAACTCCCGTGAGTTTGAGACATATTAAATATAATGAAACGGGTCACTCACGTCTTGTAGGTGGTCATGATTAAGGACCGCGAACCGGTCTGAAACATGTCGGGCGATATTCGACCTTAAAGACGTGAGTGACCCGTTTCATTATATTTAACATATTAATTTTCTTCATTTCCGTCCCGACTTCGTTCAAAATCGATATCTGAGTGTCGGAGAGGCCTCTTAATACGAACCCGAGGTAAAATTTGTGAAAATGGCGGCCATATTGATTATCTTTTTTTCTGTCCCGATTTCGTTCAAAATATCTGAGTGTCCGAGAGGTCTCTTAATATGAATCCGAGGTAAAATTTGGCACTCCATACATGCCAGGGATTGTAAAAAAAAGTTTAATGTTACTATATATAGGCGTGTGGAGTATCTATGGAAAGTCTTTTAAAAACGACATAGTGGTTTCTATATTTTTTTCCATTTACATCAACCTTTACATTAGTATTACGTTCTAGTAGCCCGGCCCATACAAATAATTAAGAATAGTTATTCTATCATCAATAGTTTACGCAGCGCACGTAATGTAAAGAATATTTTAGGTATATTTTTTTTACACCTTGGGTTACATTATGGGAGTTTTAGTAAGAATCCTTAATTTTTTGAATATATAATACGAGTACTCGTATAGCCCATGTCAATGTCACCCAAGAATAGTGTAGTTTCCCAACAGTGAAAGAATTTTTCAAATCGGTTCTGTAGTTTCGGAGCCTATTCAATGCAAACAAACAATCAAATCTTTCCTTTTTATAATATTAGTGTAGATTAGCTAAGTCGTAAAAATTGTGACCCCTCACTGTAATTTCCAAACTATGGAGTTTAAGATTCTGAAAAAAACTGAATTGGTACATATTAGTAATTACTTCCAGCGACTTTTGGTTTCAACACGATAGGTTTACCATTTTTTGAGATATCGTTGAAAAACAGTCTTGCCCAAACAAAAGGACTTAAGTGCCGTGAGTCGTTTAAATGTGGACTAGTAGGTGTCGGCACGGAACCCTTCTCTGTGCGTGATCCGACACGCACTTGGCCGGTTTTAATTTAATATTATGGACATGAAAATTCTTGATAATTTGTGCCAAATTGCAATTCAATCGGTCCAGTAGTTTTAAAGCAAATCGGTTGTGACAGACGGACTGACAGACAGCCACACGAGAATTGGGAATAAGGGTCTCTTTTTGCTTTTGAGGTACGGAAAGCGTATCCTAACAGATTTTTCGGTATGATGTGATAGCTATAGAGGGGTTAGTTAGGCATAACTATGATTCATTAACAGATGAACAAAAGTCAGCATACGAGCAAATAGTAAGGAGTGCGAATAGAAGTGTGAGGCAAAATTTTCTTATTGGATGCTCCAATGGGAACTGGCAAAACCTAAAAACTATTAAATTTAATTTTAGGAAAAATAAGGGTTACACGTGATATTGAATAAGCCGTATTTCTGTACTTCAAAGAACCAGAGTTTATGACCGCTGCTTGGTCGTTATCAGACCTTCTATTGGTGTTACTGTAGTACACATATACTTTTACTAAGGGTCATTTAAGACATGCTTTTATTTCATCGGCCCTTTTCCCTTCGGCCTCTCGGAAATGTATGATAATAGTTTTCGAACCTTATTTTTGCCAAAATCAAATGAAATTCAACAGTTTGCCGGTTCTCAGAATGTATACTAACTTTCATCTGTTCATCTGTTAATGAATCACAATCACCAAACTTCGTATACCGAAACCCCCAGAATGTAACAACTCGGTTCAGCCAAATGCGAGATAATCGTGGACAAATATACGAACCTGTTTTTTGTAGACGGTAAAAATTTTCGCTTAGTACGCGGGCGAAGCCGCGGGCAAATGATAGTATTAAATAAAATAAAATAAAGACTCCGATGAATTGAGAGCCTCCTCCTTTTTTTGAAGTCGGTTAAAAAGGACCCCGACCGTAACTTAACCACGTGGTGGCGATTACGTAACCTTTTCAAAAGTACGTAAGGACGACTAACGTCTAACAGTTAGATCGACTATACGTAAGGAAACGTTTTGTAAACGTAAAGTTGATCTATCTATTCAAATGTCAGTTTTTCGTGCATAAAGTGTAAAATCTACCTTTTGTTTGTGTATATCGTTACGTAATCAACAAGTACTTCCACTGGGTGACTCGACCACGACTAATCTATTTACATAAGTTTGTTTACAACTCACGCCTCTTAAAGCATCATTCCGATGCGTTTATAAATTACCTGCTTCAATGGACCAATTAACTCCAATCTTCTTATTATGAAAATTGTTGCAATATTTTTTACTCTCCTTTTGTATTCTCCTGGTAAAGATTATCCTTAACTAGCGCATTTTGTACTAATTGCTTGGAAATTCTAACGGTTTTCAACAATTCCGATGATATTTAGTTATTGATGACATATTATTAACTTGGGCGGCATTCATCCACAGATGTAAACGCGACATAGTGTGCTTCTTTTAGAACGAATATTCATTTACGACAGACAATTACAGTATATTAATGCACTAATAAAGTGCAGTTCAGTGCCTCGGAAAACACAGCTGTTTTTTTTTTGTTAGTTCATTGTGGATAATTTACAAATGGGTGTAATTATAATGCAGCTGTTTTAGGCCTCCGTACTAAACAACCATTATAGTGTTCCTATAGCCGTTCCTCCGTCCGTCTGTCCAAGGTTTAGCCAAGTAACCATTATTACTTACTAGAAAGCTGTATTTTGGCAATGATATACAATATTAATCACGTTGATGCGACATCCCTAATTTTACAACGGCGCGCACGCCGCAATCTGATACGCAACTAACGTGCTTGTAAGACACGTTCAATTAGTAGGTATCTGCCATCAGTGCCATCACCACTATGCGCGTAATTGGGGTTCAATGATTAGCGTTCAACATTTTGATCATGACTGAAACGTGGTCGCTTACTATGGGCATCATAAGAAGGCTCAAAGTCACCCAAAGAGCAATGGGGAGGGCTATGCTGGGAGTATCTCTGCGTGATCGCATCAGGAATGAAGTTATCCGCAGCAGAACCAAGGTGACCAATATAGCCCTTCGAATCGCAAAACGCGTACCGGAAGGCGTAGCGTGGGAAGGCCCCCCACACGGTGGACTGATGACCTGGTTAGGGTCACGGGTGTCCGCTGGGTGCGGGTGGCGCAGGACCGGTAATTGTGGAAGTCTTTAGGGGAAGCCTATGTCCAGCAGTGGACGTCTTTCGGCTGACATGATGATGAGTCGTGTAAGTGGATAATTCTTTTTTGGCAGTTTTTATGAGTTAGCTACCCTACATTGAGTGTTTTCAATTTAAGTTCCGTTACTGACGCTAGATGGCGCTAAAATAATAGTGATGGTATCGGTGATTTTTAACCAAATACTTTCGTTAAGGTTTATTTAACATTGATGATTATTATATTTAGTGACGAAAAATTATACAAATAGAATATAGATAGACAACAAAAGAAGTATCCACAATTATACAAAAAAAAACACTAAAGCCCTATAAAAAAATTTAAAAAATTCCAAAAATATTCTATAAACCAAAAATGCGACAACGATTATGAGTCATAACTTGAAGCAACCTCAAAATCAGCATTGACTGCCGCGCTATAATCTCTGGGTGCCTAGATCCATTACTTGGAGGTCATAACTTTAGATAAAAATTTCTCCCAATTGAAAAAAGATATTTTTTTTTGACACGAGAGGTTATTGCAGATCGTACTCTAAGGAAGCGTCCTTTAAATTTATTGCTCCTATTACAGGCCACATCCTGTATATTGCACCAAATCTGTAATCGTAAGCGGTGTTAGTTAGAATCTGATTGTATGGAAAGTTGGATAAGTTTCTACGCGGTGACAGCTGCCGGCGCCATTTTTAACGTGGATCAGTCTGTAATCGTAACTTTGGTGCAATCTGCCCTTACTCGTAGCAGTAAGATCACTAGGGCGCAGAACTATAAAATCGCTCTGTCATTTTTTGTCTTCTTCAAATATTTCGTAATTCCGATCATTTACAACCATCTTTCTTTTAAATAATGGAATATAAAAATGCGCAACAATGTTGTAAAAAAGCTATTTTTTCATGTGACTTGGCGATCGGAGTTTGTAAACGGCGATAGCTAGTGCGAGCTATATTTAATCTTGGCAGTGATGGCAGTGAGATGCACTCAGAGTAAATGTAGACAGTGCGGCGTATCAACTCATCCATACAAAAACTCAATTAAAACGATTGAAAAATAAATATGTACACACAGCTGTCTTCTTCGGACAGGCATGCGTTTTCACTAGGAGGCCTTTGGGGTACGGCCGGGCTACCCATTTATTTATTTATTTAGGTAAGGTTTACCAACAGTTGCTACATCATGACAGTAAAAATAAAGTACATTCGGCAACCACTTATAGGTAAATACAACATGCGAGATAATCTTAGGTATATACTTATACGCTAACTTAACAATACAAAGTAATTGAGAGGTACTTAGCTACAAGAGCTATACGCAAAACAACGTTGCATGGAAATTATAATACAAAAGTAGTGATAAATTACTAACAGAATAAGGTTTGCAATTAGTTATTAGTTTAAAAAATTAAGTGAGTATTAACTTAGGCTAATGGAGACGAAAGGACTATTTATTAATTATTATCAACGGAGCACTGGCTGAAGTGCAGGACTTCAAAATAAAACTACATATTTTAGGAATCTTACAAGTTATCGCTCGAGAGGAAATGACTCACTCATTTGTTCCTGCACGGGGACTGTTACATGCCTACAAACCTTCCACCAATTGGTTCAAATCAAGGGAGTTTAAAGTTTCAACTTGAAACTAGTTCTCTCTTGTCACAAGGACAATAAGGGATATTAATATTTGTGGACAATCTTACACAAATCTACCTTGTTCCAAGCAACGCAAAGCTTGTACGATGGGTATTAGACGATTATATACATTACTTATTTAAACATTACATAGAACATCCAAGTTTCGGGAAAAATATTTAAGTTCATCACACAAATAAATGCCCTGCCCGGGACTTGAACCCGGAACCACCGGCTTCGTAGGCATGATCACTAACGACTAGGCTAAAGTGGTCGTCGTCATATATAAAGGTATAGAGCTTATCTTTCAGCGTCCATTGCTGTCCGTAGGTACACTCACGGGCATTAATTTAATTATTGAGCCATTTAGAGCTCACTTTATACTGGGCATATAGTTAGCTGTGAAGGGTCCAGTATCAAGTGGGCTTTAAATGGCTCAACAATTATAGTCCGTGACCGTACATGATACCTACTCCTAAGTTTAATACAAAAAGGTAATACAACACAAATCCATACTTTACTTACATAATAGGATACCATTAATTATTTTTGGCATTCCATGTTGATCAATGATCATTAAATGCAATAAAACACATTTAATATAATAGTAGTACATTATGTGCAGTGTTTCAGTGATTCAAGTTTCTGTCACCTACACGCTAAGGCGCCTTCCTCACTTGTCGATGCGGAGGCGGTACCAGGGGCCTTTCAGCTAGAAGTACGAATTTTTCTATGGAAATGTTAGTTTAACTCGTTTGTACCAGATGTCACTGGGTGCTATCTCTATCGCACTTGCATATTAAAGTGACAGAGATGCAGCGGTCGTACGGTTAGTTCTTACTAAATACACAACGGCACTACGATCTATGTGTAGTACTTCACTGGTATCTCTATCTCATTATATATATTGTACTTTGTGATATCACATATAGCACCCACCCCGCCAAGTCAAGAAGTCGCCTAGCCTACACTACACGTTTTTAAAGTCGTTAACTTTTGATGTTTTATTAAGTTTCGTGTAAAATAAGTAATAGGTTAAAAAATATGGTTATTTCTCTGCTTTCTACTAGAACATTCCTACCGATGTTTCAAATTGTTTAGTTCCAAATAACTGGTAAAACACGAGATTAAAGTGTCCATTAGCTATATTCCCTTTTCGTTGCTTTGACGTCTACTTCCATTATTTGTTTCAAATATTTAGTTCCATTTTGTGCTGAGCCTTGACATACTACTCGTAGAACTGTAGTCCGGCAAACTGCATAACTACCACAGTTATGATTTTAATACCTAGTCCGAGTTCACATACTGAGAATGTATGCTATTCGGCTGCAGACTTCTGACACTCGGAAAACACAAGGGTCATTATTCATAACGCTTTATCTCACGTCAATGCTCAAGAACCAGTGTAAGTTAGACCTACGACTAGTGGCTCTGTGAGATGTAAGAAATCGCATTTTTTTTTAATTTCATAATTTCCAAAATCTGACTCGACATAAAAATTCTATATAACTATCGAACATGCTCACAAAATTTCACGAGAATCGGTCGAGAAATGCGACCTGTAGAGGAGAACATCCGGACGGACGGACAGACAGACCTATGAAATTTCTGTCGAAAACAGACGGGGACGCTTCGCTCGCTCGGTCAAACGCATTGTTATTCTGAATCGTGGGGTCAAGATATAAATACTTACGTTTATTGTTACCGTTGGGATTGTCCACGCCATTGTTTTTACGCGCTTGCTCACTTGAGCACAGTGATTTCGACTCAGGGTGTTTGCAATTAACGTTGATTTTGGATTTCTCAAGACTTACTTGTACTTACCACAGCAGATGGTTGGTATTATCAAGTAAACAATAATTGTAGTTAGTTTATAGAAATTCCTACACCATACAGGCCTACATGGGCATCATGTATTTATCATAACTCGCCGACTCGCTTCGTTGCACTGAAAAAAAAAAGATTTGATAAATCGGAGGACCGGCAAACTGAGGGCTTACTAGTAATCAAAATTAATTATTGAAAATTAGCATAATATTGGTTACAACCAAGCACATTTTAGCTATTTCTCAAGTAGCTAAACTCGTAGAGTAATTTACTTTTTTCAGTGTGTTTTTGGGGATGATCAAAAATATCGTGCTTGTAAAAAAACACCGTTCTGGCTAACTAAAAGAGGAAATACCGTTATAACTGTAATCTTATACTTTACTTTATTGTATAAATACCATAATTTTTTTTTTCTATTTCTATGAGGATTGATTTTCAGATAGGTATGTATATGATTCTTATCTTAATTGTTGTTTCTCTGATTTCTCTAAGATTGTTGCATCTCATTTTAGAGCGTGGGGGACAATAAGTGTGTCACTTACTCGAGGGGGCATGGTTTACAAAATCGAAATAAGAACGATAAGTAACCGAAAGTGATGCATATCTGATATATTTTACGTATTAATCATTTGCTCTGCAGATTAACGATAATGAACATATTAATGTAACACTCATAAACAATAAACAATCAACACCTGTCTGAAAAACAGGAATAAATAACCCAAGAATGACATGATTTGAAATATTAACCTTTATTTTATCGACCTCACTTACACAGCTGGCTTATGCCCATCGATATTATTATAATATAAACAATGGACCAATGCTTCTGATTATGCACATAATATGTGATGGTGGATTTCAAATACGGGTGACGTGAAACAATGCACCTGGACTGGTTGGTATTCACAACGCATACTTGAAATTGGATACCTGATGCAGTATAATCCAGATCTCCAATTACGCATAGTTGATGAGAATTTGAGAATCAAGCTATAATAGGTACAAGAAGTGAGGTGCGTTGAAACGTGTTTTAAATGAGCTGCTGAGAACAATATGAGTTGAACTTAAGCTAAGTTTAAATCTTAAAAATAATAATAATAATAACGGTCTAATTGCGAAGAGTCTCGACCAACATCTCAAGAGACTCTCGCTAGATGGTTGGGTCAAGGGTCAGATACAGAAAGCGGTACTCCTGGACACGGCGCGGATAGTCCGGAGGTTCCTCTCTCTGTCGCCCTAACAACCGGTAGCTTAGGCCCCGCCTCGCTGCCGGCGGCACTCTAGGGTAGGTTTTTTATAATGCTTTTATATTTTGTAAGTGTATTATTATATTTTACTTTTATAAATGTTTTGTAAAAAACCTAACTTAAGTTATAAGAAAAATAAAGATAATAATAATAATGGGGGATCTCGAAAATGGTCGTGCAACGCTCTATTGGGATCGATCTGTCATCACGGACAGGACTATTGTAGCCAACAAGCCTGATATCGTGCTGACAGATCGATTGAAGCGCCAGGCAGTGCTCGTTGACATCACCATCCCCCATGACGAGAACCTCGTGAAAGCTGAGAAGGACAAAGTCAGCAAGTACCTAGACTTGGCACATGAGGTAACCGCCATGTGGGATGTTGATTCAACGGTTATTGTCCCGATAGTCGTCTCTGTGAACGGTCTAATAGCGAATAGTCTCGACCAACATCTCAAGAGACTCGTTAGATGGCTGGGTCAAGGGTCAAATACAGAAGGCGGTACTCCTGGACTGGACACGGCGCGGATAGTCCGGAGGTTCCTCTCTCTGTCGCCCTAACCACCGGTAGCTTAGGCCCGCCTCGCTGCCGGCGGCACTCTAGGTTAGGTTTTTTATAATGCTTTTATACTTTGTACGTGTATTTTTATATTTTACATTTGATAAATATATTGTAAAAAATCTAACCTAAGAAAAAGAAATAAATAAAGTGAATAATGGGGGACAATCTTACACAAATCGACCTAGTCCCAAACTAAGCAAAGCTTGTACTATGGGTACTAGACGACGATATACATACTTATATAGATAAATACATACTTAAATACATAGAAAACATCCAAGACCCAATAACAAATATCCGTGAAAAAAGCACAAATAAATGCCCTCTCTGTGCCACCTCTAGCCACCTCTAGCTTCGGAGGCAGAGTCACTACCAACTAGGCTAAACGAATCAAATTAAAATATAGTCTATTGTAGAAAAACACCCGGTTATGTCCTTAAACTACGACCAAGACCACCGGAGAATGGGCAGCAGCATTCCTAGAATGCGGTGGAGATACTGCAATCGCCAACCCGAATGCCAAGCGTGGCGATTATGGCATTTACCCCCTATGAAATTGGGGGAGGCCTTTGTCCAGCAGTGGACGTCCTAGGGCTGATATGGTGATGGATGGTGGGTAGAAAAACACAGTGGTTCAAAACATCTGTATTGCGGCAGATTTTTCAAAGGTAATCATTACAATAAGGAAATAAAATGTAATGACTAACTATAATGTGATTTGTTAAAAGCCAAAACACGATTGCTTAACAATAATCTAGAGTTGGGTTACTTTCCTTTCTGACCTTGGACAACTCGAACAATAAATTAATGTTTATACGGATACGGATTGACGGATTTATTTTATACGGAATTTGTAACCCTAAATATGGTTTTACTAATCATCATCATATCAGTCGAAAGACGTCCACTGCTGGACATAGGCCTCCCCCAAAGACTTCCACAATGACCGGTCCTGCGCCACCCGCATCCAGCGGACACCCGCGACCTTTACCAGGTCATCGGTCCACCGTGTGGGAGGCCTGCCCACGCTACGCCTTCCGATACGTGGTCGCCAGTCGAGAACCTTTCCGCCCCAACGGCCATCGGTTCTACGTGCTATGTGCCCCACCCACTGCTACTCAAGTTTAGCGATTCGGAGGGCTATATCGGTCAGTTTGGTTCTGCTGCGGATGTCCTCATTCCTGATGCGATCACGCAGAGAAACTCCTAACATAGCTCTCTCCATTGCTCTCTGGGTGACTTTGAGCTTTCTTATGAGGCCCATACTAAGCGACCACGTTTCAGTGCCATATGTCAATGGTTTACTAATAATTACGACATAATATATATACAGATTTTACCTAAGCTAAACATTTACATTATCAAATTCAAAAATTTACAAATTCAGTTATTTATCAACATTACTCAAAAAATGATTATTCCCGAAAAGTGTTCCATCTCTAGCTCTCGTACGCGGAAGACATTTCTTACGACGAATCGCTTCGATTACCTTATTTACCTAGTCAAGGACGAATCAAAGAAAACTGATGCACCAAGGATCGAAATCCTATAAAAACTATGCCCGTTTTCAAGCTCCTGGGCGTCTTAAATTAGGTTCATCATTAGAACAGAAGTCGTCAACGTAACGTAGGTCAATGTTAATGCACGTCTATTTCGGGCGCGATAAAGCGGCCGTCGCAGGCGCCGGGGACCGATATAGCCGCACACTTAAGGCGGGCTGCACCTACATCTATCCATTTGAAGAAGATAGGTACAACTAATTAGTGGATCGTGATAAGATAATAATTTCGGTTGATTAAGGATAAGACGCTTGTTGTTCTAAAATATGTTAAATGCTTTTTATACAACGCAGTTTCTATAAGTAAAATGGGTTTGTTTTAGGGTTGGCAACGATCGGAATCCCTGCGGGGACCGCTGACCATCAGGCGGACCGAGTACCAGAACAGGCGAACGAGGCGGTACGATATTAGAAAACTCACAGTTGTCAGTGTCAACTACCAGTTGACTCAGTAGTGTCAGTAACACTTTTCGCGCGCTTATTTAAATAACAGGCAATCGTGCAGACGAATCGCCCGATGGCAAGCGATCAACGCCGGCCATGGACACCCGCAACTACAGAGTGGGTTGCAAGTCATTTGGGGCTGTTGAAGGGATTTCATGCATAGATACTTTTATTATAGAATTTATGCTTCCGGTTCATTTCCACAGCTGCACACAATGACAAATGTAATTAATTATAGATGTAGTGGAGTTGCATCATCATCATTAAAATACCTTTCAAACTGACTAGTTTAACATTTATGTTTCTCAGCAAAACCTCTTTATTACAATTCCTTTGAGTCAATTACTTGCAATGTACTAGGAACTTATTATTTTTTAGAACTAATTTCTCATAATTATGATTATTATTGAGTTGTGGAAACTTGAAATTGAAACTCTGATAGTAAGCAATTATTCCAATTAAAGATGAAGAAAATAAGATGAGGGTACTTGTTAAAGAGGCAATTAGATGGGCTTTAATTAACGTTAAATAATGAGATATCGTTGCAGCCACAGGAGCTCGGGCTAGGTGTCCACAATACAATAGTAAAAACCTCCCCGCGAAGCACTGCCCGAGTATTACAAGAACGAAAGCAAAGCCGTGGGACAACATATGGCTTTCTAGCCTTTTCCCACGTCTTGAACGAGGAATGACCATAAGTATTACTTCTCTACAGTTGCAGGCACCAATGGGTTGCGGTTTTTGCTGACCATAAGGCAGCCTGTAGGTACATTACGTGTGCCGCAATCGACATATTTTAAAAAAGAAACTAAAGAAAGCTAGCGCTTTAGCTATGAATAAAATATGCAATTGTATACATATTTCTACATCTAACCTATGTACTTTTATATGTTTTATAAATAGCATAATATGTCGAGAAATGTAGGGTTTAATTCACTTGGGATTTCTGCAATGACAAAACTTTTAGTTCAGCAGAAACAACAAATAATCTAACTTTAATGCCCTTTGTGCAATGTGTAGACGTGATAGGATAGAAATAACTCATTTACATAGTCAATTTATGCGGCTGACATGTAATAGATGTAACTGTTACATGACAGTCTACTAGATTCTATGCTAGGTATGGTTTCGCCAGTTGTTATATAGGTATATGGCCCCTAGGTAATGGACTCAAAATTATGTCTAGGTTCACATGTTTTGACGTGAACCTATCCAATCCAAGTATGAGTTCCTTTTTCAAGTGCGTGGAAAATTATATTCCCATTAACGACGACGTATGTTATTTAGTACATTTACATTAGGTACTCACACTTACCTAGAACGGCAAAACAGATTAATAGTAAGCGATCTAAGACTTTCTTTATAACATTGTGTGAGTGCGTGTCCTATGGCCTTGGTGAGTACAAAGTTTTCTGTAATACGCGTAGCGGGTAGTGGTTGTCACTTTACGGACCGGTGCGTGTTCTATCTTACACCTTGTTTTTAACTATTAATCAGGTTAGACTACGGTAAAACGAAAGCCTTTTTATAAAATTAAAAAAAAAACACTCCGGTGCGAGGTTGGGTTGTGAACTATAACTAGTGTCCGACCGAAGTTTCGGTTACGGTTCCGGTTTCAGCCTAAAAATCATGTTTTGGCCGAAGGTTCGGCTTCGGCCAAGAAAGGGCCGAAGTTTTCGGCCGCGCCGAAACTTACAACATTGTACCTACTTTCGGATCATAAAATCTAATTAGTGATGTGAAGATGCCTATATATTCACTCGTACCTTATAGTCTATACTTAAAGTCTATGTGTTGCCATCGATGACCTATCAAAGTCACTCAAAGAGCGATGGAGAGGGCTATGGCCTATGCTCGAAGTTACTCTACGAGATCTAAAAAATGGCGATACCCGCAGAGGAATCAAAGTAGCCGACGTAGCCTGAAGGCTTGCCAAACTAAAGTGGCAGGTGCGGGCCATATTGCCCGGAGAACTGATGGTCGGTGGGGCAAGGGAGTTCTCGAGTGGTGACCACGTACCGGATGACGTAGCGTAGGAATGCCCCTACAAGGTTGTTGAGGCTTGAGGTGGGCTGATGACCTGATCAAGGTCTCGTGGGTTCGCTGGATGCGGGTAGCTCCTAATTAATTGTTTTGGCATTCTCTGGGGGAGGCCTACACATATGCCATGATGCCAGCAGCTACCTATCATCATGGCACCTCTCACTATCGAGCTAATCCACACACCTTGGAGCCATTGCGTACTCGTACAGTACGTTTCAATAGGTACTTTATACCCAGAACACTTAGGTTGTGGAATGAGCAGGGATGCCGAGGTATTACCATAGGGCTACAGCATGGGATTCTTCAAAAAAGGCGTGAATAAGAGCCAGGATAATCTGGTCCAGTTCAATCCCCAATTCAAAAAAACCCCATTCACTGTTGCCCATTCCAAGACACAGCCCTCTCCATCTCAGAGAGTTATTGGGATCCTTGGTGTCGACAGCGACCAGCGACGTCTAGTTTCGGAGCCACTAAGAAAACAAAGCATCCAACATGGCATCCAAAAAGCTGTGCTCAATAGAGCGAAGCGATACATCACCCATGGACAGAGACTTCTATGATATAAGTCACAAGTCCATCCCCACTGAGTTTGCTGTCACCTCTGGGCGGGAGCACCTGGATACCAGCTTGGGCCCTTTCTACCATCCACCTTAGAACCTAAATGTTCACGTACGGTACGGCTTCGGAGGAATTTCCTCCCTCGGACGCTTCGGTTGTGGAATGAGCTCGATGCCGAGGTTTTCCCGATGGGGTTCTTCAAGAAAGGAGTGTATAAAATTTTAAAGAGTCGGCAACGCGCATGTGGTGACACATGCTAGAGTTGCAGACATCCATAGGCTGCGGTGACCGTTTACCATCAGGTGGGCCGTACACTTATTTGGACACTAACTGTAACGTGACTGTCGTAGACAATTTTTCGGTGAATGTTCGAACCTTCGAACACACTCGCCGCAAGGCTGCACCTCAGCACCCTCAATATTGCGCATCAGGATTAACTTAAAATATTTCTTATTCTATAGGGGAATACAAATAGTCGATTAAATTAGTAACGTATCATGAAAAAAAAATGTACTCGTATTCGGAGAATTCCTTACGTAGGTATTCAGAATTCTGCTGCGTAATGCACATGTATCTATTAAAACGCCGTGAATACTGTCTCTGAGTCTGCGTGTCATATGTCGCTGGGTGTGCGCGATAAAAGCGATATTCGAGAACATGTAAGCGGTTGTCGATATATTAGTAAGTGTGCAACAACTTCTTGATTCCATAAAAACTTTCCGACATGGGTTCACGTGTACACAGCTAAGGCACACAGCTCTTTTCGCGAACTTTGTTGCAATTTAGTAGTGGGGGAGCCGAACAGAGAACTTTGAGATTTACTTGAGCGCGGCAGAATAACATATATGTGATAACTTGCACTCTGTTGGGTAAGTACCGGAGGTCTACCAATTATTAGACCTGTATATATGTCGTGTGTGACAGCCCGTCAGAATAATCAAAAAAATCTATCCTCAGAAACGGAAATACTCAAACGCATCAGATTAAGGTAAGGTGGGTTAATTACACGCCGAAAAGGATAAATGTCGATAATCTGACGATTTGAGCGTGAAAAAACAAAAGAGGGAGGGTCACCAATTTAAAAATAAAGCTGAGGTGCTCCTCCAGTATAAATCCTCAAATATAAATGATACAAAATGAGCAAATGACGGTGAGTACTAGAGGTATTTTAGCACGTCGGACCGTCCATCCGTCCTAAAATGTAGGTATATTAATCGAGGTGTGAATACGTAACATTTTTGAGCGTGCATAAGGAAAATGTCATTTTACATAGGTACTATAATGAATTAGATTTACCTAATCAACTCTAGCTAGCAACACCGTTCTTAAGAAGTACCATCAGTGTTTCACTATTGTTACAATTTTTGACAGAAGCGTAATCGCGTAGCTCTTCGGACGCGCGTTTATGCATTTGTTATTTATGTTATCATAATGCTTTAAACATATCTTATTTACCCTGTTGTTGCTCATTCGAAGAGAAAAATGTTAAATTACACACTGATACAATTTTCCCCTAATTTATTAGTTTTATTGTACACAAGCTCTATAGTTGATATATAGTTATATATCAACTACTTATAGAGCTTGTGTACTGCCAAGTTAAAGCTCAAAATGCATTAAGCCGCACTAAATTAGTTTTACTGTAAACAATGTAGTGCCGGACTTGGCACCATTTCAGAGAATCTACGGAACTTGGCACCCATTTAGATCTCAATTCTTTTGTCGGTGAAGACCACAACCAAGCATCGCATATTCTTAATATTGAACTTGGCTACCATTTTCACATTTATGTTTTTGATGGGATATAGTTTACACTTAGGTTCAATTTTGACTAATCGTGTTTAGAACATTGTAGTGAAGTGTATACAGGATGTTTAATTACAGAGGGGTGCATGAACTGCATTTGAGTAACGTCAGAAATAGATTCCCAGCGTTACTTCTGAGCCATTATTGTTTTTGTTTTTCATAACACGTAGCTACCTCCGACTCTATGAGCGCAAATTGTGGGTATAGAAATTCTTCAATTTCTATCTGAGTTAACACAGAGAGTACAGTTAGTAGCAAGTGTGTCTTTAATACAAGGGAGAGATTAAATGTCTTTTCGGCCTAAAAATAGAGTACTGTAAAGGTTGTATAACCACCTTTACGGATCTCCTTCCGAGACGGGGACTGGCAGTTAGATCAAATTACATTTAGAATGTCAACTGTCTCTGTCTAGTGGATTAATAGTTGAAGACGGCAGACTAGGCGAGTCCGCCCTGAAGAAATGTCGATATAATTGTATTGTGCATGTTAATATAGAAGCTACATAACAATTAAGACGTATTAATTCTATCCCGCAGCTCAGTATCCCTACAGTACTTACTTAGCTCATACTGTTTTACCTCAGATTGAGTCTTCATTCTGTGGTCAATTCAGGCCTTACGCGCTCAAAATACTTACTACATCACAATACACCAATATACTTCATGGCTTAAAACATATGGTAATTAACTCGTATTTTCTGCTTTAGCAGAAACCGGGATTGCCAGACCCGTCTATTCGCGGGCCTCGGCAATCCCCCACTCGTGCGTCAGAGAATCTCTTACTTTCCGCGCCTCGGTCATAATGTAGTATTATGCCCGGGTGCGTTGGCTAGCTCCCTGCTGCGACTAACGACTTAATGGCACCCGTGGCGAATTATGTGGGCTGTTCAAACGCAATGCAAGACGAGTAGCCGTGTTACGGTCATTTCATTTCAATTCAACCCTTTACTGGAAACCTAAAGCAATCTTCGGGTCTGCTGTACTTCTCTCTCGCTTGCCCTTTGCTATGCCAAATCAACGATTACATTCCCGGTGTTCGACATATACTATTATTTTACCCGACGACGGCAAGTCAAACGAATTAAAAACCTTAACTTATCGTACAGCGAAGCGTTACGATTACTTTTTTAACTGAATTACATTACGATGGAAACCTCGAGGATTATTGCCAACTAGCTGTGGCCCGCGACTTCGTCCGCGTCTTCGCTCCTTTTGGCCGCAGCGTGATGTTATATAGCCTAAAGCCTTCCTCGATAAATGGACTATTTAACACAAACATAATTTTTCAATTCGAACCAGTAGTTCCTGAGATTAGCGCGTTCAAATAAACAAACTCTTCAGCTTTATAATATTAGTATAGATTCTTCACTAGACGGCCAATACACAAAGTTCACAAAAACTAAAACAAAATGTAGCGATACTGTAACACTAAAGTAATAATAAGACTTTATTCAAGTTTTTACCTCAACCTCGGCAGTAATCGCTGTGCAGGTAATTAATTTAGTCATAACGAATATTTAGCTCTTGATAAGAGCAACCGGCCTGCAATTTAACAGCTCGTCAAACAAATGAACTATCCTGTGCGGTGCGTTAGTGCATGGCTATTTTGTTGATTATTATTTCAAAAAATCTGCTCGATTATGAACACACGCTCATAAATGTCTCAAGTATGATGGCCTCATGTTAGTTCCATAGTATTTTATAGTGCCTTTAGCTTATCTGGAAAACCAAATGATATGTGATCTAATGCTACTGCAGTAACTCTGCACAACAATTAGACTAAATATTTTTTAGGCCTACAGGGTGGGGAGACATTTTGTAATGATACAACATAGAAATAAGCTAACGCATGCTAATCACAAGAGCGTTGCTGACCCTTTTACTGGCTTGAAGATTTGTTGTGTTGACAGCTACACAAATATGATGCAGGTCCAACACGTAACTCGTACATCACAAATATTATGCTCACATCAAATCAAACAGCCGGCAAAGACCTGCCCCGCTCCGCTACCCTTCAACATCTCCTCTATTACTGCGCGCAGGTACCAAATCAGTTAATCGGTAGACTTACTCGTATTGTTCAATGCCGTCTCATATCTTAAAATAAACAATATATAAAGAATTCCGCTCATAGTCTCTTGTTGTTGACACTTTGACATTTGCGTATGTAAGGAAGCGATTAATCTGTTTTCGTTAAAGTTGTGGGTAAGAATAATAAAGTCAAATCATATACTCTATCTAGTCTTTGCGTACTTACTAAAATACAAAACTAGTTTGAACTCTAAATGGAATTATCGAAGATTCCTCATTAAAAATCCCGTTAATCAATCTGGGACTAGTAGAATGTGTAAATTTGATTAGAATGATTAGACACGGTGCGAATTTCTATTGAAAATTTCTTCCTTTTCAGAGAAAATCCCCGTGATCTCCGCAACAAGGCGGAGAAACAGCGTCGCGACAAACTGAACCAGAGCATCTCCGAGCTGGCGTCGATGGTGCCGCCCGTGGTGGCCGCCAGTCGGAAGATTGACAAGACGGGCGTGCTACGCCTCACTGCCCACTTCCTCAGGTCGCACCAGTACGGTACGTATTAGATACCCCTCTCGATCACATCCTCAGCTACTTCTTTGAAGCCCGAGGGCTTGCGTTCTTCCTCAGGTCTCCTCAGTATGTTTGTGCCCTACTCGCGGTTGTATCCTCAACCATCTCTTTGGTACCCGAAGTCTGCTCGGCGACTAGATGATGAGGTCCGTACGGCATGGCAAACTCTACTAGTGTTTCTAATGGTGTCGATGGTGTCGCCCGTGATGACCGCTAGCTGGAGGATTGACAAAATAGACGTCCTACGAATGACGCATGTTTTATCAATCCTCCGGCGCAATGATTCCATTGCGCTCTTCCTCGTGTCTCATCAGTTAAGTTGCTTACCTAATTATATTTTCAACGGAGACGAAAAATGCCTGACTAGTGTTCTTCAGGAGGCCTTGGCAATCTTTGACCTGACGGTCTAGAACAAGGCTTCAGGCAATTCCTAACTTTTCGAAGATTAGAGGAACTATACTATGAGAGTGTACAGTCAGCTGCATAAAAACATGACTCCCCTTGCATATAAGTTCGTATGCAACTATCATATGGTTGGTATTCAAGCGAAGCGAAAAATAAATATTTCCAAACATTTTATGAACATCGCTCCCGTCGCTTTGTACTCCTGACGTGCTATGCTCAACAAGTTTCCTGAATAGAATAAAAAATATATGTACATCTCGTCTATTAAAATAAACGGTAAATGGTTTTTTTACTGTATATATCTAAATAGCGACTATAGCGAGCAACGTTTACATTCGTTTATTTAAAAGACACTTATCGAAATATATCAGTAATAGTTTTGGTCTTTTAACACGGTGATGGACTCAGCGCCAAAAAACGTAGTAAATTTATAGCACCCCGTACATTTATTCGAAGTACTGGCCGGCTATTGTCATAACGTATATACCCGTAAGTAATGCTATTGCGTATACACAATTATTTAACGAAAGCGAAAACTATCCTTAATAATTTAACGGCCAACGCAGCCTATGGACGCTTGCAACTCCAGGGGAGTCACATGCGCATTGCCGACCTTTTAAAAATGTATATACCCCTTTCTTGAAGAATCCCATTGCTCATAATCATAACACAACCAGAGCGTCCGAGGGAGAAAATTGCTCTGAAAGCGCACCGCACGCGACGATTTAAGTTCTACTTATATCTACTTATATTTTGTAACTAGCTATTCTTGTAAGTATATTTATTTATTAGAAGCCACGTTTATAAAGTAAAGTAAAATTTTATTTCCAGAAAGATGAAACACAAAAAATGCAAAGTCGATGACCCCACACTAGGCTAGGCCTGTATCGTGGAAGTTGTTAAAATATGTTATTCTAGTCCTGCACTTTTATCTGTCATTTAAATAGTCGCTGACTCTTATAAAATCTTTTTTTAAAGTCTTCAATACTTACAGTTCTCTCAGTCAGTTCTTTTTTTAAAGGCTTCGGTCCTAATTATTCTCCAATACTTACAGTGGTACCAACAACAAACAAAATAATACTTATAGTTTTCAAATCAACAGTTGTATATTATATTATTTATTAATATAAATAAACACACTCATAATATATTTTGTGTAATTACTATCCCATCAAAAACATTCTGTAAAAAACTAGCCAAGTCGCGATGGAGCTGCTTGTTTATCTCTAAAAAGTAATAAAATCTAGTCAAAGTCGTGCCAAGTCTAAGGTTCCTTACTGCGATTTCTTTATTATTTATAGTTAATGTTGTGTGACTTGGTCGTTGACTTGTACCCACTAACGTATAAAGAATGTTCAAATTGTATTCTCAACCAACATTCATACTACGTAATCCTCTGTGTACAAATGTGTTGAACATTCACCTTTATATTTGTGAGATATTTTGTAGTACCAAGTCTCAGGCATTCTTATTATTCTTTATTTGCTAGGGCTCTTGTGTTTTCTAATCAGGGTCACCAGGTACTCCAGATCTTCGATTATCCTAGTTTTTATGGTTTTCCCTTTATTGTGGCCATTAAACCCTAACTCTGTACCAAATTTCAGCTCTCTGAGTTTATGGGAAGTACTAGTTCTATTTTTATGATCATGAGTGAGTGAGTGTCATAAATGCGAAACTTTGCTTTCGCTTAACTTCGGATCTAAATGACCTACAGACTTGAAATTATGGATTTTAAGTATGTGATTATAGCTTACTGGATGACGAAAATTTCTGCGTTCTGGTCTTATTCAGAGGTTCTCAAATAGGGGCCCGAAAATGCGGCGTAATGGTTCCAGTAAAGGATGGTACGGCAGCGTTTGCTTCGCGCTCGACTTGGCGGGGGCACTGCGGTGCCCCCAGATTTTTGGTAATATTTATAAAAATGAACAGAGGGCCTACCGCGAACTGTTAACGAAGTATTTCTCTCTCTCTCTTGCTCGAATATGCAAGCACGACAGAGGGGTATATATTTCGTTTTCGGTTCGTGATAGCACTTCAGAGCTGCAACCGCGAAACGAAAACGAACGATGTTCGTGTATATCCCTCTCTGTCGCACTTGCATATTCGAGCGAGAGAGATAGAGCGAGGTATTCGAACTTCGTTCGTGTTTGTTTCATAGTGTGGTCATGTGCAGCAAATTAAAAACAAAACAAACCATAAATAAGAAGTCATATTCATGATTTGCCACCAAAATTCCAAAAGAAAGCGAAATTATTCAAGCTGATGAACTATTCGATTACTTACATAAAAATATTTTATTCGTGTTGGTGAATAATAAAGTGGACCTACGTTGATTCTTTCAAAAATGCTGGAAGAAGAAAAATACTGGACTCTAGAAGAAATTGCGTAAGTACCATAACTAGGAATAAAACGTGGTGCGTGAAGTCTAACAAACAATATTGATTTAAAATGAGTCGTAGAAAAAGTATTGTATGCAACGGTGTATAAGTGGTCTAAAACGCTGGTGGCGTCTTTACTTGCGATGCTCGTCGAGGCTCGCATGGCAACCCACGGTACTCGCGTTTTAAGTCCCTTCTTATACAACAGTTGCATAAAATACTATTAACGGGAAAATAAAATATTACGTCTGTCAGTCGACGTTTCGGATGTGTCACAACATCATTTAATTCTGCCCGCGACACAGGAGGTCGTGGCCTCAAATAAATTCGATCAAACTATTAGTTCCGATTAGTAAAAATTAAATGAATATCCATACCTTTTTTTCCTGGGGAGAAAATCCGTTATGGATACCACCACACCGCGGGGACGGTGCGGAGGTTATGTCGGACTTGCACCGACTAAAAACCCCCTGATCGTCCTCCTCAACTAATTTAGGACGGCTCTCGAATCTCCGTCGGAAAGCACCAGTGCCGCCCTAGAGTCACACCTCTGTGTGTCCCACCGTCTGTTTTCATAGACGATCGCAATTCGCAGCCCCCAACTGCGACCGTCTTCGACCCCAAGGACCCCCTTTTCAAGGACACCGTAGCCTTATTTTATGCCTAGGCTACAGGACGCTAATATTTATCCTTCAGCCACTTCATTTCATAGTAGATATAGGCACTTTGGCAACCGAAATTCACAGCCAGAAAATTGAACTTGAATCATAAATTCGACAGTTGGTCACATCATAATGTCTTCGTTTTAATATACTCGTCTTGGCATAATACACGGCTGATTCGTTTTCGGACGCACATACGCAGTAGCGTGGCTAGTGTGATCTAGTTCTACATTCAATTGCAAATCTTCTAGTTTCACCACATTCCATCGTGTAATTGTGTACCGCGGAATATTACACCCATACCAATTACTTTAGCACCCGACCAAATTGAAGAGACAGGTACCGTGTCCTGCGTTCGCTGCTGACAGTGACTCATCACACATGAGTAGTGTTCTCCGCAGGTGTGATGTGATCTATCGTTTGATTCAATATGGCGTCGTTGGCGTAATTAATATTGATAGGCTCGATTACTTTTTTTATAATTATTAATTAAAGTTGTTTTACTTAGCTGCACTTATCCGTCTCGTAGGTACAAGTAAGTGATAATGTTTTTTCAAACATGTTATTCGCGATCATGTTAGCTAAATAGTAAAAGCTTTGGGGTTAGTTTCGGAATCTATTGCAACATTCCCACAGGGAACAGACGGGAAGTCGCTAACCAGTAGTGCAGAATGCAATTCTATTCTTGAGCTGGGGGCTAATCTTTGACAAACAATTTTCAATAGATTTCTGTTACTCACACCAGACGCGCCTTGCCAACGTGTCATAGAACAGAACGAAAGCGTGGATACATGGAAATAAAAATTATAATGCAAAATTGACGTCTAGAATTGACTCCCAGTTAACACATTTATGTTATCACCTTCACTTTGTACTTTGTACATGCAAATAGTTGCGTTGTTTACGAATCTCATCAGATTTCATACATTGTATTACATGGACACATTACTATGCATGATGAGCGGGCAAACTTTGACCTAATACTTGGCGAAATAGTCAATCATGATATACCCTCCATGCCTCATTCGTTCGTATTTTGCCCAATTGCCATCAAATATACCTAGGTACGTATTTGTGCTCTTCAGTTTACTCGAAATCTGAACATGCACTCTAATGCCATTACCGGTGGATAGGGGTTACTTTATGAAAGAATGTGGCTACTTTGATAATTTAGAATGTGACACAGAAGTAGTGCTATTAGCAATTAGGGAAATATAATTACCACTAAGAAAATGTACTAATAATTTCACTGTCACAGGTCACGAGAAAATATAACCAATAATTTATGAGAAAACCGGTTTGATTAAAGTCACCCCTCGAATCAAAGTAACCCCAGTTTAATACAGAGTGGAGCACTCTGGTCGCACCGATATATCTGATAGCGATTATTCATAGCGCCTGCTCCTACGCTAACTTGCTCGCCAGTCCGTAAGCTCTTAGGACAGTCCTCACAGCCCGGGGTGATCAATTTTTCATTTTCGATTGGAAATTGGTCCTCACAGGTTCAGGTGAGATCGTTTATTTTGGGATAAGAACGTGTTAGGTTTGTGTTTATATACGCACATGCACTTTGTGTTACATGCCGCACACGCATGTCAAACACTATGGATTTCCGTACATTCATACGAGTACGTTTTCACGATTTCATGTGCAATTAAGCGTATGCATTGTGGAGACTTTGTGGAGTTTTGTTCATATTTCCTCCTATGACATTTGAGATAAGTTACACCATAATTTTAACCTGATTGTCTAGTTTAATTAATGTATTGTGTGAGTAGGCTGAACATATCTATGGGTACATGCTGCACATCTATTGTCAATTAATATTCAGGTTTGCTGGTAACCTCCTGGTAGATACGTCAAGTTACCTGTAAACCTCTATGTAATTTGCAGTAATCGAATAAACCAAAATGCAATATCGCAGGATAAATATTTTACAGTCATAGCAGTCATAACAGGGTAGGTATATCACAACACTAACAAATGTTTTTTACGTTACCAATGAACAAATTATAAGAAAATACTCTGAAAATATAAAACTTCAGCATATTGCATGCAATTTTAAAGATTGTTAATTGCATAAAGTTACATAAACCTGAAAAAAGAATTTTTTTAATAATTCATGATATCATGATTTAAATATTAGATACATTAATATCTTAGGTACTTATAAAATGAAATTTGATTACAATAATTATAAACATATTTAATTTATAGTGTACACACAGTTCGACATTTTTCTTGATCGTTGATGGCCTAAGCCTAATGTCTAATGTCTTGTTAAATGAGTAAGATTGTACCTAAATAACTATAACTCTACCTATACAGAAAATGAAAACTTTAATAAAAGCTATTTACTTCCGTGAAATCTCGGCTTTATCCCATACTCGTATGTATGCTCGTTTGCGTCCTGATTTCCGTGTGAAGCAGGGATTACTGGGGGGCAAGATACAAATGTCCTTAAGACCCGAATCGAAAGCGATATCTGATGAAATCCCGCGACTTTCTTAATATAACAGCAACATCACGTGACACCAAATAATTCCATCTTTAATACAAACTAGCTGTTGCCCGCGACCTCGTCCGCGTCTTCGCTCCTATTGGTCGCAGCGTGATGTTATATAGCCTAAAGCCTTCCTCGATAAATGGACTATCCAAAACAAAAATATTTTTTCAATTCGAACCAGTAGTTCCTGAGATTAGCGCGTTCAAACTAACAAACAAACAAACAAACTCTTCAGTTTTATAATATTAGTATAGATGACAGTTAGATCTACCTGGTAGATACCGGTAAACTGCAAATGCCGGTTAGTTACGATTGATTTTCGATTATTTTATGAGAACGGTGTCGTCTTAAGAATTATATTTTTGCTTATATTTACCGATTTATCCTTCGAGGGGAGAACCGATATGTGAACTTAAAGCGTTGTTTTGTTATTTTGAACGTCTGTAACCGAATTTTACCGCTCTAAACCGTTTAGTCCTTAAAACATTTATATCAAACTCGTCTAAAAACCTGTTTAATAAGCTAAGCAATTTGTAATGAAATGGTTTTATTTTAAATAAACTATACCGATTTTTTAAATTATTAATTTTATAGTAATTTTTAATTTTTTAAATCGGTATCGCCTGCAAGAAGGAGCGCCTGAATTAAATTGGTTCACATGAAATTTCAATAATTCAAAAGCCCGTTACGAAATTAGAACTCAATTTTCGAATAAATACACTTTGCAATGTGTGCGTAATTCGAATACAACTTTCTTATATTAATATGCATGCTACTAAAGTAGTGTGAGATCAGTAAACAATACGTACTTATGTACAGAACCTACGTATATAGATTCTGTACATATTTATATATATACCTGCTACTAAGTAGGATTGGATAAGGTTAGGGCGACGTTACATGAATAACAAGAGCGTTGGCGCCGGTCCCTTGATGAGAATGACGCATATTTCGTTTGTGCATCGGTTTCAGAAAAACTGACCTTATTACCAGCTAAAGGTACTATTTCCCGCCTTAACAGCACGTGCAGTCACGTATTTTTTCCCTAGTTGACTTATATTATTAGTAAGTACAATTACATACATTGTAAGTATATATCAAAATACCGGCCGACAGTTGTGTTGACACCCTAAACGCGAAAAGCATGTCGGCCCACGTGCTTCCATACACACAAGCACGTTACGAGACACGATAGGATTCTAATATTTTATGTCGATGGGTCACAAATGCGATGCCCCAAGCTGGAGAGCAAGAAGCTGTCTTACATTATTACCTATCGAATTTTACCATTTTATCAGTAAAATCACAACGGACTCTGTTGACTCAGTGACAAAAGTCGCGTGTAACGCGCTGCCTATTCGACTCCAATTACAAGTGTCGTTATTAAATGTATGTAACATTAACCCTTAGCTACAAAGCTAAACAGTTTTACAAATCGGCTGAGCTAGTGTCACTTTGTCAACGTCGTTAAGGCCCTAATTTCACATTGAAATGTATCACAAGTCAGGAAGCACTCATTTAAATGTAGGCGTAAAAAAACGTACTGATGGTACTGCCTCGAATGCCAGTTGACACTGACAGCTTTCTTATATCGTAGGTACCTACCGTCTCCCCACCGACAAGTCAAGGAAGCGCTTTACTCAACTCTAGGAACACCACATCCCTAATAAAGAGCTGTAGGACTCCTACGCATAGAAAAGTAATACAAGCTTATGAGAACTGTTGTGTAGTCAATGTGTTTCCGTTGCAGTATTCGGTGAGACGATAGGGCGCGCGCCCCCCGAGATCAACACCGCGTCGGCGCAGGCGCTTCTGCAGTTTTTCAACGGATTCTTACTTACCACCACGTATAAAGGGATCGTAGTGGTGGTGTCTCAAAACGTGCAGCAGTACCTGGGATACACTGAGGTAAGACCTTTTTTTTTCTTTTTAAGGACCTACATTAACGTACTATAACGTCTATAACCAAGTTTGGCCTAGCCAGCCACATAAGAGCTCATGGTAGGGCAAATCCATGATTTGTTGAGGTCGCCGTCATCGAAACCGATGAGGAGGACTATATATATGTATAACGTCTATAACGAACGCACGAAAGTAAGGTGTCATTTCATGTTATTTCTTACCGTAAATACCATCGGACCGTCTGGCCGATATGAATAAGAAATCAAATGCAGGGCGTAGAGGGGCTTGGCTTTTCTTGGTATCTGATAACTTTTTCGATAACGACTTGATGATGATTGTGATGTGATTACATATAATACTGAACTTCTTTTCAGTCTTACAGGTCAAATGATATTTATGGTCTCACTGCGTGTTTTTTTTGCCAATAGTTGGATCTCCTTGGCCAGAACATATTCACTATAACACACAAGGATGACCACAAGACGCTACGCGAGCAACTTATGCCGCGGAGCCAGATCTTGGGCCCCAACGGGGAGCTACTAATTCCAGATCGCCCGGATGGAAAGATTCTCGTCGCCAAAGCTTTGGCTCGCGAGAAGAGGCGCTTCGTCGTCAGGTAACATACTTGCCAGCCATAGGGATAAGCAAAGCGTTGATGGGTGGCACGGCGCGCATAACATACTATGACTTAACTAGAACCAGGATAGGGCGTTCGCACAGGTAGGTAAACCAGTGCATGCTTGGATAACATGCGCGGGACATCCGCGCTCCCTCTTTGCTATGGATACGCGCGTCGCGCTTGGCCTAACCTTTGACCACTGATAAGTGATATGATAACAACCATATTTCAACTAGTTCGGCAAGATCTTGTTGCGTGAATCATCCCTTATTAAGCAGATCGGTACATACATCCTTCAAACTAACCAGGAACTACGATACGGGGCAACCTACAAAACTTTCTTGATCAGACATGTAACTTTTAATAGGTTAACAACAATTTTAAAATAGCTATATTCGGCACTTACTGAATAGGAAAAGCCGATTTTTACACCTCTCAAATGCTATCCTCAAAAAGTGAATCAAATTAATGGCATACCGTACGAGTATAACCAAATTGTTTTGGAATAACACGTGGACACATTTCATAGCTCCACAACGTAGTTTGTTAGCAAAACATGAAAATTGTAGTGTGGTAATAAATCAACTTTTACTGTGAAAGTTTTCAGACAAACAAAATGCGATTCAACTTCTACCTACATTATGTCGGTGAAAATTTGAAACAACTGCACAAATGCCAACGAAACTTTCACAATTAGTAAAGTCACGCAGTAAAGCCACGTTCTCCCTTTACTCACACTTACACTTCAATAATTAGGTATATGTTTCAGACGTGATTTATAATTATATAACTGACCAACAACTGTATTTGTGTTCATTCCTTCTGATCCCGATCACATTCGCTAAAAACGAAACTTTTATAATGTGAAAAAGATTTATCACATCGGGCGCTAAATGCCAAGAACTGCAGTCTTTTAGATATTTATTTAAAAATGTGTTTTTTTATTATCTGGGACACAGATTCAAGAAGCACACGCAGCGATCCGAGCCGACATCGTACGTCTCCTGCCAAGTGGAAGGATCACTGCGCAAGTCAGACCGCGCCTGCCGCGGCAACAACCGCTGCTGCCAGATGGTGCGGCGCGCGCGCGCTAGAGGCGACAACCCATGCTCCAGCGGCAACGACGTCGTAAGTGTAATAAGTACTACCATGAACGCAAGATTCAAGGCAGATTGCGTCTACCGTGACAACCACTGCAGCTGCCGCTGCGCCCGCTAGGTAACCGTGCTCTAGTGGCGAACTGAATCTACATCGGACGTCAGTCGAGTGTGGGTTCGCCTTCAAGGTTCATCACGCCTGCCGCAGCAACAAACTCTGCTGGTGCTTCCAGGTGCACCCGTGTTCTAGCGACCAATGATATAAACATACTGTGATCTCAGCCGACATCGTTCGTATCTCACCAGTAAACCAGCCAGTACATTACATTGTACTGGCCGGTTTATATATTCGATTAGTCGGATAAAATACAAAAACGCAGAATAACTAGCAAGATACCTACTGAAATTAAATAACTACCTAAAATCGGAGTTAATTTGATTGATAGACTTTCGGTTTCCGAATTCTGGTTAATAGAAATTACGTTTATTTTTTATGTTATTGTTTTTTACCTACGCTAATCTCATTTGAAATTGATGTAAAACGCCGAACAAGATCCAAACATCAAATCTAACTGAAAGACATTATTATTTTATTTATTTATACAGAAGACATTACACATAAGATTCTAAAGATAAAGTTATTACGTAATACCTTCTTATTAAAACTCCTTTTAACACTCGTATGCTCCGCATAGCTGTTTAAAGTCAAACTTTACGGTAAAGTCTTCAACTTAAAACTACTCTGTGGTATCTTTCGATCCGAAGAGACCAAATTCTTCTGTAAATACTTAAGTAGGTGATCATTGCATAAAAAAACTTTTTCTTTAATTCTTTGCTAACTCGTGTAAGGCATGGTGCGCGGCCTGATTTATCGTATTTTACGGTCTGAACTTAATAATAATAAGCGCCGCAGACGGGATGAGTTACCTGCTTTTAACTCGATGCATGCTTATCTATACACGCGGCAGCGTGTTCAGCCAAAATCACCCAAGGAACTGGCGGGGAGCAGCCGTGTGTTATTTTACACGAACCGTTTGGAGCCACTTTTGACCCCTCAATAACTCCAAATCTATTTAACATAAAACTAGTGGCTCTGTGAGCTGCCGAACTTGCAAATAAATTATTCTTTCTAATTTCAAAGTTTCCAAAAATTGACTTTACAAAAAATCTATACTAATATTATAAAACTGAAGAGTTTGTTTGTTTGTTTGAACGCGCTAATCTCAGGAACTACTGGTTCGAATTGAAAAATTATCTTTGTGTTGGATAGTCCATTTAACGAGGAAGGCTTTAGGCTATAAAACATCACGCTGCGACCAATAGGAGCGAAGACGCGGACGAAGTCGCGGGCAACAGCTAGTTCTATATATATCGAACCTGCTCACATTTCACGAGAATCGGTTGAGAAATGCGACCTGTAGAGGAGAACATCCGGACAACCAGGCATACGAAAGAATTCTTGTCGAAAGCTAAAACGGAGACGCTTCGCTCGCTCGGTCAAAAATGAAATTTGGTAAATGTACTCGTATAAAGATCCTTTAGAACAACTAGAGCCCCAAATTTCATTCATAAATATAGGTGAAATAGTTATTAAGATATTAAAGCCAAAAAAACGGCATTTTTACAACTGACTGACTGACTAGTAATCAAAAACCTAACGCACTTCCAGGCGACCTAGAAAGGTGAAATTTGGCATCCTGCTTGGTAATTGTGTGTGTACATAAAAAAAAAAAATCGGTTTTTGACCGAGCGAGCGAAGCGTCTCCGTTTCAGCTTTCGACAAATATTCTTTCGTATGTCTGCCTGTCTGTCCGGATGTTCTCCTCTACAGGTCGCATGATGGGAATTATCTTTACGTAAAGTACACATTCGTGCTACGCATTTAATAACTTTTTGATCCAGTACGTATTTTTCATCATTTAACTCGGAAATATAAATTGAAATTATCACATTCATGAAATTTGTTATGTACGTATACCAATATTTAGTCGTTTTGCACACGAGAGGTTATTAGAAATTTCGTTCGATCGACTAACCTCTGGAGTCATAGTTCCCCTACGTCACTTTTTTTAAAGCCTATCAATGCTATATTCACTCAAATAAACAATTTAAGTGCAGTCGCGGTATGGAAATGTTCTCAGTTTTACGTAAACCTTCACGGCATTGCAGTAAAGTTGAAAAGTGGTAAACCTTTTCATTACGCGAGTATATATACGAGTATATATGAATATAATGAAGAAATGTCTGTTTGCACGTGCTTATCTTGACCAGTGAACCGCTATAAACTTTACAGATGACTATCTCATTATAGTCATATACGATTATGTTGTGTTTGCACACATGTGTTGTCAAACATTGTGTTGTGTGTATTACTCGTATGTGCAAATTCGTAGCGTTCGGAAGTAAAGCGTTATTATCTATATATATTTACGATGTTGCAAGCCAGATCATACAGGCTGCCTAATGTTATGCAGATACCGTAGCTTATGGATGATTGCGATGCCAGAATACAAAGCCCTAGGGCCAAAATTACCTCATTTGGAATGCATCCATTTTTCCCCGTTCTGATACAATACATTTGCTGCTGAAAAATTAAATACGATGTCAATCTCTGACCTACAATATAAATTTATACTTACCGATATTTTTTCCTTGATGCACTTAATACAAGTTAAGGTTCATATCCAATAACACAATTATACTTCAAATTAGACGATAATGACGATAGTGACTCAATAACTTAATACTTTGAACCTTCACTTACTGCTAACGCCCCTTAGAGAACGACCTGACTCTGTCCAGACGTCGGCTTTAGGATCTCGTCTCCCCACCCAAAAAGGGTAGGAACGGATTATTATCAAACATCCGATCTGGTACAACAATCTTGCTTACTCTCATTTTAAACAAATTATACAAAAAAAACTACTCTAGATTTAGGAAATCATCACATTTTATGACATGACTGAATAGTTCGACTCTGCACATGGAACCATATTATAATTGTTATTTTAACCTACAGGTGTTCATTGGCATAGTCCGTCCCACAATAGAGACTTTCAAGAAAGAATCGCACCTGGAACAGTTCCGTATGGAGTACCGCACACGCCACTCCATCGACGGGCAGATCATCCAGTGCGAGCAGCGGATCGCACTCGTCACCGGCTACATGACCGACGAGGTCCAAGGAGTGAATGCTATGAACTTCATGCACCGAGATGATGTGCGCTGGGTCATCATTGCTCTGCGGGAAAGTAAGTATCAAACTTTCTTATTAGTTAGCTGGCACAGCATGCTGCTAAATTACCTCGCGTGCGACTCGGCGCTTCTTGTCTCAATGGCCCTACGAATTAAGGATGATTCACAGTAGGCCGTTCCGTGTCCGGGTCGGCCCGTTTTCTTCTAGAGAAATACGCCGGCCGTTGCGTTTGCTGTCATAGAAAACGGGCCGGCCCGGACACGGAACGGTCTACTGTGAATCATCCCTTAGAAAGAGGGCAGATTTTCTCCAGCCCCGTTGGACACCTTTGCTTTGCGAAATCTAGCATTGGCCAATTACTCATCAAGTTGGCTTCGCCACATAGATATCTGGCGCGTGAGCTAAGCGACAGTCCTATGATTTCACAAAGTATGGAAATACTTGGGACACAGTACACGCGTCGGCCATGTGGCGAAGGCTGTTCAATATTATTCGTGTACGCAATAGCGATTATATGTGCAAAGCTAAAATAAGATTTAGAACTTATGTAATTACTAATTTCTCATCCTTAAGTTTAATTACTCAGGCAGTTAAACAGCATTGCCCATTTCGTCGTCTTCCTAGCCATCGTCACCTGAGATTCGATGGGCCTCATATGCACCTGCATCTGATGAATAACGAGCGTGGCTCTAACTTTTTGCTAGGGACGTAACACGTAAAACATAGACCAAAAATAAAAAATAAGAATATTAGATCCTTAATTTTAAAAAAGAGTACATTATTAATACACAGGCTGTTCAATTGATTTCAAAAACTTCGCTAGTTCCTACAGCTACTGAAGAATTACGAGAAGCCAGAAAAAAAGGGAATAATAAAAAAATCTAAACATTATCCAAATACGGTAGTATGAAAAACATACTATTTTCAAAATAAAATGGTCTATATCGTGGAAAATAAAAGACTTTGTACTAACGCATGTTGTGTCTAAAATATTTCAAATTACCTCCTCTATCATCCCTGAAAGTCTTTTCCCCTAGCTACCAAACACCCTGAATATTATTTATTACCTGACTAAATACCTCTTTATTTAGCTTTAATTCATTTGTATATGTATTTTTGATGTGACCTCAACACATATCACATTGACCTTATGCTGTTCTTACGGTCATGTTAGAGATGATAGCGATAATTTTATTAATGATAAATGAAACTAATTATTATATTACCACGAAGTGTATCTGAGTCAGACGTCCTACTTTCTAAGGACTAGTTAAGGTTCTAGAAAATAAGCAACATTCCATGCAGCACTGCAGGGCCCAGTACTTCTCTCATTTATGCAAGGAAATAGGCAGTAACTCCCGCGCTGGGCTGGTAAGGTCAAATGGTGTATGTGAAGTGCCAGTGCGGGTTAGGGCCTTCACATACACCTTTTGAATTTCTTCACAGTTGTATGCAGGTTTCCTCATGATGTTTCCCGTTGAAACACTTCACCATAAATATATAGGTCGAACGTTGAACAGGGTGGATGCTGGATGCTAGAACAGAGCCCTGTGGTAGGCCATTGTTCTGCAGTGAACGTTTCCGGTTTGATATGCTAATATACATATGATGAGGAAAACCTTTTATAAACTATAGTGTGTAGAAATTTTAGGCATCGAGATTATATAACATTGTATGTACAAATATGTGAATGTGTAGAACCACCTCTCTGAAAAAACAAAGTACAAAATAGTTTTATCCATTGAGATTAACATACCTATAGATTGAGAAAGAATGCGAATGAAAAGAAGTATGTTATGCGAAATAATGCCAAAAAAATGAGAAAAAACGCCACTAGGAAATCATGAGAATTTAATTATTTCTACCAGGAAAAAAGTATATTCGGAAATTGTGAGATTTACGAGTCCTAGCCTTATACGTACCTTTAGGTTGAAACATAATTCGCTGTACATCATTAATAATTTTTAAGAAAAAAAAACCGACTTCAATGGGGGAGGCCGGTGAAAGATTATTATACTTAGATGGTGCACTCTTAGATTCCATACAATAAAATAAAAATGGCTATAAGTATGTTTATAATGGTAGAAGACTAAGTACCCTCAATTCCTCATGGAATCACGGAAAAACCTTGCTTGCTTGACAAACAAAACGAAGAGAACAAATCGCCAAACTTGAACTACGCGTCGTTGAAGAGTTCTGTTCTGATCATCATCAGCAGTTCCACAACATCAAATGTCACTTTTATGAATGAAAATGCTTGATTAGTTCATGAAAATACTAAAATTACTATTTGTATGCCTTTCACATTTGAGGAGTTCCCTCGATTCTTAATGGATCCCATCATCAGAACTCAAACATCACAAAAATCAATCGTGAAAATAGAACTTGCTTAACAAACACAGCTAAAAGGACAAACCGCCAAACGTGAACTTTTCGTCGTTGAAGAGTTCTGTTCTGATCATCATCAGCAGTTCCACTTCATCAAATGTCACATTTTTGGATGAAAATGCTTGATTTGTTGATAAAAACACAAAAAGCACTATATGCTTGCCTTTAAGATTTGAGGAGCTCCCTCAATTTCTCATAGATCCCATCATCAGAACTGCGTTTTGACAAAAACGGGACCAACTTGGATATATATACTTACAATAAAAAAAAGAATTTTCCAAATCGGTTAAGAAATGACGGAGTTATGGAGTAACAAACGATATTTCCAGCGACGTCCAGTTTCGGAGCCATTTAGAAGGCAAAGCCAAGCTGGGCATCTAATAAAAAGCTAGGTGTGCTCAATAGAGCGAAGCGATATTTCACCCCGGGACAGAGACTTCTTTTATACAAGTCGCAAGTCCGTCCCCATATGGAGTATTGCTGTCACCTCTGGGCGGGAGCACCTGGATACCAGCTTGGGCCTTTTGACTCGCTCCAGAGACGTGCTGTGCGAATCGTGGACGATCCCAAGCTCACGAGCGATATTGAGCCGTTGAGTTTAAGGAGAAATATTGCCTCCTTGTGCGTGTTCTATCGCTTATAGAATGGGTTGTGCTCCGAAGAACTGTTCGACATGATGCCTACGGCCGCTTTTTACCATCGCACCGCTCGCCGTCGGCAGGGCATTCATCCTCACACCTTAGAACCTAAATGGTCGCGTACGGTACGGTTTCAGATGAATTTTCTCCCTCGGACGCTCCGATTGTGGAATGAGCTCCCTGCCGAGGTTTTCCAGTCGGACTACAGTATGGGATTCTTCAAGAAAGGAGTGTATAAATTCTTAAAGAGTCGGCAACGCGCATGTGACACCCCTAGGAGTTGCAGGCGTCCATAGGCTGCGGTGACCGCTTACCATCAGGCGGGCCGTACGCTTGTTTGCCACCGACATAGTATTAAAAAAAAAACAAACATAAAACATACAACCGAATTGATAACCTCCTCTTTTGAAATCTTGAAGTCGGTTAAAAACTGAATCCATCCATGATTCTCGACAACTTGTGCTATAACACCAACATAGTCCGTTCTAAAAAAACGTATCTATATCGTTTGATCAGTCGATTGAAAATGTTTCCTATTCATGAAACACCAGTTTTGTTTAGTAGAGGGATCATTTTTTTTATGACATAGGTGGCAAACGAGCAGACGAATCGCCTGATGGTAAGCGATTAGCGCCGCCCATGGACACTCGCAACACCAGAGGGGTTGTAAGTGCGTTGCCGGCCTTTAAGATGGGAGTACGCTCTTTTCTTGAAGGTTTGAAGGTTGAATCGGTCCGGAAATACCGCAGGCGACAGTTCATTCCACAGTTTAGCTGTGCGAGGCAAGAAGTTTCTGGAGAAACTTTTTTATTCTGTAAGACAAATGGAGCTTTTACGGTTTCGCAGTAAACAAGAGGAACCCTTATTGTTTCGCCATGTCCGTCAGTCTGTCCGCGGCTTAGCTCAGCGCCCGTTATAGCTTGAAAGCTGCAATTTGGCATCGATATACATATAAATCCCGATATACATATGGACCCGGGTATGTCCTAAAACTACGACCAAGACCATCGGGGAATGGGCAGCAGCATTCCTAGAGTGCGGTGGAGATACTGCGATCGCCAACCCGCATGCCAAGCGTGGCGATTATGGCATTTACCCCCCATGAAATTGGGGGAGGTCTATGTCCAACAGTGGACGTCCTAGGGCTGATATGGTGGTGGTGGATACATATAAATCAGGCCAACGAAACAGTATTTTTTTTTTTTTTATATTTAGGGTGCCTCCCCTGCACGTAAAGTGAAGATGCAATTTTTATGTCTTGCTAAATACATCGTGTGGGGTGGGGTGTCTTTAGATTAAAAATAATGTGTGAGTTTATTATCACTATACTTAATATTTACTTTATCTAGCGTGCTGAATATTTCAGTTGAAATTTTACGTGTGGCAATATCTCAACAGCTTAAATTTGCCAATTATTTCTGTTTATAAATAAATATAACAGTTATCATCCACATAACGAGTATCTATCTATTCCTATGAATATCCAATCTAGATATCTATGGTATCTATATACCACTTGTTTACCGTCTATGCATCTGGTATTATGTTATCACTTTTGATAAACATTTTCTACATTTCCATTGCCGTACACAACGACAATTTCTAAGTGCAATTTTCTTAATCGTCTTCAAGTTTAACCCTTGACATATAACTGAAACTACGTAGGTACCTAATACGAAATCTACATGTAAGGATGATTCACAGTAGGCCGTTCCGTGTCCGGGCCGGCCCGTTTTCTTCTAGAGAAATACGCTGGCCGTTGCGTTTGCTGTAATAGAAAACGGGCCGGCCCGGACACGGAACGGTCTACTGTGAATCATCCCTTATGAGTATGCGAGCAAAGCCAAGTGCTACATACTCGTAAACCCGAAATTGTCATAGTTATCGTTGAAGCAACTAGGAATGTTATATAAAAACAGATTAAATACCAAAAATAAAACTAATTACAATAACATTAAAACTAATTACAAAACTAAATTAAATCTAAAAATGGTCCCCGCGGCATTGTGCCGAAGATACTGGCAGCATTTCCTCTCTGAATAGCCAAGCTAATTCTTTGGCCGAGGTAGCTGCCAGCTCTTCGGTCGAATGTGGCATCAATAAGCCTCTTCGACAATTCGTTGAAGAGGCTTAAAGCCCCAGGACCCCACGGACCGAGAGTCTCGACGCCGAAAGGGGTGAACAAGTATTCGGCGCCGAGATCGCTGTATTTGCCGATTTTAACACGTTCGGCCGCCTCCGCTGCAGCCGCCGCCCTCGTGGAGGTTCCGTGGAGATGTGACGGGGCTAGTGTATCTACACATGTAGCATCCCACACCAGCACCCGTCCCATACTCCACGGAATCAGAGTCATCCCGTCCGGTCTCTTACCATCGTTTCTTGACATGCCTGCAGGTTCTAAAATGGCAGGCACGTTGGCTGATGCAAGAGACCGGCGGATGATATCGTTGAGAGCAGCATGTCTGGAGAAGCGGCCGGCGCTTCTCTGGCAGGAAAGTCCGTGGTACCCTAGCTGGTCCACGTCGCTTCCGCAGGGGCAATCATGTGGGGCGCAGACCGGGACCCCGAGACGAAGACAGACTGCAATGTGGAGTGTGTTAGGGTCTAAAAATGTACCAGTGCAAGAGGATGGATGAGCATGGAGCCAGTAACCAGCTTCCCTTGCACCAACTTCTAGAAGTCTGGCTCGTTCCGTGGTACTAGAATGGCTGAGTAAGGAATCGGCGGTTAATTTACAAGATATGTCATCCCAGCATCTCTGTGATTTTGGATGTTCTGGAAAATTTTGACCGGGGCAAGCAATTAACCAAGCATTTTTTCCGTCCTCCGAGCCCGAAGTCTCATAGTGTGTGGGAAGGATTTTACCTATGAGACTAGACGAGCTATGGACGGACGACAAAAAAGCTGGTAACGCGATACTAGAAATTTTGCGAATCCCTAGTCCACCGTACCGGATGGGAAGGGATCCTTGGGTCCAAGACTGTTCGCTGAGTTGAATATTAAGGATTGATTCTAAATTACTTTTTATCAAAATGTCTATTTTTGACAGAAGATTTTGATGATTCCAAAGAGGGCAGCAGCGAAGCAAGTAGGTTAATTTTGGGACAAAAAGGCAGAATTTAACAATTGTAAGTGCGTAGTGGGGACTGATTTCCAGCAACCGATGAGAATGATTTTCGAATTTGGAAATACAATTTTGAATACAACCAGGATAAAATTCTTCGAAGATAGGGGACCCTAGGAGGCAAAGAGAACTCTTATCTACAATTTTGATGTTAGGTGCAAGTTGGTTGAATTTGTTTATGACGTTGTTGCAGTTATTTGGAATGTAAAGTTCGCACTTGTTGAAATTTAATTCAAGGCCAATAGAATTGAATTTATCAGTAATTAGTGAAAGGTCCGATAGCACAATATTAGCATCGCCTCGTAAGGTCCCATCATCAAGATACCACACATTAAATTTTGATGCCAATTTTTTTATGATAGGATTTATTGCTAAACTGAAAATTGCTGGCCCCAGGGGATCACCTTGCTGGCAGCCAACTTCAGATGACAACTCGTTCGACCGATACATCAACTTCGTTGGATCCGCGTAACAGTGAAGAAGATAATTATATACTTCGAGAATGTTTGATTTTATTTCTGCCAGCAAGGTATCTCTGTTTATGGAATTAAAAGCATTCTTTACGTCAATTTTGAGCAACACTTCGCACTGGCCGTGGCTGAGGAAGGTGTGGAGGGCATGCACGGCGGCCTCACAGCCTCCTTTGACACCGAAACCTAGCTGTATAGGTTCAAAAAGATTTTGTAACTTACCGAACTAAACTGAAATATACCGAACTGCAATTTTAGAAGCCAGGCGGCGAAGTGTAGCGCCAACAGCAATTGGCCTCACCCCTCCGTCCTTTTTGGTCAGGGCGATGAGGTTCGCGCCGTACAAAATGGGTACGATATCGGGATGAATGTTGCCCGAATACATTAAATTTATTAAATTGGCAATGCGGGTGATGAGTTTCTCACCAGCATCGCCTACAGAAGGGGACGTCAAGTCTTTTAAATGTTGGGGTGAAAGACCATCAAGACATGCAGCAGAACCGTTTTTGAAAGAAAAAATGGCATTTAAAACGTCTTTATTTTGGATCTGCAAGCATGAGTGGATTGCTGTTGGAGGATCATAAAAATATGGAGTTGCTGGAGCGGGAGGATGTTTGGTCTGTAGGGCCGAAAGAGTATCTAGATTGTCTGGAGATAGCACGTCATTTGAAAAAAGCATACGAGCGGCACCTTTGAGATCTCCATCACTTATTTTGTTTTCAATAGATTTTAATTTGTTAGGAAATAAAGTTGGTTGTTTGTGCGAGGTCGGCGGAATGGAATGGTCAGTGCAATTATTCTTTAATTTTTGCGTTAAAGATACATCTGAATTGTCTTGTTTCGCATGCAGAACTAAATATGGAAACAGAAAAAGATTGTGCCAGTCCTGCGGAGAGTTACATTCAAAGCATTTTTGTAAGGTTTGGGAAAGGTGATTGGCGACGGTGATCCTGGCCCCACGGGGGATCCGTTCCACTAACTGCACGTTGTTTTTAGGTGACTTAGGCGGATATGAAATGGCTGATGAATAGGTGATGAATCGTCTAAATTTAAAGGAGAAGCATCTTGACTCGGGCAGTTACGGTGGCATTTGGCTTTGTGAATGTTTAGGCCCTTAACAGTTTTAAAAGATTTTGCACACAATTGACAGGGATGATTTGTAGTCGCCGTGCTATCACCAGACTGGGTCGCGGTCTGCATCAAAATAGGCCAAGAATATAATTACAGATAGAGTGCAAAATATAATATAAAAAAACACTCAAAATAAACAAGTTAGTCACTCCACTTCTTTGCATATAACTATGAATGTTGTAAGTACCTGTATCAAAATTTCACGGCGCAGGTATCAGTAATAATTCAAAATAAAGATCAAAAGCACCAGGCAGTAAAGGAAAAGCTGAAATACACAAACACATAAAAATATTCATTGCATTCATTGTTTTTCTTGATGTAATGTTTTGACAGCCATGTGTCAAGTCAGCCGTCCGGGCGTAGGGGGCGCAAATACTCGGGCTGCGGTCACCGCAGAGAGGTTCCGTTAGCTGTGTGTTGTCTATTTATACGTGCACTTTGGTTGGAGTAAAAGATGAGGCAAATAATAGACTTGGCATATCATTTCAAATTAATTTGGAGGAAAACCGTTTCCAATACGTGTTTTTCCGTTGCTAGGGTTTTTTTTTCTAGGAATTGTATCTATTATTGATAATTCTAACGTTATTTTAATCTTTCGTATTCAACAAAATGCGATGTATTATTTATTATATTTATAAATTCATACAAACACATTACACTTTAGTATGAACCAGCAGTTAGTAGTTATTAAAGTCATTGCAAAAACAAAACTACCATTTTAAAAGGGGAGTCTCTGGCACCGATTTAAGGCTCAATAAGTCAGCCCACGCTACGCCTTCCGGTACGTGGCCGCCACTCGAGAACCTTTCCGCCCCAACGGCCATCTCTGCCACTTAAGTTTAGTTCTTGAATTTTAAAAGAAAACAATCATGTATAAGGAGAGTTGTAACGAGTAACTCATTTTGGTCTAACTTAAGAAAAGTACCGGGAAAAGCAATCCTTCGTACTGTTTTCAACGAAAATTACTTACCTTGATAAAGTTGTTGTTTCAAACAGGTAATACATATAATTTTCTTATCTATGCCCAATTATGGAAAAATAAAATAGTAGCTATTATTATTCCTTAATTTATTAAAACAATATTTAACCGTACATTCGTGGACGTCGCAATTTCAACGTTAATTGTTTTGGTTCACGCGAGTAGAAGTAACAAACAGAGCTGCAGCCGCCCGTGTTAACACTGTCAATTCAATAAGTCCAGAGAAGATACTTAGAAGATCACGATTTAATCAGCAACCGTCAGTATGGCTTTCGCCACGGTCGCTCGACTGGTGACCTTCTAGTGTATCTTACTCACCGGTGGGCTTCTGCTATTGAGAGTCACGGTGAGGCTTTAGCGGTCAGCTTGGACATAGCGAAGGCGTTCGATCGGGTCTGGCACCGAGGTCTTCTGTCGAAGCTACCATCCTATGGACTGCCCGAGGGTTTGTGCAAGTGGGTTGCCAGCTTTCTGTCCGGCAGATGCATAAGAGCCGTAGTAGATGGCAGTTGCTCCAAAAGCATGGACATTAATGCTGGCGTCCCACAAGGCTCCGTGCTATCCCCGACGCTGTTTTTGCTGCATATCAATGACATGCTATCTATTGACGGCATCCATTGTTATGCGGATGACAGCACCGGGGATGCTTCTTACACGGGCCGTGCTAACATTCCTCGTTCCTGTGTGTTAAAGAGTCGCGAACAACTTGTGTCCGAAATTGAGAGCACTCTAGTCAGAGTCTCTGAGTGGGGCCAGGATAATCTGGTCCAGTTCAACCCCACCAAGACACAAGTATGCGCGTTCACTGCTAAAAAAAACCCTTCTCACTGTAGCCCCGCGGTTCCAAGACGCAACCCTCTCCATCTCAGAGACTATTGGGATCCTTGGTGTCGATATTTCCAGCGACGTCCAGTTTCGGACCCATTTAGAAGGCAAAGCCAAGCTGGCATCTAAAAAGGGTGCTCAATAGAGCGAAGCGATACTTCACCCCGGGACAGAGACTTCTTTTATACAAGTCGCAAGTCCGTCCCCATATGGAGTATTGCTGTCACCTCTGGGCGGGAGCACGTGGATACCAGCTTGGGCCTTTTGACTCGCTTCAGAGAGGTGCTGTGCGAATCGTGGACGATCCCAAGCTCACGAGCGATATTGAGCCGTTGAGTTTAAGGACAAAATTTGCCTCCTTATGCGTGTTCTATCGCTTATATAATGGGTTGTGCTCCGAAGAACTGTTCGACGTGATGCCTACGGCCGCGTTCTACCATCGCACCGCTCGCCGTCGGCAGGGCATCATCCTCACACCTTAGAACCTAAATGGTCGCGTACGGTACGGTTTCAGAGGAATTTCCTCCCTCGGACGCTCCGATTGTGGAATGAGCTCCCTGCCGAGGTTTTCCCGTCGGACTACAGTATGGGGTTCTTCAAGAAAGGAGTGTATAAATTCTTAAAGGGTCGGCAACGCGCATGTGACACCCCTAGGAGTTGCAGGCGTCCATAGGCTGCGATGACCGCTTACCATCAGGCGGGCCGTACGCTTGTTTGCCACCGACGTGGTATATTAAAAAAAAAAGTTTCTTACGAAATCCTACGTTGCGCGACCTAACACGTGCTGCCCGGTTTTGTCATTTATGATTTATTTCTAATTCCAGTGTACGATCAACACCGCCTCTACGGCGAATCATGCTACCGTCTGATGATGAAAAATGGCCAGTTCATCTACATGAGGACCAGGGGCGCCCTCGAGGTGGACAGCGGCACCAAGGCCGTCACCAGCTTTGTGTGCACCAACACCATGATGAACGCGACCGAAGGCGAGCACCTCATCAAAATGATGAAGAAGAAATTCACCATGCTGATCAATAATTTCCAGGAGCCGCCCCAGGAGCCTGAAGTCACTGATGTGAGCCCCATTGCTATTTATCTTTTTCTCTCCCTCTCTTTCTCTCATTCTAGCTACAACCCTGGTTGCATCCTCAGCAAGTTTCCTAGGCGGTCGTGGTCCGCTTTTTGCTCCTTCACTTTACGCTCGAAGTTGTAGACGATTACTCGTACGTATACCTAGGACAGTCTGTCCAGTTAGGTAATTCCAACTTCGAGAAAGAGGTTAATCGTTGAATCCGACTCGGCTGGGCAGCGTTCGGGAAGCTACGGCACATCTTTTCGTCCAATATCCCGCAGTGTCTCAAGACAAAAGTCTTTGACCAGTGTGTACTGCCAGTGATGACATACGGTACTGAAACGTGGTCGCTTACAATGGGCCTCATAAGAAGGCTCAAAGTCACCCAAAGAGCAATGGAGAGGGCTATGTTGGGATTTTCTCTGCGAGATCGCATCAGGAACGAGGCCATCCGCAGCAGAACCAAAGTGACCGATATAGCCCTCCAAATCGCTAAACTTAAGTGGCAGAGGGCGGGGCACATAGCACGTAGAACTGATGGCCGTTGGGGCGGAAAGGGTCTCGAGTGGCGGCCGCGTACCGGAAGGCGTATCGTGGGCAGGCCCCCCACACGGTGGACTGATGACCTGGTAAGGGTCGCGGGTATCCGCTGGATGCGGGTGGTGCAGGACCGGTCATTGTGGAAGTCTTTGGGGGAGGCCTATGTCCAGCAGTGGACGTCATTCGGCTGACATGATGACTTTGCTCGATCCTCGACGTCCTTTGTAGTAACACAATTGGAACCCATGTTGTGTAATGATATTAAGCTAGTATTTCATAGGTCTTCTTCTTTTACTGATACAGCCACTCTTGTTCCTCACGATATGATATATGCATGCACTATAGACCTCCGAAATGAAGAACAAAATTATCAAAGGGATTAAAAGCCGTGGTTGTATTGTGTCGTCAACGCCGAAGTCGTATATGGTAGTCTTGCCCAAAATTTCAACTAAAAGTAAATAAACATTTCTTATGGTCAATATATATTGTTGCAGACTAACGACGATTCAGTGCCAGTTGAAGATCCGAAACAGCTCGAGAAAGTTATTCTTCACCTGGTGACCAACTTGCCGTCGCCCCAGCCAGACGAGAAGGACCGCAGTTTGTCGCCTGAGAGAGACGGCTCTCACATACACTTGTCCATAATACCGCCACGTAAAGAACGCATTGTCAAAGGTATCGAAAAAATATACACCGTGATTAAAACTTTCAATAATCCCAGCATAGACGAGCACAGCGACGCTAAACGAATGAGAGCTCGCGCCAACTCCACCCCGCAGCCCGCTCTCCGCTTCAAAGCAGACCCACAAGAAAACGTACACGACCTACCCACGATTTCAACCCTAACCGGCAAACATTACTCATCGCAAACGAAGTTGGAAAACTTCGGCGAAATATTCCAGAACCTTAAACCTAGTATTTCAAATGTCGAACTATCTAAACCGCAAGTAACTTCGTTCTCTGAATATATAGCCAGACAACCTAACAGGCAGACCAAGTTTCACTTTACTAAATCTGACGAAGATTGCGAAATTGTGAATGTGGAAGCACCAGGCTCGAGCGTCAACGTCTCTGGAACAAAGCGTTCTATGGATTACCCGTCAGAAAACGAATTAATAAAAAAGAAACCAATTCTTGACGAACCTGAGGAGCACATGAATGGTCGCAGTTCTCCTACTTTGGAAAGCTTCTTCAATGATGTCGGTGAGTATAATAAACATGAGATGTAATCCTTTTCGACCGCCGATTCCTTACTCAGCCATTCTAGTACCACGGAACGAGCCAGACTTCTAGCAGTTGGTGCAAGGGAAGCTGGTTATTGGCTCCATGCTCATCCATCCTCTTGCACTGGCACATTTTTAGACCCTAACACACTCCGCATTGCAGTCTGTCTTCGTCTCGTGGTCCCGGTCTGCGCCCCACATGATTGCCCCTGCGGAAGTGGACCAGCTAGGGTACCACGGACTTTCCTGCCAGAGAAGCGCCGGCCGCTTCTCCAGACATGCTGCTCTCAACGATATCATCCACCGGTCTCTTGCATCAGCCAACGTGCCTGCCATTTTAGAACCTACAGGCATGTCAAGAAACGATGGTAAGAGACCGGATGGGATGACTCTGATTCCGTGGAGTATGGGACGGGTGCTGGTGTGGGATGCTACATGTGTAGATACACTAGCCCCGTCGCATCTCCACGGAACCTCCACGAGGGCGGCGGCTGCAGCGGAGGCGGCCGAACGTGCTAAAATCGGCAAATACAGCGATCTCGGCGCCGAATACTTGTTCACCCCTTTCGGCGTCGAGACTCTCGGTCCGTGGGGTCCTGGGGCTTTAAGCCTCTTCAACGAATTGTCGAAGAGGCTTATTGATGCCACAGGTGACCGAAGAGCTGGCAGCTACCTCAGCCAAAGAATTAGCTTGGCTATTCAGAGAGGAAATGCTGCCAGTATCTTCGGCACAATGCCGCGGGGGCCATTTTTAGATTTAATTTAGTTTTATTTCAGTTTTGTAATTAGTTTTATTTTTGGTAATTAATCTGTTTTTATATAACGTTCTAAATAAATAATAAATCCTTTTAATAAATTAATATCATAAGTACTATTTCAATACCAATCAATTTATTTTTCAGTTCTGAACACACATTTTCCCCAAATTGACGATGCTCTTCAATCTTTGGAAAATGCAATCGATCCGTTTCCTGATCTTCTGGTAAGTTTCACTTCAATCGTACCATGTGGTTACTTTTTATATAAAAGATAAATGTATTAAAACGTATCGTGGCCAATTGCAGATATCTCAGGACGTACAAGATATATTGGGGGATCTAGAATGTGACCCGGACAAACAAGACGAGCAGCGGGACCCAAATTAAAAACAAAGTGTTCATCAGCCAAGCTGCCAAACTAATTTGATACCGATAATATGACGCTGTCATACGTGAAAATATATTTATGGAAGGTAATAACTACATCTATATATCTTCAGCAAATTATAATAACATAAAAATTGTTGCGCTCGGTAGTTTTGTATGCAATGCAACGTAATATCACTCTTAACACATGAGGACTGCTAAAGCTATTTATCTACCTTGACAATTCTTGATAAGTGGGATCGCATGGAACTCTATTAATATTTTCTAAGTTCGTAGGTAAAAGTACCTTAATGAAAACACCGGGAGTCATTGAATTTTGCGTTTCTCTTCTGACGTGAAAATTTGTTATATAAATGTTCCGCGCCCACTTATCAAGGACTGCCGGTGATGCATTACCTTAAGAATTAGGCTATTTTAACAAATGCGACGAAATACGTATTATTAATTTACGTAATTAACTCGTATCATGAAATTAGACTCTGTTACTAATTCAGCATGTTTTCAAGTAACTCTAAGTGGGGACGCAATGTTATGCTGTTAGGGTTGACGCATATTGTTTCTAGTACTGTCGGTAGAAATAGGTATTCCTACTTCCTACTGTGATTTCAAAGTATTTTATCACTTACATTGTTAATTCAAAATAAATGTTCTGCAGTACGAGTACCTACCTGAAGTATGCCACTCAACAAATATATTAACTCCATATTTCAGTGGTAAACTCCAAACGTACCTATTATGTATTGACAGCAATGATATGCCTACACTCGGTTACTGGTTACATCTTCAGATGTTTATTTTTACGGCGAGCTCAGCGAATCGGCCTATTGTGTGTTGCTGTTGGTACTTACATTCCATTACAGTTAGTGCGAATTTTGTTTTGGAAAAATAGATAGAGTCTCTGACTACTAGAAATGCAATAATTACTGGCTGTCTTTCTCTTAGGACATCATGCTTTCAAACTTTCTCAAGATTAATGCAAATTGTATATTAGATGGTGTAGGTAGGACAAAGGGTATTTCCGGCTGACATCTCATTGTAGACCCTAAACCTAATTCGATTTCCTATACCTACTCAGAATCCGTTGATTATGAGCATAACATAACCAACCTAATCTTAACGTCCAATCATAAATGGGTAACTAAACATGAATGTTATTATATATAATTATAATGTGTGGGCTTTATGCTCAGTATATGCTTATGCGCGAATTACTTTTGTTAAATATGACAATGTGTTTGTTAGTATTGTTTAGTTCAAAGATCAACCAACATATGATCGTTTATATTAAGATATAGGCGAACACAACGGTCAAATCGAGACTTAGATTTATGTCAATTCTAGTGAAGGTAAATTTGATTTGCGGCCCTAAAAAGTTTACTGTAATAGTATCTAAATTTAGATACATTTCTAACGTTGTTGTTGTTCTAGTGTAGTAACACTAAGAAATGTATTTTATCTACATTAAGATACTCTTCAAAGGGGTTGTTGAAGTAGGTACTTCGTAGGTGTTAGCCAATTCTTTCCCGATTTTCCTTCAAAGGGTAGTGTGGTTGTCCTTTCGTGCAATATCAATTATTGAACGAATGGGCAATATGAAATTTATAAACTCGTAATAAAATGTAATAACAGATATCTTAGCTCAAATAATAAGTTTAATAGAATATCATGTTCTTTTTAATGATTCTTGCTAGCTGTGTTTTATTTCTGAATATCTCTGAATTCATCGGGCATATATATATGCATAGTCAAATCCGAAGCCAATACAATCAGCATGAAATGTCAATTTTATGCTCTATACTTTCTTGGAGTTCAACTTCCAAGTAATGTGCAAGGCAAAAAGTGAGGCTTGTAAAAATTTACTCCCTCTATGTTTTTCTGAAGATTTACGAATATTTAGCTATGCTCTGTTTTCTGCTAGCTACGCAATTTGTTATATCTAAATATACTTTTAAGTTAAGCCAATGCGATAGTTATATTATTATCGGGGAGTTAAATGATTTCTCACCTCCTTTCAGAAAGCCAGCAATGAACGGAGCTTGTGTTTAGACCGGGCGTGTTTTATTCCAAACATTTTGCAAGAATATTCCGACACGAGGCGGTGTTACACAGACATGGTTTATTAAGAATTTAATGTATAATTTTAGCGTAGCAGGTCATAAGTTTAGTAACGTAAAAAACTCGATTTTTGTACTTGTTTTTAATTAAGTTTAGAAAAATATCTGAGTAGATATAAGTGCCGAGTAATTTTAAAGTGCATGATTAGCACATTAGACTATACGTACAGTCAATTTATCTTTATAATTTTCATGGCTTGGTCATAAAATCATGAGTTACACCAATAAGTAAAACTAGCCGGGGTCTGCCGCAAATGACGTCCAATTGGTCAAGTGCCGCAAATATGCTTTTTTGAAAAGCAATTACCAATTTGCAGCACTTGCAGTAGAAACGTTCGGGCCATGGTCGTCTGAAACTAGAGGCATAGTGAAAGATCTGTCAAAAAAAATAGTAGTGTGTCTGGCGACCTAAGGACAGGGGACCAATTCTCGGGTTTGATCGAGATGATCTCTATTCGAGATTCCATACAAGTGACGCCAACATTCTATACAATCTCACGATAGATATGCATCTCGCTCGGACCGAGAATTGGCTTCCAGGTTCCTACTTCGCCCAAAGGCTGAGCATGGCAATTCAGCAGGGAAATGCGGCCGGCGTGCTGGGGACAATGCCCGGGCTAGTTTAAGTTTCATAGAATATATTTAATGTAACTACTTATTTGTTAGTTAACGTATGAATTAAAAATAAACTTGAACCGAGTCACTAAATAGTAGATTTTTTAAATTAGTTTAGGATTAAGTTGAATATGTGTTTACGTATCGTGTGGCAGCAAAATATACTTAAAGGGTGAGTACTATTAATTTGTCGCTGCATTGAATTTCTATTCCAAAGAAAGTAAGAATCAACAGACTCAAAAATATTTATTTTAATAACCTTTACGTTACATTATTTATGTTTCAAAACGAATTATAACTTTTTCAGTGGACGACGTGAGAACGCTCGGACTTTACTTTTAACGCGGCTCATCGAGTTTTGCACGGAGGCGTCCGTTATCAATTTGGTACACTTCGTCCATTTGCGTTGAAAATCTGGCAACGAAGTAGCAGGCTGGCATGTTCTTCGCAATTTACTTTTGATAATTGCCCAATGTTTTTCTATGGGACGTAGTTCGGGGCAGTTTGGTGGATTTGCGTTTTTAAGCACTACTTCTATAGAATTCGCTTCATACCATCGAAGAGTCCGGGTTAAATAATGACAACTTGCCAAATCAGGCCAAAATAATGTCTCAGAAGTATGTTTTTTTATAAACGGTAATAACCCTTTTTTTGAGGCATTCTGTTATGTATACATCGGTGCCAATTGTTCCAGTTGTAACAAAAGGCGAGCTTCTCTTACCACACTGACATATAGCTTGCCATACAACTACCACTACTTGGTAACTTGGTACTTCTTGGCAAACTTTTCAACTTCTACAACTTTTTCAGATTCAGGAAGGTATGGCTTGGAAGTCGGCCTTCACATAAGTTTCGTCGTCAATTACTAGGCAACGTTTTCTTTGGACTAACATGGAGTACAAAAGTCTGGAACGTCTAACCGCACGATTATACTGCTCTACGGTTCTCTTTGGAGCTTTTTGCTTCTTGTATGTAGTAATGCCGCATCTTCTTTTAATTTTTTGGACATTTGATTGGCTCGTACCTACTTTTTTCGATACATCTCGTGAAGATTCCTATCAAACAACTTGCACACCTTTGATTCTAACTTTTTAAGGTATTCTGGTAGGTTGACCCTCACGCTGCTTTTTATTTTCTTTAGAGTCCTTTGGACCGTCCTTCTAGTCGTAAGGCATGATTTTGCCAGGTCTGACGTATGAGGATTATTAGAAAATTCTTGCAAAATCAATTCCCGAAAATTTTTCTCTTTCGACGACGTCTTGACAGATACAAAACAAAAGATAGTTTTTTTGCAATGTAAAAATCACCAGTCGTTCTAAACTTGAAATAGACAATTAAAAAAAATTACGTTGCCAGCAAGAATATCATTCAAAATGTATGCGACAATTTAATAGTACTCACCCTTTATTTGAAGCATATAACTTCGCCATAGTATTAACCTGTCGCTAGGTACATTAATATCTCCATCAAAATGTACATACTACGCTGGGTTTCTATTAGATGGTACCAAAATCCATAAACTCAATTTAATTTAATCCCGTGGTAGGTATAGGTAGATAGGTAGTTCTTGCTTAGCTATCTCCTGAATTAATTTAGGTTAATTAAGCGAGTATCATTTAATATTTGAGCACAACAGTTAGTTTTGTTCAATTGACGTACTATTTATAGATTTAGGAAGTTATTAAATGTACTTGGGTAAGTACTAGTTACATTTTCTTGCCATGACCTACGTATGTAGAAAACGTAGATATGATTATTATTTTGTACAGCTCTACGAATAGCTGACTTTACAGTGTTAATAATAAGTTAGAGAGTAAAGTGCGAATTATCTAAACTATTAATTTAGTTGTGCTATAAATCTGTTTGTGCGAAATTAACTTGTGTTGGTCACATTCAAAATTATATAATTACGCTCCACATATATTTCCATTGGCATTTACTTAGGTATCTTACGTGTTGAGAGTACTAAAACTTGCGATTAGCTCGACTAACTAGAAACTTCACGAGTGAAAATGAAATTAATCACGCCTTTCGCGGTCTTCATTTGTTCATATATCGCCACTTAAAGGTCCGAACGTGATACATTCAGAGACTAGGCAGAGATATATATGTGAGAGCTGCCGAATCTCTCGAATTTTTCCAGGCCCCATACTCAACAACATCATAAATTTGATCAAGATAGAGTCGACCAATTTTATTTCTCTGCCACTTCGTACACAGCACAGTGACAATAATATGAGATCTCAAACATCTTTCACTTTCATTATGATAAGGTACGAAGTGACCAAGAAATCAAAGTGGTTGAGCATACCGATATCGGGCGCAATAGGTACGGTAATTTAGTGATAGTCATATCGGATTTTTTTGCCAAACGTCTAAAATGCTCGGTTGGTCTGTAGGGCAACATGATATGACTAACAACTTCACAATATTCTGCGGTCGAACTCAATCCCATTTACATCTTTATTTATTTGAAAATCTTTACAAGAGCGTAATCAAGTATTATCCGAGAATTTTCGTGAATTATTGTTTATCGGTAACGTAAAAATATATTTACTGTTGTTAAATACGGTATTGTGCCACCTCCGTGCTCTCATACTCCATTTGTTGTCAGCGTTGCCATAAGTCATAAATGTAATACCAAACACAGATTAATACACCCTGTTATAGGAATGACGATTTTAGTTCTTGGTGAAATGCGTAATTCAGATACAATAATTATGATGATAATACTCTTACAAAAGCTTAATTGTGTCAGCTATGGATGTGTAAGTGCTTAGAGCTAAAGCGTTTAGATACATGTAGGTATTTAGAATTTATACGACTTTAGACGAAGACAATTTTTCTCAAACTTCCGAGTCCGTAGGTCGTCTGTAGGTACAAAAGGCGGATGCTTACTTATACTGTTTATGGTGCGACTGTGTCCGTATGTCAGTTTGTAACGTCGCTATACATACATACGATATCTCAGTAACTACTTATACTATCGACATGAAATTTGGTCTAGATATAGACAAAGATTATTCGTCTAATGCACATATATTGAATATAATAAGCATCACGGCTAGCACAAGACGGCGCGCGAGCTATATCGCGCGCGAGATAGACTATCCGTCTCTTTCCGTGTGTACGCATTAGATAGAGACGGGTAGTCTATCTCGCGCGCGAGATAGCTCGCGCGCCGTCTTGTGCTAGCCGTGCATATTATGTTATGATATTATTAATGTTCTATGATAAATTAACACTATGGATGTTAAGAATCCAATGTCCTAATTCCTTGAATTGCACATTCTGAATCATTTTTCGGAAAAGGAAAATGTTGACAATAACTATTCCCCCTGATCTCGGAAGTTTACCAAGCGAAAATTTACATATAAATATTACAGAGAAACTGTAACTATATCCCTAATTAGCAGGGAGCGAAACTTTGGTGCCGATGACAGACGTATGACGTCAAGCTACATACAGAGTGTTTTTATCTGGATTATTGAAGGAATTGATTTTGAAGATGAAAGGTGTTAATGTACAACAATAATTTTGTTCTAGTTGCGATTACAGTATATGTATGTACTCGTAGGTATGTATTTAAATTAAAAGATGCGATGTTGTGTTTGCATTCTAAGCGTTCTGCTTATTTTTCGACAACTCACGAAATATAATTTGTTGTTTTTCATTTATCCGAATATGTTTTTTACAATTACTTACGTAAAATATTTTTTCTTATTGTCTTTGTAATTATTTTAATATTTACATTATTTTCAATATAAATAGTAATTTCATTATTAATAAAAAATAAAATTTACATTGCCATTATTGCATTATTAATAATCATTGGAGTGTCGCAATGTTGTTTATATAAAATCACCTATATGTGAATTTCCGTCATAATGATGTCACCGGCACCAAAGTTTCGCTCCCTGCTAATTAGGTACTTTTTGAAATCATAATAAACCTTTATGAACGTACAGAACCCGCGGTGTGCGGCGCACTGTGCGCGTCAGTCGCATTTATACTGTTTTTTCACACAAGAATTTTCTTAAAATAACCATAAATAAACAGAAAATTGAATCTGAAAGACACTCACACATTGCCATATAAAAATGTATGTACGTATATATATAGTTCGTGCCCATATTAGAAAGGGACACGCTAAAACAAATTGAGGCTCTTTCAGCTTGAATTTTCGGCAACAAATGGTACTCTACGTACACGTAGTGTCTTCTATCTTTATGGTTTCCGCTCACGTCAGGATGCCGGAACCACAAAATGGGCCATGATGGCCCATCGTATAGGATGCAGCTATGAGAAAGACATATTTTCATCTCGTTTCATCGCATAACTACATCGTTCGCACGTTCGCTATCATGGCCCAAATGTATGGATCCGGTAAGACGGAAGCATATAGGCATAACACAGTCACTCAAACATTGGAAAATTACTTACAGAGGGGCGATATCTTCAATAATGGTTTTACTCTACAGATTTTTTGTCTCACAAAATGTATGGAGTGGGTAATACTAATTAATCACTGTAACATTGTCGATTTTATTGTTTGCTAGGAGTCGTATTAAATCGATTATTGTTTAGTAAACACTGTTTGCCCATGATCTCAGACCTTTAAGTGAACAACCGACATTTATAATTCATAATAGTAGTAATAGGGAAAAATAATCATGTGAGGTACGCAACTCTGGCCTTGCTCTGGCTGAGTTTGTGCTAAAATATATGAGTTTGTGCGATAATGCAATTTAGCGAACACTCAATTTTTGATTGGCAAATTATTTCAGACACTAATTAATTAAGGTAATAAAGAAACATAAACGTAACTGTTCTAAGTTTCTTTTTAATTAACACCTAGGGCCTAGTTGTTAATTGTGAATGATGCTAAAATGCGTCGCCGTAATATTCTGCAGTAAAGATATAATTATGTTAGAGTCCTATGTGTAAACATTAAGTAAGATTTCTTAGAAGTTTAATATTTCGATATGTTTGTTATTCTAGACTCTGAAATAACAGAGATCAGATATATGACTGTCTGCTTATTATAGGATGTTAACAGTTATAAAATAAAATAACATGAAATAGCGGGCCAGATAAAGTTTTGCATTCGCGTTTGTATCCGATTCATGACGTCTGCCGAGATAGGGATAACTTAACTAGATAACTGAACTAAAACATCAGATTGAGGTATTTCTCAAAGCGCATATTGCTAGCACGAAAGTAGAACCACAATGTAGGTAATCGTAGGTACAGGTTTACATGCCTATAATTTTTTACATGCATAGATAGATAGCATGCGCGTTGCCGTTGAAGAAAGATTTACATAGAGGCCCTATACGCGTGCGTACTGTGGCAGGCGTCAGAGTACATTAAGGCCACACATACGAGATTCGCACGCGAGTTTCATTACATTACGTGTTACCGTGGTGTAATGAGTTCAATGGATCAATCAAACCGCGCAATGTAGTGAAACTCGCATACGAGTCTCGTACGTGTGTAAATAAATCTTTAGAGAGCATCAGGTTGTGTACTTACGGCGTAAACAATATAATATTATATTTATGCCACACCTGGCCAAAAAGTGGCTTTTATCACACGCTACCCGTACGGAAAAAGCCGCTTTCTGGCCAAGTGTAGTAATAAAATGATGTACACGACGCGGAAGGTAATAAATAAAAGCCTCGATCGCATATATATATATACGTCCCTCGCCTACAGCTCGGGCCGCAAAACCTGCGATCTCAGCCTTTCTTAACTTTACCACCCTAGTTGTGTAAGGGACTATTAGAAAACTGATTATGTGTTGTGGAATTCATTCTGATTGTGCATATTTATGTACGTGTTGAATAATATAAAGGACTAAATTTGGCCATAAAACTTTATTTTGTGTGTACGTGTATGTACATACGTAAATAATATTACATATTACATATTTTTTACATATTATGTAGGTAGATTGTGGTTATTGATTATGTTGTAATTATAATTAAATATAAGGTATCAGCATCAGCGCCTTAAAGTTATTAGATTAGGGTATAACGATTTTATGTCATTTTAATAAACATGGGTCTGGTGTAAAATGTTAATTAATTATAGAGTACTCGTATTGGAGGCCAAGACACACTTTGGGTCGCTGCGCCAGAGGAGTAAGTAAGTAAGTAATTATAGAGTACCCAGTCTATAGTTGTTTGTTATAGTGCCATCTAGTTTTTTAAATTTTCCCGCATCTATTCATGTGTTTTCTTACCTCATTTTATATAATGAATGGACCTTACGAGTAGTACAATCAGATGTAGAAGTGGCTACACGGACCCAGTGCTCAAAACAAGGAGTATAGTGTGGAGAGAATAAGGGTCACGTTATATATAGAATAACATTGAGTGTGTTATTATCTTAGCTAGTTCTTCTGACTGTACCGACAGTCAGTAGCAGAAGTGTCTTCGCTGCTTGGGTACGAGGATATAGCTGTCATTTACCTGATACAACATATAATTTAAAAACTTAAGAAAAGGTTGTATACCTTTTGCCCAGGTGACATGTGTCATCCACCGCACTCAAGCAATATGAAAAGCACTGTATGTGATGTCCATGAGAGAAAGAGAAGCTAGATTAGTTATTAGGCACTAAGGAAGTATAGGTGAAAAACTTAAGAAAATGCTTGCTTGTGTTAAACAATCTAAATATGTGATGTCTATTCAAACACGTCACAACTACATACAGCAGGGCATTTTCTTAAGTGTTTTATTTTAGATTGGAATTTTCAGTGACTTGAGTACCCTTCGTATACAAATGACAAAATAATTCACTCAAGTTCTGACTTAGATACAAACGTTCAGAAAATGTTTATCTTAACCATACGAGCTGGATGCAGGCGGCCCATGACCGGTCGTTGTGGCGGTCTCTGGGGGAGGCCTATGTCCAGCAGTGGACGTCGATCGGCTGACAATGATGACGATGAAGCATACGTGGGGTTAATAAACTCTACTCTCTGGAAATCTAAATTTAAGTTGATCTCTAAATTAAACGGGCCCAGAACCGTACTTTGGGTTGTACCAACTGATAATGAAATCATACGTGAGCGCGTGAAACCTAATCTATAGTATGCAGTACCTTCCGAACAGTCGCGAGCTATTATCTGACACGGCAAAGCGCTCGAAATTATCATACGCCACGAATAATGTCCAATCCCTTCAGCCGGTCTCTTATTCTGAGAATTGTGCCCGCTTTAGCAGTGTCGGGAAGTGCAGATGACCTGTCATTGTAACGGGTGCATAGCCCCTCGTATTTTACTATAACTTGAATAAAATTATCGAGTTCAATTGTTGTGTGACGTCACCGGAGGATGTCAATTCGCCGTTAATTTTCTGGGTTTATACTACCGTCGGAACAAATGTGTTTAAAGCTTGAAACGCACAGAGCGCGGCGCAGAATCGTTGCGGTGCAGAGGCGAATTCTCGGTAAAACAAACGCCCCCGGAACTATGTTGCTAAAACCATGCGTAGCGCGGTAGAGCGCAGACGACGTGTGTGACATATGAAGCAGTCACAGTCGACAGTTTTGGAAAGATCAAAAATGCAAAACCGCCTCCGCACCGCGCCGTACCCGCTCTGTGTTTTTAAGCTTAACACTTATTCCATGCGATGAACACACAAACAACGGAAGTAACTGTTGACTATGGTGATGATTTGATCACTCCACTTGGCAAATAATGTAGAATCAGATAGTTTTGACCGCCACGTTCCGTCAGATAATATTGGAGATGACTATACAATGAGGTACACGCATAATAAATTATATTCTGTAATTTTTTGTCATGACGTCATTAGCCTTAAAGTTTTATCGGTGCCAAATATTCCATGCACGTCGGCCGGCTAAATCTGTTCTGATACCTAAGATTATCAGAAAATGCAATAGGTAACGTTATTAACGCTTATAAATATCAAACTTAACGAATGATTATATTTTAATATGAATAGATGGATCCATAATTAAGTACACATTGTCGTTTGTTATTATTAGCGCTCGTGGCCCAGCGGCGCCCGCCTACCGCGTGCGGTATGTGAGGCTAAGCAATGTCGGGCGAGGTCAGTCCTTGGATGGGTGACCGCTTTGAGTGGTTACTAACTGAGCGCTCCCGTGCTTTGGAAGGCACGTTAAGCCGTTGATCCCGGTTGCTGTCTATGATAGCAGTCGTTCAGCCAAGTTAGAGGCCTCCGGGCGGCTTGAGAACTTCTAACAGTCAAGTTGCCCACTCACTTGACAAGCCTAATCCCAATAAGGTCTAATTTCCCCCTCGGGTTGGAAGGTCAGATGGCAGTCGCTTCCGTAAAAACTAGTGCCTACGCCAATTCTTGGGATTAGGTAGCGGACCCCAGGCATTCTTCAGGATGCAACTGTACTGGGAATAACGCTAGGAGGATGATGATTTATTTTTGTGTAAATTATTACTAGGTGGCATGGACAAAATCCAAACACCAATACTGCCAATGTTGTCATCATAATCACTTTGCGAAGTCTCTCCCAACAATTTCATGGCGTTTAAACCCGCCACCACCACCACCATTTATTGAAAAATTATTGCTATGAAAATAATGGATCCAAATATAAAGTAAACTTATCCTAAAATTGGATACATACATATATATACAATCGCAAATTTTCTTTATGTTGGTACAGTCAGCATCAAAAGTAGCTACGCATATGAAGGAGTCAGAAGTTCTTATTCCCTTATAGCAAGGACTTTAGAACTTTTCAAATGCGTAGCTACTTTTGAAGCTGACTGTACAAGTAGGTAGATGACGTGCATGGTAAATAAAATATGCATATCGTGAGACTGAGTATTTAAGCGGATACCTATGTTTTATAAGTTTAGCAGCTAGATTTACCCTCTGGGGTATTTTATGGAGGTATAATATTATTAAAATAAAGTAAAGATTGACTTTTACATTTTTTACCTTTCGAGGCCAAAATGAACTAAACTTGTAATTGTATACTTTAAATTAATAAAGAACGACACTGTGGTTATGTTATTTTTTTTCTCTTATTCCGATTTATTTTAAGGGTGTTTATAGACAACACAGTTTTACCATTGCACTTCGTACAATACTAACGACCTTGTCTAATTGCAAAACTGAATTTAATCGTCACACCTATTGTTTCTTTTTCTTTATGTAAATTTTCATATTCTATCAATAAATGAGTATTAGTATAAGCACCTTGGTATTTATAGCGTGAAACAAAACACAGGTCAGTACCGTTTCAGGTTCTATAACTCGCTTTGGGGACACAGGGCGCTCGTAGCACTTGTTGTGAAAATCGTTGACTACTTTTAAATGCGACAATATGCGCTACACGCGCCATATTGATGGATTTAAAATGCGTTTCATACGTTGATCGACATCTTGTCGTAAAATATGTTCCGAGAAAATATACGTGTACGTTTATTTTTTACGTCGTACCCTGAGTCGTCTTTAAGAAGTAACCACTTAAAGTATGATATGTATTAAATTAGCTCTCCCAATAAAAGTATGTAGTTATCAATATTTTATCTGAAATTGTAAATAAATGTTTACATTTTTGATATGACTGAAAACTATACAACATGTGAACAATGCTTTCCCTTCGAGCCAACTAGGAATACGACTAAATCCGAAGTGGCTTTCAATTATCGTGTTAAAAGATTCACAACTTTTATTAGTCAATGTCAAATGTCAATATGGAAACTAGTAGTGATTTACCAAGGTTCTACTATTTGACATGGCATATGTTAAATAATACGGTATTTGATACTTCTTCGGGTATACTCGTATTCCGAATTTAACCGATAGGAAAGCATTCCTTACTACATTTGTAGCTATACTTAAATATTTATATTGTACACTTTACACCTCGTCTAAAATTAAAGATGTTTTGACTCATATGTATGTGTATGTTTTGCGCTGTCTTAGTGTTGTCATCGTTATATAACTATGAGACTATAGATTGTAAGCTCATTATATTAGGTTATTGAGTATAACGTATAGTTGCTAGTAGGCACGGAACTGCTTCGAATTGGATGTTGTCAATTTTATGCTAGCTTTTTATTTTCTATTAAGTGGGTAGCTTACTATGTGTTTCTGTAATAGCTCATGAAGACTACTATTATAGTAATTATATCGCCTTAACACCTTATTAACGAAAGTGGCATGTAATGTACACCGTTGATTAATAACCATTTGAATCTGTGTGGCCGGTTCGTTTTTCTCTGCCTAAGTATTGTACACTGTAGCCTACAAAATTGGATAATTCTGTCCAAGTAAACCAAGCCCACGCGCCACGGCGAGTACATCACTCACCTTCGGTTTGCTGACGATATAGTAGTCTTGGCTGAGACCATGGAGGATTTAAGTACAATGCTCAATGACCTCAGTAAAGCCTCCGAGTGAGTTGGTCTAAGGATGAACATGGATAAGACGAAGATCATGTCAAATGCCCATGTAGCACCAACTCCCGTAACAATCGGACACTTTACGCTCGAAGTTGTAGACGATTACATATACCTACGACAGACTGTCCAGTTAGGTAAGTCCAACTTCGAGAAAGAGGTTAATCGTCGAATCCGACTCGGCTGGGCAGCGTTCGGAAAGCTACGGCACATCTTTTCGTCCAATATTCCGCAGTGTCTCAAGACGAAAGTCTTTGACCAGTGTGTGTTGCCAGTGATGACATATGGTACTGAAACGTGGTCGCTTACTATGGGCCTCATAAGAAGGCTCAAAGTCACCCAAAGAGCAATGGAGAGGGCTATGCTGGGAGTTTCTCTGCGTGATCGCATCAGAAATGAGGCCATCCGCAGCAGAACCAAAGTGACCGATATAGCCCTTAGAATCCTAAACTTAAGTGGCAGTGGGCGGGGCACATAGCACGCAGAACCGATGGCCGTTGGGGCGGAATGGTTCTCGAGTGGCGACCACGTACCGGAAGGCGTAGCGTGGGCTGGCCCCCCACACGGTGGACTGATGACTTGGTAAGGGTCGCGGGTGTCCGCTGGATGCGGGTGGCGCAGGACCAGTAATTGTGGAAGTCTTTGGGGGAGGCCTATGTCCAGCAGTGGACGTCATTCGGCTGAATGATGATGATGATGAAACCACGCCCCTGTGTAATAGATACGTTTACGAATATATTTTCCGTGTATGAGATTTCCGTCGACACTCAGGGTATAGCTATTATGAACAAACTTTGATAAATATTTGACTTTGTGAAGTTTTTTTCCCATTAACTTAATTACTTATCTACTTGATGTTTTTAAGCAATCATGTTTTTTTTATGACATAGGAGGCAAACGAGCAGTGAAATACGAATCATACACCTGAAAATGTGCCTTTTTTAACCGACTTCAATAGAAGGAAAGAGGTTCTCAGTTCGTCTGCATGTTTGCTTGTTTTTTATGTATGTTCCCCGATAACTCTTGACCACGTCGGCCGATTTTGATGATTCTTTTTTGTTTCAATGCAGGTACCCCGAAGTTCGTCTCATTAAAATCTGGTGAAGGTCTGATGATGGAATCTAGGAGAAATCGAGGGAACTCCTCGAATTTGATAGGCACGCATACGCCAATTTCGGTATTTTCTGTAGGTAACCAAGCATTTGCTCACGGAAACCACAAATTGTGGCATAGCGAAGTACAAAATTGGAGTCGGTATTTTTTTCCATAAATTATTGTTTCCTAATCTGTCTAGCTATAACGTGACCGTGTCTAGCTATCGTGCTATTAGCTAGGCTGATCCGCGTTTGAATGAACGCGTAATATCCATGGGAGGCTCTTGAATAAAAACAATTATAAATGTGCCAGGCAAGAGACCAAAACGGACCGGTCTAATCTGACCCTGTGTACTGTCACCTAAGAAATTGGCCAACCAAAAGACGTAGACCATTTTCATGACCGACTGCACCGCCGATATCAAAGATACGTTTTCATGCATCTTACACCTATTCTGATGTTTACCTTATTTCGTTTGCTACTAGGCTAACAAGTTTATATATCTTTGTCATCTGCCCATAAACAATCGATGTACCAATACAAAAATGCACTCCACATATGACATAGCAATTCTTACCGTTGTAAACATTTCGATTGATGTAATAAAATGAATAAATGATAACAACATGGTTTTATTTATTAAATTCTTCTTACCTATTACATTACATCGAGATATAGTACTTATTCGCACAGAAGACTAGTAAAGGATGATTCGCAGGCCGTTCCGTGTCCGAGCCGGTTTGTTTTCTATGACAGCAAGACGCCGGCCGTTGCCCGGCGACTCTTGGAAACTGTCCGGCCCGGCCGCTTTTTAGTCAACACAAACGTATGACGGACGACCTAGCTACGGCCGAGGCTCGGAAGCAACCTAGTCTCAGCCCGGAACGGAAACGGAACGGTCTATTGGGAATCATCCTTAAGTCTGTAATTGTTTAACTTAGAGATAGGTACATTATAGATATTGTTTCCAACAACCATTTATAAATATAGTCCGTTACATACGTTCGCCAGACAAAGGGTACCTACGACGTATTCACGTTCAGACGGATATGATGTTTCATAGTCGCCTAAAGTCTCGGCATACAGCGCGCGCGATGCAAGCGTGACGTCTATGCCGCCTAACCGTTGCGCACTGGAATGTATGTACGTCAACCCATGTTTGATTTCCCCCCACATAGTACCTTGTCACCGTGAAAATCAATATGAAAGCTGCTCGAGATCTTATATCACTGTCACTGAGACAAAGTACGAAGCAGCCCAGAAATCAAATTGGTTTATTGTACGGTAACAGGTTATCGACGCCGTACAGGCTGCGTAACACAAGCGGGTTATCCTATTTGGCGTCTCTAACCTGTTATGTTGGTACCTTACTTCGGCTATTTGTGCAAATATTGTTATTGTTGCATCGCTTTCTTTAATAATCGCAAAAGAAAGAGAGGTAAACACGCAACCCGAAGTGTGGTGCCATCATTACCTTACATTCCGACGCCAATATATAACTAAAACAAAAACAGAGTTGCCTATGCAGAGTTAAGTGAGTTTTTTGAGCGTTCTGAATCGAAATTTCAGTGGACCGACCGTCAGATCGAACATGCTCAAATTTAAAATCTATACACTAATGCGGTTGTTTGGCCGGCCCCTTAAACACACCTCTTTATGAGTGATTAATAATTAATGCTTTATTTTAAATATCCAATTAAATTAGATACCGCAACCGCATTTGAGTTAACGCAACCTTAAAATGCATGCGCTTCTTGTTTACGTAACTTTAAACAAAAAAATATGTTACAAATTTGCGTAACACATTGGAGGCGTATTCATTTTACGATTAGTTTACCTACGTCTCTTCTCCTAATTACCTATCTAGGCCATACGGGCCTTACACAACTCTGAAGTCTTGTAAGTACGAGTATAGATACAAATACAATACAAAGCAGTCTTAAATCTTTACTCAGTTATGAATAACTAGTACACTCAGTAGCAAAAGCTAAGTAATGCATGTGTACCTAGTAGTTAGTTAGTTTTAGGTGGGTACCTATTCGGATGCACATCGCCACCGTTGATTATAACTATATTTATTTGCAACATTTCCATGTATTAATATATTTGTTATATCCTATACATTTTATATGTAGAAACACCTATTTAATATTATTAGTACAATCAAATTTAATAATATGTTTACATTAACATTTAAGTAACTAAAGAGTAAATACTTAATTACATACCTTAACAACCGAGCCACTAACTTCAACCCAGTAGTGGGATAAATTAATTTTAAATTTGAATCGTAGACTAGTATTCTCTAAAAAACTACACAGATAATGTAAGATTATTTCAATAGCCTGTCTGTACCGAATACAAACTCCAATTTTGAATAAATGCATGACTCAATTGCAATTATTTCGTATATTTAGATTTGAAATCAACATATCTTTGTTCGTAGAGTTCAAAATCGAAGTATCTTTACACGCTCAGTGGCAAAATATACAAACATGACATTAATAACAAGTGCGTTATAGCGTACCGACTTTTTTGTTACTTTAGTGACCTACATATAATATTATCTACAAGGTATCAAGATCAAAAGTCGGTCAACACTTATTCAACTTATCCTCCCTGCCACCATAATTACTCATGCTCTTCAGTTTGTGTAAAAACGAAACGCCGTTCATAATTAACAGCAAGATAGGTATATATATCTAAACTACACAGAAAAATATCGAAAGAGTTTAGTAGATTCCACTAATATTAAAAAAAATACTTAAGTCTACATAAAACTAATTTATTTAGTACTTATATTTATTTAGTAACAGAATAATAAAATCATGACCACCACAATATTTTAGCACCGCTCCATCTCTAATATTGTTGCATTCGATAAGCAAAAAATATGTAGATATTACCACTACTGAGACATATTCTAACTATGCGAAAAATGTTTACGTTTTTAATATATTATAAGTTATTTATACAGAGTTACATATTTAGGTGGATTATATCGCCAAGTAGTTACTAATATTTATAAGTAATTTATAACAACTGACTTTTGTCGTGGTCGTGACAAATAGATACCTACGAATTCATAAAAACCTTCTGCACACAGCTGTAACCGAAATTCGCAAAAAATATTCTTCTGAGATTATAAGGATGCTATGCACAAGGCCGCGCACAAACTACATGATGCGCGGTACGCCTCGCGCCCTTGTCAAACGTATTTAGGTCCCATACATTCTAACAAGCATGCGCGAATTGCATGTATAATATAATAACAGACAACCTAAAAAAGTTTAAAAAATCCCCGGACATTGTCAAACTTTAACATCTCAAAAACGGCTGAACACAGGCTTTCAAATAAAAATAGATCGCATTCAAATCGGTTCATCCGTTTACGAGCTATAGTGCCAGAAGTTTTATGCGAATAATAAAAAAAATAAACCCACAAAAATATAAAAAAAACCCCACTCAAATCGGTTCATTCATTTGGGAGTAAGTAACGATACAACAAAACATCACACACCTAACAAGTTGAAATAGAAAGAGATCGCCGCTGGTATTAAAACAAGTTATCTATATCTATATTTTATCCGATGGTCTAAGAGTGAACAGCGGTAATTGCTTACATAAAAAGTTTACATAACTGCTTGCACTAAAATTCAATGTCAAATGAGGTCAATAAAAATGTTAATTCACTTTCTAATTATTCCTGGGCTCTCCTGTTTTCCCAGAAGCCATCCCTGAGGCATTCAAAACACGAAAACATCTTCTCCTGACTTCTAGAGAGAGACTAAAAGGCCTGTCAGCACACGTGGCGCTTATAGTTTTACTGCGGGGCTGTTTTGCCATTCCCAAACTAACCTACTTTTTACGTACCGTACCAGCATAGTAGCACCCGGCACAAATTGATTTCTTTGACAGTGTGTTAACTCGGAACAGTAGGATTTAGCATCGTTACCCATTCGGAATGGTGGACTGGGCATACGTCGCACTAGGGATGTGAGCTTACCGGCTTTCCTGGCATCGGCTCCTGGAGTCATGGACCTTGTTACTCAAATTTTACCTTTAAATGATGGTGAAAGGGCTGGAAGCTTATGCTTCCGATGCTTTGATAGCTTGGTCACCTCTGAACTCGGGTGCGCCCTTGCCTGAGAAATTGTACCGTCAGCGTTTGTGGGATGTTGTCGGGACGAAGCGGGTTCTGGACGGCCTGTTGGAGAACGCTGTGGGTGTGGACAAGACTCGGCTCAACGCGGTATCAAGGCCCGAGTCTGGAGCGTGACTACATGCTCTCCCGTCTCCGCATTTGGGTACCCTCCTCGACAATGAGTCGTTGCGGGTGGCCGTGGCTCTCCGCCTGGGCTGCGATGTATGTGAACCTCATCTATGCATCTGCGGTACTATGGTGGTGAGAAACGGTTACCACGCCTTGAGTTGCTGCCGATGTGCAGGGAGGTTCCCGCGGCACCACACCCTAAATGATATTATCCAAAGGGCACTCATCTCTGCGGGTGTTCCTTGCATGTTGGAGCCCCCAAGCCCCCAGGTCTTAGTCGGACGGATGGCAAGAGGCCAGATGGCTTAACCCTGGTTCCTTGGGTAAAGGGCAAGTGCATGCTATGGGATGCCACGTGTGTTAGCACTTTTGCTGCTTCGCACCTTGGCCGTACCATGCGGGAGGCAGGGGCAGCTGCTGAGCTAGCGGCGATACGTAAGCGGGAAAAGTACGCCGTACTAGCTAACTACTTGTTCGTGCCGCTTGCGGCCGAAACGACGGGATGTTGGTGCTCTGAGGCGAAAACCTTTTTTGCCGACGTGGGGCGCTGTTTAAGGGAGAGGGGTTTGGACCCCCGTTCCGGGTCATTCCTAGTGCAAAGGCTTGCGGTCGCCGTTCAGCGGGGCAATGCCGCTAGCGTGATGGGCACCTTTGCACCGGGTATGACTCAGGGTGGGTTGTTCGAGTAGGCTAGTTATTATTTATGGTTTGGTTTAGTTTTAGTTTAGCTTATAATTTGATATGTTGTAATATTGTATTGTGCTTTTTGAAAATAAACTCTTTTTATTATTAGTGTAAACATGTGTAAAGAACTACATAATTCTATAGCTAAGTACGGTTAACTGTGAAAAAGATAGAATTATAATGTTTTTCGCCCTATTGCGTTGTAAGGTTAAACATTGGATGCACCTTTTTGTAGTTGACCATACCGCCGACATCGCATACATCCTAAAAAGCATGGTGCTCACAACTTTTGAACACGACTCTAAATATGTGCTATCTACGAAGGTACTCGTACAGTTCCCTTGTTGGAGACAGAGCAAGCTCGGAAAATTGGTAAACTCACACCGCTTTACGGCTTAATTACGCATCTTCACACCACTCCGATACCACGCACAGCTCCGGTGGATGCGAATTACGTACCATAGCCAACATAGTTAACTGACCATTCATGTACTTTATCATCATTGTATTAAGGGTCACGAATAGTCAGTTTACTCTGTTGGCGTTTGTAGGATAGACAAATCCAACTATCGTTTTTTCTATGGAAAATATCACTCTCGATAACGTTGCGTAATTACCCCGCAGGTCCCAATTCCACCAACTTATCAGAGTAAGGGTGGTATTCCACTCGTCCAATATCTTTGTCCAATCTTTGATCAAATTTCTTTAAAGAGGCTCAATCCACTCATCCAATATCTTTGTCCAAGTTTTATTTTTTTTCATGCCATATTGATTTAACTGTCATCGGAATCTTTGATCAAATGTCGGGGTCCCATCCAAGTTTGGTGAAATCATCCAATTTCTTTGATCAATGATATTGGACAAAGATACGAGGAGATTGAGTTTAATACGGGGTGGTATTCTACTCATCCAATATCTTTGTCCAATTTCTTTGTCAAATCTTTGATCAAATTTCTTTGACGGAGGCCCATTCCACTTATCCAGTATCTTTGTCCAAGTTTTATTTTTTTTCTTGAGTAGCCATATTGATTTATATGTCATCAGAATCTTTGATCAAATGTCGGGGTCCCATCCAAGTTGGATGAAATCATCCAATTTCTTTGATCAAATGTATATTGGACAAAGATATTGGATGAGTGGAATACCTCCCTAAAGCAGATCCGCTTATTTAAGTTAAACGATTTCTGTACATCCGATCTATTCTCACTAATGCACAAACCAGTAAGTTTGAGAGATACAGATAAGTGATATCTGACAGGTCTTTACCTGTCAGTGTCTCCGTTTTCATAACTGCAAATTGTACTGAACTGACGTTTGTGGTGTGTTGGTTTATATAGTATTTAACATGTTGGTGTGCTTTTAAATGGAGAAAGTTCGTTAAGAACGGAAAATGATATTACTATCTGTCTCGTTCTAACTCATCTTGGTTAACCGTAAGGATTCAAATATATGAAAAAACATCTTGCTTAACAACACTACACTATATATGGATCTGTTGGTATTATTAATCTTAGGACAATTGTGACCTAACAATGACTATTCGCTGTACGTATTTTGAGTCTACAACTTATATAAGGAATGTAAACCGAACTAAGTATCATTGTCAGGTGACAGTTCTCAAATTGATGAAATTGATCGTAAAATACCTGAGTGTACTTTTACGATCTACGTGATGGCGACTCACATTAGGTTTTTATAGTAGGTTCCGATAAAAACAAAGAATAAATACTTTAAAACATGACATAACTTATATGCTATTTATTCAACAAAATAACTTCGTTATTAAGAACAGCGCGTGTGTGAGCCTTGATTTATAGTATAGAATTACCCTACATATAACTGCTGATTATAAAAGAAAAAACCACGAGGTGTATCTGACTCGCCTCCTTCAAAGGTATATTGTTTAACAGTGTCGGCTTCTGCGTAAGATAACTTATTCCGTCACGTTTTATGTGACGTTTTAGTACACTTCGGCCATAAAACGTGACGGTATAAGCTATCATAGTAGCTAAGCTGCGGTATTTGCGGTAACAACATCAGTAAAATGAGCACAAAATTAAGCTCTAACGAACATCACACAAATGCAACTCTCCTGCGTAGTACCGCAAAAAACCTAGTCAGCTAAACAGCATTCCTACATTTATTACGTTCACTCGTTCGAACCAGGCTTGTATATACTTAATGGTAATGTAATTTTGATATTAAACTAGTCAAGTTGGATAAAACTCCATCGGGCCGTTGATATACTCGTAACACACGATACAATGACAGGATATAAATATATGATAACCCGGCTCACAAACACACACACGTCAGGCGATTATAGCCAGGGAGCGAAACTTTGGTGCCGATGACAGACGTATGACGTCAAGCTACATACAGAGTGTTTTTATCTGGATTATTGAAGGAATTGATTTTGAAGATGAAAGGTTAACTTACAACAATAATTTTGTTCTAGTTGCGATTACAGTATATGTATGTACTCGTAGGTATGTATTTAAATTAAAAGATGCGATGTTGTGTTTGAATTCTAAGCGTTCTGCTTATTTTTCAACAACTCACGAAATATAATTTGTTGTTTTTCATTTATCCGAATATGTTTTTTACAATTACTTACGTAAAATATTTTTTCTTATTGTCTTTGCAATTATTTTAATATTTACATTATTTTCAATATAAATAGTAATTTCCTTAATAATAAAAAATAAAATTTACATTACCATTATTGCATTATTAATAATCATTGGAGTGTCGCAACGTTGTTTATATAAAATCATCCTATATGTGAATTTGCGTCATAATGATGTCACCGGCACCAAAGTTTCGCTCCCTGATTATAGCGCCCTTAGCGCACATTGTCATAGCCACGGATATAGTCATAGCCCGGCGCTGACAAGGATTTTTACGACAATACGCTACAAGTACCATGAACCTCAACATCTAGTCAGAGTACTTGATACGGTACCTGACGGGTACTTTGAGACGGGTCTCTATGATTGCATGAAAAACTTGATGGTGATACACCTTTTGTTAGAAACTTAGTCCCTAATATTTTGAATGCTTCCTAATCCTATAGACAGTAATAGGCACAGATTGTACAAGTCATGTGAATAAAACAAATGTATATGAATGTTATTTAAATGAGCCTCGTGAAATATTAATACCATAAGATTCATAAGCTTACAATAGCATAACTTAATCGGAATGCCTCTGTGTTCATATTTCATAAGCATAACAACATTTACGGTATATACATAAAAAGACATACTTTTCCTAGGTAGGTAAAGCCGGGAATACATTTGGGGACTAAAATGTCCGGCGATACGTGTCACCGGCAACGTTGAGTGAAGTCGCGCAACATTGCCGGACACCGTTCAACATTGTCGCGCGATACGTGTAACAGTGAAATCTCGTGTGGCGCGATGATGACGGATATATCGAGCGGGCCACGCGAAAGTGAGTTCCTGGCACAAGAAAAAAATATTCCTAAACTACTCAAAATTAAATTAAAACAATTGTCTTTTCAATTAACAATTAACGGTTACTTAGTACGTCGCTTTTTTCTTTCAGCTTCCGTACAGCTCACCTGAAATAGGAGTAGAATGGTTATATATAAGTCTCTATTCAAGTTTACAATATGTTGTAGCTATATATATGTAACATCGAAATTAAAATGTAAAATACACCTTACTTACTTCTGTCACACGCTTTCTAATTGACTGAATTCTAACTAAAATTTTACCTACTGCAATATTGCTTTCGCAGGAGGTCGCTATTGCATAGGCTGAACCATCCAAACGAGTTTTCGTTGCGAAAGCAGTTTTTACTGTTTTTAGATAACTAGCGCTACTTGTCTCCCACCTTGTGCCTGAGTGTACTAGGCAGTTACAACCGTTCTCGATCACTGCTGCTGCAACCGCTCACGCTTTTACGTGAGCAGCTGCAACTCTTACTTCAGCTGCTCGGTACCCCACGCTCAACCACACGCGGGCCCACCCCACCCCTAGTTCCTTTGTGTACTAGCCAGTTACCTCCGTTCACGATCACCGCTGTTGCATCCCCTCACGCTTCTGCGTGAGCAGCTGCGACTCCTACTTCAACTGCTCGGTAGCCACGCTCAACCACACGCGAGTCCGCTCCACTCCTAGCTCCTTTGTGTACTAGATAGTTACCTCCGTTCACGAACACCGCTGTTGCATCCGCTCAAGCTCCTGTGTTAGCAGCTGTGACTCCTGTTTCAGCTTTTGGGTGGCCTCACTCAGCCACACGCGCGTCTTTTCCACTCCCTCCTTGTTCCTGTGTGTAGTAGACAGTTACCTCCGTTCACGACCACCGTTGCTGTAAGCGCTCGCGCTCTTGAGTGAGCAGTTCCGACTCCTGCTTCAGCCGCTCGGTTGCTTCACTCAGCCAGACGCGGTCCTGTTTGCCCTCCTTATTGTTTTTCATCTTCGTTAACACGAATACCATATCTGAAATGTATGAGAACAAGAGTTAACTGTGAGTGATATGTTACGCAACTAAGAGTGAAATTTAAATCGTCTACGTCCAGATATTTGAACTTCTAGTATCATCATGTCATCAGTCAATAGAAGATGCTAAAAGGGTACAACAGAAAATATGTAATTGCACTAAACTGAAGTATATACCGACTCCATTACAATTTGCAGTTGAATAAATTCTAATCAATCACCTAAGTGTATTAACTAAATAAGAATAAGCAGTGGGTATACTGCTAGGCACAAGACGCAGTCAGTAACTGAAACCACTATTTCGCAAAACCCGCCGCAATGCAGTTTCGTTCAAGTAAGTCAAAACTAACAAACAAACGCGATTTAGTATATAAATGTGTTAAATCTGTTTTAGAATTAAGGAGTGTTTAGTATAAGAAAGCTACCTATGAGGGTGGCATTTGTAAAGCCGTCTTTAAATAAAGATAAACAAAATAATATTTTTCGTATCCCTTATATGTAGGTTAATAAAGACGAGCGCTCGTGGGCCAGCGGCGCCCGCGTACCGCGTGGGGTATGCGAGGTTAAGCAATGTGGGCGCAGGTTAGTTCTTGGATGGGTGACCGCTTTGAGTGGTTACTAACTGAGCGCTCTCGTGCTTTGGAAGCCACGTTAAGCCGTCGATCCCGGCTACGACAGCAGTCGTTAAGCCAAGTTAGAGGCCTTCGGAAGGCTTGAGAACTTCTAGCAGTCAAGTTGCCCACTCACTTGACAAAGAGGGGTGGAAGTTGCACTACGTCCGTAGGGAGTACCCACCGTTAACCCTACACGTGACCCCTGGGTGGTTGATAAAAGTTCAACAAAAACTGGCAACCGTACTTGTCTTCTCGAAGATATCACGGTTCGTAAATAAATGCCATACGATTATTTACGATGCCATAGAGGGATATACATAATTATTGTGACTTTCGGGTACCATTACTTCTTCAGTGCTTTCGGAGCGATCATCTCCGTGCGTATTCGCTTATATATTTTTTATTTTTAGTTACATTAAATTTTTACTTTCTTTGTCCCCGTCTAAAAACCTTTTTTATTATAAAATATATAACTAAGTAGCGCCCCTAAATAATATGCCTGTATGTATGTCCATGTTTTTATTCAAATACTCCCTTACAGTTTTTGTGTAAAATGCATATGACATACGTACAGACAGACCAAACTATAAGGGTTCAGCTTTTGCCATTATGGCTACGGAACCCTAACAAATATTTTTTTTACAAAAAACACCGACTCCAAACTTTGCCAGACCCCATCCTCCTGCTATATAATTTGAGTTCCTTCGATGTAGCCTTACTTACCCCATCCTCTTGGTACATAATTTGAGGAGTTCCCTCGATTTTTCCAAGATCCCGTCATCAGATCCAGACTTGGTGACAATGGGACCAACTAGAAAACAACCCTATCAAAAAAAAATAGAATTTTTGAAATTGTTCCACCAGTCTCCAAGTAATCGGTGACCATACAAAAAAAATAAAAATATTCCGACGAATTGAGAACCTCGTCCTTTTTTGAAGTCGGTTAAAAAGACCATGTGGCACTACTACTCCCTTTTTAAATGCGGCCTATGATGTTATTTAAGTCGACCGAAGGCGACTAAGGGTGAGTTGCACTAACTTAGAGGATCAATATGGCCCCCGCGGCTGTCATCCCGTTGAAACTTGTCAAACTTTCAATACAATCAGATTTTAATGAACACCGCTTACGATTACAGTCGGTTTGGTGCAACCCACCCTAACTCGGCTGAACGACGGCTGGCTGTAGCCACTAGGTGAGCTAAATTGTAGTTCGGAGACCAACAGTTAGTCCTTAGTAACTGACTCAAAGCGGCCTCCTGTTCAATGACTGGTCGCGGCCTAGGTTGCTTAAGGCAAAATATCGCAGTCCCTGTTCGTTCATTTTTGTCAATTTATTTATTTATTGAATTGCACAGGTACAGCACAGTAGGGCACAGCAAGCAAGTCAATGCCTGTTGTGACTAGGGTAGTCGCTCCAGTAAATGAACGATTAAGCAAATGTCATATTCAAAAAATAAATTAACTCTGAAAACATTTTTGAATACAGGTGATGAGTATCAGCATCACTCAAGGAACTATTTAGCTTGGTATACACACTTTGAGCTTTGTGGTACATATGCACAATTTCACCAAATTTTACCTTGTAGGTGGAAAAGTGGGAAAATAACTAAAAACCCCAGTGAATGAACTTAATTATCTACTAAATGAACGAAATAAAACCAGTGAATGAACTACCTTAATGTCTTGTGTTATTAAATCAAAAGTAATTATAAAAACGTGTTTGCCATGTAAACTTCAAAGTAGAATCATCACATTTATATTTGCAATCAAAATAAAATAAAAGTACCTTATTATTTCATAACAAATGGTTCACAGTAGTTATTGTATGTTACTTAGGTAGATTTACGAATAAATTCGTTATTTTAACTAATAATTTACTGCTGAGTGCTGATGTTAAATCTACCCATGTGGCTACGTGGTCCAACAACTTTGTCCGACTGTTTTTATTCCTGTTAGTTTGATAATCGTACTACAATGAATCGAATTTCCTCTTCATCCGAGTGATGACCCTTGAGGGTCTTCACGAATCGTTTTGCACGAAGACTCGAAGAATTTCAACACCCGGAACGATATAGCTCGGCGAATTAGCAAGCTGAAGTGGCAGTGGGCAGGTCGAATATGTCGCAGAACTGACGGCCGTTGGGGCAGACTGCTCAGTGACGTGCCATTGGAGAGGTCTATGTCCAGCAGTAGACTGACACAGGCTGATGATGATGATATAAGCGCAAAAGGTTTATGATAATTTCCAACCACTGTTTGAATAACAGAGTGCCAAGAATCATAAGGTGACTTACCTGACTCCTTAATACTGGCCCATACAAAGAAAAAACACATCAACACCGACTACTTCACACAACTTTTCGTTGATGCGTTAGAGTTGACAAAAATGTTTTCATAATTCTTTTAATAATGTTTACAACCGAAAAAAAAATACAAGACATAGTAAAAAGTCTCAGGATCCTTATTTTTATGAAAAATGTGCCGACAACGCGTGTTGTGTTCATTCACTAGAACTGTTCATTCACTGGAGCCACTACTCTATATTAGGGGCAGGCAGTTTTGTCCATTAATTTACAGGCCAGCTGGTTTGGGTGATTCCCGATTCTTTTTGCGAAAGATATCAGTTTGTTTGATATATCCTTTTTGAAAGTTGGTATGTTTAGATCCTGGTAAAGTTGATGGTTAGTGATATACCAAGTTGAGTCTGTAATCATACGCAGCATTTTGGATTGAAATCGCTGGAGTATCTATATTTGAGTTCGCTGCTGTGCCCCACAGCTCCAATCCGTAGGACAAAATGGGCTTGAGTATTTGTATAGAAGATTGTTCTCTCACGATAATTTAGACTCATTCGTCATTAGATATTAGATTTATCGAAATTTCTACAATAAAGGCACTCCCGAAAAGAGTTGCGCGTGACGTTATCTCGTGCGCGAAGAGTAGACATTAGCATGTTTTCACACAGGGGGGCGTGGTTTACAGAATCGATCCACTCGCATTGTCGATAGCATCCCCTTAACCTCGCTTACCGCCACCGGTCACCGAGTACCGTTATTGAGCCACAAACGCTTCAGTTTTATGTTAATGTCTAGCCTACTCAAATAGGTTACTTGTAACCCTACGCTGGCAGCATTATGAATGAATAAGTAAGTCGCGTAAGCGCGGGAGCCGGCTTTCGCTAAGCTAATTTTACAATTCGCTATGCAAATTTACCTGTCCATTCGCGTTGCAACTGCAGAGCCACATAAATACAAATGAAATATTTCTACCTAACAGAAAGGGCACACATATAAGTTTAGGTAAGAAGTGCGAGTTGTACAGTTATTTATCGACAGATTTATAGGAGCGAACAAACTGCTCATAAATATTTGAACACGATATTTTATGCTACGTATACGCGAGGTCTGAATTCAGCGCACGCTGTATCCTTACATTTACATGCATCAGCCTAATTAGCACGATAACTTATATCATCACGTTATATGGCTGAAACGTATTAAAATAAAACTTCACATACGCTGTCGTGCTAGTTAGGCAGATGTGAGCGAAAACACACTGGATAGGTTGAGTTTAACAATGTTAGAGAGCCAGATAAATCCGTTTTATGCCAAGTCGCGTACAATCAGCATTACAGTTAACTGAACTTTTGTGAACCTTTTTGCAACGAGATAAGGTCTACAAGTGGCCAGTTAACGATACTGCTGCTTGTACTTCTACCTTTTGGCATAGTAGGCAAACAAATATGGGGCAATTTTGTATAACTTACGGTCTAACTCGAAGTAGGAGGCTTCATGCAGCAGGAGATCCAGGTTCGTGAAATTATCCGGCAGAAGCAGTTTTTTGTTACGGAGGAAGTTTAGGATGTGCCTGAACATGCCGCCATCCCGATCGATGAAGTAGTGCTGTTTCAACGTGTCCAGGACTATGGGAATAGTGCCGTTGAACATCTTTCCAAGTCTAGATTCCGGGTAACTGGAAAATAAATTAATAAATATTTAAATAGGCTACAATTATTACTAATATTATAATATAAATGCGAAAATAACTCTGTATCAGTTATCTCTTCACGCTGACACGTTTGAGATTAGAGGTATACAGATTGACAACATTTCATTTTTTAAGCAGGCTTTTTTTTCGATGAAATCAAATAGAGGATAAAATGTTAAATAAAACCACATTTTCAAACACTCGAAAATATCCCAATTTCATATAAATTAATTAATTTCAAAGTTCCTCATTCTAAAAGAGAGTAAGTGACAAGTAATGCGTCACAGCGTAACAAATCATACAGAAGCACTGTTACTAAGACAGATTTACTAAAGAAAGTGAGCTGCTGTTCTTTTTGTGCGCTGTGACTGTCACAATTTCATAGTAGTGACGTCATTACTACGATGGTAGGCTTTCTTCCATTTTCGTGAATATCTAGAAAACTAATAGCTATAAATATATTTTAAAAAAAAAATGGGGTTTCATGTTAACAAATTAACGAAATGAGTTATGATTTCATACTACTTCAAAATTTGAAATGTTGTCAATTGATACTTTTATCCCGTAAAGGGGTGGAGGTGGCAGAAGCGTTAACGCTAGCCATAACTGACAACATTTCATATTTCTAAGTCTATAATTTTATTAGTTTCCAGTATTCTGTTTGAAAAGAGTAACACACCAATAGTTTTAAGTCTTTACTGTGATTAAAATGTACTTTATTATTAGTTTATTAAAATAAATTATTTAAAAATGGCGTATCTTCAGTTCTACGGCAGAATAGATCAATTGCTTTAGTTCGGTCCCGATCTTAATAAAACATCTGACGTTGTCTTGTCAAAACCACGTCAAAACAAATCAAATTTTTGCTACGTTGTTGGTGTGCTACAAATCGGTTCTATTTTTTTTAATCTACCGAAAGTAGACTATTCTATGCTGAGGCGTTTATGCGAGTAACGAAGTCACATCCAAATAATGATACACCGGTGTCTTCGATGTCCATTCCCATAAAACTTCTTTATTGAAGTATTGATAGAATAGATATCTGAATTTCTTTTTTAATCTCAACATTGAACATTTATCTTACGTACTGTAGTGTACTTAATATTATTTATAATCTAATAGGTACATACTTAGATATATTCTGCAACGGAAATGTGGAAATCGGCTACGCGCCGCTCTCTCGAGTTATCGAACTCGGTGTTTATGACTTATGAACAAGTATTGAATTGAGCTGACTTTGCCTTCGTGACTGCGCTGAGCGAAGCAATATCCTATACGCGAAATAGCTTGGTAATTAATTGCAACGCATTAATTAATTCTAAGCAAGCAAGTTTTTTTTTTGCTATGCCTATAATGCAATTACATGTGGTTAATCTATATTAATAATTTCGTGCAGGGGTACGGTAGACCCGAACGAGACCTGTCGCAAATTGAAGAACGTATAAAAATAACGATTTTTGAGTTGAACATATGTATCCGCAAAATTCGGATTGTCGCGTATTTTGCATTTAAAAGTGTTAATTTGATGACAAAACGTCGGCCATATTGCCCACAGACTATATTGCTATATTAAATTTGTTGGTTGACAGTGTCGGCTACGTTCGAAAACCGTGAACTATTTTTGCGTCCGGTATGTTGGCCAGGTTGCTGGGCTGCGTTCTGGGTGATGGGCCATCATCGCCCATTGTGTGGATTCGGCTAGCCGCGTCTGCAGCGTTTTGTTTTTGTAGTTTTCAAGCGTTCTATACACCTATCAGCCTAGCTAACACGATAACTTATACCGTCACGTTATATGGGCGAAATTTATTAAAACGTCACATAAAACGTAACGGTATAATCTATCGTGCTAGCTGTGAACTATTTTTGCGTCCGGTATGTTGGCCAGGTTGCTGGGCTGCGTTCTGGGTGATGGGCCATCATCGCCCATTGTGTGGATTCGGCTAGCCGCGTCTGCAGCGTTTTGTTTTTGTAGTTTTCAAGCGTTCTATACACCTATCAGCCTAGCTAACACGATAACTTATACCGTCACGTTATATGGGCGAAATTTATTAAAACGTCACATAAAACGTAACGGTATAATCTATCGTGCTAGCTGTGAACTATTTTTGCGTCCGGTATGTTGGCCAGGTTGCTGGGCTGCGTTCTGGGTGATGGGCCATCATCGCCCATTGTGTGGATTCGGCTAGCCGCGTCTGCAGCGTTTTGTTTTTGTAGTTTTCAAGCGTTCTATACACCTATCAGCCTAGCTAACACGATAACTTATACCGTCACGTTATATGGGCGAAATTTATTAAAACGTCACATAAAACGTAACGGTATAATCTATCGTGCTAGCTAGACTGATTGTCACAACAACCGCCTTCAAAGCGAATGTATGGGGCCTGTTACATGGATTCATATCACGATAAGTATCACGTGAATATTAAAGCAGAATCCATACAAATTTGAAAACTGCGATAATATTGACACCCCAGTATTGTGATAATATTAATCGTGTAAAGGACACCACTTGAATGTTTGCTGAGTCTGTCCGCCATCTTAAAGCTGCGTCTCTATTTTGTTTGTGACAAACTACTAGGTGACTTATGGCTTTTAAACGTCTAGCAAAATTCTATCCCTATCTCGCTCTATCTTATAACTTAGTGGTACTGGGGGACTACTCCGAAATTCGAAATCCGAACTTCGTATGGTGCCGTCCCTTTCACTCATATAGTCTATGACAGGAGAGTGAAAGGGACGGCACCATACGAAGTTAGGATTTTGAATTTCGGAGTAGACCCTCAGCTCATGCCGTTCGCCGCGCTCGGACGTTAGAGGCGCTACTGCGAACCGAAAACGAAGTATCTGCCTCTCTCGCCCATGTATATTCGAACGACAGAGAGGAAGATAGTTCGTTTTTGGTTCGCGGTAGGCCCTCAGGCGTCAACTTTAAAACGAATAGGGTATTTTACTATAAGAGAAATAAAATTCAAAATGTAATAAAAACCAGCCAAGTGCGTCGGAGTCGCACACTGAGGGTTCCGTACAACTAAAAAACAAATGTGATTTATCAATATATTGATATTTTTGGTAAAATATACTTCATAATAAACATTATCACTTAATTTCAAGTTCATAGGTCGATGGGAAGCTAAAAAATTATGTGTGACAGACAACACACGGAATGTTCTTTGACTTTCTTCGACCGTCCGCCACGCTCGGACTAAGGTGCTACCAACCGAAAACTAAATATATATGCCTCTCTATCGCACTTGCATATTCGAGCGCGGAGAGGGAAATACTTCGTTTTCAGATCGAGGTAGGCCCTCTGGTCTGACGGCTCCTATTCCTGGATGGTGCGCGTATCGGAATGTGAAATACCTTTGGCAAAACGGAACAAGTTGTTAAATAGCTTCCATTAATTGGAGAAAATATTACCAACTGTTATTATTATCACGCGAAACACTGAATATTGAAGCAACATCCATAGGGGCCTGTTACATGGTTATTATTATCACGCGATATACTCATATCACGATCCGTATCACGTGCAACGAATATTTTCAAGAAAAATCCATACGATTTTGAAAACCACGATTATATTGACACACCAGTATTGTGATAATATTAAGCGTGTAACAGACCCCATGCAATTTTGAAAATCGCTATAATATTGACACATAATATTGAGTGTAAAGGGCCCCACTGAATAGAATTTGGCAGAGAATAGAGAGCTGCTACCGCGAAACGAAAACGAACGAACATTCTGATCTGTGTCGCTCGAATTTGCAAGTGCGACAGAGAGGGAGATACACGAACTTCATTTGTTTTCGTTCGCGTTAGCAGCTCTGACTTCGCACCAAAAATTCTGACTGGCACATCAATATTTAACAATTGCACAACTGAACTGAATTTTAATGAACGATTAGTATATTTTAGACATACAAATCAGTACTGATTACGGTGTCAATTTTTTTTGTGCTTTTAAATACTACCCTTATAAAAATGCTTAGGATTAACTTGCAAAGACACTAGCCTTTGCCCGTGACGTCGTCAGCGTAATCTTTTACTCCCTATTCCATATGTTAATTCAGACTACAGACTATATTTCTATACGAAGTTTCATCATAATTCGTTGTTGTAATGTTTTTATTTTATATATTTTTGTACACTATTTCTTTCGTCGTTTGCATAACTGTCACGAATAAATGTTTACTTTATTTCTTTCTTATTTATTTCACGAAGCCGAAGCCGGGCTTTCATCTAGTAATCTAATAATCTCAAACTCTTTTGCAACCATTTTCTAGATCAGACATTAACGCGAGGATATATATTTAAGGAATATAGGCTCAGAATAATCAAAATATGAGCGTGTTGACCTAGGGAAGTCCTCTTCCTTTCAATCGAGACAAATGAAATTGCGGCCCGGATGGTCAAGTAGTCTGTACCTACATATAAATTTTATTTAAGATACAAATACATGGAATCAGCCTGAAATGCACGTTTGTATTTAGCATTCTTCAATTTATCTCTTCAACTGAATTTATTGGAGTACCTATACTTCTATAAACATAATCATAACATTTATCTCTACTATATTCATAAATACTCGATTTTTAAATATACTTATAAAGACTACCCATAGTAGATAACTATAGTGTACGATGTACGACACACTCATTTGTTTCTTACCTAGAAATTGTATGGTGTAGGGCTTCATAGATAATAAAAAATCACTATGGCCGAGTTGCACCAACTTACGATCACAGACCGATCAACGTTAAATATAGCGCCGACAGCTGTCATCCCATAGACACTTGTCAAACTTTCCATACAATCAAATTTTAACGAACACCGCTTACGATTACAGGCGGTTTGGTGCAACCCAGCCTAAAGCGTTCTGACCTCACCCGCACCCTTCTAATGCCTTCACTGAATAGTTGTCATGGAAATTGTCACAGCGATCATGGAAGAATAAAAGAAAAGCACTAAAATTATTTGATTTGACTTAATTGTATCAACCCGACCCGGACCCGGACCGGGGTATGTCCTAAAACTACGACCAAGACCACCGGAGGATGTGCAGCAGCATCCCTGGAGTGCGGTGGAGATACTGCGATCGCCAACCCGCATGCCAAGCGTGGCGATTATGGCAATTACCCCTCATGACATACACAAACAGGCCACGGCCCCGAGGTTCCGGCGACCCCCGGTACCCTGGTTCTGGTAGCGGCCAGGGTACTAGCGGGGTCAGGGGTGCGAAGAATCTCCGGTTAAGATCCGGCTACCACCACCGACGACTTCTGGCCCTGGCAACATACAACACACGAACACTGCGGACCGATGAAAAGATAGCGGAACTGGAGGAAGGATTGAGCAAGTTGCGTTGCGATATCGTAGGGTTATCTGAAGTCCGAAAAGAGGGGGAGGACACGATAACCCTGAAGTCCGGCAACTTGCTCTATTTCCGGGAGGGCGACCAACAGTCCCAGGGAGGTGTCGGGTTTATCGTCCACAAATCCCTCGTGAACAACGTGGTGAAGATCGAAAGTGTGTCGGGTGGCGTACCTTATACTCAGAGTATCCGAGAGGTACTCGTTGACGGTCATACAGGTGTACGCGCCGACCTCGGCACACTCCGACGACGAGGTGGAGGCTATGTATGAGGATATATCAAAGGTCATGCATAGTTCCAAAACCTACTTCACCGTTGTTATGGGTGATTTCAACGCGAAACTGGGCAAGAGAGACGGCGAAGAGCTGAGAGTGGGGCAATTTGGAGTTGGAAGTCGGAACCACCGGGGCCAACTACTGACTGGTTTCTTGGAGAAGGAGGGACTCTACATGATGAACTCCTTCTTCAAGAAACGCGAGCACAGGAAGTGGACCTGGATGACTCCCGACGGTGTAACAAAAAACGAGGTTGACTTCATCATGTCGACGAAGAGTGATCACAGAGACATCATTGAATATATGCCATTCAATGATGTCTCTGTGATCAATACGGTTAAAACCGGAAGTGATCATCGTTTGGTAAGAGGCACATTGAATATATGCGTCAAGCAAGAGCGCTCTCGACTGATGAAGTCCACGCTCCGTCCGGCAGCAGTCCAAATCCAAAACCCCGAGAGCTTTCAGCTGGAACTCCAAAACCGTTTCGATTGTCTAGGCGGCGATGTGGACGAATTCAACGACGGGTTTGTGGAAGCTGTCCATAGCATTTGGTCTCAATTCTTTAAGTCCCAACGAACTCAAAGAGCCAAAAGGCTCTCTATCTCCACTCAGAGGCTCATCGAGGAAAGGAATGAGATGATTCTGCAGTCTTCAGCCGATGCGAAATTATACAGGCAGCTCAATAAACAGATCTCTAAGTCCCTTACCCGCGATTTGCGCCAATTCAATACAAATCGGATTGAAGAGGCCATCGAGCAGAATAAGGGCTCTAAAGTTTTCTCAAGAGATCTGTCTATTGGGCAGAGCCAGCTCGCCAGATTAAAAACTGAGGATGGTAGAGTCGTTTCGTCCAAACCTGAGCTTCTGAGTGAGATAGAGTGCTATTATGGACAGCTATACACGTCAACTAGCAGACCCGAAGTTGGTCTGGCGGAAGACCCTAGAGCTAGATTAACCCGGCACTATACCGAAGATATCCCGGATATCAGCCTGTAAGAGATTAGAATGGCTCTTAAGCAGCTGAAGAACAACAGGGCACCCGGTGAAGACGGAATTACAGCTGAACTCCTGAAGGCGGGTGGAAAACCGGTCCTTAGGGCCCTTCAGAAGTTGTTCGACTCCGTCTTACTGGAAGGGAAAACTCCAAAGGCATGGAATAGAGGTGTGGTGGTGCTGTTCTTAAAAAAGGGTGACAACTCCTTACTGAAGAACTACCGACCCATCTCACTTCTGAGCCATGTCTATAAGCTGTTTTCAAGAGTCATTACGAACCGTCTCGCACGCAGGCTAGATGACTTCCAGCCTCCCGAACAAGCCGGTTTCCGAAGAGGCTTTAGCACCGTAGACCACATCCATACGCTCCGTCAGGTTATACAGAAGACTGAGGAGTATAACCTGCCCTTCTGTTTAGCGTTCGTGGACTACGAGAAAGCCTTCGATTCGATTGAAACGTGGGCTGTACTACAATCTCTCCAACGGTGCCAAGTGGACTACCGGTATATCGAAGTGCTGAAAAGTTTGTACAAGAACGCCACTATGTCAGTCCGACTCCAGGACCAGAACTCAAAGCCTATTCCGTTGCAGCGGGGAGTCAGGCAAGGAGATGTTATTTCTCCTAAACTGTTCTCCGCTCATCATGTCAAATGTCCATGTCGCACCAACTCCCTTAACAATCGGACACTTTACGCTCGAAGTTGTAGACGATTACATATACCTAGGACAGACTGTCCAGTTAGGTAGGTCCAACTTCGAGAAAGAGGTTAATCGTCGAATCTGACTCGGCTGGGCAGCGTTCGGGAAGCTACGGCACACCTTTTCGTCCAATATTGCGCAGTGTCTCAAGACAAAAGTCTTTGACCAGTGTGTGTTACCAGTGATGACATACGGCACTGAAACGTGGTCGCTTACTATGGGCCTCATAAGAAGGCTCAAAGTCACCCAAAGGGCAATGGAGAGAGCTATGTTGGGAGTTTCTCTGCGTGATCGCATCAGGAATGAGGCCATCCGCAGCAGAACCAAAGTGACCGATATAGCCCTCCGAATCGCTAAACTTAAGTGGCAGTGGGCGGGGCACATAGCACGTAGAACCGATGGCCGTTGGGGCGGAAAGGTTCTCGAGTGGCGACCACGTACCGGAAGGCGTAGCGTGGGCAGGCCCCCCACACGGTGGACTGATGACCTGGTGAAGGTCGCGGGTGTCCGCTGGATGCGGGTGGCGCAGGACCGGTCATTGTGGAAGTCTTTGGGGGAGGCATATGTCCAGCAGTGGACGTCTTTCGGCTGACATGATGATGATGATGATGAATTGTATCAAATTAGTCCGTCCCAAAAGCGACTTTACTACCCAAACAAGAAGGTTCTTTTTTTATGCCTAATATTTTAAGTAATATCTACTACGTGTATACAAAGTCGCCATTATTTATAAAAAAAGATCATTGGTGTAGGTTGGGTGTCACAGTGGCTAGGGGCAGGGGGTTCCCCTTCGACGGGGCTTCGCACTGCGATCGTAGCGTGGGGTCGTCGATCAATCTGAAGTAACTATTCACTAGTAGTAGTAGTCAAAGTAGGTACATTCGCAAGGCAAGAGCGCTCATCTAGATAAGATAAGAGAGTGCGCTATTATTTTCACAGCGTCCTGTTTTTGGTAGCAACATGCATTGCAAGTTGAGCCGTTAATGGAAGACCTTAATTAATTGTCGTCGCATCCGATTTCAAGCGGAATTATTGGCAATGGACACTACTCTATCGCCAACGGCGTTCCGACGCTATCGATATTAATCTGGTCCTGATGTTATACTCCACTGTACTTGCATCCAAGTTGAAAGTTCGCTGTTTAAAAGTAATGAAATTCTCCGATAAACTACGAAATTAATTGAACGTTTCGGTCAAGTGTCTAGTCGGATTGGGTTTGAAACTGTCTATTAGTAACGATATTTTTGAGTGATCTAACGCTTGTGAATAAAATCCCGTCAATAACATAAATAAATATGACAAAATGCCAAGTTAGTAAACGGTTTCAATACTAAAAGAAGTAAGGTCTAACTGGAAACCTAGTTCTTTTAAAGCTCCTTAGATCACAGCTCCAGGGGGCCAATTCTCGGTCCGATCGAGATGCATGTCTATCGTGACATTGTATAGAATGGTAGAGTCACTTGTATGGAATCTCTAATAGAGATCATCTCGATCGAACCCGAGAATTGGCCCCCAGTCATGCATAACGTTATTCAATTATACAGGTTTAGGTTAAAATGATTTGTTAAGTTATTTGCTACTCAAAAGAGCGACTTCAGGTTCTGATTTCCTCTTAATGACCAATATATATTGCTAACACTAGAATGTATATAATAACATTATTTATCGTAGGAACTACGAAATACAAACAAAATTTTGTTGCTCTGAAAAGAGAATGTTTTATTAATTACAATGTTAAAAATAAAGTATATCACGTAAACCATTAAAGAGTACTACTGTAACTACCTGTAAAGAGAAACAACATTTAATGCTAATATTCCGTTACGTTCTCTATTTATTATAGTAGTTATTTTATTAGATTAAATATGACACTAAGTTTTTTACATATCTTGTCAATTCAAAACCCAACTGACAACTCCCGAAATAACTATCATAGACAAGTTAAACGAGGAGCGTATTTTTTTATGGAACAGGAACTAATTTTGTAACATGAAAAAGATTTGATTCAAGTTTCTTGATCGAGTTTGTCGATGAAATCGAGTTTGACATTTTTTCCACAACTTCATAAGGACCAATTTTTATTTCATCAAGTTTTTTCCTATTAACCGATTTCCATTTTCAACATAAACCAAATCTCCTACTTTCAATTCGCACTTCTTCCTATTTTTGTCAAATTGTTTTTTATTATAGGTAATTGTGTGATTTTATACTATTTTCTAACGCTATTTGTCTATCTCGTAATAAATCTCTAGTTGTATTGGCTATGTGCACGTCAGAAACGTCAAAAGTCATGGGTCCCGGGGTTATGTCAAACTCAGAGATGTCAAATAATGACACATGAATATTTTATTTATTTTAGTAAGCGAGAAAGACCCCTTACTGGAAATTTGACTGAAATAAATAAGAAAATAAATAAATAAATACGAACGAAACGAATCGTAGGAAACCAATAGGAAACGTCGAAGTAAATTTGACATATATGTCCCCGGAAATTGCACATTTCTGCCATGGTGTGCGCTGCGATCGCTTAGTTTACCCCCACCACCTACTTCGGACATAGCCAATATTCTTGTTTCAATTTATCCGGTAAGATATCAAAAAAATTCCCTTCTAGTAGATACCTTGGTGAAAACCCTGTAACAGTATGTTCCGTTTCATTATATTTTAAGACACATTCGTGAGCAATCCAATTTCCAATTTTCGTTTATTTTACACCGTATTCTATTAACTAGCGTTTGGTTTAACCTTTCATTTAAACCATTAGAAAATGGAGCATTTACTGCCGTGAAGATAATTTGAAAATTTTCCTTTTCTAAAAATGTTTTGAACTCTCGTGAATTGATTCCCGGGTACTGATCGGATATAATCATGCCAACCTTATTTCCCGGTATCACTTTTTGTACAAGCTTTATGAAATCATTTGAGCTCTGGGTTTTAGAAGTCAAAATAACCGCATATCTCGTAAAATGACCCACTAGTAAATGTAAATATGTCTTTGTAGAACGAGTTCCACCAAATCCACCAATAGTATCTATAGATATAATTTCAAAGGGACAAGTAGTAGGGCCTAAGTGCGACATTAACCGATATTTGTATTTTCCTCTTTAAAAATAAAGTATATCACGTAAACTATTAACTGAACACTACCTGAAAAGAGAAACAACATTTAATGCTAATATTCCGTTACGTTATCTATTTATTATAATTATTTTATTAGATTAAATATGACACTAAGTTTTTACATATCTTGTCAATTCAAACCCCAACTGACAACTCCCGGAATTACTATCATAGACAAGTTAAGGATGATTCACAGTAGGACGTTCCGTGTCCGGGCCGGCCCGTTTTCTTCTAGGGAAATACGCCGGCCGTTGCGTTTCTACTGTGAATCATCCATTAAACGAGGAGCTATGAACCTCGTTTACATGTATATATCTGAACACATTTTACAATAGGCCAAAGAAAGCACAATTTATTATTACATTCATTATATTTAAGTTTGTATGTATCTATAAGAATGTATTATGTCGTCTAGTACTTACCATTTTAGACCCTAGTCACAGAATAGTAGAATAGAATTCTCTAATTCTACAACCAACTGTTTTTTATTAGAATAAGAAGTTTACTTTAAAAATTGATATTTCAATTACATAAAATAATCGTAATCGTATTTTTAATACCTTCTAGCTGTTGGAGCAAAATTTTTGCTTATCGAAAGTGCTTGTGTGGTCCTAACCGCCTCCCAAAAATTCCACCATATTAATTTTCGCCCAAAGTAGTTCAAATAACACTACAATTTTGGTTGTTTTCCTCGGACGCATAATGCATTATATACATTGCACGATACATGTTTGGAAACGTAATTCCCAACTCGTGTCGGCCTAAAACACTCTCTAAACGCTAGTTTACTTTCCGAACTTGTATCGTAAATAACTATTACAGTACATATAGTGCTATATTACCGCACGAGTGCGGTAAGCAGCAGATTACGTGCATATGTCGAAACTTTAAAGAGCCATAAGTACTGTAAAACGTTGTACGATACACGTGCGAACAGGTAATTCGCAACTCGTGTCGATTTAAAACAGTCCCTTCAGTCGTGTTTCAATTTATCACCACTCGTTGCGAATTTCCTGTTCTCTGCACTTGTATCGTAATGTACTATTACACTTTTTTTGCCTTATCCCTTTGTGCTAAGACGATAAATGTATACATATCTTTGACGTCGACTGTACAACAGGAGTCATACTTATGTTTTTAAACTATACAAGTTAAATCAAGTCTAACCAGCAACACACATCAATCATGCTCTTAATTTATTAACAGTAATCAATATTAGTTCTTGATAGTCATATTCATAATAGATAAGAATGCAACTCAATGAACCTGTACGAACTTTTGGCACCAATTGATAGCGGGTTGCCGGGCAATAATGTAGGTTGCAAACAATGTGTCGATAACTATAATTAAGTAAAGATAAAGGGTGTACATACTCAGACGCAAAACGAAGATGCATTTTGGTGATATCTGTAAACTTAGCGTACTCAAATATCACTATATGTTATTCAAAATACCTAGGATCCTTCTGTTTATACGCCAACAACAACGAATTTTCCAGATAAATATTTTTACTAAGTCTAGACAGATGTTTTCGATACAATGTTGATTCTCTTTCACCAAGGACACAATGATTGATAGTTTTTTTGTTTATTTAGGTAAGTACTTATTGTTTTTGCGTAAATTCATGTTTATTACAGTTTCCTAAGGTAAAAGGTTAAAAGGTAGTAGGTTAAAAGGTTTCCAAAGGTAAGTAATAAATATTCAGTGACTATTTGGTGCTGACAATTCATTAGCACTGTGAAAAAGATTTCACAAAGTAATTTTTGTGTTCGATTGATTTTGTCGAAGCGGGAACACGGGTAACGGTATCGTAGATATATACGTACAATTGGCAGGATATTTATTTTTGTGCCCTCAAGTGAGTTGATTAAAAGAACCAAACGGGCGGCGGGCGCGGCCGGAGCGTCGCGGCCCTGCGGCGGGCCCGGGGGCGCTCGCTGGCTCACAGAAACAACTCTCTTCGCAGATAAAATGTGCTTATTTACTACCATACCAGACACGCACACACCTTTACATAGCACATACACGACGTGACTCCATCCAGTATCTCATGGCAGTAAAATTACATTCAAATTCGAATGTGATTAACGGAAGCAGATACAAGTTTATGCCATTCGAAAACTATTTTAGCTAAAATTACGTTAAGAATGGTTTTCTTTTTCAGGCATTTAAAATTTGTGTGTGGAAGTAAGAGATAAAACACATTTTACAGAGACACTAAATCAATAAAGTTGTAAATAAAAGTCTATATATAGGCTGTACAGCTATGCCACGTGTAGGGGATGGACTTTAAATATTAAACACTAGCTTTTACCTGCGACTTCGTCTGTGTAGAATTCGTATTCGCCTTGGAGAAATAAGTGCAATATATTTTTAAAGGCGTAAGCTTAATTATTGCTCTACCATACAATCATCCACCCCTTTTTTCATCCCCGTAAGGAATGATTATTAGTGATTACTTTTGATATGAATTATTTTATAGGTAGGTTAATTTAATAGGTTCGCCTAAAGTTCGCCATTGGTCTCACATCAAAACACTGGCAGGTAGGCTATGAAGTGGTCCCCGCGCCGCGCCGCCCATCACTGTTTCTTATACACCACGTTGTATATGTACCAGTGTGGGCCGTCCGCCGACCGGCAAATGGTGATGCCCATCGAAATTAGAGTGTAAATAATTAAATTACGACGCGTGACGAACACTATAATAATAATAATCATCATTAATTCAGACAACAAAGGGTCAACAAAGAATCCAACCTATACGTAGTCGGATTATAATTATGTTCACCCGTGTACTATGTAGTACGAGCGCGTGCGCCCTTTTTAAGTCACAATACTGCTTATTGCTGTTAAACAAAGAAGATGTACATGTTATTCCAGAAGTTATAGTACTCTACCCCTAAAGGAATAAAAAATGTACAAAAAAACAATAGGAGTGCCTAAGGTATGCTCAGATTGGCCTTCTGTTCTATGTCCATTCGCAGCTAAAGTCTCGAGCGATGAGGTGTACATACTTGTAGTCCAGTTGACGCCGAGGTCTATATGTAAAGTTCTAACTACCACCAAAATACTAATAAGCTATTTTCCAAAAAATATTAACGATGCCATTCGAACCAGTTTTTAAACAGAATTAAATTTTTGTATGGGACCAACTACGATTAAAGCACAACAAAAGCCGCAAATGAGTGTCAATGGTGGATATTGTTCCCGGAGACCAAAAACGCTTCATACTAATTGACAGATTATTATGACGTCACAGTGCACGAGCCCCGTACTAACGATGTCTGGAAAAACAATTAAATCGCTATTTTAACTGTGAAATACTGCGTTGAAGTACATAGTTGTCATACGATATCTTTTTTATTGAATCATGTAAATTCTTTTGGTAACCTTTATTTAACTCTTAGATGATAAATTTTTTTTTAGAAACTTTTAAGTCTCGTATTTTATTATTATTCTGATTTTGTTTTGTAATTTTCATTTTATTGTGTTAATTTGATGATATTACTATCCATACAACGGCAATATGTTATAAATTTCAACATGAGGAAACTACCCTATTGAACGTAAATTCGGTTGTAGGCCACTCGATGCACGTCTACCTATACAGTCTCGCACTACAGTCACGGAATGAAAGGTTCGTCACTTTTAAAATCTATTTTAATGATGTTAAGGTCGCAGCGTGACGAACCTTTCTCAGTTCGCGACTGTACCCTACATACACTGTTAAATTACGAGTAAATACAGCGAGGTGTAGGCCCGCTAAAGTCTATATAGGGGGGGGGGGGGGGTAAAGTGGGCGAGAGAAGCGGAATTTTGGCTATAGACTTATTATCCTTGCACTGCCGTCCACAGCTGCGAGTTCATGGTTGTCGAATAATTGAAGTCGCATAGTGTACATACGCAGTTAAAGTCTCCAGTGACGAGGTGTATATAGTCCCACCGACATCAATGTGGACGGGCGCGTTGAACTTCGTGGTTGGCGCGACGCGAGGTATCCCGGCGATGGGCTTCTTATCCATGGAACTGCCGTCCGGCTGCGGGCTACCGGGCTTCACTGGCAGCATTTTCTCCTGGACAATATAAATAAGCATCACAATATTAAGTAAATATTAAATGTTAGAGGATAATCTTACACATATCGAATTAGCCCGATAGTATACTCATGGCGTTTGTTATAGATACGCTCTGACGCCCGGAGGACCCCGTAATAGCCGAATTCAAAAAGAGCCAGGAATGGTAGAGATTATGCCGAAAACGTAAGGCCATCGTACGTATCAACGCGCGCGTTTGTCAGAATGTAAAAAGGATTAAAGATAATTAAAATTATATGATATAAAAATATTTTTGATGCCATACGACCCAATAACTAATGCATGATACATACACATACACACGTAAATTCACGCCTATATTCCCAAGAGGGGTAAGCAAAATTATTTTTCAGTGCCACTTTTAGCAATTGCAGGTTTATAGATGAAAAAAAATGTGATATTGTAGTGATAGGTTGCTAGCACATCGCCCACAACACACTTCAACCTGGTTCCCATAGTCGACTCTTATGATACCCAAGGGAAGAAAGAGTGTGGTGCTATTCTAACCCGGCACCACATGGTCCTGCAAATTAAAGATATTTTAAATTTTCTTATGTCAGTTTGAGAATGATTTAATCCATATAAAAATAAAATAGTTCGCAGTTAAAAAATGAAAAATATGGATGGTTCAAGCTATCAAAGTAAAGTTGTTAGGTAGATATGTACATTAGAAATTGTTGGCTCACGAGCACCGTGAGAGCGCCCAGGTCTAACATTTCCCAAACGCCGCATCTTAATCCATCTTAATTTGAGAATATGTGACACACTTTTTAACCGACTTCATTAAAAGGAAGGTCGAGGTTCACAGTTAGTCTGTGTTTTATTTAATGTATGTCCACATGTTAAGCGATTGTTGTACAGCGATCCGATTGTGATAATTTTTTGTTCCAATTTGGTCCCAAATCAATTTGGTCTAGGTCTGATGACGGAATTCAAGGGGAACTCTTCAAATAGATAGATATATAAAGACTTTATTCGTTTCCACAACATACATGGTTACACATAGGTGACAAAAATTAAGCACTAAAATTATACAAGATTATACCAAAATGAGGCATGCACTTAAGACTAAAGTACATTTTTTTTTTGTTTTTTTTTTTGCTTCTTATATGTTAAGAACCATATGTCGTGGTAGAGTAAAGGCGCTGACTCAGCACAATGATGCGGCAATAAGCCACATCGCTGATATTCTGCCATAACCTTACAAATTTTTTGTGAGAAGTGCAACGCTACGTGACATGTGCAAGTTATGTAACTATGTAGTGTATACTAGTGTATGCGGATGCGGTGAGTGTTTGTAACTGTGAGTGTGGATGAGGGGCTGTTCGTATATGAAGAGCAATAACTTCATTATTATTCGGTGGTGCTCACAACATCCTGACACCTGTATAAAAGAAACCTATGAAAGCAGAGTACGATTAAAATAATATTTTTTAAGAAAAAAAACCGACTTCAATGGGGTAGGCCGGTGAAAGATTATTATACTTAGATGGTGCACTCTTAGATTCCATACAATAAAATAAAAATGGCTATAAGTATGTTTATAATGGTAGAAGACTAAGTACCCTCAATTCCTCATGGAATCATGGAAAAACCTTGCTTGCTTGACAAACATAACGAAGAGAACTAATCGCCAAACGTGAACTACGCGTCGTTGAAGAGTTTCGTTCTGATCATCATCAGCAGTTCCACTTCATCAAATGTAACTTTTATGAATGAAAATGCTTGATTAGTTCATGAAAATACTAAAATCACTATTTGTGTGCCTTCCACATTTGAGGAGTTCCCTCGATTCCTAATGGATCCCATCATCAGAACTCGAGCATGACAAAAATCAATCGTGAAAATAGAACTTGCTTAACAAACACAGCTAGGAGGACAAATCGCCAAACGTGAACTTTTCGTCGTTGAAGAGTTCTGTTCTGATCATCATCAGCAGTTCCACTTCATCCAATGTCACATTTTTGGATGAATATGCTCGATTTGTTGATAAAAACACAAAAATCATTATATATTTGCCTTTAAGATTTGAGGAGTTCCCTCAATTTCTCATGGATCCCATCATCAGAACTACGTTTTGACAAAAATGGGACCAACTTGGATATATATACTTATAATCAAAAAAAGAATTTTCCAAATCGGTTAAGAAATGACGGAGTTATAGAGTAACAAACATTAAAAAAAAACATACAACTGAATTGACAACCTCCTCTTTTGAAATCTTGAAGTCGGTTAAAAATAGGCTTTATATAAATTGAATTAAAATTGTTATACGCACGCATTTGGAATTTTCTGAAGTAACCCAAGCATTCGCTCTTAGAATTCACCAAATTGGTGAAGTATAATAGAGCTTGATGATGATGTCATATGGAACTCCTCAATGATGTTAGTACTTCACAGACTCCCATGAGATTAAAGTAGCAACTAAATACTCATGAAAATACGAATCTTGAAGTAGGATTGATGTTGAAGTACCGAAGGTATGTGGATCATACATACCTTGAGGATTGGTGGAAGTCTTCAAATATTATCCGCCCATTCTTATATAGCGACTTGACTATTTTCTGTTGTTATGTGCCTAACCATCGGAAAGCAGTTCATATGGTGAAGTGGATAGAATATTTGAAAATGTGCATGTGTGTGGCATGGCGAAATACAAAATATATTTGACGGCGACTGTACATAGCTACTAGGTATCTATCGGTGTGGTTCTTAGAGGCATAGTAATCGAATGCGAGAGTCCAAACCCGTCAGAGCAAGGCTCGAATTCTATTATGAACCACAGTCAACTCGGTCACTTCTGATCCGTGACAAGATCGTTGGATGGGACATGTTCACAATATGTACATATCAAAACTACGGAAGCTTATTATTTAAACAATAGTTACCTATAACTGTTATTAGGTACGCACTGTACGTATTATTGCTTTCGTTTATAATAGCTAGCCAAGCTAGGTATCACGACGTGATCCGTGTAACTACGTACGCATTTTTAGACAAAAAGGGGGCCTTGCAAACGTTTTCTCGCTGTCCACAATGTCACTCTTGCATAACATCGATACAAGTGCTCTCAGAAAACTTCCTAGCGCTGATACTGAACCTTATTTCAAGGGCATAAGTCTTAATTCTCCGCTTTATATATTACATGGCGCGTTTCCGAGCTGCTAGCCCTGAGGGTTCTTACCGGACGGAGTCCAACTTCAATAATTTTTTATCTCTCGAATGCATCTCCCGCCCTGCCGCCAGGCGGCGGGCTATCTCGCTGGATTCACACCTGAGTCTTTTCACGCGTAGAGTTATGCATTTGTGAGGCCACTAATACACCTCTGCCCAGTTTGTCAACTTAGAAACTAGTCATATTCTGAAATATATGTTACTAAACGTATTTTTATAGGTGCCGTAACGTAACCTACACCATTAACCCTATAACGCGTTTCTGTCTGACAATCCCAACCACAATGGCCATCATATGTCTGTCTGTCTCCAATAGGATATAGGATATCCTGAAATTATAATGTAAACAATTAGTTTCAAACACCTGCCACGTCTTTTAATTATAAATACCTGCTTAGGAAAGAAACATATGGTACAAAATTGACTGCGCGATTAATTTCGTCCCTTTGCCGTATTAAATTATTAACAGTGACTTATCTAGCACGATCTGCTTGCGCCTGTGTTTGTCGCGAGCCAGTTCGCATTCCTGTGGGGTATTTAGTCGACGTCGCAAGGCACACAGCCGCTGGCGTGTTTATAATGAAACCAGACGGGTGCGTCCTACGCTACCGAGTTCAACACGTATTTAAACCTGCATGCGACCTGCTGCTGTGTTCCGCTCTTAACGGTTTCTCTGTATTAAACTGCACTCTAGACGTACAATTACTGGTAGATACGTACGCTCACGCTTGTGAGTTGTGGGTTAATATAAAACCTAAACATTAAATACATACATAACACGAGTTTGATTAATTTCTACAAAAATATTGAAAACTGTTAGGTATCGGAAGCGATGTGAAATAGATCTAATGGTCAGTATACTTATCGATATCTGTGTGCCCGTTGTAGCATCGTAGCTCCCAAACCGATTGACGTGCGGTTTTTTTTAATCAAAAGTTGTGCGTTGAAATGTGCCTATATATTTGGTAGTACCTACTAAAATAAAAGCAGACGTCTTAAAGATATTCAGCTCGCATTGGAACTGACAGGTACGAACCAATATAGAAATTGAGAGTTTAATATTTTGGTTCGGTATATGTACTCGTTTAGTTCTTGTAGCATTTTGTGATGAATGAGGACTCATAATGCTACCTACGTGTGCTGGTTTTTAGTATCCACCATCCATCACCACCATATCAGCTAAAGGACGTCCACTGGTGGGCATAGGCCTCCCCCAATTTCATGGGGGGTAAATGCCATAATCGCCACGCTTATCATGCGGGTTGGCGATCGCAGTATCTACACCGCACTCCAAGGATGCCCATTCCCCGATGGTCTTAGTCGTAGTTCTAGGACATACACAGGTCCAAGGTTTTTAGTATAATTTTATTTTGATATTATTTTTATCACTCGTATCCCAGTAAAGTTGCAGATGGAATGATGCCAATAGATTCGCCTAGAAATCCTGCATAAGTGTGTCAACGCAGTAGCCACAGCCAACACTACTGGTTCTAACGTTTTCACTGACACACCTATCTAGGCATACCTATTTGTAATTTATCTGTGTTTAAAGTAAGTGTTAGCAAACCTAGAGTACAGGTTAGTTATTTATATTTACTGCAATGATGATTTCTCTTTGTAGGAAGCGAGTTAACTAACTGTTTGTGATTTAATAAGGAAGCTATTAGGAATATTCACTGGCAAACAAGCGTACCTAGTCTGCCTGGTCTGGTAACATTTGCAACTTTACAAAACTGACAGGCCCGTAACCGAACTTAAATTGATTTGAGTATTAGCTGTATCGACACCCTTGTTGCTGAAGCTTGTCCGCGTTATTTAACCTTCTGAGACCCCGTGTACAGTCCCATAAGTAGTTGGATACTTTGGGACTTTGTCGCTTTCACCCGTGGGAAATTTTGAAAAACAGTTTAATTAAACATGACGTTAAAGCGACAAGGTACAAAGGTGTTCAGCCACTTGTGAGGCCGACCGTACTATAGGATATTGTACTTCATTAAAAACAATTGATTTTTAACTATGTATGCATTTTATTAAGGTAGAGATTATTTTTTCATTGTTTACGGTGGTGAACTACTGCGGGGTTTGATAGATCTATTAAACTCGTTTTGCCTCGGGAGTCCGTAATGTAGTCAAACATGCATATGATACTTGCACGTGTGTTGCACCGCTCCGGCCGGCGAGAGCACCCACCGCCGCGGGTACACACCACCGCCGCGGGCAGACACCACCGCCGCGGGCACGACCGTCGCCGGCAAGACCGCCGCGGTGCCTTCCACGGGCAACGCTAGGGTACGTGTCAAACAAACGCGCGTCCTACTCCGAACTTCGAAAATCGAACTTCGTATCGTGCCGTCCCTTTCCGTCATATAATGTATAACACGAGAGTGAAAGGGACGGCACGACACGAAGTTCGATTTTCGAAGTTTGGAGTAGGCCCTCTGAACTCCTTTACGTGAACGACCTATACAGGGTGATTCGGGAGACGTGAGCAAGATCAACACTACAGATTCAGTAGATCATAAGCGACTGCTTCGTGCCACTATTAGTGAAATTAACGATCATTTATCTTTGGTGTTGAAACCAATACAATCAGAATACTTCAGTCAAGAGATACGTGTCAAATTGAATGTCATTCGAGTCCGATTACTTTTGAAATATCGTATCTCACTCAATGTGACGTTAAATTTCGATTGTATGGAAAGTTTGACTGGTTTCTATGGGATGACAGCTGCCGGCACCATATTTAACGTTGACCGGTCTGTGATAGTAAGCTGGTGCAACCCACAGTTAATCTTTATAAACCAGTTGTTGTAGGGTGACTATGATTGTAGGGAATTAAATTTTAACTTAACAAAAATTAAAATACAAGAAAAAGGTATGGGTGTTTCACTTAAATACAATGGTGAACGATTCATTACCATTTACTATGTATGTAGTGTTGGTCCTGCTCACGTCTCCTGAATCACCCTGTATGTATATCGCCGAAAGCTCCGCTTGCGCGTGCATATACGTATATTCTGCCTTAGAAGAGTTACTCCAAGTAGCAATTCTAATATCACATAATTTAGTTCTTTTCTGGATGAAAAGCGCTATCATTCAAGTAGCTTGAGTCACCTGCAAGTTCTCTGCTTGAGTCTTTCGTATTGAATTGTGTTAATTGATTGGTTTCCACATGACAATAAATTATAATTTAGTCACTGTATATATTCCCCCGTGTGGTGTCAGGTTCCCCGTGTGGTGCCGATGCTGGGTTAGTATAGCACCAGCTTTTCTTCCCATAGGTGTCGTAAAGCGTCGACTAAGGGAACCGGGTTCAAGAGTATTGCGCGCGATGGGCTAGCAACCTATAATATCTTTGAACCTACAATTGCCAAATGTGGCACTGAAAATAAATTTCATGTGGAAAACAGGCGTGAGTTTATATATATATATATATGTATGGGTAGTATACCATCAAAATATCACAATAGATTTGTACCTAAATTACAAAATCTAAATCATAATGATATATAGGTATGAGTAAGTTCAATCAAGAAGTCGAAAAATACGTACGGGTGGTATAGGGAAAAACTTAAAGCCCCAATGCAAGAGCATGTAATCGTGGCGTGTTCGAAAAGACATAGCATATTTAAACCTTAACAAATGCCTACTCGAACACGCCCCAACAACATGGAAGTGGAAATTTACTAAAGATTTTTCGCTTTACCCCAATTTTTTATAGATGATTTTTATAGCATTTGGCTGCGTTATTGATATATGTACCCGTGCCAAATTATAGCTTTCTATTAGAAACGGTTGTTGAGCTAAAGCCACGGCATGAAGAAAAGAAATCATATTCCTTGTTTACTACGAAACCCTATAAAGTCACCGATTTGCGAGGGAAAGAGAAACGAGAATATCGCCAGTTCACGTATCAGGTCAGGGCGAACCACTCGGTACATATTTTGACAAAAACCCTGTTTGTTAAAGTATGATCCGCTAAATATGATGAGCTGTGACGATTGACAGTTTGAATAAGAGAATTTTAAATGAAACAGTATCGTATTTTCAATAAAGCTTTCATTATGAGTCTCTTGTTGACACTGTTACATACCCGCAGCTTATTTACAAAATACATTATGTTAGAGTATGTACCTAGTAATTACACACACATAGTGTAAAGGTCCCAGGGACGGAGTGGCCCGCGGCCTGTTCATAAACTATTGATAAAACGGAAAGGGCGCTGGAAGCCGCGGGCTCCGCCGCAGGCCGCGCATTGTGTTCAGCGCCCGCCTATTGTGCCCGCCGTATTACTAGACTTACAACCGCGAGTATTTCATATTTTAAAAATATGCTATCACCAAATTTCTAAAATAATTATTTCTAAGGTTTGTCAAAACTAACGTTTCAATAATTTCGATTCCGTGAAGCTCTAACGGAGACCGATATTTCATTTCGCGACTGTAACTAAACTACGAGTACATTATACCTCCCGCCTAAAAACCTACTATAAAGTATCGAAAATAAAACGTTGAGATTTGTCTTCTAAATCATTATAATAATGTAATGTGATTCTAACAGACGTTTTTTCACCAATGTCCTGAGGGTTGGTAAGGATTGGACTCTTTTTAGGGTTCCGTAGTCAACTAGGAACCCTTATAGTTACTTGTATGGAATCTCGAATAGAGATCATCTCGATCGAACCCGAGAATTGGCCCCCTATGCCGCGGGGTATATTCATATTCACTTCAAAAGAAAAAAAATGTGGGGAGGGCACACCACCCCTCTTTCTAACTTTTGAACTATGGGTCCAAAAATATGAAATAAATCATAAAAGTAAAGTTTAATAAAGACTTTCAACGAAAACTATAGCGGACATGGTCATTAAAGCCGTTTTTGAGTTATCGTAAAAAGTCTTCCCTTTTGCTTGTTATTGATTTTTTTTTTGAGTTCATTGGGCAACTACGAAACCCTACACTGAGCATGGCGCAGCATGCTCTAGTTCGTTTTTTTTATTAATTTTAGATAAGAATTCTTTATCTAGTACAAAAGGCACGTGAGTGGAGCTAGTGGGTAGGATTGTTCTATAGAATGACGATAAGAACCTATATTAAATTTATGTCAACATTAGTTAACCAACTCTATAGGCAGAACGTAATTAATTAATTCGAAAAAGTAAATATTTACCGGTTGCAAATGACATTTTCCCCTCACTAGCTCGGAAAGCCGTCTTTTATCCTTTGAAACAAGCGGGTAAAAACGCATTTTACCCACAAGTGGGGAAAGTAATTTGACCTTGGAGCGTGTTTGAGTAGCTTTTGACAGATAACAAAACGTAAAACGCTCATATTAATGGTTCGTTTGATATCAATTATCATTAAATAAATGGTTTGAGAATTTAATAAAAAATACCAAATTTAGCTTTATTTAATGATTTAAGTCGTAAACCTTAAAATTCTATAAGTAACATTTTTTTATAATGACTTTGAGTATAATTGTAAACGCACAAGTTGAGTCGATGCAATTTCAAAACGCATCTTCAGAAATGTCATCTTGTCAATGTCAACTAAAATATACACAACTTGTCACAGACTCCGACTCGCGTAAATATTATACACAACTTTCAACAAAAAATCAGTGATTCCAGTGATGAAAATCATGCCTGTGGAACTGTGTTTTTTGCATGTTGCACTTTCCACGCTATAGTGAGGACAAAAGTTTTGTGTTACACTACACAAGGGTGCAAAGTTGTATTTTACTACTCGTGTGTTGAAACACTCGCTACGCTCAGGATTCTATTTTAGAATTATTTCAACTATAGAATCCTTTCGCTGGCTCGTGTTTCAATTCCACACTCGCGGGTAAAATATAACTTTGCACCCTTGTATAACAAATAACTATTTCTTCAAGATATTTTGTATCATGTACTAAATTGGTACCTACCCATACCAGACAGGCGCGTAGTTCTAAACGCGTCAGGATATCTAGCACTCATGAGTAACAACCGCGTATCAGTCTGAAACATGTCGAGCCATATTCGACCGTAAAAGGCGTAAGTGATCCGCTGGTGACCCGTTTCTTTGTATTCGTTTTATTATTATAACTAGATTTAACGAATAAATAGCTTAATTAAATAACCTGATCTGGACGATTCACACCAAACGGCCGGAGTCAACTTGCATCCCAGAGCCAAAGGAATTCGAACCCTAAATACAGAGGTTAGATTTCTCAAATGAACGCGTTTAATTGGCTCTGCCGCTACCGTTTCGCTACGAACTCTAGTTTTTGTATGGAGGGTTCGAATTCCTTTGACTTTAGTGAGTTAAATTGTGGTTAAATTAATTGTGTACCGAGAATTAAATAATTGTTAACACGGCAAGTTAACTAGCCAGCGCTGTAACTTGATCTGCTAGTTAGAACAAATGATATTTTTTAACATAACTTACCGACATATGTTCTAAATGATCTTTATACTCTTAAAACTACGCCTAAATGGGAATCCGAAACGTACATCTCTAATTGACCCCCTGTAAAACGTGTCGTAATATAAATATGTATATAGATCAGAGACGATTGCCTATACAATGTGAATTATGTAAAAACACGTTTTAGAGCTTAAGGCTCCGGAATAAAATTCAAAATTGTGTAAATATTTTCACAGCTGAGCGCTCCGTGCGAGTGCCCGGAGCTAGTAATTACAAATTTGAATGGATGCCTGAAGGGCGGCGCCCGCGGCTGTGCCGTGAGCGCGTCGGGGCCGACTTTAGTTTTTGTGCCACGTACGAGTACATAAATCTTGCTTATATTATAACTGGAGATATATTTCAAACGACGTGTCGGTTTGAAATTTAACTTACCTTTGTCACGTGCACGCGCTAAGTCGAATCTAAAATTAATATTAATGGGTTACCATTCTAGTGAGATACCTAGACCTACATTTCACACTACCTACCGGTAGACAGCTAGCCAAACTGATTTATATATTCTATATATCTAGTTTTTAATGTAAATGTCCTTAAAGTGCCTGTAAAAAACTTCTCATTTGCTCCCAAATATATTTAGTATTGTACCAAAAACATTTAGGGTTTCCTGTGGATAATTTTAATTAAAATTAAAGCCTAATTTTCTCTCCGGTCCCTTATACAGGAATAAGAATGCGTAAATTGTTTAAGTATGGACTTAATAGTACCTACTATTGTATTTTATTAAGGAAAAATGCTTTTTTCTGTACCTAATTTTGACTCTGTTACTTATGTTTAAATTAGGGAATGCTAGAGCATATGTACCCACAAGTCAGAGCATTTTAATTACAAGACCGTTGGTGCCTTGCTTAGGTACTTTATAACTCCTATAAGTACCTATTAATACATTACTTATTACTACTATACTCTTTATTGCACACCTTAATAAAAAAATCAGTTCAAGAACATAGCATAGCGAGATATAATAGGCGGTCTGATCGCTAAAGTGCGCTCTCTTCCAGACAACCACACAAAGATAAACAGAGATTAACTTTACGTATAACTACTTAAAAACTGTCACCGTAACTTATGAATTGTTAGGATAGGTAGCAGCAGTTAACTTACGATCACAGATCAATCAACGTTAAATATGGCGTTGGCAGCTATCATTCCATACAAAACTGGTCAAACTGGCTAAACAATCAGATTTTAATGAACGTCAACGTCAAGGGGGAAGAGACAGCGGGGAAGTACCGTGCCACCGCGGTGCCACCCGTTCGTTGCCCGCTCGCTACCCTTTAGGTATTTGACGTCTCTTCTAGTATGTAGATAATGTACCGCTAAAAGAATGATTCATAATAGGCCGTTCCGTGTCCGGGCCGGCCGGCCCGTATTCTATGACAGCAACACGCCGGCCGTTGCGCGGCCGGGCCTCGTCCGGGCCAGGTGACTCTCGGTAGCAGCCCAGTCCAACCCCTTTTTAGTTAACGCTAACGTTTGATGGCAGGTCGAGCTACGGCCGAGCCTTGGAAGCAGCCCAGCCTCGCCCCAGCCCGACCCGGAAACGGAACGGTCTAGTGGGAATCATCCTTAACCCGTTATACATAATACAATGTCTCATTGTGCGCCAGGGATAATCACCGCTATATAATTTGCAAGATATAATAAAAAAAATAATCAAAATAGCATCATTATCAAAACCCTCCGCCCCCATAGTAAATAGCCTGAAAAAGTTCAACGGTAGTAACCCACCGTTCACACATCATCCATTTCACTCAATGCTCCATTAATTAATTGAATCACGCACATGCTAGAAATCAACCATAACTTTGGTAATAATGGATTCAACCGCACATATCATTGCTTTATTTTTACTGATATTTTTATTGACATTATCTCTGTTCTTTTCATTGTAGTTTAATAAGAATTGTTTGACATTTGAGTATATTACTAGTGTTTATTTTCGATTTTATAATTAAAATTTTGACGATCCCAATAGTCACTGGGAGATACGAAAAGATAATTTGTTTGTTTGTATTTGAAATTTAGAATTATTATTACTTTGTATATGTATTTGATGATTGTGATGTAAATTCTTACGATTTTGGCATAGGAAAAAATTGTATAGCAATTTATATCATAAATAAATCTAATCTAATCTAATCTAATCATTTGTATTCTTTAACAAAGTCAAAAAAGTGCATTTTTATTTAGTTCCGCCATGTACGAATCCTTTTCTTTCACGTTGGGAAAATACAATTACACCACACCTTGCCAAAAAGCGCGCTTTTTCGCACGCTTCGCGTCCGGAGAAACCCACTTTTGGCCAAGTGGTGACGTAAAATTGTGTACAAAACACGGGACGTAAAACAGAAAGCCCTCTCTCGCATATTTATGACCCTCGCCTGCGGCTCGGGCCTCAAACTTCTGCGATATCGGCCTTTCTTTATTTTACAACCCTTGTATCGTAATGTACTATTACGTATCCCACCCGTTAAAGACCAGGGTGAGTGTAACGGACTCTTCGGTTAGACCGTACTAATACCGTCTACAAACCCAACGATTACCGGCTACGCCTTAAGTGGGGCACCGCAGGATCGCCAATAGCATTTTACTGCGACGCACCGACGGGTGGCTACTATATATTGGAAACAATCGGTTGATCGGCAAAAACTCTGTACCTATAGAATATACATCTATTATACACGATACAGAGTTTGTAACTTATACAGCAAAAATTCAACATAAATTTTTCGATTGACTTTTTTCAATTTTAACGTGAACGAGCGATGTGTGTGGTGCAGACAGTATGAAAGCCTAAAATGAAATAGTAGATTGTATTTACCTGCAAGGGTGCAAAAACCATTGCGAGGGAATCTAACATGATTTTTTATGAGTTAAAAGTTTGTAAATTAACCATAGATGAGCTGAAAAGCGTGTCGATTATGGCATATACCCCCCGTGAATATGGGGGAGGCCTAACACGATTCTCCATACAAAGTTTGTATGGAGAATCGTGTTCAGTTTTGTATGAAACGTATCTACGTTTGTAATACAAACGTAGTTACGTTACATTTTAAAACGCAGTGCTGAAATAACATGAAACTTTCTTTATACAATGGGATATCTAGGTCGGAAATTAGTTTCAGTTGCTAAAAATTGTAATGGAAAAAAAATACAGCGAGTTTTTGAGTTTTTTAGGTCTTCTATGAAAACGTTAAAAATCGCTGTATATTTCTTTATTATAATTTCGAGCAACAGAAACTAATTTTCGACCTAGATAAGCCGGATCCCATTGTATATAGAAAGATTCACGTTATTTCAGCACCACGTGAGAGCGTAATAATTTAACAAGAATACAATATTAAATTATTACATAACGTTAGTATCAATACATATTATAGTGGTTAGGATCAATATATGTAGTAATAAATTATGTCAGTACATGAGTACACACATAGCAAATGAAAATATATTATAACATTATAAAAAAAACAGATGGAATTAATAGTACATTACGATACAAGTGCAGAGAACAGGAAATTCGCAACGAGTGGCGATAAATTGAAACACGACCGAAGGGAGTGTTTTAAATCGACACGAGTTGCGAATTACCTGTTCGCACGTGTATCGTACAACGTTTTACAGTACATATGGCTCTTTAAAGTTTCGACATATGCACGTAATCTGCTGATTACCGCACTCGTGCAGAAATATAGCACCATATGTACTGTAAATATCAATACCTATCTCAAAATGAGCGGCAGGGTGTAAATAAAAATATGATGATATATTTAAAATATTAAAATTAAATTAAAATATGTTAAGTACCTACATTATATTTCCATGTAAAAAGGTTCTCAGTTGACGTTTGAATGTTTAGTCATTCAGCCCTCTTATTCACAAACCGACTCGTCCGCACCTGTCACTTCACACCTTACCCGTCTTTATATGGAAACTGTCAAATGTCATCTGTCAAATTCCATATAAAAACAGGTGAGGTGAGAGGTGAGGACAAGTCAGTTTGTGAATAACACCCCTGTTCGTAATGTGACGGGTAGACGCTAGTAATACTCGTAGGTTGATACAATTACTCGTGGATTTTTTGCTGAAAGTAACGTCTAACCTAAAATAACCTCTCTTACGTTTTTAGAGACGTCAATAAAGAACAGTTGTATATGTAAATAGATTTCATATATAAAAGTGCGTAAACAACACACTCATATCGAAATTAGAACATACGTACGTACGTTGTCAAAGTCACCTGCGGGATTTACAACTAACGTTCATATTCTATGGCGTGTAAGTGCCACTGCCGTTCATGAAGAATGGCGTTCAAGGGGCTAAGTATGTCAGGCATATAGCTCTGACTAAAGTTTCTGTAACGGCAAGTAGACGTGTAGCTACTTTACCTCGGTGATAACGGCGAGTGCTTTAACCTATGCAGATAAATGCATAGACGTGGCAATTAAGATATTATCTAATCGAGGGCGTCGAATCTTCTGTGAGGCTGTACCTACGGTCAGTCAAAAAACTAGTCTACCTTATACCCCGGCCACAACTTTGCGCGAATTGCGGCGCGGTAAGCGGTTTTATCTATTCATTGCACGATCGAGACGCACAATCGCTAAATGATAAATAAAATCGAAAAGTGATTACGATTCGATGAGGTCAAATGCAATCGGGGTTCGGTTAGACCAGTAATCTGATATGGAAAAGACAAGGTCTAAAATGGAACACGTTCACGCTCACCCAGAAGATCCCTGTTCACTCTTACCTTGAAAATACTTACACTGCTCTTTTGACCGAGCGAGCGAAGCGTCTCCGTTTCAGATTTCGACAAAAATTCTTTCGTATGTCGGTCCGGATGTTCTCCTCTACAGGTCGCATTTCTCAACCGATGCTCGTGAAATTTTGTGACCAGGATCGATAATTATATTTTTTTTGGCCGATTGAGTATTTGAAAATTTTGAAATTAAATAAAAAATATATTCGTGTCTGTGCGGATGTTTCCCTCTACACTCTACAGGTCGCATTTCTCATTAAAAATGTTATATAGATTTTTTTCGTCAAATCTTTCGAAATTTTGAAATTTGAAAAAATATACAATATTTTACCGTATGTATGTCCGGATGTTCTCCTCTACAGGTCGCATTTCTCAACTGATTCTTGTGAAACTTTGTGAGCATGTTTGATAATTATATCATGTCCACAACAATACAATATTTAATTTAAAGAATAATAAAAGCATCAATAAATTGCTCTAAGTAATTAATTTATATATAATAACATGTTATAACTGACGATTTGAAAGGGCTTGTTGCTAGGCCTATTTGAATAAAGAATATTTTGATTTTGACTATATAGTTATTGTGTCGAGTCAGTTAACGGAAATTTTTAAATTAAAAAAAAAAATTCGTATGTCTGTCCGGATGTTCTCTACAGGTCGCATTTCTCATCAGAAATATTATATAGAATTTTTTCATCCTGTCAGTTTCTGGAAATTTTGGAATTTGAAAAATATACAAAATTGTATCGTATGTATGTATGTCCGGATGTTCTCCTCTACAGGTCGCATTTCTCAACTGATTCTTGTGAAATTTGGTGAGCAGATTTGATAACTATTGACCCAGCGAGCGAAGCGTCTCCGTTTCAGCTTTCGACAAAAAATCTTTCGTATGTCTGTCCGAATGTTCTCCTCTAAAGGTCGCATTTCTCAACCGATTCTCGTGAAATTTTGTGAGCAGGTTCGATAATTATAAGATTTTTATTGTCGATTCATTTCTTGGAAATTTTGAAATTTAAATAATATTTATGCGAGTTGTATAGCTCACAGAGCCACTAGTCTTTAATTTTCGTCGTAATCCTACACTACCATGGCAAATAGATGGAATCCTTCACTAACTACTTAATAGGGAAATTGACTGATGATCAAATCAGTAACTTTTAATGAAACGTCAAAAACACTCTGCTAAGTAGTATGAAATTTGTAAGGAAATGGCAATAAGTGACGTGACGCCATTTCTATGATCAAATAGCGTCCATTTTATGTTCTTCCTGTACATATTTCCAACCCGCATGCTAAGCGTGGCGATTATGGCATTTACCCCCCATGAAATTGTTCTATGTCCAGCAGTGGACGTCCTAGGGCTGATATGGTGGTGTACATATTTAAAAATCGTCAAAACAACAAAAATAAGTAGAAGTATGACATGTATTTTCCCAAGTATTTTCGTGAGTTTTGTTTATGGGTAATATATGAGTAATTTATTTTTATTGCTATCAACATCACAATTCTCATCGAAGGCTCTTGTCCCCGCCGCACAATGTACATCGATGCTGGTGGGCGCAGAAAAATGTCATTACTCTAACCGTGTAACTTTTTCAACTCGCGTCAGTACATACCGCAGACAGCTGATTAATTAAATTAAATAAATGTTAATAATGAATAACTAAGTTAAAAAGTGTTTATTAGTAGCAAGTATAGTGTTAGTTATAAAAATTCATCGAAAGAGACAGTGCAAAAGAGAAGAAAGAAGATCTCTAGAATTGCCAAACGTCATTGTAACGGATCATCGTTTGAAGCTTCAACGATAAACCTGGGGAGTAATTGTGTTCAATATAATTATAAATAAGTCATTAGTAGAACTTTTGTTACATTTAAATAACATCTACTAATACTTCCCAAGTAAATAAATATTTACAAGCATAACCTCACTCGGAAATGAAATTGCACCCGGTCAGCTGATTCATAACTTTTGTACTTGTTGTGTTTCACTCTGTCTAATAGTCATTTTATAAATCCTTTAACAACTCATGTCTGCATTCCATATTCTACCAACTTACATTCTACCAACACATTTAACGTCTGTTCACTCCTGCTATCTCTCTCTGTACTGGTATTTCTCTGCTTGGTGATTAGTCGCGTTACCGTCTTATTTCAGGTGCTGTGGAGAGCTGTGTGTCAAGCTAGTTCACCATGTCTAGCTCATTTATGACACGCAAGGCCACAGTTCGTGAACTGGAACATAAACTCAATGCAGCGCTGAAAGAAATAAAGCAGTCTAAAACTCTATGTGACCAGCTACTGCGGGAACGCGATGAAAGCGAAGAAGAGGTTAACAAGATTATTCGGAAAAATACAGAACTCATACGTGATCTAGCCAACCTGAATGCTTTGCATAGCGATACTGTGACACAGCGTGACCATCTGCTCGTCAAATTGAACAGTCTTCAGGAGTGCTGTGACATCCATGAGCGGACACTGCAACGTGTGGATGACCTGGAATATGAGCTTTCCGATGCCCACAAGGTGGTCCGTCGATGGCAAGAGGAAGCAGAGTCTCAGCAAGTCAACACCACCCGGCGGCTCTTTGAAGAACTTGTGACACCAGATACTTATGCACAGTGTCATAGCAATTTTGGACCTTGTAGTGTGATTGACTTGACAGAGGACTCCTTTTGTGGTAAACCAGTTAAATTTCTAAGTCATAGGAAATAGGTACAAAAAGTATATTAAGCTAAATAGATTTATAAGAAAATCAAAACGACTGTACAGACAGCATATTGATATTCATAAATTGAGAAAAGATCATGTCAGTGTTTTGAACGAATTAAATTCTTGTAATGAGCAATTATGCTACAGTAGAACCATTTACGAAACTAACACTGAGAAACTGCAAGCCAAACTGAACAGATTAGAAAATTCTTTGAGAGATTTAACTAACGTATGAATGTGAGTGTGGGCTCCGGCAGGCTCACCCTATGCCCGGACATGCAGTATACTCATCGGTGCCGGACAGCAGCTTGTCGGTGTCACCGGAAAATATAACTTCAGCCTCTAATAATGTAAGTAGAACCCTTGTTTTCTCAGATAGGATAGGGCCAGGATTGGGCAAAATTCTTTGTAATAATATTCTCAACAGCTGTGTTATAAATCATTGTATGCCCGATGCCTCATTTCTAAAAATTATAGATATTATCAAACATACCCATATAAATGAACAAACAACAATTGTATAATGTTGGGTGATGGCTCAAATATTAGGTACTCTGAGATGAAGGCTGAGTTTGACTGCCTGTCTAAATTAGGTGCTAAAAATGTTATTATAGGCGCGTTACCCTATTCTGCTTCTCCATGCAGTACTAACAGTCATGCGTGTAACCTTAATAAGCTTATATATAAGCTGACGTGCCGTCATAGTGACGTTATATTTTTTGACACTAATAATGCTATTATACCGTATTATAACTGACAGACTTGCTAAATCTTTAGCATCTTTTATTAATTCCGTTTTCGGAAATCAAAGCTCCCCCTCCACCTTGGATAGGACGACATCTCCAACTGCGGATTTGTCTTTAAACTGACTGTTAGGACAACAGAGAAGCACAATAGTGTAACTTTACTACAAAAACAAATTACGTATTGGCCAGCGCGTTCAACAGAGCTACAGCAGAGTTGATCGTGTTTGCGAGATTGCTTGTGCAGAGATGGATCAGTATCTGATAATGGTACTCAGTAAAGCAACAAGTGGTATAAAGACAGTAGTGGTCTGCGGCGACTTCACTATCGATATTTTATCACAATTAGTGTAAAAAGATAAGTACATCACTCTTTTGAAATCTTTCAATTTTGACTACTTGTTTGAAGTACCTACTAGAGTTACTCCAACATCGGCCACTTGTAAAGATAATATTTGGTTAAACAGTTCTCATATAGACTGTAGTATAGTGAATGGAGTTCGTTCGTATCATAAAGCTCATATGGTCAGGCTATCTTGCGAAGTAAAACATCCAGTTCGCGTTATAAAAATAAGACCGCTGAGTAGAAGTAGACTAGAACTACTAAAGTCAAATCTACTAGTCGCCTACGAACACCCAGGTACAATCAAATGATCCATTCAAAATTCTTCTGAATGCAGTGTGTAACGAATTTAATAAGACTTGTAGTAAAAAGCGTATTAAGATAAACAATAAAATGAGATTTAATGAGTGGGCAACTACCGGAATTCGGAAAAGTAGAGATAACTTATACGAACTTTATAAAAGAAGATCTTGCACCACTGACGAATGTTTCCATCAGTATTGAATATCAGTATTTAATCATTCCAAATAGTTTAAAACAGTATGCACAAAAGCAAAAGCACTTGAATAATAAAATTAAGTCCTCAGATAATAAAGCCAAGACAGTCTGGAAAATAATAAAGACAGAGACTGGGAAGAGAAATAATCAAGAGTCCACAATTTCTTTGAAAATAAAGGATAATTTAATAACTGATGCAGTAAAAGTAGCTAATGAATTTAAAAAATTCCTTTTCTAAAATTCCTATAGTCACTACTCAAAGTTTAGCATCGTCTATCACAATAATAGCTGAATCACTTCTGAATGACAACGTAAAATTAGAATCACTAACTAATTTCAAATTTCATCATGCACTGAAGTCCTTTGAAATGTTAAAAATAAAGAGCACTGAGAACTTATGGGGCGTGTCAGTCAAGGCACTGGAATATATTCTGGAGGTCGTTGAACCCACTCCAGCTCTCATTTTTAATAACTGTATAGACAATGGAATTTTTCCAGACTTATTGAAATGTAGAAAAGTAGTTCCTATTTTCAAATCAGGTCATAGAGATAATCCTTCTGATTATCGACAAGTTTCTATCCTACCTGCGTTTAGCAAAATATTCGAAAAAATAATGCTTACGCAATTGGTTTCTCACTTAATCTATACATATTTGAAATAGCTATGTATGTTAAGTCCAATATAAAACAATTCTCTGTTTTTAATAGTGTACGGCAGCGATATAAGATCTCAAATGAACAATCAAAAACCGCCTTACGTGCAAAAAGCGTATTTGGTATGGCACCTAAATTATATAATAAGTTACCAGACATTATAATAAGATCTGACATACAAGAATTTAAGAAAAAAATATTAGATTTTTTAACCAAAATGCATTTTACTCTGTTAAAGAATATTTAGATTATAACCCTAATATTTATTAATTGTTCCCTAAAGTAATTTAAGTTAACTTAATTTGCATGCCCAGAATCAGGCAGAATACACTGTACTAATTTTATCACATATTAATGAACACCTATTTGACTGTATTCTAGCAAATAAACTATTTTGATTTTTGATCTTGATTTTGATTTAATTCTCACAATATTTTGCACACACAGCAGTTCGGCTTCACGAAGGGTAGGTCAACTACTGATGCAGGTGCAAGTTTATTAACATTTATTTTGCAGTCTTATGAAGAGTTGCACGACGCCATCGGAGTGTTTTGTGACCTTTCCAAGGCTTTTGATTGTGTAGATGATGGTACTTAAATTTGTAAACTTAAGTTTTATGGCATCAGAGGGCATGCATTAGATACAATACAATACAATATGCTTTATTGCACACCTCAAAAATGAATTACAGATAGAAACAGCATAAAGATACAAGCAGAGGTAAACAACAGGCGGTCTTATCGCTAAATGAGTGATTTCTTCCAGACAACCTTTGGGTAGCGGAGAAAAAAGTAAACAAACATGATAAGTTGGTGGTGCAAACAAAAGGAATAACTACTAGAAATAAAAAGAAATATAATAATAATAATAAAAAAACACATAAAGCACTATACATAAATAAATATACAATAAACATACAAAAATAAGTAAATAAATAAACATATTTATATACCACAAACTTAAGTGAGACCCAAAAGTAAACTACAGACCAGTATCGAAAAATATTATGGAAGAGACAAATAGTGCTTTTTCAGACTAGATTTAAAAGACGCACTAGATTTAGCCCGTCGTACATCAAGGGGCAGAGAGTTCCATAGTCGGACAGCTTGAAAAGTAAATGAACAGTTATAAAATTTAGAGGAGGACGAAGGCACAGCAAGAAGAAATTTATTAGAGGATCTAATTGAACGCAGATAGTTAAATCGTTCCTTGAGGAAGCGAGGGGTTGCCGGATTAAAAAGTATATTAAAGAGAAGAGAAAGAATGTGAGAGCTAAGACGAAGATGGATTGGGAGCCACTTGAGTTTTAAACGGAAACTAGAGACATGGTCATACTTGCGTAACCCAAATATGAACCGTATGCATACATTTTGAATACGCTCAAGTTTATTGAGTTGCTCCTCAGTGATATCAAGATATGAGATGTCCGCGTGATCGAGAATAGGGAGAAGAAGGGTTTGGGCAAGCGCAATTTTAGTGGCGATGGGAAGGAAGTTACGAAGGCGTCTTAGAGAAGCTACTGCAGCAAACATCTTCCTGCTGACCTCACTCACTTGCGACACCCAGGATAGAGTGCGCTCCATGATAATCCCTAGATTTTTCACCTGGTTTGAGAAAGGAATCTGAATACCATCGAAATATACAGAAGGGAGATTGGCGAAGTCGATTCTGGAAATCATATTACTACTGCCGATAATAATAACTTGGGTCTTTGTTGGATTAACTTTCAGCCCAAAACTCTCGCTCCACTTTAGAATGCGTAGTAGATCCTCATTAGTCGATTTAATTACAACAGGTAGATCGCTAAGCACCCCCCGCATATAAATCTGCAGATCGTCGGCGTACAGGTACTAGAGGAAAGGTTGTGAGTAATGGAGATTATGAAAATTGAAAATAATAGAGGAGACAGCACACCGCCTTGTGGAACACCGGCCAACGTACTGCACCAAGAAGAACGGGTCTCTTCTACCTTTATTCTTTGCCGACGACCATTGAGATAACTGTGAAACCAGTCAACCACCGCAGGAGATATATTAAGAGAACGTAAGATAGCAAGCATTATGTCAAAATCCACAGTATTGAAAGCATTGCAGAAGTCCAATAAGGTTAAAACTGTTACTTCCCCCATTGTTCATGCCGTGCCGAATATCGTCTGTGATTTTGACAAGAGCTGCTGTGGTACTGTGGCCTGGGCGGAAACCCGACTGAAATTGATTCAATAGATCATTCCCGTTCAAGAAAGAAGTTAATTGCTGATGTACTAGTCGTTCCAGGACTTTGGATAGGAAAGGAAGAATGGAAATAGGACGATAATCAGAGTAGGAAGCAGGATTAGATTTTTTTGGCAACGGAATAATGTCCGCATCCTTCTATTGAATGGGAAACACGCTAGATGAAATGGAACTATTTAGGATGTCGGTAATTATAGGAACAAGCAAATCAAGGAGAGGAAAGATCATGTTACGACTAATACAGTCAACACCCACAGCATTAGAAGTGATGCTCAGTACGTTCTTCCTAATATCACTGTCGGTGAATTGACGGAAAGAAAAAGGAGGAAAATCTGGAGTTGGGAAAGATGAAAGATAATGAAGGGGATACCTTATCAGGGCCGCTAAACGCAGAAGAAGAGGAAAAATGCTGATACAGCTGATCGAAATTAACATTGTTAGGGTTGGAAGAAGGTTGAGTTTTCCCAACTCCAAGAGATTTTAGAAACTTCCAGACTTTGGCTGGATCGCCATCTTCGATGGAACTATGAATATGGCGTCTTTGAGCATCTCGACATACGGTGCTGCAACGATTGCGCAAAGAGTGATATCTACGCTTATTTGAGTCAGAGTTTTTAGCTTTATATCTCGACTTTGCCAGGTTCTTCTTCTCAATGAGAGCTTTTATGTCCGCAGTGAGCCAAGGAGCAGGCAAATGCTTCACCTTAATGGCTCGAACAGGCGCATGAACGTCAAAGAGCTGAATGATAATAGAGTTGAAAAGAGCTATTTTATCGTTCACTGCGCCAGCACGAGTTACAACGCTCCAATCGATTTTAGCAGCATCATCCCGAAGTTTGTCTCCATCTAGCCGACTAAAATTGCGCTGCAGAAGAATTTTAGCTTTTGTCTTGGGTGGACGAATTTTTTACGAGAGGTAAAGCAAGTCATGGTAAGAAAAGGCATCTGCAGAGTATTGGCCAAATTTAACAACATGGGACGTGGAAGAAACCATTGCCAGGTCTAAAAGAGACGGGGAACAGTTTGGAAAACGATGTGTAGGATCAGAAGGAAGGATACACAAGTTGCAGGCCTGGACTAGCGAATTAAGACGCTTGGAGCGATGGTCATCTTTTAGGAGACAGGTATTGAAATCACCCATAATAATATGATGATTAAAAGAAGGCATGACATCTTCAAGGAGTTTTTCAAGGGAAGTGAAATAATTTATTTGTATAGAGAGCGAATAAAAGACGCCAAGAAGAAGTTTGGAGTGAGATAACGAAATATCAAGAAAAATATACTCTGCAGAATCAGAACAAGGTGACATGGGAGATAAGTTAATGATAGAATAGGGAATGTACGAGCGGAGATAAATGGCAACACCCCCCCCCCCCCCCCCCCCACCTCTGCCATTTCGATCGTGACGAATTAAATTAAAGCCAGGCAAGGAAACAGAAGCTGAAGGTAGAACCGGCTTGAGCCATGATTCAGACACGAGTATAGCATGAACATTTCGTAAGTGAACAAACGTAAACTGGCAACCGTACTTGTCTTCTCGAAGATCTCACGGTTCGTAAATAAATGCCATACGATTAAATTAAAAAAAATCGTATGTCAAAGGTATACACTAAGTCAGTATAATGAGCAGGAATACTTTGGGCGTTTATATGAATTACATTAAAATGTTTGGCTAAGTTATGAAATTGTCCTTCTAGAAGCTCACGAAGTGACGGAGGCAGGCTGTGAAAACTGTCCTCACTTAGATATCATTAAGTCATATTTAACACAGAGAAATCAAAAGGTAGCGATAAATAAAGCCATTTCGTCAGAGACAGTGGTAGAGATGGGAGTACCTCAGGGGTCTATTCTAGGTCCGTTCCTGTTCCTGGTTTATGTAAATGATCTGCCATATATGGTAAGCCGAAGATCAGGCATTGTAATGTTCGCAGACGACACCTCATTACTGTTCAAGGTAAACAGGAGAGATACAGAACTCATTGAACCAAATAATACCCTCTCCATGATATCTGACTTGTTTGCTGCCAATAACTTAGTATTGAACCCGAAAAAAACGAAATGTATGAAATTCTCTCTAGCGAACTCATCAAACAGAAACTTAGATACAAATATTAAACTAAATGGTCAAACATTAGAATTTGTTACGTCAACTGTATTCTTAGGTATTACATTATTGGACTCAAAATTGCAGTGGGGTTCCCATATAACAGCGATAGGAAGTAGGTTGAGCTATGCTGCATTTGCAGTCAGGAGAATAAGGCAGCTTACCAATGTGGCAACGGCACGGTTAGTTTACTTTGCTTACTTTAATAGTATAATTACTTATGGTCTTATCTTGTGGGGATCAGCTGCAGATATTGAAACTGTTTTTATTTTGCAAAAAAGGTCTATCCGAGCAATTTATAACTTGGGGTCGCGTGACTCATTAAGAGAATTTTTAAAGAAATAGATATTCTAACCCTGCCGTCCCTATACATATTTGAAATAAAAATATATGTAAGGAAGAATTTGGGAAATTTTCCAAGGAACGCTGATAAACCAATAGCCACCAGAAATACTAGAAACTCAAAATAACCTTCTATAGTAAAAAAAAAGCAAAAAAAAAAGTGGTAAAGGCGAAAAAGTTGTTGTTGGGAAATTGTATTAAATTCTACAATAATATACCTAAACACATAACTGAACTTAGCAAATCTAAATTCAAATCTGTAGTAAAACAAACACTTATTTCAAGAGCATATTATAAGATAAACGATTACATCATGGATAGGGATGTTTGGCAGTAATAGCGTCCTGCACGGCTAATCCGAAAATAGGTTTTCTACTGTAGCATTGTTATTTTGTAGTAGCTGACACTGTATAATTTTATATTTAACTATACAATGTATATTGTTATGAAAAAATGACACCTCGCCAAGTTTCTTACGCCGGTTCTTCTCGTGACAGAGGTTTATTTTTCCGAACCGGTGGTAGTTTATTGACGTTTATAGGTGCATGTAATATGCCTAATTTGAAGAATAAACTATTTTTACTTTTACCGACAGGCCTGTTCCACTGGCCACTTCGGCTTCGGCTGTAACACACCCCCGGGGTAGTACATTTATGCGAACGCCGTCGCCAGACTGATACTCGTACCATCGTCCAACTAAGTTGTGTGATCTCGTTACTAGGTGACTTCGTTGATGCGCAAATTTGACTACTCTAACTAGACGACAGAGCAATGTTATGCGGTAGGGCGGGATAGCCCGATTTACTACTCGTAGCAGTCAAACATCGGTTTTATTCCTTCTGTACGGACCCTGTGTACGTAAATAAGTAAGTACTATTACTTATTCTGTGATACCGTTACTACGCTACTATTTTGTATTAGCAAATTATTATTATTTCAGTTAACTGTACAATTCAATTTCATCAATCCGAACCATTATTGACTTTATTGTAGTGCACTGCTTAAGATAATGTCGTAGTATATGGAAAAAGGGCTGCAATTTTGACTGTCTTGACAATTTACTTTCCTGTACATCGCTGGTAATTTAAATATTGTTAAAGAATATAATATGAAGCCGAAAATTAAGTTTTATAATAAAATAAACCTTACGATTTGGTTAAGGAACTACGTTTCCATACTCTACTTAAAGAAAATCCCGCATGCCGGTCACACACTGTATAGTTTTTCTAAAAGTGAAAATGACCGTTGATTAAGTCGTAACGCTCGTTCGAAAAGTTACTCAATTACCCCGCAGAGCACAAAAAATGCGATGTAACTCGCTAGCAGATAGACGTGTCAGCGGCGTTTATCCATTTCACCTTGCATTTCAATATCAAAGGTGTGTCGGCAGGTACCTATTAATGTAGTTTCTTACAGCCAATCGGATGACGAGTTCAAAAAATATATTTTTTTTTAATTAAAAATACGATTGCTCTTGGCCAGCGTCTAGCCGGGGGGCAAAGATGAGGCCGTCGATGAAGCGAGCTCACCCATAAGATGCCTATTCACTCGTGCCTTAAAAAGGTCTAGGTTATATGAACTCGGAAATACAGACGCCGACACAGAATTCCAAACCTTAGAAGTGCCCATTATAAAATTCCCACTTAATACTTATACGCAATAAATGTGAAGACCATGGGCCATGGGCTATATCACGATTCGACGATCGCCGAGGGCTCCTGCGAATACCACAAGGTATATACGGTGCGACGTCGTTGGGAGGTCATAAATTATTATTCAGTTACAATGCTTACAAGGCGCATATATGCGAATATATACCACGATTACGTAAATACGGTATTACTTTTAGACCCTATGCTAATACGTATGATATATGTGTTGACTTGACTAACGTCAACGCAACATGCTTTATTTACAGTTGAAAATGTATAAAACTAGAATAGAATTAAATGATTAAAAGTTGAAGGTTTTTGGCTTGGTTGAATTAGTAGGTGGCAACAGTCGGGCTGTTTCGCTAGGTAGAGCGGTGGATGCGGGGATCGCCTGCGGCGCGGCGTTGCTGCGGGCGTTAGCCGGCTATATTACAGCACACCTAACGCTCGCTACCTCGGGCTACACCGATGGCTCTCATCTACAGAACAATCATTTCAAAAAATAATTGTTATCCCCTTAGGATTAGGTGCCTTAAATTTTTCGCTGTTTATCGGTTAGGTACTTCGCTGGCTAGGCTCCTGTAACACATCTCCACCGGGGGTACAGGATCCATATGTACTAAAAGTCACAGTATAAAAAAGACCATAAAATCTATTGACGTATAGCACATTTTAAGCCGTAAGTTGGTAAATTTAAAAAATGTAAGGCCACACAAGTAATCGCACATTTTAAGCAAATACGGCCTTCAAGATTTTTACATAGTGAAGTTTACATTACTGGAAAGTGTCACGGGAAAATAACAGTAGTTTTTGAAATTACGTTGGAACGTACAGTCAGCTGCAGAGTAAGACATTTGGTATCAATTTAATTTTATGTTTAATATACAAAATTTCTATTACCGAACTTCAAATTTTCTATTTAAGATAAAATACTTGACCCCTAATAAAAAAAATACCCCCTTTTCACCCCTTGCAAAAGCTGATTTTTCAAAAACGTTAAACACAGTTTAGTGGAAACATAGATAAAACCCCCTCTAGATGGCCCCTATGAACGATTTAGTTCGAATCAAAAGTCACCAAGGTTAGCGGTATGTGCGGGTCGCGGGGAGGTCGGTAACGTCGCTGCCATTGGCCGTTTCATAGAGCGCGCGCTTGGGTTCAACATGGCGCGCGCGGCGTAGGGATGGGACGCGTTGTTTATTACCGGCTTTTACCGGTAATGCCATTTATTTTAGGGTAACAATTTTAAATAGCGTATATGCTCATCTATTAATTTAGTATCTAGAATAATATTTTTAGGCAGCGCATAGTGTAATGTAGTGTAGGTCGATTCACAAGAGCTGGCGCGGAAAATGTATGAAACTGTCATTAATTTCATAGACATTCCGCGCCAGCTCTTGTGAATCGACTTACACGGTTACAGCACTCGTGAATGTAAAAATTGCGGAATATTTTGACGACCACTTTGGCTTAGTTGGTAGTGGTCCTGCCTACCAAGGCGGAGTTCCCGGGCTCGAATCCCGGCTAGAGCATTTATTTGTGAGATGAACTAACACGAATATTTGATCCTGAGTCTTGGAAGTTTTTCTATAGAAATAAATTTGTTTATCTATATAAATAAATACAGTAGAACCACAAATATCAGTTACATCGGCAATCTTCGTTCACGCCGACGAATGCAGACAAGTACCGAATGAAACCGAATGTACGACCAATTCAATAAAGACCTTGTTGCATTATACGTAGGTCAAGGTAGAATATGCAATGACAGTTGAACTAGTGCTCTCGTGCTTCGCGCAGTCAGACAAAATGGCGAGCGCTTAAATTGTTGGCCAATGGCTGTTGAGGAATTTACCCACGCAAAGCACTGCCTTGTGATTGGCTAAAATGTTTTCAAAAAGTTTGCTCACCAAGACGATTCGAAAAACTCAATTGTAATGGCTCCTTCTCCAACCGATTCCGAGATCCCTTATACTTCTTCGAGGTCCAGCATAGGGTCCACCTCGTGACACTAGTCCTAATTGCTCACCAAGACGAAACGAAAAACCAAATTGCAATGGCTCCTTCTCCAACCGATTCCGAGATCCCTTATACTTCTTCGAGGTCCAGCATAGGGTCCACCTCGTGACACTAGTCCTAATTGCTCACCAAGACGAAACGAAAAACCAAATTGCAATGGCTCCTTCTCCAACCGATTCCGAGATCCCTTATACTTCTTCGAGGTCCAGCATAGGGTCCACCTCGTGACACTAGTCCTAATTGCTCACCAAGACGAAACGAAAAACCAAATTGCAATGGCTCCTTCTCCAACCGATTCCGAGATCCCTTATACTTCTTCGAGGTCCAGCATAGGGTCCACCTCGTGACACTAGTCCTAACTGCTCACCAAGACGATTCGAAAAAACCCAATTGCAATGGCTCCACCTCTAACCACTTCCGAGATCCCTTATACTTCTTCGAAGTCCAGCATAGGGTTCACCTCGTGATACCAGTCCTAAATGCTAGGGAAATCTATGTCCTACTTAGTGGTAATACTGTTACTAATTTGTTATTTCATTAGATATACATACTCGATATTACATAGCAATAAATATGATACAACCGGTTAATAAACTTTATAATAAAATAAAACTACACATTAACTACTTCCAAACTAAATATTCCATTCTACTACATTGATATGTACCCGTATCGTACCTATAGCGTATAAATAAAATAGAACGAGACACTAATTTACTACATTACTACTTTAATTAAAAGAACACTGGCAACACTGACAGTTTAATGTAAAATAACTAATGACCTTTTCCAATAGAATTTCAATATTAATAAAACAGCGCAACAAAACGCGGACGAATACATAATTAATTGAAATCGAGACTTATACGGTAATGTCGAAAGCGTCACTGGCACATCACTAGCCCGAGCATGTACTTTCGTCAGAAGGGAGAGTATATTGACATTTGAATTGGTTGGAAAGGGACAATAATACTTCTGTACTTCTTACTGGCTAATGTAAAATGAACTCCGCCTGGCAGAATAAAATATGCCTTTTGTAATTAATTTAACCTATCTGTGAAATGTTATTCCGTCATTCTTGTACTTTGCTGTTCGAGAACTTTTCCCACATAACTTTACACAGCAAAACACCATTTCTAATGGATAAAATCGATTTTCAATGCTCGTTTATCTGACGTACGTATAGATCGCGAACCTGGACGAGTCTGACTGAGAGCGCGAGGCGTTTTTGCTTACATGTACTAGTGGTACATAGGTGAGGTGACCGCACGTCGCCCTATAATCTCCATCTAGAGGGGGTTATCCATGAGTGGAAAGAATATGATTAGTAGGTTATTTCTGAGAAATAATTTTGTTTCTCATACAACATTTTAAAAATTATTTTAGCCTATGTCTTATTCTTATCTCTAAGTTACATTACTGAAAAGTTTAATAGAAATCAGTTTGGTATTGGTTTTGAGATTAAGAGGAAAGTAGGTACGTACTAAACTTTCACGTTTGTAATCTATCGATACATATAATAAAGCTGAAGAGGGTCGAAAGTCTGTACATGGAAGATATTCGAAAAAAAGTTGGCTGGGGATACTTAGAATCGATAACAGAACACGTTCCAACAGTTTTTAGAATTTTTGTCTGTTTGTCTGTTTATAATGTTTATATGAACGCGCATCACGTGAAAACCAGCCACCAGTGCGCGCCAGCCACCACGGTCTTCAAATTTTGAACACTATTATAATTTATTCCATTAAGTAACTGTGACTCTAAACCCAAATTTCAGTCCCGTTTTCTAGATTCAAAAACTACATATATAACTTTGTAATCCTATATAAAAACATGCAATTACAATGTTACTTTTGACGTTCACTTCATGCGAACTCACTTTATACCATAATCCCACTACTTAATATTATAAATGTGAAAGTTTAGATGTTTGGATGTTTGTCACTGAGTCACGCAAAAACGGCTGAACAGATTAAGATGATTTGTATGCTAATAGTATATAATCTGGATTCACTTATATATATTATAAGTGTACTTTTTGTCCCGATGATCTTCAATCAAAGGGATATTAAATCGGGATGCAAGTAAGGTCTATGAAACTGCCATATAATTTATTAGAGCTGAGTAGTTATAGGGTTTTTTTTAAATCGTCGTGATCACATAGGATTTTTTATTTAAAAGAAACTTGAAACTGCCATAATAGACCAAGCATTAATAAAACAGTTTTCAGCGGTTTTTAAAAAGGTGTCCTCTGAAGAGGTGAAAAGGGGGTTGAACTTTTGTATGGGGTGCAAATACTGTTTTAAACGAATAACTTGAAAATTCACCTCCTGAAGAGTTGAAATGGAGGCTGAAAGTATGTTTGAGGAGCAAGTATTTTTAAATTAGAAACTTGAAACTTTGATGACAGACATTTAATAGAGTAAGGCTGGGTAGCACGATACCGTGGAAAGATAGGAAAGTTCTAATTAAGCCTATTTATGCCTTTGGGGGAGGGCTATGTCCAGCAGTGGACGTCATTCGGCTGAATGATGATGATGATGATGATGCCTAAAATAATTTAGTACGTATAAATTATTTCCCTAAGGAACAACGAGTTCTACGCGAACGAAGTCGGAGACAAAAGCTAGTTTTGTAATTATCATGTTAAAACATTAAGGATCGCATTATGTCAGCTGATAAGATGATATTTCCTTCTTTTACATTTCCCAGTGCTACAATTCCTTAATTGATTATATTAGCGCTCGCAGAAGTGAAACGAATTGTAAAACGGCATGTTTAGAATACGGAAACTTTCCAAGGTGATTTAAGAAGTAGACACGTACAATATTGCAACGTTTGAGCAAGGTCCAATGTAATTTGAATATAGATATTAAATGCATACAAGTTAACTAGCACCGTTGCTATGTTAAACCTAATAACTAGTTTCATAATTTCTCTTGCAAAGTTGCAAAGCATACTAAGCGATCTTAATTACACTCGATTCCAGCTCCCTTTTCATTCGTCTACCCACTTTAGGCATTTAAATACACAACCAAACAAATACCTAGGACTGCTATAGCCTATTGAAATTCTATTCAAGCCTAGTAACAACTGTGATATCTATTTAGATACCACTTGCTAATCCAGAGGTCTTCGAATCGTTCATTGCAACATAATTTTGCGATTTGAATACCCAACGCAGTATTATAAATGGTACATAAGTAAGTGGCCCGTCTTGTCGTAGCGGGGCAAAGGTAATTCAGGGTATTACTTGAAGTGAAACTGTACAACTATCTAATATTTGCATAAACTATCTACGTCCATATGCGTTGTTGACTACAAATCCCTAGATTAAGAGCTATTTTCTGACAGACGAGTCAGAATTAAATTGAAACACGTTCCTACCGCCCTTGTTACAATAACAAAAGGGTTAAGAGAAATTTTACCTGCTTCGATTTTATCCCTTGCTTTGTAATTCAATCTCCCGAAAAAGTAAATATTTAGAATAAGTTAAATGTCCTAGTGCTCGACACTGACCTAATACGAATATTATCCATTGGGCATTAAGGAGTCGATCAACGTCCCAACGTTTACCTTAGGTTTACCTATTAAAATCCGTCAGAGAACCAAAGCAGCTGACATAGCTTTTAAATTTAGCAAACTGAAGTGGCAGTAGGCTGGCCACATTTGTCGTAGAACTGACAGCCGCTGGTGTAACCGTGTCCTGGAGCGGAGACCGCGCCTCGGTAAGCGTAGTGTGGATCGCCCCGCCAGCCAGATAGCGAGACGACGTATGCCGGAGGGCGGGAAGCGACTGGATGCGCAAAGCAGAGGACCGCACTTTGTGGCGCGCCTTGGGAGAGTTCTATGTTCAACAGTGGACTGAAGTGGGCTGATGATGATATCAAAATTAACGCCCCTCTCCCAGTAGACATGGTTTAATTGAGTTTGATTGAGTTTGTGTGTACTGTGCCTAAACGCGTATGTCTGATGTGCGTGGGAGGAAACATATAGCCTTCTTATTCACAAACTAACTTGTCCTCACCCCACCTCACGCCTCACCCGTTTTTATATGGAAACTATCATAATTTAACAAATGACATTTCACACTTTCCATGTATGTAAAAATGATAATTATGAATAAGAGGGCTGGTCGGATGTTCAGTTTAATCCATTTCTTGCCGGGTATCTTATACATATATAAGTACATCTTTTTACTTTTTATTCAGAAAATTATTTTATGCTCTACAAGGCGCAAATTATTTGCCAAGAAAAGGGATCACCCTTGGTTTTTAAAATACGAGTATTACCTAATAACATGACGAGCATGGGTGCGCAAATGTATGTGCTATTGCTGCTGCTATCTATATTTAATTCATTTATATACCTTGAGTGCAGTCGTGTGCCGATGTTTAGATCCTAGTAAATAATAATGATTTGGCGTGGAGTGACGTGGCGAGACATCGTGAATTTTATTACTATTATTTTCCAAACATAGCTTGATCCCAATCAAATAACCTTATAATATATTTAACGAACTTCAATAAAAGTCGCCGTCAAAACATCTAGGCTAACTAGGCGGTTCAAAAAATGACAAGAGATTATCGTACGATTTCGTTTCTTACCGGTAAGATGTTTTGACACGAAACAATTTTTTTAATGCAAAATCTTAATAATGTAAAATGTACAGTTGAGGGCATAAATACGTATAAATCTTTGGACCTTATTTCAATGGAATAAGCACATAAGCCATTGACTGTACATATCTTGCCAAATGTACAATGTGCAGTACGGAAACGCAAAACGTGTAAACAATGTGCCTACTACCTACTTTCGCAAATTGACTCAATTGACATTTCAAATTTTTAAGTAGTATGAAATCTTAACTCATTTCGTTAATTTTTTTACTAGAAACCCCAAAATGTTTATTTTTATAGCTATTAGTTTTCAAATATTCACGAAAATGGAAGAAAGCCTACCATCGTAGGAATGACGTCACTACTATGAAATTGTGACAGTCACAGCACGCAAAAAGAACAGCAGTTCAGTTTCTTTACTTTAATCTGTCTTAGTAACTGCTTCTGTATGATTTGTTACGCTGTGACGCCTTACTTGTCACTTACTCTCTTTTTGAATGAGGAACTTTTGAAATTGATTTAATTATATGAAATTGGGATATTTTCGAGAATTTAAAAATGTGGTTAACTTTTTACCCTCTATTTGATTACATCGGAACAAAAGCCTGCTTAAAAAAATTCAATGTTGTCAAATGCATTAATTAGGTAAATTAATAGGTAAAAACTTAAGAAAATGGCCTGTTTTATGTAGTTGTGACGTATTTGAATAGACAAGCGAATTGGTTTTATTAGTCAAAAATTTGTAAACATGAAGTTAGATATATACACGTCAGAATGAGCGGAAAACGATTGAGTATTTGAATCAGTAGGTACCTGTGCACAGCAGAATTCGGCTATCTATGTAAAAGCTTGTGTCATCCTCCTAGCGTTATTCCCAGTACAGTTGCATCCTGAAGGATGCCTGGGGTCCGCAACCTTATCCCGAGAATTGGCGTAGGCACTAGTTTTTACGGAAGCGACTGCCATCTGACCTTCCAACCCAAGGGGGAAACTAGACCTTATGGGATTAGGCTGGTCAAGTGAGTGGGCAACTTGACTGTTAGAAGTTCTCAAGCCGTCCGGAGGCCTCTAACTTGGCTTAACGACTGCTATCATAGACAGCAACCGGGATCAACGGCTTAACGTCCCTTCCAAAACACGGGAGCGCTCAGTTAGTAAACTCTCCACTCAATGCGATCACCCATCCAAGGACTGACCTCGCCCGACATTGCTTAACCTCGCATACCGCACGCGGAACGCGGGCGCCGCTGGGCCACGAACGCTCCTTGTGTAAAATTTAATAATAGCTTGTGTAAAATTTAATAATAGCCATTGGCTAATTACACACACACACACACACACACACACACACACACACACACACACACACACACACACACACACACACACACACACACACACACACATAAGCTGAAAAAGCACCACAAAGAAGGGTCCCGTACCTACTCCTACTTTCTAGTCCACATTAAAGACCACTATCCTATCCAGTGAATCCTTTTGATTAGACAAGGCAGTTTATCGGCGATTACTTACAAACCGTTGGACCCGTCTTTTTCTAAACAGTTTTCGTTGAAAGTGTTTACTAAGCACTGATATGTCCATGAATTCTTGCATTTATTTATTCATTTTTTAGGGTTCCGTACCTCAATAGGAAAAAACGGAAATCTTATAGGATCACTTTGTTGTCCGTCCGTCCGTCTCTCTGTCTGTCAAGACTCTTTTTCTCAGGAGCACGAGGAGGTATCAAGCTGGAATTTATATCAAATACTCAGGCCTACTGTCCCTTGGAGCTGTGAAATAATCAAACTTCTAAGCCAACAAATTTTCGACACTCGTAAGGGAATCAAAACCTACAGGGTACTTCCCGTGAACTCAGAATCTTGAAATTTGGTACGAAGCAACGTCTTATAGCACAGACAAAGGAAAAATTGCGAAAACCGTAATTTTGTAGTTACATCATACGAGTATAATACAAATATTTTTACAGTACATATGGTGCTACTTTACCGCACGAGTAAAAAATCAGCAGATTACGTGCATATGTCGAAACTTTAAAGAGCCATATGTACTGTAAAACGTTGTACGATACACGTGCGAACAGGTGGTCTACTCCGAAATTCGAAATCCGAACTTCGTATGGTGCCGTCCCTTTCACTCTCCTGTCATACACTATACGAGTGAAAAAGACGGCACCATACGAAGTTCGGATTTCGAATTTCGGAGTAGATTCGCAACTCGTGTCGATTTAAAACACTCCCTTCGGTCGTGTTTCAATTTATCACCACTCGTTACGAATTTCCTGTTCTCTGCACTTGTATCGTAATGTACTATTACAGAACCTTCGGTGCGCGAGTCCGACTCGCACTTAGCCGGTTTTTTACTCTCAGTTTACTACTACCTACATAAAATATTTCTAAATTTTCATACCACTAAGGAGCGACCTAGTTAATACATCTGGATTGCAAATTTAATAAACTAATACTCCCTAAAGATATCAGTAAAACACCTGTAACGTAACGACACACAAGCAAACAATTTACCATTTTAGTTACGGAACCCTAAAAACAAAACCTGGTCAATACTCGACCGCTTATGTGCCTGTATGTTATTTATCTTATAACATCCATTTATCTATACTTCTATAGAAACGGCGCCGTTTATGTAGTTTAAAAATTCAAAAAAAAAATGGACTTGGGTATGTGCTCAGGGAAAATCTTATAATAAATAAATAATAAAATATTTTTATTTCAGACCATTCTCGATCCATACTTTGTTAGTTATGTTAGTTACAATGAATACTTATTAGCTATGTTAGTGACAGTTAAGAGTATGAGTTTTACGAAGCTATATAAGCGAACCTTAAACCCAGTACCTACGCACAAATATCTGAAAACTCTGCACAAAAATCTGAATTTAGAAGTACTAGGGTAACGTAGCCTTTACAGAAAAGAGAAAATAAACGGAATTAATATATTATCTTCTAAAAAATATAGGCTATAAAAGATGCAGTGAATTAATAATATGAATGCAATTTTCTTGCCCCATGCTTACATATCTCTACCTTTTTAAACGATCATTTCCTTTGAACTTAAAGTAGTACACAATCCAAACCTCGCCAAGTGCATATTATGTTCATGAAATAGATGCGTAATTAAGTACTTACTAACAAAAAATTTACAAGGTAGATATAATTCACTTTATATCACTTTACAAACCGCCTGCGGTTTATTTCGCAATTATTTATTGGTGCAACTGGAGACTGTTTCACTTTAAACTTAGTCTTATTTTAGAGCAACTAATAGACGTTTATGTAAATAAAATACAGTTTTCCTTACCTTGTTCAGTTAGAAGTCCGGTAAATCACGATGGGTCTATCAAGCGGAGCGCAGTGCGTCTACACGGCAGGAGAAATGCGAATGTACTGAACGCGGGACCTTCGCATTTCAAGACTAGACGTTGGTGCCAACCCCTTCCGCGCGTTTGTTTGGGGTTGACAGAGCAAACAGGCGTTTTCTCAAAACATGTTGTTTTCTCAATGGGTTGGGCAACTGCGAAAATGTAGTTTGAAAGTTACCATTGAAACCTAACCAGATATTAGGGTAGTGGCATCAAAAGATGAACACCACCCAAAATTAAATATCGATATCGAAATAAGTATGACTGTAAAAAAAACATGAAAAATTTTACGTGCTGGCGCGTTTCTGAACCTTTATCAAAATAGACATTTATATTTACTCTTGGAAACGCGACCAGGATCGCACAAAAAACCAATAAGCTCTTTTATTTGCCGTTTAGGTTATGGTTCTAATTTTGTGTATCTGAGCCAATACTTGAACGGCGTTCAACTTAAAGGCAAAAGGTATAGTTTTTTTCAATCCGTTTTATTCAATAGGTAGTTAACCTTTTGGTTTCCACGAGTGAATATTTGACCAAATGATGAACGGTACTGGTTCAACTTCTGGTGTCAGATTATTTTTAGAATTAGGGCCACAGTGCTCAACTTCCGTGCACATTGTATTGCAGGAGAGCCAAGTTGTTTTTGCTGCGAGTGCTGTATTTTGAGAACTGACGGGTGCAGCGAGTGGTTAGAATCTTGACCGCAGCGCCCTCGAATTGCTCAAGATCAACTCCCGTAATTTGAGCGTACTATGAAATTCGAGCATCGAATTACGAATCGGCCTATTCATTCACATCAATCGCTTTTTTCAAAAATGTCGAATTTTTAATAGACCCCGAATTATGAAATGGCAATTCGTAGCATACCAAATTATTGTTATGCTCACTGACTTCTCGCAACAAAATATGCTTTTGGTGCCCTATCGTTATCGTACCGTGTTTATGTCATCATTCATCATTTACTAGCAGGTATGGAAATGGAGGTGCGAGCGGGACCAATGCTCTATTTACCTATGTCGGACGTAAGTATGCACAATCATGCCACAAGTACTGTGCTGGCGCTCAATGTGAGGGCGTACCGCGAAGCCAAAACTAATAATCCCTCTCCCTGTCCCTCGAATATACAAGTAACATAGAGAGAAGAAACAGATATATCGTTTTCGGTTCGCGGTAGACCCTCTGATCTGACGCATACCTATCTTTCACGTTCCAACTTAATATCAAGGTGTTTCACGCATGTTGTCACGTACAGTCAGCAGGAAAAGTAGCTACAGATTCAGCAGCTATACAGATTCTAATTTCGAGATAATAAGGCTCTGTGTAGGCGGGCCTAGTGCTCAACATAAGCTACACACAGACTCTAATGTCAACAGAATAAGGCTCTGTGTAGGCGGGCCTAGTTCTCAACATGAACTACACAGAGACTATGTCAAGGGAATAAGGCTCTGTGTAGGCGGGCCTAGTGCTCTATATGAGCTACACCCAGATTCTAATGTCAAGAGAATAAGGTTCTGTGTAGGCGAGACTAGTGCGCAATATGAGCTACACACAGACTCTAATGACAAGAGAATAAGGCTCTGTGTAGGTGGGCCTAGTGCTCAACGTGAGCTACACAGACTATCTTAAGAGAATAAGGCTCTGTGTAGGCAGGCCTAGTGCTCAACATGAGCTACACCTACATTCTAATGTCAAGAGAATAAGGCTCTGTGTAGGCGGGAATAGTGCTCAGCATAAACTACACACAGACTCTAATGTCAAAGGAATAAAGCTAAGTAACCCCTTGTGCCACTCACAATATAATGTTTATTGGAAAGCTTCTAGCGGTGCACGGTGAGCTACGATAGTGCATTTTTTTATTTGCTTTTGTTATGCTCTAATTGTACTTGGTCCTATATAGACTTTTTGTACTCTCTAAAATCTGGTTCGAATACGCTTTTAGTTAGCCAATTGTAACTAGGGCTTCCAAAATTACGGATTTTTCAATTCCGTAATTAGTTACGAATTTTAAAGTTTGAGTTACGTAATTACGTAACTGGCCCGGTATATCACAATAAAAGAAAAAAAAATTATAGCTTCATTTATTTATTATAATGAAAGGAAAGTCATTCCTAAAATCATTTAATAAATAAATCACAGCATTACCGTTGAATATTCAGATGCAAAAACTTCGAGCTGAGTGTATTTGGCAAGTCCAATTTGAGGGGCTTCTGGCAAATATTCGGTTGTCTTGAAGTATATTCTTCTGCTTGGTCGCTTTACTGGTGGTCGCCATGTCGGTTTAGTGGCAAGCTTGACATACCACTACCATTCGTCTTTCAATGTCGCTCCTGGTGCTCAAATATAGAAGTGCGCCTACCATGGCCCTGATTTGGTCAATACATCTCATAGGCGATCTGCCGCGCGCTCTTGTGCCCTCAACCCTGCGGACCCTGCACCTGCACCACGATCCGCTCGATAGTCACCGTCCCACCGCGATATGAGCCCGTTGAAAGTTAGAATGCGGGTCTGAACAGAGTGGAGGAAAGACGCTGCTTGATGATCAATTCCTCCAATATGGATTGGTTAGTCCGAAGTTCGGTCCACGATATTTTCAGCATCCATCTTCAACTAGCTAAACAAGGCTGGCATGACGACCCAAAATGGGTCTTGGCTTCCGACACAAGAGTACGCCACTTTGCTCGGCCCTGAGCAATTTTTCGCCAGCTTGTACCGGCTCCGAGCTCACGCAGATCCGCGCCCACCAAATCCTACCAGCGATACTTCGGGTGACCCATAGGATGCCGTCCGGTCGGTCGGCCCAAGTATGCTCTCTTCACCTGTCTATCTTCTTCCATCTTCTCGAGGCATCCACCTCCAGGACCACATATTTTCCAATGCGTTTTTTTCTCGTTTTCTTTTTGGATGAATTATCGACCTGACTAGTCGAGTCGTTGCGGCTTTTAGTAATGTTGCGGTTTCTCCAAATCTTTGGCATATTATCCATCGCAGATCTAGCAATTGAAATACGTCGCTTGGTTTCATCAATTAAGCCTTTGAATTACGTAATTATTAAAAGTCAAAAATCTCTCTAATTCCGTATTCCGTAATTACGTAATTCCGTAATTACGGAATACGGAATTACGTAATAACGGAATGGAAGCCCTAATTGTAACCACATGGAGATTGGGGGAGGCCTATGTCCAGCAGTGGACATCCTTGGGCTGATATGGTGGTGGTGGTGGAAATACTTACTGACATGCTCAATAATCTACCGATTAATTATTTTCAAATGTTAAAAGTTACAAGCCACACTCTTCATAATATTTCTTGGCCTAGTTGATAGTGACCCTGCTTGCGAAGCCGGTAGTCCTGAATTCCCACCCCGGTCAAGCGACGTTGGTTTCATCAATGGTCAGCACTCCCTCCTTCGTTCAAGATAAAGGCTCAAAGATAGATGAATGATGAGACTATTTTGCAGTTCGCAATATCTGTTACTTCTGGCGAGTTATTGTGAGCTCGATCGACAATCATCATCTTGATTTTACTTCGGTGGAACTTCAAGCCCAATGCGAGACCTGTTCTCTCCATTCTAGAGGTAACATCGTCTAAAGCTTATTAATGGCAACCAATTTATCTACGTTCTTAACAATGTGGTTATAGTTATTCAGGTATGCTACGCAGCAGTCAGTTAGCAAGTTGACAGTCTGGTTCGAATATTGAGCTCATCTAGGATAGACAAATTGGTGCAATATCTCTTTCAAGGTTTGCCAAGAATTTACCTCCAGATTTCAATCCAATTGCGGTCTTCCTTTTTCTTTACAGTGTGCACTGTGTGTAAATAAGGAATAAAGTCCTGACCGAATTACTCTTGCGTTTTGTAAAGATAGTTCCCGTACATTCCATATTGTCTCGGTCTAAATAGGCCTAAATCGTAATTTCTAAATGGCTCTGACATGTTGCTCTTTGCTTTTCCGATCTTTTAGCGGATTTTAATCTCTCAGGACTCTCACGATCTCAAAATTGAATGTTTCCCTGAGCTTCTACTTATCTGAGCGATATACCTACAATCTTGAGCTAGGTTTTGGACCAGTTCCGCTATTTTAGCCGCCACATTAAACAGGATAGGTAAAATAATGCTCCCTTGATTGACGTCCATCTAGTAGTCGAAAGGGCGCAAAGTGCATGAAAACCTGCCTATTCTCGCTAGTGAGAAGTCGAGAATTCGAGATAGAGCAAGCACTTGTAAGTTGTACTTACATCCAACTTCAACAACATATCCCATAATGTTTATATAAATATAAGAATACATTACTTAGTTTAGAATTTCATGAAACTTTTTTCAGTTTTAGGCTGAATTAGTACGGAGATAGTGAAAAGCTTTATCAAGGCTTTGTCGTCTCGGCTGATCAACGCATCGGGGGATCGCAGGCTGGTGGATACCTCGGCCGTGCCGCTAGCGTCTGGGATCCATGCCGCAAGAGGGAGAACTAGACGCTGTTTTCTTTCTATAAATTAATTTAATTTTATCGTAATATTTTATTTATTTTTAAGTTACTTTAATTTATTTTTAGTTTACCTTGTAAAATTATAAAAAATATAATTAAATATAAATAAAACTAAACTTAGTGAAAGGTAATAATTCCGTAATTACGGAATTAAGCCTTTGAATTACGTAATTATTAAAAGTCAAAAATCTCTCTAATTCCGTATTCCGTAATTACGTAATTCCGTAATTACGGAATACGGAATTACGTAATAACGGAATGGAAGCCCTAATTGTAACCACATGGAGATTAGGGGAGGCCTATGTCCAGCAGTGGACATCCTTGGGCTGATATGGTGGTGGTGGTGGAAATACTTACTGACATGCTCAATAATCTACCGATTAATTATTTTCAAATGTTAAAAGTTACAAGCCACACTCTTCATAATATTTCTTGGCCTAGTTGATAGTGACCCTGCTTGCGAAGCCGGTAGTCCTGAATTCCCACCCCGGTCAGGGCATTCATTTGGGTGATGAGACTGATAAGCACGAAATTGTTCCTCAGTCTTGGACATTTTCTCTATGTATTTAAGTATTTATCTTATCTATCTATATAAGTACGTATATCGTCACTTTGTACCTATAGGCAAGATATGTTTGTTTAGTGTGGGACTAGATCGATTAATGTATGTAAGATTGTCCCCACATATTTATTTATTTAAATAAAAAGTCTAAATATTATTGTTAGATTGAGCCCAACTATCTAAATAAAATGTCTCGATCCAATTTTTAATGCCTACGTAATGGACAAAGCAGGGGTAGATCATAAGCTAAAACAACCTTAGGTACCTACTTAGCTAAGAATACGCCAAGCTTGAACAGACCTCTTCTGTTGGACTTGAAGTCAATTCCACATTGAAATAAAATGCCATACTTACACGAAAATCACGAAAAATATGGCGAACAAAGCCGATACCCAACACCATCTATTATCGTTTTATAAAATCACTGAAGCCACACGTTAACTAAGTGCTAAGTGCTGGTCCATTGTTACATAAGTTCTCGCACAATATTTGTTGTTTGGCAAACATATGATAGATGGCGGCACCTATTCACTGATGAAAAAATTAAAAGATTTTAGAAACCCCTGACTTAACAATAAAAATAATTCTGAAATAGCTGCTTGTTCAGTCCACTATAATTATATGTGTCCACTTATTACCATACAGGTTGTGATCACGACGACCAAAATCACGTGGATCCGTTAAAGGCCTGAATCACACTGGCGCGGCCTGCAGTGGCGGCCAATAGTAAATTTGACAGCTAATGACAAGTTTAACAACCTATCTATAGATACCCAAAACGATAGGTTTTAAAAGAAATAAAAAACGGGTCCCCACTTAACTTGTAGTTTCCTACATGTACACAAAAAAATGTTTTTCCAAAATTTTACTACACCGTTCTGTTAGCGTGATTGATAATTATGTATACCCATACCAAATTATAGCTTTCTAGTAGTAACCGTTACTTAGCTAAGCCGCGGACTAACGGACGGACGGACATGGCGAAACTATAAAAACCGACTATAGTTAATAATATTTAATAAACATAATATTTAAAAAGACCCGAAGTTGCTATCAATTATTAATACCTATTAAATAATTGACAAATTTATGTCTGTTAATGTGCAACTTTATTAGTCAATGTTAATGTGAATGACAAATGTTAGGTGCTATTTTGTTGCAATTTGAGGTGACAGATCTTAAATAATACCATAATTTATCGAGACTTCTTCGGGTGTCCAAATTTCAGCTCAATTGGTCCAGTAGTTTCGGAACAAATTGACTGTGACAGACGGACGCGCTTCCGACCCGAGGTCCAACCACCATGTCCGACTGGTTGTACCACGGGTAATTAAAACTATCCATGGTCCAAGCGGTTGAACCACGGGGAAGTAAAATTATCATCCAACACTAGAAAGTATGTTTACCCATGGTCCAACTGGTTATATCACGGAAACGTACCTACGTCTAACCATGGCTTAACTAACATAAAGGTAAAAAGGTTATCTATTATTGTTTTGAACTGCAATAGATTGCAAATCAAATGGTTTGTTATTTTGTCGATGATTAGAAATTGACCCGACAGAGTCAAAGATTTTATTTGATGATTTGTATGTATATGAACAAATGGAGCTTAATCGCACGTGCACATTTTTTTTTATCGAAACAAAATGGGTCATTTGGTCTATCGACGCCATCTATATGGTGAAATTATAAAACTATGACCAAAACCACAGTGGGATACAGCAGCATCCCTGGAGTGCGGCATAGATACTGCGATCGCCAACCCGCATGTCAAGCGTGGCGATTATAGCATTTACCCCCCATGAAATGTGTCCAGCAGTGGGCGTCCTTGGGCTGATACGGTGGTGGTGGTGGGTATATTTGCTCTCGAAAAGCACCATGTGGTGAAGTGACGATGATGAGGACCAGAACTGACCACCGGAACTCTTCAGCGAAGAGTTTTTTAAGAAAAAGTTTTAGAACGATCAAGATTCTGATTGTATTCAAATGCAATAAATTGTTTTGACGTTAAACCTGATTTTCCTGTATTCAGTCAGAATAAACTACATACCTACTTGGGAATAGCAGTCATATCTTGAATTTTAACTAAATACTAATAATAGTATTCTGACAATTGGATCCAAGGTAACTTCCCTTTTGTACAACTAGTTGAACATAGCAACTGTTCATATACTAGTTGGACAATAGCCCCTCAATTGTACCACGGCTCATAAAAATTAATTGCAGAAAAACAGTATTCTGACATTAATTTTGTACTAAAGCAGTAACGCTGCTAACGAAAATTTCAAATTAAAGGGAAAAATTGAAAAAAATTATGCTCCGAGCAGGATTCGAACCTGCGACATCTGGCATACGCGGCCAATCGCTCTAGCCTCTGAGCTATCGGATTATTTTTCAATTTTTTCCCTTTAATTTGTAATTTTCGTTAGTAGCGTTACTGCTTTAGTACAAAATTAATTTAGTATGGGATGGTGCATCGTTACTGACGATTTCTCAATGTAATTTGAGACGTTGGTGCCGTTAATAGAAGCGTAAGTCTTCTATGGTAGATGTCGCTGTACGCCTCCCTAAGGCGTTGTAAGAGGGAACTATTGAAGGATTTCGTGGACGAGCTTGGTTGTTCCGATAGCTCAGAGGCTAGAGCGATTGGCCGCGTATGCCAGATGTCGCAGGTTCGAATCCTGCTCGGAGCATAATTTTTTTCAATATTTCCATTTAATTTGAGTATTCTGACAGTTGGTCAATAGATAGTTTTACTTACCCGTAGTACAACCAGTTCGACATGGGGGTTGGACTACGGGTCTGGAGCGAGACGGACGGATAGACAGGCACAAGAGCGATCCTGTAAGGGTTCCGCTTTGTCCTTTTTGAGTGACGGAACCCTAAAAACGCCTAAACTAACACGAGATGACACTTGCCCTTTACCTCTGTAGTTAAATGCTTGCTTTGCTTTGCTTCCTTCTTTATATTAGCTACCGAAATACGAACAAAATCCAAATATTTCATATACATTTTATTCACTATAATTATAATTAATATAATGCCCTTCAGAATGCCCTTCTTTAACAATAGGCGGTAACTCACTCCTGACGGGGCTGAGTTTTCAAACAACTAACACACGTAGGTATTACAATTTGATTTGAATTGTATTTGTTTAGCGTATAAAAAAGCGCATTACAAAATATACATCCAATCTAATAGCAGCACGTCAGAAGCTTATTCGGGACAGGACCTCTGGGGCGCTACCGCGAACCGAAAGCGAAATGCCTGCCTCTTGGTATATGTCGCACTTGCATATTCAGCCGACAGAGAGGGAGATAGACTTCGTTGTCGATAACTACATAAAAAGTGTAGATATCCGAAATTACATTAACCATCGTTTGAAATAGTTGTCCCAGATGTAACGTACAAAATTATGACCTACAAGACTGCTACACTTTTAGTTTCACCTTTTCGAATATGACGTCAAACGGAACTGCCAATTATTAAAAAGACTCAAAAGTTCGGTTAAGGAGGTAAATAAAAAAGTAATACATTTTATGTGAAATGGCCTAACGAAGTTGATTCTTTTCACACGACTTCATTTAACAGAACTACAGCTCAACAGTTAGGTTTGACGTCACTAACAAAATAATGAGATTATATTTGAAGCAAATAGTTCGATCTAGAGGCCAGTGGCCCGTATCACTAATATACAAATCTAAATCTGTCACACTGTTCAAATGCCCAGTCGTTATTTAACAAGTGCCACAGTAACGTCTGTAAGCATATACTTTGCAAGCAAAGACATATTCACTTTAAAAAGTTGACCCAAGGGTCAAGACCGGTCGTGCGTACGTGACGTACCATACATTAGGTAGTAATAATTTAATATTAAACAATAAACGAATAGCCCAATGGAGTTATCTGTTTTTTAAATACTTCATACTTCATTATCTGCAGCTCTTCAATCTGAAACAACAACAAAATGAGTTCAGAGAAAAATATTGTCATCACTTTCCATCGTAATCACACCGGAATTGTAAGATAAGAAAACTGATGGATAATGTACGAGTAAACTTGGTTTTTACTTATTATGAAATTTATGATAGATACGGCTAGCGTTTGTATGGATCCCTAAACCTAAACTACACATGACAGCCCGTCGAGGGTGCAAAAGGTACACTCGGCAATAAACCATTCCATGCTTAGTTGCACTGCAGGTAGTTGTGTGTGTGAACATTTGAGAAGATTGATTACATGGATCAATCTACTCAAATCTTCAATAAAATATGTTAGTGTGTTTTCACTCTAAGGCGATTTCCTGACTTGGCGGGGCGGGAGCGATATGTCATAGGTATTTTGCTGTTTGACGTGAGTGAAACCGATGTGAGATTTCCTCACTTGACGAAATACTGTCAGTAATACGTTTGCGCATTAGTAATACCATGCGCAGAAGTGGGGCAGTACTGCATTCGTATCGGTTGACACTGACAGTTGACAGTTTTCTCATATCGTACCGCCTCCGCATCGCCCAATCAGGAAGGCGCCTAACTCAGGTACAAATGTAGTGAATAATGCTTTAATATAATAAAGACCCCGAAGTGGCTAGCAATTATCGTATAAAATTATTGACAAGTTCATATCTGTTAATGTGAAACTTTATTAGTCAATGTCGAGTTTCAGAACGAAAACTAGTAGTATTTTGCCATTTGACATAACATAACAATGTTAATGGTCAAATGGCAAAATTATCTTATTATAATTAATAATTAAAAAGATAATTTCATTGATACTTCTTCGGGTCTAGTCGTATTCCGAATTTAGCCGAGGGGAAGGCATTATTCACTACGTGTATACTACTGGACCGATTTTGGAGCGGTTTTCATTAATATGTAGCTACATTATATTCTTGTGAAAGGTTTTTATTTCGCATCCGAGGCGGTTCCCTCACTCAATATTTACATTACTGCCCGAAGCGGTGGCGGGCAGGCGGCAGCGTTAGTGTCTGTTTAACATGAATGGTAGGTGTACACTGTACACCGTACAGGTACATGCCTCGCTGTATGTTCAAGCGGCGCATGCACTCAGACCATACACATAATTCCTTGGTCAATTCTTACCAAAAAATATAGCAGCATTTGGCACCCAGGTGGCTTTGTTTTGGACACAAGTTAAACCGAATTACTTGCTCTGGCGGGCATTCGTCGGCGGCGACACATTCGCCGCCTTGCCGGACGCACGAGTCTTCTAACATAACTGAAACATATATACAAAGTTTTAAGTCGTCGTAAAAGTATCGTATGCAACGGTGGTCTAAAAACTATTGCATAAAATACTATTTTGCGGATATTAAACGATAACTTTTTTATTTAAAGACGAAACTCGCGTTTTATAAGAGCGCATCCAGAAATCATGTGATCGTTTATGGGGGGAGGGGGTCGGATAAATATCCCGACTGATCAAAAGAGGGGAGGAGGGCGTTTCGAGAGGGCATCAAGTGTTATTTCTTTAACACCGCGAGAGTAAAAAACAACAAAGTAACTATAACAATTTTCTCATATCCGTGGTACAGTCAGCATCAAAAGTAGCTAAGCTAATTATGTTATGTTATCTGCTCTGATGTATGTATTTACTTATACGCTAAATATATGTATTTTCTTCCTTTCTTCTTTCTTACTGTTATTTTCATGCATCAGCATGCATTCTAGTTACTATTAGACGACATTTGACACGTAACCCACCCATTCTCAGCCCACAAAGTGACGCTACATAATCAACCTTTTATTTGATTTAAAACACATAAATACATGCAAATAAAGAAATAATATAACATACTTATAGATTTAAAGATATTTATTCTCAAAAAAGACATACAAGTCACTTACACGAGAACTTATACAGAATAAAAATCAATAAATTATGATAATTAATATTCATTACTTGAATAGAATGGATGGGTCAGAATATATTCCTTCACCTATTTATTAAATTATTTTTTAGTCTTTAATATTTTTTATTTCGACAGGAAGTAGATAAGTACACTTTAATAGCAGTATCATTTAAACTGTTGTCAAAATTGACATAATGTACATCATTTAAAATAAATTATTTCTTTCTTTACATACGAGTAGATTACGCAGATCCTTATCATTGGCTGTTTTTGTAGGTATACAAATTCCTCTGACACCGCTATATTTAAAGTACAACTTTTAGTTATCATATCCACGTCGCGCGAGCCCGACGAGGGTTCCGTACATAGTTTATAGTTTTTTGATGACTTATATAAAACCCAGATGGAGATATTGTTATACATATTTACCCTGTAAGCAATTTTTACTTAAATATTAATAAGTACGTATTTCCTTGATAATCGATAATTCTGTAACTCGAGATCTTGTTTGATAGCCCACTTGATCTAGTGACTAAACTTTGAACTTTTGCCCTCCTTTGTATCGGTCATATTCAAAGAAAATAAAAATATATGTTTATATATTTCATTTTCAATACACTTGGTTTAACCTCATTTACACTATACCTAACTTCTAATTGACATCATTAGTAATACATAGTTGTTACTCATTAGTAGTTAGTATACTTTTTTGGTATAGAACCCTATAAAAACACCTATGTACGAAGCACGGGGTGGTGTAAGTAAAACGATCGCAGCGCATGCCGTGGCAGAAATGTGTAACGTTGGGGGATATTCTATCAAAATTACTAGGACATCGCCTACAATTATTTTGCATTTAGGAATGGAAAATAAGTGTGCTTCTTCACTTTCAAAGTTACGAAAGTGTGTGTGAACCAAAAGGATGTTGTTTTAACCCTATACCTAATTAATTTAATTACCTAAGTAATTTAAGTCTGCTTCTTCACTAGGTACGAAAGTGTGTGTGAAGCAAAAGGATCTTGTTTTGCCCAATATCCCTAATGTAAATAGGAATTCTTCATCGAAATAATACTTAATAAAGAATCAATGGCTTGCGAGTTACAAAAATTGATGTACTTACATACAATCAAAATGTGTATAACAATTAAATGGATATTATACATATGTAGGTATGTATATACCATTTATAAGTGCATAATTTCGTACCTATTGAAAACATAATTTTTCGCTTTTTGAATGGGTGAAGAGGGGGTTGAATGATTGTTAGGGAAAACATTTTTATTTAAACCAGGAAAAAACAAAAAAAAACACTAAAACCACTCTTATAGGTATGTAGAATCAGAATTTGTAAACATAGGTATATAATAGTCTTCTAGTCAATAAACAAGTATCACCATGTCTAGCCGTTAGGTACACAAATATTTCGCATTACAGATGTCGGACATTAGATGTCGCATTACAGTGTAAGAAAACTCAATTTTAGAGTTTTTTGAAAATTCACCTTTTGACAAGTTTTTTTAGTAGCTGTTAGGTAACCACCACCATAGGACATATCAGCCATAGGACGTCCACTGCTGGACATAAGCCTCCCCCAATTTCATACCTAGGGGGTAAACGCCATAAACACCACGCCTGGCATGCGGGTTGGGGATCGCAGTATAGATCTCCACCGCACTCCAGAGATGCTGCTGCCCATCCCCGGTGGTCTTGGTTGTAGTTTTAGGACATACCCGGGTCCCTGGGTGTAGGTTACATGTTTTGCTAATGCGCAACTTAGACGTACTGAAATTGTTCAACGGCACTAGATTGCGAGTCAGGAAATTAGGGAAATACATTGTGAAGGGCACGAGAAGCTAAGCGAGAAAGTGTACTTATACCATGTACTCCAAGTATACCCAATAATTTACCATTTAGTTTTAAACGTCTATAGTTTCTATTAAAATTTGTATTTGCAACTTACTTGTATATTAATAGATCACATGGTCAAACGTTAAAAGTAGCGGGAATACATTTGGGCACGGCGTTTTTTCCCACGGACAGTTGCACTTACGTAGCTTGCTCACGGGTTATACTAAATCCAAAACTCTGCTCTCGCTGACCGAAATAAATCATTTAATTTCTATAATGTAGTTTATAGAAGTATATTAAAATAAATTACCTAAGTACTAAAATTAATTCCAGCATGGGAGGGCAACCCAGATAGTTTATAGAAGTATGTACATAGCAATAATTGTAATAATAATAAAAACATAGCGGTGAAAAACGAGTTATTTAATCGTCAATTTATATTTCATGACATCTTTTTTACTCACTCTGAAATGCCATACACAAAGGAGCTCTAAGGCAATAGCTACTTTTAATGCATATAAAGACATGACAACGGCTAGAACTATTTTTTTTAACAGACTTAATGTGTTTTACGGGTTTTTATAATAATACCGGATGGTATTTTGATGTTTCTAAAATGTTAAAAAGTACTGAAAAGTGGGATCAGTAGTCATAATGTTTACTTTAACTACCAACTTATAATCTAATTAAAACCTACTACTGAGTCAGTAAACACAGTGATTGGCACTTCACATGACCTTGTTCATTAAAAACATTTCTAGGAATTAAAAACCATTTCAGTAAATAAGAGCAGAGCATTTAGCATCTAGTAAAGTGCCCACACATGTAGTTATTTAGCATCACAGTAGCAAAAATCAAAGCTTTGCATCAATCATGTTTAAAGTTAATGCTTACGTGTCACTGGTGCCTTCACAGGGGTCGCAGACACAGTAACCACAAGGATAGCAAAAAGCACAAACGTTTTCAAATGCATGATAAAAATATATGTATATACATATATCTATATATGTTTGGTTTTTTATATCGCAAGTGTTATAACAACGCCGGTTCTCATAAGATTTAACCAGCGCGTAGGGGAGCGATGCTTAAATACCAGTGCGTGATTACTGATAATCGAATCGGCCGTCGGCGTCGAATTTAACTAGTAAACAAATAGGTACTTTGGGAAACCCTGCACTGAGACGTCTTACTTGTCACTTACTCTCTTTTAGAATGAGGAACTTTTGATATTGTTTTTTATATAGAAAATCACTGAAAAATTTAAGAATATGGTTAGGTATATATCATCACCCTCCTAGCGTTATTCCCAGTACAGTTGCATCCTGAAGGATTCCTGGGGTCCGCTGGTTAGGTATATACTCGGTATATATGTATTTATTTTTTTATCCACTATTTGAATTTATTGGAAAAAAGTCCGCTTAAAAAAACGAAATGAATGGACACCACCCATGTATACTTACTCGTACTAATGTTATAAATATACATCAATCAAATAAATATACATTTGATAATCGTTCTGATCGCGGTCAAATAAATACGGGAGAATATTCTCGAAAAAACGTAGTAAAATTAAACAAATGTGGATATCGCTTTGTTACTCGTGGCCTAGAGAGAGACCTTAGAACACAAAATAATAGTTGGCAAATATCTTACGCGATAAAATAATCGCAAAGGAATGTAAACAAATATGTTACGATAGTTGGCACTAAATACACGTATACGACGTAGTTTGTTTAAGTACATATTTGACGAATTCGGATGGTCCTTCTGGTTCATGTGTATTTGGCAAATTTTGACTAATATCCTCATACAAAACCAAAAAAATATAGCCCGTACAACGTTGACCTACTTACATATTTCTAGTCAGAATGCAATACAATTAACACCTAACGGATATCCACGCCATTTTACATAGTTATAGGTAACCCGTATTGATATTTTTACTCAAAATGAAAGAAAACTTATATTTTACATGGACGCCATAATACTTAGCACGTGACTTCTGACATTTTATCTTGGTTCGCCAGGAAACATGCATGCAAAACACATCGAAATTAAATTAGAACGCGAAATCTTACATAGCAGGGTGGTAATTTGGCTTTGCTTCAAATTCTCTGTGATCAAGACACAAATCCTGTGCTGCAAATATTATAAGTTCCCTGTGTAAAAAAACCGTAGGTACGAGCAATAAATGCATTAATCGTCTTAAGCCCCGAGCCTCTTTTCTATGATTAATATACTATTTGAGCAGTAAAGTTCCATAATTAGATACTATTGAGTACATGTATATCATTATGTGAATCTGTATTAGATTATAGCTTCATAGAAATAGAGGCCATATCGGGGCACTCGCGCGTTAATTCGGCTTTGCTACATATTCTCTGTGATCAAAACACAAATCCTGTGCTGTAAATATTATTATATATCCCTCGTGTAAAAAAACCGTAGGTACTAGCAATAAATGCATACTCGTCTTAAGCCCCGGGACTCTTTTTTATGATAAATATAATATTTGAGCAGTAACGTTCCATAATTAAATACTATTGAGTACATGCGAATTATTATGTGAATCTATATTCGATTACAAGCTTCATAGGAATAGAGGCCCTGAAGTTTGGCTCCCTGGATTTGAAATGACGCAATATAATCGACCTTCCGTGTTACGACAGTGCTTCTCAATTATTTTCATGTTCTTGGCCTTGCCACAATTTGTTTATCACTGCTGACCCGCCGACCTCACTCATGTGACGATTATTTTGTATGAGGTAAGCTAGTGATCGTGCTATCATTCCAAGAACGGCAATTATTTTTGTCCAACTTGATTAAACTAATCAATTTTATTCGTGGAATTGTTTACAAGAAAGACCAAAACTATCTATCCCAACTGTCGTTGCGAATAAGGTAAGTATTTACTGCGTAGTGCGCTGGAAAACAATGGAAACCAACTAGCGTCATATGAGTTGTACCTATTGCATTTTATTATATACACGTATAGGCGCATCACGACAGAACAAGTCTGGAGAGAAAGCACGTAGTCAAGACAAAGCCTGAAATAACTTTAAAGTTAGGAAGTTCTAAAAAGATGATATCATGAGTAGTTTTCATAAGTAGGTAGGAAGGAACCTTTTGGTTTTAAATTAAATACTTTCTTCACTGGTCGATGTTTTATCGAAAATAAGCGCTGGCTGTTTTCATAACTTTGCTGGTCTTCCTTTTTGGAGTATATGCTTCCTTTCCTGTATATACTTATAGATAAGGAAGATCTATCATGAATTACTTGAGAACACACTTAACATAACATGTATAATGAATTTTGAATAACAGCGCCCTCTTTTGGACAATAGTGGCGTACGTAATCTAGACTGAGCTTTCACTACAAACTCAAAATTAATAATAGTGCCCTCTAGTACCAGCTGGCGTCACGTTCGATACAGTTTAAACACTGACCACTTGTAAGAGTTATGACAAGGGGCTTGCAATGGGTGGAGCGCGCCGCGTTAATAACCTAACGCTCGATAACCCCGAAAGTAGCTGTCAGTCGCGGGCCGCCGCCGTCCGAGCATGTACGTGCGCGTCGTTTTGTGATCTGCTGCCGCGCGCCGCCGACTTGATCGCGACGAACCGCGCGTTACTACGTAATTTTAAGTGTGATTTAAGAAACCCACGATGAAACCGATAACCGGCCACACATGTTCTGTGTATATGGTTGTTTGAATACCCGAAGGAACGTTGGTGTATCTTTTATTCAGTTGCCTACAAATTTTGAACGGTAAGTTTTTATTTTAGTTTGGTATATGTAATAATAAGTACTTATGTAGTGATGGTTGGTGTTTAAAATTATTGGTTGGTGTTAAAAATTATCAACTTGTAAGTTACAATACAAATAATACGATACGAACCACCTGGTTACTTAATAGGTACTTATAGCTTAAACTCACCATTTCCGACGTTTTACTTATTATGTAACTAACTATAATTTTATTCAAAATGAAACACGCGTTATTAAATTTATTTTACTTGATTAGCTACATAATAGTTGTCCTATTTAGGTAGTTGTCCTTTATTGCGGCCATAGCATTTGAAACACGGATAAAGGTAGGTATAAGTAGCTGAAAAACATAAGAAGATGACCTGTCCTGCCCGGCTAGTATGATAGCTTATACCGTCACGCTTTATGTGACGTTTCAGTACATTTTGGCCATATAACGTGACGGTATAAGCTATCATACTAGCCGGGCTGTTGTATGCAGTTGTGATGTGTTTGTTGTTGATTTGTATGTCCGACAAAACCTGTTGGTTGATGATTTGAAATGTATTTTTTATTTATTTTAGACCCAGTAGTTTCGGAGATGAAGGGGGAATGGTAATTTTTTGGCTATTTTCTTAAATAATTTCTAAAATAATTATTTTAAAATTACAAAAAAAAATATTTGAGATGTACACAATGAGCTCTTTCATTTTAAATGTAACACTATATATGTAGTTTGAAGGTACTTCCCCTACACGTAAAATGGGGATGCATTTTTTCTTCTTGCGAAACCCACCGTGTAGGGTATCGTTAGATGGTTCGTTAAAAAAATATGAGATTTATTATTCTTGTGAAGTAACATGTACTTAATTAATATCGGTTCACTGTACTTAAGCGACATCTGGTGAGGTACAACATTTTTTGCATCATTGAAGTATTTTTGGCGTGACAACCCTAGGGCTACACGTGCCGCGCGTGAATGAATACAAGTTATGCGGTAGACAGAGATGCAGAGAGTAGGCACGTTTCTTATGCCTAAACGCCGTTTTTGTTAGGGAGTTAAATTTCTGTACTTGTACTATTCCTTATTCTGTGGTTGTGAGTTTAAATGTTCACCTCTAGCTGCTCTCTCTGATGGTCAGGGATGTAAAGGGTGAAGTGGTCTGGTATATTTAATATCTATTTATCAAAACCGCCTTAAAAAAAGCAAACAATAATCTGAGATTTCATATTTCCAATCCAATCATGAGATGAAATTTAAACCTACGATTTCATTATACAAAACGTACTAAACATACTCCATTCCTTAATTCAGAACAAATTTAACTATCAAATATACAATTTGTTAACGTTTTATCAACTTTTGAAGTCGGTACCAAATATTTAAATAGTATCAAATACATACATAAACTCACGCCTATATTCCCAAAAGGGATAGGCAGAGCACATGAAAACTAATTTTCAGTGCCACTCTTAGCAATCTCAGGTTTATAGATGGACAAAATAGAATTATGTTATATTACCTACTAACACAGAATGATGCATACTACTTCAAAAAACATTTGGTACCGACTTCAGATTCTTCAGGTGACGAAATTGTATATTTGTTAGGGAGCCGACGTGTGTAGTACGTGTGCAGTAGTGTTAGACGGCCTGTTTAGCCTAGTTGGTAATCACACTGCATCCGAAGCTATTAGAGGTCCCGGATTCGAATCCCGGCCAGGGAATTATTTGTGCATTAAGCACGGATATTTATTCCTGGGTCTTGGATGTTTTCTTATGTATTTAAGTATGTGTTTATCCATATAAGTATGAATATCGTCGTCTACTACCCATTGTACAAGCTTTGCTTAGTTTGGGACTACGTCGACTTGTGTAAGATCGTCCCCCAATATTTTTTTATTTAGCTATTTATTAAAAACGTAGTTCGTCTCTATTAAATTATCAAGGAATGAAGTACGTTTAATCATATGTTTAAACATTGTTTGCTTTTTAGTTTTTTTGTAAGGCGGTTTTTTTATATATATAAATTATTTTTCACACTATTTAGTGAATCATTGCTCATAACAATTCCAATAAAACTAAACATGGCTAACGTGATGGCGCCAATAATCGACACTTTAAGGAAGACATGCTATATTTGATCTGATCAGAAATAAAAAATACCTGTTAAAAACTTACAACAATAATTACAAGTGAAAACATTGAAATATATCTTTAATATATGATATATTAGCTTTTATTAACCATAGAGACATACGATTTACACAAAAAGGGCCGGCCCGTTTTCTATGACAGCAAACGCAACGGCCAGCGTATTTCTCTAGAAGAAAACGGGCCGGCCCGGACACGGAACGGCCTACTGTGCATCATCCTTAAAGCTTCAGTAATCGACACCCCGTACTCGACATACCCAATAATCCAATAATCGACACTCAATTATCAACACTAGGTTAGTGCAAGGATTTCGGTAAGGTACTTTATATTTCTGCCATATCTTAATTTTTTCTGAATTTTAAACTTCATAGTTTGGGAACTAGAGGGGGGGGGGCACACTTTTTAAGACTTTGACGGCTAATATCTCACCAACAGTTGACTTAAATGGAAAAGTTTTATAAACCTCTATATCATTTTTGAAGGCCTATCCTTCGCTTATTATTTCCTGAGGTTTGCTAAGGTTAATTAGCAGGTTGTTATTATAACAATTAGTGCTATTGTTATATAGGTAATATTGTTAATTATAAGTACTTTTCTAGTATTCTAGATTTAGTTTATTTAGTTAGATATTACTTTGTTTCGTTTAAAAATATCATTAGTTTAGCTGTATTTCAGTACTAGGCAGGTAATACTTTTAGTAGAAAGTTCATTGATAATTAACCGATCTTTTTGAAATTAAACTTAGACAGTTAACCGTCTAAAAGAATAAATAATGAACGTGAATGGGCAATACGAAAAACTGTTGCTACTGTACAAGAATCAGAACCGGAAAAAAATAAATGAAAGGTTTGTAATAATAAAAAAAAAAACTCCTAAAAAGAAAAAAACTGTGTCAAAAATAAAATCTAATAAAATAAATCAATAAGCCCACGTTTCTACAAAAAAAGTAAAATCCCATCAAAAACATTCTGTAAAAAACTAGCCGAGTCGCGATGGAGCTGCTTGTTTATCTCTAAAAAGTAATGAAATCTAGACAAAGTCGTGCCAAGTCTAAGGTTCCTTACTGCGATTTCTTTATTATTTATAGTTAATGTTGTGTGACTTGGCCGTTGACTTGTACCCACTAACGTTTAAAGAATGTTCAAATTATACTCTCAACGAACATTCATACTACGTAATCCTCTGTGTACAAATGTGTTGAACATTCACCTTTAATTTGTGAGATATTTTGTAGTACCAAGTCTCAGGCATTCTTATTATTCTTTATTTGCTTGCTTTTAGAGATAAACAAGGAGCTCCAGCGCGATTTGGCTAGTTTTTTACAGAATGTTTTTGATGGGATACACGTTTACACCTCATTATTGTAGTGGTCATAGTCTCGAGTAAATCGGCTGTGACATACGGACGGACAGACAGACAGACATGACGAATCCATAAGGGTTCCTTTTTTTGCCATTTGGCTACAGAACCCTAAAAATGTCTTGCTGGCTGGGGAATTAACCAACCAAATTGGATAATGATTTCAATGTAATAATACCAATCGTAATTTTAAATAATAGAAATAATTTCTCTTTAATAACTTGGAATTATTCGGTTCAAGTTTCATAATTGATTCAATTCCTTGGTGAGACATGGATTGAAAAAGCTATATTATTATAATTCCAGTATTACTTATTTTTATAAACAAATGAATGGCTCCATAGAGCAATACCTCTTATCTTCAATATACAGAATGTTCGGCAGATGGATGGACATACTCGTACGTATATTGGGGATAGGAGAGGTCATCTGCTACGTGGTCAAGCACAAAAAAATAAATAGGGCCCAAAGTTTCTCTTTTAAAAATTGATTGTCGCTTCACTATCTTATCGCCACGCATGAAACACTTGGAGTTTTGGATGACCATCCGTGGTCTTATTCATCATATTCAATTCTGAATGTAAATGCTTGGTTTACTGAAAATACTAAAATCACTATAAGTTTCCCTTGAACTTAAGAGGAGGTAGGTTTTAGTAACAACGGGACCAACCTCAAAATGGATGATTTCCAAAAGAAAATAAATTTTCCAATTTATAAATGACGAAGTTCTGAGGTTACACACATTAAAAAAGAACATAGAACCGAATTGGAACCTCCTCCTTTTTTCGTTGGTGCTTGTCTTGAAGACATATATTAAGGGTTGGGATTCTGGTGGCAGTTTAGTTTATTTTAGTAAGCGAGAAAGATCCATTACTGGAAAATTAACTGAAATAAAAAAGAAAATAAATAAATAAGTACAAACGAAACGAATCGTAAAATACCAATTGGAAACTTTGAAGAAAATTTGACTGATGTCCCCTGAAGCTTCTGTCATGGTGTGATCTCAGGCTGCTATTGCTTAGCTTACCCCCACCACCTACTTCGCACATAGCCAATTAAAGTGGTCCTAATTGGGGTAAAAAATGGAATCTAAAAAACAGTCACGGTCATAAGTAATCGAACTAGTTTATTCTTTTGATTGAAAAAAAATTAACTTAATCATTTTTAAATGAAACAATTTTTAAGTAACTTTGGGATTGGGATTAGTAAAAAGGAGAGTTATTTGCATTTAATATTGGAAACCAACCAAAGGCAAAAAAAATATCGGCCAATAGCATGTAGGGCCATGCTCAGTGTAGGGCGCCGTAGTTGCCCAATGAACTTAATTTAAAAAAAAAAACAATAACAAGCAAAAGCGAATACCTTCGCAGCGTTTCAATCGTCTTTTACTAAAACAACAGCTCAACTGATCATGTCCGCTATAGTTTTCGTTAGTCTTTACGGTATAGTTTTCATATACGGTGGAGTAGGTATCCTGTAGCGAAAAAGTGCGTCCCGATCGGTGTCAATTATAAACTGCGACAATGATAGGGTAGCCGCTATAAAAGTATCGTCAGGCAGCAGTGTTTTCATGGTGTTGTGCGTAACACAAAACCTAAATGATGGCCTGGATATAGAACGGGAGCGCAGGGCGCTGGCAGTGAGGTCAAGTATGCTATGCAACATACATGTTAAAATATCTCTATTTAAGAGGGGGTACCACGCCAAATTGCAGATTGCAGATTGAATATTTACCTATCATAATCAAGTCTAAATGCCAGGAAAACCAATTACACGAAAACTAGATCATATTTGCTATTTTTGAATTTGAACAAAACCTTACTAGATTAAAGTTGGCTGGTTGACAAGTAAACATAACTATTGGTTATTAAATAATCATGTTTCATCTGTCTGGATGGGCATATACTATGCGGAGTGAGCGAGGCAGCAACAGACGCATCTTCTTTACGCACAGCGGGCCAGGCGCGGGACGCGCGGGTGATTTTTACTTTTTTCCTGGGGTTATGCCCCCTCTTAAAGCCTTCTGCCAGTCATTTTACTCGAGCAGCCTGTGGGTAAAGTACACTAAAAGAGCCTATGATGCCCTGCGCGTGCAATACAATAACGCACTCAGAATGTTGTTGGGGTTGCCCACATGGTGTAGCGCATCAATTGTGTTCGCCGGGGCCCATACGGACGATTTTCACGCTATTATGCGCAAGAGAATCCTCTCGATGATGGGCCGGCTGAGGGGCAGCACCAAAGCGTTCTGGGTGTAATTGCAGATAAGTTCGACAATCCAATTATGTCGCATTGGGTCAAGAAGCCCTGGATCAAGAAGGTCAAGGGCTTCTTGACCTTTAGAAAATAAACTAATATTTGTCTTTCTTTACTAACATTATTTTTGTCTTACTAACATAATATTGATCTATGGAATCTAAAATAGATTCATTATTGTTACTATTATTTATTAAGCTTTACTTTAATGATTTCTTTTTCATATTTTTGGACCCATAGGTATAGGTCGATTCACAAGAGCTGGCGCGGAAAATGTATGAAACTGTCATTAATTTCATAGACATTCCACGCCAGCTCTTGTGAATCGACCTATAGTTCAAAAGTTAGAGGGTGGACACAATATTTTGTTCTTTTGGAGTGAATATTTCCGAAAATATTCACTTTATCTAAAAGTGTTAGATAATCATTTTGAAAGACCTATCCAACAATACCCCACACCATAGGGTTAAAGCAAAAAAAATCATCCCCACTTAACGTGTAGCGGAGCGGAGGTACCTTTAAAAAAATATACTATATTTTACCACTTTGTTACTTTTATTGCTTTTTAAATTATACTCATGCCAAGTTGCAGCTTTCTAGCACAAACAACCGCAGAGCAAAGCCTCGGACAGACGGACAGATAGACAGGACAGACAGACGGACATGGCAAAACTATAAGGGTTCCTAGTTGACTACGGAACCCTAAAAAAGACCCAATAGATTTTTAGAAGCAAAGACGTACCTTAGGTGAATTTGTGGCGTCATCCATCACTCGTGTCATCCGTAACGTAGTCCAAAACGTAGTGATTATATTCTCTTTGGTGTCATCTGTAAAATCTGACATGTAAACTGCTCAGACCAAGTAAAAAATATAGACGGAGTGTCACGAACAACCTAGTGAAGCCATCAAAACTATGCCCACTACGTAAATACACGTTCACTCACACATACACAAACCAAAACTACGCCCAGAACTATTTAGTACATGTCGACATGCTGTCACATACCGTCAAAAACCATCACTAAAAATATGGTCACCTGCGTCATTAAGGGATGCAAAAATAACTCCCGAACGTGCAGTAAATCCAAGAATATAACTTTTCATTTGTAAATATTGATCTAATACCTTAAAACACTATATAGAAAATAAATTTTTGCTTCGCTTGGAACACAAAACCTCGACATTCTGTTGACGTTCATTGACGTAACATAAAGCGCGAGTGATACGAGAGAATGATTTTTATTTACCCCAACCATAGACCTGAAGACCAAAGGTAGGGTCGATAGAGGTCGGTTGATACCAGCTAATTTAATGTGTCGGTTTGCCACCACTTAAATGAAGGGACGGACCGAACTGAAAGGATAGTTACGCGTTTTTAAATAGATTCTTATTCAATAACTACCTAATAAAATGCACACGACTCACTATTTCTTTAGGGTCTGTTAAAATTGTAACTAACTTTAGTTGAAAAAACTTTGTTCTTCAGGTGGTCGCAAACTGAGGCTAGTCGCCTAACCGGCCTAACAAGCCTGTATGTACGAGATGTGGTATTAATAAAACTAATAAAATCAAGTGGTAAACTCGATTCTCCATACAGCTGTGCTACCGCGAACTTCGAAAATCGAACTTCGTGTCGTGCCGTCCCTTTCACTCTCGTGTTATACTCTATATGACGGAAAGGGACGGTACGATGCGAAGTTCGATTGTCGAAGTTCGCGGTAGCACCCCAGGCGTTGTTTCGTTCACATTTAAACACGCCGTGCTGGAATAACATGAAAGTTTTTTAGGTCTTGTATGAAAACCTTAATTGCTGTATTTTTTCTCTATTATAATTTCAAGTAACAAAAACTATTGACTTAATGTAGATTAGTTTCGTCTATTTGATTTGTGACTTTAATTTGTCTGTTTGATTTGTGACTTTAATTTGTGACCCGCTTTATGTTGACACAATACTGTCATAATATGTATATTGAATAGAAATTTAAACATTACTTTTTGCAAATTGCAATGCAATGCAGCATGCATGCAGATTCAATAGGTAGTTCAATTTTGTTACCAAATCGGAACGTTTTATTTTGCAATTTCGAACGAAATAGTTCAGGGGTTCAAAATAGGATGCTGAGTATCCCATTACGTTTAGTGACTAACGGTTATTAGTAGTAGTCATCATAATTATTAGCCTATCCTGGTTTATTGTACATTTCTGCTTACTTGTAAATAAAGATTGTTGAGTTTTGATACATATCATTTCGTAATTTTCACAATATCTATTGCACTTTCGGTACCGTTTTGTTTTTGACGTATCGTTGTGATGTTTACTAAATTCACTCTGGTGTGACATGGTGTGTTTTTTTAAATCGGGACAATTCGTTAATATCGTACTAGTTGTCCCATTCTAACTCATTTTGGTGTGCCATAAGGATTAACGAGACAACTATATGAAAAAACGGATATTTCTTCTTGTGTCTCCTATCTATATAGTTTGTAGATAATGCTTTCCTGTATATATACAACCTTGTACATTGTATCCTTCCTAGGAGGACCAAATCTCTCTTATTTCTCTACATTGGTGACCCCGACAATGGTCATAAGCGCAACTCTGAAGATTCTGACGCCCCGCAGCACAGACATCATATAAAAGCAGACTCGCAGTATTAAGCCAGACGATTTTTCATATAGTTGTCTCGTTAATCCTTATGGCACACCAAAATGAGTTAGAATGGGACAACTAGTACGATATTAACGAATTGTCCCGATTTAAAAAAACACACCATGTCACACCAGAGTGAATTTAGTAAACATCACAACGATACGTCAAAAACAAAACGGTACCGAAAGTGCAATAGATATTGTGAAAATTACGAAATGATATGTATCAAAACTCAACAATCTTTATTTACAAGTAAGCAGAAATGTGGTGCGTAGTGCCATGGTGCCGGAGCAGTTTAAAATCAGTGAAAATGTCCGGAGAAAATATCAGTTTTCATCGGTAAGAAACTTTTGCTATTATTTCAAAAATTGCACGAACATTATGCAACATAATAGTCTGAGATAGACTACAGATGCTGGATACTACAAAATGTACCTTTTGCGTAGTTCCAAATTCATTTCAGAAAGGTTTTTTGGTAAAAATTCATCTGTCGTTGTCGCCGCATTAGAAATGATGAAGGTCTGTGCCTTGGATTCATACACAGTAATATCATATGGCGACAAAGGGTTACAACATAGACATACATAATATCATATTGCATGGAAACATGAATCGACTGACTTCATATTGCTTTGATTCAAACTATTATTCTGCTGTGGCTTTACCACCATACACACTGCCATCGGTCAGGCCGGACAATATACAGTCAACCCGCTCCAGTCTAAGCACAAATGTGCCCGGGTGCCTTACTGAATCATGGTCCAGAGAGGTATGATTCTTCAGAGATCTCACACTCTCTGTCCATCCTTGAACAATGGCTCCTGGTCGTTACAGTTGGCCTTGATCATTTCCGGGCACCCGCTGGACGGGGGGCCTATGGCCCCCCGGGAACCTCCACCTTCCCCATAGTTCCGCCACGGTTGCTCCAACAATGAGTTGACTGTCACTACGGGCGAGGATTACTCGCTCCTGTCCAATTTCAACGCACCATGTCTATGACATTACTTTACGTATGTATACTCGCGTTTATTGGACCCAGGTATCTTTGTATAAGGTAAGTTACTAGATATTTGTACGAATACAATCTCCTCATGTTTCCACACCATATACTATAACAGTCAACATAACAAGCCAGAGGTTACTCACACGCGCGTGCCAGGTCCTCCGTGAGCCTTAGTCCCAGGCCCATCCAGCAGCCGCGTAGAGAATCATCCGTTCTCCCGCCTGCCTTCCGCCTCCTCCCTCGTCACACCACCTTTTTACCTTTTCAGATCGCGTCGCCGGCGGACTCCTTTTTTCTCCCTACCCTCGATTTTGCGGCACCACAACTGTCCACCTCGGTCTCAGTGTTGCTACCTAACATAATGCTGACAATTGTTATAGTCTTACCGGCTTATCTCGCGCTTGACGCGACACTCGCGACAGCGAGAGACAGTTATGGCATCAGATTGAAGAGTTGCTTAGTCCACTCCAGGATTTTCTCCCGGGCTCGAATGGCTGCTCCTCTTTTCTCTCTTGGTTCTGTGGGTGGTGTATCAGGAGAAGTTGGTAGATCCGCTTCTTCATTACGTCTCGAGGTATAAGGTTCAGTGCTTGTACCTACGCTCATATCATCGTCACTGTACACATTGACAGAAAAATACTCATCATTACCTCGAGTACTGCCCACGTCTACATCGGCGTCGCGTACAATGCTATCCTGACTATCAATGTCTGGAGGTGCTACTGAAACCTGTTCCTTCGTCGAATCCAAATTTAATGCTTTCTCTGGATTTCTAGCTTCATCAACATCGGCTTCTAGAGGGTAGAGATGACCAATGGATCTAGTGAAGACAGAGTCATTCACTTTAACTTTGGCAACTCTACATTCACCATCAGCACCTTTGATCAAGTCAACGATTTTCCCGACTTTCCAATTGTTCCGATTCCTGCTGTCATCTTTTATCTGTACTAGATCTTCCAAATGAGGTGCGCGATGAGATCTTACTCTTAGTTGCTTTGGATCCTGGCGATACCTCTCTCTGAGGCTTGCGAGGTACTGACCTACAAACATCTTCTTAAACTCTTCTAGGATAGTAAGGCCTCGTCTCCAGCTCGAGATCAGATCGGATTTCAAGCGCGTTCCACCTGCGGGTATCTCCACAGTCGCTGGATCCATCGTTACACATTTTCCCAAACTTAGAAAGTCAGAAGGGCTCAATACGTGATCGAGGTCTGGTCCAACTTTCGTAAGAGGTCTTGTGTTCACCACTGATTCCACTTCTTTGATGACTGTGAGGAGCTGACTATCATTGAGTAAGTGTTTTTCCAGCGTTCGCTTGAGACATTGTTTTACTATGCCAATTAAGCGCTCATAAAATCCTCCATGCCAAGGCGCTAGTTGTGGGATGAACTTCCATTCAATGCACTTTTCGATGCAGTACGGCTGTTTCATTACCTCGCTGGTCAGCCTGAAGTAAGTTGCGTTGTCCGAATATATCTTCTTCGGCGTATTTTTGGCTGCCGAAAACCGCCTTATGGCTAACAGACATTCCTCCGCCGTCAAGTCCCTCACTACCTCCAAGTGAATGGCTCGAACCGTTAGGCAGGCAAATAAGGCTACCCATCTTTTTACCTTAACGTTTCCCGAGTCCTCCACATACAATGGCCCAAAGTAATCAACCCCGGTAAATGTAAACGGGGTGTTGTATGTTACTCTTTCTGTAGGTAGTGCAGGTGTTGGTGGTAGCTTGTACGGCCCACCTCCATGTTTTATACATGTCGAACAACCTCTTATGACCTTCTGTACCTGTGCTTTGCCTTGTGGTATCCAGTATTTTTTTCTGATTATACTGAGAGTATGAGGGGCTCCGACGTGATAGTTACTTTCGTGAGCTTCTTTTATTATGTCCCTGGTGAACTCAGCATTTCTTGGCAGGAGTATGGGATGTTTCATATCATAGCTCCACATAGTATTTCCCATTCGGCCCCTTGTTCTCAGTAAACCATCCACGTCCAAAAACACCTCTAAATTCCTTGCCAAGTGAGTTTTCTTTCCCAGCAGCTCTTCTGGAAAGTAGTCCTTTTGCAATTTCTTTATCTTAGATGTTTCGTTTGTCGTACAGGCCTCAGTGTCTTCTTCAGGTATGTCCAATTCCATCAAGCCATTGTCGGGTTGCCCTGGGGCTAATGTTCCCCCTGTATCCATCAGTTCTTCACTTGGACTCTGGTCCAAGACCTCCCCAGCTGAAAACAGGGTGCTATGATGGCTATCATAATGACGGTTTGTCGGCCAAAGGGTTTCATCAGATTTAAGGAATGCTGGGCCGTTGAACCACATTGCCCTTTTGTTTGCCCAGTTTTCGGGTCTAGTCGCGAGATCAGCTGGATTCGACTTCGTGTTTACGTAGTACCACGATGCTTGTGGTAGGTTCCTTTTTACCTCCTCCACTCTGTTTGTTACAAATGGTGGGAGTAGTTTAGTCGATCGCATCCAGCCTAGAACGACGAGACTGTCGGTCCACAAAAATTCCTTGCGTATTGGTATGCCTAGGTTAGCTTTTACATACTTCAATAATCGGCTCGCTACTAGAAACCCCAGTAACTCTAATCGTGGGGTGTTAACAGCCTTTTCCTTCTTGTCTTTACTTTGTGCCACGCGAGATTTTGCCATTACGAAGGACACTGAACTGCCTTGTTCTCCTGTGACCTTCACATACACTACTGCTGCAAATGAATTCTTTGAAGCATCCGAAAATCCGTGTAGCTCATATATCATTGACGAGTTTGATGGCACCGTTCCGAGATGTCGAGGCAGTTCCACCTTCATGACGTCCTTTAGATTGCCGAGGATTTGTTCCAGGGACTGCATGATGTCATCAGGTAGTGTTTTATCCCACTTGCATTTTCGCTCACAGATATTTTGGAAAAGAAGTTTTATAGGGAGCACAAGTGGACATACAAATCCGCATGGGTCGTAAACTCTTGCTAGGGCCCGCAACACTTTCCTCTTCGTGTCTATTGGGGAGTCCTGATATAACTGGTTTTCCACCCACCTCAATTTCAATTTGTCATTGTTGATGTCCCATGATAGTCCGAGAACTTTCACTTCCTTCCCTCGGTCGTGTTGGAGCTGAGTTGGGATAGAGGCTAAGAGCTCTTTGTCGTTGGAGGTCCAATCTCTGATGTTCATTGACAATTGGTTAAATGCAGTTCGAGCCTTTTCATAAATCTCATGTGCTTTATCAATAGTATCAGCCCCAGTGACCAAATTGTCTACGTAACATTTATCAGCTATCGACTTTATTGTCTCATCTTCAGACTGCATCATGTGGTTTTTAATTGTCGCTGTCAGAAGGAAGGGAGATGAAATTAGGCCAAAGGCCACCCTGCAGAAGCGGTAGCATATCAGGTTATCATCGGTTAGTTCCTTTCTTGTATCTTTTGGCCACAGAAACCGCGTGACGTCCCGATCCTCTTCGTGTAAACCCACTTGCAAAAATGCTTTCTCCACGTCAGCCGTTAACCCTATTTTTTTAGTCCGAAACTGAAGCAGAAGAGCTGTTAGGTCTTCCAGCATATACGGCCCACTATATAGACATTCGTTTAAGCTCTTACATCCCGATAGTCTCGCTGATGCATCATACACAATTCTCCCACGTTTACCCTTTTGTTTTATTATATTATGCGGTAAGTAATGGATAGGATGGCTGGAGTTGTTTATGTTACTTGGAGGTACGACTTCTATAACACCTAAATTCAGTTGTTCCTCTAGGATATCCTTATATTCGTTTAGAGATTCTTTGTCAATCCTCCTCAATAGACTCTTCAACCGCCCTACCGCCAATCCGAAGTTCGAAGGCAATTCCGGTGGGTGTTGGATCCATGGCCATTTGACTTCGTATCTATTGTCTTTATATCGCACGGTTTCGTTGAACTTGTACACAGCTTCCTCATGGCGAGTGGCCCTAGGAGAATCTGTTATGCCTATACTCTCCAGCGACCATAGGAAACTTATATCAACAGTCCGCAAGGGCAGGTCGGGCTCAGTGAAATAAGGACAATTGGGTGTGTGGCATTGACAGTAGGTATTGATTGACAGGACACTATCATCCATATCATCCTTGTATGAAGTGACATTCCCAGAAACTATGTAACCAAAGTCTGTATCAATAACATATAAGTGCCCCGAGATTTTGATTCTTTTCTCACGCATGAACGAGCTGTAGAAATCATTTCCAATGAGAAGGTTTATGCCTTCGCCCGCTGTCTCATCATCAGCATATATATCAACTTCTTTATGATGGATCTTGGCTATTGGTACACGATCTGTTATATGTGGCACTATATTGACATTTATTTTATGCTTGATGCCTCGTTTGGTTTCTATCTCGATTTCCGTAAAGGGACTTGCTCTTTGATGTGGCCTAGAAGCTCCAAATGTGTAGATTAACAGATGATCAGTCTTTAATATCGGCACTTTAAGCGAATCGGCTAATTTCTTAGTGATATAACTTCGTTGACTGCCACTGTCCAAAATAATCCTGCCGGTTCGACTAAAACTTTCTTTAGGGTTTTGGATTTGGGCCACTGCCGTCTGCAAGAAAGTATACCCATTAGAAAAATTACACAAAGTTTCCGGACCAGTAGTGATTGAAGTTTCTTGCGTACCTCTTTGCTCCGGGCATAGCAGCCGGAAGTGTGGTCCTTTACACCGGAAACAGGATATTGTACCCTTACAATCCTCCGTCTTGTGATTCCGCCTTAGACATTTCAAGCAGCGTCCCTGCAATTTGCTTTTTCGTGCATCCACACTAGCAAAGCGTTTGCACTCAGCACTTGCATGGTTGGTAAGACGGCAAAACAGACATGGCCTTCTAGATTTCTTCACATTCTGTCCTCTATCCAAGGGCAGGCCCTTGCGTTTGAGATGTTTCCGTTTATCCTGAACGGTGTATTCTGTCCGAATGTTAAGCGCTGCAGTAGTTCCTGTACAGGTTCCCGAACTTTCTTTTATATCTACATCCGATAGCACAGCCGCAGATCTCTCCATAGCTGTGATTATTTTTTGTAGCCCTAGCCTAATATTGGCCATGGAGTTGTCCGTGCCAATCAAATGCAGTTCGTGTACCACTCTGTCAGGAAATTTCCGCAGTACCATTGCTCTCAAATGGTTCCCATTTGCTGGTTCACCAAGTTTCTCCAGCACTCTCAAATGTTTTTCAATTTCATTCAGTACAGTCCTGCAGCTCTTACTTTCGTCTTTGGCCCTCGTCATGTTTCCCAACTCGGTGTAGTGTGCATCTATAATAGCGTCTTTGGACCCAAATCTTGTTTGTAATGTTTCAATAGCTATTGAATAATTTTCATTAGTCGTTGTGAGTCCTGACACCGCCTCCAGAGCATCACCTGCCAAACATCCGAACAAATAGGACAACTTGTCTGCATCTGCAATATTCTTATTGTGGATGTTGGCTTTGAAACGGTCCCAGAACTCTGTCCACTTCAATTTATCTCCATCATATGTTGGCAGCTGAAGCTTCGGCAATTTTGCTGTAGCTAGCGCCTCAGGTTGCTCCTTCGTAGTGACACATGCAACGTCTGTCAGTGAGTGCTCCATTTGTGAACAGAGAGCTTCAGCCTCAATTTGGCATGATAAAGCGGTATCTACAATGTCTATATTGTGGTCTGTAGATTTTTCAGTATATTCCTTTATTTCTATATCTAACATGTGTATTAAATCCTTCAATCGCTTCAGGATCAGGCGCCCCTCTGCTACATCTAATACCCCCGCTTCATAAGACGCTTTAGTGGAGTCACACACTGCCTTCAAGGCCCTTTTCCGCAATTCCACCCGTTTGATGAGAATTTCCTCCATTTTGATGGCTCACGATTCTCTTGATTTGGTAGTTGTCAATGTGGACGAATCTTATTTGCTATTTTTCCGTTGCCTGTTGCGATGTCGACTGGAATAAACATTACAACTGAACCTCACAACACTTAGATAAATATCTTCAAAATAATTGCAGAGAAAGACGAGAATACGAAAGGGGTATCAAATACGGAGAAATTTGTTTCTCTTACCTGATTTGATTCGACAATTTGCGATGGCAACCGCAAATTATACGTTGACACTGAACACCACCATCTATTCACAAATGATTCCACCTTTTAATCACTATCAACGCTTATCGTAGTACTTTACAAACAGCACGCTGTTCCGTCGTTGCAAAACAAGACCTTTTCCGGCTTTCCCGGATGTAAACAAGAACGTGAAAAAATACAGAGTATCTAAAACGCAGCCAACATAATCCTCCTCGTACTGTGAAGTGTGACCAGAAATAATACACCCCATCGAATCAAAACTATTCCTTATAGATACGATAACCTTCCTTGCAAACCTATTTAAACTGTTATGTACTAAATAACATTTTCCTTTATATTTCTAATAAAAAATACAAGTATGTCTTAAAATACTTAATACTAACATACACCGATTCGAATCGGTACCGGATGTCGATTGACACAATGATAAGTAGCGTATCCCTAGGTTTCTAAAGTCTGGCATACACGCACAGATCATTTCTGAACGTGTAAATCACTTTAATTTAGAGCGACTTCACACTGTCCGACTTGACATCGGTATAGAGGAAATCGCTCCAATTCACTGAAATTTAAAATTATATATACAATTTCGCTGTAACAACGCAAGCTAGGATATATTAGTGATCTAGCAGAATATAATAAAATTACTTAATATATTACAAGTTATTTAACTTAGCCATCTGCTGCTTAAAGCAGCTATTCAGAGGTGCTACCGCAAACTGAAAACGAAATATATGCCTCCCTGTCGCACTTGCATATTTGAACGACAGAGAGGGAAACATCCCGCCCCCAGCCCGCGGCAGGCCCTCAGTATTACATATTCAGATCGGAATACGCTATACATCTGCGTCGGGAATTCTGGGTGATAATTCATACAATTACAACCCCACTTCTCAATCAGACCGAGAAGAACTCACATCCCAGCTTATATCTCCACCAAATTTGTCGCCGCATTAGAAATGATGAAGGTCTGTGCCTTGGATTCATACACAGTAATATCATATGGCGACAAAGGGTTACAACATAGACATACATAATATCATATTGCATGGAAACATGAATCGACTGACTTCATATTGCTTTGATTCAAACTATTATTCTGCTGTGGCTTTACCACCATACACACTGCCATCGGTCAGGCCGGACAATATACAGTCAACCCGCTCCAGTCTAAGCACAAATGTGCCCGGGTGCCTTACTGAATCATGGTCCAGAGAGGTATGATTCTTCAGAGATCTCACACTCTCTGTCCATCCTTGAACAATGGCTCCTGGTCGTTACAGTTGGCCTTGATCATTTCCGGGCACCCGCTGGACGGGGGGCCTATGGCCCCCCGGGAACCTCCACCTTCCCCATAGTTCCGCCACGGTTGCTCCAACAATGAGTTGACTGTCACTACGGGCGAGGATTACTCGCTCCTGTCCAATTTCAACGCACCATGTCTATGACATTACTTTACGTATGTATACTCGCGTTTATTGGACCCAGGTATCTTTGTATAAGGTAAGTTACTAGATATTTGTACGAATACAATCTCCTCATGTTTCCACACCATATACTATAACAGTCAACATAACAAGCCAGAGGTTACTCACACGCGCGTGCCAGGTCCTCCGTGAGCCTTAGTCCCAGGCCCATCCAGCAGCCGCGTAGAGAATCATCCGTTCTCCCGCCTGCCTTCCGCCTCCTCCCTCGTCACACCACCTTTTTACCTTTTCAGATCGCGTCGCCGGCGGACTCCTTTTTTCTCCCTACCCTCGATTTTGCGGCACCACAACTGTCCACCTCGGTCTCAGTGTTGCTACCTAACATAATGCTGACAATTGTTATAGTCTTACCGGCTTATCTCGCGCTTGACGCGACAGTCGTGAACTGGGCTAGTGCTGTTACTTAATGAAAAAAAAAATATGTCGACAATTTATCGATATTAATTATTTACGTAAGCATTTAGACGAGATATTATTGCGTTAAATTATTAATAACATGGTTATTTGTCAACTTTAGATTTCCGAATAATAATTTACTTCAAAAATAGATTGACGCAGTAGGACGCAATAATTGGACGCCGACCAAACTTCACAGAATCTGCTCCAAACATTTTAAAAGTGACTTTTATGTTATTAAGAACAATAAAAGATTATTATTGCCAGATGCAATACCTACAATATTCCAGATGCCCCTTGAGGTAAGTTGGGAAAGATCAATATTTATTTACTGAATTTTCAGGGACCGCTTCAGATGAGTTGGTTTGGTTTAGGTTTAGGCATAATATGTTAAGACGTTGCATACATTAATATTTTTTTTATCTGAGAGAAATATTTTGATCTAAATGTGCTAAGATAATTTGTTTTATGACAAAACTGGATTATAAATGCATATATAAATAAATAAGTATATATTAGGGGACAATTTCTTATAAAAATCAAACTAGTCCCATAGTAAGCTCAATAAGGCTGGTGTTATGGTCTAGACGAAGATGGGGCGCTAGTCGGGTAACCTCCACGAGTGTCTGGGCTCTTCCAGTTCCTCTGGACCCTCACGGGTCTGGGGGAAGGCGAAGGGTTCTGGCCGGTGCGCCCTGGAGGCAACCATAACCTAAAGTTTCAAATAAACATTTGAGTATAAAATGCTTAAAATCATTAGTCATTACCTACTACATAACAACATAATTTTAATTAGTAGGATATATTAGAATCTTTTGACGTTTGACGACCACTTTGGCTTAGTTGGTAGTGACCCTGCATACGACAGGGTTCGAATCCCGGTCAGGACATTATTTGTGCATTTATCGCGATTCGTGCATTTATCCTGGGTCTTGAATGTTTTCTATGCATTTATCTATATAAGTATGTATATCGTCGTCTAGTACCCATGGTTAGTACAAGCTTTGCTTAGTTTGGGACGAGGTCGATTTGTATAAGATTGTCCCCTAATATTTATTTATATTTATTATTGATATTGAATGCAGTTTGTGTTTTTAATTTCATAAATATTTCAACAAAGTATAGGAGTAAGATATACGACTTAAGAATATCAATAGTAATTGAATATCGATGTCGATATTTCGTAGTAAATTATCTTTCACTGCACTAACTCTCGTCACGAAGCGATGAATAGTTGAGACAATGACAGTTGAAGACCTGTCAGACTACATGATATCTATTACTTTCTTACTTACTGTTAAGTACGTTAGTGGGAATAGATCGGAAGTATAGAAAACGTTCAACTTATTAGCGCTTATCTGCTTTTCTTTGATATCTGTGTCTCAAAGAGGGGCTGATGTGGCGTCACTCGTGTCATCTGTCAAATCTGACATGTTCTGCAACGCGCTATAGAAGTTTCTAAAATCAATTGCATAAATATAACTACTAACCAACTCTCAATGGACTTCGGTCCCTGAGAGATCTCTCTATTGACATTTCTTCTTGTATCTCCTATCTGTTGTATATTTGTATATAGTTGGTTGTTGCGGAGTATAACAGGAGTAGAAAATTAAATACGGTTTGTAGTGTTAACTAACGTGTAATGTCGTACTTTGACACATACAAGGAGAGAAGTATAAAAAACGCCTGGTAAAAATGCAATAGCAATATGCGGTGTGCCGGAAGATGTGCAGTAATTTTAACATTGGTAGATAATCCTTTCCTGTATATATCCAGCCTTGTATATTATTCCTACCTTCTCTATTATCTACAAATTCAACAACTTGTTATAGATTTAAGATATGACGTTCGAAATAAATTTTATGACTACTATAAAATGAGTCATGAAAACTTTCAAGCTCGTTGGTTTGCTTCGTCCTTACATAATGAAAAAACGATCAACTTTTTGTCTATGCATGCGGTCAGTGATGGATGGAGTCTTCGATTCCCAGTCTTGACTCGGCTTCCCGAAGACTACCGAGCCTTCTCGAAGCCTGCTTCGGCGTCTTTAAGCACGCGTTACGCTGCCCAAGCAACCGAAAGCCTGCCGAAGCTTCCCCAAGACTGCCGCGGCGTCTTTAGGGACGTCTAACGCTGCCCAAGCAACCCAAAGACTGTCGAAGCTTCCCCAAGACTGTCTCGGCGTGTTTAGATACGCCTTACGCTGCCTAAGAACTGCTAAGACGTCCGTAGGCATGCCGAGGCTGCCGCGCCGTGCCGTGCCGATAATGTGTGCTGGGCCTTAGAGTTGTGTTGTGTCAAGTTTTTTTTTTAATTATGAATTTAATTTTTATCCCAGGGTTTGTAAAAATAGAGCTTAATTTTTTTATAGAGCTGGCTGTTGTGCTGTCAATTCCCAGTGCCATGTAGACATATTTTTAACTTAATGCCATAATCACCTGCAATATACTTCGAGAACTTGTAAAATATAAAATAAATATAAATATGTAACTGTTCCTTGTGTAAACACGTGTATATTTAAGATGTCATGTTTGAATCATGATCATGACAAACAAATAATTAAATAGTTCCCTTTAGTTTGCATCGTTCTGCCTTCGCATGTTGGGTAAACGAAGCTACTTCTAGTGCCTATTATCGGGTGAGTTTTCTAGAGTATATTATTAGGAGTTATCCCTTCCTCACGTTTATTTACGAGTATGCTACTACGACGGTGGCAAACAAGCATGCGGTCTGGCTGATGTTAAGCAGACGCCATGTATGAGAGCCTGCGACTCGATGACCCTTCATTTATTTGAGGATTCATTGTGAGGAAGGACTTTAGAATATGCAACACCGAGTTTAGCGTTCATATTTTTTTTATAAATAGTACTCACTATTAGAAAGCTTTCCACAAAATTTCAAGTTGCGGAGACGTACGGTTTAAGAGAAAAAAAAAGTAAAGTTGAAAGTTTCTATACTAAAATCGGTAAATAATACTACGCCATGACAGTCCGACTCCGCCTTAGCTCCGGCGCTGCGGGACGAGCAGCCCTTCCGCCTTCGCGTAACAAAGCACGGTCGTCCATGCTCGGCTCCGCAGCTTCGCCTTGCTGGTCGCCTTCGGCGACCAGGCTCAGCCGCTCCACCTCGCACGGTTCCCGCGCTTTGTCACGACGGGCGAGGGCTGCTCTCCCTTCGCGCCTCCGAATTTTTATATACACTCTAGGGGTAGGGCAGACAAGACCACGTGGATAGTGGGGTGCTCTGATTCGGTTTTTGATATACCTAGGTCCCAGTGACGTGAGTGACGTAATCATCTGACTGTCATGGCGTGGTGTTTATTACCGATTTTAGTATAGAAACTGTCCAATTTTTTTTTACGTTTCCGCAACTTGAAATTTTGTGGAAAGCTTTCTAATCATGAGTACTGTTTATAAAAAAAATATGAACGCTAAACTCGGTGTTGCATATTCTAAAGTTGAGCCATCACACACCATATTTATACAGGTAGCATAGGCGAGTAAGTTGGGTGTTATTATAGCCGCGGTCAGAAGGTCGTAGTATCTCCATATTACTGCAGCTGCTAGCAAATGTAAGAAAAATATGTTTCCCTTTGTGAGGCTAAATAAAGAATAAAGATATTGATTTATTACTTTTGTAAGGCGGAGATAGTTGCCTTATCTAAATATGAGCCAGAAAACATTTCACTGTGTCCCGTCTCTCTACAGATTCTCATTATAAGTTCCTGTGTAGGTAAATTAATGGTAGAAGGTGATTATACTTTGTTATTAAAATATATATGTCTACTTCAATATACAATTCGAAATAGACCTGAACTGGGTAAGTCTATAATTACTTATGTGTATACGAGGAAATACCTACCTGTATACATTTACTTGGGTAAATAAATATATAACGCATCCAAAACTCGGGTATAAAGGTTTTCTACGCAAATTAACCGATATAAATTCGAACACAGGACTTCCAGAGTCATTATTAATTGGGTAATAATAACGAAGCTAAATAAAAGTAATGCAACATTATCTTATATGACTAAAATTCTTATTTACAGTGACAATGGTTGAGTACATACAACAAGAACACAATAAGCACGCGCGACGCAGAAGGGAGCTCGCAGAAAAAGCAAGCGACACCGTAGAATCTGTCAACTTCAATGATGCAGAAGTTATTAATTTAGATGTTTTTCGCGGCTGCCATTATAAAGAGCTACATTCCTACAACAAAAATAAACATTATCGGCAAGGATGTTCTCAAGGAGATGAAATTAATAATACCAGAGGCCAACTTACATGCGATCGGACCACATGGCACTCTGCAATCTATCAATGCAAACAGTTTGAATCTCAGCGGACTCATTCAGAACCTTCCATTGCCTCGAGACGCAAGCAAACAACCAGATATGAAACGAAAACCACCTTACTTCAAAACAAAAAATTAAAGGGTGCGAAAAAGGAAATTATAGGACAGCCAATATCATTCAGCTCTACTCCTGGCATCACTGCAACGTCATCTAGCCCCTCGCATAATTTAACCTTAGCAAGAACACGTAAGTCATTTTCGATGCGCAATTTATGGCCAATAAAAGATAGGTCATCAGTACGACGTAGATTGAAAAAAAGTCCAGAACTAGACCCACAACCAAACAAACAAACGAAGACAAACAAAACGTCGGTAAGTTTAACACCTAAACGCAGTTCAAAACGTAAATCACGCCGTCAGTCTTTTCTTATAGCTTATTCTAAAATATTGTTTTTACATAATAAGCGTAGAATCAAACCAAAGTTGCAAAATAAAAATAGGGGTAAAGAAAATGAAATTAAATCAATTGTAAGTCCGGCGATACCTAAGATAAATAAAAGAAAACCACACCAGTTGGAACTAGATCGACTTACCAAAATACAAGGAAATAGTCTACGTGTAAATTTAAGCTCGAATTCTACTTTTGTATCTATGGCATCGGACTATGTGATGCGCAAATTTTGTGATCAAGGTGAGCAGTCTCTCACAAAATGCATTTCATTTCCAAAACCCATTAACACACCCTACGCAAAAACTATAACTGTGTATAGTGTTTTTGGCCAAAGCTCCGCTAAAAGAAAGCCGGCTGTAAATCTAACATCAAATGCTTCCTTTAATGTAAAATTTTACAAAAGTATGGGCGACGGACGTCAAATGTTCGGGGACAGTTCTCCATATATGCAACTACCAAGAAATTACTCTCCTACCGATGTGGCAAGAGGTGGGCGTGATGAAGATGGTTGTATTTGTGTGTGTATTCCTCAAGAAAATGATTACGGATATATGGGACCGAGATATGGTGGAAGCTTTTTGAAGAGGTATTTACGGGTATTACTAAAAGAAAACAAAAGATGCGTATGTGCAAACAGGCGTTCTATACAACGATCACATCCTTGCGGGAACTATGGACCTAATGCAGGCCGCGGACGCATTATGATGCCCTCAGATTATTATAATTCAAGAAAAAACTTACAAGCTAACGACGTATCATGTCAATGTAAGCGGAAGGAAAGACGTGAACGTAGATCAGATGATATATTTTGCAGAGATAGAGGAACCACTTGTAGTGTTCCAACATGTCCAGAAAATAACAGTATTCCTGTTGATCTTATCAATGCACTAAACCAACAGCAGAATATGCGTGACAAGAACGCAGTTAATATTGGATCAAATCTTAGTTTTCAAGTGGGGCTTTACAAACGCTGCATCGATACTAACCCGGACCATACTACATTCTCACCTAATGATAATTACTCATATGTACAAGATTATATAGGCGACGCAGGATATAGTATGGGACGTGGCGGAAATGATTGCTGCTGTAGTGCTAACAATACCAATAATACCTCCGCAGGTTACGAACATAATCCGTCTATATTAAGCGAACAGTTAAGTCCACGTTATGTGTCTCCATGTTTGTCAAAATCCCCGTCTACATTGAGTTCCATATTAAAACAATTGGAAAGTTCTGACCTCAACGAACGAAAATCACGCTCTAAACCGAAACATAAAGCTGTTCGTTGCAAATGTAATAAAAAGCCAAAGATCATTGGGTGTAGTGATAGCAAAAAGCACGTGGGAATCGTTTGTAGTTCAGCTAAACTTTCATCATCTGCGGCTTCAAGTTCGTGCAATTGTTACAAAGTAAAGAATATCGGATGCTGTTGTTCTAACGAACCAATTTTGGCTGAATGTCAAAATAAAAGAAGCTCTAATAGTAATCTACCTGTGTCTAAGAAATCAAGAAAAAGCGGTGGCATTTGCGGTAACATTTGCGTTAGTCAGTCTAAGAAAAAAAGGAAAAAGATATCATTGTGTAGCAGTTGTAATCTGCCTAAGGATAGTTGTAATGGTGACACTTGTCGTAAAAGTAAAAAACCAAGAAAAAAGGTAGACTGTTGTCGTTGTGGCGAAAAATCACCAAAATCATTATTGGAATGTTTTTTCAAGCGTGAAGCTCCTACTTGTTGTTGTTTTAACGAACAAAAATTTAGTTTAGTACGTACACTGAGTATACTTTTACAGAGATCAAAAAAGAGTAAAATAGCGTGCAAATGTTCACCTAAGAGCGGTGAATTATTAGACTATAAAAATCTGTTAAATAATTTAAAGATATCAAGTCGGCTACAAAAGCAAACCGACAAACAACCGTGTCCTTGTGGCAACTTTAACGTTAAAAAGGTGTTGAGCGAACTATTGGTACCGCCCGAACCAAAACAGCACACTAAAGCGCAACAATGTAAATGTAATAATTTTGATATCAAAAAGACTTTCGGAAGATTATTATTGTATAACACTGTAAAAAGAGAACCACGGTATTCAAGTGTGTCATACGACCAAAATTCACGAAGCATTGGAACCGGTGAGGAAGACTACCGCAAACTTCCCCCTGGCCCCATGCCAGACAGATGCCAAGGCGATGGTTTTGCTTTGAACAAATTTGTCTCCAAATTAATATTTCCGGAAACCAGTACTAAAATGCGTTACAGTGCGTTTAATCCACTCAATCAATGCGAAACCGCCATGCAGCATAACAGCAGAGTAGGGCCTGATTATATAGCAGGAGCAACAGTCTGTAGGAATCAAGGCTCCTGTGTTGCAAAGTCTAAACCGTTGACCTTAAAAGACTGTGAAAATGCGACTTGTGCAGCTTTACAGGACGTGGATCCCAACCGCAGAGCAGTTCGTATCGGGTCAAGTTGTAGTTTCTGTCTTGAGTTTTACAGAGGCATGCCTCCTCCAAAGACAGGAGCTCCGCCCAGCCCTACTACATGTCCCACGCCTTGCCCGGCGCCCTGCGCTAACACAACTACGCCCGTTTCCATCCCAAAAATCCGTCCGTGCAGGAAGTCACAACAACCCTTTCTCCTCAGAGCTGCTAATTACATGATCAGTCAAAATCAGCATTCATCAGGCAAAAAGAAACCAACGTGTAAAAAATGTGATAACTGCGTGAAGGTTCCTATTATTAAAAGAGGTTTCGCCAACCTGATATTGAGTGACAAAAGACCACTCCAAGCGGCTAGAACTTGCCAAAAAACAAATACTATTCAGCCAAATCGTAAACTTGTTACACGTAAACCGACCGCCGGTAAGGGAAGTTTAGGTGCGAGTCCGAAATGTGACCCTTATGTATGTTTGAAGCGAATCAATCAGCGTAAATGTTGCAAATGATTCTCGTTATCAAAGAAATTATGCAGTATTATGTGCAGAGAGATTGCCGTTTATTGCAGTGGAAAAGACATCCGTCATTCTACTACTATAGCTATGTGTCACTTGTGTCAGTGCCTGAAACGTTGAAAAGTCTAGTGGAAAAGTAGCTCTAAGTACTTCGGGCAAGACAGTGTTTGCAAAAGCTTCTGATGATCAGACGTTACATCTTAAAACTACAGTCAGTTCACATTTCATTGAAGTAATTCGCCTTTTACACTTTTCTCAAATGAAGAGATTCAGTATAAAAAGGTAAACTCAATCCAGAAAACATACTAACACGTATGCCTAGAAAAATAGAAATAAAAGAAAACAAACTATTGCAAAATAGAAACCTGGAGAAAGAGACTATACTTTTGCATGAGTATATTTTGTACAGTCGCACTGATCCGTGGCGTTTGTTGTCGGACCTGTGTTATCTTGGTGTCATTGTTTATATATAAATGCTCGTTTATATTGGTATAAAGTATAAAATAAAGAAGTAGTTTATGTTTTTTGTATCTAATATGTACCTAATATGTTGTGTATTGTATATGTACCTCAATGTGTGTATGTCGAGGTATAATTTAGGTACGGAATCTTGACGAAAACATCCGCATGATATAAGTCCTAATTTGGTAGAACCAGAAGTGGTCGAGCCATCTTTACGGCCGTACACTGTTCCCTTACATGCTATCCAGGTCATTCCATAATAATATTATTAATCCAAAAGTAACACTATGTTTGTCTATCTGTAATTATGAGTCTATGTTACCTTTGAACGGATTTTGATGGAACTCGACACGGACATAGTTTGAGACCCTAGGAAGGACATCGTACAAGTTTGTAATGGGACAACAATAAACCTGCCCTTATAATAATTTAGCACTTCAACGTCAGTGAATTACACCGTTAAACTAGTAGCTCTATCACGTATACGCGACGTCAGAAATGAAAGGCTGCGTATAGGTAAAAAACTTAACAAAACGATCTGTTGTAGCCACGTTGTAGCGTGTTCGAGTAGACATTATGTACATATTTAAAATGGGCAAACAAACGCCTATTCGAACACGTCACGAGAGTCACGACTACATACAACAGCCCGGCTAGTATGATAGCTTATACCGTCACGTTATATGGCCAAAATGTACTGAAACGTCACATAAAACGTGACGGTATAAGCTATCATACTAGCCGGGCAGGTCATCTTCTTAAGACTGCGCAGTACGTTCGGTTCTCCATACAAACGTATTTACGCTCTCATTTTAAAACGCCATGCTAGAATAACGTGAAACTTTGTATACACAATGGGATTCGGCATATCTAGGACGAAAATTAGTTTCTGTTGCTTGAAATTATAATGGAGAAAAAATACAGCGATTATTAAGGTTTTCATACAAGCCGTAAAAATCTCAAAAAACCGCTGTATTTTTTTTCTTTTACAATTTCTAGCAACAGAAACTAATTTTCGACCTAGATATTTACCATTGTGTATACAAAGTTTCATGTCATTCTAGCATGGCGTTTTAAAATGAGAGCATAAATACGTTTGTATGGAGAACGGAGCGTACTGCGCCCTCTTAAGTTTTTAACCGACTTCAAGATTTCAAAAGAGGAGGTTATCAATTCGGTTGTATGTTTTTTTTTTAGTTTTTTTTTTTTTAATGTTTGTTACTCCATAACTCCGTCATTTCTTAACCGATTTGAAAAATTCTTTTTTTGGTTGTATGTATATATATCCAAGTTGGTCCCGTTTTTGTCAAAAGGCAGTTCTGATGATGGGATCCATGAGGAATTGAAGGAACTCCTCAAATCTTTAAGGCAAACATATAGTGATTTTTGTGTTTTTATCAACAAGTCAAGCATTTGCATCCAAAAATGTGACATTGGATGAAGTGGAACTGCTGATGGTGATCAGAACAGAACTCTTCAACGACGAAAAGTTCACGTTTGGCGATTTGTCCTTCTATAGGTAGCTGTGTTTGTTAAGCAAGTTCTATTTTCACGATTGATTTTTGTCATGCTCGAGTTCTGATGATGGGATCCATTAGGAATCGAGGAAACTCCTCAAATGTGAAAGGCACACAAATAGTGATTTTAGTATTTTCATGAACTAATCAAGCATTTTCATTCATAAAAGTGACATTTGATGAAGTGGAACTGCTGATGATGATCAGAACGGAACTCTTCAACGACGCGTAGTTCACGTTTGGCGATTTGTTCTCTTCGTTTTGTTTGTCAAGCAAGCATGGTTTTTCCATGATTTCATGAGGAATTGAGGGTACTTAGTCTTCTACCATTATAAACATACTTATAGCCATTTTTGTATTTTATTGTATGGAATCTAAGAGTGCACCATCTAAGATTAATAATCTTTCACCGGACTCCCCCATTGAAGTCGGTTTTTATTTCTTAAAAATTATTCACCTATACATTTGTCCATTACGTACCTGCCCGGCTAGTATGATAGCTTATACCGTCACGTATTATGTGACGTTTCAGTACATTTTAGCCATATAACGTGACGGTATAAGCTATCATACTAGCCGGGCTGTGCACAAAAGTACCGACCCATATCAGTGGTTAACAGACAGTGTTAATATCAATTACATGTATTTCTCAATGATGATAACGAGTTCTACGCGGACAATTTGCTTAGAAGGCAAAGCCAGCTGGCATCCAACCACATATTTGAATTGGTAGCGGGCAGCCGGTCGGCTGCCGCCGGCTCTGCCGCTGCCGTTTGAATACGAAGTCTAGCCTCTGTATGGAGAATTAGAATTCCATTGTTTCTGGTGGCGTGCACGCCGACTCCGGCCGCGGCCGTTTTGTGTGAAATGGGGTACGATATAAAACAGTTCCACGCAGACGAAGTCGCGGGCAAAATGTACAATTTTCCTCAACAATAAGGCTAACTTACCAGCTACACCACAGAACGGAGAAGGTATGTGTTTAGGATGAGAGATTGCGTGTTTGTTATTGTGGAACTTCTCCATCGACAGTAATATTGACCATGATTTAAAAAGGTTTTTAAATAATTGACTAATACCGCTAATAATAATTTTTAATAGTATTTAATAAGCTATCAAACAATGTCCAGCAATAAATAAAACGAATCGTACGTGTGAATCTATAAACCAGATCAGGAGAGTTACAAGCCATGCTAAAGATTATTATTTAGGCTATTTTTAACTATTAGTTAGCGAGGCCAAAATCTCCATACAAATAATTCAATATGGCGGTCTATTTTATAAGGGTTCCGTAGTCAACTAGGAACCCTTATAGTTTCGCCGTGTCCGGCTGTCTGTCCGAGGCCTTGCTCTGTGATTGTTAGTGCTAGAAAGCTGCAATTTGGTATGGATATATAAATAAATAAAAATGACAAAGTAGTAAAATAAAATCCAAAAAAAATAACTTACATCCCCTGCGTAAAGCGGGAATGAAACTTTTTTTGCTTCAACCCTATGGTGTGGGGTGTTGTTGGATAGGTCTTTCAAAATGAATAGAGGTCTTAAACGTTTTTTTTTTATACGGTGAATATTTTCGGGAACATTCACTCTAATAGAAAAAAAATTGCTCTCTAACTTTAGAACTATAGGTCCAAAAAATATCAAAAAATTATGAAAGTAAAGCTTAATAAAGACTTTCAACGAAAATAATAGCGGACATGATCAGTAAAGCAATTTTTGAGTTATCGTAAAAAGTCTTCAGACGTATGAAACGCTGCGAAAGTATTCCCTTTTGCCTGTTATTGTTTTTTTAAAGTAAGTTCATTGGGCAACTACGGAATCCTACACTGAGCATGGCCCGGCATGCTCTTGGCCGATTTTTTTACATTTGGAAAATTATTTTAGTTAAGAAAGCGGATGCTTTGAGGTAAGTCACCTTGTTAGCAGAATCTATTCGTAGTGATTTGGAAAATCATTTTTATTTAAGAAAGCGGATGCTTTGATGTTGGTCCCGTTGTTAGCAGAATTTACTCGTAGTGATTTTGGAAATTATTTTTAGTTAAGAAAGTGGATGCTTTGAAAAGAGCTTTGAAGCTGTATACCAAATTTCATCTAAATCGGTATAGCGGTTTAAGCGTGAAGACAAACAGACGGGTGACTTTCGCATTTAAGATTATAGAAATAATTGCCATTCAATTGTTGTAGGCACCCATATAATGTCGGCCTGTTTAGCCTAGTTGGTAGTGTCACTGCCTCCGAAGCTAGGGGTCCCGGGTTCGAATCCCGGTAAGGGCATTTGTTTCTGTGGTGAGCAGAGACATTTTGTTCCTGAGACATGGATGTTTTCTATGTATTTAAGTATATATCTATTAAATATATCGTCGTCTAGTACCCATAACACAAGCCTTATTGAGCTTACTATGGGGCTAGTTCGATTTGTGTAAAAAAAAAAAATGTTCCCTAATATTTATTATTTATTTTTTTATATAAACTTTTACCCCCCCCCCCCCCCTCCACCCCCTAACGATGTACGGAATGAAAATTTTATATAATTTTTCATTATCTCTATACCAAATGTCTCTAAGTCGGTTTAGCGGTTTAAGCGTGAAGAGGTAACAGTACCTCTAGTATAAGTTTTTTCGAAACATAAACACAAACGAACGCGTTTGCGTTTAGTCTCAATTTGTATGGTAACTTGAACAGCGCCTCGGGTGGTAACTATTAGAAACTAAAACAGCGAGTATAAACTAACCACAAAGTAACTGATTAACGCGCGGATTTGAAACTCAGTGAGCGCGTTTGAAAATCGAATCGTATTTTCTTTGTTTATGCGAGTATAAGTTATTATTTTGACATTCGTAAGCGTTTAGTAACGTGAACTTTTTAGTTAAGTAACTTGGTGTTTGGCTAGTGAGAGCCCGGTGAGAGGGTGTTTGGAATTTGTTTTTTATAGGGATTATTGCGAGAATTGTGCGTAAAACATATTTGCTCGTAATTTATTTGCTTGGAATATGTTTGTGAGTGCTCAAACCCAGAATCAACGTAAACATCTTCGCCGAAAACGTAAAGCTTTACGGATACTATCCGATCCTGTAAAAGATCTAAGTGATGTCGAATTTCGGTAATAATACCGCTTAACCATATTTATTATTAGCATTCCTTTATCGTCAAGAATTGGCAAATTCAAAGGAACTCGGCTAGTAAGTATCTAAGCTTGCAATAATAGGTTTGTGATTACGATCATACAATGTCATTCATATGTTCACAATGTTACCTTTTATTACCTTTACTTAAATATAATATCGATTTTATGTATTTGTTAACTGCACTATTTTTCTATGCATGTGGATCATATCAGCGTCCTGTAGGTGTGGTTAAAAATGTATGTCAAAAATTATGCAGTACCTACTCACAACCAGAGGAAGTAACCCAAGCGCTGATTCATCCAGAATGTTAAATAAATAGTTTTCCAAAAACTCTTACTGTCCGGTTATTTTATTATACTTGTATAAATACAAATGTCAAAGGCATATTTTTTGTGATGCGTGTTGATACACATTTTAATTTTCAGATTTTATAGTATGGTATACCAGGTATTATAGGTTGTGTGGATGGCAACCACTTTAAAATATTTACTACATCACTGGAAATAGAACACCTTTTTACTGTACAAAATATGACCATTAATTAAATGTTCAAATGGTAAGGATTACAAGGAAGAAATCCATGTACCTAGTTGGTTACTAAGTTCTGTTACTCGATTTGCAAACTCTTTTCTTGCGTTAAAACAAATGCTACCAAAAAAATAAAAAAATGACATATAATGGCGGGTTGTCAGTTATAATTTTATAGCACACACAACACTTATCTCGTCATATTTATAATGGAAAATCGTGTCGCTGTAATTGCGTTGCACAAATGCGGGCATCCGCCAAACGTGATTTTGAAGTTGCTTCAAAATCTGAAAATCAACAAACAATTCGTTTATCGTACCATTAATAGGTACAATAGTACCCTGAGCTTTGATGACCGCAAGAGGTCTGGAAGACCACGCACCGTTCGGACCCCAGCTCTAATAAAGGCAGTGAAGGCGAGAATCGCAAGAAACCCCGTTCGGAAGCAAAAGTTGTTGGCAATTCATGTCTGTGAAGAGCAGCTCCCTTAAAAAAGTTATCAATCAAGACCTCAGACTACACGCTTATCGTAGACGGAAAGGTCATTTGCTTAATGGACGATTGAAGACTATGAGGCTGAATAGAAGTCGCGTGCTACTGAAGCGGTACGCACAAAATGGCCACCGAAATATATTATTTACAGACGAAAAAATTTTTACCATTGAAGAATGTTGTAACCGCCAGAATGACAGAGTGTATGCAAAAAACAGTCAAGAAGCGAGTGTATCTGTTCCGAGAGTGCAACGAGGCCATCATCCCTCTTATGTCATGATTTGGTTAGGTGTGTCATACTCAGGGTTAACACAGGTCCATTTCTGTGAAAAAGGTGTCAAAACTGGGGCTAAAGTTTACCAGGAAACCGTTCTGGAACCAATAGTGAAGCCTTTAAGCCACTCTCTATTTCAAAACCAGCCCTGGGTCTTTCAACAAGACTCAGCCCCTGCACATAAGGCAAAAACAACTCAAGCCTGGTTTCGAAGCAACAAAATTGACTTCATTGCCCACGAAGACTGGCCCTCCTCCAACCCGGACCTCAACCCCCTGGATTATGCTATATGGCAGGTTATTGAGGAGAAAGCCTGTGCTAAACCCCACACAAATCTTGACTCCCTCAAGCGGGCCATAGTCAAGACAGTGACGGAATTAAATATGACAACCGTGCGTGCCGCTATTGATGACTGGCCTTGTCATCTGAAGGCCTGTGTTCAGGCCCAAGGAGGCCATTTTGAATGAAATTGACAAATGTAAATCCTGATTGTGTGTACTTATTTTTAATATATAATTTATTTAACTTTCATTAGTACATTTTATGTAGATAAGGATTATTACAGTAACATAACTTAGTAACCAACTAGGTATAATCATATTATTAGATAATAAAATTGTCCTTTAATCAGGAAGGAATATCATTAATTATATGTCCCTGTTCTTTAATAAAATCAAATTTATCCATCAGCTATGCTATACTTAAATTAAGCTAAACTATGCAGACTAAACTACATGAATCCACTTTAACCCATAGGCAAACAACACACAAAAATACACAGAAGCCTAACAAACTTATAGGTATTGTATTTAGATCCAACTCAAAATTAATGATACCAATTTTTTTTTGTTTGGTATATAGAATACAGAATTCTGAATGATAACCCAAAATTTGGAGGTGCAAGTTGATATAATGGATTTAGGATTAATTATGGTAGTAAATTTTACTGAGTACTGATTTTTAATTTTAGGAGATTCTGGCTACCCGGCCCACAGCATCCCTGGTTAATTACTCCTTTTTTGGTGGTGATTCCTGGCGTTCCGGCTCCCCAGATTATTAAATGCCCGGGGTCCACTACGTCATCCCAAGAACTGGTGTAGGCCCTAGTTTCAATATCAACAAAATATACCATAGTACAAGCTTTGCTTAGTTTGGGACTAGGTCGATTTGTGTAAGATTGTCCTCTCAATATAATAATAATATATATAATATGTTATTCTTAAATTAAATAAAACAACTTTGAAACATGCATATGTAATTTTAATTCTTTATGATTATATTTATGAATAGACACTGAAGTTATTCAATACATATCAGTCATCTAGAGATCATTATCATTGATAATAGACCTGTATGTTATTTAGCACAATAGCATAGGAATATTGTTCTAGAGACTGAAGTTATATTGGCCAATAGAAACCAAACAACATACCTATAACTTGAAAATCAAAGTTGAAGCTAAACTTTGATTCTTTAACTTATAAGCTACCTATAAGATAAAATATTAAAGTTCATTGTGACATCATGTTGAACCCATTTTTACCGACTTCAATAAAAAGAAGGAGGTATTCAGTTCGTCTGCATGTTTCCTTGTTATATCATTCAATGGTGTAGAGTGAGACACACTACCCAAGCGGCTAAAAATAATAAGTCAGGTTGAGGAACTGTTGGAGGCCCGGCACATAACTCAAACCTTACTGATTTGTAAAAGAGAGCCCTCTGCAGGTCTGTATTTTGAATTACTGAAGAACTTAGACAAATGATAGTTGCTTATGGTTATTCCTCATCATCCTCCTAGCGTTTTCTGTTTTATTTCACCAGTTGGATCGCTATTCGAGAGGCCTTTCATCCTGCCGTGAGCGTCCTTGGTGGGATTATTTGTATTATCATGTCTGAAAATGAATAAACACCATTTAATTCAAGTATCCGAATGACTCATTTTAGTTTAAAACGAGTGCAAGTACATACTTAGACTTGAACTCTAAATAAGTTTAGACCCACAGTCAAACTGTGTAAACCGTTTTGTGGGACATACACCAATTGTAAAATTGTATCTTTTTATAATAATAAATAAATAAATAATTGCACACAATAATTAAATTTAGACAGCGTCATAATAACTACAGCATACTTACTTTTCCACAATCAACATTTCGAACTGGGTCAAATATGTTCTCATTTTGTTTTAATTATTTTCATTTCAGTCTTTTAATCTAAATTTTGGTTCTTCAATAACTAATAAGTAAGTAGGGTAGCTTCGCCGGTTCTTCGTCCAGCGCCGGTTCTCGTCCTTTTGAGTGACTTCTTCCTTACAAATGCATAGAATAGGAGTATATAAACAATTACCCGCGCAAGTTTTGGCTCTTTGCGTTCCTTAATACCGAACCTACAATGCTAACTATAAACAAACATTATTTAACAACGTGTGACTAAGATATAATTAACGAAAGTTTACACCACATTTTAGAGCCTCGAAAACCACGCCAAACTACAAAAAAAATAGTGTGTAAGGAAAACTTTGAAGTAAGTTTTGTTATTGTTATTAACTAATTGCAGTGATATTTTTGGCACATATTACTAGTAATATACATAACGAAGAAAATAGTGAGTGTTAATTATACTTATTTTACCTAAAACCTGTATAAATTTAGTGGACGGGAACCGGACCATCAATTTTGCGTATTTGCCAGTTTTCGTCTACGTGGACGGATAACCGGCTTGGGGTCATTTTTCTGGATTTTCGCGTAGGTCCGGTTCTCGTCTATTGAAATCAGATCAAGCTGCAGCAAGGTAATCAAGGTACAGAATAATTATTGAAATGAATACAGATGATAGGTATTAGGTACATAAGGTCCACTGCTTTACTGATGACGTTAGCTGTCAAATTTTAGCCATAAACAAGACTAGAGTACGATGACGTAAGTTGATAGGAAATCGACATTCAATTAAATTATTTTTGTTCTTACTTTATCTTCACAAATCTAGAACCTATTTAATGCCGGATCCACACAATGGACCATGATGGCCAACGTACAGGATGCAGTTATACGGTGGAACGAGATGAAAATATGTCTATCTCCCTTTAACGCACAACTGCTTCCTTTACATCGGATCATCATGGCCCATTGTATGTATAGTCGGGCATAAAAGTTGTTCTACAATTATTTAACTTAAATATTTTATATGGCAGTGTTTTCTTTCTTTCAATATTCGTTGTGGCAATGACTAACAACTTACACGGGGAGCTTACCAAAGGGAAGTATTGTTTCACGATAACTTTTGGTGGAATATGCCTGGTTCTAGGCGTTATAGCAACACATGTAACAGGAGGTATCTCTAAAGCTTAAGACAGAGGCGCCACCGCGAACCAAAAACGAGGTAGCTGACTCTCTGTCGCACTTGCATATTCGACTGACAGAGAGCGAGATACTTTGTTTTCAGTTCACGAGGCATGCTAGCCTAGTGAACAAGCTTCACAAGCAGGAAGCTTGTTCATCAAGTTATCAGTCTATTATTTATTATGAATATATATAAGGATATAATTTGGCCTAAGCAACTGGATAGCTGATTTCCTGAACGGGCAATTGACCCGTGTGGTCTTACAAGCAGAAGGCTACACATCGAGCCAAATGGCTTTAGATGTCAGTGCCCCTCAGGGACCTATTCTGCCTGCTACCTTATTTTTATTGCATATAAACGACTTATGACTGGTACCTGTGGGTATGCCGATGATAGCACTGTTGTAGTCAGATATCTTTCCAAAGCACAGGCCAATAAAGATGTAGTCCAATCTCGTCGACAGGATATTATGAATCGGAATTGACTTTTAGAGTAGTTTCAGATTGGGGCGATGCTAATAAAGTCAAATTCAATACATCCAAGGCACAGACGTGTCTCATCACTATTAAACAGAGTGAACGAACTCTCGACTCCCAACTTTCCGGAGTGTATTCATACCAATTTGCGAATTTCTGACCATCTACAGCTCCTTGGCATGAGCAGCATGTCCAATATGAACTTTGGGTCCTACATTGAATCCTTGGTGTAAACTGCAGGATCCCAGCAAAAACTTGACAACCTTTTTAAGGTGAAGCGGTACTTCACACCTGGGCAAATTATAAAACTATTAAGTACAGGTAGGGTATATGCAGTACTGCTGCCAGCTCGGAGATGGATTTGCTTAATATCAGCTGGCTTGGCTTTGATTGATAAGCGTGCCAGGAAGCTCATTAGTATCTAACTTGGACTTGGTTGAAGCTAAGATGCAATGTATAAATCATCGTAGGAAATTCGCCTGCATATCGGTGTGCTAGGATTACACGAATTAATCCCTTCCTGACCATTTTAGGACAACGCGTGGACGACATGGTTTGACCCTTATGTTGTTAACAACAATATTGACATGCCTCTGATGTGCACGAAGCGTTTTGATTCTAGTTATCTTACGAAGACAGCTAAAGAGTGGAATAATTTTCGGAAAAATCTATTTCCATTTCATTATTTACAACTTAGATCTTTTTAAGATGAGTGAATGGGCAGTATTATCTAGGTACGCGTTTTACACCCTTGACCTCATCATCACTTACCATCAACTGAGATAGGGGTCAAATGCTTATGCATGATCATCCTCATAACGTTTTTCCTGGTTATGCTCTAAAGACCCCGGGTTCCGCTTTCACAATTAATCGTAAGATTTGGCGTAGGCACTAGTTTTACGAAAGCAACTGCCATCTGACCTGCCAACTCAGAGGAAAAACTAGCCCTAGTTGGGATGAGACCGCTTTCCTCACGATGGTTTCCTTCACCGAAAAACTTCTATTAAATTTAAAAAGAGCCGGGGTTCACACCCGCGACCTCTAGATTGAAAGTTGCATGCTACAGTGGGTCACTCAATAATTACCTTTTATATCTATAAAAAATAAGTTGATCATTTCTTTATTTCTTAATAACAAAAGCTAACTATTAAAACATTGTAAGATAAATAGCTAAGTACCTACGCATTAAAGGTTTTATACTCAGAAATTGGTTTTTGAGTGTATGAATCACTCCTCTTTTCCTATAGACGAGAACTGGCACCGCGTGGACGAGAACCGGGACAATCGGACGAGAACCGGCAAAAACCATACTTTTTCATTTATCATCTTTTACAAGAATAACGGTGTATGTTATTAGTTAAAACTTAAACTTGGCGAAAAATAGAGTATATTGCCATTAAAAAGAAATATTATTCGTATAAATTGCTATAGTTCAACATATTATTTTCCCGCCACAAAGTTGGCAACTCCACTAATCGGACGAGAACCGGCGAAGCTACCCTATATGTGTATGTGAGGATGTGGTTATTACTGGTAAGCCCTTTTATAATGAGTGATTTGAACAGGTATCTGGATGCGAGAAACGGGTCAACATTTTGGAATGATTTGTCGTAGGTACTTGCTATTCTAGTCATAATTGAGTTTTGACCATAGTTGGTGCGATGCCAAGGAACGTGAAGTAGTTTCGTGTGTTGAGTTCGGCGAGAGGGAGCGCGGAGTCCAAGCTGTGACAAAAGTTGCATGCAGTCTAGTTTACTTTTGTTTCGGATGTTGACTGCCTTGGATCGTTACGCGATGAAATTACGAAGTACCATTCATTTACACGTATTACGCTCGTGAGAGAACTACATAATTCATTTGGGTTATATCTGTTATCATGTTGTTTCATGTCTCACACATGTCTCAGTGCAAAAGTGAAAAGGATGTAAGATTTCAAGCACCTGTCAAGTCAATGTTGCGAAAACGCGCGAGCAGCGTTTAACAAATTAATTAGGGTAGCTTCGCCGGTTCTCGTCCGATTAGTGGAGTTGCCAACTTTGTGGCGGGAAAATAATATGTTGAACTATAGCAATTTATACGAATAATATTTCTTTTTAATGGCAATCTATATATATATTACGCGAAGCCGATCTTTATAATGCCCATCAGATCTACAGTTATGGACCGATTTTGATAAATTATATACCATAGGATTCGTCCCATCCTGCAGATGTGCAATAAGGTCTTAGTTTTTTTTATTTTTGTCCTGGAAAATTAATAAAATGATATTTACGAAAAATCCTGGATGCCCCGACAAATATAAGCCTCAAAATAGTGTTCGATGACGCCGCATACAAGCGAGGGGTCAGCTTACCTTGGTAGAATTGTACGAGGTGTCAAAATTTAGCTTGGTTAACACGTGACCTCCACGTGACTTGGGAACTGGCTATGGTATGATTCCGGATGACTTAAAATTAAATATGAACTAAAATGTTCCTGTAAGAAATATCTGGTACAGCATTACAATATAAAACTTTTGAGTCGAGAAATACTCAATATTATTAACAATAAACGAAAGTAAAATTACTAATTTGTTTACAAGACAATACATAATATTCGGTCTAAGTATTTACAGTTTACATAAATGACAGACGTATTGTGTCAACTTTTTTTTATTGTGCTCTAATTATGTCAATATTAAATTGTCATGGTTTATACTTCAAAGAAATTGATATACAAACCAATGACGTTTCAAGTATACGTTCCGTATATCTTTACTGATATTGATATCTGCCAAAACAATGACAAACCAAATTAAGCTTTACGTTGTGAGTTACAGAACTGTTTCTGAGTTAATCATAGATAAGCTGCAAAACATTTTGAAAGAGAAGAGGCTAGCTTTGTCTAAGTGTGTCTCTCTTCCACCTATTGCCATACCAGTAGGGTGATCATAAGCAAAGAAGTTCAATCAGTAGACGTTACTTATTGGTGGATTCAGATCAAACCGACGAGAAAACAATGTTGCACTAATTAACCTTTACGACGCCAATAACGTATTCGACGTAAATGCGCACCATTGATTCGAGAAAACGACGAATATATCCGTCCTGGTGACGGCGTCCAATGCGATATCAACCTAGATGCATTTCTATTGATAGTGCGCTTAAAAGGTTAAATACTTTAACAAAATCAAGACGTCAGAAAAATAATTAAACCCATTAATTGTCGACAACATGGGAGTTATAACGTACGTTGTCAAAATCACCTTAGTTCTTTAGTTGACGTGTAAGTGTCACTGTCGTTCATAAAGTATAGCGTTCAAGGGGTTAATTTGCTATTCATCAATGTTTGTCTGAGGATGTCAAACGCAAAGTTGAACCCTATAGAAATGCATGTAGGTTGATATCTCATTAGAGGCCATGACGGATATACACGTCTTTGGCTTCGGACCGTTGGTGCGCAATATAGGTACGTTGTTAGCGCCGAAAAGGTTAATAATACTCGAAAAGTTAGAGCACATGTATATTTCTCTTTGTTACGTTTCAGTAAACATATCCAAAATAAGGGGGATAATGGTCACGTTAAACTGCCACGTTCTAAAAGGACGTAGGTACATTGAAAGGATGAATAGGATTACCACTATTGGTAACATGTTCAATTAAAAGTTAAAATTATACTGTATCAGTGTCACCTGCAACATTGATGACAGTGCCGGTTTTCAGGGGGTCTACCCGAAACACCCGAAGATCGAAATTCATTATATTTCCTTCTCTATCACACCAATAAGCAAGTGTTATAGTGATAGATATAACGAAAGATTTTAACCCAGTAACTTCACTTGACAAAATAGACCTCACAACTTTCATGCCAAAACCATACGATGGGCCATGATGGGCCACGTACAAGACGCAGTGACGTGGTGGAACGAGATGCAAATTTGACTGACTGGCGATTGGCCTTTTAGTCTCACCTGATGGAAAGCGATGGCCTTTCATCCTTGAATGCATATCTGCGACCTATACGTTGGCCCATAATGGTCCATTGTGTGGTTCTGGCATCAAATGTTAATACCAAATACCAATATTGCCAATGTCGCATGCATTGTTTTTTTTTCTTGATTAGATAGAATAGGTTATGAGGATACTTAGAGTATTTCTAAAGAGATCCTATACGAGTACGAGTTCCACCAAGGGGGACGGAAAAGCTCTTACCCACCTAAATTGAGAATTTGTCTTAAACGGCTGGCGCCTTATCATAAACAACCTCTTTAATTAGGGCGGGTATGACGTGCACATGATAATGAGCCAAATAAAAAAGTGGAACTATGACAAAGACTACAAATGATGTATCTCTCTCTGTCGCTCTTATTCCATTTAGTATATGACCTCGGTAGTGGTATTATTATTTGAAAATTTCTCAGAGGTACTCTAAGGGAGGGTAGGATAGAAGTCATATCACAGAACATTCTTAATTGCGGAACTATGACAAAGACAACAAATGATATATCCCTCACAGTCGCTCTTATTCAATTTAGTAAGTATATGATATGATCATATCGCCGCTCGCTAACGGTATTATTATTAGACGTCTTCTCTGGGATACTCTGAGTTTGCGTACCTTATTAGAGCCTTATTTAGACAAGAGACGCCATCAGCGCACATTACCGAACAAAATATTTTGTAAATTGGGGGAGGTAACACACACATAAAAAACCACACATACAAAATATTTTCCAATTACTACGCACCATTACACTGAAACAATCAACGCAAACACATTCAAAACACTAAAATTATCTGATTATTAGATGGCCAAATTGACTGAAGTTGCTAAGATGCATATTTTTCATAGAAATTCTCATAGTTAAGTAGTAGGTAGATCTTATTTCTTGAAATAAGGCTGAATTTACTGTAAATTTGACGACTAGCCGTGATGATCAAGCACGAATGTTTTTAAATCGACTTTGTAATCGACCTTCCGAATACGCATATTCTATCCCGTGGCTTCGCTTGCAATCTTCGTAGTACGTCGACGCGGCGAAGCCGCGCGGGTAACTAGTATACTCTATTTTTCGCCAAGTTTAAGTTTTAACTAATAACATACACCGTTATTCTTGTAAAAGATGATAAATGAAAAAGTATGGTTTTTGCCGGTTCTCGTCCGATTGTCCCGGTTCTCGTCCACGCGGTGCCAGTTCTCGTCTATAGGAAAAGAGGAGTGATTCATACACTCAAAAACCAATTTCTGAGTATAAAACCTTTAATGCGTAGGTACTTAGCTATTTATCTTACAATGTTTTAATAGTTAGCTTTTGTTATTAAGAAATAAAGAAATGATCAACTTATTTTTTATAGATATAAAAGGTAATTATTGAGTGACCCACTGTAGCATGCAACTTTCAATCTAGAGGTCGCGGGTGTGAACCCCGGCTCTTTTTAAATTTAATAGAAGTTTTTCGGTGAAGGAAACCATCGTGAGGAAAGCGGTCTCATCCCAACTAGGGCTAGTTTTTCCTCTGAGTTGGCAGGTCAGATGGCAGTTGCTTTCGTAAAACTAGTGCCTACGCCAAATCTTACGATTAATTGTGAAAGCGGAACCCGGGGTCTTTAGAGCATAACCAGGAAAAACGTTATGAGGATGATCATGCATAAGCATTTGACCCCTATCTCAGTTGATGGTAAGTGATGATGAGGTCAAGGGTGTAAAACGCGTACCTAGATAATACTGCCCATTCACTCATCTTAAAAAGATCTAAGTTGTAAATAATGAAATGGAAATAGATTTTTCCGAAAATTATTCCACTCTTTAGCTGTCTTCGTAAGATAACTAGAATCAAAACGCTTCGTGCACATCAGAGGCATGTCAATATTGTTGTTAACAACATAAGGGTCAAACCATGTCGTCCACGCGTTGTCCTAAAATGGTCAGGAAGGGATTAATTCGTGTAATCCTAGCACACCGATATGCAGGCGAATTTCCTACGATGATTTATACATTGCATCTTAGCTTCAACCAAGTCCAAGTTAGATACTAATGAGCTTCCTGGCACGCTTATCAATCAAAGCCAAGCCAGCTGATATTAAGCAAATCCATCTCCGAGCTGGCAGCAGTACTGCATATACCCTACCTGTACTTAATAGTTTTATAATTTGCCCAGGTGTGAAGTACCGCTTCACCTTAAAAAGGTTGTCAAGTTTTTGCTGGGATCCTGCAGTTTACACCAAGGATTCAATGTAGGACCCAAAGTTCATATTGGACATGCTGCTCATGCCAAGGAGCTGTAGATGGTCAGAAATTCGCAAATTGGTATGAATACACTCCGGAAAGTTGGGAGTCGAGAGTTCGTTCACTCTGTTTAATAGTGATGAGACACGTCTGTGCCTTGGATGTATTGAATTTGACTTTATTAGCATCGCCCCAATCTGAAACTACTCTAAAAGTCAATTCCGATTCATAATATCCTGTCGACGAGATTGGACTACATCTTTATTGGCCTGTGCTTTGGAAAGATATCTGACTACAACAGTGCTATCATCGGCATACCCACAGGTACCAGTCATAAGTCGTTTATATGCAATAAAAATAAGGTAGCAGGCAGAATAGGTCCCTGAGGGGCACTGACATCTAAAGCCATTTGGCTCGATGTGTAGCCTTCTGCTTGTAAGACCACACGGGTCAATTGCCCGTTCAGGAAATCAGCTATCCAGTTGCTTAGGCCAAATTATATCCTTATATATATTCATAATAAATAATAGACTGATAACTTGATGAACAAGCTTCCTGCTTGTGAAGCTTGTTCACTAGGCTAGCATGCCTCGTGAACTGAAAACAAAGTATCTCGCTCTCTGTCAGTCGAATATGCAAGTGCGACAGAGAGTCAGCTACCTCGTTTTTGGTTCGCGGTGGCGCCTCTGTCTTAAGCTTTAGAGATACCTCCTGTTACATGTGTTGCTATAACGCCTAGAACCAGGCATATTCCACCAAAAGTTATCGTGAAACAATACTTCCCTTTGGTAAGCTCCCCGTGTAAGTTGTTAGTCATTGCCACAACGAATATTGAAAGAAAGAAAACACTGCCATATAAAATATTTAAGTTAAATAATTGTAGAACAACTTTTATGCCCGACTATACATACAATGGGCCATGATGATCCGATGTAAAGGAAGCAGTTGTGCGTTAAAGGGAGATAGACATATTTTCATCTCGTTCCACCGTATAACTGCATCCTGTACGTTGGCCATCATGGTCCATTGTGTGGATCCGGCATTAAATAGGTTCTAGATTTGTGAAGATAAAGTAAGAACAAAAATAATTTAATTGAATGTCGATTTCCTATCAACTTACGTCATCGTACTCTAGTCTTGTTTATGGCTAAAATTTGACAGCTAACGTCATCAGTAAAGCAGTGGACCTTATGTACCTAATACCTATCATCTGTATTCATTTCAATAATTATTCTGTACCTTGATTACCTTGCTGCAGCTTGATCTGATTTCAATAGACGAGAACCGGACCTACGCGAAAATCCAGAAAAATGACCCCAAGCCGGTTATCCGTCCACGTAGACGAAAACTGGCAAATACGCAAAATTGATGGTCCGGTTCCCGTCCACTAAATTTATACAGGTTTTAGGTAAAATAAGTATAATTAACACTCACTATTTTCTTCGTTATGTATATTACTAGTAATATGTGCCAAAAATATCACTGCAATTAGTTAATAACAATAACAAAACTTACTTCAAAGTTTTCCTTACACACTATTTTTTTGTAGTTTGGCGTGGTTTTCGAGGCTCTAAAATGTGGTGTAAACTTTCGTTAATTATATCTTAGTCACACGTTGTTAAATAATGTTTGTTTATAGTTAGCATTGTAGGTTCGGTATTAAGGAACGCAAAGAGCCAAAACTTGCGCGGGTAATTGTTTATATACTCCTATTCTATGCATTTGTAAGGAAGAAGTCACTCAAAAGGACGAGAACCGGCGCTGGACGAAGAACCGGCGAAGCTACCCTACACACAATAATTGAACAAACTTCAGTGTTGCAGAAGTTTTTGCTCGTTTTAATCACAATATTGTACTTCTCATTCTTCGTATTGTTTTTAACACTCATGGTCTGTATTTTTACAATTATCTGTTATTGTAGATATGTATTTCTTAAAATTATTTTATCTTCCTCTAAGTTACCTTTTAAAACAAGTTTCAATTCCAACTCAGAGTTAATTTTGTATAATTTCAAGGGAGTTCTATCATTGGCTATACTAATAGTACACATATAAACATATCTGTATATATTTTCTGTAAACGCTGTTGAACTTCTTAAATTAAATTAAATAAACAAATATATTAAAGTAAACTAAAAACGTGAGTGTGACTAAACGCAAATCGAATCGAAAGTTTCGTTCTAAAACATACGAGGGGTGTTCAATAAATTCTCGGTATTGACATCTTTTAAACCTATTTGGTAAACTTTTGAATAAGGTAAAACACCCAATTATCGACACTTTAACGTCGAGATTCGAGCATTTTTTAAATATCTGGTATTTTTATGATGATACATGGTTCTTTAATGCACTGAGTGAAATTTTAGGCTTCTTTCTATATTATTTTACAGTAAAAAGAAGTGTAATACTAATAACTTAGGAAATAAGACGAGATAGATTTAGGCTCTTTTTAGCCTAGTTATCGACTGCAAAATTCTATATATCGACACCCAGTAATCGACATGTTCCAATAATCGTGATCTAGTAATCAACATATCCTATTTATCGTCATCCAAATATCGACCTAACTTCGAACACCATTCCCAAATAAAAGTCTTACTCAGTCTTTTAATCATTTTAATTCGCTAAATAAAAACAAGGACATGTTGGCATGTAATGCTTTGGTAATTGTAGTACTTAAGTAACTAATCATTTTAACGCTATGGTGTTAATGTTTTAATTTTTTTATTCTCTATATTATAAAATAGTTTTTTTTTATTTATTATGTCAACTTTTAATCACATTTTTGTTACTTAAGTAGGTTACTAATACTAAGTTTCATCTACTTGCTTAATACTAATCAACAAAACTTAATGAGATCTTCTCAGTGGCATATAAAATTAACATACTTCTTATGATATTTCCACTTGGAATTACAATATTATTAAGTAGGTACCTATTTATTATTTAATAATAAATTTATGGCAGGTTTTGATCACAGACTCGTTTTAGTCTACCACTTAATTAATAGTTGTTTGGCTTAAAAATCTATAAAACAAAGAAAGTTAAATGTTTTCTGAAGAACATTAAATTAAATACTTAATACCTTACATTGTGAAAGGCAGATATTCTTTAATTTCTGGTATCGTATAAAAACCTCTTTTATTGCATAGCGTTGGTTTTGAAATTGCTTTGACTATGTCAGACTTTTGGTACCAGATTTTATCTTCTTTTTCCGGCCATTTGAACGTGTTACCCACAGAAAAGGTCATGGTGCTAATTTCAAATTTGTTATTATCAACATTTTTAATTTCGCCTGGGAAAAATTCTCCTTCGTATTGGATTATAACATAATCTCCACTAGAATATGTTTTTGCTGGCTTAGAATATTTGCTCAATGGTATATCTTCGTCTGTTAGTTCTTGTTCGATTTCCATGTTGTAGCTATCTTCACTTTCTGCATAGTTTACCTCGGTGTCTGTATTGTCCGACGATGTATCATTTGGTTTCGGTTTTGGTGTTGTATTTCGTTTTTTCTTCTTATGTTCTTTATCTTTTATTCTATTTTGCTTTTTATTTTCCATTTCTCTCTGTTTTAACTGTCTTTTCTCTGCTCTTTCTTGGGCTTTAATTTCTTTTAGTTTTGCTGCTTCTCTTTTTTGGTTCTCTTTCACTTCATGATAATCCCTCCACATTTTACTTGTGATGGCAGAAGGAATTTTTTCTCTTAATTTTCTTTTTTTCCCTTTTTTATCTTCATCTTCTCCGGGCCAAAATAAATTTCGTTTAAATGGCGATGGAATATGTGTATTTCCCACTTTATTTGCAACAGTTTTTGATGTATTAGTGCTTATCATCTCTTTTAAAGGTGTTTTTTCTGCAGCACTTTGAAGAACACACATTGAAGAAGTTGAAGATATCTGAAGTAAACCTCTTGCTTGCTTCGATGAACTTGGCTGATTAATTATCAAAGCTTCATTAGACTTTTCTTTGGATTCAAGTGTGATCGTCTCTTTTGAAGATATTATTTCTACTACAGAATTCTCATTGAGGGTAAATGTTGAAGTGCAGGCATTGGCAGCTGTCTGAAGTGGATTTACTAATTGGTTGGAAGAACTTTGCTCATTAACAATTAACACGTCATTAAAGTTTTCTTTTGGTTCGGGTTTGGTCGTCTCTTTTACAGTTGTGGATTTTGCCGTAGCTGAAGTTGAAGAGCAAGTTGTCGAAGGTATTGTAACTGAATCTGTTATGTTAGAACAACTTGGCTTATCAATAATTGAGGTGTTATTTGTTGTTTCTTTTGATTCTTGTTCACTAAATAGGTTTGTCGGTATATTCGATGTAGAATTATTAGATGTTCTGGTTTCATTTAAAGGACCTGAATTTGCACCATTGTTATCACAATTTTCCTCTAGATTGGAAATATCTTCTTGAATCAAGTTAATTTCAGCTTGTACTGATCGTTCAACAACGTGAGCTGTACGTTGAACTCTCTGTTTATTGCTAGCCCATATTATATACAGCGACGTGTCTTCCTCATTTAACCGAGAATTTAATTCATCTCGACCTTTATAAAAGAGTTCATTGAAAAACTGCAACTTTTCTGTCCCCAATTTTGCCACTATTTCCTTTTCCAAGAAATTAACAAAGAGTGCCTGTTCTGTTGCAACTTGCGGGTTTTGTCGAGATTTTATTTTAGTTAGATCGATGTAGTCTGGGCCAAAAGGATACACACCGCCAGCGCGAAAACCATTCTTAATGGAATCATCAGTGAGCGATTGCAACGCTGTTTTAAGGACAGGGACAAATTTATCTTTTGTTAAATTGTGTCCTAAGTTTTGTAGTTTCCAGTCCTTTACTGCTTTTTTCCAGAATGATTTCAGTGGTCTGAATATAGCCAAATCCATTGGCTGTAAAATGTGCGTACTGTTTGGGTGTAATGCTATGATTTCTATGCCATTTTGAGCACAAAACATCGATAAATGCAGGGTCATAGGCGATCGATGACCGTCCAAAAAGAACACTACGGGTTTTTGGATATTTTGCTGTAATAACCATGGATCAAAAACGTTCGCTATGTATTCATAAAACGTGCTGCCACACATCCAGCCACTCTGTGAACGTCCAATTGCCCAATCTTCAGGAAACTGGGATGAAATTATGGCCGGGATTCTTTCATATGCAAATACTACCATGGGTGGTGCCAATTGTCCAGCGGCATTTCCAGTAATTAGTACTGTCAAATTAAGTTTTTCGTCTCCGGAGGATTGGTAGATATGTTTATCACCTTTTTTTGCAAGAACTTTACCAGCCTTAGGCGACAAAAAAAAGGCACTTTCGTCTGTGTTGAATATTCTTGCCGGCTGTTCTAATACATCTTTGAGATCATTTTCGCGTAGATAAGATTCAACTTCTTCAAACCACCGCCTTATATGCTCTTCTGTAACAGCATCTCGAGCTGTCGTTAAATTTTGTGCCGTTCTCTCAGACAATATAGGATGTCTGTTTAGAAAAAGGTTGTACCATTTCTTGCCCGGTCTATTGTCAGTAAATGGGGTTGTTTTATCCTGATCAATTATGATACGTTGTACGCTATCGAGGAGCTCATCTCTAGTAACGGGAATGTGTTTTTCAGCCATTTCAAGTACCCATTTTTCTAAAATAGCCTCCTCTTCCGTTGACAAATATGTTTTAGGGCCCATGGAACATTCAACTGGAGTCTTACCGGAAATCTTATCATGTAATGTAATTCTGGGTACACCAAACTTCTTTGCAGCAGTTGCAGTTTTCTCACCTTTTCTGACTGCTTCTACCGCCTGGGCCATTTGCAGAGGCGTGTAATTTTTTTTAGGCGCCATGCCTGCAACCTGCAAATAATGTCGGTTACTGGGACATGTAGGCTAGCATATAGAATATCCAATCATCGACACACCGCTGTCGGTCATTGGAACGTATGGGATATCCAATCATCGACACGGCTGTCGATCATTGGAAGCAATTTGAATATTTGAATGAAAGGCTTATATATTTAGAGTGCTGAACAAGCTTAGCTAAATAATATAATAGAGCGCACAAAATAAAATAAAAAAATGTTTCGACATTTGTCGAAGATTAGAAAACGGAAAAAAAATATCTCCAATTACCGACAGGCGTGTTTTGACATTTTAATATAACCTCACCCTTCTAATGAAATTATTAAAAAGATGTGAATGTCTATCCTAATTTCATAAATAAATAACATTTTTGTATAAAGCAAAACATTTAAAAGTTATGGGCAATAAATCTTACTCACCTCCTTAACGATTTCACTAATAAAACTGGATTTATTTCGAGATCTACCGCGGACGAAACATATCATTACGCCATTTTGTACAAAATGGCCGAATGTATGAAACGTCATCCGCAATGACAGCTAGGCTGTGTTCCGAATCACGCTCACAGCGCTCTGAGCGCGCTCACGGTCGGACCGATTTACGCTCACAGCGCTTACACGAGATTACGTGACGTCATTGATGACGTCATGGACGGCGCTCACGGTGCTCACACTCCCAGCCGTAAGCACCTTGAGCGCAAACGTCAAGTTGACGTTTGACTCGTTATGACATCGCATTATAGGCGCGAAAAAACAAAACTTCACAGGTTAGATTAGTTTATTTATTACTATAATAATAATAATCATTTATTTCACCATCTCCTATGCTACGAGATCAATCTCAATTTGGTACTGGAACATGTCGTTCGGAAACTGCTGTCACAGGATTCCGGAATTGAACTAAACAGAAAACATAGGCTGATAATGTTGACCCTATCAGTTTATGCTTTCTACGCGTCTACGCAGACTTTGGTTTGCTAGGCAAAAACCGAGAAAAGGTGGAAAAGTCAGCTTGAGAATGTTGGATCAAGAAGCAGCAAAGGGGGGTCAGGATTAATCATGGAAGACGGAATACCTCCACATGCGTTTCAGAAACAGTTGTGCCAAACGAGAAGTCCTACTTTTAGGGGAAAGAAACCTCTTACAAGGGAGTGTCCAAATTAATACCTCGGATGCATTGTCACTGATACGCATGCTAGAGAGAATGAAATTAACACCCGTATCCAGAACACCTTACGCTGCAGTGTTGCTCTGAACAGAGTGTTGGCGTCCAAGCTCCTCAGTAAACGATCTAAACCTCGGATATATATAACATCGCAATCCGCCCCATCTTAATGTATATGGGTGTGAGGCCTGGACGCTAACAGTTAGGGAGGAGCACAGCCTGTTAGGAGGAAAACGTATAAGGTGTTCCGAAAAATCCTGGGACCAGTGAAAAGAGACGATGGGAGTTGGATGATACGTTAAAATGCTGAAATAGAAGAGCTGGTGGCCGAACCAAATATTATGGGTGAAACCAAAGCGCATCGTCTTCGCTGGCTTGGTCACTTCGAGAGGACAGGAAAAGATCGATAGGTGAAGAGAGCATACTTGGGCCGACCGACCGGACGGTGTCCTGTGGATCGCCCCAAGTAAAAAGCCGCTGCAAGGATTTGGTGGACGAGGACCTGTGTGAGCTTGGAGCCGGTGCAAGCTGGCGAAAAATAGCGCAGGGCCGAGAAAACAAAAAAAAAAAAAAAAAGGGCCGAGAAAAGTGGCGTGCTCTTGTCTTGGAAGCCAATACTCATTTTGGGTCGTCGTGTCAGCCTAGTTAGTTAGTTTTATATTAGTTAGTTGCAGATTGCGATTAATTTCAATTATCTACTAATCAAAAACCCAGCCCAGAATTTCCTACTACGATTAATTGACGAACTCAAAATTCAAATTCAGTTGACGTTGATATGAACATGACAGTAAACACGCTTATGACTGGTCCGAAACAAAACACCACTTACGCGGCCTTGAGCGCGCTAACTGATTCGGACCGGCCGCTAGCACTGTAAGCGTTGTGAGCGTTGTAAGCGTGATTCGGTACACAGCCCTAGATAACCCTGGTCTATAGTTTATGCTTCGAATGCGTTCAGAAGTCAGAAAATATTCTTATTTTATTTTGAAAACTTTTTTAATGTCGGACATTGGTGCCTTGTTGAAGAATGGGTGTTTTACGTTACTGGCCGGCAAAAGTCATTCATTAATATTAGAAAAAAGTAAAATTCAAACGGCGATGTTCTTTTGTTTTTTTGCAAGTACCGAACAAACGTGATCACTATGAGCGATTTTTCAATGTTGGTTAAATTAGAACAGCGAGCGGTAATAAAATTCTTGACCAAACAGGTAAAAAACCAATATGCTATAAAAAAGAAATGGATTATGTTTACCGTGAGTCTGCTTCTTCTTTATCAACAATTCAGAAGTGGTCAAGTCAATTTAAGCATGGGGGAGAGAGTATCGAAGACGACCATAGAGCTGATCGGCCAGTCGAAGCTACGATATCAATATCAGTCAAGATATACGGAACGTATATTTAAAACGTCATTGGTTTGTAATTCTGTACCAGATTTTTCTTAGAGGAACATTTTAATTCATATTTAATTGACAACATTTCATATTTTCAAGGCGGCCATTTTATGATCTAGATCGATAGAAAATGAAATTTTAAGGTACACGTGTCTTTTTATTTCTCCCGAAATCCCAATTTTCTTTCTTTAATATTTAATCTAAAAGTAACGAATTATAAAAGGTCGTAAGTAAATTATGACGTCATTACGGTGGATGTAAAAATGTTTTATCATTGCCACTTCAATCAATCAATCTTTGTGTTTTATGGCCCCATCGATATTGTCGATGATTCCGCCAACGTCAAGGTTTAAAAAGGCACGTGTTTATTAAGAATTTGACCGGTGACTTCAGATTGCCAGGTTCACTTAGAAGAGTATCTAAAACAAAGGACAACACAAACATTTATTGTTAATCTAACTACTACAAAAACAAGTTGTTAGTTTTAATAAATTTACATAAGACATACACAAAGGGGGAGTGCACCAGGGTTAAAAGGAATTTAATATTGATGGGCCGGGGAATTTCCGGGGGTAGGATATCATACAAAGGAGTGACGATCCGGTTGCAGTTTAAAAAAAGGTGTTCAAGCGTACCCTCCGCCAGACCACATTCGCACAAAGAGTGGTCCCGAACATTTTGCCAAAAATACAGGTGTACAAATGTGGCCTAGCCGTAAACGAATAATCGCGGATGTAATGTTTTTCGGAATTCCTTTCCTAGTAAAAAACCACGGCCTAGAGGGCAGATCTGGTTGGATTTTGCCATAATTTTTGCCAACATTTATACGGGTAGTTTGCCAACGGGAGTTCCAGGCATCTCGCATGTGCGGGAGAGCAAGCGCTTTGAGGTCACGGGTAAAACATCGATCATGAACATTGTTGCCCTGCGTAATAGCTTCCTTTGCGCAAAGGTCAGCCGTCTCGTTTCCTTTTATTCCACTGTGACCTGGGATCCAAGCCAGAACCACATCAATGTTATCCATGTGACACCTGTAGAGGAGCTCCTTAATTTGTAGGGTTACAGGGAAGTTCTCTTTAGCATGGAATGGACGATTAACTATATCCTGCAGGCAACTCAGGAAATCGGTTAAAATAAGAGACTTATTAAGATGGTGAGATTGCACGTAAGAAACCGCTTCAAGCAACGCAATAGCTTCTCCCGAAAACACAGAGTTACCGGGAGGGAGTTTAAAATTTAATATAATTTTGTACCTGGGGATCCACACCGCTGAACCTACAGGGCCATTTTCGCTCAACTTGGAAGCATCCGTGTAGATAGCAAGATAGTCTGACCACTTTTCATCCATAACTTTATTAAATATATTATCCGCACCTATTTGATTCTTTGACACACCTAGATTAAAAATAACCGTAGGCTGAAAAATTAGACTGTCATAGTTAGTTTCAAAGAGAGGATTTTTGTAATTTTGAAACACTTTTACAGATAGCTCTAAGAACTTTTTATAGCTATTTACTATGAGAGGAGATACTTTGTGAGTCCAATATGGAGAAGAGGCCACAAGTTGTTGGAGAGATTCAAGGATTGGGAGTAACGGATGTGAAGCTACATGAAGTGACTTGAAAAAGAACCGATCAGCCAAGAATTGTCTGCGCAAAGAATAAGGTGGGTCCATGCACTCGACTTGGAGGGCGTTCGTTGGGGAAGATTTCATTGCTCCTGTAATGATTCTTAAACACCTTGCCTGAATTCTGTCAAGTTTTGCTAACGCTAGCTTGCTGCATGGTTCCAGGACAAAACTACCATAGTCAAAATGACTTCTGACAATGGCGTTGTATAGGAGTTTCTGGCTGTAGGGGTGCGAGCCCCACCTAACACCTGATAAAGCACGAATGATATTTACGTTTTTTTCTGCCTTTTGACACACATAGTTCAAGTGATTGACCCCGGACAGCTTAGAATCCAAAATAATGCCCAGAAACTTAACATTGTCCTTAACAATTACAGGTTGGTCGTCGATGTGGATGTATAGGTCAGGAACATGCCTTTTCCTGGAGAAGACGACTGCGCTACTTTTTTCTGCAGACAAGGATAAGCCATGGTCGGATAACCATGAGTTGAGATAATACAGGGCAGAGTTAAGGGCATGTGTGCTTTCTGAAAAGTCTTTCGATGAAGAATACAAAGCGATGTCATCGGCATACTGCAAAATCTTGCAGAAGCAATTAACGGAGGTATCGAGGTCCGATGTGTATAGACTGTAAAGAAGAGGGCTCAAAACAGATCCTTGGGGGAGGCCCTTCCAAGCAAGACTGGGTGGGGACAATTTACCATTTAATCGGATCAGAATGGACCGGCCCATGTACATGTTGCACACGATATTGATAATCCTCACGGGTATACTCAGATTGAGCATTTTCTGCCTGAGTATAGGGAGATCAACGTTATCGTAGGCCGCTGTGACGTCAAGGAAGACGCCCACCACGTGTTCACCGCGAGTGAGAGATAGCCGGATATCAGAGGTAAGAATGCTCAGACTATCCATTGTGCCCATACCCTTTCTGAAACCGAACTGAGTTTTAGGGATGATATTTTTATTTTCTAGAATCCACTCTAGTCTATTTTTTAATAGGTGCTCCATAATTTTGCCTAGAACTGACGACAAGGCAATGGGTCTGTAAGAATTAGGACTCAGTGGATCCTTACCAGGTTTTAAAATCGGTACTATAATCTGGGTTTTCCGGCTATCAGGTACGTGTCCAGTTAAAAATATATTATTTAAAATTTGTAGGAAAATCAATTTAGTTAATTTAGAGCTTTGGGTAATAAAGGAATATGGAATGCCGTCACAACCCGGTGTCGAGTCCCTCAAATGATCAAGTGCACAACACAGCTCGTCAAAACTAAAGGCTTCGTTCATTCTTTCAGGTGGCGAGGAAAGTGAACAATAAGTGCCAACGCCTTCCCAGTGCGGTACGAATGGAGGAGCAAGTTTTGCTGTAAACCCCTCAAGCCACGGAGAGGCATTGCTAGAGACATTGTTGTCTGTTTGAGAACAACGAAAAGCTTTTATTTTTTTCCACACTAATGTACTAGGAGTCCTAGGGGACAGGGATTCGCAAAAGGAACGCCAGCCCTGAAATTTCTTTTTGCTGAGAAACCTTTTACTGTGAGCACTCACACGTTGAAAATTTAAATAGTTTTCTAAAGAAAGATCGGCAGCGAAAAGAGACTCCGCCCGGTTACGCTCTTTAATAACTGATGAGCACTCAGCGTCCCACCACGCCGGGGAGGGTATTTTATCGCGGGCTGTGTTTTTTAAGGGGATCGAGCTATCGGCCGCAGAGTAAATAGCCGCAATGAACCAGTTGTACGATTCTGACACATTCGATTGTGTGATAGTGGGCATATTTCCCATAGCGAGTTCTAGATTGGATCTAAATTTGCTCCAGTCCGCCTGGCTTGTTCTATATTTGAGGAGTGGAGCTTGTATGGGTAATGGAGAAAAGGAAGAATCTAACAAGGTAGTAATAATAGGCAGATGATCACTCCCGAGAGAGTTCAAAGAAACTGTCCATGACAGAGAGCGAACCAAGTTTGGGGATGCAAGCGTAAGGTCAGGGACACTAGCGTTTTGAGTGGGTGGAACTCTGCGCGTTGGGGTTCCGTCATTTAGAATACATAAATTTACCTCATCCATCAGATCTAGAAGGAAGGAAGACGTCGCGTCACAGCAGTGGGAACCCCATAGTGTGTGCCGACAATTAAAGTCTCCTTGAACGATGAGTGGGGCTGGAAAGGCTAGTAAAATTAATTTGAGCTCCTGGATCAGGTCATGATTTGGATGGGGAATATAAACAGAAACAAAGGAGATGTTGAGGCATCGAACCGCGACAACATTTAAACCGGGGGAGTGGGGAGGTATGGGAAGTTGAGAAAAAGTAAAACTTCTTTTTACAAGGATAGCACAACCAGCCCAGCCATCATCCCTATCATCCCGGACGCAGGAGTAACCTCTGACCCTAAATAGGGACTGAGGCCTCAGCCATGTCTCCGAGATGGCAAGAATGACCGGACTGAACAAATTGATTAGTTGGAATATCTCTTGTTTTTTATTTTTAATATTTCTAGTATTCCATTGTATCAGATTGTGATTGCCCATCTTGGATTACTTTATTAATAGCAGCACAAATATTGCCCTTAAGGCTTTCTAGAACAGTGTACGGTATGATGTCTGAAAATTTCGAGAGGAGATTTACTATAACCTGGTAGATAATGTCGCCCAGGTTATCGTTTGGTGTAACTGAGATAGGTTGTTCTAGTGCACAACCATTAGGCAGAGTAGAACGGGGAGTAGCTGTTATCAGTCTGTGTGCTTCTACATCATAGGACTTCCCAAGCACTGGCTTGGGTCGCCGCTCAATGAAGACAGTTTTTCTGTATGATTGTGACTGTTGGTGCGATTGAGAATGGGATGGGCTTGAAGGTGGTGAAGGGGCAGGCGAATTGCCCGGATTGGACTGGCTGGCAAAAACAGTCTTTGACTTATCCGCATACAAAGAGCGAACAGGACGGAACCTTCTTGCGGCTTCAATATATCCAACATTTTCCTCAGACATAACTAGCTTGATGGACTTTTGTCTGGAGAGTTCAGGGCACTTTGGGTCGGTTGCAGCATGTGGTCCAGAACAAAAAAGACAAGATATTTCTGTGTCGGGGACTGAACACTCAGAGGCCTCATGATTTTGGGCACACCGGGCACACCTGGGGTTGGAACGGCACTGTTCCTTTATATGTCCGAATCTGCAGCATCTGTTGCATTGAATGATAGGTAGCCTATAAGAGGACACTGGGATTGACATATTAAAACAGTAGATTTTTTCTGGCAATATTTGGCCGAGGAATGTCAGTACTACAGTACCTGTTGGCTCCCATACTTTTCTACCTTCAATTTCTTTCTTTTTGTTGAGTCTGCGCGCTTTTATTACTGGTCCAGACCCAGAGGGGCATTGAATTCCATTTGAGAACTCTTCCAATGTCCAGTCCATCGGGACCTGACCTACCACACCCATGCGAGAAACCTGGAACCTTGGTATCATGGCTGCTAGTTTATGGGTAGCCAAAATAGAGTGTGTCAAAAATGATTTGGCTTCAGAAGCAGATGCAAAGTAAATACACAATTTATTTTTGCCTATATTTTTAATCTCTTTTATACCTGCTACTTTTCCGTTGTAAATGACTTGAGCCATTTTTAGAGCCCTCATGCGACTTGAGGCGCTTGGCTGATCTGTGGTGTCTTCCCGGGACACATGCACGACAAAAGGCCCTGAATCTGTTTCAGAGTATTTAAAATCGGAGCTACTTTCATACCCTGGCCGTACGTACGTATGTTGGACGGATGCATTTGGAGGGATAGATTTTTTACCATGTAGCTCTATTCCGTCGTTTTCAACGTCATTTGAGCGTTTTTTTGCAGAGTTTTGAGTTCCCCCTTTGTCAGGGGGTTCCGTATCTCCCGTTTCCATCCTCACAGGACAAACAAACACAAAACACTTACCTTCCCGTTGTTATTATACCTTCACCCACAAAAATATCCTAATCTAAGTGAAGATTGGCTACCAAAGCCACTGAAAAACGTAAATCAACAACCGGAGCACGTGCGTTATCAAACACAGAGACCCGCTTCCAATCATCATTGCCACTTATTTTTCGAAAAAACCTTGGACATTTGGTTGACTTGACACGGCGTTCACTTCGCGTCAGTGTCAAGTAGTGTCAGTCAACTATTTAAAATTTCGTGAAATTTTCCGAGGTTATAGTTTCTTTAGAAGAGAAAGGAATTATGGCATCTGAAGAGCGGTATAAATCCCGCCTATGCCTAAATACTGCTATATAACACCTTGCAAAAAAATACCATAGTAGCACCACAAAAACGGTTCTTTTGCGTGCCTGCTGGAAACCAAGCGGGATGGTGTCGAGCGGCAGGGCTGGACCGGATATCTAAGAGAACATTATTTATTTGTGAAGATCATATACGACTAGGTACGATGGTTTTTGCATCCAGCAGCACCGTTTAGCTGCCAGGGGTGCTATATTATATCTGCGGATTCCCATGGCTTATTTAACTTTATAATAAAACTAGATGAAAGCCCGGCTTCGCTCGGGTGAAATAATCAAGAAAGAAATAAAGTAATCATTTATTCGTGACAGTTATGCAAACGACGAAAGATATAGTGTACAAAAATGTATAAAATAAAAACATTACAACAACGGATTATGATGAAACTTCGTATAGAAATATAGTGTGTAGTCTGGATTAACATATGGAACAGGGAGTAAAAGATTACGCTGACGACGTCACGGGCAAAGGCTAGTATCTTTGCAAGTAGATCCTAAGCATTTTTATAAGGGTAGTATTTAAAGGCACATAAAAAATTTGACACCGTAATCAGTACTGATTCGTATAGCTAAAATACTAATCGTTCATTAAAATTCAGTTCAGATGTGCAATTGTTAAATATTGATGTGCCAGTCAGTTTTTAAAACAAATGGAGTTCGTGTATCTCCCTCTCTGTCGAACTTGCAAAATCGAGCGACACAGAGGGAAATACACGATGTTCGTTCGTTTTCTTTTCGCGGTAGCAGCTCTCTATTCTCCGCCAAATTCTATTAAGTAAGGTCCTTTACACTCAATATTATGTGCCAATATAATCGCGATTTTTAAAATTGTATGGGGTCTGTTAAACGCTTAATATTATCACAATACTGGTGTGTCAATATTATCGTGGTTTTCAAAATCGTATGGATTTTACTTCAATATTCATTGCACGTGATATGAGTATATCGCGTGATAATAATAACCATGTAACAGGCCCCTATGGATGTTGCTTCAATATTCAGTGTTTCGCGTGATAATAATAACAGTTGGTAATATTTTCTCCAATTAATGGAAGCTATTTAACAACTTGTTCCGTTTTGCCAAAGGTATTTCACATTCCGATACACGCACCATCCAGGAATAGGAGCCGTCAGACCAGAGGGCCTACCGCGATCTGAAAACGAAGTATTTCCCTCTCCGCGCTCGAATATGCAAGTGCGACAGAGAGGCATATATATTTAGTTTTCGGTTGGTAGCACTTTAGTCCGAGCGCGGCGGACGGTCGAAGAAAGTCAAAGAACATTCCGTGTGTTGTCTCTCACACATATAATTTTTTAACTTCCCATCGACCTATGAACTTGAAATTATGTGATAATGTTTATTATGAAGTATATTTTACCAAAATTATCAATATATTGATAAATCTCATTTGTTTTTTTTGTTGTACGGAACCCTCAGTGTGCGACTCCGACGCACTTGGCTGGTTTTTATTACATTTTGAATTTTACTTCTCTTATAGTAAAATACCCTATTCGTTTTAAACTTGACGCCTGAGGGCCTACCACGAACCAAAAACGAACTATCTTCCTCTCTGTCGTTCGAATATACATGTGCGAGAGAGAGGCAGATAATTCGTTTTCGGTTCGCGGTAGCGCCTCTAACGTCCGAGCGCGGCGAACGGCATAAGCTGGGGGTCTACTCCGGAATTCAAAATCCTAACTTCGTATGGTGCCGTCCCTTTCACTCTCCTGTCATAGACTATATGAGTGAAAGGGACCCCCAGTACCACTAAGTTATAAGATAGAGCGAGATAGGGATAGAATTTTGCTAGACGTTTAAAAGCCATAAGTCACCTAGTAGTTTGTCACAACAAAATAGAGACGCAACTTTAAGATGAAAGCCCGAAAACTACAAAAACAAAACGCTGCAGACGCGGCTAGCCGAATCCACACAATGGGCGATGATGGCCCATCACCCAGAACGCAGCCCAGCAATCTGGCCAACACACCGGACGCAAACATAGTTAACAATTTCCGAACGTACCCAACCCGTCGCTGTCAACCAACGAATTTAATATGGCCGACCTTTCGTCATAAAATTAACACTTTTAAATGCAAAATACGCGACAATCCGAATTTTGCGGATACATATGTTCAACTCAAAAATCGTTATTTTTATACGTTCTTCAATTTGAGACAGGTCTCGTTCGGGTCTACCGTACCCCTGCACGAAATTATTAACATAGATAACAATTTTAAAAACAGGTGTTTTATTTAATATTGGTTACCTCTATAATGTTAATATTTTGCATAGATATTAGGTTATCTGGATAATCTTCATCATATGTTATCCAGTATTTTGTGGATCTGCTTCTGAGAACAAACCTTTAGTTTTATGTGTGGCATGCATTTGTATTTGTGCTCTGAATTTTTCACTAACCTTATTGTTCTTTACACAATTTAACAGGGTTTTTTTGTAGTAGGGCCACGGATCTATCGTGATTTCAGCTATAAAAAGTCCGGTGACAGCTGTCACCCTAGTACAATTTATGCCATCCATTGACATATACCAATGGACTGGGCATACCTACGAAATGAGCGTGTATACCTAAAGCGGGTGCTAATAATGGCGGTCTGTCAAACTGAAGGCGGCAGGGTTGGGGTAATCAAAGACCCATATCGACATTATTCAAATTCGTGTTTATACGTTATGTCAAAATTTTAACGTTATGTGCTAACAAAATAATCGTCATGGACATAAAATATATGTAGGTCACTCGGCACCCCACTAATAATATTATGGAGAATTTTGACAAGTGGTTCGGTGGTAGATCTCCACATAATTGATCTGAAACGAATTTCGGGTCATCATAACTTTGCGTCTGAGCACTAATATGACAATTCCTTCTATAAAACTACAAAATTAACTAATGTAAATAATTTGTATCGGTCACATTTTATAAATTGGAAACATTTTACTTAAATTTTGTGTTGATCATCAATATTCACGCGATACGTATAGTGACATGAGTGTATCGCGTAATAATAATAACCATGTAAGAGGGCCCAACAGCAGGCCCAACTCTTTTTAAAACCTGACGAATTATAAGATCACTCATACTAGTATCTTTATTTGAAGTTAAACATGTATCGACAATACGAGTAGTTGAGCGCAGCACTATCCAAGATTGTCATAACATGGGTGCTGATAATGGCGTCGCTCAAAAGTCGGCACGCGTCAGTTGTTGTGTCAAACAGGATCGTAAGTAAGTACAACGTAACGTCATGCTATCTCTTTCATCGTATGCAATTGAGCATTGGAAGAAAGAATTAACATATGTTTTCGCATTTCTATGTCTATTTTATATATATTTGCATAACACATTGTATCTATAGTAGAATAGGGCCTCTCCTTGTATTTATCTACTCAAAGATGCCATCATACGTCAAAGATGACATAATTTATACTGGGTTGACAGGTGTCACCGGACTCTTGACACTAGATTTACACAATCGTTTTCGCTATTCTCCTCGTCATTCGACGAAACATTTTGTTATTTTGTAAATCGCCGCAAGTCAAGCTTATTCATTTGTTTTAGGTAATTTTTATAACTAATTATCACGCATGAACATCGTTACTATCAGAAGAAAAATTGGAGGTTTACAATTTTGTACTATAATTCTCGAAAATCCACTACATGCAATCCGTGTTTTTTATTGTATGTCTAAAATACATATAATTAATAACATGATATCATGTTAGTATTTATAATAAATTTCAAAGCGTTTCATGAATAATTTCTAAGAATAAAAAATAAATAAAATTATACATAAATTTCGCCATTGCCATTGCGGCCGCGTCAAATTTTTTATATTATTACAACGAGTGGCTGGATACCCGAGACGCCAACGCCTCCATGTTCCTCAATTGCCATTTCGAAGAGGACCAGACCACGCCAACTTGCTGCATTTGGAAGACAATTCTTTTGGCATAAATTTAATATTTAAATTTTTTAGTCACGTTTTAGTGTCATTGCCATTAGAAAAGTAAACCGGGTAAGATAAAAATATTACATTGATTGAACTACGATATGTGGTAGGTTTATTATACAAGTTCTTGAAATGGCAGACGAGTTCTTTGGTTTCATTTCATACTGTAATTTAGAGTTTGGTCGGTTTTTATCTGTTTTCATCATCACCGTAGACATCATTACCATTTTTTGTATATGGAAATGTTTTTGTATGACTGGTGTTGACGAACTGGTACTTTATTTTCGAGGCTTTATGGTAAACCTAAAGATAAGGTCCTCTACGAATTTTTTTAGTGCTAAATTTCAATTTGAATAAACATCTCATAAAAAACTACCTATAGTTAAAAAAACTCAGTATCGCCGGATTAAAGCGTACTTAGTGAATGAGTCATAAAAAGAGCGTTATCATCCGCCAGCAAGCCTAGATAAACTTTAGGTTGCCTGAAAATTTCGTCCGTGAATAACAAATAAAGAGTGGGAGAGAGCACGGAGCCTTGCGAGACTACAGCCCAGATGAGGTTTGGGTCTGAGTGCGTTCCCTCTAGTCTGTAATTTCAGCCCCTGTCTGTAGCTTCGGTCCCTGAGAAAAAATCGTATGGTGAGTACGAGTATATCCGGCAGGCCGAGCAGATATAACTTATATATCAATCCGTTATGCCAGACCACGTCAAAGGCTTTCGCCATGTCGAATAAGATTGCACTGTTTTTAAGCTCCTGGAATCGAGGTAAAACCATCCAACACGTACTCCGTGACACGGTGCACCTGTTGAACGCATGAGGTCCCGGATCTAAAGCCCAACTGCCTTTCTAACAAGAAGACGCCTGACAAGGTTACTAACTTCCTTAACCTACAACAGTAAAACGGGTGAAGGCATGGGGAGACGCGATCTCGTGTCCATCTTGGAATTGACCCATCTATTTTGTTATGAGATTTCGTTGGTGTGCAGTAGGCGGGCGAACATTGGGACTCTTAAGCTACTTGCAAGGGATTCGACTTTCGCACTATCCTCGAACGCAGGGGTAGGGTGAACCTGACGAATAAAAGATTTAGCGGACAACACTATACATAAGCCTGTTAACTATTATCCTACCGCCAGGGTAACCCGCCGTCTGCGAAACCTCATCGAAGACCTCGAGGATCTATTTACGGAGAACGATTTCAATAGTTTATAAATACCGAAAACCGCCGACCGCCAAGCACCTAAATTATATGGACTGCCCAATTTACAAACCCAATGTGCCCTTAAGACCTATTTTGAGTCAGACTGGCTCGCCATCATATGATCTGGCAAAACCTGTGGCAGGTGTGTTGCAAACAATGGTGGGAAAAACTTCGTCATACGCGATAGACTCTCGTCATTTCATTGACATTGTTCGATAAATACGTGTGGAACCGGGCAAGACTATGGTGAATTTTTATGTGGAAGCGTTATTCGCCAACTGTGAAAGAGGTACGTGGAAGATGTCTTTAGCATCCTGAAAAGAAACGGCGACACAGTGCAATCAAAAATGGATAATTTATTAAACTCCATCTATCCCAAGATGAAATTCACATACGAGATGGAGGGCAATATATCGCTCCCTTTCCTGGACATCAAATTAACGGTGAGATCGGATGATACCTTGACACCACTCTGTGTTCAGAAGCCTACGAATACTGATAGGTATTTACAGGCGTCTTCCCACCATCACCCGAGACAGTTGCAATCTCTGGTAACGTCGCTAGTTAACACAGCACTCGACTTATGTGACCTTGAGCACATAGATGAGGAACTAGCCCATGTCTACAAGGTGGAATGCAGCTGTGGAAGTGTTTAATACTAGCCAGACTAAGCGAAGCTTTCAGGAGAGGGTCAAGGAAAACATAGCGGCAGGCAAGAATCATCAGAAAAATGGCCTTGCGGGAGCAAGAAAGTGTACTGGTACCAACACTTTTCAACATCTACACTAATGACCAGCCTCCTAATCCCTCAATAAGTACTTGTACGCAGACGACCTCGCAATTGCAGCCCTGACAAAAACCTGCGAAGACGCGAAAATAATACTGGAAGCATCCTTACAGGCCCTCGGACGCTATTACGACGAAAATGGCTTGAAACTGAACCCATCGAAAAATCAGTCCTGTGCATACCATTTGCATAACCGAGATTCAAACAGACCCTAAACATCATCTGGCGAGATGTCAATATCGAGAACTCTCCCTACTAGGGTGGTCCAAAGTCCAAAAATTTTTTTTTATTATTTGAAAACTCATTCAATCTGTTGCTTATGCCTAGTGATTTAACGTCCTCAAATATTGTCTTACTAATCGTAGTAGAACTTGGTGATAATACGTTGTTAAATACAAGAACTGTGTGATTTGGTGTCTCTGTTACTCACACACAACTAGTCTTTTAGTGATAATTGTCTCATTGAAATAAAATTAGTGAGGTGTCTTTTTAGGTGCCGTTAATGGAAAGTCGTTTAGTTGACCGAAAAATGCTCTATCAGTCCTATGAAAAGAGGTCTTTGAGGCGGAAAAGTCTTACTTTCTTCCTGTTGCATTTGATAATCTGAGGCTTTTTTAATTATCAACTGTCAATATATGTCTAGACAAAACCTACAACATTATCATCAGCACCTAAAAGTAGCAATAAATGCGTCCAATTAATCGTCCCATTTTAAGAAGTAGAGCAGAAAATCGAAAAAATCTAGTTTTCGAAGCTGTTGAGCATACCCCTCCTACAATGCTAGGTCAACCAAACTTTGTAAAAATAATGGAACACAGATGGACGAAAAAATGAGGGGGTGGGTCAACAAATTAGTGACAAAAAAAATATTTGCTCCATATATTTTGTATGGAAGAACAATTGTTTTTTAGGAAATCGTCGCCCCACCCCCTCATTTTTTTGTTCATGTACATGCCATTACTTGTACAAAGTTTGGTTGATCTAGCTCTGTAGGAAAGGTATGCTCAACAGCTTCGAAAACACGATTTTTTAGATTTTCTGTTCTACGTCTTAAAATGGGACGATTAATTGGAGAGACACTAAGCAGAAGGTCAGCAGTGCACAGAAGTATCGCAAGCAGCGAGGAAAAAAGACGACAAAAGACACGAAGGAGCTTTCTTGCGTCAATTGTTCCCAACTCGGATTCCCAACCAAATGCGAGGCTTAACGAATGGCATCAGACGCTGCCACCGCCCCTAAACTATGTTCAACCTAAAACCTGATGAACATCTGCCTCCAGGAAACAAACTACCGCGGGCGTACCAATTTTGTACGCAAGTCGATGTAAGGAAAACCTTTGCAGATGGGGTATCATCGACACATCATCCAACCGATGCCTGTGTGGAGCGGTGCTGAAAACTATGGAACACCTCCCACAGTGCCCATCATGCCCTACATCCTACTCTGTTGACAATTTGATGGTCACAAACCAACACGCAATAGACGTCACGGGATTCTGTTAAAGTCCAACGTTATTTAACTCGGAGCCACCGACTCGAGAGAAGAAGCAGAAGAACCACCAAATACAACTGGATCGAATCACTTGGCAACAAAACTTTACGGTAAACAGTATTGTTGTAAATTTGAATGACTTGAGTAAATCAGACAATTTTGGTAACAAAGTACATATATTTTAGTCGAAGCTTTTCTTTTCAGGCCGCACGTTCCAATTTATTGCAATTCTACGAATTACTATGTTATGTATGATCAATGCAAATAAATGATATGATATACCCACTGATTGCAATGTATTATCATGAATCATTATATCTCCGCAAGTATTTTAACGTTCTTATATTTGTTTTAAAATGAATAAAGGCCATTAAAATAGATCATATCATATTGCAGATTAATTTGCAATAAGTACCAAATATCCATGAAACAAAGGGGTTATCATCGGTTTTTTGTAATTGTTTCTACCGGCTCTACCATTGGCTGTCTGATGTGAATGAAGCGTCGCAGGGAAACGGAATAGACTGAAAATTGTAACACTTGTTAAATAAAAAAAAATTACATACAAAGACGAAATAAATATGGCAAAATAAACAAGATCCAATAGGTACTGTATGCTTTAAGTAAAGAAAAAGGGAAACAAAGATATAAAGAGAGGAAAGAAAAAAGTAGCTCAAAAGTGTACCCGAGGAGTCCCCTTATGACTAACGGGGAAAAGGAAAAAATGGCGCGAAGTATCTAAGAAAGACAGACAAGTCAGATGCAAAATTAGTAGTAGCTCCCGAGGTTGTTCTTATTGATGCAACTGATATATGTATATGCACCTAAAAATGCAATAGCTGATCTACTTACAAAATCCTGCTGGAAGTTATTAAAAAACTGGAAGAGTAAATATGTTATGTATTTAATTATCCATGTTTCATTCACAATCCCAGTATTTTTTAATATATTCATCATTACCATCTACTTGATGTCATTACCAATTCTAAAAACGTCATTCCATATGCCTACATTACTGTCATTACAGTTTTGATGTCATTACTTCTGACGCCAAGAACTTCTTATTTAATTAGTGTGTATAATACCTCTTGCATATCCAACATGCTATTTTTTATATCTTTAAATTCAGGTGACTTAGCAGGCATTCCTAACAAATTAAAAAAAATTATCAAACATTGATGTACTATTATAGAACTAGATTCACAATCAGCCCACAAAAATGGCCCCCGTGAAAGTACCGCCCGCACGACTCGGGCGGTACTTTCCTGTTTAGTCGTGTTTGGACCGCAGACAGTGACAGTTGTCCAACAATGACGAAATATGCTGTGAAAAACTGCTATAACAGCTACAAAAAAATAAGGAAAAGGATGGAATATATTTCTTTAGGTTAGTTATTTTGATAACGTTACAAAATTTATGTAAAGTCCTGGTAATTTCATGGTTTTGAATAAATCATTTTGTTAGTTCAAATTAAAGGTTATCAAGAAACAAAATGTAAGGAGTTGCTATTAGGTCAATATTTTTTTACATGAAATTGGTAAGGAATAAATATTTGTTTTAATTCAAGATTTCCACAATATCCTCAGCGACGTTCAGAGTGGACCGCTATTATAGCGCAAAATAGACGTGACGCACTTTATAAACCAAACCACACGAGTGTTGTGTGTTCGACCCATTTCCCTATTTCCGACATATCCACCATATCAGCCGAAGGAAGTCCAGTGCTGGACACAGGCCTCCCCCAATTTCATGGGGGGTAAATGCCATAATCGCCACGCTTGGCATGCGGGTTGGCGATCGCAGTCGATCTCCACCGCACTCCAGGGATGCTGCTGCCCGTTCCCCGGTGGTCTTGGTCGTAGTTTTAGGACATATCCGGGGCCATTTCCGACATATACAGGACCAATAAAGGCTAAATTGGACTAACTGCAACTTCTAAACCTGTCTCGAACGTAATACCTTTCGTTTCCGACTCAAACTATATTATTCAAATTCTGTTTCAACGTATAATTTCAGCGTGAAAAATCATGCTGAGGAAAACATATTCATATACTTATATGAATTGATGTAATAAAAATCAATTTAGCGTTAATATATTTAATTAATTTATCTTTAAGTTCGTAGTCGGTATCTTTGTTTTATAGATGTCAGAGATGATGACCATGACTTGCAAAGCAAAAGTTGTAAAACTACCAATGCTGCTTCAATGGCAGAAGTCAGTACTTTTGAAATAACTACCTACAGTCTTGCTCAAGAGTTTCATGAAAGTAAACATCTTCATCTCTAATACAGAAAAAGAACAGTAACAATCACAGAATTGTGCGCGAATGTGTGTGAATATTGAAATGGAATGTTTTATACATCTTTTTTTTGTTTAAAAATATTATTATAATAAAAATAATTTAAATAACCAAAGCGACTCCGTGACTTTCACTGTTCACTTTTGACATTTATAAAGTAAACAATGGTAGCCAGTATACGATAGTGCCATTTTACTTAAAAGTTTTTACCATGTTGGTTCTTATGTTTGCAAATTTGACACTTGACGCTAATGTATGTAAGTTCTTTTTTGTATGAAGTTTTTATCTTGACTCGGACTATAAAGAAGCGTTATTGTCAGCTATTGAAATGTAACTGTCAGTGTCATCTTGCGCCACATTTTTAGTTAATTATGTTCGGCATTGTGTGTCTATTTCTATATATTAAGACTGGGTTGCACCGACTTACGATCACAGACTGATCAACGTTAAATATGGCGCCGGCAGCTGTCATCCCATAGAAACTTGTCAAACTTTCCATACATTGAAATTTTAACGAACACAGCTTACGATTACAGACGGTTTGGTGCAACCCAGCCTAAGTCAATGATATCAAAAAGTAAAAAAGGCAAATCGGTAGTTTGTGGTCCGAGCCTACACCGATATTGTATGGGAAATGTGAACAAGCAGCGATTTTCCATACTTTTGTCGTTTTTCTGTTCTTTTGTATCGTTGTGGGCATATCGGATCGGGTAATGTGAAAACGGCCATACGAAATGTCTACGTTTGTGGTAGCATAAATACATGGTATCACTTACCAAAGCGTGATATAGCTGGCAACTGTTATATTATAACACAAATAAAAAAATATTCAAGTGTGAAAAATCGTCGTTTTTATTCATATATTTTTTTTGTCAAGTTAACTTGATACATAGTTCTTATAATTGGATTTTTTTGAAAATCTGGCAGAGTAAAACTACCAACGTTTAATTAGTGATAATTTATTTGTTGCATAGTGAATATCCTTCCAAGCTCCGTTCTGACACGTTCTTAAGACGCCATGTTTGTCACGTTTTTGCCAGTTGTGAATTTATTTGCCCGAAAATTGAATTTTTACTAGTTTTTGCATTTTATATGGAATAAGAGTTAATAATTAGTCCACCATGAGTATCGTCTTTCCGAAGAATAAGGAAAAACGGCCCCGAACATCATCTGGAGAATCAAACAATGTAAGTTGTCACATTACAGATTCCCGCTCTCGCGACATTATCGTTAAAAATTTTGTTCTTCGACAGCGGCCTCACGCGTAGATGTGTATTTATATCTTAAGAAGTGACGCTTTGCATGGCGATTGATCACAATTTGTTGACGGTTGGATCAAATATTGTGTTAATGTGTGACGCGGATTTTTGAGGCTAAAAAGTGGTTGATTTTCAAGTTTTTGTGTGTGCGACTTGTCAAAGTCCATGTTTCGATAGTCTTGCTGTGCTCTTTATGCTTGTGTATCGGGAAACTTGTTAACAGGCTGTAATCTAGCCATATGTGAACTATGGACCAGGTTTGTACTGAATAATGTGTTGGCTTTTGGATAAGATGAGTTATCATACTCATGTGTTCCTCACAGGCTGTTCTTGTTGCGCAAGGAGTTTTTAAAATTGCAACTACATAGTTGCTGCATTTATTTTTATCCTCGAAATTCTTTTAGGCTATCTATAATGCAGACTCATTTTAAGAAATGCTAAGTGTGTAGTATCTTTACTATGTGACAACATCTCTTGCCATATACGGGTGGTTGTTTGAGTCATCAGTAAACACTCATATGTACTCTATTTCATGTTGAGTTTCTCTATCTGCTGCTGGAGGAAAGTATTTCAATGATAGACCATTTCTTTTTGTACTGATTTGATAAACTTATTCTGTCTACATATGCAGCTATGGATCGGGCTTATAATAATTTTATATTGATATTCTGCATATCCGTAATACTCATACTTTGGGTGCAGGTGAAATATTGTTTTAACTTAGATCTTAAGAAGGTTCAATTTGAAAAAGAAATTTGGTTAAGAAAATGATTATTAACAACTCCACATAATACAAAATCTATGTTGTATTGTTTGTTCTTGTCATGAATTATATAAAACTAGATTGACAAACTGAATGGATTGAATTCATCTCAATGACTATAGAGCGCTCATGGCCCAGCGGCACCCGCCTACCGCGTGCGGTATGCGAGGTTAAGCAATGTGGGCACAGGTCAGTTCTTGGATGGGTGACCGCTTTGAGTGGTTACTAACTGAGCGCTCTCGTGCTTTGGAAGGCACGTTAAGCCGTTGATCCCGGCTGCTGTTTATGACAGCAGTCATTAAGCCAAGTTAGAGGCCTTCGGGCGGCTTGAGAACTTCTAACAGTCAACTTGCCCACTCACTTGACAAAGGGGGGTCGAAGTTGCACCACGTCCGTAGGGAGTACCCACCGTTACCCTACACGTGACCCCTGGGTGGTGCTAAAAGTGCAACAAAAACTGGCAACCGTACTTGTCTCCCGAAGATCTCACGGTTCGTAAATGAATTCCATACGATTAAATAAAATCTCAATGACTAGCAGAATTAAGTAGTTAACCCGGCAATTTAAATATTTTGTATGATTTAATTTTAATTTTGGACATGTATGTTCTAATGTCCTACATTGGCACCCATAAGATGCAAAGTGAAGATATTGCTCAAATACCGTACTGTCATGGACCTGCACAGCCAAGGACAGGGTACACTGGAAGGAGCTGGAGGAGATCTTTGCCCATAAGTGGGTACTGGGCACCTCACTTGTGACCATAACATAATGCAATAATAGTAGTGAACCATTGTTAACCTAAAATGTGAGGAATAAATGCTTATTATTATTATGTTCTAATATCAAATCAATTAGGATGAAGAAGTGATTGAGACCTCTATCTAGACATGCGAGAGCATGTCCAGCCAAGTTCACCCCAGGAACTGGCAAGCAGCAGCTGTGTGTTATTTTACATGAACCGTTTGGAGCCACTTTTGACCCCCCAATAACTCAAAATCTATCTAACATACTGACTGACTGACTAGTAATCAAAAACCTAACCTACTTCCAGGTGACCTAGAAAACTGAAAGGGTCTAGCAGGCTAAGCTAACATGATGTGCCCCCGACAACGGATTTGGTCATCCTTGCAGGTGGTGTATTGGCAAGACCTAAGAAAACTCTATGCTTGATATGAGCCCCTGATCTTATTTTGTTTTAGAGATATACGGGATAATGTAAAATAATTAGCGTATCATTGAAAGTGTCATATTTTGTAAACTGTTCAAGTTAGATTAACTGAACAAAATTATATTGAACAGCAATAAATTGCCTAATGAATACCCGGCTTTATATTTAATTAAGGCTAACGTAAGTTCTTTTACTTTTTTAGTTAAATAATTACAAACGGGCACTGTTGACTTTAAAGCTACCTAGACATATACAAGCGGATCTTTTCTTCGAAATCTTGGAAGATGTTGAAGTGTATTTACCAGATGAATGCATGTTTTTACATGGTGTATGCAAAACCTGTAAAAGATCCTTTGCCTTTGTAAATAGTCAATTCCAGCTTTTAGCTGATTTATACTGCCGCTTATGCACTGGTCCACTGTTTGAAATAATAAATAATTAGAAAAGAGTACTGTTCTAGGTCCTTATTTTTAACGATAGTCCCATTTATGACAAAAGTTACCCTATGATCGTCGTTGCATTCTAAATAGGTCTATTAGAAGGGTTTGTATACCTACATAAAGACTGTGTACGATAAAATCTGGCCACATTAAACTATTTATATATCTATGAAAAAAAACCGTTTTTTTTAAATATATTTTTTATTTTAATATAAGACATATAACTACTATATACACTACATATTTTAAGTTTCTATTGGTTTCCTACAGAATTTTCTGACTTTACTTTTTACACCTTTCATAAGTTTATGTACAGTAGTCTGCGAGATGGATTTGGCAGCCAAACGCCACTGTTTCTTGAAATCAGCGATGTCTTTTGCTTCCTTGTTCGTATTTTTTAGCTTTCGCTTCACGAGAGCCCAATATGTTTCGATTGGACGAAGTTCGGGGCAGTTTGGTGGGTTCATCAATTTTGGCACTACCACCACCCTATTGTCTTCATACCATGCCATTGATGTTCTGGCATAGTGACAAGAGGCAAGATCTGGCCAAAATGCTACAGGCTCAGTATGGCTCCGTATAAATGGTAATAGCCGTTTTTGAAGACACTCTTTGACATAAATATCTTGGTTTACAGTCCCGGTAGTAATGAAACTTTGACTTTTTCGACCACATGTGCACAATGCTTGCCAAGCTAAAAATTTTTTAGGGAATTTACACTTCTTTTTTTTCTTATATTTCTCGGGAACACATGCTTTATCCGATGTCGTATAGAACTCCTGGCCGGGCAACTGTTTGTAGTCAGCCACAACATAGGTTTCGTCGTCCATTATGATGCAACTGTGTTTCGTCAAAATTTGTTCATATAATTTGCGAGCTCTAGTTTTTGCTGACTCGTTTTGTTTTTCCCGACGGTTTGGTGCTATTTGTACTTTGAAAGTCTTTAAGCCAGCCCTAGTTTTTGCCTTTTGGACATAGGATGCCGACATCTTTACTTTTTTAGCGACACCACGAACAGACAGGTTTGGATTCTTCTTAAACGCCTCCACGACCTTTTTATCCTTACTTGTCCTATCGAGGCACCTATTTTTCCAGCTGCCTGGCTTCCGTTCAGTCGTCAGACGTTCCTCAAAGCGTTTTAACACGGTCGATTTAGCCGCGTTTAATTTTTTTGCGAGCTTGCGATGTGACAAATGCGGATTCAGGATGTGCTCGGAAACGATTTTGTTACGTATAACTTCTTCTTTGGTGGACATCTTGATAATTATGGAACAATAACTACAAATACTAGTTGGAATAATTAGAATAGTTCCTATGGCAACGACAAACAAACGCACAATCATAATAGTTCGCAATAAAAAAAGTTTCATATGTTTACTAATGGCCAGATTTTATCGTACACAGTCTTTACTAACATATCTTATAATACAATCTGCACTAGTACTTTAATATACATATAATGTCGGTGACTAGTTATTGGAGAATCGTTTTTTTGACATGAAGCACGAAGATTTGTGCAAATATTTTTATATGTGTATGTAGTGGGAATTAGTGGCTACTCATGCATTTTTTTTTTGTAGGTGTACCTTTGCGAAAAGTAAAAAAAAAACAGACTAAATTCTTTTTTGCATTTTTTTACTATGAAGTATAAGGACATGATGCAAGTTGAAAATATACGTTTTATAGTAAATTTTATTGCTGTTCAATATAATTTTGTTCAGTTAATCTAACTTGAACAGTTTACAAAATATGACACTTTCAATGATACGCTAATTATTTTACATTATCCCGTATATCTCTAAAACAAAAGAAGATCGGGGGACTCATATCAAGCATAGAGTTTTCTTAGGTCTTGCCAATACACCACCTGCAAGGATGACCAAATCCGTTGTCGGGGGCACATCATGTTAGCTTAGCCTGCTAGACCCTTTGGCATGCAGCTGGGTAATTGTGTGTGTACACCGGAAAAAAACAGAAAACAGTGTTTTTTTATTATTATTTTTATTATTTATGCTAGTTACCTCAGAACTCGTGTCATTTAGTAACTGATTTAGAAAATTATTTTTTGTTTGAAACGGTATACTGCAGCGGTGGTCCCATAGTTATCAGGTACGAGGGTGGTTTGAGAAGTAACTTGGTTTGATATGAAAAAAAAAATTTTGAGCGATTGTATATATTTTATTTTTCGACATAGTCCCCTCGAAGCTCGACGCACTTGCCCCAACGTTTCTGCAACTTCTCGATGCCTTCACGAAAATGCGTTTCTTCGAGGTCCTCGAAATACGCGTTTACCTCCTGTATCACATCTTCGTTGGAGTTAAACTTTTTCCCCGATAAAAAGATTTTGAGTTTGGGGAATAGGTGATAGTCCGACGGGGCCAAATCCGGGGAATAAGCGGGGTGAGGAAGGAGTTCAAACCGTAATTCCGACAATTTTTGTGCAGCGACACGACTTGAATGCACCGGTGCGTTGTCATGGTGAAACATTACTTTTATTTCTTGCCAAACCTGGCCGTTTCTCGGCTATCGCCGCATGCAATTGGTCCAACAGTGATGCATAGTATGCCCCAGTAATGGTTTTTCCCTTCGCAAGGTAATCAATTAAGAGAATCCCCTTTGCATCCCAAAAAACGGATGCCATCACTTTTCCAGCTGATGGAATGACCTTGGCTTTCTTTGGAGTTGGCTCACCACGACCAACCCATTGTCTGGACTGTTGTTTCGTCTCCGGAATATAGTGATGAATCCAGGTTTCATCCATTGTCACAAAACGGCGAATAAAGTCTGTTGGATTTCTTTCAAAGACCTGGAGATTATCCGCAGATGTTCGCATACGAACACGCATTTGTTCTGGAGTGAGCAGCCGCGGCACCCACCTTGCACACAGCTTTTTCATGTGCAGCTCGTTGTGCAAAATAAAATGCACCCGCTCAGAAGAGATGTTTGTGGCTTCATCTAATTCGCGTACCTTCAATCTTCTGTCGGTTAAAACCAAATCATGGATTTTATCGACTATTTCGGGTACAACCGCCGTTTTTGGGGCTCCAGGACGAGGTGCATCATCAATGCTTGTCCTGCCTCGCTTGAACTCATTCACCCAAAGTCGAACTGTCTCATAGGAAGGACACGAGCTACCCAATGTAGGTAAAATCCTTTCATGGATTTCTTTTGCAGTTTTACCTTCCAAAAAAAAAACTGAATTACACCACGAATTCCTATTTTCTCCATTTTGCCGCGCTACTCCGATCACTTTTGTTTAAACTACTGTCAAATCTAAAATTCCCGCCAAAAATGACATTTGGCCACAGATAAATTATCTTGATTAAATAATCTTTGTGAATAGTTACATAGATTACACTAACGCCATCTATCGGTATCCGAAACAAGTTACTTATCTAACCACCCTCGTAAGAATCTGATCATAGGCTTCTGGAGAAATTGAGGGAACTCTTCAAATATTTGAAGTCCACCTATAGCGATTTTGGTATTTTGTATAGTAACTTGTACATTCACTTCTTACAAAGCACCATTTGGCGAAGATTGACAAAAAGTAATGATATCCCATCAAAAACATAGTTGTGAAAATGGGAGCCAAGTTCAATATTAAGAGTATGCAATGCTTGGTTGTCGTCTTCACCGACAAAAGAATTGAAATCTAAATGGATGCCAAGTTCCGTAGATTCTCTGAAATGTTGACAAGTCTGGCACTACATTGTTTGCAGTAAAACTAATTTACTGCGGCTTAATGCATTTTGAGCCTTAACTTGGCAGTTTGGCAAAGTCCATCTTACCTTACACACAGGCTCGGATGATGATCAGCCTCCCAAATGAGGTGATTTCCAAATACCTTTTTACAGTACACCACATCTATATGCTCCGTCAGGTTATACAGAAGACTGAGGAGTATACCTTGCCCCTCTGTTTAGGGTTTGTGGACTATGAGAAACCATTTGATTCAATCATAACCATGGCTTGTGTTGGTCTAAGGATGAATATGGATAAGATGAATATCATGTCAAACTTCCATATAGTACCAACTCCTATTACAATCGGACACATTAGACTCGACAGACTGTCTAATTATGTAGGTCCAACTCGAGAAGAGGTGTTAATCGTCGAATCCGACTCGGCTGGACAGCGTTCGGGAAGCAACGGCACATCTTTTCGTCGAATATTCCGCAGTGTCTCAGACAAGTCTATAACTAGTGTGTGCCGCCAGTGATGATATACGGTACTAGAACGAATATAGCCCTCCGAATCGCTAAACTGAAATGGCAGTAGCATGTAGAACTGGTGGTTCTTTTGGAGGAAAGGTTCTCGAGTACGTGCCGGAAGACGTAGCATGGGCGGACGTAGCGGGTAAGGATCGCGGGAGTTCGCTGGATGCGGGTAGCGCATGACCGGTCATTGTGGAACTCTTTAGGGCTTATATCCAGCAGTGGATGTCTTCGGCTGACATGATGAGATACCTGTTTCTCAGAGCAGTTATTCTATCAGTTATACCCTTATGGCTGACTCAGGGCAACCTAAAGGTGCCCATGGCTCACTTGCCTTTGGAAATCTCATTTCAACTCCTTTTATTTCAGATAGATATTTGTGTATAATCTACAATCTACAGGAGTGTGGCGTAAATGATAGTGTTACTAAATGTTTGTTGTTCGCGTCTTGTCGGGCTGTTTAGCCAAGTTGGTAGTGACACTGCCTCTGAAGCTTGGGGTATGGGTTTGTGGATGTTAGGAGATGGGACAGTTTGCTGTAGTGATGAGTACAGTTGTCAAATACACCTGAACTGATAACCCTTTATGCCCGAGAAACCAAGATTGAGATTTAAAATCCCTTTAATGGCACTTTTGTTAAAAAAAAAAAACATTTTAAAGCTAAGACCATATTGCAGTATAATGTTGTCTAACTTAGATAAAATGTCAATGTATGAGCAATTTGTTTTTGATTTTATCAATTCTCATAGTGAGAATTAGAACACCATTGTCTAGAGAATGTTTAGTCACTAGATATAAATATTATGATTTATGAAACAATTATGATATATTGAAAGTTATTTATTGTGTGTATTAATTACACCCTTCACGTATGCAGACTGGCAACATTATTCATGAATTCCTTGTTGTGTTGGAAGGACTGTAATCTGAAATTCAATATCATCAATTCACTGTCGGGGACATATTGCCGTTTTTATCGTCATTGTTGTCTCATATTGTTAAGAGACAATAACTAGAGTAAACTTGATGTTATAAACATAAAGTAATATCAGTCTAAGTCTCATTTGATAAAAAATCTCGGCATTGACCGGAGGGACCGACCAGACGGACCGACCAGACGGCGCCGAAAATCACTTTGAAACCTCTCGTGTCAAAATTTCTGAGATTTTGGCTGGTTTGCACTGACATACGATCACAGACAGATCGACGTTAAATATGGTGCTTGTAGCTGTCATCCCTTAAAAACTTAACCAACTTTCCATACATTCAAATTTTAACGAACACCACTTACACTAGATTTACAATATTGTGTTGGCTATTCGCCTCGTCATTCGACGAAACATTAGTGTACGAGTGCCGTCGCGAACTACTGTTCACAAATTCGTGGGTTTATTCGCACACGAATATGGAGGACTTGAAAATAATAGCGGCATGCGCGCTACGAGTACACCATCTAAATGAGCTCTTTCTGTTGATATGAAGAACATTTATGTCTAAAATTCGCACTTCAATCCACTACATTTTGTGTACACGTCGTTTTGGGTCGGGCGATAGCGAATGTGTGAACAGTAAGTTCGTGTTCGCTACTCGTGCCCTTTGATTCGCGTCCGAAAAACCGCTCCTAACGCGAATGCACGAATCGCGATGCGAATCGCGAGGTGAATAGCGAATGTACTGTTTACACATGCGTATTCGTTATTCGCCTCGCTATGCGTTCGAATGTGTAAATGCAGCTTTACGATTACAGACGGTTTGCAACTCAGCCTTAATGTTTGCTCATATACAGATAATTTGACCAATCAACTTTTTTCTGTTGCTAGTTGCCTTGCTTACATCTCCTGGCAAATTTTTTTATAACTGAATTTATGGGTCTACAGCCACCGAATGGAACACACCCACACAATCTATTAAGTAAGGCCCATTTTTATGAACATTTTGTTCCCAGAAACCCTGTCATATTTTCATCCGGGCTTTAGGGACGGAATAACAAAAAAAAATAAATAGTTGGGCCCCTGACTGACTGACATGATTTACCAAGCTCTCAGATTCCGGAATTACCCTGGTTTTGTATAGTTTGTAAATAAAGGGACTTAATGTAGAATTGCGTAATATAAAAATATATTGATTTAGGTCCTAACCTTCCTAATTTTTACATTGTCTATTCAGTATTTATAAGCAGCAAAATTATGTGCTGTACATTGTTTATAGCTGTTGGCTACTTGCTTGCGAATGATATATATTGTGCATAATGTAAACAAAGCATCTGAACCAATGTGCACAACCTTTTGTCAACTACGTTTACATGCGTTGCGAATGTCTTAAGGGGTCAAGGGTTTTTTGTACAGTCTCCCCATGACCATGTTGAACATAAGGGAGTGGAATCTTGTCACTTTGTTATATGAATGCTGTGAGAAGTTAGTCTCATATGTGTAGTATTTATAGTAAATCAAAAACCTGCCAGGTGCGTCGGATCACGTATTAAAAAAGGTTCCGTACCGACTAGTCCACATTTAAAACCACTATACAATACATTGAATCAAAAGCGGTCTTCATAGGGAATTCACGGCACTTACGTCCTTTTCTATGGGCAAGATAGTTTTTCAGCGATATCATGCACAAAATATTATTATTTATATATAAGATATTGTGTTCGTATTTATCAAAAACTCTTTTTAGGGTTCCGTAGCCAAAATTGTGAAAACGGAACCCTTATAGATTCGTCATGTCTGTCCTTCCGTCCGTCCGTGTCACAGCCGATTTACTCGGAGACTATGACCACTACAATTATGAAATTTGGTAGAAGGTGTATGTTATGACTTATGAACCGCTATAGAAATATGATATGAAATTACGAAAAAAATATTAAACTTGGGGAACACACGCGAAGTAATTACGGCGCTGTGAAGCATTTTATATTGCAGGAACAAACGTCTTGAAATCTTGACAGTTAGAACGACAGGAGCGCGATTGAGCGGCAAATGTTGCACCGCTCCATTTAGATACACGCACATTATTTTTTTTATTCTTCAAAGGGTCTAGCAGGCTAAGCTAACAAGAGTGGCCCCCGCAAGGGATTTGGTTGTAATTTGAGGTGCAGTAGTGGCAGGACCTAAGAACACTGTATGCGTAATATAAGCCTTCGATCTTCTTTTGTTTCAGACTAATTCGCGAAAATGTCAAAAAATCAAGGTAATTTTTAAACAGTTATTTTAGCTGAATCAAGCAAGCGAGAGTAACCAAATAAATTCAGAATTAAGGAGCATGAAATGAACGAAAGAGGATGTTATACCTACAACAGACTGATTGGCCACTATTACTCTATTGATATGATATGATATGGTAAACACACGTTCGTAAATGTTTTTTGTGACATGACGTACCATGATTTTTCAAAATGTTTTTAAATGTGTACGTAGTTGACAATTGTGGCTTATTTAAGTAATTTTTTTGATAGTTGTGGTTCCGCGAGAAGTGGCAAAAAATGGAAGCGAAAAAAGAACTTCTTTTTTTTCCATCCTAGTTCAAGGATATGATTTTCTGTTTAAATATGCATTATGAACCCCATTTCATGCTCCTTAATTCTGAATTTATTTGGTTACTCTCGCTTGCTTGGTTTAGCTAAAATAACAGTTTAAAAATTACCTTGATTTTTTGACATTTTTGCAAATCAGTCTGAAACAAAAGAAGATCGAAGGCTTATTTATATTACGCATACAGTGTCTTAGGTCCTGCCACTACTCCACCTCAAATTACAACCAAATCCCTTGCGGGGGTCACTCTTGTTAGCTTAGCCTGCTAGACCCTTAGGTAGGAATATTACATGCACCTATGAACGTGAATAAACTAGCACCGGTTCGGAAAAATAAACCTTTGCCACTAGATGAACTGGCGTAAGAAACTCGCCGAAGTGTCATTTTTTCAATAGTTAAATATAAAATGACAGTGTCAGCTGCTACAAAACTACAATGCTACAGTAGAAAACCTATTTTTGCGACAGATTAACCGTGCTCACTGCCAAACATTTCTATCCATGATGTAAAGGTTTGAGAGCAATGACGACCAAGTTCCGAACTCTGGTTAGTCTGGTTATATCATAGAGTAGGATTACTTGTAGGAAGGGGTTATGCTTTGTCCTGCCAGGAATAAAAATGGCATTACAACTTGTAGTGTTTATAATAGATGTGTCACCCGCTCCATCGCAAGTTTTTTTTACTGTAGGGCTAAATATTAAATTATTGATTGTTTTCATTGCCTGTCTGCCTACAACACCACTTCTCCCATCAACATATAATATCTTTGGAACAAGATTTATAAGGGTGATACAGTTTATCAAACAACATTGTTAAATTATCTTTTCGAAACATTGTTGTCCATTTATTCTCCAATTAAGCCTTATTGTCCAGCTTATCCATACGCAGCTTTTCCATCAAAACTAACCTAAATTAGGTTGAGTGACTTGTATCGAACCTTTTAATGCTGAAATCGGTTCCCAATTCACATTGCTGTATATTTTTTGCAGTCGTTCGTAAAGAATGTGACGTCACGCGTGTCGGGCTTGCTGCCGGCGACCATAACAAAATGGTTCAGTAGCCCGAGCTCGAGCGCCAACGGATCGGCGCCCGCCGCAGACGCAACGGACTCCTCCACGGAGGACGAGGGGCCGGAGAGCCCCATCACCGCCCAGCCGCCCGTCAAGCGGATGAGGTTTAACTCGCCCGGCTATGGGAGTGCAGATGTAAGTTTTACTCACTTTATAACTTAATTCAGGGATCATTAAACACCGGGCTTATAAAGGGATGCTGTAACTTTTTTTAACTCTCTGAACCCTACGAGATAGATCAAAATAATGTTCTACACTACAGTATTGTACACCTTAAAAAGGTCTACAAAAAAGTACGCGATGGTATTGGCTATGTGCACGTCTGAAACGTCAAACGTCAAAGGTCCCGAGACAATATCAAAACTCAGAGATGTCAAATAATGACACATGAATATTTTATTTACTTTAGTAAACGAGAAAGACCCCGTATTGGAAATTTTACTGAAATAAATAAGAGAATAAATAAATACATACAAACGAAACGAATCGTAGGAAACCGTTAAGAAACCAATAGAAAACGTGAAAGTAAATTTGACAGTGGTCCCCGGTAAGTACACATTTCTGCCATGGTGTGCGCTACGATCGCTTAGCTTACCCCCGCCACCTACTTCGCACATAGCCAATATGTCTTTTAGGGATAACCCACGATAACAATTGTTTTATCCTTTACTTTTTACGAGAATCAATTGCTTATTTAAGAAGCGATTTCAAGAAATACAGCATTAATCCTTATCCAATTAAGTATGTACTTTAAATACATTGTGCATTTAATTTAGATCAATATGGCCCTTTACAGCATGTAATTTAATTTAATATTTTCGAAGACATTACAGATTTAAAATGCAGGGACATAGAAGTTGTGGCGGTATCGGCCGGGTTGTATATGTATATATGTAAAGACATTTTGTAGTATATTTAGTATCAGAATTGCACCCGTGCGAAGCCGGGGCGGGTCGCTAATCACTTACTAAATGAGTTTCAAAATGCATGTCACTTAGGGACTTACACGCAATTCAGTACCCTGATTAACGAAATTAATTAATTAATTAATTAAGCTCGGTTCTGCATACAAACGTAGTTTCGCTCTCATTTTAAAACGCCATTCTAGAATAACATAAAACTTTGTATACATAATGGAATCTGGAATATCTAGGTCGGAAATTAGTTTCTGTTGCTAGAAATTATAATGGAGAAAAAATACAGTGATTATTATATTAACGTTTTCATACCAGACTTAAAAAATTCAAAATTTCTGTAATTTTTTTCTATTACAATTTCTTGCAACAGAAACTAATTTCCGACCTAGATATGGCGGCTCCCATTGTTTCATGTTATTTCAGCAAGGCGTTTTAAAATGAGAACGAAACTACGTTTGTATGGAGAATCGAGTTCAGCCGACTCTTAATCTTGTAGCGTCTAATGTATTATCTTAAATTACTTAGTCATGGGTTAGGTTAGTGCATATTCATTACACCCTTTCATGAAACGTGATATGTTGTGCTTAAAACTGTCATAAAAAACCCACGTCAACAACACTCGTCCTGGATAGGGCTTAACAACAACGTCAGTAGAAATCGATATTCTATTTTAATACATGTTCGTTGCAGGCAAGTTGCGTCACAAACAACATTGAGACTATAGAATCGTCAACCCAATACACAGTCCAGTCGCCTCCCGGTCGGACTACCTTCCGACGGGAGACTAACTTCGTGTCAACACCTATAAGGCCTGAGGAGACCACCGATCGGACCACCTTCGATAGGACCACCGACCGTACCACTCTCGATAGGACTACCGATCGAACTACTCTCGATAGGACCGATAAGGATACCACGGTCACCTTCACTCCACATACGACGGCGGTCTCTATTGGCCTCAGTGCTTCCAAAAAGAGGAAATCGCTGTTTCATGATCAGGCGCAAGAGCTGAGTGATGCTTCCCAGAAAGCTTATGGTAAGATTTTGTTTACTTTTAATCTTGTTTACTTTTTTGTACTCCACCTTAGCAAAGAAAGTAATCATCATATCACTAAGGGGAGGCCTATTTTCCTAAAGAGTGCCACAATGACCGGTCCTGCGGCACCCGCATCCAGCGGACTCCCGCGACCTTTAGCAGGTCATCAGTCGGCCAGGTCGACCTTGTGGTTGTCACTCGGAAACCTTTCTGCCCCAACGGCCATCAGTTCTACGTGCAATTTGCCCAGCCCACTGCCACTTAAGTTTTACGATTCGGAGGGCTATATCGGTTACATTGGTTCTACTGCGCATCATTTCTGATGCGATCACGCATAGATAGTATAGATACTCTCAACATAGCCCTGTCCATTGCTCTTTGGGTGGCTTTGAGCCTTCTTATGAGGCCTGTAGTAAAGTAAGTACTCAGGCTAAGAAAGTGTTGACAAGCATCTGAACTATTACATTTTTGCCTGTTACGATTTATTTCATATTTACATGCATTTGCCATGACATGACTTATTTGAAACTTATCTTGATAATGAATATATAGTAAATGAGCAGCTAATATTAATTTGACTTTAAACTCTTGCTTTGCAGTAAAAACATCATATAATACCCTCCGGGATCCAAGGCAACCAACATTCAAGCCAACACTGCTCGGTTCTCCGTTCTACGCCGGAAAAACTACATACGGAGGCGCCGCATCTTCCTATATTAACCAGCCAAATATATCACATCGGCAGAACACCACTGTCAAAGAAGCGCCGAACACTAGTGATAATAATATGAGTACGTCCGCAAGACGGATTATGGAGCTTCTAGAGTCATATTCCTCGCCTCTGATGGATGCGAAGAGGATACCGCACTATACCAGGCCGACGAGGCAGGAGGTTCTGAAGCGCCACTCTGAGAGTTCCTCGTCATTGTCGCTTTACAATAACAACAGCAAAAGTAACAGTAAGTTTGCACAACTTTTATGTTAATGCAAGTCTGCATACAGAACTAGGAAAACTGATGTATTTTCCAATTTCTTTGAAAGCTGAAATTTTAGTATGGAGCCTAGGATTTATATAAAAAAAGAAGATATCTTTCCCTTCCACCTCCTTAAAAGTAACAGAAACAGGGGCTGGAGGGCGCTGTATACAGAACTAGTAAAACTAGGATACTTTCTGATGTCTTGGAAATCTGTGGTACTTATTTATTTATTACGGTTCGTGAACAGGTACATTACTAATGATTAATGAACATAACCTTAAAAACATTTACGTAATATATGTCTAGATAGAATATCAACCCAATTATAATAAAAAAAAGGTTAAAATCTTACACAAATCAACCTAGTCCCAAACTAACCAAAGCTTGTACTATGGGTACTAGATGACGATCATCATCATCATCTCCCTGCCCTTATCCCTCTTATATAGATAAATACATACTTAAATAGATAGAAAACATCCAAGAGAGATTATGGGCACACAACATGTTTTGAATTAATATGAACACTTACACTTCGCTAAAGAAACCTAGCCACCATACGAGGCCAGAAGGAATTGTGTGGTGGTTAAAAGAATCAAATTAATCTTTGTATATCATATCAATAACACCCCAGGCCGAAAAAAACATTTTTGTTTTAATTTTTTTTGAAGGATTCCAATTGTTATATATTATTGTTATATTATTGTATATTGGTAACCAATTATTAAAAATACACCCAATCTATTAACACATCCCAATAGATTGTAAAAAACTAAATAGCAGATTGTGAACTAGACAGATAGATTATAAACTTTTTTAATTGCCTTTTTACAAAATGTTGTACCAGCAATTTGCGTAAGCTGAACTGGGGTATATACTTTTAAAATGTTCTTTTATCATTTTTATTGTTTTGTTTTGTATGTCAAATGAGTCTACCTTGTAATCTGTTACTTCAAACCATTTGACATTTATGAATTGACATTTGTAGTGATGAGGCTAAGACGTATCGTTTGTCAAATGAAGCGATTATTAACGAATGGTTGATTGCATCGATTTTACAGCCGATTTTTGAAATATTTTTATGATTCCTTTATATATTTTATATCACATGATTGTAACAGTCTCTACAAACAAAAAACTGTTACTTCAACTGTTTCTTCATGGCGTCTTATATTCCATACAATATGAAACATTTTAAGAAGGAATAAGATATACAGACATATTCTCTAAATCACGTCATCACTATGCTGATGCCGGTCGATCGATCTGTCTGTCATTTATGTCAATCAATAAATTTTGCACACATTTTCCAACTTTACGGAGTTTTACTAATATTTAAGTGTACAGCTACAACAGTTTTTTTTTTATAAATTTATCTTTTTAAACGACAGACTTGGTCACAACAGTGGTTTAAAAAAAAGCCATAACACGTTACTGTTTGGGTGGTGAAATATTATCGTAAAATACTCAACAACAATGATCTAAAAAAATTTAACATCAATTATGTTTAAGAAAAGTGTAATATTTTATTTATTTACTTGGGAAGCCCTAATATAATTACGTGATTTTATTTATTATGTCGATGAGAGTCATACGTGTTTACGTTCTATGGGTGTTTTGATGAGTCAAATGGTTGAAGTAACCGATTACAAGGCATAGTTTAAAAGACCATAGCACAAAATTATTTTACCAAACATGTGAATAAAGTCAAGGAATTTGCATCATAGTCGTCTAACATAATACAGTTCATAGGATTATTAATAGAAATCTGAATATAATAATGAATTTTTTTATTTATTTTCAATACAGAATACTTTTTGTATGAAAACCACAGGTTTGTATCATCATACATATAAGCATGTTTCCAAACTTTTGGCTTGGGGTGTATGTATGTGTGTCAATATGTGTATAATATGAGGTATGGATGGAGCCTATGATCTATATACAAACAACAGAAAAGTCAAGAAATTTGAAACTTTTACCCGTCCACCCCTATAAAGGTACGTTTTACTAATTACATATACCATACAGAATTAGTAAAAATAAGGTACTTCCTGATGCCTTAGAAAGCTGAAATTTGGTATGCAGCTTAGGATTTATATAGAAAGAACAGAAAAATCAAGAAATCCTTACTTCTACCCTCCCACCCCCTTAGAGGGTAAAAGTTGTATAATGTAGTATAGTTACATTATAGTGCAAAATAAATGTACAGTTAGCGTCATATAGTACGTAGCAGCCAAAGTGGCCAAATAATTCGCTACACCATATATTTTGTATTCGTACAGACAAGAAAACACTATCAGAGGAAGATTTTAGCGTAAGATGGACAAAAGAAACAAAAATCACTTATCATCATTTATAATCTCAATATAATATCATTTTTAAGTTATAAAAATTATCTGTTATCCGGGGGACGAGGGGCGGAGCTATATATATTATTTATTACAATTATTACCATGTGAATAGGGCAGAACCCAACCCCAAGCTAAGAAAATTAATATATAGTAGTTTAAAAACAATTTCTAATGGCTGGCTTGAGGAGTCTTTAGTAAATACAACTGTTTGTTTTATAAATTTTATTTTTCATCTCTCTCTTGATTGATTTTCTGGTTTAGGTATAGATTTAATGTGCCGGCTTCATTTACATAGACATAGAATTTTTTTATTTATCACTACATTGAAAAATGATAATCATCAATCATTTGTAATGTTTGTTAGTTATACTAGTTGATAATCAATATTTTTACAGCTTACAAAACTCAAGAACTTCACGTGCCAAGTATAGCATCGATCCTGCGACTGAAACAACGGTCGCGACTGAATGACTCGACTAATGCCGCACGGCAGCTTATCGCGTCGCATAGCAGTTCGTCGCCCGACTGCTTGCCTTACCCGACCACTTCCAAGGGGTAACATTTTGATTCCTTATACATCAGTTGTTTAAAGTGCAGTTAAAAATGCCACACAAGGATACAGCTTTATTCACTATTATCGTTTTTTACAGAGATAAAACGGAAGTCGGTGGTAACAGTAAATTAACTACAAAAGTGAAAACAAGACGAACACGGCTCCACGGAGGCGAAGATAACTCTCTGGACACCGAAACTATAACTCCAGTGGAATTGCCCAAAGCAGTTTTACAAATTGATTCTAATAATTTGCCGAATTTCAGCATCCCAGTAGCCTCTAAACCAAGCTCAATAGATAAACCTCCTGTACCAACGCCATTCGTTTCTAGTATATTCGCACCTAAAGCAACCGATGATGTAAAAGAAAGTACGTCAGAAAAAACCACCAGCAACAGTATTTACAATTTTGCTAATCCAGTGAGATTAACTAGTGAATCTACCGAGACAACGTCGAAGTCTCCTAAATTTACATTCGGTAGCCCAGAGCGAAGTATAGACAAGCCTCTCGCTATTAAAACGAGTTCTGAAAGTTCCAATCTTCTAGCTGCGCCAAAAGAAAGCGAAAAGAAAACTGAAACGTCTGCGGCTGGTTGGAATTGTCCGGATTGCTGGGTCAAGAATAAGTCTGACGACGCTCAGTGTGTGTGCTGCGGACACAAGCGCCAATCTGCGGCTGCAGCACCCGCTAAGTGCACGCTCTGCAAGCTAGCGGACACCCAAGCCGGCTCAGACAAGTGCGTCAATTGCGCGAAGGTCCAAGTCAACAACATTGCCAAGCCTCTTAAGGCAGACACAACCTCAAAATGGTCCTGCAAAGACTGCTGGGCCAGCAACGACGACGCATCCGAAAAATGCGCTTGCTGCGGTGCCGCCAACCCCAAAAAAGCAACACAATCCCCGGCCGGCACGATATCTCAGTGTGGAGGCATGTGCTCTAAATGTTTCTCTACAAAAGGTAGCGACGGAACATGCAGTAAATGCGTGGAAAAACCCGACAACTCGTTCAAAATCGTCCTAAAATCGCAAAACAATAAGTGGGAATGCGAACACTGTTTAGTTAGAAATGACAACGATAAAACCAAATGTGCCTGCTGCGAGGCTGAGCGATCAGGTCTGCCCAAACAGCCAGAGAAGAAGCAGTTCAACTTCGGGACTATTAACACCACGTTCAAATTCGGCATAGATCCGAAGGTACAGGAAGCTGAATTAGCTAAATTATCTGAGAAACCAGCAGAGACAAAAGATAAAGTAGAAGAGTCTGAAACGAACAATAATGTGCTAGCGAAAGCGCCGCCAACGTTTTCCTTCGGTATGCCGGCTAAAAAATCAGAGGATCAGCCCGATGCAGCAGCCGAAAAAGCTGTCGAGGTGCCGAAAGTGACCTTTACCTTTGGTCTCCCTAAGCAGAACACAGTAGCGCCATCCAGCCAGTCAGGTCCCATTTTCGCAATCCCAAATAATTTGAGCGAAGCTTCTAAGGAGCCTGAAAAGGAGGACAAGCCGGAAGAGAAGAAACCTGAAGTGGATGATAAACCTGAGGAAGCGAAAAAAGCGGATGAGCCAGTGAAGCCAGGCATAATCTTTGGATCGTCTCCATCAATACTATCATCAAATAAGTCAGTGAGCCAACCGCTGAGCGCAGCGTTTACTCCCAGCAACCTGTTGAGTTTGCCGGCCTCGAGCACACCAGCCCCTGTTCTCACTTTCTCGGCCCCGACTACCGGTTCCGCCGAGAAGACCGGCCTCTTCGGAGCTGTGACATCTTCCACACCCGCTACCAGCATATCCTTCGCACCGTCGGCTTCGACGGCATCCTTATCCGTATTTCAAAAGACTGACGAACCAAAACCTACTAATTCAATTTTCCAAAAAAGTGAACCAGCGCCGGCGTCACTGTTTCCAAAGAGCGATGCGCCCGCTGCCGCACCTGCCCAAACCGCTACGCCCATGTTTAGTTTTGGCAATACACAAGCTCAATCGAGCGACAAACCTAGCTTTAATTTCACATTTGGCACTAGTAACAAATCTGATATGTTTAAACCGCCAAATTTTGCGGCGACGGACAGCAGTACCACCGCTAATAAATTTACACTGGGAAACAATGCGACGGAGAGTTCATTAGCGCCAGCGAGTATGCCTGGAGGCAATGGTCTCTCATCCAGTAATTTGACTACCAACTCTTTAGGCGGCAACGGTCTGTCGGTGAACCCGTTAGCAGCTGCAACGAACCCTCTTTCGCCCGGAAATGGTCTAGCTGCGCCTGCTCCAAGCATATTTGGATCGGTACAAAAAGATAACGTATGGACGCCGCCGAACAACAGCGCTTCGAATCTGTTCACTACGAACGCGACAACCAACAGCGCGCCTAAACCTTTCTCGTTCGGTTCTTCGACGCCCTTCAACGCGAACCCTGCCCCGGCATTCGGTGCCAACACTCAGACGTCAACGCCGGCGTTCGGCGCGAATAACACTCAAGCTTCAGTGCCAGCATTCGGCGCGAACACACAGACTTCAACGCCGACATTCGGCGTGAACAATGCTCAAACGTCGACGCCAGCTTTCGGTAGTAACTTAGCTACATCACCGCCCGCTTTCGGTGCGTCACAGCCCGCGCCGGCGCCCGCTTTCGGATCTAACGTACAATCCAGTCCTAATATTTTCGGAATGGCTAACCAAAACAATCAGCCATCTGTATTTTCTACTCCGAACCAGAATTCGACGGGAATGTTCGGGTCGGGAAATCCAGCGGGCGGGATCCAGTCCCCGTCTATGGGAATGTTCGGGCGGCCGAATGTGGGCGCTACGCCGACCTTCGGAACCCCGAACCCCTCGATACCCACTTTCGAGGCGCCCTCGTTACCGGCTCAAGCACCTTCCTTCAACTTCGGCACGCCTCAAACTTCCTTTGTCTTTGGACAACAACAGCAGGTATAGTTTATCGTTTTGATTTCATATATGTTTTCTTCTTTTACTACATTACATACCATTCGGAAAGTGATAATGCTTATTTTATTATTTATTATTGGCTTATTAAGGTTGTTTATTAATTTTATTAAAATTTGCGCCTTAAAAGAGCAGGCATAAATGGTACCTGCATGCAACGTCTTGTTTCAAACCCGTTTGGTGTGTGCGTTTGTGGCGGCCATATTGATTTTCATCATTTCCGTCCCGATTTCGTTCAAAATCGATATCTGAGCGCCCAAGAGGTCCCGTAATACGAATCCGAGGTAAAATATGGAAAAAGTGGCGGCTATATTGATTTTGATCATTTCCGTCCCGATTTCGTTCAAAATCGATATCTGAGCGCCCAAGAGGTTCTCTAATACGAATCCGAGGTAAAATTTGGAAAACGTGGCGGCCATATTGATTTTCTTCATTTCCTTCCCGATTTCGTTTCTAAATCTATATCTGAGCGCCTGAGATGTCTCCTTATTGGCTATGTGCGAAGTAGGTGGCAGAAATGTGTACTTACCGGGGAAATTGTCAAATTTACTTTCACGTTTTCTATTGGTTTCTTAACGGTTTCCTACGATTCGTTTCGTTTGTATGTATTTATTTATTCTCTTATTTATTTCGGTCAAATTTCCAATACGGGGTCTTTCTCGTTTACTAAAGTAAATAAAATATTCATGTGTCATTATTTGACATCTCTGACTCTTGACATTGTCTCGGGACCTTTGACGTTTGATGTTTCAGACGTGCACATAGCCAATACGAATCCGATGTAAAATTTGGCACTCCATGCATGCCAGGGATTGTAAAAAAAAGTTTAATGTTACTATATACTATGGATTGGCTTGAAAAATGACATAGAGGTTTCTATATTATTATTTTTTCATTTGAATCAATCGGTAGATCTAGACACGCGGGAGCGTGTCCAGCTAAGTTCACCCCAGGAACTGGCGGACAGCAGCCGTGTGTTATTTTACATGAACCGTTTGGAGTCACTTTTGACCCACTAATAACTCAAAATCTATCTAAAAAAATGAAATTTGGTACATGCATCAAGATCCTTTAGAACAGCTAGAACCCCAAATTTCATAAGTATAGGTTTAATAATGTATGAGATATAAAATTCCAAAAAATGGCATTTTTACCACTGACTGACTGACTGACTGACTAGTAATCAAAAACCTAACCCACTTCCAGGTGACCTAGAAAGCTGAAATTTGGCATCCAGCTTGTTAATTGTGAGTGTACACCAGAAAAAATCAGGGAACATTGTTTTTTTTTATTAGTTTTATTACTATTATTTATGCTAGTTACCTCAGAACTCCGTCATTTATTAACCGATTTGGAATATTTTTTTTGTTTGGAACGGTATACTTCAGGGGTGGTCCCATAGGTATCAGGTAAGAATCTGATCGTAGAATCCTGGAGAAATCGAGGGAACTCTTCAAATATATGAGGTGCACCGATTTGCTCTTAAAAAGCACCATTTGGTGAAGATAGACAAAAAGTAATGATATCCCATCAAAAACATAAATGTGAAAATGAGAGCCAAGTTCAATATTAAGAATATGCGATGCTTGGTTGTCGTCTTCACCGACAATAGAATTGAGATCTAAGTGGGTGCCAAGTTCCGTAGATTCTCTGAAATACGCCCACGGGTATACCCACTATACGGGTATATAACAATATTAAAAATTATGAAACATAATTATTCTATTATCAATAGTTTTCGCAGCGCACGCGATCTAAAGAATATTTTAGGTATTTTTGTACACCTTGGGTTACATTATTGGAGTTTTAGTAAGAACCCCTATTTTTTTGAAAATACATAGCCCATGTCAATATCACCGAGGATAGTATAGCTTCCCAACAGTGAAAGATTTTTTTAAATCGGTTCTGTAGTTTCGGAGCCTATTCAATGCAAACAAACAAACAATCAAATCTTTCCTCTTTATAATATTAGTATAAATTAGCTGTCTAAGTCGTAAAAATTGTGTCCCCTCACTCTAATTTCCAAAATATGAAGTTTATGATACTGAAAATTGTATATGGTGCATATTAGTTAATACTTTCAGCGACTTTTGGTTTCAACAAGATAGGTTTACCAGTTCTTGAGTTATCGTTGATAAACTGTCTTGGCCAAACAAAAGGACTTAAGTGCCGTGAGTTCCCTATGAAGAAACGACTTCTTTTGATTAAATTGTTTTGTATAAGTAGTGGTTTTAAATGTGGACTGGTAGGTGTCGGTACGGAACCCTTATTTGTGCGTGATCGGATACGCACTTGGCCGGTTTTTAGTTGACTTCAGATTGATGTAGTTCGAAGGCTTTTTTTAATTTCGGTTATTTGTTCTTCATTCATTCTTCATTCATATTATATGTATTTGTGAATGTCAATAATCGAATCGTTGGATTCGTAAGTCGGTGCAAGCCGCCCTAAGTAGTTTTGAGATCTATAAGTACTCGAGTATTGAGCAATATTATATTAAGACTCCATGAATGAAACATAATTGTACGATGCTAGCAGAATCAGCTTATTCATTAGTGACCATTTGATTATCCATAATGTCGTTCCACAGCAACAGCAACCGCAACAGCCGCAGCAGACGGGCGTGTACAACTTCGGGGCGGCAGGCGGGGCCGCAGGGGTCCAGTTCAACATGGGTAGCGCGCCGAACCAAGCCGTGCGACGCGTGCGCCGCGCCGCGCGCCGCGTCTCACAGCGATGAGGAACATGTCACGATATGTCCGTGGATCAATGAGTCACCGGTGCCAGCTCTTTTCGTTAACCCGTGTCCTGTTCCACGAGACTTGACAAGTGGACCTGTTCATCATGGCCAGCGCCGAACCAAGGCCGTGCACAGCGTGCGCCGCCTGGGAACATGTCACGACATGTCCGTGGACCTGCAATGCACCGGTACCAGCAATTAACTCCCGTGACCTGTTCCGCGAGACTTTACAAGTATACAAGTGGACAAAATTGTTAAATTGTAGATTAAGTGCCGCGCAGCCTACCCTATATTATTTACAAATATGTATGTAATATTGTAATTGTGAATTTTGGGATGAGACCCTGGAGCGTCATGTGTCACCGTAGAAATTACAAACCTGCATGAATATACTATATTGTTAAAATTACAATACATTTGTTGGCATGGTAGACGCTTCAAGGAGTTGCCGTGAATATGGCACCTATCAACTCCTCGGTCGCGGACAAACGTTTCCTTGTTCGAGTCTGAGACACTGCTGCCTCAACATTTCACAGATTCTTGAGCATAACATAAGGAAACATGATGTTAAAATGTGGGGAGATAGTTGTTCACGTGAATACGGCGTATTAAAGTAACGTTTATCACGAAAGAATCCGACACTATCAAATAATATCAGAAAGTGATGAATACTTCATTTGGTCTTTAACACGCGATAGACCTTTATATCATCATAGGCCCTTAGATTAGACAGGTTATTGAATTCTGAATAGCGTTTTGCATTCAGTTTAACTGCTAAGTCGATAACGTTGCCCGTTAATTAGGGTAAATATTCACAGAGAGATGTTCACATCCTCACGGATATTCACCCTTATTCCACAATGGAGTTACTTTTAAAAGTCTGTTACAAATAAAGCTGTGGCCCATTGCACTCAAGAAGAAGTCTGTTTTGTAACAAAATTAGTTAAAACGATGCTTTCTATATAGATGAAATGTAACTAGTTGCTAAGTAGAGGGCCAATATTATATGAAAAAAAAACCCGCTAGATTTACACCTTTTTCTTAATTACTAGGTGTTGCCCGCGACTTCGTCCGCGTCATCGCTCCTATTGGCCGCAGCGTGATGTTATATAGCTTAAAGCCTTCCTCGATAAATGGACTATCCAACACAAAAAGATTTTTTCAATTCGAACCAGTAGTTTCTGAGATAGCGCATTCAAACAAACTCTTCAGCTTTATAATATTAGTATAGATACTAAGGGACATAGTAAGCTCAAGAAGGCTTGTGTTATGGTTGAGCATTATTATGTTTTTAATACTGATTAAACAGACTCTTTATTTAACCGTGGAAAATGATAAGGGGTGACGTTTGGCCAATTGCAGAAAACTTGATTACAAAAACAACTGACTGAAGAACTGGCGTTTATAGAACTATTTTTTTTTAAATGAGCTCTTTTTCTTGAGCACTTCAAGTAAAAGTACGCCAAATTATGTTCGGCTCACCAATGCACATGTTACGTGTACCGCGCCATCGCTGACGAAACTATTTTAAACTCATGGCAGGATTTTTTTTCATCAGGAAATGTCATCCAGCTTGTTCAGTTATTTTGCTATTGTAAACATGTCTTCAATAGGTACATCCGTTTCATACAAAATAGTGCTCCCTCCAGGCGAGGGCCAGTGGAGGCTGTGCATGCACTTACGTAATTAACTTTGGCGTTATTTAGTTTAATTATTTGTTAGGTAACTTTATACGAAGTTCTCTTTAGTAACGAAACTGCACAAAAGACGATGTTGTTTCGAGCTTTTGAGCGGTTTTGTCTGTATTGTTTTAGATATGCCGCTATTAAACTTTTTTTTGCTTTAGGTACGTAGCTCTGTTCAATTTATTGTTTATTAATGTTAATCGGCGATCGTATTAACTCCTCGTGTGATGCGTGTATTACTTTGTAACGGAATGTACAGCGATTATTATTTGTGAACGTAAAGTCTGTCAAATCGTCAAGAACATGAGTAGCCACACTGGGGTGAACGATGATAATTTTCAACTTTAGACCTTTGTCTGATTATAAAATAGAAATGAAATCAGCCCAGCTAGCACGGCTGTAGGTTATAATATACCGTCATGTCTTATATTATGAGCCGTTTTAGTACGTTCCGGGCACAAAACGTGACCCTAGAACCTATAGCGCTAAGCAGCTAATAGATTTCTTTTCTAGTTTTATTTGTATGACACTAGAAAAAAATATAACATTTGACGATCGTTTTACACGGAACTAATTATATAACACGGACTGATATGATAGACTTTATGTCTGTATGCATGACTTGAACCCTAATGTAATCTCATAATATATCAGATTCTGAACCTAGGATACGATCAAACATGTAGCTTCTATATGTAAAAACAAATTTTATATCAGGAGTGATGAATCAAAAATATCCAGGTTAGAAAATATGGTAGGTATAGGTGTCGGCAGGAGAGTTGAGGTAAATAATTACACACACAGCTGCGTAGAGTATAAATCGCAAAAAGGTAGTGAATGAACGAATGAGTGAAGTGCATGATTGCATATATTTGGAAAATAAGTAAATAAACAGCAGAAAAAGATATGCTTAAATAAACTAGTCACTCGATAGCAGTATATCATATGATTCATGTTATAATGGTTGTCGAACAAATAATAGAACTGTAGGAATAAGTTAAGGTTTCAAAAATTCTAATGTTGTTTATTTTTCACGTATGATATGCTGACTATTTTATCATCCTTATGCAATAGTTTGTCTCATATTTGACTAGTGGAAATTTAGATATTTCTCTTTATCAACAGAATCGGATCAAAATAATATTGGATATGAACATTTTACTGGTGGTAACCGGTGTATGTACGCATTTTGTGTTATTTCTATCCACAGGAATACTGATATTTAACCAACACCTCACAAGTCGCCTTATAGCTCTGCTGATGTACATTAAATAACTGTCATGCATTCCATAACACTTGTATATGATATTCAAATTCATTCATGATAAAAAAAAATGAAGCATTTCATAAAACATGTATGCACCAGGAAAGAAAATGAAAGTTATTTGAGTTTACGCCTAAACGTGATTTTTTATTTATATGACATTAAATAAATTTTTATGTTAAAAACATGACGGTACTTATCTAGGATAGCTCGCGTAACGTATACACTGAGTTTATCATTTTCGCCCAGCGCAATCTGACCCAGAGTCAATATAGCAGAAACTCGAGTTCTAAGATTCCATGGATTAAAGTGACACAATTTATGAATGTTTCAATTTATTTAATCTATTTTATTATTTACATCTAGACCCAAAACACTAATTAGTATTAGTTTTTGGGTCTCGATGCATATCTAAATAAAAAACATCATTTCAAAATTTGATACAAATCGCTCTAATATGTACGTCCCGAAAAATGATACATCAAAGAAAACACTTTAAAAATCAAAATAGTCAAAAACTGTCACTACTTTGATGTTGATACTCAGCATAAATATTCTTCACCATAAGAGGTCCTTACAAAAAAAAATACCCCGAGTCAAATTGATTTAAGGGCCGACTTACTATAGAAACCCGACTATGGCCTTTTATTTTTTGTCATATAACTCGAAATAAAAAATCTGTGGTGGTCGAATTGCTGAAAATCCATAATTCCATTATGACACAAAACTTATACAAGTATATGTGTTAGCCACATAAAGACATAAGTGACTTTATAAAGATTGAAACTTAGAAATATCACCAGCGCCACAGGACTATAGTCAAAATTTTTAATTATATACTACTTTATATTAACCTGCTTGATAAGGATCATTGCCATCACAAATTAACTCAACAAAAATGAAAAACTCAAATTCCTTCAGCACTGATAGTGTCATTTCACTACTTACCAAATGTTATTAGTGCGTCACTTCGAACTTTCTTATAACGCTGTTAAATTATGTGGGCAATGTTCTGTTGTATTAGTATTATAATTCATAATAAACATATTTAACCTTGAAGAAACTTAGTTAACCTCGCAGTTTGCTGTTGAACTTGCTATCGGTACGAAAAAATAACACTACTTCCAAAATCCCGCTGGCTTTCTGTGCGTGACGTATACCTCTGGTGCCGATACCTATACTTCAATTGCAATGCCGTCTAGTACACCGTTTGTATTAGGGTTCGGCCGTTTGGGGTACTTTGCTATTGCAAATATTAAAGTTATAGTTTGCACATAAAAATACTATTTTGTAATAGCTTTCTGTAATTGTTTATTGTTTAACTGGGAGCGCGGCAGCGGTGCCCCCATTTTGTTCTTGAGCTTGTCACATGAAGAGCTGGTAGACAATTTATATCCGAACATGCTTTGACCGGCAACAAACGAATTAAATGAGTTAAACAAATTTAGTATAACAGTGGGAACCTCTCTGTTTGATATTCTCCCTGTTAATGCATTTGTCTAGGAATCTCCTATCATTGAAATAGATGCAATAAACTTTGGATATAAAGGTAGTGACTATATAACGTCACTCAACAGTGCAAATTACAGCTATCAGCCTCTAAATTACTTGCCAAAAAATGCTAACAGTCAGTCACTTTCAAACCATTATATTCTCTAATAACTCCCTTTTTGTAGACTGATAGTGATGTATGTAATACTACTACACAAATTCAATCACTTGCTCCACTCTTTCATCACCAATCAGAACACTGCACAAAGTCAGCCATACTTCATTCTCAAACACCATCACCTTTGTTTTAACGAAAATAATAATGTCTGTTATATTATACAATTTACAATAAAAACTCATTTTGGACATTAAGGGGCTATTAAATTCGACAAGGTACCTAGTTATTTTGAGGCTGAAATCTAGCAATCATTTTTTGAGTAACATTGGCTGTAAATAAAATTCACAAAGTGGAAAACTGTGTTTTCATATATTTGACGGCTCTTATGCTGGACAGTTAGGTTCCCAATGTATGCCTCACTTCTCGCACATCTGTGCTGGATACTTAGGGTGAATATCCATTGTCTCTGGTGACTATTCACCCTTACCTGCATAGCGGATATATGGAGATGTGTCTGTAACTAGATTTGTATGTGTAAACAAGTGTTACTAATCAAATGTTAAGAGTACATTTGCAGATGATTCGTCTTTGTGATGTGATAACATATTTGTCTTACTTCATTGACGCGTAGCGATTTTGAAGCTCCTACTAAATACTATTTGTAGTGTTTAATTAATTTATATGAATGGATTTTATAGACGATGACTGAAATTTAGGTATAGTATACCAGTGCCACTTCAGCAAGTGATTCTTCCTAGTAGATTGATTCTTTATTTCTTCCAAATATAATACTTTATGACCTCACGACTTCTAAATTAGACGAATCGGATGAAATTTACCGACTACGATAATTTGAATAATATTTTTTACATGTCTCACTCACATTTCATGAAATAGAATCTTAACGACCTGAAATTACCGAACGAAAATAATTTATCGTGGGTCTTAGTGGAAACATCTAATATTTCTATAGCCTACGTCCTTTACCACAGGGGAAAATCCGTTATAGACACACCTCCACACCACAGAGACAACGCGGAAGTTATGTTAGATTTGCACTGACTAAATGTAGGACATGTAGGTACGGAATCGGAATATCTTCGAACCTGTGGCCGTACATTGCAAGTGCGATAGAGGTCGTGATCTTCGTTTTTCTGTCTTGTACGGAGATGCGTAGATGTCGTCGGTTTGATACTCTGCTGAAGATTAAGCTGGTTTCAGAGGGAAGAGTTTCTTTTATGAACTTGCGTAAATTACCCATTGTAAAACAAAATTACTTAGCTCTTAAGTTTTTCTGTAAATTTTATTCGTGAAAAACTTCCATAGGCATACAATTATGCCTATTATTTATTATTATTTTACTTGAAAGCTGTTTTTGTAGCAATGCCGTGACAAGCAGACCCAAATATACTAGTTATTCACCAGATTTGTGTTTGCGTCTAAACTCCGTCAAACTATAGAAATGCTCCTTAAAATTGACGGAGTTTAGGTTGGCCGCAGACAAAATTTGAAAATGACCGATAAGCGTCACGTAGAACGTTGTTTGTATTCAATTTTTTTTATATATATATATGATAAACATGAAAATATAGCATGAAATGTTAATTATAACGTCTCTTTATTGTGATTTAAATTTCGTAAATGGTTGCCCGTTTAGGTTGTATTTAGTTCAGACTGAGTCAGTCATACGTCTTCATCGAGAGCTGGCTATCGTTTCGTACATAGTTTTATTTACGCCTCCTATAGCCGGAATTTCGATGAGGACAGTAAAACTTGAACTACCTACTTAGTTATCATTCCGAATCCGCTATGGAAGCTGGTCTTTCAGACTAATTGTTGAAGAATCACAATTTAGCAATTGATGTAACTAAGTACTTATAGTTGTAAATTGTTGTGTGGGTTTCGAGACTAATGTAAGGATAATGAGAGGCGAATTGCCATGGGGCCAAGCGGTCGACCGTTAAGATCCGCCTATGGGAAGCTTGAAACGGCTAGAACACGCTGTATACGTCAATAAATTCGGTTAATGGATGTGTGGCCCGGAGGCTGATGAAGGATGGCGACAGCTGTACCACTGCTACGTCTCCTGAGAGAGAGAGAGAGATAGGAAACGTTATGAAATATCTATCTGTTAAGTCGTTGTAAAGGGGGTAACCATTGCCCTCAAGCGAGGAAGGCTATCTATAAACCATCGTAATAGGCATCCTATTTTGTAGGTATCTTTAAGTTTAAGAAGTATCTTCAGCATGGAACAACGTCAGGCAAAACATTGTAACAGGCTTGTGTTAGATTCGTTGGGATCGATTTTATGTATATTAAAAATGTATTGCTTAAGAAAAATTAACCTTTATAATGATATAAGTTTGTTTATATATGTGCTCCATTGACTGTTACGATATTTTGCTTGTTTAGTTATTATTTCTGTATATAGTTAGTTGAATCATTTCACGATTTGTAGTCACATTTGGACCTTAGTATTTATCGTATTTTTTTTAAGTAACAATAAAATCAAAAGGTCTCCAAATGCGCACTACTGAGTCACTAAGTAATGTAAAAACATGTTATTGTATCCTAACTGACCTATCAGTGAATATTACAATAAACGATTAATGGAATCTTGGGGAGCAAAACTAAACTTGTATATTTCGACGGATTGATATTAATGTTGACGAATTAAATTGTAACTACGATCGTTGATTTATAAATGCTTTAGATTTGTTCCTCAATCAAACTGCCATGAAAATTATCACTGTCGTTTTTATAAAACTCCATGGAAAATTACCATTTCTATACTATTCGTATATTGTGTTTAAAGTTCATGATTGTATGCATAGCATAGGGGCGTTTTAAAAGATCTTAGAGTATAAACGGATATTTTGGGTATCAATAACACGGAATAAAGAAACCAGGGGAAGCGGTGAGTGGGCGTTCTCGTGTCGCCAAACATGAGCTAATTCGCTTACTTGTTGCACAGATTATTGTCAGTACTTGGCAACCGCAAGCCGCGTTTGACGTGAGTCAATACTTAAGTGAAAAAAAAAAACATTTTTATAGTAGTATGCCTTATTGTGCAAAGTTAATTAAAGTGAAAAACAACTGCAATGTATCATCAGCATCGGTAAAGATTAATACAGTTTCGTTCACTGGTATATAAAAATAAATACATTATTAATTTCGGAGACACAATTTGCGTCCGTATATGTAATTAAGCAAATATCTATTCTATTACACTTAAATTAAAGTTCATAATCATGTGTGTTACTTCGCTATCCAGAACGTCAAATACTTTGTTATGTCGATAATTACTACCGATAAATTAATAACTCTGACACGTTTACACATTTTACGAATATTAGTAATATCTGAATATTGTGTCATACAACAAATACTTAAAAGAAATATGGATCAACGCCATGGGGAGAAAGGATTGGTTTCCGCAACAGTACCTATATATAACACAATTTGTTGGGAACATTTTGACGCGTAAGATTTCTGGATATCGGAAAAAGACAAACTACATGAAAATCCATTTAATTCTATGAGGTGTGAATGTATATATATACTGTAAAGAAAAAGATACAATTTTTTTATACCACGTCGGTGGCACACAAGCGTACGGCCCGCCTGATGGTAAGCGGTCACCGCAGCCTATGGACGCCTGCAACTCCTAGGGGTGTCACATGCTCGTTGCCGACCCTTTAAGAATTTATACACTCCTTTCTTGAAGAACCCCATACTGTAGTCCGTTGGGAAAACCTCGGCAGGAGCTCATTCCACAATCGGAGCGTCCGAGGGAGGAAATTCCTCTGAAACCGTACCGTATGCGACCATTTAGGTTCTAAGGTGTGAGGATGAATGCCCTGGCGACGGCGAGCGGTGCGGTGGTAGAAAGCGGCCGTAGGCATCATGTCGAACAGTTCTTCGGAGCACAACCCATTATATTAGCGATAGAACACGCACAAGGAGGCAAAATTTCTCCTTAAACTCAACGGCTCAATATCGCTCGTGAGCTTGGGATCGACCACGATTAGCACAGCACGTCTCTGAAGCGAGTGAAAAGGCCCGAGCTGGTATCCAGGTGCTCCCGCCCAGAGGTCACAGCAATACTCCATATGGGGACGGACTTGCGACTTGTATAAAAGAAGTCTCTGTCCCGGGGTGAAATATCGCTTCGCTCTATTGAGCACACCTAGCTTTTTAGATGCCAGCTTGGCTTTGCCTTCTAAATGGCTCCGAAACTGGACGTCGCTGGAAATATCGACACCAAGGATCCCAATAGTCTCTGAGATGGAGAGGGTTGCGTCTTGGAACCGCGGGGCTACAGTGAATGGAGTTTTTTTTGCAGTAAACTACTGTCTTGGTGGCGTTGAACTGGACCAGTTTATCCTGGCCCCACTCAGAGACTCTGACTAGAATGCTCTCGATTTCGGACACAAGTTGATCGCGACTCTCGTAACACACATGAACGAGGAATCTTGGCACGGCCCGTGTAATAAGCATCCCCGGTGCTGTCATCCGCATAACAATGGATGCCGTCAATAGATATTAGCATGTCATTGATATGCAGCAAAAACTGCGTCGGGGATAGCACGGAGCCTTGTGGGACGCCAGCGTTAATGTCCATGCTTTGCAGAAGACCTCGGTGCCATACCCGATCGAACGCCTCCGCTATGTCCAAGCTGACCGCTAAAGCCTCACCCTGACTCTCAATGGCAGAAGCCCACCGGTGAGTAAGATACAATAGAAGGTCACCAGTCGAGCGACCGTGGCGAAAGCCATACTGACGGTCGCTGATCAAATCGTGTTATTCTAGGTATCTTAGGAGCTTTGTGTTGATGACTCGCTCCATCAGCTTGGAGAGTAGGGAGGTGATAGCGATAGGCCTGTAATTCGATGGGTCTGATCTATCCCCTTTTTTAGGCACAGGGTGCACCAGGGCAGTCTTCCACGAAGACGGAACTTGCCGTTTGTGGTATGAGAGCGCGAACAGTCGCGTTAGTACGAGACAACGAGCACAAAGTTTGAGCACCACTGCTGGTATGCCGTTCGGCCCACTCGACTTGTGAATGTTTAGGGACAGCAGCTCCCTCCGGACATCCCTTTGCGAAAAACTAATTTTGGGCATAGAATATCCACACCAAGGGATAGCAGGAGGTACAGCGCTCCCATCGTCGTCCAAAGTAGAATTCGAGGCAAAGAGGGTGCCCAGTAGACCGGCTTTCTCTTTTGCGCTGTGGGCCAGGTCTCCAGCTGTAGTTCGCAGTGGTGGTAAAGACGACTGACAAAAGTTTCCCTCGGCAGCTTTGGCAAGCGACCAGAAGGCAGGAATTCCGGAGGGATATCCAGTAAGCTTCTGGCCAATTCTGCCGATGAAATTGAATTTAGCTCTAGAAATTTCTCTTTTACTATACCTTGAAGCAGCGTTTAACTTGCGTTTCACATCAGATAAGTTTGGATCCTTACTAGCTTCAGCCTTGGTCTAAGCCCTGTATGCGGCCTGCTTATGTGCACTAGCATATTTACAGGGTCGATTAAACCAAGGCCGCTTTTTCGCTCCTGCAGCTACCAGCGAGTTGGGAATAAAACATTCCATACCCGCCAGGTTCGTCTCAGCGACAGCGCCTGCACAGGAGTCTGGAACTTCTGATGTGAAACAGAGCTGCCTCCACGGGTACGATGCGTAAAATTCACGCAATCCATCCCAGTCTGCTGACCTATACTGCCACATGCTCCTTAAGCTGGTTGGCCGTGGTGGTTCCTGTCGTACACATGGTGCCTGTGTCCGGACGAGGCAGTGATCGGATGAGCCGACGAGTGGCGCATTCACTGAGATGGATTACCCGTCCGGACGTGAAGTCAGCAGAAGGTCCGTAGAGAGCCAGCATGACCTTCGACGTCTGGTATTCTCGTGGGAGAACGTACCAGTTGCGAGAGTCCATAGGCCAGAGAAAATTCAAAAAAATAAAAATGCCTTAATGTCCTTTAATGTGATTTTTTACATCACGCAGTGTAAAAATTCTCTGAGAAAATGTAAAAAAAACAAATAAATAAAAATACACAATTTTAGTCAAAAAAGGGTGGTAAAATAATAGTGGTAGTACTTAGGATTTCAAGACATTGTTTGTATAGTGTGGTTTCATAACTTGAAGAAAACTGCTCATTTTTACCCACGACGGAACGGAGAAGGTATATGCGTTTAGGGTGAGAGGTTGTTTGTTTGTTTGTTTGTTTGTTTGTTTGTTTGTTTGTTTGTTTGTGTGTGCACCTCAATATCTCCAAAACGGCTTGACCGATTTGGATACGGTTTTCTGCAATGGGTTCGTGGTTCGTGGACGAACCCCATAATAATTGTTACGACCATAACTCGCCAGGAGGCGCTGCAGTAAACATTTTTTGCTTGAAAGTGCGTTTGAGCTGGTTTAAGCGCATTTTCTCCGGAACAATTTCACCACCGTGGATGATTTCGATAGTGCTGGCTAAAGAGTACATGTACTTGAACTGTGGAGATCAGATGATGGAGTAAAAAAACATAGTAGGGAACTGTACAGAGGTTCGATTACTTACTGTTCGTTTTAGGCCCTTTTGTTTATGTTTGATTAGATGAACTTCTGAGGGTCTGATAATGGAGTAAAATAACATCATACAGAACCTTTCGAAGGCATATAGGTACTTGGCCGTGTTTGGGCTCTTTTCATTGTGTTTGCTGAGTAGCTTCTGTACATGGTATGTTAAAGGGTCTGATGATGGATCAGAACAATATTACAGGGAATCTTATTAAGGTGATCATTTAGTGAACCGTGTTTCGATTGTTTGGCTAGTATGTATTGAGAAACCTCTTCACATGAACTGCTGAGGGCCTGGTGATGGAGCAAAACAGAACCATAGGGAAGTTTGCGAGAGCACATATATATGCATTAACGTGTCGTGTTTCTTTTGATAGTGTTTTCTGAGTAGCTTCTGTGTATGAACTGCTGAGAGCTGTAGGTATGATGAAACAGAATAACATAGTAAGGAACTTTGTGAAACCTCATGGATAGAATACCGTGATATAGCTCTTTAAAAAGTGATGACTGAGTAACTTCTCTACCTATAACTACTCATGAACTGCTATGAGCAGAATTTTTGCTCTTTATACCCGCCACGGAAGAGTAGGCGTAAGTCATAGGTCCCCCAAACAGGTCTGCTTATCTAAATATTATGGTTTCAAAAGCCAGTGCTAAGAAAACCGCCGCCGCGATAGGTGCTCATGATTAAGGACCGCGAACCGGTCTGAAACATGTCGAGCGATATTCGACCTTTAAGACGTGAGTGACCCGTTTCATTATATTTAATATTATGGTTTCGGTTAAAGTAGGTATTATTGTGTAGTTAGAACTTATCGGCGATACACGACGTGAATATGCCATGGGTCACACTACGCATGGATAAAACTATCGTGTTATGTTATAAAACTGGCGTAGTGCGAGTCGGACCGTCGCGCACGAAGGGTTCCGTACCATTATCCATATGTTTTTAATATTTGTTGTTATAGCGGTAACAGAAATACATAATCTGTGAACTTTCAACTGGTTAACTATCGCGGTTCTTGAGATACAGCCTGGTGACAGACAGCGACACGTTGTAAAAACGGGACCCTATTACTAAACGACCCGACGGGACCCGATTACGTTGTTTCGGGGGTACAGAACTCTGAAAAAGGGATTTTGCACATTTATTCCAAAACGGGTTCACTAAATTATATGCAGAGCAGAGCGCAATTAATATGGTGGTTGGTTACCCACGACGGAAAGGATAAGGTATAAACATTTAGGGTGAATTAAGGGCAATAGGCGCAGATTCTCTAAATCGGTTAAATCAATTAAGATATTTTGCAATATATTATTAAAAACCACCGCGGAATGGGCAGCAGCATTCCTAATAGAGTGCGGTGGAGATACTGCGATCGCCAACCCGCATGCCAAGCGTGACGATTATGGCATTTACCCCCCATGAAATTGGGGGAGGCCTATGTCCAGCAGTGGACGTCCTAGGGCTGATGTGGATTATTAAAAATGTAAAAGTTCGTCAGAATGAATGATCCAAGTAAGTGAGATTAAATTTGATGTGCTTGTGATAGAGGAAGGAGGATGTGACTGTCTACTCGTACGTGGGCTCGTAGTTTTTTTTTCGTAGTGCGCGGCAGTGTAGCGCATCTCCATACAAAAATAGCGTTTATATGGAGTTTAAGGGGCAAATAATGGCAGAACTGTCATTGCCGTCAAAGAGTAGATAGACTTCCGTTCAAGTAATGCCGCCATGTTTTTCTTTGCTTGTTGTGTCCTGTCACTGCGTACCGGCTGTTTCATGAGAGTATTTCTTGTAATTGGTTTATAATTATGGTTTCTTGATAATTTCTTAACGAACTTTAATTAAGAATTAGTGTAAGGGAGTGTTTTATAAAAATGCCACCGAAAAGACAGTTTGTGAGTTGTGAAATTTGTGGACTGCGAGCCAGCCGTAAGAATTGCATGAAAAGTCAGTTTATGGCTAAATTTCCTTTGGATGAAGACCGTAAGCATTGAACTAGTTATTTGGTTAGCTTTATTCCAGTACAATCGGCTACAAACAAATATAATGTTGTATTTATTAAGTGATGTACTATAACTATCGATAATTAGTGTTTAAAATATTATGAGAGTAAAATAAATCAGCGGTGTTACACCAGAATTTCATTACCAGCTACCAGTGGATGCAGAAAAATAATATTTTTATTTACTCATAATGACTCGTGATTGTGATTAACTTGTACGATCTTTTTAGGTGCAGGCAGTGGGTCAAAGCTGTGGGAAAAGAAGAAATGAATGCCAACGCCAAAATCTGTGTTTATCGAAAGAAGAAGAAGCCATTTCAAACAATATTAAAAAAGCGGAATTACAATGATTTGGAAAATAATGAAAGTGTTTAATTTTCCTCGGGTTCACATTTAAAGCCGTCATTGTATTTATTTCATACTAAACGTGTACACGTTTAAGTAAGACTACTCTGGACTCATAAATGTGGACTCGATGCAAACCTAAATAAATAATAGAGTAGCATGAACTGCACAGATTTTTATCTGTATCGATAAAAACAGTTATTATCAATATCGATAAACCTGCTTTCGTCGACCACTATTTGATCTGTTGGGATTTGATCTGTTGGGTTGGCACTATTGATGAAACGTAGTGATTATATTCTCTTTGGATGTGTCCGTTTGACGTCTGTTTGATACTCATGTTGGTAATATTAGATGGCCATCAAGTACATTCAATTTTCGATCATGCCCTTAGTATGAGAGTCCCGCCTCTTATAACGTAGTGTTTATATTCTCTTTGGTGCGCGGTCTGAAGAGAAGCTTAGGCCCTTCGGCCCCACGCAGAACTCGGATCGGCTCTACTTTGAACATTTAGCGATAGGATAGTGCACGAGAGTCCCGTGTAGGCTCGCGTACAGAGCGTGACCCTTCACGCTGAGGCTGTTAGGCACTTCGGGCCTTCTCACCTGCGTGGAGCTCAGCTTTTGGTCTTGCGTGCCTTGCCAGCCACTCACCTTTGCGCTTATGACCCTCAAATTTAATTGTAAAGACACAGGTGGATAGTGGTGGCTCGCCCTTTGGCTCTTCGGCCCTCTGGCTTGCGGAGAGAACTCTTTCAAAGGACGCTCCGAGCCTTCGTCTTCCAGGTTCTCTTGTAAAACACTCGATAGGAAGGATCTACTTGGGCTTGTCCTTCAGGCCTCGGGCCGGCGTCGAGAGTGCTTTCTGATGGGACACTTTGGGCCTTTGTCCCTACGCTGAGCTCTGCCTTCAACCTGCCGTGCTTCTTTCCGGAATAGATAGCGTTAAGTGAGAAACAACATTGTTTTTTCTACCACGTCGGTGGCATACAAGCATACAGTCCGCTTTATGGTAAGCGGTTACCGCAGCCTATGGACGTTTGCAACTCCAGGGGTTTCAATGCGCGTTGCTGACTCTTTAAACATGTACGAGTATACACTCCTTTCTTGAATAGCCCTATACTAATATAATCCCTTGGGAAAACCTCGGGAGGGAGCTCATTCTACAACTGGAGCGTTTGAGTGAGGAACGTATAGACATTGCTCACTAAAAATAATAAAATAAAACAAAATTAAAAATTTTGAAAAGCCCACAACGGATTAACCTAATTGAAAAATTGTAAAATAAAGTAAACGTGAATCCCTCGACTGGGTATTTACGAAGTAAGTACATGGAGATAATAAATAGATTTCATAAACGATTGTATGGTCGCGAGGCATAGTTACAAAGCCAGAAAAATTCGTCGGGGGCTGCCATTGCCATGTCTGTTCCTAATTTCATTAAAATATTAATAATAGTAAAGCTCGAGGTACATTACATACAGCAACTTAAATTGAAGTACCTATAATACGGACTTCGTAATCTTACTTCATTTCAGGGCAGGCAATGTCAGCCCCCGACGGATTTTTCCGGCTTTGTAACTATACCTCGCGACCATACAACCGTTTATGAAATCTATTTATTATCTCTATGTACTTACTTCGTAAATACCCAGTCGGGGGATTCACATTTACTTTATTTTATAATTTTTCAATTAGGTTAATCCGTTGTGGATTTTTCAAAATTTTTAATTTTGTATTCAACAGCTTATTTACATTAAATTGACCATTAAATCTCTAAATTTTAATGCAGAAAAAATTTAGTCGCATCGAAATAAACCTTAAACTTAAAAATATATTAGTCTGACGGTCGGAAATAATTTGGTTGTGAGCTTAGAGATAGAGAAAATAAGTAAGAATAGAGAGCTAACTCCGTATGACTTCATACATCATTTTTTACTTATTATTTCGTAGCCGACATCTAGCGTCAAATAGCGGAATTATCAGTACTGCTACTTGACAATAGACGCCGTGACGAACGAACAATCGAATGCTCAATTTTTACCTAATATTATAACCGGATTAACGGGAACTCTGTTTTGAACTCATTCTGCTTTAAATATTAGTAGTACACGACATACCTGACATCTAGTTTCTTTATAGCAGTACTGATAATTCCACTATTTGACGCAAGATGTCGACTACGAAATAATAAGTAAAAAATTATGTATGGAGTTAGCTCTCTATTCTTACTTATTTTCTCTATGGTAGTGTTAAGCAAGATTATTTTTAGAGCTCCGTAAAGGATAAAACGGGACCCTGTTACTAAGACTCCGCTGGCCGTCCGTCTGTCACCAGACTGTATCCCATGAACCGCGATAGAGACAGTTGAAGTCAGTACAATTTGCAGTTATGAAAAGGGAGACACTGACAGGTGAAGACCTGTCTGATATCACTTATCTGTCCCTCTCAAACTTACTGATTTGTACATTAAGTAAGAATACTTAGCTCTACAGAAATCGTTCAATTTGAATGAGGGGATTTGCTTTACTCTGAATACATTTTAGTTCGAATAGTACATACAAATTGTCATAAGTCTACCATTTCTGCATAATTTCTGCTCTGCTACTCTGACTGATCCGGAAACGGTGAGATTACTTGACCAACCCACTTTCGTGATTAAAAGAAATATGTTTTTTCATTAGGCTTAAAAATTAAGGACGTCAATAAAATAAGGATTACACTAAAAATACTTAGCTACCAGTTATTTATTTCACGTGCATAATAAAACAATAAGGTAATCGATAGCAAAGTAGGTGCATGTATGTACAATTTTAAAACAGTTTAGTCAGATATCTATGTAGCTTTTAAAGCTTAAATGTAAATATATTTTCGATCGTACCTAATATATTTTAAGGAGCGCGGCATTTGACAACTGTTAATATCATTCAACATCGTACGACGGTGTACGGTGGCAATCTTCAATCACACCTTCACTCCCTGGTCAGATTATATACTTACGCTACTAGAAAGTGTTCATTGGTTCAGGTAAATAACTACCGATGGTGCGTTGTTGCTTGCTCAAAAATACGTGTCTGTGTCCGTGGCCCATGATGCCGCAACTGATCGGGTGTGCCTGATACCGACCCACGCCGGGCCAAACGACGGTCCGCTGGTATCCTGGCGGCCGATCGTATGAACTGTTGAATCCACGCTTGTTCTGCTTAAACACTTTAGGTTTATCGATGTTAGTGTCCAAAGGACCCGGGTCACTTGGCCTTCGCGGCGCCATAGCGATATCCACTAACGCGTTCCGCCCTTTATACGACTTGTCTCTCCCAGTTTTATTCATCACACCGAGCCTTGTCATCTTTAGCCCTTCGAAACTTCCTGGTAAAGCTAATGGCCACGTCGCGGCGGGATATTTGCGCCCAGTAAAATGACTTATAATGGTACTGGCGTCTCTTGATCCGGTGAACAGATCGTAAGGACCTCGCAAAGACACGACCTTTTTAGATTTCTGCTCAATGCTGTATTTGTCTAGGATTCTGTAGCGGTCGGGAGCCAGGCTCCACCTGGGGACCTTGTCAGGGAAGCGGCACGGCACTCCATATTCAAAAGATGGTACTGCAGAATGTGGACCGTAAGGGGCCTTGTAAGGAGTGGCTTTGTAGTACATACCAGGAGGGGGAATAAAGCATTTTTTAGGTATAAAGCGTGGAGCCCTGCCGAAACCGACGTTTTTGCAAGCAGGTTGATATTTGGGCAAATCTTTAGGCTCACACCATGCCGGGCCTCCTAGGGATTGCATCCATCGCCGATAATGCAGGATTTTCTGATTTCTGTACCCTAGGTTCTGGCACCAAGCTTCCATTTCAGCTTTGAAGCGCCATGGGTCTTTGAAGTCTTTTCTGTTTTTGTTGATGCGGTATATTTCTTGGATGGGGATAGGGTGGTAGAGGCAGGGGTCGTTGCCCGGGTCCTGTGGCTTATACTGACCACTGGGATCTAGGTTGGGGTGCAGAGCTACTTTACCGAATCTCGGGACAGTACTCCCGAATGCTGACGGAGTAGTCGAGATGTTCTGAATCTTTGCTACCATTTTAGTAAACTATGTGGTTAAACCGTTATCAAAATAAAAATAATATTGACATAAAAGTGCAATGACACGAGGTAATTTGACGTTTGTGGTTTTATTTTTTTATCGGGATAGATAAGGCACAGGGCCAAAGGGCGTACTTAATCTGTCATCATATTAGTTATAATATAATAAATATACAAATGTCATAACCGCGGACTCGAGATGTACAGTCACTATAGATATAAAGAGCAGGATCGGCTTAGCAAAACAGGCTTTCCACAATAAAAGCATCTAAGTACTGACCGCAAACATATCCCAGAAAACCCAGGGAAAAAAAAACTTTTATAAGGAGCATAGCGTTATACTCGTATGGGTATGAAGATTTTATCTAAATAAAACACCATAAAAGGCATGATTAAAGGCAAGCGCGGAAAAGGAAGACCCAGGTAAGTTATATTATAGTACATTACGATACAATGAGTGCAGAGAACAGGAAACTCGCACATGTATCGTACAACTTTTTACAGTACATATGGCTCTTTAAAGTTTTGACATATGCACGTAATCTGCTGATTACCGCACTCATGCGGTAACGTAGCACCATATGTACTGTAAATCAATTAAAAGAAAAAATAGAATTTATGTCGTTTAAGGAAATAAAGTAGGTGGCCTAGATATAAATCAGATGGACAGAGCTAGTCCGACAAGGAATCTATCTCTTAAATTTATCATGCGTATGAAAGGGAAATACAATAAACATGTTTTTTTAATAAGAGCTTTTCGAGGGCTAAATATACACATATTTATTTTATTATTTTTTGGATTCGATTTCGTATGGTATAGCATCATTACGTCCGAATTGTTTTCGATGATTTCTCATGCACTACTTAGTAAAATGACTACCTCATCAAATCCACGCAGCATAACGATTTCATGAAATAGATAATTCTTGCATCTAGACTTACGTTCTTTCAAATTAAAGGGAAAATTTGGAAAACAGTGCTCTGAGAAGGATTCCTGACGGATTATTGTTAATACCTACTTGAAAAACCATAGTTTTCGGTCTATTTTCCGTTTCCGGTATACTTTACCATGAAGACATGTGTTACGGTAAAAGGTGCTTGAACAAGTTTTTAAGAAGAATGAAAAAGTGACATTGATTGCGTTTTAAGTAGGTATACTTAATAGTTTTTAAGACACAGCTTTTTAAAGATTTGATTCTTTGAAAAAAATTTAGGCCTAGTGTTGAGAGGTTTTGTGCTAAACATTTTTTCTACTTTCTGCATAGTGAGTTGCGCTGGATTTATGTCCACACTCTAACTAATAACAAACAGGTTTTTATGCTTAACTAATAATATTAGGTAGAGCGTGAAGTGAATAAACTGTGTTACATCTTGAAAGCTTAAACGGAAGTTAACGTATCGTTAATCCGTTAACTCGTTATTGAAATTGTATTTTATACACCTTTGGGTTACTAATATAGTTATAAAATCAGTGATCGTAACTTTTGTAGCATTTTCGGAGCAGGTTCGTGGTGTTAACGGAGTTGGTATGGACAAATACAATTTAAACGATTAATTAAGATTAATATTAACGTTATTAACGCTAATGAATCATAACATTTTAAATCATTATAATGCCTCATTCCGTTAACACCACTACGCTGCACCGAAAATGCTACAAAAGTTACAATCACTGCTTATAATAAATATTGGTATTGGTATTTGGAAGGAATGTCTTTATAGTCGTACGAGTATACATAGTATATTCATCTACAAACCTTCGTTATCTGAACGATATCCCAATTCGGGCCACATGCCACCCGAATATCACTATTGGTGTAGGCAACTCAACCTAACCTAACTGCCATTTGATGCTCTATTTATTTGATTCAAGCTCTATTTAACCCCCTTAGAGGATGAATTTCCTAAAACGCTGAATTTAGTTTATTAACATCTACATGAGGAATGTGTATACGGAGTACCTAATATACTTCTTGTATAAAGAATTACATATTTTGCATACAAACTTTTAATCTAAAATTTTACGACTTTGAGGGGTCAATTTCGAAATTCCGTGAAAGCAGTACTTTTCATATCTTTAGATAAAGGGTACGAAAACCCGATGTTTTTACTTTAAAAAGCACACGAACTCCATACACAATTTTGACCCTAAAATTACCCCCTTAGGAGTTGAATTTCTGAAAACCCCTTCTTACTGGTTACTTACGTCATATAAACAGTCTATCATGAAAAATTCAGATTTTCAGGTCAAACAAACAAACAAAGGTTAGGGCTGGGCGTTGATTAAGTCAGTCAACCAGGAATTTGCGCCCCTGTTTAGTCAAAGTCAAAGTCAAAGTCAAAATATTCTTTATTCATATAGGCCTAGCAACAAGCACTTTCGAATCGTCAGTTATAACATGTGTTAACATATATATTAATTAATTATTTAGAGCAATTTATTGATGCTATTATTATTCTTTAAAATAAATATTGTATTGTTGTAGACATGTCAAAGTAAGAAATTATTTTGTAGTAAAATTCACAATAGGATCGTCAAAACAAAAATAATAATAATAATAAAAAATATATAAAAAATAGAAATCTAGACAGTTTCTAGAATCAAATAAAAATATCAAAAAAAAAGATCATTTTAATATCGAATGCCATAATGATTAATTCATTAATATTTCAGTCACAATTAATCCCACGGTGTTTTATCATTCATGTAGTCATGTGTGCTATAATATGCTTTCGATATGAGTTGACGCTTTACATAATTTTTAAATGTATTAATAGACAATTCAGTTACGTTTCTTGGAAGCTTATTATAAAACTTCACACCATTACCCATGAATGATTTTCTAATTTTCTGGAGGCGAGTGGTGGGCACCGCGAGTTTGTGTTTATTTCGAGTATTAATATTATGTATGTCACAGTTCTTCCTGAAATTTACAATGTTTTTATGTACATACACAATATTATCATAGATGTATTGACAATGCAATGTCATTACATTAATGTTCTTGAACTTATCTCTAAGTGAGTCTCTATGGTTCATTTTATATATTGCTCGAATAGCCCTCTTCTGCAGAACAAAAATGGTATTAATATCTGAAGCACTGCCCCATAGTAAAATACCATACGACATAATACTGTGGAAGTAACTAAAATATACTAATCGAGCTGTCTTCACGTCTGTCAGTTGGCGGATCTTGCTCACGGCAAAAGCTGCAGAACTCAGTCTATTCGAGAGATTAGCAATATGGGGACCCCATTGGAGTTTGGAATCTAATGTTAATCCAAGAAAAACTGTACTATCCACTAGTTCCAATTCCTCATCTTTCACAATGACACTTGTTTGATTGTGCTTAACGTTAGTCGTGACAAACTTGATACATTTGGTCTTTTTCTCATTTAACAATAAATTGTTGACATTGAACCAATTAACTACTTTAGAAATAGCATTGTGTATATCATTATTAGCTTGTTGCTGTCGTTTGACTTTGAATATAAGAGAGGTATCGTCTGCAAACAATACTATATCATGGTGGGTCTTTACGAGGTATGGCAAGTCATTTATGTAGATAAGGAATAGGAAAGATCCCAATATTGATCCCTGCGGTACACCCATCGAGACCACTGATCCCGGTGATCGCTGTCCATTCACATCGACCCTTTGTATTCTACCATATAGATAAGATTTTAGCAAATTCAGTGCCGATCCTCTAACTCCATAGTAGTGCAGTTTCCTGATTAATGTTTCATGACATACGCAGTCGAAGGCCTTGGACAAATCGCAAAAAATACCTAAGGCATCCTGTGACTCTTCCCAGGCATCGAATATATGTTTAGTTAGCTCAACAGCCTCGTCGGTTGTCGAGCGACCCCGCGTAAAACCAAATTGCTTATTATTCATTAAATTGTTTGTTTTAAAATGTCTTATTAATTGGGACAAAACTAATTTTTAAATTTTTTACTAAATGTTGGTAGCACAGATATTGGTCTAAAATTAGTGGGGTTAGAAGTGCTACCTGATTTAAATAAAGGAGTTATTTTACTATGTTTCATTAGATCAGGAAACTCACCGCAGTCAATACTGTTATTAAATACAACTACCAAGTCAGGCGCTATGACTTCTATTAGAGATTTGACAGCATGGACAGAGACTCCCCAGAGATCACCAGTTTTTTTGACATTAATTGATTTAAACGCCTTTATTACATCTAGGGTACTAACATATTCAAAATGAAGATTTTCACTACATTCTGAGGCGTTATCTTTTAACAATGTAACGGCAGACGAAGGTGAAGAATTTAATGTCTTTGTTGTGGATACTGGTATCTCAGTGACAAAATTTTCAAATTCTGTTGCTACTTCTAACCTAACAATCTTGCACACACACACACACACACACACACACATAATCACACTCTCTCTCTCTCTCTCTCTCTCTCTCTCACTCACACACTACACACATAGACACGCGCATACACTTTAATAACTTCATACTAATACCATTTCCTTTAGTCCCATTATTTAAAGCTTATATTGTCTTACGGAGTTCTACTCCTATTTCTGCATTTGATTGTTTTAACCTTAGGTAGTATACCCCCATTGTAACATTTATAACTAGTCTTAATAAATCACATCAGACAGATGGAAGGAAGCTGATGCTTATAGCACAATTATGGCCTATTAAGACTTTAAAACTAACATTGTATTTATGTCTAAGAATGTACTTGTTATAAGTCTCTCTAGAAATCAATAAACATATTATTATTATTATTATTATTACTTCTAAACTTGAATCTATAATTATTCCATCAATTTTTAATTTAAGATCATACATTTTGTGCTTTGATCTACCAGTTTCCACATTAATTAATTTCCATGTTGTTTTGATAATGTCCGAACTATTTGTAATTTTCTGGCTTATAAAATTACGTTTAGCTATATGACAATCTATTTTAAATTTTTCCTTAAATTCATCACTCATATTAAACCGGCGTTCCTCATATAAAGCATACAGTGCTTGTCTACGTTTATGTAAGTCCTCAGTAGCCCACTCACTAAAAACTGATGTCCCACCAACCACGACCGATTTGGATGTAAAAATCGCATTAAAATGTTTCATAAAAGTGTGAAAAAATGAATTGTACATTTCGTTTGGACTCATATCGGAAGACAGAAAGGGTAGCGCCTGGACTAGACTTTGCTTCATTCGTTCCATACGGCCCGTGGTTACTGGTAGAATAGTTATTTGTTTCCTCAGGGTATTTCTTCTTAATGTCTCAAATACCATATATTGACCTAAGTGATCTGATTCTAATTTACTGATTACACTTTTAGTGATTGGAATAATATTAGTGAAAATGTTATCTATACAGGTGGCGCTTGTAGCAGTGACTCTAGTAGGGTCCGTAAATATATGACTCAAATTACAAGATATGAAAAGATTCAACAATCTGACACTTGTTGTTGAATTTTCTAAAATGTTTACATTGAAGTCTCCGCATATAAGTAATTTCTTACTAGAGAGTGATATTTTAAGTAGCACGGATTCCATTATGCTTTCAAAAAGGTCAAAATTACTTAATGGCGGCCTATACACACAGACAACAATAAATTGCTCTAATTCTACTGCACTTATTTCTATGGTCCGTTCAACAGACAAGGATACAATGTCCTTACGTTACTTAAATTTTAATTTATTATGTAATATTATTAATGACCCACCATGTATGGAACTAAGTCTGGTGAACGAACTTCCCACCTGGTGGTTATTAAATTGAGGCATTAATTCATGATTTTTTAACCAATGTTCAGTTACACACAATATTTCAATATTATAATCGTTCAAAAAAAGTTCAATCTGTAAGTCTTTTCCTCTAATAGACTGAATATTTTGGTGAACCAGGTGCATATATTTTCTATGATGGCAGTATCTTTAATTAAATTTATGAATAACTAAATTGCCAGAGTTTGAGTACTCCTTTGTCTTAAAATCTAATTTAAATGATTGGTTAAAACTGGAACCCATTCCAACTGTATATTGAACTGCTCAATAGGAGCAGAGTTATGTGCCAAATTCTTGGCAGAAATGTCAAATAAATATGACAGTGACAAAGGTATTTGTCTTTTATAATAATTACAAAGGTAAAACTTACCTTTAGTCAATAAATTGTGTTTACCAACATATTTGTTAGTGTCAATTATGCTAAACTTACTACTATATGTACAGAGATTATGCAGAGCTATATTCAAATTATATCTAGTGTCATTTTCTGCCTTTGAAATCTGATGACAATAGGGGAATGTGAACATAATAATTTCTTTTACAGTTAACCCGCTTAAGTAGGGGTGGGGTTTTCCAAAACCCTAAAATTACTTTTCTTGTATTGTAATAAGGAGTCTATACACAAAGCTTCAAGTCACTCACTTAAAATTTTACTCCATCCCCATACAAAATTTGCACCTCTATTTAACCCGCTTAGGGGTGGGTTTTTCCAAAACACTATATTTTTTTTACCTTTATCGGGCCTTTTCTTTACAACAGAGCTAATAAAACACTTAATTTAAATCATATGATTTAAATTAAGTGCTCGGGCACACACACACACACACACACACACTCAACACATTATGCATACTCATATTTTTAAAACCATGCTTAATTAAGTTAGGTTATCTCTACCGACAACATTCTCGCTTTACTTGTTATGATTTTATTTTATAATTTATACGGGGAGGATCACTGTTTATCCTAAAACACAAGCTACCCTCTTTAGGAAACAGCGTTTCTAGTTTTAAGGAATCATTTGTAATACTTGAACTTGAATAAACTAAAATTACTTTTCTTGTATACACAAAGTTTCAAATCTCTCACTTAAAATTGTACTCCATCCCCATACAAACTTTGCACCCTTATTTAACCCACTTAGGGGTGGATTTTTCCAAAACGCTAAAATTACTTTTTTCGTATTGTAATAAGGAGTTCATACACAAAGTCTCTCACCCAAAATTTTACACCGCCTGCAGCGACAGCCGAAGCTGTCCCATCTCGGAAGAGGCTTGCGCCCCCCACCCGACGGCAAGCGTGCAGGGCGAGACCACACATTTGCCCACCAAAGGACCTCCACGCCAGGAGGGAGTGAAAAGCCCCGGATTCACTCCCTCAGGTCCCCTTGTAACTTTTTATAGAGGTTTTCTCCCTCGCAGCCACCACCCGGCCCCGGCCTGACAGTGACAGCCCCCGCTCCCGACTATAGCGGCCCTCTGCCGAAGTCAGGGTTACGGGTCTGTAGTTCTTTAAACAGACATACGGCATGGCCTGTACCTCTCGCCGCACCTGGGGTGACTTGCCCTCCGCTAAACAGAGGAACACCCAGAGCGACCCTGTCTCCGGGTTATTAGTAGCACCGGTAAGCGATCCCTCCGAAGATGAATCACTTACCGTTGCCTTCAGGGCACACAGGCCAGAACCCTTCCTCTTTCCTCCAGACCCGCGAGGGTCCAGAGGAACTGGAAGACCCCAGATACTCGTGGAGGTTATCCGACTAGCGCGTCCCCAAGAACTGACCTGGCCCCTGCACTTTGCTTAAGCTTGCATACCGCACGCGGTACGCGAGCGCCGGTGGGCCACGAGCGCATATATGTAGGTTACATTTATACTTAGGTCATAGAAGTGTTTCCGTATTAATAGTTTTGTTTAAACGTTCCTTATTTCCAATTTAGATATTTTTAATAACTCTGTACAGACAAAAATTATATAAGAGATACCCTCGACCACTTCTCCAAGACACTCAGACGGGTGACGATGAATATCTTCAATGAAGGAGGAGATGTCCAACTGACGGTGATCACACAATAAGGATTAATGAATTAGAGTTGGACAATCGCTGGGTAATGCTGTCACGTACTTTCATTGCGCATATTAATGTAGAGTTAAGTATGTTCACAGTAGACCGTTCTGTGTCCGGGCTGGCCCGTTTTCTTCTAGAGAAATACGCCGGCCGTTGCGTTTGCTGTCATGTAAAACGGGCCGGCCCGGACACGGAACGGTCTACTGAGAATCATCTTTTATGCAACTCTGTTCAAGGTAAAAAATAAACCAAGTGTGTGAACTAGGGTGATCGGGCAGCTTTGACTGTCGAAAATGAGAATGATTAGATAAAAATTTATGAAAGCAGCCAATACATAAGTAGTAGTAGTATGGAGGATCTTGAAGTTTCCCATTCATGAAATGTTTCCTCCTGTCGTACACCTCACTGCTCAACTTGAAAATGGTTAGCGTGTATACTTCACTTCCAACAAACATCTCTAGAAAAGATAAACATTAAAAAGTCCACCTTAGACTACGTTACGGGCTTCCTTTAGATGCACTCGAAAGCATAACCACTACTAAATTGTATAAGGAAGTGCCACAATAAACATTAATTCTACCCATAGTTGTAAATTTCTACATAATAATTACGATTTCTTTCGCATTACTAGAATGTGTGCGTAATACGCTACCTAGAGTTTATGCCATAATTAAAGGAGGGAATAAGTATTAATGCTCCCATGTCCCCGCCATTCGGATTATGAAAGACAGAGACATGAAACTCTGGATGGCTCTTTGATATCTACTCTACTACTTCGCATTTAGGCGCGGTAAAACAATAATTATTTCGGAGCCTATTTAATTAGGTTTAATTACCAGTGATCGCTACTTTTGTAGCATTTTCGGTGCAGCGTAGTTGTGTTATTAACAAAGCCTTTGTAATTAACAAAGGGTTGCCGCACCTACTTTTTGGCTTGGTCTAACGGAGTTACTCAATCGGAAATGCTGCGACGTGGATGCCATCCTGACAAGATAAGTTTAGCAAGTCTGAAAAAGTATATGCAAAATGTTTTAGGAACCGATTGTTCAATATTTTCGGGCTATACCTATACATACATCGATTTTGATAGGCTAGCAAAGGGTCGCGTTAGAGTGGATTCTAAAACAATCCTTCATTCTCAAATACACTCTTTATTTGATCAAAATATGAGCAATAAAAATGTTTTTGGGAACTACACTGTCCCGGATTAATCGGATTTGATTTTTAGGGTTCTGTAACTCGAAAGGAAAAAACGGAACCCTTATAGAATCACTTTGTTGTGCGTCCGTCGGTCCGTCTGTCTGTCTTTCAAGACCCTTTTTCTAAGGAACACTTAGAGGTATCAAGCTAGAATTTATATAAAATACTCAGGTCTACTGTCCTTTGGAGCTGTGAAAAAACCAAACTTCTAAGCCAACGCAATCAAAAGATACAGCCGTTTACGCCACAAATTTCCGCAAACTTTCGACAATCGCAAGGGAATCAAAACCTACAACTCTCTTGAACTAAGAATCTTGAAATTTGGTACGAAGCAACGTCTTATAGCACAGACAAAGGAAACATGGCGAAAACCGTAAATTTTTGGTTACATCATATTAGAAAAATATTTTTACGGAACCCTCGGTGCGCGAGTCCGACTCGCACTTGGCCGGTTTTTTTATATCAATTTGATATTTTCTTGCGTTCGCACTTCGCACACTCCGTTTTAACGTATCAAACAGAACGAGCCCATCATTTTCTTACAGAAGTCAAGTCTGTACTTTCTTCTTGTGCTCTCGGGTGTTATCTTCTAAAGGATACACGCATGTGTGGTACTTAATGTTACTAATAACGTAATCCTTATATAATAACATACATGATTTAATAACTGGTCATGAAAGCATAGAAAAAGCGCAGATACGTACTATCGCATATTTTACTCAAAAAAAAAAAGAAAACTCCTCCGGTGCTAAGTCTTGATTACTTATGTACATGAAAATATAGAAACTTGCATATGTATTATAATATGTAAGAACTTATCCTTTTTTTGATCATTTTGCGTCTGCCACTTAGAGCGAATGAACTAGTGACTGAAATTCTATTTCATCCGTTGCCGGTCAGACAGACGATTTCCAGGTAAAAGACATCGTCATCGGTACAAAGTAGACATACCCTTGAAAACATTTTTATAGTAAAACATAAATTAAATAAGAAAAGTAATAGGTAGTTTCATTATGAAATAAAATGGAACGGTGGCTAGAACACCGCCAGGAAAACTCTGTATTCAGCAAACCTATTAAGGACCTGTTGTTTTATCGCAAAATTGGGGTAAAATCTTAGGGGGCCTCAGTTCTCTGCCTCTGCATTAGTAAATACCGGGGTTTGAAAATCGATGGGGGGAGGGGAACCGCGCGCGTGCGTTGAGACGGGCGACGGCGCGTGTTGCCGCCGGACCGTTGCCGCCGCCGCACGCCGCTAACAGGTCCGACTTGTTGCGAAGTCTGGCCCACCTGTTAACTGATGGAGGCGCCGTGAACCCCAGGTAAGGCAATGCGAATTATTAGACGCCATCTTAAACGCTTTCCCGCCACTCGAACATTGTTTTGGGGAACCGCGCCTGGTTTTTAAACGTTGAGGTTAAAGACTTCTTAAAGTTTTTGATACCGGAATAAATATGTGGTACGGTCGCGTGTATTGTATCTACGTTACTGTGATGCTGCTGCGCGCTTTTTATTGTATTTTGCTGGCCAACGGGAATGTTAAGCGTACTTTGAAACTTTTGGGTTACAAATGTAAAACCTGTTTACAACCTTTACAGTAAGTTATATTTTATCATTAATTATGAGAAAAACTTACCTACTTTATTTCTCAAGCAGTTACGAAATGGTTAACTTTACTGGTACCTAGCTAGTTAATTGTTCCTGTTTAATTTTAGTATGTTATTTAATAATCTGTTTAAATAAATAAAGAAAAAATATTTTCCTTAACCAAAGGGATTTCGAAAAAATGTAGTGGGAAAGCACAACTATAATAGGAAATTGTTTTTTCTTCGGTTTATAGATAGCTCGACCAAACTACCTAGTAACATCGTGTTTCCATTCCAACAATTTCATCAAATATACGTTTAATCCCATCAAACCTTATTCATATAATATACAATCTTTAAATTTCAAAATTACGCTATGATGTCAATTCCGTTCATTTAACAGACATGAAAACAGGATACTTACGAGTATATAAAACAAAACAACTAAAACTAATTAAAAAAATGGTCTCCAAAATCGGAGCTCTGTGGAAGGGTTCCCATAAGGTTGGCAGCGTTCCCCCTTTGGATAGCTATGCTAGGCCTACGCCCCCTACGGTCTCCTGACACCTCGGCCAGCCTTCGGGATGGTTGCCCAAAAAGTCAGTAGGCACCCGCGCTCCACGGTCCCAGTGTCTCCACAGCAAATAAATGAATACATGACTAAAATAATTTTACTGAGTGTAGAGTGATAATAGTGAGTTTATGTCCTAACTTGCTACCTTTATGTCTGAATAATCCTTTATTGCTTCAGACACCTATTTCATATAAACTCTTTGTATACGAAAATGCATACATATTACCATCTGTAATAATGCTGTACCTTTGAACCTCGCATTTTTAATTTTTTAATTTTACAGTTTTGACGGCATGGTTAGGATGATTTTTGTTGATTGTTTTTAAAAAAACTTACCATGTTTTTTTGTATTATATGTTAGTATGTTTCTTGTTTAGGACAGATCTTGCAAAACTTCCCGAAATACGATCGAGTTGAACCCTTGTACCTACACTTATGTAATTCTTATTTGTTATGCAAGGCTGCAAAGTTGTTGTTTGGCGCAAGTGCTTGTATTGAGAGCTGAGTTAGTGTCGGATTATAACATTGAACCACGAGAGAAGCGAGTGGTTCAAAAGTGCAATCCTGAGCGTAGCGAGGCTTTCAAGGCGCGTGATGCCTAACAACTTTGTTGCCGATCGAAACATAACTCTTCACTTTACCATCGCGAGAAAAATTGTTCATTTATAAGTAGTAAAAAGTTAAAAGCTTTTTAACCGACTTCAATAGAACGAAGGAGGTTCTCAGTTCGTCTGCATATTTGTTTTTTTTTATGTATGTATGCTCCGCTATAACTCTTGACTACTGACTGACTTTTTTGTTTCAAAGCAGGTACCCCCCGTATTGTTTCAAAGTTGGCCCCATATAAGTTTGGTGAAGGTCTGATGATGGGATCTAGGAGGAATCGAGGGTACTCTTCGAATTTGATAGGCACGCATATGCCAATTTCGGTATTTTGTGGAGGTTGCCAAGCATTGGCTAACGGAAACCACAAATTGTGGCATAGGGAAGTACAAAATTGGAGTCGGTTTTTTTTGGTATAAATTATTATTAATAATAATAATAATAATATTGGGGGACAATCTTACACAAATCGACTAGTCCCAAACTAAGCAAAGCTTGTACTATGGGTACTAAACGACGATATACATACTTATATAGATAAATACATACTTAAATACATAGAAAACATCCAAGACCCAAGAACAAATATCCGTGAAAAATGCACAAATAAATGCCCTGGCCGGGATTCGAACCCGGGACCTCTAGCTTCGGAGGCAGAGTCACTACCAACTAGGCTAAACAGGTATTATTCTTCAATTGTGATTATATACAACTATGAAAGTCAATTAACTACCATCGGTTCGGAAAAATAAACCTCGGCCACGAGAAGAACCGGCGTAATAAATTCGGCCATAGTTTATACAAAATTACTGTGCTAAGTATAGTAGACAACCTATTTTTTGCGATACGTTACCCGTGCAGGACGCTATCACTGCCAAACATCCCTATATTTAAGTATCTATGTATCACAAGGTACTAGGTACAAAGAGTGCACTCATAGCTAATAAGGGGTAAATGCCAAAATCGCCACACTTGGTATGCGAATTGGCGATCGCAGAATCTCCACCGCTCTCCAGCGATGCTGCCGCCCATCCCGCGGTGGTCTTGGTCGTAGTTTTAGGACGTACCCGGGTCCTTAGGACATACCCAGGTCAACTAAGACTCATATTTAGCGAGTAAAAAACATTTAGTTCGTATTTGGCTATGTACGTAATACTCGTATCGTTTAATTAGTACCGAGAAACGATACATTATTAGTGAAATTGATCTCACATAGGCACTGGACTTCACGGTTAATGCTCAAAGGACAGCGTTTGGAATGTTCAAATGTAGTTACATTGCCCTGAGTAGTATCTATTGAGGTAAATATCCCCCTTCATTACTAGTTTGTTTTAAATTAGGTTAAAGCCATGTCCTAATATTGGTCGATTGAAACAACAGAGACATACTAAGGCTGGGTTGCACCAAACCATCTGTAATCGTAAGCTGTGTTCGTTAAAATTTGAACGTATGGAAAGTTTGACAAATTCCTATGGGATGACAGCTGCCGCCGCCATATTTAACGTTGATCGGTCTGTGATCGTAAGTCGGTGCAACTCAGCCTAAGGCTGGGTTGCACCAAACCGTCTGTAACCGTAAGCTGTGTTCGTTAGAATTTCAATGTATGGTAAGTTTGACAAATTTCTATGGGATGACAGCTGCCGGTGCCATATTTAACGTTGATCAGTCTGTGATCGTAATATAGAAAAGCTATACCCATGGGGATGACCCCTTTAATCAACTTAGTTAAAAGAAATGGCTAGGCCAGGTGGACTGATAACCTGGTAAGCGGGTGTCCGCTGGATGCGGGTGGCGCTGGACCGGTCATTGTGGTAGTCTTTGGGGGATGCCTATGTCCAGCCGTGGACGTCTTTCGGCTGACATGATGATGATGATGATGATTCCAAATTGTACGTCCGCAGATTAAGCAGTCAAAAAATACTTTTTTATTCGTAATATCATCTCCTGCTATCGTTAAAATTGAATAAACAAGTCTACACATTTATTACAAGCTAGCAAAATAACTTAACCGGGACAAAATTGAAAATAGTAACAACATGCTAAGTATAAAACGACTGCGATATAAAATTTAATTTTACATCCTAACGCCGAGTTCTGTGCAAGCTTCGTGGTAAAGGGTAGGCAAATAACGTTGAGAAACAAAATTAAAAGTTACACCAAACAATTGTTGGGAACAAGCACATTAAAATGAGTAAAAATTTCGGAAATGTAACTTATTCTAAAGTTTGTATCATCGGTGGAATGCGCGTATTGAACATTCTACCTACATCGTTTAGGTTACTCGTATATTTAGTAGAATTGATTATATTGACTGCGACTTAAGGCCGATTTACATTAATAAGAACTTTCATGCAACTTTAATTAGATTGCAGGGTTTAATCGTACTTGTTTTATAGATATTTATCATCCAGAACTCGAAATTGCATGAAAGTACCGTTCGCATAAAATGGAAAATAATTAAATACGAACGATTTGTGTATAAAAATATCGCCTAATAATTAATATTTTTGTTTAAAATAATTAAGTGAATTATAAAATACTTTCTAGCAAGAGCCGTGATTATACTTCTTGGGGTTCAGAATAAATAAACGGCTTTCCACATTAATGTAGTGGAAGGTACAATCGGTCTGTTCTAGATTTAAGTTAGTATTAATTTAATTTATATTCTTTTAGTTAAGTATTCTTGTATATATAATCTTGTGTACATAAATAAATGCTACAAAAAGTAGGATTAGAAAATAATAAGTTATATTTTGAATAATGCGATTGTAGTACCACTGTAATTGTTTTAAAATAAATAGGACAAAAGTCTTACTTTAAAAAGGGTTTCGTAGCTGTAACATTATGCGGATGTAAAACATCGAAAACTTATATTTACTCTATATTTGGCATAACTACCAACAAATCTAAGTAATCGATAGAAATTGGTTAAGGGGGTCCTGCACGAAATTCTGAAAATTGACGTAATTTTATGCCACTCGTACTCCGCGCTGAATTAGTGAAATACTTTAAAATAAGTTGTGCAGGTTAGCCTAATCCTTGCATAATTTCTCTGACTTGTTGAAATTTTAAACAAATACCTATAACATGAATAATCTGTGTATAAAGGTAATGACGTCTTAGATCAAAGTTTTTTCGATAACTTTGTAAATGTTACGCATGATACAATAATGCTCACATGAAAATGTTTGTATTCACATTCCGCGGGGCATTAATTTTTTAACTCTTATTTAAAACATATAAATGCGTAAATACTTAGAATTCTCGATTTTTAGCACAAACGCCTGATGGTTTTGTTTTTTTTTATTACAAATGGGTTGCTCTTGGCCAGCATCTAGCCGGGGGGCAAAGATGAGGCCGACGATGAAGCGAGCTCACCCAGAAGATGCCTATTCACTCGTGCCTTAAAAAGGTCTAGGTTGGAAGGCAAATAAAATAAATCGCTCTTCTAAAATAATTAGGCGCAATTATTAGTTGTATGGTTTGACGTGTCGAGTCAACCGTGTTATAAATTAAGGATTTGCACACGTATTAGTATATTTGCTCTTTTTTGAGAGTGAAAGATCGGTAACAAGAAAAATCCCCAAAAAATCTCCCCAACGGTTGACTTAATCGGAATAGTTTTTTTGTAACCTCTACGAGTATATCTATTGATACCTACCCCACGCGCTTAATATGCATTATAAAACATATTATCAGCGCCCGGTTTTATGTATGGGGTGCCCCCCTAATTTAATATTATACTTCCCTAATATCATATCATTTTTATGTAGCGGTTTATAGAATACACCTTCATATAAAATTTCAAAATTGTAGGCCTTATATTTTCCGAGTAAATCGGCTGTGACATACGGACGGTCGGACGGACACACACGAAGAAAATATAAGGGCTCCGTTTTCGCCATTTTGGCTACGGAGCCCTAAACAGAGAACAGTTCAAAATAAACGAAAAGTAACAAATAACGATTGTTTTTCATTCCTGCTTTCGTGTGTCACTTATTCATTTACATTTATTACATCATATTATCATAAATTACTATTATGATTACGATATTATTTTATTATTGCATTTTGCGGGTGCGGGTGGTTATTGTGGCACTTTGGGGGAGGTCAGCAGTGGAAGTACTTCGACTGATATCGTTTTCTAAGGGTGCGATATGATGATGATCATATAATTCATTTTCACTAAGCAAAATTAGTAAATAATAATATTTTACTCTGCGCTGAGCCTACCTATACTCTGTAAAGTTCGTGAGTACATATAGACAAGAGCAGGTCGACTCGGCTGGCTAAAACCTAAATTCGAAAATTTTCATTCGCGGGGCACCCTCTTAAGGTAACGTAGTAATGTCTACTTAGCTGTGATAGTTTTCCTTTAAAATTCATTATATTATATGTATTACTACTATGATTTTTTTCACATTCCCAGTAGCAACCATTTAGCTAATGGACTCCAACAAAAATAGGAAGCTAAAATTAATATTACGCAAACCATTAGCTAAATAAAATAAAGTTCATATTCTTTTTTAAAGCCCTACCAGAGTATTTATTAGACCTGGTCATGTACTTAGCGGATTACATTATCTCAGGTCCAAATAGGCACTGGTCAGGTCAGGCTTTAACTAGCTATTCATAGGTGCATGTAATATGCCTAATTTGAAGAATAAACTACTTTTACTTTTACTTTTTACTTTTATCTAACGATACCCAACACGATGAGTTAAAAAAAAATGGATCCCCTACTTTACATGTAGGGGCCGCCGCGGACAAACGGAGGGACGGATGGACGGACGGACATTGCCAATCTATAAGGGTTCCTTGTTTAATACAGAACGCTAAAAAAGAAAAGTTTCATTACTAGGTTTTTTGCTACAAGTTTCTGAATATCAATGAATTTCCGTTGAATGTCCTCCTTCTTGCTGAGTTCCTAACACTTGTCTCTTTTTTCACTTACTTTTGTAGGAACTCTAAGCAGTTCCAACACCCATAGAACGGCAAAGTTCTTATATGTTTTGTATTGCAATGCAAGCTACTTATTACGTAATGTAAAGTCCTTAGTATTCAGTACATCACTCGTAGTTCAAAACAATTAAAGTTAAGAGTTGAGTAAGTTATTGTCGATATTTATTACACACATAGACTTGACGCCATATGCGTAAATAGCTGCAAGGTAAAGGTAAATAAAAAACTGATCACCAATTAAGCAGTGCATTGAATGGTCACAGACCTAAATAGGCGGTGCATCCGTGTGATTGCACCAAGATTGGCGCGATAGGAGCTTGTTCTATGCAGACTAGGCATCTATTGTTTAATCTGTGGTGCAGGATTCTATACTGATTGCGTGTATGTATCAAGTATCAACCGTACATGCACCTAATTAAGATTCAATTTTGAACATAGATTGCTTCCACGGTACGAGTTAAGTCGGTGGTTGGGTTCTTACCAAAGAGTACATTATATATGTTCTTACTTTTAATCCCGCTAGCGTGTAATTGAATTGTTATAGAGCTTATGAGCGTGCAATGTCGAGCGTACAGTCCTTGTACGGGAGGCCGCTTTGAGTGCTTGCTAACTGAGCGCTTCCGTGCTTTGGAAGGCACGTTAAGCCGTTGATCCCGGCTGCTATCTGTGATAGCAGTTGTTAAGCCAAGTTAGAGCCCTTCGGGCGGCTTGAGAACTTCTAACAGTCAAGTTGCCCACTCACTTGACAAGCCTAATCCCAATAAGGTCTAGTTTCCCCCTTGGGTTGGAAGGTCAGTTGGAAGTCAATCGCATGGCAGGCAATCCTTGGGATTAGATAGCGGACCCCAGGCATCTTTCACCACTAATATCAAGTCAAAGTCACTAATATCAAGTTTCTAGACGTAGAACTAGATGGTCAAGCCATATAAGCCTACTAAGGAAAAGACTGGCCAGTGACTGTTACGCCTAAAAAAATCTGTCAATGATGTTCTCTTCGGTACTTATGACAGATTATTGCATATTTTGAAAACTTAATACGGTACGGCCTTGGGGTTTGGGGTAGTAGTTACATGATGTGAACAGTGTTCTCATAAAGCAAAAAAAATGACAATAATCATGTCAGGCCATGCTCAGTGTAAGGATCCGTAGTTGCCCAATTAACTGACTTTAAAACAAGCAAGAGGGAATAATACTTTTGCAACGTTTCATACATCTTTTACTAAGAAGGGAAGACTTTTTACGATAACACAGAAACGTCTTAACTGATCATCTCCGCTATAGTTTTCGTTCAAAGTCTTTATTAAGCTTTACTTACGTGATTCTTTCATATTTTTTGGAGTTCAAAAGTTGGGGGGGGGGGGGGGTTGGGGGTTGGGGAAGGACACATTTGTTTTCCTTTTGGAGTGAATATTTCTAAAAATATTCACTTTATCAAAAAATGTTTGATTAAGACCTCTATTCATTTTGCAAGACCTATCCAACAACACCCCACACCATAGTCCTGAAGCAAAAAAAAACCCTACTTTACGTGTAGAGGAGGTACCCTTAAAATGTTTTTTTTTTTTTAGTTTTTATTTTACAACTTTCTCCGTTTTATTGAGGTTTATATCCATACCAAATTTCAGCTTTCTAGCATTAACAATAGCAGCGCAAAGCCTCGGACAGACAGACAAACAGACAGACATGGCGAAACTATAAGGGTTTCTAGTTGACTACGGAACCCTAAACAGGCAGTTAGGTATGTTGCTAAAGCAAAACCTCTCGAACCACGCCGTCCACTATTTGTAAAACATAGACTACTGACCGTCATATAGCTTTAAATATTTACGTAGTATGCATTTTCGTTTACAAAAATCAGGCCATTTTTGCAACTAATTGTAAATGTAGACATTGTTATAAGTATTTAATATAATAATTAAATAAATATATATATAATATAAATATTGGGGAACAATCTTAATGTCATAATAATGTTTAATATTTTTAATGACGATAAAAAGCTTGTGCAATACTATTGTTTAAATGGGCACAAACGAATCGGTCCAATAGTTCTTAAATAAAAGTATCAGTTACATAGTTCATAAACCAACAAACTTGCTAATGTTGCGTAGACAAAGTTGCAAAAAGTATATTAGTGAATTTCCTGCTAAAAGAACCTTTAAAGGATGATTCACAGTAGGCCGTTTCGTGTCCGGGCTGGCCCGTTTTCTTCTAGAGAAATACGCCGGCCGTTGCGTTTGCTGTCATAGAAAACGGGCCGGACACGGAACGGTCTACTGTGAATCATCCTTAAAGCCTGCTTAATTACTGGACAATGTCATAACTTAAATGAATACTTTAATAAATTATATAATAATACCCTCCAATATAATAATATATGAGGCTTTAAATTATACTTTAGATTTTGCATGCTAAATTATGGCGGAACATGCACGAACATATACTCGTAATCTAATTATACTGCGTGGCACCTTCTTTCGCAGACAAATGTTTCATAGAATGTATTGATCTGCAGAATTTTTATTTCATAGACAAGTTTTCAGAAACCGTTAACTTTTTAGGTATGCTTTTTAGGTCATTGTGTAGAACTTATTTTGGTTTGCTAGAAAAGTAGATTAGGTTAGGTTAGAACTGCGCCCCTTTGTAAAAAAAATGCTTTCTATGAAATGAAAATTATGGGAAACATATATTCTATGAAACTTCTGTCTGCGAATCTAGGTACAACCAATTCTACTGACATGTACATTTACGAGTATAGCACTTGTGTATGTTATGCAATAGTATTTTATGCTACTGTTATAAGACTTGAGTAAAGACGCCACGAGCGTTTTTAGACCACTTATACAACGTTGTATAAAATACTTTTTCTAACACTCATTTCAAGTCCATGTATTTGTTAGACTTTATACGCACCATGCTTTTTCTCCTAGGTATTGTGCAACTTGTGAAATTTCTTATAGTCGTATTTTCTTCTTAGAGATTTTTTTAAAAGTATCGTCGTATACTTTTTTCTTCTAAAACGCAAATCCTTTCCTTTCTTTTAATCAGTAATCTAATAGTTATCTAATAATAAATAAATATTGGGGAGGGGCAATCTTACACAAATCGACCTAGTCCCGAACTAAGCAAAGCTTGTATTATGGGTACTAGACGACGATATAAATACTTATATAGATAAATACATACTTATATACATAGAAAACATGCAAGACCCAAGAACAAATATCCGTGAAAAATGCACAAATAAATGCCCTGGCCGGGATTCGAACACGTCCCGGGTCCGGTCCTCTAGCTTCGGAGGCAGCGTCACTACCAACTAAGCTAAATATCTTGAATAATTCGCTTTCAAATGTTAGTTTGGTGGGTAATCACCAATATGACACTTCTTGCTTATGGTTTGCTTTATTTTTAACTTGCTGCAGTTGGCATCCGAACCAAACTAAATCCGAGTCCGGACCGAATCCGAACTATTATTTTTTACTAGCTGTTGCCCGCGACTTCGTCCACGTCTTCGCTTCTATTGCTCGCAGCGTGATGCTATATAGCCTAAAGCCTTCCTCGACTAATAGACTATCCAACACAAAAATTTTTTTTCAATTCGAACATGTAGTTCAGTAAATAATCTATATATATATATAAAAATACGTATGTCCTGACTGACTCATTCACTCACTCATCAACGCACAGTCGAAACTACTGGGGCTACGGGGGGTACTGGGGTAGTTGAAATTTTCACTGTAATTCAGGTTAATGGCGTAGACAACTAATAAGAAGGGGTTTTCAGTAATTCAACTCCTAAAGGGGTGAAATGGGGGTTTAAAGTTTGTATGTAGATGGAGTAAAATTTTAGGTGAGAGGCTTGAAACTTTGTGTATGGACTCCTTATTATAATACAAGAAAAGTATTTTAGGGTTTTGGAAAAACCCACCCCTAAGCGGGTTAAACAGAGGTGCAAATTTTTTATGGGGATGGAGTAAAATTTTAAGTGAGAGATTTGAAGCTTTGTATATAGAATCCTTATTAAAATACAAGAAAAGTAAGGGTTTTGGAAAAACCCACCCCTACTTAAGCGGGTTAAATAGGGGCCCGAATTCCTGACTGACTGACTTAATAAACGCCCAGCCCTAACCGTTTGACCTGGAAAGCTGAATTTTTCACGGTAGGCTGTTTATATGACGTAAGTAACCAGTAAGAAGGGATTTTCAGAAATTCAACTCCTAAGGGGGTAAATTTGGGGTTGAAAATTTGTATCGAGATCGTGTGATTTTTAAAGTAAAAGTATAAGATTTTGTACAAAGACGCTTCGTCTTCCGATACGGATATCTTTAGATATGGAAAGTACTTTCGCGGTATTTAGAAATACACCCCCTAAATGCGTAAAATTGGGGTTGGAAGTTTGCATCGAAAATATGTAATTCTCTGAATAAGAAGTCTAATATTCATTATGTACACATTCCTCACAAAGAAGCTAGAAAACTAATTACAGTGTTTTTGGAAATTCATCCTCTAAGGGAGTTAAATAGGGTTTGAAATTTTGTATGGAGGTCGTGAAATATTTAAAGTAAAAACATCGGGTCTTCGTACCCTTTATCTAAAGATATGAAAAGTACTTTCACGGGATTTCAAAATTCACCCCCTGAAGGGACAAAATTTTGCGTTGAAAGTTTGCATACAAAACATGTAATTATTTATATAAGAAGTATATTAAGTACTCCGTATAAACATTTCTCATGTAGATGTTAAAAAATAGTTTAGTTTATATGGAAATTCGTCCTCTCCATACTCACTTTAAACGCAAATTTTTCATTTCATTTATTATTTCGGGTTGATTAAAGTAATATGTTCAAACTTTTTGCACATAAACATCTTTATAGACGGATAAGAAAAGTACTTTTTAGTGTGTTACTAAACGAGTCTTTTATTGTGGTTAAGGGGTTAACATGTGGCAAGATCATGTAGGTTTGTCAGTTCTTTTCATTTTATACATACATAACAGGTTACATTTATACTTAGGTCACAGAATACGTTTTTGTTTGAACGTTTCTTATTTCCAATTAAGTTATTTATAATAACTCTGTACAGACAAAAATTATATAAGAGGTACCCTTGACCACTTCTCCAAGAAACTTAGACGGGAGACGATGAATATCCTTAATAAAGGAGGAGATGCCGAACTGACAGTGATCAGTGATCACACAATAAAGATTAATGAATTAGAGTTGGACAATGCTGGGTAAATGCCTTACAATCCTGTGCTGTCACGTACTTTCATTCCTCATATTAATGTAGTTATGCAACTCTGTTCAAGGTATCAAATACACCATGTATGACGTATGTGAACTACGAGTAGGGTGATCGGCCGGCTTTGACTCTCGAAAATGAGAATGATGAAATAAATAAATTATGAGAGCGGCCAATATATAAGTTAGCTCCGAAGCTGTTTGGAGGATCTTGAAGTTTCTCATTCATGAAATGTTTCCTTCTGTTGTACACCTCACTATTCGACTTGAAAATGGTCAGCGTGTATACATCTCAAAAAAGATAAACTTTAAACAGTCCACCTTAGACTACGTTACTGGCTTTCTTTGAAATGCACTCGAAAGCATAACCGCTACTAAATTGAATAAGGAAGTGCTACAATAAAAAATAATTCTACCTATAGTTCTAAATTTCTACATAATAACTACGGTTTCTTTTGCATGACCAGAATGGATATCTTGGTATGTCCTTTTAATTATTGTTCTGCGCGTGCGAAGCCGCGGGCAAAAGCTAGTATAATATACAGCTGTTTGATTTTAAAACTATAAGTATTATTTTGCTTGTTGTTGATAACACTGTAAGTATTAAAGAATAATTAGGACCAAAGCCTCACATTATAAAAATGTTAACAGTGCTTTAATGAAAAAAATATGAACTAAAAAAGAACGTTAGACAGTGATTTTATAGACCAGAAAGCATAGAGTTTTCACCGACATATTATTGGTGTCATTTTATACGAGTCAGTGACTATTTAAATGACAGATAAAATAAATAATAGCATTTCATTTCATTAATTTAATTTAATTTCATTTATACATTAATATATACGTGGGCAGCTGGTTACTAGGTTAGCCTAGTAGTCCAATAAAATTAGCAAAACCTGGACATAATTCGATAACTGTAATTTTTTTTTTCTATGATTTAAAGTATTGTTAGTTATACTTAAAATATAAAAAATTAAACATTTTAAGGCTCCGCGTCAATGTTAAAAAAACAAAATACTAAAATCTTAACACATTTTGATTTCGTAAGTAAGCCATAATAAATAACTTTGTAAAAGTACCTGTATTATGATAAGAAAAAATATCATTTAATCAATTATCGTGGATATTTTTTGCTTAATATGATTCTTATAGTACTAATAAAATGTTGACGGCCTGTTTAGCTTAGTTGGTAGTGACACTGCCTCCGAAGCTAGAGGTCCCGGGTTCGAATCCCGGTCAGGGCATTATTTGTGCATTTAGCATGGATTATTTCTTGGGTCATGGATGTTTTCTATGTATTTATCTATAATAAGTATGTATATCGTCGTCTAGTACCCAGAGTATAAGCTTTGCTTAGTTTGGGACTAGGGCGATTTGTGTAAGATTGTCTGCCAATATTTATTAATTATTTATTTATATTAAACAAAAAATATTCACGATAATTGATTAAATGATATTTTTTCATATCATAATACAGGTACTTTCACAAAGTTATTCATTATGACTCACTTAAGAAATCAAAATGTGTTAAAAATTTAGTTTTATTGTTTATTAACATTGACGCGGAGCCTTAAAATGTTTAATTTTTTATATTTTAAGTATAACTAACAATACTTTAATTCATAGAAAAAGAAAATTACAGTTATCGAATTGTGTCCAGGTTTTGCTAATTTTATTGGACTATAGTGGTTAGTGCTTTAGCGGTCGTAAATATAAGGGCCCCATAGCATAACGTCTTGTTACTTGTAATACAACCAGCAATCTATTTATAAAAAAAAAAGACCGCTGGCATAACCAGCCTGTAATAATAGGTACATCAGGCCCCAATTTAGGAGAGAGCTAAGCAAGCAAAGTTGGACGGTAGCAGCACGGTGCAAACACCACTGTTATCGTTTGACTTGGTGGTATACGATTTACTGTGGGATAAACTAAATAAAACTTCGGTGCCTACTGAATGTGTGTCCGTGTTAAAATACTGCTACGCCAACCAGATTAATCAGGTGAGATGGGCTGGAGAATGGTCTGACCAGTATAAACTGGAATGTGGAGTGAGACAGGGTGGACTGTCGTCTCCTGTCCTCTTTAATTTGTATGTGGATGAGTTGATTGGGGAGCTAAGCAGCATGCATGTCGGATGCCATATCGACAATGTTTTCGTAAACAACATTAACTATGCTGATGGCATGGTGCTGCTTGGACCCTCAATCAACTCCATAAGGCAACTGATTGGGAGATGTGAGAGCTACGCCGAGCGACATGGTCTTAGGTACAATGTAAATAAAAGTGAGATGGTGATTTTTAAAGCACGTAAATATAATCCACAAACTGTACCTTCGGTCATGTTGAACGGTGTGGCTCTCAAAGTCTCCAGTAAGTTCAAATATCTGGGTCATGTTGTTACGGAGGATTTAAATGATGACCTAGATGTTGAAAGGGAGAGAAGAGCTTTGGCAATCAGGGGTAATATGCTCATCCGTAGATTTGCGCGATGTACTAAGGACGTAAAGCTAACACTTTTTAAAGCTTATTGTACGTCTTATTACACGTGCAGTCTATGGGTGAAGCATACAAAGCGCGTCTATAACACGTTGAGAGTCCAGTACAACAATATCTTCAGGATGCTGTTCAAGCTGCCTCGTCACTGCAGTGCGTCCGGCATGTTTGCCGAAGCGCACACTGATGGCTTCCATGCCATCATACGCAAGAGGGTCGCCTCACTGCTGAGACGAGTGAGAGGCAGTCCGAATAGTATCCTGAGGATGTTGAAAGGACGGCTGGACAGCCCATTGTTGAGGCCCTGGGTTGGCATTGTGACGGGGAGGATATAGAACTGCCTATATTTAAAATCATTTGATTTGACCGAATTGTATTAAAATGGTCCGTTTAAAGAGTGTATTTAATGTTTAAGCAAGAGGGTTCAAATTCTAATGGCGGTTTTAATAGTAATATTTCCACCAAACGGCCCGCATCGGATCGGATCGGAAAGAATACGAACGGATGCGGCGACAACCGATCGTGTCTGGCGGCATGTCGACGCGTACGACCGGGCGGTAACAGCGGCCGACAGGATGTCGACGCACACGAACGACACCGTACGGTTGCTTGCGACCACACCCAGTAAAATAGTTTCGATCCTACCACGTTGACGTGTTGTAATTTATGAAAATGGTTGAAGTTGAGGTAGTATTTTTGGCTATTGCATTAGAAGAAGAAGAATATCATCATAATACACAAAAGAGGAAAAGAAAAGTTTGGGTTAATAATTTGTGGCAAAAGCGGTGTAAGGTTGGCGAATTCCATACACTTCACAATGATTTGATATTAGATGGGAAAAAATTCAAAGATTATTACAGAATGGACAATGAAAAGTTTCGACGGCATCGACAGCCGAAAGGTTCCGATCGCACACGACGACAAGCGGAAGGGGCCGATCGCAACCGAACGGGGCCGATCGCAAGCGAACGAAGCCGGTCGCGTGTCGCAGCATACTTTCGGTGACGTTCACATGTCGCGGAAGACGCCCGCGGTCAAGCTGTTGTGCGCAACTTGCTAATGTAGACTTAAAAACAGTACATAGCACTGAAAGTGGCGGGAATCGAATACTTATTAATTTATTTTTAACATGTATTATACCTTTTTATAATCTCTGAAGTTTCCTTATCTCAACACACTGGCTACTTAGAAAAAAAAAAGTATGGTTCGGTTTCAATTGTTTATTGAAGTCGTCGAGTCACTGCTTAAAATGGAATTGTGCCGTGAAAATTTCAGAGCTATGATTTATTATGACTTTAAAAGTGGACTAACACAAAAACAATGTGAAGAGCGGATGGTTGCTGCTTTTAATATTGAAGCTCCTTCAAAGACTACAATATACAGGTGGTATTCAGAATTTCAACGTGGCCGTGTATCCCTCACCGACGAAGTGCGTGAAGGTCGACCAAAATCGGCAGTCACGCAAGAAAACGTCGATGTTGTGCGTCGTCTGATAAATGAAGACCGACATGTGACATATCGGGAAATTCAAGAGCACCTGGGTATTGGAATGAGTCAAATACAAATTATTTTAAAAGAAGAATTAGGCGTGAAAAAGTTTTTTTCCCGTTGGATACCTCACCTATTGTCTGACGAGCAGAAAATAGTCCGTGTCAATTGGTGCCGCAAAACTTTGAAAAGATTTAACAAGGGACGCTCAAATGCTGTTTTTAGCATAGTATCAGGTGACGAGTCGTGGATATACGCTTATGAGCCTGAAACTAAAAACCAATCCCGAGTATGGGTCTTCGAAGACGAGCTCAAACCCACAAAAGTTGTTCGTTCTCGCAGTACGGCTAAGAAGATGGTGGCTACGTTTATCTCTAAATCTGGTCAGGTAGCTACTGTGGCTCTTGAGGATCGTAGAACAGTCAATGCTGATTGGTACACCACTATTTGTTTGCCGAACGTCTTTGCTGAACTCCGAAAAACAAACCCTAGTCGTCGCATCATCCTTCACCACGACAACGCCAGCCCACACACCGCTCGGACAACAACTGAGTACCTGGACGGTGAAAAAGTCGAAATATTGGACCACCCTCCATATAGCCCTGACTTAAGTCCCAACGACTTTTTTACATTCCCCAGAATCAAGGACAAACTGCGTGGTCAGCGGTTTCAGACGCCAGAAGAAGCAGTGGAGGCCTATAAAATAGCCATTTTGTCGACCCCTACTTCAGAGTTCAAAAAGTGCTTTATGGACTGGTTTGAACGCATGCATAAGTGCATGAAATACAAAGGAGAATATTTTGAAAAACAATAAAAATAAATAAACTCACTTATACTGCATATTTTCTTCTATTCCCGAAACTTTCAGTTTTACCCTTATATGATTCAGTATCGTTTAAAGACTATAAAATTCTTTTCGTTCCGATCCGTTGCGGGCCGTTTGGTGGAAATATTACTTTATAATATTAACACGTACTACTTAATTGTTTCTCTGTAAGTCTGTAATATACTAACAAATATGGATTCTTTGAGTCTGAAATAAATGGGTTTATTATTATTATCTAGTACACATTTTTTTATCGTCGGTATGTCACAAAATGTAATGAAAGCGATACTGTATCAATTTAGAAATAATCATTACATATAATCTAAGTAGATTTAAATTTAATACCCTCTATAATAAGTGCTTTTTATTCACGATACATTACAAGCACATAGTTTGAATTAAGGTAATTCAAAATACATATGACCCAATATTTATTTTGTCGACCTGTTTAACCAAGTTGGTAATGATACTGCCTCCAAAGCCCCGGAGGTCCCGGTTTCGAAGCCCGGTAAGGACATTTGTTTCTGTGGTGAGCAGTAACATTTGTTACTAAGGTTCCGATGTTTTCTATGCATTTAAGTATATATTTATTAAATATATCGTCGTCTAGTACCCATAACACAAGCCTTATTGAGCTTACTATGGGATTATTTCATTTTGTGTAAAAAATGTCCCCTAATTTTTATTAACCGACTTCAAAATTTCAAAAGAGGAGGTTATCAAAAAGAAAAAGGGCAAAAAGAAAAAGTTGTATGTTTTTTTTTTAATGTTTGTTACTCCATAACTCCGTCATTTCTTAACCGATTTAGAAAATTCTTTTTTTAATTGTAAGTATATATATCCAAGTTGGTCCCGTTTTTGTCAAAACGCAGTTCTGATGATGTGATCCATGAGGAATTGAGGGAACTCCTCAAATCTTTAAGGCAAACATATAGTGATTTTTGTGTTTTTATCAACAAGTCAAGCATTTTCATCCAAAAATGTGACATTGGATGAAGTGGAACTGCTCATGATGATCAGAACAGAACTCTTCAACGACGAAAAGTTCACGTTTGGCGATTTGCCCTCCTAGCTGTGTTTGTTAAGCAATTTCTATTTTCACGATTAATTTTTGTCATGTTTGATTTCTAATGATAGGATCCATGAGGAATTGAGGGAACTTCTCAAATCTTAAAGGCAAACATATAGTGATTTTTGTGTTTTTATCAACAAATCGAGCATTATCATACAAAAATGTGACATTTGATGAAGTGGAACTGCTGATGATGATCAGAGCAGAACTCTTCAACGACGAAAAGTTCACGTTTGGCGATTTGTCCTTCTAGCTGTGTTTGTTAAGCAAGTTCTATTTTCACGATTGATTTTTGTCATGCTCAAGTTCTGATGACGGGATCCATTAGGAATCGAGGGAGCTCCTCAATAGTGAAAGGCACACAAATAGTGATTTTAGTATTTTCATGAACTAATCAAGCATTTTCATTCATAAAAGTGACATTTGATGAAGTGGAACTGCTGATGATGATCAGAACGGAACTCTTCAACGACGCGTAGTTCACGATTGGCGATTTGTTATCTTCGTTTTGTTTGTCAAGCAAGCAAGGTTTTTTCATGATTCCATGAGGAATTGAGGGTACTTAGTCTTCTACTATTATAAACATATATTATAGCCATTTTTATTTTATTGTATATCTATCTAAGAGTGCACCATCTAAGTATAATAATCTTTTACCGGCATCCCCCATTGAAGTCGGTTTTTTTTTTCTTAAAAATTATTTATTTGTCAATTTCAATTATACATGTGCCTTAATAATAGGACGGAACCACGAGAGAACAATGGGTACGCACCCGATTGCCTTGACCTTCTGCTGACAACTAATCCCGACCAGTACTCCGTGTCGGTTTCCGCCCCCCTAGGGTCATCCGACCATTGTCTGGTAAAGTCCGTATCAATCCGATCTCCTCCTGATGACAGCACCAGAGGCACAAGAAGAGTTTGGCGTTACGAGTCAGCAGATTGGGATGAGATGCGGCAATTCTTTGCGTATTATCCTTGGCGGCAAATGTGTTTTTCTTCGAACGACCCCTCGCTCTGCGCTGACGCGATTGCTGACGTGATACGGCAGGGAATGGAGTTTTTTATTCCGTTCTCAGACATCCCGCTCGGTCACAAAGTCCGGGGCCATGGTACAATGCGGACTGCGCGCGTGCTGAGGCCCGCAAACAGTCTGCCTACCAGGCCGGGGTTCAAGCTCGTGACCACAAACTTCGAGCTCGAAGGGTTCGTTCTAAGAAGAGGGCATTCAACTTAGCCGCCAAGTCTTGCAAAAGGGTGATCCGTAAGGCTCGTTTCGATCATATCCGTAGAATAGGGGCCAGATTAGCAGCCTACCCCCCCGCTAGTAAGCAGTTCTGGTCCTTATCTAAATCGGTCGAAACCAATTTCTGTCGCCCGATGCTTCCTCCCATGCAGAAGCCTGATGGCTCGCTGGCTTTCACCGCATTAGAGAAGGCCAATCTGTTTGCCTCTCTGTTTGCCAGAAATTCACGTCTGGACTCTGGCTCTCATCTGCCACCATCAATACCTCAATTACTATTCTATATACCTCAAACTTCGATGTCGGAGGTCACGATACATAAGAAAGAGGTCCGTAGAGCACTGCAGAGAGGCAAAGTGAGTCTCTTATGGTTCGCGTTATCGGTCACAGATAGCACTCTACTTATACGTAGTATCCACTATCTCTATGGTCAAAACATGTGATCAATAGGGGAAAAAAAATACAATAATGGAATTTCATTCCGTGTCTCATCCGTAACACAATAATGCGTTTTCACTTTAATGTTTTATTATAATGAGAAACTTCACGGACTATTTTTGCAACAATAAGGCGATAATTTCCGAGCATATTGGAGAAATATATATTATGTAGCAGAATTTATTGACAAGCTTGATGAAGCATTGTATAACCAAACACCTATAGAAAAGTATCCCTTCCCCTTCCCATTAGGATAAAGTTCGGTAACAACCTGATATCGGTTGTATTCATTAACAACCCCGGGCAAAACACACCGTCCGAGTATTGAACGTCTGCTCCTTATATGTATACATACTTACCAACATCCGACTTACATATGCTGCGCTCAGGGTTTCTGAAAGACACAATTTTCAAAAAATGTAAGAACTCGTCTTAAGCTCTAGTCAGGGTGGATCCAGGCTTCTTTGCGCGTGCTTTGTGGCATCATAATTGTAACATTAGCATCCCTCACTAACTTCTGACTAAACACTCTGATTTCTATATTTACATCACAAAGGAAATTTATTTAATTACTCATTATACTCGTACATACTAGTGCTAGCGGAACAAAAGATAATCCGAGCGTAAATAAACACTGAAGAGTTTTCCATGGCTAAACTTTATTGATATGTATGTTTTAGCAGAATTCAACGCTCAGAATGGGAACAATGCCAGTGTATGTTTACTTACGCTCGGATTAGTATTAGCTAATTAATTATGACATGGATATAGCCACACGATTGTAAAGAAAACACAGTAATAGACATACTCGTATAGGATGACATTATTACACTGCAATACGTACTACTCGTACTACAAAAGGGCTTACATATAGAAGACACGATTGTTGACCCATGGGTTGTAATAACGTGGTGAAGAACCGAGTAGAAGTTAGTAGCTCGATACTTAATGCTGCAATTCACCTGCAAATATTCATATCGTGACATGTAATATGCTTAATGTAGGACGACCACTTTGGCTTAGTTGGTACTGTTGGTAGTAACCCCACGTACGAAGCCGGAGATCTTGGGTTCGAATCCCGGTCAGGGCATTATCTTTGCATTTATCACGAATATTGTTCGTGAGTCTTGGAGATTTCCTTCGTATTTAATTATGTATTTATCTATAAGTATGTATATCTACGTCTAGTACCCATAGTACAAGCTTGCCTTAGTTTGGAAGACCCACAATGCACCTATATCACTACGCAAAACTTCTCTTTCCTACTTTAGAGTAAATGGCAAGGTGAGGTGTAATGATTTACGACTATCGGCACGTTGAATCTGGCTCTACTGCAGTGTGGTGAGTCGAGAGAGGCTGTAAGTAGCAAATCAGGAGTGTACGCTCGATCACAACAAAGCTATCCCACCAAGCCCATCCAATTACTACAAGTGGCAGCTTAATGGGACCGAAAACGTGAAACTGTTCTCACTAATATATCGCTATCAATAGTCCATTCATCTACTGTCGTTGAATCTCTCACTAGGCCTGCATAGGCACACATGAACAATAATTGGTAAGTACGTCGAATGATCGGCCACATTGCATAAGACGAAGTCATTACTGTACATGATTTGGCTTAAATGGTGTAAATGTACAGCAGTCATCAAAAGAGTGCATTAATGAATCGGGTTTATTAGAATAAATTTGACTTAATAATTCCTACAAATCGATGAAACTCCTTATGTAACGCACATAGGCAGAGAGTAAAAATCAGCTCCTGCTACCGTTAAACCGACTTCTACTAAAATTTTATTGATACTGCATTATGATGTCACAACTATATATTCGTACTAAGAAGTCGCGAAATACTACGTTTAGGTATCTACAAGTACATAACATAATATATAAAGTTGACATACAATTTATTTTTATTGAAACAGAAGATTCTATTGATAACTTTTAGTTTATACACATGGGCAATAAAAATAGTTCCGCATGTTTGATGTCCTTCTTTATTTGTGATTGCAATTTATTGTGATATATTTAAATTGATGTTTACTATCCACACAGTGTAAGGGATGATTCACAGTAGACCGTTCCGTGTCCGGGCCGGCCCGTTTTCTATGACAGCAAACGTAACGGCCGGCGTATTTCTCTAGAAGAAAACGGGCCGGCCCGGACACGGAACGGTCTATTGTGAATCATCCTTAATATGGCACGAGGAAGGTGCCCAATTGCCCCGTTGATGCCAAGTATTTAGATACGACCGGGGAAAGTTAAATATGACGAAATTTCAGTTGATTAATATAAATAAGTTTAAGGGTAGTCTAACTAAGGATTACGAGTATGCTTTGTGGACGTACCATGTTTTGTGTTGTATTGTAAGTTAAATACTAACAATAGGGTTTAAGTCTTATTGTTACTAATATGATATGGGCATCGAAATATAATAAGTATGGAAGCATAACCGTCGTTCAAAATGGTGCCACAAAATCTAGTGCCAAAGGCGGAGCTTACGTTTCTAGTGACGTTTCAGTGCCCGATCGCAACTCAGTCAACTATCCGACGTAGAGTTGAACGGTTGACATTGCGTCAAATGAAAATAATTAAATTTTAATAGTTACCGGCAACAGATATTATTGTATAAGTGTTGACCAGCACTATTAATTGATGCATAAGCCACTCGAATGGCAAGCTGGAAGATATTTCTTTTCATTATTTAAATATTCAATTTACAACAATCCCATAAATTTGTGTGATGGATGCCGCTATGCAATATATGTTACGGAAAATGTTTATTTGAATATAAATAAAAGCGTACAGATAAGTTCGATATTAGTTAATAACATCTTAAAATATGCACAACGAAAAATAAGTGTACAAAAAACGCATTAGGCGAAGGTGGATTTTTCTCGGACAAGAAAAAAGTAGTGATGAGGCGATACATGAAATTAAATACTGTCGACCATTACATAGTAATTTGGTCTAAAACCACAGTATGCTCGCCTCTTTTATACTACGACGGTGGCAAACAAGCTTACGACCTGCCTGATGGTAAGCAGATACCGTCGCCTACGGACACTTTCGACTCCAAAATAATCACAAGCGCTTTGCCGATCCTTTATTAACTTGAGGATGCGGTGTATCAACAGCTAGAGTCATAATGCAAACTCGCTCACAATAATGCTCACTCTCATCACAGCGTATTCTCGGGAGCTCTGGCGACCTTATTCACGCCCGCCTTTCTCACTGGCGGACAAGCTAATATTGGTCAAGTCGTGTTGAAGAAATCTAAACTTGCCTGGAGGGCACTTCCTCCGTTTTGTCATGGATAAATAATTAGGATGAAAATAAATTCACTTATCTTAGTACTGATGTGTTTTGATTAAATTTCTGTCAATCAACCCAATCATGATTTACTAAAATTTACCAGACCTAAATCAAGTTTAAGATTTCATTTGGACAACTGTTTGATATTTATCGGTGAGATTTAGTATATAGTATAGAAGTTTATTGATAGTATGAGGAGCCTATTATTCCAAGAACTACTACCAGATGAAGTAGGGGACACCTAAGGTGAAAGTATACCCCGAGACACAATTTACTGATAGCACGATCGTGTTTGCGTCCACTTATCCACACTAGCAAGCTTATGTTCTTACTTTCGTTAAGAACGCGATCGTGCTAGCTATATACTATTTCGCGTTAAGCCTTATTGACACACGTACGAGACTCGTATGCGAGTTTCACTACATTGCGGGGTTAGACAGATCGATGGAACTCATTATACAACGGTAACCCGCAATGTAATGAAACTCGCATGTGAGTCTCGTACGTGTTTACAGAGGCCTTTAGTCGCCTGTGTTTGGGGCGATAAACGTTCCATCTTGATTAGTGGTTTTACTGGTTAATTTTATCATATCAAATTATTAATACTTAAATCCAATTTTAGAATAGGTCCGTTGATAACTTTAAATTAAAGATATAAGATTGAAAGAAGATACTAGATATATAGATTTTGTAGTACACCATCCATGTCAAAAGTAGGCGTATTTATATCAAGTTTAAGAAGACTGAATTCAACTAATTAATGGCAAATAAAAATCACGCGTCATATGTATTCTAACCGATCACGGCACATGTAACTTTTTTTATTGGTGCAATAGTGTAAAACCTTTGTGAAAATGTAGTCTGCTTAAACTATTTTGAATATTTGATTGGCCAATGATACATAAGACGTTTTAGTTTTAAGATCGTGAAAAACTGACCAGATTTCGACGTCAGTTTTGTTTGACGTTACTCTTCTATACTTATTATATTTCGATGGATATATGGGTCACGCTCGGCTATGAATAATTTAAATACACCTAACCAATAGAGAGATTAAACCAAGACCAGTCTACACAATTATATAATTATTTGAACAAATATTGATTTATTCTGAGTGCCAAACGTAACAATTTAAAATATCAACACAGGAGAGTGTTAGGGAGCCCGTCTATATTTTTGGCGGTTGAGCGCGGCCCAGGCAATGAATAAATAAAACTAATCAACAGGTAGCCCGTGCATGGAAACTTTACTTACTACGCATTTTACCTAGAGAAGGTACAGTCAGTTGCAAAAATAGCTGAGAGTACATACAACCCTCTCAAAAATATCTGTAATGCGGTACAGGTAAAAAACTTAAGTAAAGGACCTGTTGTATGTAGTTGTAGCGTGTTCGAATAGACATTGCATGTTTAAAATGTGTAACACTAACAAAACAAATCTCTATTCGTATACGTCACAACTACATACAGCAGGTCCTTTACTTAAGTTTTTTACCTATATAAATCTATTAAATAGGTAAAACAAATCAATTAATTTGACCGGTTTACTTTATTTCGTTTCCAAGTAAATCGCACATGTCAGCTACTTTTACATATAGGTACACATACACTACGAGCCCTAGACAGTTACCATGAGTGAATGACATACCTACTCAATAGGCCATCGTGAGGCTTAATTTCATTAGAAGCAACACCACAATCACAAATCGTTTACATTGAAATTAATGTTATTTCTAAAATTATAGTATTTTATGAAACAGTAAATAAAATAGGTAATAAAATAACTAAAAAATTAATTGCAACATTAATAGAAAAAGTATATATGTATGTATAAAACTATAGCTACATTAATAAATAAATTTTCGAAATATTATAAAAAACATACCCCCTCCAAAAGCTCCGACTGCGGCATGGTTCCCATTATGCTGGCGGCATTATCTCTCTGAAATAGTTACATAATATGGGTACAACTAAATTTTGGTACAAACACATTCGTTACTTATTATATGTAAAATCCACAAGTATCGATAAACTTGTAGTCGAATGAGTCTCACACATTTCGTTACATGCATATTGCGTTCTTTGACGTCATACTACTTTTTTATTGATAATAAAATATATTTTTTACCCCAGCATTATAATCTGTCAATTAAATAACGTTGGACCAATTTTTGTATGGAACACTAAAAATTAACTCGAAATGAATTAATCCTTTTACGTGTCTCGAAATGAATTGTTTATAGTAGTATAAACTTGCATTGGTACATAAAGTCTATTGTTATAATACCGCTGCCAGCCATTTAATTGACAGATTAAAATGCTGGAGCCCAAATAACTTTTATACACTAAAGAACTTACCAGTATAATATACACAGTGGGCCAGAATAACCCGTCAATTTTAGTAATGTATTCAAGACCATTTGAACACCAAACTCATTTCGAAATTGCTTTTTCGTCTCTTCCAACAAATCCAACTTACATGAAACGCGGATATGTTAAAATATTATGAAAGCGTTCTAATTATAACCACCTTTCAAGCAGTTCCTAACCTAACGCTTACTGGACACAGTTCCCAGGATAACTATGGTCCATACCCGCGCGAATTTGAAGCCACATACATACGATCTTACACTTCAAATTTACTAAACCGTATAGACGTAAGTCTTAAGGAATACGCTTGACACATGCCATTTTAAATCCCTAGCTATCCCACGGACTGAGGGCGACCTGTTACTTTACCTGTTTTATCGCATTAACAACATCTCACATTTAAAAAACATTTCTACTTTAATATAAATAAGGTTGAAACTCATACGCTCTGCCTAAAAAATTTTCTGTATTAAACAGTCTTCTCGGAAAAGTTTAGTCTAATAACAACCTTAGCATGCCAAATATACACGTCTTTTTCGCTTATCCCGCCCTTTGCCGCGATCTAAAAGATTTAAGCGTTCGTCGACTCCAATGCGACAGCGATAGACCTTAAAATATTCAATGAAAAGTGTGTGTCTAAAATTATTTGTTTGTTCGTTTATAATTATTCTTGTCGCTATTAATAACTATGTAATACAATGTTAATCATCATTTATGGCAAATCTTTCGGCTAGTATGGACATTCTAGATTCTAAGATTTTCCATAATTAGTGCTTGGGTGTAAACCAGCAGTATGGCTTTTTGCCATAATTAGTGGAAAATCTGGCGTAGCACGTTGACGCCCATTCGAGTCATGCGTCTTGAAAGTAATGTCGCAATACTCAATTCAAAAACATTACACTCCTTCTTTTGGCAGTCGTGTAAAAACAATGTGAAGTTGTCTTTTGTTTCTAACAAAAGTTGTAAATTTCATTTTAAATCAAACCAATTAATCTGTTTTCTAACTAATATCTGATGGCCACCCCGCTAATAAATATTATAATACGGAGGGCGTACAAAATCTGTATTTTCTTAAGGGAAATACTCAAGAAAGTACCCACAAGTGACCTCGACGCGCGGGCCGCTACGGATCCGTAGCAATTCGCAGCAATCCGTAGCTTCGTAGAATAAATCCAATATTTTTTATATCAATTGAATATTGAAGAACTTTACAGGCGCTGGTATATAACTCTTTGCGTATTTTTTATTGTTTTAATGTTGTCAATTATGAGTTATTGTACAGTCGTGGATTGAAAAGGTCATTTTAAAACTCTATTTCCATGTCGTTAAGGTCGAAAAGTAACGAACCTTTTCGCCGAACGACTATACCTATTAATATTAACTTTGTGCACTAACATAATAATCCATACATTACCGTCATTCATTCATTAATGGCCGTTAGAGTAACAGATGAACAGATTATAATAAGGATTCTTAAAATTCGAGAGTCACTGTAACAAAAAGATTAGTCAGAGTCTTTAATAGCAATAATTTTTAAGAAAAAAAAACCGACTTCAATGGGGGAGTCCGGTGAAAGATTATTATACTTAGATGGTGCACTCTTAGATTCCATCGAATAAAATAAAAATGGCTATAAGTATGTTTATAATGGTAGAAGACTAAATACCCTCAATTCCTCATGGAATCATGGAAAAACCTTGCTTGCTTGACAAACAAAACGAAGAGAACAAATCGCCAAACGTGAACTACCTACGCGTCGTTGAAGAGTTCCGTTCTGATCATCATCAGCAGTTCCACTTCATCAAATGTCACTTTTATGAATGAAAATGCTTGATTAGTTCATGAAAATACTAAAATCAGTATTTGTGTGCCTTTCACATTTGAGGAGTTCCCTCGATTCCTAATGGATCCCATCATCAGAACTCGAGCATGACAAAAATCAATCGTGAAAATAGAACTTGCTTAACAAACACAGCTAGGAGGACAAATCACCAAACGTGAACTTTTCGTCGTTGAAGAGTTCTGTTCTGATCATCACCAGCAGTTCCACTTCATCCAATGTCACATTTTTGGATGCAAATGCTTAAATTGTTGATAAAAACACAAAAATCACTATATGTTTGCCTTAAAGATTTGAGGACTTCCCTCAATTCCTCGTGGATCCCATCATCAAAACTGCATTTTGACAAAAACGGGACCAACTTGGATATATATACTTACAATCAAAAAAAGAATTTTCCAAATCGGTTAAGAAATGACGGAGTTATGGACTAACAAACATAAAAAAAAAACCCCGAACAACTGAATTGATAACCTCATCTTTTGAAATCTTGAAGTCGGTTAAAAAGTAAGTTTCTTTATTAAAGACTCAAGAATTTTAATAAGACCTAATTATGTAAAGTTGCACACAATATTTTTTCTACGACGGGAATATAATATGATTTAAATAAAAACTTGAAATGGTGGCAGAATACGAGCATTCAGGCGTGCCTGTATCAAAAATAAATAAAATCACAATTGTATAAATATACAGATATGTTGACATAATACGTGCATTGCATCGACTTAGGGATGATTCACAGTAGACCGTTCCGTGTCCGGGCCGGCCCGTTTTCTATGACAGCAAACGTAACGGCCGGCGTATTTCTCTAGAAGGAAACGGGCCGGCCCGGACACGGAACGGTCTACTGTGAATCATCCTTTATGCCTGTAATAAAAATTAAAAAATAACAATTGTATAATAATGTATGTATGTAAGAACTTTATTGTACACAATAATAGTTTTAAAAATATACATATCATACAAGATCAGAGTGCAAAGGCAAAGCAAAGAAAGACAAAGGGTAATAATGTATGGAAATATATTTTGATTCTCCCACCAGTCATGAATGATTTGTCTATAGTACAGAATTGCATTTATATAACAAATAATTATTGTAATACTTCTGTCAGTCAATAATTGACAAATTATAAGTATAATGCAGGAAATGTTAATGAGCTTGGATTGAAATTAATCAAGTGAATTGTTACCAAGAATACTAAACCAGTGTCGGAAAAACAAATATGTGTACGCCAATTCGTTTTGTTTATTTTATTTGTAGGTACTGTTGATTTTTAACGTGCATTTTACTTGCTTTTACTATTTCGACGCGTATCGTGCAAATGTTTTATTCACAAAAGAATTTCACACTGCCGTTCTATTTACTGCAAATTTCTGTAAGTGACGTGAAAAGAATTAATTTGAATCACATACCGAATGGCATGTATTGATTGTGCGATTGCCAGTGATCGCAACTTTTGTAGCATTTTTGTTGCAGCGTAGTGGTGTTAACGGAATTGGGATAAATAATTTAAATTCTTATGATTCATTAGCGTTAGTAACGTTAATATTAACCTTAATTAACCGTTTAAATTGTATTTGTCCATATCAACTCCGTTAACACCACTACGCTGCACTGAAAATGCTACAAAAGTTACGATCACTGGTGATTACCTTCCTGATATTTTGTAGTATAGAAAACTGCCCGAATTACATAAACGGGTAGCTACATAATACATTTACATTTTCTTTATTTATTGGATTTTAAATTCATTTTGAAATATGTGGGTTTTCTGAATCCATATTATTTAATTCAGGGATCCACTTGAGATTAAACTTTAAAGTGCGAATTTTCGGTATATTTAAGTGTCCCCCAAGGCAGTTTAGGGGAGCCAGCTGCTGAAATGACTGACGGAAGATGCACCGCAATGAGACGTTACTGCCGGCTTAAAACAAGTAATGAGATCATAAAAGTGACAGTCATATGTTTGGATATGAAAGGAAGGATATGAAACGTATGTTTACTACAATTTTACCGGCGTCTGTTCATTAAGTGCAGACGTGCAATTTCATGCGAAAACTGCCTTTTTATATTTATTATTTCTTCTTTTCTTTTTTATTTATATTATACAAAGAAGCTAAGACTTGGTTACAGTTTATATATTCGCCAAATCCTAAAATACATAGTTTGTTGGGGAAAGCAACGTTCTTTAATTTGGCCATCTAAATTTATTAATAACATTATTTAACCTATTAAATATACTAAAAAAATATTTAAATTGGTAGAAATATTTAAAAAAATTATAACCATCACCACCACATCAGCCAAAGGACGCCCACTGCTGGATATAGGCCACCCCCAAATTCACGATGCGGGTTGGCGATCGCAGTATCTCCACCCCACTCCAGGGATGCTGCTGCCCATCCGCCGGTGGTCTCGGTCGTAGTTTTAGGACATACCCGGGTCACTATTTATAAACTTGCAGGTATTCTAAATAGTGACCCGTACCAGTTGAAGTTTCTTCTAAGTTAATTTATAATATCAGCATGCGCAAGCGCTGACATTAAACCCGTATTCGAAGAATCCTCTAAAACAACATTCGTTATTGTAAATATATAATTAAAAATGGGTTCTCGAAGTTTATGATTTTATTCAGATTCCCATTACGAGCATTAAATTACATGTTTCATTTTCGGGATTATCGTATTATTAAGGATGATTCACAGTAGACCGTTCCGTGTCCGGGCCGGCCCGTTTTCTATGACAGCAAACGCAACGGCCGGCGTATTTCTCTAGAAGAAAACGGGCCGGCCCGGACACGGAACGGCCTACTGTGAATCATCCTTTAAGTGTTATGTATTACAAATGATAGCTCAATGTTTCAGATACTACTTGAATTAGTAATATCAACGCTTTTGACTAAGTCAAATGTTTTATGAGCGCAATGCACTGATAATAGTGACATGCAGAAATCTACTTAATTGTAGAATACGGGGAGTCTAAAGAATATGGGTCTGCCTACTTACAAAGCTGAGCGTTAACGAGCCGTGCCCTGTTCTGTGAGACATTTCTTAGTGCTTTTATAGTTACAACATAGAAAATCTTAAAAAGCCGTGGCATGATCATTAACAAAGAAGTAGATATAAAGTAAACGTAATTTAATACCTTATAATAATTCTCCTTGACTCACTAACACCTACATCTGACGCTGGTGTATAACATATTTTTTACATAGCTTATGCTTATAGCTAACAAAATATATTTTTAAATATTGATGTTGCGCTTGAAATATATAGGTTATATAAACTGTTATTTAACCTTCACAAATGATATATTGCCTACGCTTGATGCAAGTCTGCGTGTTTGTAATTTTTTTGGGGTTTAAATGGTTCAAATTTGGTATGGCTACCATAAAAATAGTTTTAATCCCTAATATTAAGAAGGTTAAATGGGGTTGATGGTTGTATGGATGGCCCCCCATATATGTCTCTGTTTCACTGATATGTATATTAGCAAGTAATATGTCAGTTAAATTTAAATATGAAAGTGGATTATTGTTAACCTCCGTTCAATTAACCTCACCAAAACAGTTTTTTTCGCTAAAATTCAACGAGCAGAAACAAAGTCATAAATGTTAAATAGTTGCTTTGAATTTCAAACTAAATACAAGAAAATACTGGATACTATTTCTATAACTAAATTCAACGGAATAAATCAACATGTAGCGATACTACACGATCAATCATTTGACCTCCCGGTATTCACAGGTTACATGAAATATGTAAGTGACAGGATGTATGTAAATCGGAAACTAATAGTAATTATAAAAACCGGCCAAGAGCGTGTCGGGCCACGCTCAGTGTAGGGTTCCGTAGTTTTTGTAATTTTTTCAAAAACTATTCAACCTATCAAGTTCAAAATAATTTTCCTACAAAGTTTTTATAAAGTTCTACTTTTGAGATTTTTTTCATATTTTTAAAACTTATGGTTCAAAAGTTAGAGGGGGGGGGACACATTTTTTTTTACTTCTGGAGCGATTATTTCCGAAAATATTAACATTATCAAAAAATGATTTTAGTAAACCCCTATTTATTTTTAAATACCTATCTAACAATATATCACACGTTAGGGTTAACATGAAAAAAAAATCACTCCCCACTTTACGTATAGGGGAGGTACCCTAATAAAAAAAAATTTTCCACTTTTTATTTTACCACTTTGTCGGCGTAATTGATATACATATTAGTACCAAATTTCAGCTTTCTAGTGCTAACGGTCACTGAGATTATCCGCAGACGGACGGACGGACAGACGGACGGACAGACATGGCGAAACTATAAGGGTTCCTAGTTGACTACGGAACCCTAAAAATGACATTCACAGATTCAGGTTCAAGTTTTTCTTGTGAACATTGCCCAAGTTACAGGGATATAAAGCGTAACTTTTGGTTTGATCTAAATCCACTTATAGAGCGACTCCTCGTATTTTATGCGATAACAACATTTCAATTAAGTCTTTCTTTTCCTTAACTATTATCCACAAGATAAACTACATATGATTGTTTTTGGATCTCTGTGTGATCCGAAAACGCATACAGAAATTAAATGAAATGACGATGTCTTATGGTAATCTTGTGGCATCAGGTGTTGTTTCTTAAAATAAGTGAGCATAACAGATGTAAAATTGATTGCGGGTAGATTGGTTGATACATTTATGTGGGTCATAATACGGAAAAGTCAATATTTGCTTACTGTTGCAAAATACTCTTTACAAAATGTAAACATCACGTTGAGACTGATGCCTGACAGAATTTGCCACAGACCCAACATCCCAACCGCATTTCAATTTCGCGTGCTCGTGCTATTGGTCATTTGTGCGTGATTGTCAATTGCAAATGATGGTTTTGGTTGCGATGGGACAATTTTCAATCGCATTTAAGTAATTGAAGGTGACACAAGATTAATGACGAATCATTGATAAAAGTTTTGATAGTTGAATCATTGAAAATGACAGGAATGAAAAAAACCGCCCAAGTTCGAGTCGGACTCGCGCACGAATTGTTCCGTACCATTATCTATAAAAAAGGCGAAAAAATCAATTTTTCTGTATGGGATCCTCCTTAAATATTCTGTTTTTCATTTTTTTTGTTATAGCGGCAACAGAAATACATCATCTGTGAAAATTTCAACCGTTTAACTATCACGGTGCGTGAGATACAGTATGGTGACAGACGGACAGACAGACAGACGGACAGCGGAGTCATAGTAGTAGGATCCCGTTTTACCCTTTGTTTACGAAACCCAAAAAAGCAGCGGATTGTATCGGCACATGAGTAAAGAAACGAACAGAGACAAAGCTTTATACAACCGCTCTGTGGTAGGTACACTACTACAAGCTCAACGCGCTTGTAGGCGTGAGCACAAACTTTTCGTCACGTACGCAGAGAAACCGGTTTGAACTGGCTCACTTTGTGCTCAAACGCAACTCTTTACGTTTTGAGTGGTATACAAGTGGAAAGATAGTGTAAATATGGTTTACTGTCTGTATGGGTTACTGTGTGTATGAATAACAATAGAAAAAATAAAGACAAAAGTAAAATCTTTACTAAGTACCTACTTATGTCTAATACATATTATATCTTTAAAACGTATTGACCGTGTTAGGATTTTGGCTGTTTTTTGTAAGAAGGTAAATCACACAGAATGAATAGGTAGGAGGCCTATCTCGTAAATGGTGTATTATTATATTTATTATGGTAATAGCTAAAATAGGTACCTAACGACAGTTATGATATGAAACGCATAGGCATTCCCCGCAATACAAATATCCTTTTTATGATGTGTGTGTATCTAGAGCATAAAGTAAAATCTTCGTCTAAGACTAAGGCATTTCGGCTGTCCTGCGGCGCCAGCGAGCGGGTCGCGGTTGGACTTTACTAATTAGAGAAAGCGGCCAAGTGCGAGTAGGACTCACGTTGCAAGGGTTCCGTACATCATAAGATTTTAAACAAGCAATTTACCACAAACAAATAACTTACATATGTGTACCAATTTTCAACTTAATTGGTCCAATAATTAGTCTACACTGTTTATTAGATTAAGGATTTATCATTCAATTAAACGATATAACAAATTATTAAAAAACAAAAATTATAAAAACTAAATCTTTAGAGTAAGTAATTTGTAACAATAAATATTAAAAAAACAAATCATTATCGTGTTTGTTTTGTCCACCTGCGCCAACCCTACCACATTAGGTATAAATTTGCGTTCTCTTAAAACCTTAGTCTCTGTTCCGTTTCTTTACTCATGTAATATCGGGCATACTTCATGCGATGCCTACCTACTTATTTTCTACACTAACGAAATAGCCAACCATCAATGTCAAAACAAACCCCCAAACCTTAAAAATAATATTATGATTTAGTATTTAGTTGATAATCACTAAGACCATTACATTTATTTCAGCATCATTTCGCGTTAGTAACGGAAATAAAATTGAAAACACGTTGAGTGTAGGAAAGCTAACTCATACAAGATGCTAACAAAGAAGCATCTTATCTCTTTTCCCTTTAATATTCCCTCATTCATTATTGTGTTCCCTTTAATTTTAAGTTAAAAAAGAAGTATCCTTTTAAAACAGTCAATTGATAAATATGTCTCTCTCCAAATCTGATATCAAGAATAGATGTTAAAAACATTGACGTGCAAATTGTGGCTGCATCAAACAACAACGAACACATATTAACAATTGCAATCGATCGTCTTCGGTCCACGTAACACGTCATGTAAGCGTCAAATAAAAATAGATATGCAGTTCGCATTTGCATATGACTCACTCGTATCTTCTGAGGCAGCTCAGAGGTCAGTGCTGGTGGCTCAGTGGTTCAGTGGTCGAGACTGGTCCAATATTAGGCACTTTTAATCAGGAAAGTATTGGAACAGGGTGTCACAAATTATACCTAAGTATACAAAACGTTTAACTATAGGTAATGCTTGCCTTACCCTAATATTATGCACATGTCTATACTCGAATATAGCATACCAATTACGAGCAGGTATATCACGACCTATGTGATTTGCAGTGATCGTAACTTTTGTAGCATTTTCGGTGCAGCGTAGTGGTATTAAGAGTCCGCAGTAAGCTTGGTTCCCCATACAAACGCAGTTTCGCTCTCATTTTAAAATGGCATGCTTGAATTATTTGAAACTTTGTATACACAAGGGGATACGGTATATCTAGATCGGAAATTAGTATCTGTCGCTTGAAATTATAATGGAGACAACATCCAGCTATTATGAAGGTTTTCATAAAAGACCTAAAAAAATCAAAAACTCGCTGTAGTTTTTTTCCATTCCAATGTTTAGCAACAAAAACTAATTTCCAACCTAGATATGGCGGATCCCATTGTGTATACACAGTTTCATGTTATTTCAGCATGGCGTTTAAAAATGAGACTATGTTTGTATGGAGAATAGAGTTCAGTCGAGCGTACGGACGACTCTTACTTAACGGAGTTAGTATGGACAAATACAATTTAATCGGTTAATTAAATAAATATAAAGAAATATTACACGACAATTTTTTTTTAACAAATCGAACTAATCCCATAATTAGCTCAATAAAGCTAATTTTAAGGATATTAACGCTAATTATCCATAAGAATTTAAAATATTTATCCTGATTCCGTTAACACCACTAGGCTGCACCAAAAATACTACAAAAGTTACGATCACTGGTGATTTGATATCCAGCTCCGAACTGATTATTTAACATGGGCGGCTAGTTACATACGTAACTAAACGTGATTAAATCCTATTGCTACTATCCTCTAGCTATTCACAACTTGTCGCTCTTTACCTCACCTCTAGTACATCTTGACACCGGGAATCTAAATAACAGCGCGTACCTAATCGGAAGTCAGGTGAGGAAGGTACACTGGCTCTGTGAAGTGACGCATTGTGAATCGGTAGAAGCATACATGTGAATAATTCTGAAATCCGCTTTGGGGATTAATATTTGTCTGCTGTTCATGTTATTGAAAGCCTATTTGTGTATGAAAGGAGCCGTTTGATTTAGAACGCGTAAGTGCACCTGCGTTTGGGATTATAGGTAAATAATAATAATCGTAGGGCATTTATTTGCGTACCGTGAGATCTTTGAGAAGACAGGTACGTAGTAGGAGCGAAGTATTTATTTATATGAGTTGATAAAGAAGGCTGACATGTATACAAAGGTTAATATTTTTAGGGTTTCGAATACAGAACCCTTATAGTTACGTCATGTTGGCGTGTCCGTCCGTATGTCACTCGGAGACTAAAAGTACTACAATTATGTACGAAGGTGTATTTTATGAACCGCTACAGAAAAATAATGTGACATTACGAATAAATTTTAAATTAGAGGGACAGCCATACATATAATCGGAAGATGAATGAAGTGCCATGAGTTCTTTATGAAGATACAATCTTGTTTTGATTCAATGTGTGTCTGTGCTGTTTTATGTGTGCGTTTTTAAATGTAGACTGGTAAGTGTCGGCACGAAACCCTTCTTTGCACGGAGTCCGACACGCACTTTGCCGGTTTTTACATAGTTTTAATTAACTCGCACTGCTCGTATATAAATATGTACGAGTAAGGATGTATTGGTTAATATGTACATATGTAAGTAAGTTGTCATCAAAAATTTCAGTCCTATTTTTTTAAGCCAATTGCTGATATCATTTCTTTATTAGTCGAGTCCCAAACATATAAAAACAAAAAAAAACAGCCATAGAAAAAATGACACCGTTCGTATACAGCTAATTCAAGACCTATTTTTCTGTTGGACGCGACGTTTTTGTACGTGTCTGAAATAATTAGCAGAAAATAAACTGCGAGAGAGCATGAACATTTTGACGTTTTAATCCTTTTTATTGCAATTTAATTGCAACTAGGTCCTTTTTCCTCCATTTTTGAGTAAAGCATTATATTCACCTCGGCTGGAATATCAAAGGACTCTCTAGGTCGTCCGCTTAAAACTAATACTCAGCCTGTAATTGCCTCCTTCCATGCCTAGACTATAATGTATTATTAAACGTTACTGGTTATTATTAAAAGTCGGTCGTCCCCATGGATCCGTCATTGTGAGATTCTTTTAAAACTGAACCGACAAAAAATCATACAAATAAGTTGAGAACTGCGACCTGTAGAGGAGAACACCCGGAAATCTGGAATACATACGAAATATTTATTTCCCAAGCTGAAAGAGAGACGCTTCGCTTGCTCGGTCAACTTTTGCCCGTGGCCCTGTAAGGTGAATTGCCAAATAATACTATATTATTCCACCTGCTCACAATATTCGATGTAACTTGGTTGAGAAATGCGACCTGTTAAGGAGAACTATTAGTACTACACATAATTGCTACTTTTGAACTAAAGTTGAACCGCACTCTGAGTTCGTTTACACCCTCGATCGCCAGTCGCGGGGTGACCGCACACAGAGAATGCATAACGCTGAGCCGAACAAGTGATCGTTGACACACTTGCCGACACTGGCGGCGCCGCATAACGCGGCGGAGAGTGACGCTCGATACAGGATCGTGCAAAATGCATTGCGAACCCTATGATGGCCCTCGTGACGCACCTACAAATCAATTATATAATCGATTTTTTAAGTATTGAAAGACATAGGTACTATAAAAAAAAAACCTACTGTAAAAAATATAAACTACTAGCTGTCCCGCGCGGCTTCGCTCGCGTATTACAAATAACGCAGGGGATGTCGCGGATTAAAATATAGCCTAGTTTTTAAAATGGAATGAGTCAGTCCGGAGATATTTATTATTACTTATTTTTTTACCCATTTCGGGGGTTGTTCAAAGTTTTTAAGTATGTACATGAAACGTCATTAAGCATAATTCTGTGAATATCCTTGTGATTTTAGTAAAGTTTTATTAATAAATATGGTACAAATATAAACGATTTACAAATCTATATGTACAAAATAAGGAAAATTTTAAGCCGCAGTACACTAAATTATTTTTTAGACAACTGGATAATATCTTGAAAGTTTCAAAAGCTCATAGGTATGAAAAGGCCCTTAAGTCTATGCTATTTCACACAATAATTATCATTGCCGAAAGCGTATGTGTATGATGGCTACAATGCCTTGCAACGAATGAAGTGTTGGCTGTGTTGGGCAATTGAGCCTAAACTTTTGTTTATATTTTTATATTCATACCTAGTCAACTCAACCCACGGATCTAAAGGACTACAATGAAATATGTTTACATTTAAGTCAACTAAGAGCGTGTCCGAACTGGAAAAAAGAGGGAGATATTAAATAGAATTTGAGAGCTCTCGTTTTTGGAAGTTAGAGATTTTCTTCAAAGAATATAATACTCACTAATGGTTTTCATTCAATTTTAGCGGAACCTTTTGGTATTAAAGTGTAACACACTATATCTGTCATTCATCTAAACCTCTGAGTACCCCAGAGAAGACGACAATTAATAATACCGCTACCGAGATAGATAGTCATACTCGTATACTAAATTGAATGAGAGCGACAGAGAGGGATATATCATTTGTTGCCCTTGTCATAGTTCAGCTTTTTTATTTGCCTCAATGACATCTTCACGTCATGGTGTAGGTACTATTACTTATTCTGTGGTCATGGCAAATAGTTTGAGGCAAATAAACGATTACCCGCACAAATTAAAGAGGTAGTATAAGGTACGCTGTCAGTCGTTTAAGACCAGTTCTCAATTTAGCTGCGTAATAGCTTTTCTGTCGCCCTTAGTGGAACTCTTATAGGATATCTATAGAAAGCCTTACTCTGAGATGTAAACAGAACGTTTATTTGGTGATTCATTATTTTACTGGCATTGCGCATACATAAAGCCTACTCAAAACTTACATTTTCTTATGCTGTAGAATATGGGCGCATCCTTATCCCTCCATATCCTTTCCTAGCAACCAATACTCAATAGAATATGTGTATATGGAGGCAGAATGCCCCAAATCCGGCGAGTGGTACTCGTACATCTGCGAGCAAAAACTGAGTCATCAAATACGCACCGTGCAAGATTGCATCAACAAACTAATTAACTCTCAGGAGATAGATGGAACGTGCAAAAACACGCCTATCTCTCTGACCAAGGAAGCTCTACTAGAGCTGGACGATCAACATTACGCCATTACATTCCCGCACCCTACCAAGGTCAAGACCAGCTGCCAACAAGAACAACATATCATATTGAACGAAAATTACGTCGCAACTATCCCACAACACTGTTCTATGAAATCGCCACAGTTTACCATCGTGAATATCAACAACAAACTTCGCGGTCAACCCCTGAAGATAATGTCGATACCACTGGAAACTAGACAACAAGAATTTAACACTATCCTGAAAATGGACTCCATAAATTTGAAAAATCTCGAGGCTATCGAACAGCACCTATCCGTGGGAAAACAAATCGAAGTCGACGAAACCTTACCTTCAAGTATCTACTCGTATCATACTACAATACCACTATACCTCATCATATTACTCGGAACAAGTGCAATAGCCTTTACAACGTATCGAAGATATCGAGATACAACCAAAGCCGAGATAACAAAGCCAGAAAACATAGATCTGCAGAAGGCCGCAACATTTGCAATAATAAACCTAGCAAATAGTTGCTCCACTTAGGGGGGAGGTGTTAGCTATGCACCTCACACACAGCACCGACGCACGGCTACGTCCTCGGTATACCGTCAGCATACGTCACCGCGCAACGTCATCAGCACCACGTCGTCTTGTCTACGTATGCCCTACGAGTACGTCACTCCATTACGTTGTCCGCACCGCAGCGCGTCATCAATATTGGGCAATCACTCTGATCGCCTTAATAAAACGGAAGCACACGTTCGCCGCGCGCCTTTTAGATACCTAACATCGGGTCTTAGGACACACGAAATCGTTCGTGTTAGATTAAGTTAATTATTGTAACTTTTATATTACTTAAAACTTCATTTATTCGCCATCTGAATATAATTTATCTCCTCCACTGCTGCCTCCCTATATAATTCGGGCAAAAGTTATTTACGTACATGGTTATATGGTTATGGTTATGGACTCCTTTTTCCGCACTTAGTCCGTGAAAGTTGGACCATTGTGCGTGACGTAAAAACGCCGGCTAGGGATCTAGCCAGCCTAACTCCGACCAGAAACGCAGGATCCTCCTGGTGTCACCACAGGCTTCGCGGAGTGACCTCGGTGCGTTGAGGATTTGAGTCCGTTGTGTAGCTACACCTTCGCATTCCAGGATGACGTGGATGGCTGTTTCATCGGCCTGTTTACGTACATATTTAAATATATTTTTTAGAAAGTTTGCAGCGACTGTCACATCAAGCAAAACGCCGTGAAGAATGACGCTCAAGATCTGATTCTCTATTGTTTCAGGGACCCGCTTAAACATACTTACGAGGGCTGTTCCGAAAGTTTTTAGCTGCTCTCACTCTATTCATGCCATATATGTTTTAATGATATCATTATGCGGGTAATTTCGATACATATGTGTTGGGGGAAACTGTTGATGAAAGTCGCTAGGGTTTTTTTTATTGCGTTTTAAGTACGACGTGTCAACAGCCCTATCTAATATGCGATGAACGGGTCACAATACCAATTTTGTGCTGCGGGCCAATTTTGATTAATACGTCACCACAACTAAACGAAAATTTTACACACCGCAAACTATGAATCTTCCCTGTCTCTACCCACTGCATGAAAATTAGCGACAATGAGCAGGTGTGTCGAATATTAGTCTAGGTCGCGAGACTAGGGATCATAACAAAAAAAAACTTATATTAAATAAAATCATTTAAAGTTAGGAAGTCAGTTTCTACTACAGCTGTTAGGGATTTCGTTGCCAAAACTATTTTTAGGAATCAAAAATAGTACTATTTTCGCAAATTTTTAAATGCCCATACCAAGGGCCTTTTGGTAAAAGAAATGTTGTGAAAAAAATACTTGCTGCTTACTAACGATTTTACCTCAGCTATTATTACTATTGAAATTACCCACATAATGGTGTAAATAAAAAATACATCGCATGAATAGAGTGAGAGCAGCTAAAAACTTTCGGAACAGCCCTCGTATAATGCCGTGATTCCTCGTTTTTGAAAGCCTTGCACTGGTCTATGGAAAATGTAGCTCACTTAATTGAAAAACGCTGGCCCCTTGTTTATTTTGTATCAATCACGATCTCTTTTGGCGATCTTTCCCTGCGAGGAATACTTTATGTGTTCTTTACTTACATGTTTAGATTGTGCAGGCTTTAACTTGACGCATTGAGAGACTTTAAACCTTCCTCATAATTGGAATTTGAATATCAGGCCGCAATGACACGGCAAAAGTACGCTCCGATGGCTTCATCCTTTTGGCTTTTGAAACTGCAGGGTGCGGACGCAAAGAACTTTGTACATGACAACGAATCGTTCCTGGTGCAAAGGTTGTCCATGGAAATCCAGCGAGGCAACATCGCCAGTGTTATGGCACCTTTGCACCGGAAGCGACGAGGGGCGGTTTATTTGAATAGTTAATATTTCGTTTAATAGAACGAAACGAACGTGTTTCGTTTAATTACATTGAAATTTTGGAAACCTTCGAACTTAACTGAGAAAGAAGAAAAAGAACAACTTAGTTTTGATACATATAAAACGATTACTTGGTTGAATGTCTAGTTTACCGTTATTTTTTTTTGGTGAACTGGCATACAAGTGCATCTGCGTGATGAAAAACTGTGGTGCTTTTCATCACGCAGATGCACTTGCATAACAGTCGTATTATAAAAAAAAGTTTTCGTTTGAAAATGCCTCGTAGAAAATATAATAAAAGTATCGGAAATGTATCACGTATTCGCTACTTGTTCCGCATTGGAACTCTAAACTCATTATAACAGCTATTTAAAAATCGTATTCGTACAAGATTGCACGCCTTTATAAGTATTATCGTTGTATTTAAAAGCTTGTCGAGACAAACGACGTAAATAGTGAGTTCGTTTATGAAACTAAGGAGCATCATTAACAGGAAATGCTCCTTCTGTCGCCCTCAGCCGAACACGCGAGCGAGTTTCATTAGTAGTCTTAAGCTCCATCGCTAAACCTCCCTAGCGTTTGAAGATTTAACGAGTACAAGAGAGTACTCTCGTGCAGTCGCACTACTGTTCGTATTTTTTATTCTATGCCGGTGAAAATAAGATGGACTGACCTGATAGTATCTTCAAAACGAGCAATAATAGTTTAAGTATTTATTTTGATGAAGTTAACAATCACTTTCGGGAAAACTCGTGTATTCTCCGGGAAAACACGAGCAAGGTCGCCTAGGTACTCTAATATATCTTTAAACGAGCACTGCTTGTATGTTTGTTTATTTCGGGGATCACGGAAACGGATCTAACAATTCCGACGAAAATGCAATTTACGGGGGCCAAATCGATGTAGCTAGGTGTTATATTCGGGAAAACTACGAAAGAAACCGTGTAAAGCTCGGTCACCCCGGTGCTAAATACTCGTTGTAGGTAACCGAATGCTTGACTTCTGGTTGCTCAATTCAACCCAATAGGCTAGTTTGCAAAAAAATATTAAACAAATGGGAATTAAATGTTTGTATGGGCCCAACTACGAATAAAGCACAACAAAAGCCGGAAATGAGGGTCAAAAGTGGATATTATTCCCGGACACCAAAAGCGCTCCATACTAAATGATGACATCACAACGCACGAGCCACGTTGTATGGAAATACATTATATGGAATACTGCGTTTAGGTACATAGTTAATATACAATTTCTTTTTTATTGAAACTTGTAAATTCTATTGGAATCCATTATTTAACTTTTAGATATTAATAAATATATATATATTATTAGAAACTTTGTTTTCTCGTATTTTATTATTATTCTGATTTTATTTTGTATTTTTCATATCATTGTGTTAATTTGATGGTCTTCTATCCATCCATACTCGTACGTATAACGGCAATATGTTAAAAAGTTTAACATAAGGAAACTAATCTTTTATGCATATAAGGTGCTTCCAAATTAGATGCCAATACTTTAAGGTTAACTTACATCATAATAATTTAGTTTAAATAGGAATGAATAAAACGAATTATATAAAATTTTCGTCTTTGTTTTACGAAGAAAATAATTAAATTAAAATTCTGTCCAAACATATTTAGTCATGTCAAGTGAGCTACACATTGGATGCTAGTTGAAGTGGCCAATTAAGTGACAGTCAAGAGGTTTCACCCGATAATCAAAGGAGTCTTAATCATTGAATACTGATTAATCTCATTAACAGGGTGTTATTTGGCACAGTTGTTTTCCTAATTTTATCCAAAAACGAACATAAACTTTAAATCAGTATTATACTGACGTCTACTTCTAAGGACGAGTACTATCAGCCCTGAAAGTATTGGCATCTAATTTCCAAGCACCTTAGACGTATACCTACCTACATTACATAAGAAATGTTGTCAAATAGTTTCCGTTCCATTTGGCTGTAATATCTCAGCTTGCACTGTGTCACTCCGTGCGCTATTTAGCGCCGGTTGTCAGTAGCGTTGACAGCAATGTTCATGTTCTGTTAAATTAGTTTCAAAGCGTTGGTTACGAAAGCGTATGCTGTTATCAAAGTCACCAAGGCATCCTGTTTCCTGTTTAGACCTGGAAATATGACGTTATGGGGTTCAAAGCGTACATAGGTTAGGCCTTAGTTGAGAACGTAATGTCACGCTTACGCTAGGTAGATCCAACTGTCATTTTAACGCAGCAGCGCAGCGGCGCAGGTGGACTTATGACCTGGTAAAGGTCACGGAAGTTTGCTGGATGCGGGTAACACAGGACCGGTCATTGTGGCACTCTGGGGGAACCCTATACCCAGCAGTGGACGTCCTTTGGAATATATGATGATGAACATTACAAACGCTCAAAAATATTACGTAATGACTCCTTTGTCGCGAGACATGACATGCGAATCCCGAGACTGTATTTACTGTCTGCGATGTCTCGTCTCTACGAGTATTTACAAACTTGACTTATTTGTTTAAAATTTATTAAGTTTATTATTCTATACCTTTGATTCTTAGCCCAGGGGCACCTGCGTGTCGCGTAATATATGCGAAATTACGCAACGCCGGCCACGGTCAATTCTTAAATGGGTGACCACTTTGAGTGGTAACTAACTGAACGCTCCCGTGCTTTGGAAGCGTCAAGCCGTTGGTCTTGAATCCAGTGGCTGTCAATGACAGCAGTCATTTAGCAAAGTTCAGACTTCGGGCGGCTTGAGAACGTGTAACAGTCAAGTTGCCCAGTCACGTGGCCTTGGAGATTAGGCTTGCCTAATCCCAACAAGATCTAGTCTCCCCCTTGGGTTGGAAGGTAAGATGGCAGTTGCTTCCGTAAAAACTAGTGCATATTCCAATTCTTGCGGTTAGGTAGTGGACCCCGGACATCCTTGAGGATGCAACTCTACTGAGATAAAGATTTTTTAGAGAGTAAGTAGGGAATGGTTATACTGGAATAAGTCTCGTTTCTAATAAGGTTCATGGTTCGACGGGTCCATTTTTGTACTATGTAAAGTATTTTGAAAAGATGAATTAGATAACACGCAGCACATTTCCAAAACAACTGGGGATATGAATACTCAATGTACTCGTGCAGTAACAAAATGCTACTTGATGGATGTGATGAATGTAAATAACAAATATTATTAAAAAAAAAAATAACTACTATGTTCTTACTCTTACCTACACAGAGTAATTTACGACCAAAACCTTTTGTCTATAAAACTATCAGTTATACTGATGGCGTCTTATGCCGTATTTTACAGTGTCAATCTGTCAATTTGTACGAGCCGTTTTCGATGTTCATGATACTCTCATTTTTTGTCTTACGGTGTCCTCTAATAGTAGCACCACACTTCGCTATGCGCTGTTCGTTATTTGTCTTATGCGCCTACATTTGGCGAAGTGTGGGGGGTTTCTTCGTCTAAATTTACTTTATTTGCACGCAGAATACCCATACACGAATGTATAACACGATCATGCATAAGACGATCATTAAAAATCAATCTAAATATATAATTTCTAAGAAAAATAATTTTTAAGAAAAAAAAACCGACTTCAATGGGGGAGTCCGGTGAAAGATTATTAATCTTAGATGGTGCACTCTTAGATTCCATACAATAAAATACAAAAATGGCTATAAGTATGAGCAAGACTAAGTACCCTCAATTCCTCATGAAATCATGGAAAAACCTTGCTTGCTTGACAAACAAAACGAAGAGAACAAATCGCCAAACGTGAACTACGCGTCGTTGAAGAGTTCCGTTCTGATCATCATCAGCAGTTCCACTTCATCAAATGTCACTTTTATGAATAAAAATGCTTGATTAGTTCATGAAAATACTAAAATCACTATTTGTGTGCCTTTCACATTTGAGGAGTTTCATCGATTCCTAATGGATCCCATCATCAGAACTCGAACATGACAAAAATCAATCGTGAAAATAGAACTTGCTTAACAAACACAGCTAGAAGGACAAATCGCCAAACGTGAACTTTTCGTCGTTGAAGAGTTCTGTTCTGATCATCATCAGCAGTTCCACTTTATCAAATGTCACATTTTTGTTAGATAATGCTCGATTTGTTGATAAAAACACAAAAATCACTATATGTTTGCCTTTAAGATTTGAGGAGTTCCCTCAACTCCTCATGGATCCCATCATCAGAACTCGAGCATGACAAAAATTAATCGTGAAAATAGAACTTGCTTAACAAACACAGCTAGGAGGACAAATCGCCAAACGTGAACTTTTCGTCGTTGAAGAGTTCTGTTCTGATCATCATCAGCAGTTCCACTTCATCCAATGTCACATTTTTGGATGCAAATGCTTGATTTGTTGATAAAAACACAAAAATCACTATATGTTTGCCTTAAAGATTTGAGGAGTTCCTTCAATTCCTCATGGATTCCATCATCAGAACTGCCTTTTGACAAAAACGAGACCAACTTGGATATATATACATACAATCAAAAAAAGAAATTTTCAAATCGGTTAATAAATGACGGAGTTATGGAGTAACAAACATTAAAAAAAAAAACATACAACCGAATTGATAACCTCCTCTTTTGAAATCTTGAAGTCGGTTAAAAAACCGACTTTAATGGGGGAGGCCGGTGAAAGATTATTATACTTAGATGGTGCACTCTTAGATTCCATACAATAAAATAAAAATGGCTATAAGTATGTTTATAATGGTAGAAGACTACATACATACATACATACATACATATAATCACGCCTGTTTCCCATAGGGGTAGGCAGAGATCACGGATTTCCACTTGCTACGATCCTGACATACAACTTTCGCTTCATGAACTTTCATAACATTCTTCATGCATGCGCGCCGATTTAGGGTACTCCTGACCTGGCCTTTCTGCAGAATGTCTCCGATTTGGTCGGAGTACGTTCGCCGAGGTCTTCCCCTTCCAACTTTTCCATCCACTCTTCCTTCATACACTCGTTTTGTCAATCTTCTTTCATCCATCCTCTCTACATGTCCAAACCATCTTAGCATACCTTTCTCAATTTTCGTCACTATATCTTCATTCACTCCACACCTCCGTCTTATAACGGTGTTTCTCACTCTATCTCTCAAAGTAACGCTACACATACTTCTCAGCGCTCTCATTTCCACTGCATTCACTCGACTCTGATGTTTCTTCTGCCACACCCAACTTTCACTACCATACATTAGTGTCGGCACCAACACTCCTCTATGCACGGCCAGCCGCGCCTTTTCTGACACTTTCTGGCTACTCATAAAGGCGTGAAGTGCCCCATTCACTCGATTCCCAGCTATCACTCTCCTTTCAATATCTCCTTCATGCTTACCGTCTCTCGTGAACAAAGTCCCCAAATACACAAACCCATCCACTTGCTCCAACCTCTCTCCATCTACAGCAATTTCACAAACTGTCATACACTCATCTCTTTCAAATACCATCACTTTCGTCTTGCTTACATTCATTTTCATTCCTTTTCTCGCAAATAATCTGTGCATGCTAGTTACCATCTTCTGTAGCTTCTCAGCCGATGACGCTAATAAAACCTGGTCATCGGCGTAGAGTAGACATTTGATAAGCAACCCATTCATTTCCAACCCACATTCATCGTCTTTCAAATCTTGCAAACAACTGTCCAGAAATAGATTAAACAGCCACGGTGACGCTACACATCCCTGTCTAACACCCTTTTCGATGCTAAACCATTCAGTGTAGGACCCGTTTACTCTCACGCAAGCAGAGGAATCCTCGTAGAGAGATTTCAGAGCTTGAATGAGATGGTCGCTCACTCCATATCCGGACAGTACCGACCAAAGTTCATTCCTCACCACTCTGTCATAGGCCTTCTCCAAATCCACGAACGCGCAATAGACCTTTTGACCTTGAGCCAAATATTTTTCGGCTATGCATCGTAAAGAGAAGACCTGATCCGTACATCCCATACCTTTCCTAAATCCCGCTTGTACATCCCATATTTTCTCATCGGTTTCTTGCATTACCCTTTCAATCAACACTTTCGCATATAATTTGCCAACGATGCTGAGTAAGCTAATGCCCCTGTAGTTCTTGCAGTCAAGTTGTGAGCCCTTTCCCTTGTACAGTGGCACGATGACCGCCTTGCACCAATCTTTTGGAACTATGCTGGTATTAAAACATAAGTTGAAAAGGCGATACAACTGACTTGCTACGACGCCTTGCCCAGCCTTCAGCATCTCGACTGAAATTCTATCATACCCCGCTGCCTTTCCTGGTTTCATTCCTTTCAAAGCTTTTACAATTTCATCCATACTAATACTACACTCCTCATGTGGCAGTGCATTATCATTCACTCCTGACGTATTTTCCTCTTCTCTCTCAAACAAACCTTCAAAATATTCCTTCCATCTCCCTAATATGCATTCCTCATCATTCAATAAACTTCCATGCTGGTCTCTAATCGAGGTTAGCTCTGAGGTCTGAGTTTTACCTCTGGCTAGTCGAATGGCTTTCCAGAAAAACTTTATGTTTGCCCGGAAATCCTGAGACAACCTCTGATCCATCTCATCATTCTGTTCATCTTTCTTTCTTTTAACTACCTCCTTTACCAGAACATTCAACCTTTTATAGTTACTTTTCCTTTCACTCACGTCTTCAAGCGTGGCTTTTTGACTTCTTTGGTCAGCTCTTATCGCCAACCAATCTAGCCACGCTTTCTTCTTCTCACTTACTGCCTTTTGTACCTCTTTATCCCACCATACATTCTTCTTCTTCTTCCCTTTGCTCCTTTCTTTCACACCACATACATCCCTGGCTGTACTTACAAGCTTATCTTTAAAACCATTCCATAGTTGATCAATCTCGCATATATCATCTATCTCTCTAAGATTTTCCTTTAGTTTATGAATATACTCATCAGCCACACTTTCCTCTTGCAAATTTTCTACTTTTATTCTCTCCAGAACACTAGTGAATATACGAGGTCGATGCCGCCATCCTTGAAACAGCCCTTTCATTCGGCTCATCACCAGGAAGTGGTCTGTATTTATTCCGGCCCCGCGATACACCCTAGTGTCCAGAACATTCTTCCTCAATCTTTCGTCCACTATCACAAAATCAATCATACTCTTTCTTACGTTCTCCGCCTCACGCGTGTACAAATGAATCCATTTGTGGGCAAACATTGTATTTGTCACAAAAAGATTTCTCTCGAGGCAAATATCTAACAAACTCTCACCATTCTCATTCACTCTCTCGTCACCGTGAGTACCCAGAACCTTTTCAAATCCATCTCGCTTTACCCCTACCCATGCATTAAAATCACCTAACATAATCAACCTTTCATTATCCTTACATCTACTTGTGACATCCCTTAATTCCTCCCAGAACTGTTTTCCCTCTTCCTGGGTCGACTGTGATGTTCTCGTACCCAGGTTTACAGGGGCATATACCCCAACAACAAAGATACGAGTCAGTCCTAATTTCATTCTGACCCATATTAATCTGGGACTCACGCATTCAAATTCATTCACACACTTGGCAATCCTAGCTGAAAGTATGACACCAACCCCCTGACATGCTCTGTCTGAAACGGTCACTCCAGACCAGTACGCTGTATAGGGTCCATGTTTCGTGGTGTCACACCCTTTCCGTTTTGTCTCATTTACACAAAGAACATCAATCCTCTTTTTATCCATCATCTGCCTTACTTCATTCATTTTTCCTTCCATTCCTCCTCCAACATTCAACGTAGCAAAACGGCACTCCGTGAGCCGCTTTTCGCCCCCACTGGAAACGTGACGTGACGGGTGGCGGACCGCGTCGCCGCCATGCGGATGATTTTTATTTTTTCCAATCTCCATAGCGTTCCCACGAGTAAATAGGGAACTAAAGGTCCATCACAGCAGAGCCCTATACTGTGGTAAGGTGGATTACCACTGTGCCCTGTGACCACCAACACAGACACCCTCCGTTCGACACCAGACTCCCCTCTGGCCATGCATCCCTTGGCACGGGTCGGCTAACACCTTGGATTAGGGGTTTTATACCCTCAATTCCTCATGGAATCATGGAAAAACCTTGCTTGCTTGACAAACAAAACGAAGAGAACAAATCGCCAAACGTGAACTACGCGTCGTTGAAGAGTTCCGTTCTGATCATCATCAGCAGTTCCACTTCATCAAATGTCACTTTTATGAATGAAAATGTTTGATTAGTTCATGAAAATACTAAAATCACTATTTGTGTGCGTTTCACATTTGAGGAGTTCCCTCGATTCCTAATGGATCCCATCATCAGAGCTCGAGCATGACAAAATCAATCGTGAAAATAGTACTTGCTTAACAAACACAGCTAGGAGACAAATCAACAAACGTGAACTTTTCGTTGTTGAAGAGTTCTGTTCTGATCATCATCAGCAGTTCCACTTCATTCATTGTCTCATTTTTGGATGCAAATACTTGACTTGTTGATAAAAACATAAAAATCACTATATGTTTGCCTTTAAGATTTGAGGAGTTCCCTCAATTCCTCATGGATCCCTTCATTAGAACTGCGTTTTGACAAAAACGGGACCAACTTGGATATATATACTTACAATCACAAAAAGAATTTTCCAAATCGGTTAAGAAATGACAAAGTTATGGAGTAACAAACATTAAAAAAAAAACATACAACCGAGTTGATAACCTCCTCTTCTGAAATCTTGAAGTCGGTTAATAAAAGAAGAAACTGACTGACTGACTGACTGACATATCAACGCACAGCCCAAACCGCTGGTCCTAGAGATTCCAAATTTGGTACGTAGGTTCGTTATAAGATCTAGGGGTGCACTAATATAGGATTTTTCAAAATTCAACCCCTAAGGGGGTGAAATGGGGGTCCGAAGTTTGTATGGGGAAACAAGATTAGTTGGACTATTTTATTCTAAACTTCACAAGAGTATTTCTAACGATGAATGAATAAATACGTGTTTCAGGTTTTTTGAGAAATCAACCCCTAAAAGGGTGAAAGGTGGTGACAAATTCTGAAAATCGACATGGGCATTGTTTTTATGCTATACCGGGTCGCTGATAACGAAAACAACAATGATTTTAAAATCTCACGTGGAGGACGTGAAATACCACCCCCCCCCCCCCTGTTGGGGTGCGAGGGGGATGAAATATCTAAATATTAATGTGGGTGTCATTTTTATGGTTTTTTGGGACGTTAATTACGAAAATGGCATCGGTTTTGAAATTTAATATTTTGGACATGAAAACTTTTGAAAGTTTGTGCCAAATTGCAAGAAATAACTGACTGACTGACTGACATATCAACGCACAGCCCAAACCGCTGGTACTAGAGATTCCAAATTTGGCACGTAGGTTCCTTATAACGTCTAGAGGTGCATTAAGAAAGGATTTTTCAAAATTCAACCCCGAAGGGGGTAAAATGGCGTCCGAAGTTTGTATGGGGAAACAAGATTAGTTGGACTATTTTATTCGAAACTTCACAGGAGTATTTCTAACGATAAATGAGTAAATACGTGTTTCAGTTTTTTGAGAAATCAACCCCTAAAAGGAGGAAAGGTGGTGACAAATTATGAAAATCGATATGGGTGTTGTTTCTGTGGTTTATTGGGTCGCTGATTACGAAAACAACAATGATTTTAAAATCATACGTGGAGGACGTGAAATACCATCCCCTCTGTTGGGGTCCGAGGGGGTTGGAATGTCTAAATATTAATATGGGTATCATTATTATGGTTTTTAGGTCGTTAATTTCAAAAATGGCATTGATTTTGAAATTTAATATTGCGGACATGAAAACTTTTAAAAGTTGGTGCCAAATTGCAAGAAAAAACTGTCTGACTGAGTGAGTGACATATCGACGCACAGCCCAAACTGCTGGTTTGAGAGATACCAAATTTGGCATGTAGGTTCCTTATAAGGTCTAAAGGTGCATGAAGTGCCGTGAGTTTCCTATGAAGATACGACCTTTTTTGATTCAATGTATTGTAAGTGGTTTTATTAATCAGTGCCGTCCGATACGACTTCAAGATAAATCGATATTTGAGCGTCCGAGAGGACTCTTAATAGGAATCCCAGGTACCTAAACTTTGAATAAAGTAACGGCCATATTGATTTTCTTCATATCCGTCCCGATTTCGTTCAAAATCGATATCTGAGCGTTCGAGAGGTCCTCTAATACGACTCCGAGGCAAAATTTGGAAAAGTGGCGGCCATATTAATATTCGTCTTTTCTTTCCCGATTTCGTTAAAAGTCGATATCCGAGAGGTTTCTTAATACGACTCCGAGGTAAAATTTGGAAAAATTTCGCAGCCATATTGATTTTCTTCATTTCCTTCCCAATTTCGTTCATAATCGATATCTGAGCGTCCGAGAGGTCTCTAATACGAATCCGAGGTAAAATTTGGAAATAGTGGGAGCCATATTGAGTTTTTCATTTGCAACCCGATTTCGTTCAAAATCGATATCTCAGTGTCCGAGAGGTCCCCTAATACGAATTTGAGGTAAAATTTGGAAAAAGTGGCGACCATATTGATTTTCTTCATTTCCGCCCCGATTTCGTTCAAAATCGATATCTGAGTGTCCGAGAGGGCTCTTAATACGAATCCGAGGTAAAATTTGTAAAAATGGCGGCCATATTGATTTTTTTTTTCGTCCCGATTTCGTTCAAAATCGATATCTGAGCGTCCGAGAGGTCTCTTAATACGAATCTGAGGTAAAATTTGGCACTCAATACATGCCAGGGATTGTAAAATAAAAGTTTAATGTTACATACCTGTTATGTAGGCGTGTGGGGTATCTATGGATTGGGTTTTTTAAACGACATAGAGGATTCGATATTTTTTTCCATTTAAACCTTTAGATTAATTTTGCCAAGTTCTTTTTTTTTTTTTTTATGACATAGGTGGCAAACGAGCAGACGAATCGCCTGATGGTAAGCGATTAGCGCCACCCATGGACACTCGCAACACCAGAGGGGTTGTAAGTGCGTTGCCGGCCTTTAAGATGGGAGTACGCTCTTTTCTTGAAGGTTTGAAGGTCGAATCGGTCCGGAAATACCGCAGGCGACAGTTCATTCCACAGTTTAGCTGTGCGAGGCAAGAAATTTCTGGAGAAACGCACAGTTGAGGACTGCCAACCATCTAAGTGGTGAGGATGGAAATTTTGACGCGTTGGGCGATGGCGGAAGGAAGCGGCAGGGATTAAACCGAACAATTCCTCGGAGCACTCCCCGTAATACATGCGGTAGAAAATGCAGAGCGAGGCTACATTTCTACGCAGCCCCAAGGAGTCAAGCCGTTCCGAAACCCGCTGGCAGCCGACAATTCGAGTCGCTCTCCGTTGGATGCGGTCCAGAGGAAGAAGCTGGTACTGTGGTGCCCCTGCCCAAAGATGAGAACAGTATTCCATATGTGGGCGGACCTGTGCCTTATAAAGCTGTAGGCGATGGGCCGGCGTGAAATACTGTCTCGATCTGTTTAGCACACCGAGCTTTTTCGAGGCTAATTTGGCCTTACCCTCTAAATGACCGCGGAACTAGACTTCACTCGAGATGTCGACGCCAAGGATCTCGATATTGGCTGTGGCAGTTAGGGGAGTGCTCTCAAAACGAGGTGATGCGACAAACGCAAGCTTTTTCGCAGTAAACGCGCAAACCTGCGTCTTTGTAGGGTTAAAGCGGACCAGATTAAGTCGACCCCATTCTGAGACTTCATCCAGGGAAGTCTCAATCTGAGACACAAGTTTGTTTCGGCTCACAGTGACGTTTTCCCGAGAAATATTGGCGCGACCGGTGTAAGAGGTATCACACGTACTATCATCCGCATAACAGTGAATGCCGCTGATTTGCAGCATGTCATTGATATGCAGAAGGAATAGCGTGGGTGATAGCACACAGCCTTGAGGGACACCAGCATTCACAGACATGGCGTCAGAGCATACACCGTCAACTACGACCTTTATGCTTCTGTCTGCTAGAAAGCTGCTGACCCATTAAAAGTTCCGTAGGTTCTCTGAAATGGTGCCAAGTCCGGCACTACATTGTTTACAGTAAAACTAATTTACTGCGGCTTTATGCATTTTGAGCTTTATCTTAGCAGTTTGTTATAATACCATAAAGGCTGTAGGATATTTAAGAAAACTGTCAACTTAAAGCTCAAAATGCATAAAGCCGCAGTAAATTAGTTTTATTGTAAACAATTTAGTGCCGGACTTGGCACCATTTCAGAGAACCTACGGAACTATAATAATAATCGTATGGTATTTATTTTCGAACCGTGAGATCTTCGAGAACACAAGTACGGTTGCCAGTTTTGTTGCACTTTTAGCACCACCCAGGGGTCACGTGTAGTGTAGGGTAGCGATGGGTACTCCCTACGGACGTGGTGCAACTTCGACCCCCCTTTGTCAAGTGAGTGGGCAACTTGACTGTTAGAAGTTCTCAAGCCGCCCGAAGGCCTCTAACTTGGCTTAACGACTGCTGTCTAATCAACGGCTTAACGTGCCTTTCAAAGCACGAGAGCGCTCAGTTAGTAACCACTCAAAGCGGTCACCCATCCAAGAACTGACCTGCACCCACATCGCTTAACCTCGCATACCGCACCCACCTAGGGTGCCGCTGGGCCACGAGCGCTCTAAATTCTTGATAGCTTGTGCCAAATTGTAATTCAATCGGTCTAGTAAAAGCAACTCGGTTGTAAGTGTTGTAACAGACGGACTGACAGTAAGGAGTGCGAATGGAAGTGAGGCCAAATTATCTTTTTGGATGCTCCTGTTAATTAATCACAATCACCAAACTTCGTATACCGAAACCCCCAGAATGTAACAACTACTTTTCTGGAAACCATCTAAATCGGTTCAGCCAAACGCGAGATAATCGTGGACAAACATACATACATACATACCTACATACGTACATACATATATACGGGTCAAACAGAGAACCTCTTTTTTGTAGACGGTTAAAAATTATGCTTAGTACGCGGGCGAAGCCGCGGGCAAATGCTAGTTAAAAATAAATGAGATTAGCCAATTCATATACTACTTTTACCTAATTGCCGAATCTAATTGGTAAGTAAAATCTGTGTACGTAACTTTTTATTTATTAAAAATGGGATTGCTCTTGCCAGCATGTAGCCAGGGGGCAAAGATGAGGCCGGCGATGAAGCGAGCTTACCCAGTTATAATATCAATAAAACAGATAGCCTGTACCTACACATCTGTTCTTGCTAATTGAACGGTATTTCGCACTGTGTTTCAATCCATACTATAAAAAGAATATAAAACTTTGCCTCATACTTCGTATATGGCAGTGTCCAGTAGCATTTGTAATAATGCCAATGTTAAACATAGTTTGATTGTAAACCAATTTAAACTTAAATATAAATACGCTCCAGAGTGTTTACACATGGATGAACAAAGCTGTACGGATGGGCCCACTGGCAATAGTATAAGTAGAATAATATCCTTCAATTTGTTTTATTGTAAAAGCAACCCTGACTGAAGCGAAATAAGTTACATGATTCCAAGTAAAAGTAGCTTTTCATTCGTTAGTAGTTAAAAATATACGTTATAGGAAAAATAATTCTGCTGGCGGGTGTGTTATCACGGAAAAACATAATTAAGGGATTCAAGGGGCGAGGCGGATAAAGCAGAGGAATAAATATAATTTAGGCCACTATAATAAAACATTAGGTATGGCAAAAACATGTAAGATTATGTAAACATCGTACATATTTTGTTCTAGCTGGTTTAAGTCACCTCTCCTTCTCTGGATATAAACTCACATGGGGGCTTGGGGTTTTAATATAATTATAAGAAAGCTACACTGAGTTTATTTTATTTTAAGCTTTTAACCATCGCCTTTGATTCTTCGCGAATATTATAACACAAACCATTACCTATGTGCGTACAAAATTTTTGTACAATGTCGGTTACTTAGTGACTTAGTTGATAATTTGATACTGTTTTTATATGTAATGTGATTTAGTTTAAGATTTATTTATTTAATCCTTTGGGAAACAAACAGGCAATTACAACACATGTAATTAATCATGACACAAGTTCATAAGCCAAATAATTTCCACTATTAAGATTTCCCCTTATTTTATGAATACAGTGCTATAGATTATTCCATGTACACTGGCAGCAGGCATCCCATACAAACTTACAATTGACAACATTTCATTCTTTTAAGTGGGTTTTTTTTCGATGAATCGAATAGAGGATCAAAAATTAAAAATAAGTAACCACATTTTTAAATACTCGAAAACATCCCCATTTCATCTTAAAAAATCCATTTCAGTTTAATTCACATAATAGTTTGGGACAATGTCGATTACTTAGTGCAATATAATTATCACTGATAATTTATATTCGATATTGATAGGTAGGAAAAAAAGGCTTGCACGTGGTGTAACCAAAGGATGACCCAGAAATAAAGAGACAATTTTAGGAAGCTGCCGGGTATCGGACACGGAGTGGTCTAATGGTAATTAACTAATCAGGAAATCTATACATACTCGTAGGTACCTACCATTCTAGTTGTAAACAATGTTTTCCATTTTTAGTGGAAAATTACTGTCATTGTGTCCGTGTAAGTACAATAGAGTGAAGTGTGAAGTCTTTGGGGGAGGCCTATGTCCAGCAGTGGACGTCTTTTGGCTGACATGTCTTTTGGATGATGAAGTACAAGTGAGTATATCAGCTAAAAGTCGGTAATTACTAATTACTCATTTAATATTTATATTTCAATGGTGAAATGGTGCAGCTATTTTAGATTACGTAACGTAATCTTTTCTAACGCTAGGTAGATCTTTTCTAGAACAAGTTGATTCAACTGACTGTAATTTATAGGTACTGCGATCTCCAACCCTCATTGCAAGCGTGGCTATTATGGCATTTACCCCCCATGAAATTGGGAGGCCTATGTCCAACAGTGGACGTCCTACGGCTGATATAGTGGTGGTGGGAGGCGACAATTAAATTTAAGAACCATAATAAACCCAAAAATTAGAAATTCGGCTTCTGCCACTGAAGACATTCAAGTGTCAGAATACCTCCCTAAATGTTCGTTTGCTCCAAAAAATTAAATTGTTTCTGAAAACTGGATAAAAGACAAATCAATCTGAAATAAATCCTAAAGGAATCCTTTCCTTGAATAAATCAAGCAATTTGATTTTAAATGTAGTTATATAGTTTGGAAATTGTCTTTTCGAGTATTTATTAGTAAGACTCGTGGGATGAGTGAATGAATTGTTCACACCAGAAATAAGCGAAACTAAGCGAGAGAATGTAAATTTTTCATTTTGTTTTCTTAGCAATTTGTAATTTGAAGGAGCAATGGTGTTCATGATCGTTTTGGATGCCAACTTCATACACTGTAGTCACGTTTTTATTTTCTAACTAGCTGTTGCCCGCGACTTTATCCGCGTCTTCGCTCCTATTGGTCGCAGCGTGATGTTATATAGCCTAAAGCCTTGCTCGATAAATAGACTATCCAACACAAATATAATTTTTCAATTCGAACCAGTACTTCCTGAGATTAGCGCGTATTAGTATAGATTAACTAGCTTTTTCCCGCGGCTTCGCACGCGCAGAACAATAAATTGTAGCCTATGTTGTTGTTGTTGTTTAAACCAAGGACACACCAACAACATACCAAGTTAACAACTAAACACAACTCACAAACGCACACACATCCATTCTGGTAATGCGAAAGAAATTGTAGTTACATATTATGTAGAAATTTACAACTATAGGTAGATCTTCCTTCTATAATTTAGTAGCGGTTAAGTATATAGGTACACTCTGACCATTTTCAAGTTGAATGGTGAGGTGTACGACAGGAGAAAACATTTCATGAATGAGAAACTTCAAGACCAAAAAGCTTCGGAGCTAACTTATGTATTGGCCGCTTTCATATTTTTTTATCTCATCATTCTCATTTCGAGAGTCAAAGCCGGCCGATCACCCTAGTTCACATACGTGGTGTATTTGGTAACTTGAACAGAGTTGCATAACTACATTAATATGAGGAATGAAAGTACGTGACAACCCAGGATGGATGGATGGGATTTACCCAGCGATTGTCCAACTCTAATTCATTAATCTTTATTGTGTGATCACCGTCAGTTCGGTATCTCCTCCTTTATTGAGGATATTCATCGTCTCCCGTCTGAGTGTCTTGGAGAAGTGGTCGAGGGTACTCTTATATAATTTTTGTATGTAGGTACAGAGTTATTATAAATATCTTCATTGGAAATAAGAAACGTTCAAACAAAACTATTAATACGGAAACTTATTCTGTGACCTAAGTATACGTGTAAATGTAACCTGTTACCCTACCTATCCGACATGGCGGCATCGGGATCAGACAAATTTCTAGCATAGTTCTTCCGGCGTTTCTTTCTTCAGCACACAGTACGTTGCCTCTTATAGGTAAAATCCTCACACCCTCACTTCGAGATTTTGAGGAAGCGTACTTGTGTGACACTGAAAATGCCTGGCAATTAGCATGCCCGGGTAAATCCCTGCCGTCCAACAAAACAATACAAAGAATTCGGGACGAACCACTGCCATAACGAGGGCGGAAAAAGCACGCCTTTTAGCTATATCCCAACCCGAATCTGGGTTTTGGTTGCATGCTTACCCCTCCATCCACTGTGCTACTTTGCTAGACAACAATTCATTAAGGTTGGCTGTCGGCCTCCGTCTAGGAGCGGACATTGTAGTCCCCCACCACTGCCCCTGTGGAGTCAAAGTAGACAGTCTGGGTTCCCACGGCCTTTCTTGCACAAAGAGTGCCGGCCGCTTATCCCGCCACGCATGCCTCAATGACGTCATCCGTCGGGCTCTTGTCAGCGTCAATGTGCCAGCCGTCCTGGAACCTCCAGGCTTGGTCCGTGACGACGGCAAGAGACCCGATGGCATGACGCTTATTCCGTGGCAGATGGGACGGCCGCTTATCTGGGATGCCACCTGTGTGGATACCCTAGCACCGTCCCATTTAGCCTCCACGTCTTTGAGGGCGGGCGGGGCGGCAATAGCGGCAGAAGCTTCGTAGCGTTGCAAATATGCTAGCTTGACAAATAGCCACATATTTGCGGCATTCGCGGTCGAAACTCTCGGCCCTTGGAGCCCGGACGCACATCGGCAATATAAAACCAAAAAATTTTTTTTTTGAAAATACTGCTGACCATAGGGCTGGTCACTTCCTCGGTCAACGGATAGGTATCGCTATCCAGCGGGGAAATGTGGCCAGCCTTATGGGCACCCTCCCCAGAGGCAGCGACCTCGGGGAATGTATATAGTAATTATAACCTGTAATTGTGTACAATCGAACCAACTGAATCATGACCCACCATACCTATAAGCTTATTTTGCTAAACTCCTTAAATGCAAGTAGGTCGAAATTCGCTTGAAGATTTATTTCCTTGGTAACGAACTTGTTATCATTTGATTAGACACTGACATTTATTTAGTGCACTGCACAAGTGCACTGTTAAATAAATTGGACAATATCGACTAAGCTCGTATATGAATAATTTTTAAGAAAAAAAAACCGACTTCAATGGGGGAGGCCGGTAAAAGATTATTATACTTAGATGGTGCACTCTTAGATAGATATACAATAAAATAAAAATGGCTATAATGTATGTTTATAATGGTAGAAGACTAAGTACCCTCAATTCCTCATGGAATCATGAAAAAACGTTGCTTGCTTGACAAACAAAACGAAGAGAACAAATCGCCAAACGTGAACTACGCGTCGTTGAAGATTTCCGTTCTGATCATCATCAGCAGTTCTACTTCATCAAATGTCACTTTTATGAATGAAAATGCTTGATTAGTTCATGAAAATACTAAAATCACTATGTGTGCCTTTCACATTTGAAGAGTTCCCTCGATTCCTAATGGATCCCATCATCAGAACTCGAGCATGACAAAAATCAATCGTGAAAATAGAATTTGCTTAACAAACACAGCTAGAAGGACAAATCGCCAAACGTGAACTTTTCGTCGTTGAAGAGTTCTGTTCTGATCATCATCAGCAGTTCCACTTCATCAAATGTCACATTTTTGTATGATAATGCTCGATTTGTTGATAAAAACACAAAAATCACTATATGTTTGCCTTTAAGATTTGAGGAGTTCCCTCAATTCCTCGTGTATCCCATCATCAAAAATCGAGCATGACAAAAATTTATCGTGAAAATAGAACTTGCTTAACAAACGCAGCTAGGAGGACAAATCGCCAAACGTGAACTTTTCGTCGTTGAAGAGTTCTGTTCTGATCATCATCAGCAGTTCCACTTCATCAAATGTCACATTTTTGGATGAAAATGCTTGACTTGTTGATGAAAACACAAAAATTACTATATGTTTGCCTTAAAGATTTGAGGAGTTCCCTCAATTCCTCATGGATCCCATCATCAGAACTGCGTTTTGACAAAAACGGGATCAACTTGGATATATATACTTACAATCAAAAAAATAATTTTCCAAATCGGTTACGAAATGACGGAGTTATGGACTAACAAACATTAAAAAAAACATAACCGAATTGATAACCTCCTCTTTTGAAATTTTGAAGTCGGTTAAAAAGAAGAGATGATGTTACTACCTGTTATGTATAAAATGAAAAGAACTGACAAACCTGTACATGATCTTGCCACATGTTAACCATCAATCCATTTCTAATTGACATAATTGATCTCCGGGAAGGAGGGTACAAGTGGAAAAAAAAACTATATGGACGTATAGATATCGGCCCCGTGATATCCAGAAAAATCTGACATTTGGGCTACCTGGTGAAACCAAAAAATTGATGACCTGCCTGCCAAAACGGGAGGAGTTAGCCCATAGGTGCTTGACCAAATGTCATAGGGAACTGCTGGCAGATTTTTATGTTAATATTTTTTTGACCAAAATGGGCCATTTTTTTGGGCCAAAAAACTCAAAATGGTCGTATAGAGCTGAAATTGGGTATTTAGAGAGATATGGGTCCCCTGATTCCAAAAACCATTTTTTTCAAGCTAAAAAAAAATTGCATGGAGAATTTATTGAAAATTTCCTTCTCAAAAACGGAAAGAGATGGGTATACAGTGCTCGACCAAATGCCATAGAGCCTCGCCAGCGAAATAATAAAAAAAAATTTTTTTGTCAAAAATCGAATTTTTTTTTGGCCAAATTTCAAATTGGTCCGAGCGCGCTGAGATTTGGCATGCGGGGACTTTCGAAATCCCGTGAAAGTACTTTTCATATCATCAGATAAAGGGTACGAAGACCCGATGTTTTTACCATAAAAATCTCACGACCTCCATACAAAATTTCAATCCCTATTTAACTCCCTTAGAGGATTAATTTACAAAAAAGCTGAAATTAGTTTTCTAGCTTCATCATGAGGAATGTGTATAATGAATATTCAGAGAATTACATGTTTTCGATGCAAACTTCCAACCCCAATTTTCCGCATTTAGGGGGTGAATTTTGAAATTCCGCGAAAGTTCTTTCCATATCTAAAGATATCCGTATCTAAAGATAAAGCGTCTTTGTACAAAATCTTACACATTTACTTTAAAAATCACTCGATCTCTATACGAAATTTCAACTTCAAATTAACCCTTTAGGAGTTGAATTTCTGAAAATCCCTTCTTAGTGGTTACTTACGTCATATAAAGAGCCTACCCTGAAAAATTCAGCTTTCCAGGTCAAACCCGCTTAAGTAGGGATGGGATATTCCAAAACCCTAAAATTACTTTTCTTGTGTTGGTTATAAGGAGTCTATACACAAAGTATTAAGTCTCTCACCTAAAATTTTACTCCATCCCTATACAAACTTTGCACCCCTATTTAACCCGCTTAGGGCTGGATTTTTCCAAAACGGTAAAATCACTTTTCTTGTATTGCAATAAGGAGTCCATACACAAAGTTTTAAGTTTCTCACCTAAAATTTTACTCCATCCCCATACAAACTTTCAACCCCCATTTCACTCCCTTAGGAGTTGAATTTTTGAAAACCCCTTCTTATTGGTTGTCTAAGCCATTAACCTGAATTATAGTGAAAATTTCTACTCTCTAGCCCCAGTAGTTTCGGCTGTGCGTTGATGAGTGAGTGAATGAGTCCGTCAGGACATAGGCATTTATATGTATAGATGATGATTATGTTTATGAGGCATGCAAAAATGTACCTATTACCTGACTAAAACAGCTCCTTTACAACATCAAAATAAAAATAAAATGTTTAGGTCACACAATAACAATATGCTACATATGTATCACGCACGCATACATAAGTACATGGAATTGTGTGGAGTATTACTTAAAATGATTATAATTGTCTGTACCGTCACCACTTAGCTAGAATGCAAGAACACTCTCTCTAAATGAAACAAACACGTAGTGTTGGAAATAACGGCACAGGGTTTAACACCGAGAGTTAAATAAGCTTAGCTTAAACGTCAGAGTTGAATCTGCAGCGTCGAATCGTCCGCAGGTACCCACAGATCCAATAGAAGGTCTACATATATAGACTAGTATGTTACTCTGTAAACCGTAAGCGAAACTTTACTTTATGTCATGGGATTAAGAGCGACTGCGCGTTACAGCAGGCTATTTGCGATTTATGTTCAACCGCGGTAAGCCCTGTGCACGCGAAATTCAATTGTATAAACGCAACGTACCTTCTCCGGTAACTTTGAGGTATCGAATGCTTTGCTACTGTAATCTGACTTAGGTACTTTCGGTTATTATGCCATACTTAGATATGTTTACTTGTTGTGCTAATGAATATACCTTTATAATTTGTTTTCAGCCTAACACGGGCTTAGATTATACTACAAATAAGTAAATATTCTTGTACTTGACTCATCTTTCACCAAAAACCCTTAAGTTAAATTCGTTCGGAAAAGAATTCGACCAGATACGAAAATTCATAATTTACATTCCAAAATTCGTCCCAAACTGTGGCTGAAGCCATATGCGGAAGCAAGTGGCATTTGACCTTCCAACCCGCGAGGGAAACTAACCTAAGAAGGCAAATTTAATATTGGAAGCCACCCGAAAAACTCGACTGCTGGCATAGACGGAAAACAGCCGGGATCAATGGCTTAACGCGCATTTTAAATCACGGCGGCCAATCCAAGAACTGGCCGCGGCCCACGTGCTCTATCTCGGTTACCGCCAGAGGTCAAGCCATAAAAGTTTCTAATGCGGCTATATGACCAAAGTGTTAATTACCCTAAACTTAGAGTATTATACAGGTTGATTCGGGAGACGTGAGCAAGATCAACACTACAGATTCAGTAGATCATAAGCTATTGCTTCGTGCCACTATTAGTGAAATTAACGTTCATTTATCTTTGGTGTTCAAAACAAAATGTTTTAAATTATTAACGAAATTCATGGTCACTCTACAATCAGAATACTTCAGTCAAGTGATACGTGTCAAATTGAATGTCATCTGAGTTCGATTACTTTTGAAATATCGTATCTCACTCAATGTGACAATTTACTTTCTTCGTAATCAAAGTGCTGTCAGAACAGTTAGAGGTTTAATCCACGGTGTTATCAGTTCCATACAAACAGGGAAATCTGCCAAAATGAGCAGCGTACGAGGTACCGTTCGGAGGTACGCAGTCCTGTGTCGATAGATGGCATTCCAAAGCGGAAGTAGTCTGATCACGTGACATTAGGAAACCATTTTTTGAAATGGCAAAACTAAGAATGACCATATTGACAATCTGGGCAAATCCCGTTTTACGTATTTTTATTGCATCTGAGACTGTAGTTCCATCTATTAATAAATTCAATTAAAAATTATTTCCTCTGAAAATCTATAATTTTATTTATTGTTATAAAGCAAATCTTAGTAATCACAAAGAAATGTTTTTAGTTGGAATGGAACGTCGACATGCTACCTCCTTTTGCAGCTCAATTTAAAAAAAGTAACCGCTGTTGTCACTGTCATACTGAAATATAAATATGTCATATCGCTCAGAAACTGCTTTCCAAATTAAATATTCGTCTGATTTTATTCCATTTCATTCATCATCTTATGACTAGAGCGCTCGTTTTGTACTCCGAGGATTCTGTTTATATTCTGCTGACCTGCTACTGGAGGAACTGGAGTTTTATTTGCTTTGCGTTTTGGCTATTGACGGCTATGCCTCGAACGGCTCACGTGTTGTTTCCGCACTTTCCGCAACTGAGGTATATGAAACGAGTAAGTATCTATATGTACCTAACGATAATGTAAACAACATGTATCTGAAAATTGCACAGCGACAGTAAAATTAGGCCCGATTTGCAAATTATTGTGTACTTTTGTTATAGGGTTGGATATAAATGTATCATCACTCCACTCGTTTCCCAACACAACAAGCAACCAAAGCGTTTCTTGGGTAATGGCGATCGGTGGGGGGCTTTGGCAAATGGACGATGATGAAAATTATAAATATTGAAAGGTTGCACTTACAGTTTGAACCAAAATTTCACACCAGCGGTGAGAGGGTTGGTGCTAAAGCAGTACCCTCATTGTATTAAGCAGGTAAGCACATGTTTTGGCGGCTTTTATCTATACACATTTCTTAACTCGCGGAGAGTTTAAGTAATGAACTCTAAAATTCCGGTAAATACTTTGTAACTGGTATTCACGCCACAGAACATGCTAATTAGATACAAATCATACGAGTACAGTCCGGAACCGTCGTCATTGCGGCCAACACGCACTAAACGCACTTGGCTGGTTTATTTTAACAACCAAACGGTGACAATTGTCACCAAGCTTACCAATAACCATGACTGATGTGATGACTAATGGTAAGCAATTGCCGAAGCCTATGGACGCTTGTGACTCTAGACGAATCACATGCGCTTTGCCGACACGTTCCCGACCCTAAGGGCCTACCTAAATTTGTTTATAAGGGTCTCCGAATATTCAAATATTTTAAGTAAGACGGAGGGGAATATGCCTCTGCGATGTTCCAATCTTCGTTCTATTTTTTTGTTGAAACTTCATTGCACACAAACAATACAATAGAGTAAACGCGCTGGTTCCTCTATGTATAAATATCGGTATTTGCCTTATTGTTTTTATACCATAACGGTGACAGACAAGCATACGGCCTGCCTGATGGTAAGCAGAAACCGTAGGCTAGGATGTTTGTGACTTCCGCGAAATCGTCAGGGCGTTCCCAACCTTTTATTAATTGATGATTTGTTGGGTTGCCAATTAAGGAGGTCTCTCTCCAGCTGGATTAAAAATCATACCGGATTGCAAATTGCAATCACTAGATAACATAATTATCCGATTTGATAATTGTTTTTGGCATACTAGAGGAAACTCTTCCAAACAAATAGGAACACAAATATGATAATTTTGGTTTTTACAAATACTGCTTTTGATTTCCGAAGAACCACCATTTTTTTGCGAAGAACTGACTAATGATGACCATGGACGACCTAAGAATCTTTTAAATGGAGTAGGTTCTTGGTTCACAGATCAGCTGAGATTTGGTTCAGGTAGCAACTTATGCTGCTCCATTAATATTGTCAGCTCGCATATAGCGATTGTATATAATCTACATTAACCAACATATTTTCTCTCAGAAATGAATGAATTAAAGCTTCTCCGTTTCAAGACAATTTTATTTTAGGTACTCACAGAATTTGTGCCGAGACAAGCACAGGTCTAACAAGTAACAACTTGGTTATCCATCCATTTAACATCAAGACATGTGAATGAGCCTTCGTCTTTAAAAAGTTTGTGGCTGGCAGAACTTACTTTTGAAAATATCAATAGAGATTGGAATTTTAATATAAAAAGATTGCATAGACATGAGTAGTAAATGGTTTAAAAAGTGATAACACCTTTCCTTGTAACAAGATTTAGGTTGATAAATCTGACAACGTATGTATGTAAGTAGGTATGTTATTATACTTCCATGTTGAAATCGCAATATTCACAATTAGGTACCTAATTAGCATTCGACTGAAAACATAGCATATGTAGGTATATTAATTTTTTATTTGATGTTTTTTTTTCAGTTGATCTTACTGTTAAAGAATCACGAAGGAACGATGAAATGCCAACTAAGTAGAGTGTACTACGAAGGCAAAATCTAGACTCCACAAAAGAAAACGGTATATAAGTGCATTTTTTATTTATCTGACATTGATTTATCAAAATTGTTCATTATCCATTTAAATATCTTATTTTAAAACTGGCGTAACAAAATAATCTCTAAACAATAAAACATTAACTAATGTAAAATGAATGAAGTATAGCGTAATATATATAACAATATAATAATATATTGCCATAAAATCCAATTTCCTGCCACGAATTGCATTTTGTAGTACATACTCTAAATTAACAACATACTCGTATGAAATAAGCTCAGGCGCATCACATTTTGTAATATATGACCATTACACAGTGTATTGTATCCATCTATTATTAAAAATGCGAAAGTGTATCTGTATTTCGTCTGTCTGTTAGCTCTTTACGCTTAAACCGCTGAACCGATTTTGATGAAATTTGGCACAGAGCGCGTTTTAGTCCCGGGAAAGGACATATATGATAGCTTTCCTCTCGAAAATCGTTCCTAAGGAGGAGAATAGGGGGTGGGACTTTGTATCCACCACCACCACCACCACACCAGCCAAAGGACGTCCACTGCTGGACACAGGCCTCCCCCGAATTCACGGGGGGTATATGCCATAATCACCACACTTGCGGGTTGGCGATCGCAGTATCTCCACCGCACTCCAGTGATGCTGCTGCCCATCCCCCGGTGATCTTGGAATTTTGTATGGAAGAGCGATAATTATGCCTGCGCCTTCAATAATTATTTCTCTAAGGCGATAAGGAGGTCCACGTGGACGGGATCACGGGCAAAAGCTAGTTGTATATATATTTTTTATACTACGACGGTGGCAACCAAGCTTACGGCCTGCCTGATGGTAAGCAGACACCGTAGCCTATGGATACTTGCGACTCCAAAGGAATCACAAGTGCATTGCCGACCCTTTATTGACTTGGGGTGCGCTGAGTTGAGAGTGGGGGAGCCGCAGATGTCTCCAGCTGTCAAGCTAGAAACATGCAGCCCCCCACTCCCAACACAGCGCATCCTCGGGAGCTCTGGCGACCTTACTCACCACCAGGAACACAACACCACATACCTATCTAAGGGGCAAGTAGTGATGCTATTATGGCTGCGGTCTTCTGTAAGGTGGAGGTATTTCCCTCGTTGGGCTGCTTCAAATTTGAGCGAAATGACGTTTCGCTGTGCCCTACCTCTTCTAATAAATAATTATTGCTTAAAAACTGCAAATTGCTTAGGTCTGGTATTTCCCATCACTACTTCCTTTCCCTAGAATTGTCAATGTAACTATAGTTTTGGTGGAAATGATTGCCATCTTAATATGAAAAGAAAAAAATTAAGCTAAACTTCACGTGAGAGGGAAATTCGATTGTTAGATTCACACAAGCCACTGCGAGGTATTTAACTCTTCTTCACAACACTACCGTCTTAAGGATGATTCACAGTAGACCGTTCCGTGTCCGGGCCGGCCCGTTTTCTGTGACAGCAAACACAACGGCCGGCGTATTTCTCTAGAAGAAAACGGACCGGCCCGGACACGGAACGGTCTACTGTGAATCATCCTTTAAACGGAAACGGCACAAGAGACCGCGGCTAATAGCGCGCGAGTATCGCTGTGCCATGATTGCGTCTAGGATCCTTCGTATGCTCTTTGATACTTATCCAAGCATCAGCCCAGCTAGGACGATAGGTTTTATTGTAATGTTTTATGTGACGTTCGGCTGTAATACTAAAAATAATCGTATGGCATTTATTTTTTTATTAAAAATGGGATTGCTCTTGGCCAGTATCTAGCCAGTGGGCAAAGATGAGGCCGACGATGAAGCGAGCTCACCCAGAAGATGCCTATTCACTCGTGCCTTAAAAAGGTCCGGGTTATTTTACGAACCGTGAGATCTTCGAGAAGGCAGTAAGGTTTCCAGTTCGACCGTTCGTAAAACGTGACCATAAAACCTATCGTGCCGATTGGGCTGAAGCATCGATCATTGCATCGCGGAGAGTTTTTTTTATAAAATACTTAAATATCCTTTTTTTTTATTTTCATATTACAGATATGACGACAGCAGACTAAGCCAAGAAGTTCAAAAAATTGAGAAAGGTGTAAGACGTGGGATCTCCTTTTGCCAAAATTATTCATTGCCGTCCTGGAAGACATAATTAAAACACAACTGGAAGACATAATTGAGTTAATTAAGTTTCGCAGACGATGTAGCTATCTTCGGAGAAACAGAAAAAGAGTTAGAGAGAAAGTTACAAAAATTGGATTTGGAAAGTAGAAGAGTTGGCCTACACTTAATAAGTGCCTCAATAAGCAAAATGATGACAAATAGTTACTAACAATCACAGTTCTACACCGGGAAGGCAATAAAGTATATGGAGGACTATGTGTATTTACATAGATAAATTAGTCTCTTTTGATGCGAACAGCAATGAAAACGAAATATACATAAGCGAGAATAAATATCTCATGCAAAAGGTTCTGGGCGCAAAAGGAAATATTTAAAGAAAAATACAACTTAGAATTAAAGATAAGATGCTAATGGACTTTTGCATCTTGCCTAGCCTAATTATGCAAGCCAAACCAAGGTATACACAGAAAAAGCGAGAAACAAAATCCTACCCTGTCAGCATGCAATGGAGAGAAGCATCGTAATCTTAGAAAAAACCGTAAAACAAGGAACACAGTTATTCGCAAGAAAACAAAGATAACAGATGCTCGAAAGTTAGCCTTAGACAGATGAAAGGTGGAGCATCCAATCTACAAAATAGCCAGACCCCATTGGAAAACGGCGGGTGGGTCGCCAGAGGAAAAACGGTTAAAAAGTGCCACCGACAAAGAGAAATGGACAAATATGAAAGAGGCTTTTGCCCAAGAGGGACCACACCAAAAGAAAAAGAATAAAACTCCTATTAGCTATAATAACAATAAGACGTCAGCAAAACATTTAAGTACAATATTTTCTACGAAGGCCAGCACATTGGCAAGAATAAGAGGAAAGCTGACTGCAGAAAAAAATGAAACATTTTAAAAAAACCAATACAAAACTTCACACCCGCGTCATTATTAACCTTTGAAGTAACTTTAAAATCCCTTCCTACTCATATTTATGTAAAATCTTCATAGATAAGAAGCAAGAGGGTATTTACGGCATAAAGCTTTCGCCTCTCTCACACTAAGTCCGAAAGCGCTTTCATGTGAGATTGCTATGGTCCTCCGGTCTTTATACTCATACATCAGAAATATTCAGGAATCGCTGCCCACCCCTATGTCCCGCATTCAGTGTCAGTTCATGAGCTCTTAGAACAATATTCCGATTGGGGTGAAATCGTTGATATTGGCATAATAACGTGTAATAATCGAGAAAGAAGTATATTACTTGAATTAAAAATTAATTTAGGGACCTATAAATATATTACGTTGTTAAATGAACTTTAAAACAAATAAGTATGTTTCATATGAATATTAGTTATTATTTATTGTTTATTATGTAGGTTTCGATTAATATAATGATTAGTGTTTGTATAAATTCAAACACACCTTTATCTGTCTTTTGTTGGTTTTAGGAAATCAGTGAATATGGGTAGTGTTAAATTATAAATTTACAATACAAAACAGGTACGTATGCTTTCTGAATAAATATTTTTCGTTTGAAATGCTTTACAATTCTTCGAATACAAGTTTGTTATTATGTGTAGTTTGTGTTTATTGTTTCCATTTACTATAAACTGGATCTTGGATTGTAATTCTGCATTAAGTAGGTACGCATGTATGCGATACTTACAAATTGCCTGATGTAAGCGTTGTGATATGAAGAAAACGATGAGGCAATTCCACTTTAACTCATCAAACTCATGTTACATTTTTGCATACGTTAAAATATTACTGCTTATTAGAAAAAAGAGTTAATAGTAGTTAGGAGTATACTGTTTCTGCGGCACCCCTGCGGCGCGGCCCGAAGGGCCGAAATTTTTTTTGGTTTTTTGCTGCGGCAGGTTTTTTTGGGTGTCTTTTTCGTGTGAATTTGAAATGCAGCTATGTGATATGTGACCCCCCGTTGTTTTATGTTTATGACAGGTGTGGGTGCATTGTTGTTTTTTGCTGCGGCAGGTTTTTTGGGTATCTTTTTCGTGTGAATTTGAAATGCAGGTATGTGATATGTGACCCCCGTTGTTTTATGTTTATGACCGGTGTGGGTGAATTGTTGTTTTTTGTTAGAAGATTGCTGTTTTGAGACAATTTGCGTATTTTATTTAAAAACGATTTATTTGATTAGGATCAACAGTCTGTTTTTGCTCTATTCCCACGCAAAGGTAGGTAATTAATTACATTCTGTGAACAGCAATATATTTTAAAATTAATGTTGACAGAAATGATCGTGAGAATGACATGGGTTTTCTATTTGATTGGGTATAAATAAAAGTAAAGAACATTTGAAGCTAAGCAGGTTCAAACACGCCCCATCCGTTGGAATATTGCAGTAAAAAACTAGTTGTTTCGTGTCGTAACATGCAACGAACAGATGTTCATTTTTATGGGGGTAACATATTTATTGTCTTATCTGTGACATGTGAGCGTGTATTATATTTGGGAAAAAAACGATAAATATCAGCAACTATTACGAAATGTCATGCTTGCCGTATTTTATTGGTCACTAAACTACCTAAAGATCATTTAAATCTATGCAGGTTCCATTTCCAAGAATATTGCAGTAAAAAACTAATAAAATTCCACGTCTTGCTACAAGTTAGAACGTGTTGTATCAAATGAACAGGTACCTGTTTTATTAATAGATTTTTTTCTCCTAACCGCTACGTGTGTCCCGGTGTGTGTGTGTGTGTGTGTGTCTGTCGTGAATAAAAGCAAAGCTCAAATCCAGAGGGCCGCCATTCGCTCAGATTAGTTTGTCTGAAGTTTGTGTGTCAAGTGTTAAATAAAAGTGTACTAAAGTAGATAGTTGTCAATAGTTTTAATTTTTAAATTTCTTGCTACGAGTTAAAATGGAGGTAAGTCCCACATTAACTAATTAATTATGTGCAAAAATTACATGTTTCCATTTGTATCAAGCATCTCACATGTTTTTTTGGTTGTTTTAGATATCAAACGAGAATTCCCTTGAGTACACTATGAAAAATTATTATTATAACAATTTGAGTGACGATGAAGCCCAATGCTCAAAACCACTTATAATTCAAGCACAAAAACGAACCAACAACATTGATGCATTTTTTGATAAGCCTAAAAAGAAGCAGGCTACAGAATATTCATCTACTGTCGCCAAGTCTACAAATGGAGGCACTAATTATATATCTTCTCGCGTAGATGATGTTACAAAGATCACTCATGTCGTTAAAATTGACGTCTACGATATAAAAAAATTGCGTGGTATCCCAAACGATCAGCACTGGAAATTCGCGGATACTAGAATCAAATACTATACGCAGGGTGAAGAAGATGACTTTTATTCTAACACAAAAGAATTGATTTACAATATTACGAAAGATATTGCAACAAAAAACGATTGCAAGAAATATTTTATCAACGCTAAGCCATAAATTATATCTTACTCCACCCACAAGCAACTCTCCCCCCACCAACGAACAAATGATTTTTGGGGCTATATAAAGTTCGACACCGCAAAAGAAACCATACCGTATCTCTATTAACACCCGTGAAAGTCAAGCTGCACAATGGATCTACAAAACTCACAATACGATGAAGAGCTTTATGAACGCTGCGAAGACGTCTCAGACCTCAATAAGTCCCTTTTTGATGATGAACTCTATCAACATTGTTTGGAAGTCGAGAATCAACCGCAAAATATGTGAGTACTCAAAATTGAAACATGTTTTAACCAGTTATATTTGTTGACTAGCAGTGGGGAGGAGATCCCAATATAAGTGTTAATTCTCAACGAAATACACCATATTATTCACACCATCATTATGGCGACTACAAGTGAGGATATTAAAATGTTTAGCAAGCCAGTGTTATTAAATAGTTTTCATAAATATTTAAGGCTGTGGTTTATCAGTGGAAAACTCGATCCTACTATAGCTTGCGATCCAGATATTAAACCATATATCACGCCTTGCAGTGGACACGTAACCGTTTCACAATCAATGATTTCACATTATGATGAGATAGATGGCGTATTACCCATGGAAGCGTATTGTTCTCTTTGTCAATCAAATAAATCAGGTAATACGGTGCTTCAAGTGGCTCTGTTGAAGTGGCTTGTAGCTAAGTATATTTTGTACAATTTAATGAATTTTTTACTCATTTTTAGATCTATAACACGTGGAGTTAAACGAAAACGGATATCAGAAGATACCTTGCAACCTTGTGATTCGCACACTCCAACAGATGTCAAGGAACCAAAACAAGACCTTAGATCGCAGCAGCAACCATCAACTTCACGAGACACAGCTGAATCATCATCTACATCCAACGTTTGTGATACCGTCGAGTGTAAAACCTGCAAACGGAACGTTTCCAGAAGGTACTATGCCCAGCACTTAAGAAGTAATATTCATAAAAATAACTGTTTAAGATTTCAACATTCATATCCTAATGTTGAACTTATTGAAGCTGCTTTTGGAAATAGATTGTTAACTTATAGAATAGTATCAGCCCAGGAAACTACTAACCTTGAATTTGAAACACCTGAACTTTTTTTTGAGAGGATAAAACCATCTCTTAATAAACTAATAGACGACACCATTAATCAGCTAACAATTTTCAAGACTAGTTTTATCTTACACGCTGAATTCGTACAAGAATCCAAGGGAATAAACAATTTTTTCGATTTTAACGTCTTGAGTTGGACCATTTGCAAAGGTGATGACAGAGAAACATTTTTAGATAATCTAAAAAATTCTATTATGAATAAAATTTCAAACTTTGAAAAAAAAGACAGTGGATGGAGTCTTAAACACATAAATTACTTGGATATGAATATAAATCAATTTAACCCATTACGTGGTTCTTCATATATTGATTTACCACACGATATCAAAGCAAAAAAAGCAATTGTTAACGTGCAAAATCGTGACCACGAGTGTTTGAAATGGGCAATACTTTCAGCATTGTATCCAGTTAAGGATAGTTCACAGAGAGTATCATCCTACGTCACTCATCAAAACAAATTAAATTTTTCAGATGTACCATTTCCAGTAAAATTAACAGATATTCATAAAGTTGAAAAGCTAAATGATATAAGCATTAATGTTTTTGGATTACATTACAATAAAACTTCTAAATCACATGAAGTAATCGGTCCACTCTACTTTACCAAATGCCGTAAATCAATACACATAAATTTACTTTACATATCTAGAGGTAGCCAGGGGCATTACTGCTAAATAAAAAATCTTTCTCGATTAGTAAGCCGACAAATATCAACAACCAATTATAGCTTTCACATTTGCGATGGTTGTTTATTAGCATTCTATTCAAATGAACAGTTAACGAATCATCAAAAAAATGATTTTACTCACGTTGTTATTGAACTTCCGAACCGTGATAAGACAAGAAAAGATTGGCTTGGTGATGAGATCTCATGTGATAAGATTTATTTTGATAAATATCAACGAAAGCTTAAATTACCGTTTGTTGTGTATGCAGATTTTGAGGCATATTTAAATCCAATATCATCTTGTGATCCAGATCCGTCAAAATCTTACACAAAAAACATTCAACAACATGAAATGTACAGTTTTGGTTATTTTATAAAATGTTCATTTGATGATAGTCTTTCACGGTATTATTCACATACAGGTCCAGATTGTGCTAAAGTATTTATGGACACCCTTTATAATGATTTAGCAAAAATAATTAAATTCATTCACTTTCGGAAAAATCCAATCCCATTAAATCAGAGTGATTTAAAAAGAATTGGGGATGCTAATAATAAGTGTATTATATGTAACAATGTCTTAAAATCCCAAAGCGTTTTCAGCTATGATTGGATAACGGGAAAATTTCAGGGTGTGGCACATAAGTCATGTGATTATAAATTCATACCTCCCTCATATGTACCAGTATTTTTTCACAATCTGAGCAACTACGACGCACATTTTATTGTAAAAGCTTTGAACTTCCGTGAAGGACCTATCGACATTATCCCACAAAATAAAGAAAAATATATTTCGTTTAGCAAACAACTGAAATTTGATAAGAAATGCTTATCACTGAGATTTGTTGATTCCTTTAGGTTCATGTCGAGTAGTTTAGATAGTTTAGCTAGAAATCTTCAAGAAAATCAATTTCATGAATTAAGGAAGCAATATCCTACAGATGGAGATTTTAAACTTCTGAAGCAAAAGGGAATATTTCCATATGAGTTCATGAAATCGAGTAAATCGCTTGAAGCGTCATCACTGCCTGAAATATGCCACTTTTATAGTTCCTTAACAGATAGCTGTATAACAAGTGAAGATTATCAACATGCACAAAACGTCTGGGCTCATTTCAATTGTAAAAAAATGTTAGATTATTCTAATTTGTATTTAAAAACAGACGTACTCTTATTAACAGATATATCTGAGAATTTTCGCTCCGTTTGCCTTGAAACATATAGCTTGGATCCAGCTCATTATTTTACGGCACCTGGTCTCAGTTGGGATGCTATGCTTAAAATGACCGGGATTAAACTTGAACTTTTAACCGATTTTGATAAAGTTTCGTTTATTAAAAAAGGGCTACGAGGTGGTATATCACAATGTAGCAATCGATATGCTAAATCAAATAATCACTACATGGCAGAATTTGATCCTGATAAGCCGTCATCTTATCTCATTTACCTTGACGCTAATAACTTGTATGGTTGGGCGATGTCGCAATATCTTCCTGTAGGTGAATTTGAATGGGTTGATCCTGCTACGGATTTTAATATTTCTAACGAAGCTGACATTGGATACATTTTAGAAGTCGATCTTGAATACCCTGATTCATTGCATAATTCCCATTCAGATCTACCATTTTGTGCTGAGCACATAATTGATGAAAGTAGACAAAAAAAATTGGTTCCGAATTTGAAAAATAAACAAAAATACATTATACACTATAGAAATCTTATACAATGTTTACAAAATGGATTAAATTTAACTAAAGTTCATAGAATCTTAAAATTTAAACAAACTAACTGGCTTAAAAAATATATCGATTTGAACACAACATTAAGAATAGCTGCAAAAAGCGACTTTGAAAAAGATTTTTACAAACTTATGAATAATGCAGTTTTTGGAAAAACAATGGAAAATATTGAGAAAAGGGTCGATGTTAAGTTATTAACGCATTGGGCAAATCATGGTCATATCAAAGGAATTGAAAGTTATATTGCTCGACCTGAATTCCATAGCATTTCATTTTTTTCGGATAGTTTAGCTGCAGTACAATTAAAAAAAACTAAACTAATTTATAACAAGCCTATCTATTTAGGCTTTTGTATTTTAGATTTATCAAAAACTTTAATGTACCAATTTCATTATGGGTACATGCAACAAAAATTCGAGAAAAGGCTTAAATTGTTGTATACTGATACAGATAGTTTCATATATCAAATTTTTACGGAGGATTTTTACGATGACATAAGAAATGACTTGAAAAAATATTTCGATACATCTGACTATGCGCCTAATAATATTTACAATTTTCCATGTATAAATAAAAAAATAATTGGATATTTTAAAGATGAAAATAAAGGTAAAATTTTAAAGGAATTTGTAGGATTACGGTCTAAAATGTACGCTTTAAATGTTCAGGACTGTATAGTGGCTAAGGCTAAAGGTGTAAATAAATGCGTGACTAAAAAGTTTCAGATTCAAGATTATAAAAGTTGTTTAAATGAGAAAAAATATGTATTATCGGAAATGTACCGATTTCGTTCTATTAAGCATGTAATTTTTACACAGAAGATAAATAAAATCTCGTTATCATCTTGTGACACAAAAAGATATCTGTGTAAAGATTCATTTGACACTTTAGCTTGGGGTCATTATAAATTAAGGTAGATCTAGAGTTACAAATATTTAAGTATCAATAACTATAATTCATAGTATTTAAGTATCAGTAAATATAATTACAAGTTGACGTATTAACTGTTTAAATTAAAAAAAAAAAAAATGTTCGTTGCATGGGAGGTTTTAGATTTAATTTTGTTTATATTAAAATAAGTGTTTTTTTTTATTTTAGTTTTAAGAACTTTTATTTTGTAAATCGTGTATTTACATCAAATATAAATATATCAGAAAAAGAAAAAGTTTTATTTTTAAATTATTACATTATAAGCAATTGTATGCCAATCATATACCATATGCTTATATTAGATTATGGATACATATATATATCTATAGCCTCATAAATGTATTTTATTTTCTAGACAACCTTTAGTGAGGAAGGACAGTTTTTATAATGTACCATTTCATTCATCCATTTACAGCTATTATTGCTGGTCCAAGTGGTTGTGGAAAATCAAACTTTGTCACAAATTTTTTGAAAAATGTAGCACATATGTGTAATATAGATTTTAATCAAGTGCTGTGGTGCTATGATGAAATGCAGCCACTTTATAACTTGAATGGTGTTGATTATGTTCAAGGTATTCCTGATTTAAGTATGTTTGATGGGAAACAACCTAAACTGCTTATAATCGATGATTTAATGAGAGAGTCAGATGGACGTATTGTTGATATTTTTACTAAAGGTAGCCATCACAGAAATTTAAGCGTTTTTTATATAACTCAAAACTTATTTCACCAAGGAAGAGGACAACGTGATATCTCTTTGAACACAACCTACATTATTTATTTTAAAAATCCTCGAGACAAAACTCAAATACGCTACTTGTCCCGACAAGTTTATCCAGAAAATACAAAATTTGTTGAAGAAGCATATAAAGATGCCACTATGACAGCTCATGGATACCTGATGATAGATTTGAAACAAAGCACTGATGATATATGTCGTTTTAAAACTAAGGTATTTCCATTCGATAAAGGTTGTACAGTATACATTCCAAAAAAAGGGTTTAAATATACCAGTAGTCATTCTGTTTTGGTCAGTTCTAGATAATGCCTGACAGAGTAGCCACATATCAACATTTATTTAAAGCATTGCATACGCTCAAACCAAAATATCGTAAAGCTTTACTGAAAGCATGTGATGAAGATGAAATAAATATAATTTGTGAGTGCATTTACAACGTTTTAAAGGGAAAAGTTCCATTAGACAATTTAGAAAAAAACAGGTTAAATAAACATAAGAATATATTACGCAAATTAGTTTCTAAGGGGAAACAAAAATTAAGGAAGACTATTATAGTGCAAAAGGGTGGTGCGTTTTTACCAATTATACTGGGGGCTGTATTAAGTAGTTTATTGAGCTCATTAACATAGTTAAAATGGAGAACACGAAGAAAATGATTTTAGTAGAACCAGACTTTATTGAGAAGCTCAAACACAATGAAAATGCTCCTTTAAATTCCCTATCTCGCTTAGATGAGGACATGCAAAAAATACTGAAAAGTAAAATAGAGGATCGCGAAAAATGGGCATTGTATTCTCAAGCACTACAACGTTTTTTGCATTTTACTGAATCAGATCGAAAACCGTTCAAGGTGCCAATAATGATTGATGATACAAATAATGTCCACCAAGAATATTCTGACAAATCGATGGTTAAAAAGGAGGAAACTGAACATAATGCTACATTACCACATTCAAGACCGTTCGAAAGTGACGCTACGAGTACTCCTTCGAATCATACTTACCCTGAGAAGTTTACTCCATCTCACATCATAAACAAAATTCCTAAAAGTTATGTGAAAAAAGGACAATCTTTGATTGACAATATTTTAAAAAATAAACCGAAGATTTGGTGGAAAGAAGGAGGGGAAATCGTAGTAAATAATCAAGTTATCCCAGAAAGCAATATAACAGAATTGATAAGTGACACGCTGAGACCTCTCAAACGTCCCAAACCGATTGGTTGGAAACAGTTTGCTTCAGTTTTAAAAGATATTGAAGTTCCTATATCTTGTATAGGTAACCCAACTAATCTGGAATATATAAATGGTCTTCAGATCGACAAGGTTCAAGAATCCCCAATATACAAAAATACCAGATCAACTTCGATTCAATCAAAAGGACAATCAACACCAATTTCATACAAAACTCCTGAATCATCAAAAAAGAAAATAGATTGGGAGAGATGGACCCCCTATTAGACATCAGTAGGATTTACTATAATGTTTCTGATCCAGCTGGCTACAGTAGTATTGATAAGTTAGCTAAAGCAATGCATGGTCGAATGAACAAAGATGAGGTAGCAAACTGGTTACGGTCCAAGGAAACATATACATTACATAAACCAGTTCAAAGACGTTTTACACGAAACAAGTACATTTTGTCCAACTATAATGAACTTTGGCAAGTAGATTTAAGTGATATGCGTACATATAGTAAATATAATGATGGTTTTAATTATATATTATGTGTTATTGATGTCTTTAGTAAATATGCTTTTGCTAGGGCAATGAAAAAGAAAAATTCAGAAACAGTTAAACAATGCTTTGAGGATATATTTACCGAGGCTCGAGCAACTCCACGTCATATCCAATCCGATAAAGGTACTGAATTTGTTTCCAAAGAGGTAAGACAATATTTTAAGAGTAAAAACATAAACTACTATACAACGAATAATCCTGACATTAAGGCGAGTATTGTAGAAAGATTTCAAAGAACATTAAAAATGAAAATGTGGCGCTATTTTACACATAAAAATACTTATAAATACATTGACATTTTACAAGATCTCCTTTATTCATATAATCACAGTTACCATTCAAGTATTAAAATGCGTCCGATAGATGTTAATTTTAACAATATTATGACTGTTTGGACCAATTTATACGATACACCAAAAAATGGATTAAAAAAAATTAGTAATAGTACTTTAAATGTTGGTGATCATGTCAGAATAACGAAGTATAAACACATATTTCAAAAAGGTTACGAAACTAATTGGAGCGATGAAATCTTCGTAATCGAATCAATAATTAATAGGTCGCCTCATCTTGTTTACACATTGAAGGACTTACAAAATGAACCAATCACGGGCACTTTCTATTCTAAAGAGTTACAGAAAGTTACTTATAACCCCACCATGATATATAAAATAGATAAAATAATACGTTCTAGACGCGTAGGTAACAGAAAGGAGGTGCTTGTGAAGTGGAGAGGTTATCCGAATAAATTTAATAGTTGGATACCTGCTTCTAGCTTAGAAGAAACATGAGTGATGACAGTTTTTATTTAACTTTGTTAAGTAACAGCTCTATGCAATATTTCCCCGAAAATACAACAGCAAACTTTCTCACCAAACTCCCAAAGACAATAAAACTAGAAGGAGAATGGGTTGTCGGATTAGTGGAGTTTCACTACCCATGTTCAATGTACAACGTTCAAGAACATGAAAACGCAGTCTATGTAAAAAAGATGGTGAAATTACCAAACGAAGTGTCGCCTGTTAATGTTGAATTTAAGTCACATATTCCAGCAACGACATATGACGACATGGATCAGTTTTTATCTGCTTTTAATGAAAATTCCTTATTAAGAAATAAGGTGAAATTTAGCTATGATGGAATATCGAAAGTTATCAAGGTCACTACTTCACATAAAGACATTGTTTCCGTACGTGCAACACCAATACTAAACCTCCAGCTAGGTTTCAAACCGAATACGAACCTTATTCAATGTCAAATTGGAAAATTTCCTGCTAATTTATATTTGGGTCTACCATCACAATTGTTTATATATTCGGATATCGTTCAACCTCAAATAGTAGGGGATGTTATGACATCGTTAGTAAGAATAATACCACTTGATCCAACGAAATACATATATGGAGCATATAAAATGCATAGCTTTTCTCCTGCACATTACATACCAGTTTTACGTAGAGAATTTGATACTATTGAAATTGATATAAGAATGCATACGGGTGGAAAGGTTCCATTCCAGTTTGGAACTTCATGCGTGAAGCTACATTTTCAACGAATAAAATGAATTATAGACGTGAAAATATTCCCTGCCCATATGAACATTATTATACTCATCAAGCTGGTTCAGGAGTAGGCATTGTTTATAAAGGTGTTCCTCACCAGCGAGGGCATGGCATAGGAAGTTTTTTAGGAGGCTTGTTTAGATCGGTATTTCCTCTGTTATCTAGCGGATTTAGAACGGTTGGGAAAGAAGCATTAAATGCTGGTGTTGGTCTTTTATCCGACATGATGAATTCGCACCCTATGGACGAATCAATAAAGTCTCGTTTTAAGAATGCGAGCAGTAATTTAAAAAGAAAAGCTGATGAAAAAATTGATTCTTTAATGTCAGGGTCTGGGTATAAAATGATACGAAAAAGACGAGAGCGCACCATTGCATCCAAAGCATTACGGGGGAGAGGTACAAAAAAAAGTAAAAAATATACAAACGATATTTTTTCTAACTAAACCATGTCATTTTTACATCATCATTCATGTGAATGCGCTAAGTCAGAGTTAGATTTATTTGCACTGCCATCGACGCAAACAAGTATAGAAAATGGGCAGTGGATTCATTATAAACCTATTTCGTCTCTTAGTGATGATGGTCCTATTGAATTTCAAGTTCCAGGATCAGGCGATGACTATATTGACCTGTCTCACACTTTACTACATATCAAAGCCAAGGTATTGAATCAAGACGGTACTAAGATCAAATCCGCAGAAACTCATGTTGCTCCAGTGAATAATTGGTTACATTCACTGTTTAACCAGTTGGACATATATTTAAATCAAAAACTAGTTTCACCGCCTAATAATACATATGCGTACCGTGCATATATGGAAACCCTACTAAATTATGGACCTGCAGCAAAACAGTCCCATCTTACATGTGGGCTATGGTATGAAGACACTTCGGGTCATATGGATGGAACTGATACGGCTAACAAAGGCTGGACTAAAAGACAAGAATTTATTAAAGATAGTAAGGAAGTTGAAATGATAGGACACTTACACGGTGATATTTTTAATCAAGAAAAGTTTTTAATAAATGGCGTTGAAGTTCGAGTTAAATTAGTACGATCAAAAGAGTCGTTTAATCTAATGTGCATTCAAGATAAAAAACTTAAAGTACGCATAATGGATGCTAGTTTAATAATAAGAAGAACAAAAATTAACCCAAGTGTGTTGCTTGCACATCAAAAGGTTTTAGCTTCAACGACTGCAAAATATCCCATCACAAGAGCGGAAGTTAAAGTACTTACAATACCATCAGGGGTACAAGGGAAATCCCTTGATAATATATTCCTCGGTCAAGTTCCAAAAAGGTGTATTGTAGGTTTTGTTGATAATACAGCATTTAATGGAAGTTTAAAACATAATCCCTTTAACTTCCACCACCACGATATGAACTTATTTAGTTTGTATGTAGACGGTCATCAAATTCCTTCTAAAACACTACAACCATCTTTCAATACCGATTTAATGGTAACAACATATCACACTCTGTTTTCTGGAACGGGTATTCATTTTCTTAATGAAGGGAACTCAATAAGTCGAGAAGATTATGGCAACGGTTATTGTTTGATGTGTTTCGATTTAACACCTGATTTATCAGCGAGTTCTACTTCTCATTGGAATCTTGTTAGACATGGTAGTGTACGGTTAGAAGTTCGATTTGAAAAAGCTCTTACCACGACCGTTAATTGCGTCGTCTATGCAGAGTTTGATAATATAATTGAAATAAACAAACATCGAGATGTAAGTGTAGATTATAACAGTTAATTAGAATGATGTACATATATAATAATACGTTTATGAGAGATTGTACCACTTTTTACCAAACCTTAGTAACGAATTCATCGGTAAATGCAATACTTTGTAATGGACACCAAGGAATTGCAATTATGTATGAAAAAAATTTGTCCTACCATTGAATCGCATGTTTTTGCGGCAAATAGAATCCCTGTTTTCATGGATCTTCCGATTTATATCATAAGTAATTTGGACCCTGACTCAAAACCTGGCTCTCACTGGGTGGCAATTCATATTGATATTAATGGTAATGGTGAATATTTTGATTCATTTGGTAGAAAACCTTCTGGTTATCATAAGTTGTTTTTAAAACGGAATGCAAAAAAATGGTTTTATAACCATATAATAATTCAAAACCATCTTACTTCAGTTTGTGGTAAATACTGTTTAGTTTATATATATTTTAAGTTCAAAGGTAAAACAATGTTTGATTTTGTAAACTTATTTTTTGAAAATACCATGTATAATGATTTGATTATAGAAGATATGTATAGATCTATGTTTTTACGAAATAAATAAATATTTTATTAAAAGTTGTCTTTTCTTTCCTTCACTAATTCTTAGTAAACATATACAGCATTATCAATTCATCAAAAATGCAAGAGGATCGTTGAAACCATTTATTTCACATACAAGTATTTCATACATTAAAACAAAAGTAACACATTAAAATAAAAACAATAATACAGAACGGTTTTCATTTTATTACATCAATAAGCTGAAATCCTTATTACATATCACACCACTTTTCACACTCCATAAATAGTTCATCACTTTTAAATGCAGGCAAACGCAATGTTTCATATGCTATGGGTTCATATGCATCGCCACTTGGAGGTCTCGTCTCCATGTCATACATTTCTGTGTCTTCTTCATCTTCCCATTCTATCAAAAGAGGGTTACCGACATACCCCGAAAATATAGGTTGCAAAGCTGGTGAATAACCGTTTGATGACGCATGGAGCATTTCAGCGTCGTCGCAGAGGTTACTCAAATCTTCGTCGTAAAATGAGTTATATAGATCCACGTCTTCGCAGCGTTCATAAAGCTCTTCATCGTATTGTGAGTTTTGTAGATCCATTGTGCAGCTTGACTTTCACGGGTGTTAATAGAGATACGGTATGGTTTCTTTTGCGGTGTCGAACTTTATATAGCCCCAAAAATCATTTGTTCGTTGGTGGGGGGAGAGTTGCTTGTGGGTGGAGTAAGATATAATTTATGGCTTAGCGTTGATAAAATATTTCTTGCAATCGTTTTTTGTTGCAATATCTTTCGTAATATTGTAAATCAATTCTTTTGTGTTAGAATAAAAGTCATCTTCTTCACCCTGCGTATAGTATTTGATTCTAGTATCCGCGAATTTCCAGTGCTGATCGTTTGGGATACCACGCAATTTTTTTATATCGTAGACGTCAATTTTAACGACATGAGTGATCTTTGTAACATCATCTACGCGAGAAGATATATAATTAGTGCCTCCATTTGTAGACTTGGCGACAGTAGATGAATATTCTGTAGCCTGCTTCTTTTTAGGCTTATCAAAAAATGCATCAATGTTGTTGGTTCGTTTTTGTGCTTGAATTATAAGTGGTTTTGAGCATTGGGCTTCATCGTCACTCAAATTGTTATAATAATAATTTTTCATAGTGTACTCAAGGGAATTCTCGTTTGATATCTAAAACAACCAAAAAAACATGTGAGATGCTTGATACAAATGGAAACATGTAATTTTTGCACATAATTAATTAGTTAATGTGGGACTTACCTCCATTTTAACTCGTAGCAAGAAATTTAAAAATTAAAACTATTGACAACTATCTACTTTAGTACACTTTTATTTAACACTTGACACACAAACTTCAGACAAACTAATCTGAGCGAATGGCGGCCCTCTGGATTTGAGCTTTGCTTTTATTCACGACAGACACACACACACACACACACACCGGGACACACGTAGCGGTTAGGAGAAAAAAATCTATTAATAAAACAGGTACCTGTTCATTTGATACAACACGTTCTAACTTGTAGCAAGACGTGGAATTTTATTAGTTTTTTACTGCAATATTCTTGGAAATGGAACCTGCATAGATTTAAATGATCTTTAGGTAGTTTAGTGACCAATAAAATACGGCAAGCATGACATTTCGTAATAGTTGCTGATATTTATCGTTTTTTTCCCAAATATAATACACGCTCACATGTCACAGATAAGACAATAAATATGTTACCCCCATAAAAATGAACATCTGTTCGTTGCATGTTACGACACGAAACAACTAGTTTTTTACTGCAATATTCCAACGGATGGGGCGTGTTTGAACCTGCTTAGCTTCAAATGTTCTTTACTTTTATTTATACCCAATCAAATAGAAAACCCATGTCATTCTCACGATCATTTCTGTCAACATTAATTTTAAAATATATTGCTGTTCACAGAATGTAATTAATTACCTACCTTTGCGTGGGAATAGAGCAAAAACAGACTGTTGATCCTAATCAAATAAATCGTTTTTAAATAAAATACGCAAATTGTCTCAAAACAGCAATCTTCTAACAAAAAACAACAATTCACCCACACCGGTCATAAACATAAAACAACGGGGGTCACATATCACATACCTGCATTTCAAATTCACACGAAAAAGATACCCAAAAAACCTGCCGCAGCAAAAAAACAACAATGCACCCACACCTGTCATAAACATAAAACAACGGGGGGTCACATATCACATAGCTGCATTTCAAATTCACACGAAAAAGACACCCAAAAAAACCTGCCGCAGCAAAAAACCAAAAAAAATTTCGGCCCTTCGGGCCGCGCCGCAGGGGTGCCGCAGAAACAGTATACTCCTAACTACTGTTAATTGTTAAGTTTGGCCTAAATATACGAGCAATACACAGAATAACTATTATCCATCTTTTCTTTTCACTGTTTTATAATGCTCTTTAACATATTCAGGGCTAACTTTACAACTTAATGCTTCTTTTCTATAAGTAAGATTTTAACGCATGCAATAATGTAACACGAGTTGCCATGAAATTAGCCAATATAGTTACCAATGTGTTAGTGTATGTATGTATAGGTATAATGTTTCTATGTGTGCGTACTTCCGTGCACGCACTCATTTATATATATGACGCACACTAATGAAAACGCCTACAGGGTTGTTATCGTCCTGGGGCACTAGATGACGCTCGGCACAATTTCTTTGACTGATATGTCTATCTCTATATATTCATAGTAGTCTTTGGTTTAATCTTTATAAACCAGTTGTTGTAGGGTGACCATGATTGTAGAGAATTAAACTTTAACTTAACAAATATTAAAATACAGGAAAAAAGTAAGGGTGTTTCACTTAAATACAATGGCGAACGATTCATTGCCGTTTACTATATATGTAGTGTTGGTCCTGCTCACGTCTCCTGAATCACCCTGTAGTGATATGTAGCACTAATCAATGCCGAATAATGGCAGTATTCGTCAACGCTAACAAGAATAATTTAAACAGGCGGTTACTGTAAAGCTTGAAACCCACAGAGCGCTTCGCAGCGTCGTTGCGGGGCGGAGACGGTTTTGCGGTAAAGCGAACGCAGTCTGGGGGACCAAAGAACCGTGCGGGGTAGCAGAGTGGAGGCGGCGTGTGTGACATATGAAGCAGTAATCGATACTATCGACAGTCGACAGTTTCGAAAAGATCAAAAATGAAAAACCGCCTCTGCCCCTGCATCACTGCCTGGCCGATAAAATAATAAATTTCATATACAGTCTTATTATACCAATAAATTAAATAAATAATAAAAAAACTAATTAAAAATATATAAAAATAAAATAAAATAAATAATATTAATAATAATAAATTATTTATATATATTTTAATATTATTATTATATTTATATATAATATAGAATATATATTATTTAAATATATAAATAATAATAATAATAATAATATATATTAATAATAATAAATAATTATAATAAAAATATTAATAATAATAACACAAATATACAATGCACTTGTCCAATTATATCTATAACTAATCAAATTAAGTACTTAGGAATTATAATTGATGAGTCGCTCTCTTTTAAATATCATGTCGAGGCTTTGTGCAGTAAAGTGCGTAAGTTAATATATAATATTCAAAAAACTACGTTCTTTTGCGGATTCAATGCTAATCAAACAAGTTTACTTTGTCTTATGCCAGTCGGTATTAAATTACTGCATTTCTTCATGGGGTGGTCTGGCCAAAACAACACTTATCAAACTAGAAAGAGCACAAAGACCGATTTTGAAAGTCTCTTATTTCCTACCTTTCCTCTACCCCACTGACCACCTTTATAAAATATGTGAAGTCCTTACGGTACGGCAGTTATTTATAATGAGTACAGTTTTAAATCAGCACGCCGCAATCCCTTACAGCACAGATTATACTAACAAACGACGTAAAGATATTGTTTGCCCCCAATATGGAGAGAAAAAACACGCTTTCTCCTCAAGATTTTTTGTTTTTTTGGGCCCTTTTCTTTATAACAGGTTAAATGCTAAACTAGAGCTAGGTATATCCGCTAAGTTTCGCAAATTGTAAGAAAAGGCTTCGAGATGCCCTATTAAAAATGACGTTTGATGATACAGAGAAGCTATTGACCGTATTAAATTGATGTTATATCATTGTATTTTGACTGTTTTATTAGTCTCTTAATTTTACATAGATTTTTAACAAATACTGTAATTGTACTAGTTACTTAGAAATAATTTATTTGTTATATTTAGATGAATATTAATACACATATATCGGTACCTTTTTGCCTGAACCACAGGGAATCCCTAGCTCAGGCTCCTTTTTATACATAACTAACTGTAAATTTTATTTTTTACAATTTACAAATGTCTACCTTGCGTATAATATTTTTACGTAATCCGTTTGTTAAGTATGTACACACTTCTAAACTTAAGGAATCTCCAAGTCTAAATTGTAAAGATATGTGAAATTTAATATTTTTTTTTGTAAATGACTGTTTTTCCTTAAATATATAAATAAATAAAATAAAGTAATAGTCATAAATCTACGTGTATTGCCATTAATGAAACCTTCGTACCTAATGTCTACACGTTAGGTAACATTATGGGTAGCAGTGGCGTCAGATTCAAATTAAATCGGATCAGCCGGTTTCTCAGAATTTGCGTCTCTAAAGCAAAATGTTTAACAGTAACTATTAGCAAATTTACAGAAAAAGATATTTAAATTCTCAACCTTCTTTTTTAGTTTATTGAGCACGAATATACGGAGGATTAGAGAACCTAATCAAATGCTAGCTGAATGATTTATGGCTTTACTATTTGTAATAAGGAATAAACTCATTAACTATTAATAATCCGAGAGTGCAGGAAGCAAGTTATTTGCAAATAGCAGGACAATAATTTATTGCTTACACTGAAAATACCCGTAAATTGTTTCATTTTTGCGACATATTTTCATATTACGCTGGCGTATGCTAATTTAATTTGTACTCGCTGTATGAATTCGGAAGGTATGCATGTGATAGGGACGTGATAGTGCGATGGAGGACATGGACACAGTCGATATCACGTAGACATTTACAGACTTAGGCGCCTTCCTGACTTGTCGATGCGGGGGCGGTACGATATGAGAAAACTGTCGGCTGTGAGTGTGAACCGATACTAATTCAGTACTGCCCCACTTCTGCGCATGGTATTACTACTGTGCAAAAGTATTACTGATAGTATTTTGTCAAGTGAGAAAATCTCACATCGGTAAATTCACGTCAAAGAGCAAAATACCTATGACATATCTCTCCCGCCCCGCCAAATCAGGAAGTCGCCTTAGTAGTAAAACATATCGGTAAAAAAGGCGATGAACTCACACAGCCTCGTGTCGATACAATAAACATAACACGTTCCATACCCCCCCCATACAAAGGTCAAATTTTGCTCCAGAAGTCCACTTCAATATTTAATTAACAATTCATTTCCTGCATTACAACACATTCGCAAATATATTCTGAAACACATACACACACATAATTTAGCTTGATGCGAATGTTTATATACAGTTTTTATTATTTATTTATTTTTCTTTAGCTCTAATCCTGTCACTCAAAATACATTTTATTCCTAAACACATATAGTCTGACCAGTGCCTATTTGGACCTGAGATAATGTCGCTACAAACAGCATGTTATATGGCAATAATATACATAAGTCATGTATAGTCGGGACAGTGTGTATTGGCTTTCTTAGTCATCTACATTCTTTAAATTTTAAATTGGCTCTTTTTTAGGGTTCCATACCCAAATGGTAAAAACGGGATCCTATTACTAAGACTTCGCTGTCCGCCCGTCCGTCCGTCTGTCACCAGGCTGTATCTCAGGAAAAGTAATAGCTAGACAGTTGAAATTTTCACAGATTGTGTATAACAACAAATACTAAAAACAAAATAATAATGATAAATAAGGGGGCTCCCATACAAAAAACGTGACATTTTAGCCCTTTTTCATGGCTACCACTCGCCGAGCTAGATCTCAAGAACCGTAATAGCTAGACAGTTGAAATTTGCACAGATTATGTATTTTTATTGTGGCTACAACAACAAATACTAAAATCAAAATAATAATATTTTTTTTAGGGGGGGCTCCCATACAAAAGAGTAGTTGTTGTCTGGTACGGAACCCTTCGTGCGCGAGTTCGACTCGCACTTGGCCTGTTTTTTTCATTTTCATTCATTTCCGTTTCTATGAAAATTTATAGAGAAAAATCGCATCTGTATACCATGTGAATAAGCAGTATAAAATTATTAGTCCCAACTCAATTGATTTTAAAATCTTTCTTAGTTCGAACAGCTATTGAAAACATTTAAACATTTAAAAATATAACTATTTTCCGCATGTATGGTAGTATGGAAAACATTTCAATTTTCAAAACAAACTGGTGGATATCTTGGAAACTAAAAGACTTTTTAGTAACGCAGGTTGTGTCTAAAATATTTCAAATTACCTCCTCTATCATCCCTAAAAGTCTTTGCACCTAGCTACCAAACAACCTGTATATTTGTAATTGTAGACTTACCTATACCTTGAGTTAAAAAAAAGTGTACTTGTTAAATCGAACCAATCTTACCAATTCAATCAATAATTACTATAATAAGAAGTGTCAGTACAAGTGGGTCATGTCAGTGTCATGTCAACAACCAATTTCAAAACATTGTGTATTGGAATATTAGTCAACCCTTTGTCCTTTTTTTGTTTTAAATAAATAATAATATTCACAATAAGCTTTCTGATATCGTTTTGGGTGATTTTTGGCATATTTATTTTTATAATCACGAAATAATTCGACTTGATGTAAGTTTGTTTACATCGAAGACATTCTTGCCATTAAAATAAATGAGTACCACTAAATCCGCAACATGGCCAGGTCCAAAAAAACCCCGGTAGGGCTATATTGTTCACAAAATTGAAGTGGAAAAGTGTGATTTCCTGTTATAAGTATATTTAATTACTCGTACTTAATAGGAAGTCTCAACCAACCTTGTATCCATCTGCCCCATGAAGAAAGAAATAAAATATTATAATTTTTATTTTAATAGGATGTAAGTAAACTATGTTAATATTTGAATCCTCTTAATTACAAAAGAGTGGCACCTGGAAATCAGACAAAGAAATTAAAATTACTTAAGAAATCTGAATTTCACCGCTATAATTGTTAGGCAAGAAACCACTATAGCCACGGCTTCTAAATGGTTATTTATTAATTAAATCATTCATCAGTAAACTCCCGTCAAAGAACAAAATACCTATCACATATCACTTCTGCCCCGCCACTTGTATTTTGCTCTTTGACGTGAATTTACCGATGTGAGATTTCCTCACTTGACGAAATACTGTCAGTAATACGTTTGCGCAGTAGTAATACCATGCGCAGAAGTGGGGCAGTACTGCATTAGTATCGGTTGACACTGACAGCTGACAGTTTTCTCATATCGTACCGCCCCCGCATCGACAAGTCAGGAAGGCGCCTAAGTTTACTGTAACGACATGTGTCAGTGTCCGTGTGGGTCCGTCAAATCGGACGTTTGTGTGGATTTGTTTTACTGCTATAGTTGTAAGCTATATTTCTCATGTGGTATAGCATTCGTTGCGCGTTCAGCTCTACTGTTTTCGTACACTAAGCCGTTCAAACGTTTCTTTTTACGTCACACAACACACTAAAAACTAGGTATAGTCGAGGAATGAAAAGGATCGTCACTTTTCGGCCTTAACAGCATTAAAATAGAGTCGAAAAGTGACGAACCTTTTCATTCCTCGACTGTACATCGTGCGTTTTTAATGTCGATTTCCACTGGGTTACCTATGCAAAGAAGAAGGAGGATAGATTTATTTATTTCGCGCTGCATTGGCTAGCCCCACTGTCATTATGATTTTGAGATAAGTAGTAGTAATCATTTTAGGGTACAGATAAATGACATAGCAGAAAATAAAAGTAATAGCAGATATTTGTACAAAGCCACATGATGTATTTGTATTTGTTGCGGAACGTGCTACATTTTGAATATCCCATGACATGCCGGAGACGTCTCATTGTGAACCTCGAATCAGGCACCAAATATTAAAACCAAAGACTACTATGAAATTAAAACGTAAATTGTTGTCATATTGTCAGCAACGAATATTTTCCGAGCAGAGTAATTATCGAAATACGGAAATTATTCCGTTGCAATTTGCCTCAATATGAAAATATCAAAATGATTTCTGCGACGAACTTTATTATGCCTTTGTTGTCTTCATTGATCCATTCGGAATATCACCATTCATTGTTGAATACCTACGGATTATTTATTACGAGTGTACCTATTTATGTATGTATTTGCTTATGCCCCGATCATGCCATTTATTTGTGTAATGAGCATGAATACTTGTTCCTGAGTTTTGGATGTTTTCGATGTATTTAATTATTTATCTGTCTATATATCTATGTATACTCGTATCGTCGTCTAATACCCATAGTACAACCTTGCTTAGTTTACGTCTTTACGTCTAGGCTGTGCAAGATTGTCCACAAATAAGTATATAATATATGTTATCGTAAAATTGAATATACTGTTAGATTATAATCTATCTAGCGAGATTGCAAAGTGTCGGAAGATTGTAATCTACCGAAAAATAATATGTTAAATTGTAAGCAGTATGTTATTGTTTCCAAACTTGCAACTTAGGTAAGTCCGTTCCTGACGTTCGTTCATTACCTTGTGACCCATAGAGTGGAAATAGAACCCCCCTGCTCAGCGGGTCAGTTTGTCATCCTCTACATAATTATTTCAACACTTATTTTTGTTGCATTTCTTTCCACTATGTATAAATCCCCTTAGTTTATCAAGCGAAAATTTTGCTATTATTACACATAGTTATGTATATTATTTATTGTGGTTAGATATTATTGTATATATTTTATTAATATTAAGATTAAAGTAAATATTAAAGGAAAAGTATACACATCATCATCACTTTAGCCCACTTGGGAAGCCCACTGGGGAAGGCCTATGTCCATTCCTAGGGCATGCAATTTCCCGGGAAATCCCGGGAATTCCCGGGATTTTGAATAGAAATCGGTACCGGGACTGCAAACCCTATCCATTCCCAACACATAGCTAGCTAGACATAGGCCTTCCCCAATTCGCGCCACCACAAAGTATAAGCACATCCCTATACAAATAGGTTACTTTTTTAAATCAGTAAAACATTTGTAAGTACAAACAAAGTTTCAAAGGGTTCCCCTTGGTGTGCGAGACGGGTTCTCACTTGAGCTTCCGAAAGCCTACAGCAGTTTCCTAAATATGTGGGCCTCCTGACGAACCGAATTGTTCTATCGTGTGTTTTTTTTAACCAGAACCATATTTATCTGACATGTCGTGTCATGACCCGTTAGGACAATATCAGGATCATACGGTATCATATGGTTTGTTCCACATTGATTTGATGCGCTCCGACGTGATGACCCATGCCATGTCAAGAGCCACAGCGCATCACAGAGCATCGCGCCAGATAAGTATGAATGTGGTTTCAAATTTGCATTTGTTTGCAGCGTTGGCCACCATGCCGCGCTGCTACATGGTGAAGAAGGGCAGCCAACGCCACGATGGACCTCCTCCGTGCAGCCCCACCGAGGCCACCGTAGCCCCGCCCTGCTACAGCCCGGCCGAAGATCCCGCGCTAACAGGTAACCCACGGCCTCAGTATTTAATAATAATAATAATACATTTATTTCGGAGTAAGGGTACATCCATATCTGTTAGTAGCATAATTAACTTAAAGGCTATGTTAGTGTTGGTAATTTAGTATAAGTACATACAAGCAAAACAATCACTTTTCGCAGCTTATTTGTGGCCTATGGTACTGCATCCAGTGACAGAATATTGGACTGTCATAAGCTTCCGCAACTGCGCTCAGGAGGCCATTGGTGCTGCCGCGAACACGTCGCATCAGGGACGCGACTCGCTTACGCATAATAGCATGAAAGTCGTCCGTGCGAGCCTCCGCGAACATCCCCGACGCACTACAGTAGCGCGGCAACCCCATCAGCCTCCTAAATGCATTGTTATAGAGGACGCGCAGGGCGCTATAAGCTGTCTTCGTATAGTTGACCCACAGGCTACATGTATAAAAAGACTGGCAGTAAGCTCTAAACAATGTTAGTTTAACATTTGCTGTGCATTTTGCAAACCTGCAGATCAACATATTGCTTCTCACTGACAGCGCCCTGCGCTCCCTTTCCAAGTCCGAATCGTCCTTTAGTGACGCGGTGACCCAATGACCTAGGTACTTAAATTTGGATACTATTTTTAGCGAAACTCCACCCAGCTCGACTGGTGGTACAACACTGTAGGTTTTTGTGCCTGCTTTAAAAATGAGTAGTTCGCTCTTACTAGCATTGTACCTGAGGCCGTGAGCCGCCGCATACCGCTCACAAATAGCAAGCAGCTTCCGAAGCGCGCAGACCGATGGGCTCAGCAACACCATATCATCAGCGTAGCTGATGTTATTAAAACACTGACCGCCAACTGAACAACCGGCCCGGGTGCTGCTGAGCTCGTCGATCAGCTCATCAATATAAAAACAAAATAGTCTAGGTGAGGTCCGTCCTCCCTGTCTAACCCCACACTGCATCCTAAATGAGTCTGACAAGGAGCCCGCCCATCTAATCCTGTTATTCTGGTTGCCATACCAATATTTAAATAGCTCCACCAGTTCTCCAGGTACAGCAGCATCATATAGTTTCCTCCATAGGACATCGTAAGACACCAGGTCGAATGCCTTGGACAAGTCCAAGAAACACGCGTACACTGGTGTCCTGCGTTTCGTGTAGTGTTGAACAGTATGCTTGAGGCACAGGACTGCTGCCTCTGTCGACAGATAGGGCCTAAAACCAAATTGCGCGTCGTGAAGCGGCACAAACTTGTCAAGTTGCTTGTCAAGCACACCATCCATCACTTTACATACTATGTTAGCCACTGAGATTGGCCTATAGTTATTTATATCAGACGAATCGCCCGTATGATTTTTAGGAACAGGGACTACAATTGTCTTTATCATTTCGTCTGGCAAATAACTATGACCCATGCATAAAGTGAAGAGCATGGCAAGTACTCTGGGCAGATGGACCCCAGCATGCTGAAGATGTTCTTAATATACCCCAGAAACCGATGTAGCGACCTATCTATACCGACAGCCCGCCTAGCGGGTGCTTGCGGGCTGTCCGGCCATCTGAAAAATGTCACCCAGCGCCCGCGCTAGGTGGGTTTGTGGCAGTGATTGTCTTAAGAATCGCGCGTTAGTTTTCACATGCACGAGATAAAGTGACGGGCTATAAGCGCGCCGAACGTGTCGCCTTGCAAAAGCACACTGTCTACAATTCGTAGCGTAACGGGCATAAGTAGGTATCAACAGCTATTTGGCATGTTTTTCTGTCCAAAGTATGGAAGTAGCCGTGCCAAACAGTGGATAAATGTGCCTTGACTCCGAGCTGGGAAAACTGGATACATTAGTGCGTTTGGCTGTCGAGCCCTGAACATTCACCTCCAGAACCACATTTCGAATGTGTCTATTCTTTGTCTCTCCCTGACTCGTATTGTCCATGTTTCTACCGCATACATGAAGATAGAAAAGACCAAGAATTTGACCGGACTTGATTTAGTGTGGAAACTTATTCTTCGGTTTCTCCAAATTACTTGAAGACGTGACATTGCGTCTTTAACCATTGCGATTCTGCGCTTAACCCCTGAGATACAGCTTCTATCACTGTTAATCTGAGAACTATAAAGCTTTCCACTGTGTGAATACCTTGGATCTCATGGTCACCTGTAAATTTTCGAGCTCGATGGTTCATTGTCAGCCAGTTTGTTACTTTCTACCTCTAGTCTGTTCAGAGACCTTCATGTCGTCAATGTGAGTAGAAAACGGTGTCGTCAGCGTAGCGCAAGTTGGAGATTCATTTACCGCCGATCGTGAACTTTATCCTCCAACCTTCAACGGTCTTCCGAATAATATATTCACCATATACATTAATGAGCAGAGGTGGCGGTATAACGGTATAAGCCCTGTCTTACACCTCGTTTGGTCTGAAATACACCGGAACAGTCATTGTTGATGTACTGGTCTTTGCGACACCTTTTTTGAACTTCTGCACTCAGTTTGTTGTAGCGGTCTGTGATACCTGTGGAGGTAAGCAACGATGAGCAGTGCCAATTTACATTATATGGGTATTACGATTCGTCAAAAGACCATCCCTATTTCTCGTAATCTTATAGTGCTAGATCATGCCAATACGTGTGTTCGTTTGTTTTTTTCTAAATCCGCCACTATGCAGTAATGAATGTAAATCAACACGCTTAATGCTCAAAAATTTGTCCGAGGCAGAAAACAAAGTTATTGGTCTACCACTTTTGAACATTATAATAAAAATAATAGACTCGAAAAGTTGAAGGCAACTTTCTTGACTGACTGTGTTTGTACCTAGTCAAAACTATGAAATACAAGTATCCCTATATTTCATTGCTTCAATATTTGTACCAGAATAGCTGAAAATTCGTATTCGTTTTAACAGACGCCAATAATTTGTCTCTTAATGTAGTTACCGAGCAACTGGTGGTGCACGTTCGTAATTGTGTTAGCGAATTCTCCCCGTATTCATGCAATCGCATAACATTTAGCCTTTTTGCAACCTGTCGTACCACTGTGTTTTATTGATATACTCGTTTGAATGGGTGTGTGTTTTTGCTTTGATCAATTTATGATAGGATTGATAGGTGAGTATCAAATACTGTGAAATTAAAATATGATAATTATCATCTTATGTGGTGGCTTTCATATCCTTTGGGCACAATAACTTAATTAACCAGACACAGTCATGAAATGGTTACGACTGCAGAATTTCTCAGGATCACGACCCACGGTCCACGACAAATTGACCTAGGCTTCAGGAAAGTCAATTTAATCTTAGACTCTCCTTTAATAGCCTTCCAGAAAATGTGTATCTCTTTACTAAAATCTTATGCTAAGACGAAGTTCTACTGTTTTTATATATCAGATTCTATTAGTAAAGTCTTCGGATACTTCCTGTATTGTTAGTGCGCAAGCAGTCCGATACAGCAAGCTTTCAGTGTCAATTGTCAGTCGACTCACAGAATAAGTAATTAATAGGTAGTACAAGTGGTCGAGTCACTTTCACTTCTTCCTAACTGGTGCGAAATGCGCGGAAAACGGGCCCTACGAATGTACATATGTCTGTGCAAACGTAATACTGAGAGTATCTCGTCAGGTGGGGAAATACCTGCGACATCAGTAAACTCACGTCAAATAACAATAAATAATATCATACGAGGGCTGCCTTTTAAGTTCTGTCGTTTGCAAACCTCCCGTGATTGCATAAAAAAGAACTAGTGTCATCTTAAAATATTAGAATTTAGAATTCAAAAACAAAAGAATGACTCGAAATCGGCCCAACCGTTTTAGTACAGCGTTCATTCAAAGTTGACAAGTCAGTTGTGAAAATGTAAATTTCGAAGGAAAATTTACGTGCGATAATTTTTTACAACTTCAAAAGGGGCTTAACGCGACTTCAGTGCTTCGAAGAGTTGACTACGGTTTTCAATGATAAAGCACCATGCCTCCGGACTGTGGAACGCTTGTATTTAGAATTTCAACGTGGTTGCTCTAGTCTTGGTGATAGACATCGTGAAGGTCGACCAAAAACAGCCGTAACCCAGGAGAACATTGATGCTGTACGGCAACTGATCGTTGAAGATCGACATGCGACATACCGTGACATAGAAGCTTCCTTAAGTATTTCAGGGACCAGTGTTCACATGATCACTTAGGCGTAAAAAAGTTGATCTCACGCTGGATACCACAATTACTCAGTGAAGACCAAAAAACGGTTCGCGTTCGATGTTGTCGAAAAACTCTGCGGCAATTCAACCTTTTAAACAGCAGTCGACTGTTTGGGTGTTCAAAGATGAGCCAAAACCGACCAAAGTAATACGCTCACGGAGTACTTCGAAAAAAATGGTCGCCACGTTTGTGGCGAAAAGTGGCCACGTTGCCACCATCGTGCTGGAGGATCGTAAAAAGGTTAAAGGATAATTCACAGTAGGCCGTTCCGTGTCCGGGACGGCCCGTTTTCTTCTAGAGAAATACGCCGGACGTTGCGTTTGCTGTCATAGAAAACGGGCCGGCCCGGACACGGAACGGTCTACTGTGAATCATCCTTAATGCTGACTGGTATACCACTGTCTGTTTACCAGAAGTCATCGGCGAGTTTCGAAAAAATAACCCAAGACGTCGTATAAGACTGCACCACGATAATGCGAGCTCGCACATCGCCCGGCAAACAATTGCGTTTTTAAAAGAGCAAAACGTCGAAATTCTGGAACACCCGCCGTACAGTCCACACTTAAGCCCTAACGATTTTTTTACTTTTCCAAAAATCAAGCAACGACTTCGTTGCCAACGGTACCCGACGCCTGAAGAAGCGGTTGAGGCATACAAAACGGCAATTTTGGAGACCCCGACTTCGGACTGGAATAAGTGTTTCGAAAATTGGTTCGATCGAATGGTAAAGTGTATTACATATCACGGTGATTACTTTGAAAAACAATAAATACCATTTAACACTTAAATTGTCTTTAGATTTTCCAAACGACACAACTTAAAAGGCAGCCCTTACTGATCCCGCCCCATCGAGTCAGGAAGTCGTCTGACGTAAATACGTGTATGGTCATAAAATATTATAATTATAATACCTATCAACATAATATGGATTTAGCCTCCCGTTTGATCGACGTCTAAAATGTGTCCAATATGTGAAAACAATCCGTCGTTCTATTACGCAATTTACGAGTAATATATAATTTCGATGAAATTGTTCGGACTTATTGAAGGAAATGTATTTAACACTTCAAATGACAGATTATTTTAGGTGAAATTTCAGGGCAATTGATTGTATTGTCGGTGCATTTTAGGGGTAGAATATTACGTAAAACCGAACTATGGAAAGTTACTTGTACATTTTTGTTTTGGATCGCAGCTCACTACTAAATTTCGCGTGGATTTAAATCCTTATCAAAGTAGAGTTACACAATTCCACTATACGAGTAGATACTCGTATTATATATACTTGCGCCCTCTGCTACGCACGAAAAAGATATCTACGAAATGGATCTACATGGTTTGATTGCGTGCATACGGTAAAATTAACTTTCATATGAACGCCCCTCCAGCGTATTTTAGATTTTTCGCTCTAATCTGACGTAAGCGTATAGGTGCAATACACAGAAAAACACACATTGAAACAACAAAGTAAAATAAATTGTCTACTTTCTCAGGAGAAACACTTCTCTCTTGAGACGCACTCATAAGTTCCATTATAGCATTTTCAACAGCTTAAAATTCGCAATTTAGGTGGCATTTGATGTGACTACCATCGCTACCCCAGAAATCGATTTTCGTATATCGCCTTCGCTATCGCTCGAGAACGACTTTGCGCGGATTGCGGCGCGGCAAACGTTTCTATATTTTCTGTCCATTGCACGGTTGAGACGCGCAGCGCACTGCGGTTAGTTGGTGTCACGCGCAATGTATTACAAAAGCCGCTGCCGCCGTCGCTCAAAGTCGTAAACTGGCTGTAAGTGTGACAGGAACACTGACATCTGTACTTTGAATTTCGGTTCTCGTATTTAAAGTAGAGGTTCCAGGTTTGATTATTCATGGTGTCTTTGTGACAGACGTGGACATTGTACTTGATGGTGTACATTGATACGAGACAAGTATGAGTATCGGAAGTATTCAAGGCTCGACTCATGTGAAGTTCCCACAATTATCATAGGAAGTCTTTGACCAATCGAATATTATTAAGTATGTGTGTATATTAAACTAGCATTTGCCCGCGGCTTCGCCCGCGTACTAAGCGAAATTTTTAACCGTCTACAAAAAACTTTATTTGTCCATTGTCCACGAATATTTTGCGTTTGGCTGAACCAATTTAGATGCGGCCTCCAGAAAAGTAGTTGTTACATTCTGGGGGTTTCGGTATACGAAGTTTGGTGATTGTGATTCATTAACAGATGAACAGACGAAAAGTCAGTATACATTCTGTGAACCAGCAAACTGTTGAATTTCATTTGATTTTGTCAAAAATAAGGAGCAAAAACTATTATCATACATTTCAGAGAGGCCGAAGGGGAAAGGGCCGATGAAATAAAAGGATGTCTTAAATGGCCCTTAGTAAAAGTATCTGTGTACTACAGTAACACCAATAGGTCTCATAAACTCTGGTCCTTTGAAGTACAGAAATACGGCTAATTCAATATCACGTGTAACCCTTATTTTTCCTAAAATTAAATTGAATGTAGGTAGGTTTTGCCAGTTCCCAAAAAGAAAATTTGGCCTCACTTCCATTCGCACTCCTTACTGTCAGTCCGTCTGTTACAACCAAGTTGCTTTTACTGGACCAATTGAATTGTAATTTGGCACAAACAATCAAGAATTTAGAGCGCTCATGGCCCAGCGGCACCCGCCTACCGCGTGCGGTGTGCGAGGTTAAGCAATGTGGGCGCAGGTCAGTTCTTGGATGAGTGACCGCTTTGAGTGGTTACTAATTGACTCTCGTGCTTTGGATGGCACGCTAAGCCGTTGATCCCGGCTGCAATCGTTAAGCCAAGTTAGAGGCCTTCGAGCGGCTTGCGAACTTCTAAGAGTCAAGTTGCCCACTCACTTGACAAAGGGGGGTCGAAGTCGCACCACGTCCGTAGGGAGTACCCACCTTTACCCTACACGTGACCCCTGGGTGATGCTAAAAGTGCAACAAAAACTGGCAACCATACTTGTCTTCTCGAAAATCTCATGGTTCGAAAATAAATGCCATACGATTAAAAAAAATCTAAAGGTTGATTTAAATGGAAAAAAATATCGAAACCTCTATGTTGTTTTTAAAAGCAAATCCAAAAATACCCCATACGCCTAAATAGTAACATTAAACTTTTTTGCATACAGGCATGTATGGAGTGCCAAATTTTACCTCAGATTCGTATTAAGATACCTCTCGGACGCTCAGATATCGATTTTGAACGAAATCGAGACGAAATTAAAAGAATATCAATATGGCCGCCACTTTCACAAATTTTACCTCGGATTCGTATTAAGAGACCTCTCGGACACTCAGATATTAATTTTGAACGAAATCGGGACGAAAATGAAGAAAATCAATATGGCCGCCACTTTTTTTAAATTTTACCTCGGATTCGTATTAAGAATTCTCTCGGACGCTCAGATATCGATTTTGAACGAAATCGGGACGGAAATGATAAAAATGAATATGGCCGCCACTTTTTCTAAATTTTACTTGGGATTCGTATTACGAGACCTCTCGGACGCTCAGATATCGATTTTGAACGAAATCGGAACGAAAAAAAAGAAAATCGATATGACTGCGACTTTTTCCAAATTTTACCTCGGAGTCGTATGAGGGGAGCTCTCGGACGGTAAGATATCGATTTTGAACGAAATCGGGATAGAAATGAAGAAAAGCAATATGGCCGTTATTTTATTCAGTTTAGGTACCTCGGATTCCTATTAAGAGTCCTCTGGGACGCTCAATTATCGATTTATGTCGAAATCGTATCGGACGGCACTGATTAATAAAACCACTTACAATACATTGAATAAAAAAAGTCGTATCTTCATAGGAAACTCACGGCACTTCATGCACCTTTAGACCTTATAAGGAACTTACATACCAAATTTGGTATCTCTCGAACCAGCGTGAGCGTCAGGATGACAGGACCATGATAGATTTTTATATCGAGAGTAATTCCAAGTTTTAGTACCTTTTTTGTACTATTTGGTACCTGAGATCATAAAATTTGTACCTCGCTAAAAATCCAGAAATATTGAAAATAAAGTGGTCAGCCATTCTGACGTCAGGTTGACAGGACCAAGTCTAGTTCTCCTAGTTGCAGGCGTTATACCGAATCCATCTTTTCGTAATTATTTAGTACCTAATTTGTACCTTAATGCATGATATTCAGTATTTTATAAAGACTTACAAAATAAAAGTTACACCAAGAATAAGGTTTGTATGGGCATAGCGCTGCAGTCCATCGATTTGAACCGGACCTTAAATTTAATTGAAACGTTATGATTTATTGCTATTAAAGTATTATATGCATAATAAGGGTTCTTAAAAGCCGAGTCGCCGTAACAAAACGAGCATAGCGAGTTCTGTTATTAAAGACTCGAGAATTTTAAGAACGAATTAAGTAACGTTGCATATAATATTTTTTCTACGACAAATAAGAAATACTAGTTACCCGCGCGGCTCCGCCGCGTCGACGTACTACGAAGAATGCAAGCGAAGCCGCGGGATAGAATATAGCCTATCTATATTCTATCCCGTGGCTTCGCTCTCGATTACAAAGTTGATTTAAAAACATTTGTGTCACAGTCAATCATAAAAAAACATATTTGCACCCCGATCCACCGCATAACTGGGCCTTGTACGTGGGCCATGATGGGCTAATGAGATATCAACCTACATGCATTTCTGTAGGGTTCAACTTTGTAGGGCTTGACATCCTCAGACAAATATTGAAAAAAAAAATAGCATTTTAACCTTTTGAACGCCATACTTTATGAACCACAGTGACACTTACACGCCAACTCATTTTTCATAAGAGATAGAATATAAACCATAGTATCACAGAATAAGTAATAGTACATAGTATAAAGTACCAAGGTAAATTTCATATATCATAACACCTATGTTCTCGGCAATTAAAGGTTGTAATTATTTATTTAACCTTTTAAGCGCATTATCTATAGAAATGCATGTAGGTTAATATCGCATTGGATGCCGTCGCCATGACGGATATATTCGTCGTTGTATTGAATCGATGGTGCGCATATACTTCAAATGCGTTGTTGGTGTCGTAAAGGTTAATTAGTGCAACATTGTTTTCTCGTTCGTTTGATCTAAATCCACCAATAAGTAACGTCTACTCCAATGAGAACTTCTTTGCTTATGATCTCTTGATCACCCTACTGGTATGGCAATAGGTGGAAGAGAGACACACTTAGACACAGCGAATCTCTTCTCTTTCAAAATGTTTTGCAGCTTATCTATGATTAACTCAGAAACAGTTCTGTAACTCACAACGTAAAGTTTAATTTGGTTTGTCATTGTTTTGGCAGGTATCATATCAGTTAAGATATACGGAACGTATATTTGAAGCGTCATTGGTTTGTATACCAACTTCTTTGTTTGAACCATGACAATATAATATTGACATAATAGAGTACAATAAATAATTTTTAAGAAAAAAAAACCGACTTCAATGGAGGAGGCCAGTGAAAGATTATTATACTTAGATGGTGCACTCTTAGACTCCATACAATAAAATAAAAATTCCTCATGGAATCATGGAAAAACCTTGCTTGCTTGACAAAAAAACGAAGAGAACAAATCGCCAAACGTGAACTACGCGTCGTTGAAGAGTTCCGTTCTGATCATCATCAGCAGTTCCACTTCATTAAATGTCACTTTTATGAATGAAAATGCTTGATTAGTTCATGAAAATAATAAAATCACTATTTGTGTGCCTTCCACATTTGAGGAGTTCCCTCGATTCCTAATGGATCCCATCATCAGAACTCGAGCATGACAAAAATCAATCGTGAAAATAGAACTTGCTTAACAAACACAGCTAGAAGGACAAATTGCCAAACGTGAACTTTTCGTCGTTGAAGAGTTCTGTTCTGATCATCATCAGCAGTTCCACTTCATCCAATGTCACATTTTTGGATGCAAATGCTTAACTTGTTGATAAAAACTCAAAAATCACTATATGTTTGCCTTAAAAATTTGAGGAGTTCCCTCAATTCCCCGTGGATCCCATCATCAGAACTGCGTTTTGACATAAACGGGACTAATTTGGATATATATACTTACAATCAAAAAAAGAATTTTCCAAATCGGTTAAGAAATGACGGAGTTATGGAGTAACAAACATTAAAAAAAAAAAAAAACATACAACCGAATTGATAACCTCCTCTTTTGAAATTTTGAAGTCGGTTAAAAAGTGACACAATACGTATGTCATTTATGTAAACATTTCATTTATTTTCTGCTCTATTCGACAGAACTGAATAGGCCCTGTTCACATTATCCGATCCGATATCGGCGTTGGAGCCGACACAGTTATGTATGTATGTATGTATGGCTTTATTGTACATAAAACACGGCAAAATGACAAACAGACAAAAAGTGGAAGTAAAAAGGCTAGCTTATCCCTATATGTATAGAAAACTACCACAGATATCGAATCCGCTCATTTAAGTTGAACAATTTCTGAACATCTGATCTCTTCTCTCTAATGCACAAATCAGTAAGTTTGAGAGAGACAGATAAGTGATATCTGACAGGTGTTCACCTGTCAGTGCATCTGCTTTCAAATATATTTGTTTATATGCAAATTGTACTGAACTGACGTTTGTGACGTTTTGGATTATATGGGATTTGAAATTTTGGTGTGCTTTTAAGTGGAGACAATTCGTTAGCAGCCGAAAATGATCGTTCTATCTGTCCCGGTCTAATTCATCTTGCTTAACCATAAGGATCCAAAGAGACAACTATAAGAAAAATCGTCTTGCTTAACACTGCGGATCTGTTAGTATTATTAATTACGAAAACTGGTCACGAACATTGCTCGACACGATATCGGTCACATTTCCATACATTTGTCGGAGCCGAAACCTTCATCAAATCGGATAATGTGAACAGGGTCTTAAGTTGGGAAATGAATGGGGCCCTTTACACGATTAATATAATGACAAAACTGAGATGTCAATATTATCGCGTTTTTCCAAATAGTTCGTGTTTTGGTTCAATATGCATCAATATTCACGTAAATCGTATGGTGATATGAGTGTATCACGGGATAATAATCACCGTGTAACCCCATTGCAAACCCCGTGTGTCCCACCGTGTGGCCCCATCAAATTAACGGATCACTAAAATTTGTATTTTCTTTATAGACCGCAATAATATTGACACCTCAGTATTGTGAAAATAAAAATCGTGTAAAGGGCCACAATAAAAAATAAGTTAAATGTTGACACAAAACGTCTGGCATTCATGTAAACTGTAAATACTTAGACCGAATACACCGAATATTATGTATTGTCTTGTAAACAAATTAGTAATTTTACTTTCGTTTATAGTTAATAATATTGAGTATTTCTCGACTCAAAAGATTTTATTTTGTAATGCTGTACCAGATATTTCTTACAGGAACATTTTAATTCATATTTGATTCTATGTCATCCGGAATCATACAATAGCCAGTTCCCATGTCACGTGTTAACCAAGCTAAATTTTGACACCTCGTACAATTCTACCAAGGTAAGCTGACCCGTCCCTTGTATGCGGCGTCATCGAACACGATTTTGAGGCTTATATTTGTCGGGGCAACCAGGATTTTTCGTAAATATCAATTTAATAAATTTTCCAGGATAAAAATCAAAAAACTAAGACCTTATTGCAAATCTGCAGCATGGGACGAATCCTATGGTATATAATTTATCAAAATTGGTCCATAACTGTAGATCTGATGGGCGTTGTAAGGATCGGCTTCGCGTAATATATATATAGATCATTTTTTATTCGAGCATTATAACCTGTCAATTTGAGGACGGACAGCAGTATTAAAACAATAATCTGCTTATACAAATTCAAGTCTATACCATACACAAATTAGACAAGTCATTATATGAATGGTGGGAGAATCAAAATGGATTTCCATACATTATTATACAATTGTAGTTTTTTTATTTAATTTTTATAAGAGGCACACGTTAATGCCCGCATTCTACCACAATAGCGGTATTAATTTAAATCAAATTATTTTGCTGTTGTACAAAAGAAATATTGTATGCCATATGCAACGTTATTTAATTAAGTCTTTAAATTCTTTTTTAGATTTATATTTAGATATTTATTCATAAAACTTGGTATTTTACATGTCAATTCTCGCGTCTTTAGTAACAAAACTAGCAACGCTCGTTTCATTACGGCGACTCGGCTTTTGGGAACCCTTATTATGCATATAAAATACTTTAATAGCAATAAATCATAACGTTTCAACTAATTTTAAGGTCCGGTTCAAATCGACGGACTGCAGCGCTATGCCCATACAAACCTTATTCTTGGTGTAACTTTTATTTTGTAAGTCTTTATAAAATACTGAATATTATGCATTAAGGTACAAATTAGGTACTAAATAATTACGAAAAGATGGATTCGGTATAACGCCTGCAACTAGGGAAACTAGACTTGGTCCTGTCAACCTGACGTCAGAATGGCTGACCACTTTATTTTCAATATTTCTGGATTTTTAGCGAGGTACAAATTTTATGATGTCAGGTACCAAATAGTACAAAAAAGGTACTAAAACTTGGAATTACTCTCGATATAAAAATCTATCATGGTCCTGTCATCCTGACGCTCACGAACCAGCAGTTTGGGCTGTGCGTTGATATGCCACTCACTCAGTCAGTCAGTTATTTCTTGAAATTTGGCACAAACTTTCAAAAGTTTTCGTGTCCACAATATTAAATTTCAAAACCAATGCCATTTTCGTAATTAACGTCCCAAAAAACCATTAAAATGACATCCATATTAATATTTAGACTATTCATCCCCCTCGCACCCCAACAGGGGGGATGGTATTTCACGTCCTCCACGTGAGATTTTAAAATCATTGTTTTTTTCGTTATCAGCGACCCGGTATATCATAAAAACAATACCCATGTCGATTTTCAGAATCTGTCACCACCTTTCACCCTTTTAGGGGTTGATTTCTTAAAAAACCTGAAAGACGTATTTACTGATTTATCGTTAGAAATATTCCTGTGAAGTTTCGAATAAAATAGTCCAACTAATCTTGTTTCCCCATACAAACTTCGGACCCCCATTTCACCCCCTTAGGGGTTGAATTTTGAAAAATCCTTTCTTAGTGCACCCCTAGACCTTAGGAACCTACGTGCCAAATTTGGAATCTCTAGGACCAGCGGTTTGGGCTGTGCGTTGATATGTCAGTCAGTCAGTCAGTCAGTCAGTCAGTCAGTTTCTTCTTTTATATATTTAGATGTACTTGAACAAATAAATATTAAATGAGCAAATAAATATGAAAACATGTGGAGTATTCACATTTTAAAATTCTACAAATCAAGTTTAAAAATATTAAAAAAACTAAAAACTTACTGAGTGCGTGTCGGGCCACGTGCAATGTAGGGTTCCGTAGTTTCTCACACGTTACATTATGAGGTCTAAACAGCTCACATACTTATTAGGGTTCCGTAGTCAACTAGGAACCCTTATATTGACTATATGTTTGACATAACTAACAATGTAATTAATGGAAATTGAACAAAAGTATGCTTGTTCAGGTAGGTACATTTCTTATGTAAGGCTAATTTGTTAACTAGTAAGTAATATATATTTAACTCTGATAGTATTTCTTTTAAATTCGTTACACATATATACTCGTACTAATACCATGGACTTTATCAATACCCAGTAGCCAACGTTTAGCTGGTAGAGGACACTTTACTCCTCATCAAATTTACAATTTAGAGTAATATAATAGTAATCATCATCCTCCTAGCGTTATTCCCAGTACAGTTGAATCCTGAAGGATGCCTGGGGGCCGCTACCTAATGCCGAGAATTGGCGTAGGCACTAGTTTTTACGGAAGTGACTGCCATATGACCTTCCAACCCGAGGGGGAAACTAGACCTTATTGGGATTAGGCTTGTCAAGTGAGTGGGCAACTTGACTGTTAGAAGTTCTCAAGCCGCCCGGAGCTCGGAGGCCTCTAACTTGGCTTAACGACTGCTATCATAGACAGCAACCGGGATCAACGGCTTAACGTGCTTTCCAAAGCACGGGAGCGCACTGTTAGTAACTACTCAAAGCGGTCATCAATCCAAGAACTGACCACGCCCGACATTGCTTAATCTCGCATACCGCACGCGGTACGCGCGGGCGCCGCTGGGCCACGAACGTAATATAATAGTAATATAGTATATATAATAATAATAATATAGTAATAGTAATATAGTATTTAATAAAAACACGCGAACCGATTCCTGAATTTTAAGTACTATCGGCCTCACTGGACACTTTGGGACTTTGTCGCTTTCAAACGTTAGACATTTAGTATGACAGTTTAAACATGACGTTAAAGCGACAAGGTACAAAGGTGTTCAGCCCTTTGTGAGGCCGACCGTACCTACAAAACTCTCTGATCATTGATATGGATATGTATTCTCTATGATAGTATCCTCTCATGTGAACACGGAACAATCATCCTTATAGGTATAGAAGTCACCGACCTCGAGGAACCTTAAAGAATCGCGCCCTAGGTATTGATTTATATCGGCTTAGTAGTAAGAAGCCCACAAAGCAGCGGGATCTAATAAAACTGAAGGAACATATCCAATATCAATGCACTTGGTTTCATTTATTTCTTTTTGAGTATGTACAGACTCAAAAGAGATTTGTTTTCGTATCGAAACGTATCCGCAACACAAATATGAGGCTAGCTGTTGTAGCACAGAATAAGTACAAGGTTGTAGTTTAAATAAAATAAGTAGGTAAATAAATTTTCTAATCTTGTGCATGTCGCATTTAAAAAGAACACATCACTTATTTCGGTTCGGACTAATAAATTATTTACTTAAAACTGGCTACAACCACAGCTCATCATGAGATAGAGCAAAGTCAATCTTAAAATGAACACCCATCTCCCGATAAACATTGGTTCAGTCTACGCTAATTGAATTGTAGTTGTTGTTGTTGAATTATTGACATGTAAGGCCTGAATTACACTGGCGCGGCCTGCGGTGGCGGTCAATAGTAAATATGACAGCCTTAGAGCATACATAATCGGAGTAGCCATCAGCACATCTTACCAAACGAAATATTATGCTTTTTTTTGCGGGGAGCGAAGTAACACGCATATAAAAAAACTACGCGCACTTACAATATATTATTCCATTACTACGTACCCACACTAAAACAATCAACTCACGAGCATTCAAAATACTAAAGTTGAGCAATAAAAGTCGACCTTATTCTTGTTAACGTTAGATCCATAATTGGTTTACTATCGGATGCCCAAATGGACCAAAGTCGATAAGGACCATGTTTCAAAGAAATTCTCATAAGCAGTAGTCCTTATTTCTTTAAATACGGTGACGTCAAAGTGAAGTTTGACAGCTAGCCCTAATGGTCAAGCACGAATGTTTTTAAATCGATGCACGAATTAAGTTTTAAAATAATAATATCAATCTTTTTGTAAATTTGATAAAGTACAACGTTTTATTACCCTAAACAGCAGATAAAGGTATTTTCACGAAGCTCTTCACACGCCGAAAACGATTTCGAGACTGACTTATAATCGATTAATGAAGTACGTTTTTAATAATTTTGCGCACATTGTGCCTATTTTTTGGCAGAGGGGTAAGTATACTAATGGCGTCTCCTGTTATGTATGCTCTAAGATGACAGCTAATGACAAGTTTACTATTAACCACCTCGGCCAGGCAGCGCCAGTCTGTGAGAGGCTTAAAATATTATGTTTTATCAATAAATGATTAAAATTGAATTATTCAGTTTAAAATAATCGGAATTCGAGTATGATAAGTGTAGAAGAATAATGTCATACAAAACGGCCGCAGAAATATGCCTATTTTTCACGTTAATGAAATTTAAATATCTTATGTTTCGTTTGCCAATCAAATATTCAGTTCAGTTAACGTTGACCTTATTTGCATAGAGGTTTTATGTCATTGCACCAATAAAAAAAGTTTCATGTGCTGTGACTGGTTAAAATACATATGTATAATATTCACAAACTTAAACTGTGTATGAATATGCGGCAGGTTAAATAAACACAAGTATTCAAGAAGTAAACAAATTTCCTTCTTATACTACCTACATTTAAAACACAAATACTAAATAAGTGCATAGAAATAAGTTCTTTGATTCAGTAGCATACCAAAATTTGCCCATTTGAAATATAGTCTTAGTATACTTGTAAACATAGGTAGTGGTCGTCTCATAGTTTCACTATGTTTTGCCAATCGACAAACAAAATTTGAACTTAATACTAAAATAAACCCTGCATCTACTCATCTATCAAGCATACAAAATTCAGGTGCCTTTGTACAAATTTTAATCAATTAATGAAATTTCAATTATATAAATTATTATTTCTCAAACATGCAATGTAATTTCGTCATTTTTTTTTTAATTTATTTATATAACAAAAAAAATTACACATTTCAATACAAACTTATAGACGCGCACAGAAACCTATTTAAGGTTTATGCGTGACGCGAATGCATCGCACCGCTCACAACAATAATATCACAATCCTTATATACCCAAGCAATTACGATACAACTATATGTAGTTATTGAAGATACACTCCAGAAACTACACCTCGCTGTCAGTTAGAAAATATCTTTTTAATGCGTTCTTGCATGATTTTTTGTCTTTAAGGACACTTGTGTGTATATCTTCTGGTATACTATTTAGAAAGTTAGGCAGCATGTACTCCCACGTCCTCCTGCCATATATATTTACATAGTTAGGTAGAATATATCTAGGCTGATAATCTAAGTTACGTAATTGTTTTAGTCTAATTCGAGTTTTTAATGATTTTATTTTATCATAGTTTTCGAGAACTATAGACATATTAATTTTTAAATATTGACATTACTTTGCAGTATTTAAATACGCTGGACTCGTCCTTAAGTTTATTTTTCATGTATTTAGGTACAATAGTTTTAAGTATGCTCAATTGTAGGTTGTATATGCAGCTTACGTTGGTTTTGTATGTACGTCCATAGCTACTCAGGCCGTAGCTTATTATTGAATCGGCTAGCGACAAATATAGCAACCTTAATACACTATACGGTATTTTATACCTAAGTATGTTTATTTTGGCTCGAAATGTTCTCAACTTGTTACATATATAATCAACATGAGGCTTCCAGTTGAAGCTCTTGTCGATGACGACGCCCAGGTAGGTGTGGTGGTCCACCAGCTCGAGTGGTGCGCACGCGCACGTCGCTGGCCGGTTGTGCAAGCAGGTGTGTGTATATGCTATAGTTACAGGGCTATCAGCTTTAACGTAGGGGGAGTATATATGTAACAGTTTGGTTTTATTGGCGTTGATAACCAGACCCACATCATGCGCCCATTTACATAGAATATCGAAATTACATTGCATCATCGCCTGAGCCTCGCTTACATTCTTACCGTGTGTGACCAAGCAAGTATCGTCTGCAAATTGATATACAGAGCCCTCAGTGAAAAGGTTACACATATCATTCACGTAAATTAGGTATTCGGTTGGGCTTAAAATTGATCCTTGGGCTGTTCCTTGAAGCGTAGGAATAGCGTCACTATCGTTATAAGAGGCTTCAAAGTATCACGTTGCAGGCGGAACAACTCGGGAGAACTGTAAAGGAATTTCATACAAAATTGAAGCCAGGAAGTATTTTTTTTAATTTTAATTGCTAACATGGCGTCTGTAAAATTTTGGTTTTGAGTGGTGTATTTTTTATTTCCTTGCATATGTTTGAGATAGCACTATACAAATCTCGGCGAGAAACCTGGCTACGCTCGGCCGCCTATATCTAATTGGCCTGCAACCCTCTGTTTCCCGGCGTCTATAGTAATATACTATAGGCGACTTCCTGACTTGGCGGGGCGGAATCGATATGTCATAAGTATTTTGTTGTTTGACGTAAGCTTACCAAAGAATATAATACTCACTAATGAGAAGAACGATAACTCCATACAAAAAATATTACACACTCCCGAAACGTCAAAAAGTCGTTTATACTACTAGCGACATCGCTTTTGAGCAGTGAACTAAAAGGTGGCTTGTTGGTAGGCAGGTTGCCTCCGGAGATTGGGGCCCGGGTTCGAATCCCGGTAAAGAAATAAATTTTTTAATTTTTTTACTTCGGTTTCGTAGCATTGTATTTATCTATATAGATTTAAATAAAATGCAGCTGTGTATGTGTGAAAAATATTTATTTTGTACTATTGTTGATTTTCTCTTTAAAAAGAGATTTGTTCGCATCTTCCGGCAAATAGATCCCGATTGTTAGGCTATGGGAAATAATGCAATCGAACTTATTCTTGATCTTGGGCAGCAACTCCACATTTAGCACACATCGTGTATTCATTTGTGGATTTAAGTACATCTTCCATCTAACAACCAGTGGAGAAAAACTGAAGGTGGCATAATCCACAAACGTGACGCAAGTGACACAAGTGAGTACTATCTTCCAAGGCCCAACTAAAGTCCAGTATAACACACAAAACTATAATTCTCTTCTTTGCTTTGATTTTATACTGAACACTGAATATAATGCAATGCATTTGCATGCATTGTCGCTGTCGAGCAAGACAACGCGACACGAAGCATATATTAGCCAAAACTGAATTTAATACACAATTTCCACAAATTGAATATTGTTCGTGTTCGGTCTTCAATCGTTGAACTTTATTACCGAGAAGAAAAGTAGCTGTAATGTTCCATCGATGTTAACTTATGCTTGTGGATTTCTATTACCAACAGCATGCCACAAGAAAAGCAAAAAGAACATTAGTAAATATAATTGTTTGTTTTCTTGAAATACGTTTTGACAATATTTATGATATGGTAGTTTGACACAAGTGTTATTTCAATATATGAAGTTTCCATGGTAACAGAACCATAGAGTTCACTTACTATATTTCACAGTAGTGCTACTATATTAATACTGAAACGATACAAAATTTAACACAGAATACACAGAATTAATCATGAAATAATATATCTCGCGCGACTAAAATCCAAGAGCAAATTTTACATAAATTTAAACGATTATTCAGATGCATAAATCAAATTAAGCCCCACCCAGACGTTCCAGCATTGCAGTTGTGGGATCTATAAGATAGAACGAGACAACCGAGGTCTATAAATCTTCCTATTTTGCTCTATCTTATAGGTTGCTTCCCACGGCAGACTGCAAGGTGGACTGCTATGTTGCACTGTCTGGATGCCCTTAAAGTATTACTGGTAACAATTTAATTCACTACAACTCACACATACTCAATTACGAAGCACCTACATGTCTTAGCGTAGTTAATACGGGTTGTAAGCTTACTCACCTGACGAATTACTGTCAGTATTACGTTTGCGCAGTACTAATACGATGCGCAGAAGTAGGGCAGTACTGCATTGATATCGGTTGACACTGACAGCTGACAGTTTTCTCATATCGTATCGCCTCCGCATCTATAAATTAGACGCTTTCCTCATTTGTCGATGCGAAGCAACCCGTATTAACTACGCTAAGACATGTAGGTGCTTCGTAATTGAGTATGTGTGAGTTGTAGTGAATTAAATTGTTACCAGTAATACTTTAAGGGCATCCAGACAGTGCAACATAGCAGTCCACCTTGCAGTCTGCCGTGGGAAGCAACCTATAAGATAGAGCAAAATAGGAAGATTTATAGACCTCGGTTGTCTCGTTCTATCTTATAGATCCCACAACTGCAATGCTGGAACGTCTGGGTGGGGCTTAATTTGATTTATGCATCTGAAAAATCGTTTAAATTTATGTAAAATTTGCTCTTGGATTTTAGTCGCGCGAGATATATTATTTCATGATTAATTCTGTGTATTCTGTGTTAAATTTTGTATTGTTTCAGTATTAATATAGTAGCACTACTGTGAAATATAGTAAGTGAACTCTATGGTTCGGTTACCATGGAAACTTCATATATTGAAATAACACTTGTGTCAAACTACCATATCATAAATATTGTCAAAACGTATTTCAAGAAAACAAACAATTATATTTACTAATGTTCTTTTTGCTTTTCTTGTGGCATGCTGTTGGTAATAGAAATCCACAAGCATAAGTTAACATCGATGGAATATTACTGCTACTTTTCTTCTCGGTAATAAAGTTCAACGATTGAAGACCGAACACGAACAATATTCTATTTGTGGAAATTGTGTATTAAATTCAGTTTTGGCTAATATATGCTTCGTGTCGCGTTGTCTTGCTCGACAGCGACAACGCATGCAAATGCATTGCATTATATTCAGTGTTCAGTATAAAATCAAATCAAAGAAGAGAATTATAGTTTGTGTGTTATACTGGACTTTAGTTGGGCCTTGGAAGATAGTACTCACTTGTGTCACTTGCGTCACGTTTGTGGATTATGCCACCTTCAGTTTTTCTCCACTGGTTGTTAGATGGAAGATGTACTTAAATCCACAAATGAATACACGATGTGTGCTAAATGTGGAGTTGCTGCCCAAGATCAAGAATAAGTTCGATTGCATTATTTCCCATAGCCTAACAATCGGGATCTATTTGCCGGAAGATGCGAACAAATCTCTTTTTAAAGAGAAAATCAACAATAGTACAAAATAAATATTTTTTCACACATACACAGCTGCATTTTATTTAAATCTATATCGATAAATACAATGCTACGAAACCGAAGTAAAAAAATTAAAAAATATATTTCTTTACCAGGATTCGAACCCAGGCCCCAATCTCCGGAGGCAACCTGCCTACCAACAAGCCACCTTTTAGTTCACTGCTCAAAAGCGATGTCGCTAATAGTATAAACGACTTTTTGACGTTTCGGGAGTGTGTAATATTTTTTGTATGGAGTTATCGTTCTTCTCATTAGTGAGTATTATATTCTTTGATGCGAAGGCGGTACGATATGAGAAAACTGTCGCCTTAGGAAAGCGCCTTAGCGTGTAGTATGTCAAAGAAATTAAAGATTTAATGCCAGTATTTATTCTAAATCATCATTTAAATAATCTGAAATGGGAAAATAACATTTTTGTATTAATAATTTCATTAATTTCTTGTTTTATTCTGAGATATTTAGTGACTTCAGGATGTAAGATAGGCGATTGTATGTATATCTTACTGGCCAGGGAATACACACTTACAGGTAAAGGTACTTTAAGTATGATACTGACATATGCTCGTATTTTATTGGATATTCTACTTTAAGACCAATGTAAGAGAGTTTCTATTACATAGACACTGTCTTAAAATCGTATGTTTGGAATAGAAACTCTATTACATAAGCGTTAAAGTTGACTATGCAATGGAATAAGAGCATGTGTCAGTGGTAAACTGAAAGTAATCGTACTGTACCTATAGGTACTTCTGTAGGAAGTACACATATCTTTGTAATAGCTCTATTGTAAGTAATATAACCGCTTGCCGTCCATACCTCAACAGCTCGCACTATGCCGTCCTTCCTCGGGAATAAGTTGGTGGTGGGCTGGTGGTTTGCGCCAAACCCTATGTAATCGTAAGGAGTGTTCGTTAGAATCTGATTGTATAATTTTTTTAACAAGGTTGTATGGGATGACAACTGTCGACGCCATATTCGACATACATTAATCCGTAATCGTCCCTTGGTCCAACCAGCCCTTATTATTTTAGCGGGCTGACCTAATTTTGTAGCACTTTTGTAGAAAAAAACATGTACATTTCACGTAGACTCCTGGATCACTTCCATATTCGGCGGGGCGCAATCTGTAGGTATGTGGTATTTAAGAGCTTACTACTATCCTCTAGATTTATTTACCACTCAGCACACTGTCAGTAAGTATTTCATGGGGTTAGGTATTACTAAAGTGAGTTTTTTTTATTAAAACACAAAATATAAAATTACAGTAAGCATACACTTTTAGTAAAAGTAGTTGCCAGTGCCACAATTGAAAATATTCAATAAAAACAGGATGCGCATGGATTGACAATGCTGCGATGTCGCACTGTCTAATAGGATTCGTAATAAGGCTTGTTGTAAAATGCAATGTTTATACGTAAGAGACTTAGTAGATTAGACGATCCCTAAGGACAATTATCGACAAACAAAGAAGAATCCAAAAGAATAACATTTTACCTCTTTTGGAGATAACTTTTTGTAGAAAAGTATAAACTTAAATATTCCTTCAAATTATATTCAAAATTCAAAATTCTTTTCAAAATTCTTTATTACATAATATACACTGTCTTTATAATCTTAGATGATGGCACCACCCGGTAAGCAAAAAATAGGCCTGTGTTGGGTGGCGCCGCTCTTCCTTAAGGTTACAGGTTTTTATGTTACGCTTTTAACTTAATCCAATAAAATAATACTAAAAATCTAGATCAGGCTAAAGCTTAAAATTCTAGATATTTTGTTACAGTTAACTAAGATTACAATATTTTTTTTTGTATGTTTTATTTAAATTATATATACTTATATACATGAGCGAAAACAACATCAAGATGAGTGGGCGCGGTGTGTGTGTGCGTGTGTGTGTGTGTGTGTGTGTGTGTGTGTGTGTGTGTGTGTGTGTGTGTGTGTGTGTGTGTGTGTGTGTGTGTGTGTGTGTGTGTGTGTGTGTGTGTGTGTGTGTGTGTGCGCGTGTGTGTGCGCGTGTGTGTGTGTATTTCAATAACATCACTGTAGTAAATTCTCTGTTTCATAATAATCTACGTTCTTGAGCCAATCAGTGATTACTATCTTGCAGTCATGGTAAAGTTTCGGGTGAATGTCAAGTTGTTTGTTTACTTTATTATAAACGTGTGACGATTTATAGGAAAATTGTCTGCGAGCAAATGAGGTTCTTGTTTTATCACACTCTGCAACAACGGCTTTCCTTCTTTTGTTCTTATTATTTGTATTATACGGTAATATTTTATGTTTTTTTAATGTGTTTTGCAAGATATATAATTTCCTGACTGATAGGAGATCACTGATTACATAGAGTTGGTCAGTAGGGAACCTAGTTTTTTTAAAATACATGACCTTAATTAATGCACGTTGGGCTCGTTCAAGATCTATAAAACGGCTCTTTGCTGATCCTCCCCATATGGAGATACAGTACACCAGGATAGATTGGACCAAGGATACATATATTTCGTTTATTATATTACGCGGAGGATTACTGTTTATCCTAAAACACAGGCTATTTAGGAAACAGCGTTTGTAGTTTTAAGGTATCATTTGTAAAACTTGAACTTGAATAAACTTTTTTTTTGTCTCATCCCGGGACCATGTCCCGGGCATGGTCCCGGACTTTTGGAAGGCGTGCGTGGGGCCGAAGCCAACAGCGCAGAGGCCCTTTTAGACAATTTAATCTAAAAGCAAAGGGATACACATGGCGGATACCATCCCCGAACGCACAATATGATACATCCAGAGATGGTCCCCGCCAGGTGCAAAGACTATTGCAGTGCATCACTGTGCTGCGATGGAAACTAAGGTCATAGGCTATTGTGTTGAATGTTGGATGGGCTGGATAATGGGCTATTGGGGGAGATTAGCGGACACCTGCCGTGACAATCAGTCTCAATATTGTAAAAGGCAGGCGGTGACTCGCCAGCTCGCTGAGTGGGCCCCACATAACAGTCGCACGCACAGTGCGACAGTGGGGCAACATCCCTTTGAGCGGCTGAAAGGTTGTCGAGAGGTGAGTCTGCGGTACCCAGATCCCGGTAATCCGATCAGCAGGACGCCGGCGTTATGACATTTTACACTTCCAACCTGGAGCATAGGTCTCGCTCTTGCGACTTCACTCTAGCCGGCCAATTAAGGCAAGCACAGAGGCGAGGGCCAGATGGAAAGGGCCCTCTGGAGATTAGGGGTCCGCGGTGTCGCCACTCACCGTCAGCTCGCCACAAGCTGCCCCCGCAGGCTTATTATTATTATTTGTATCTCCGTTGATAAAGTCTCGGGTCTTTACAGCCCGGTCATTTGGTAGGCGTGCGTGGGGATATAGATCCAAATACGTAGAGGCCTTTGGGAGACGAAGTTTGATGTAATATAGTACACCTATTAGAACCCATTCACGGGTACAACGGTAGATACCCGTGAACTGGTCCCAATAGACGTCGGTGCTATTGTATGTGAAGTGGAAAGAGAATGAACTGGGCTATGGTGATGAAGTTTGGATGGATAATAAGATTTGAGTTATTGCAAAGAGTTCCGGAAACCTGCCATAACATTGTAAGTACAACGTTATCGAGGCAGGCGGTGACTAGCCGCTCCTAAGATGGGCCCCTGAAAACGCCGTCGTAAAGACGGCCAGGAGCAACACCGGTGTGAGCGGCTCAGGGGTGTCGAGAGGTGTGCGGCGCTTTCTCCGAAGTTACTCGCGGCGTTATGCCCTTTAACACTTCCACCCCTGGAGCATATGCTGCTATATAGCTCTAACGACTCCACTCTGGACGGCCAATGAAGGCAAGCCAGAGCTGAGAGTCCTGCGGGCCCCCTTGGGATTCCATTCCGACCGACGAAGACACGCCGGAGACGGAGGCCCTGACCGACTCTCGGGAGCACTCGGGTCCGTGGGGTCGTTACTCCCCAACAGCTCGCCACAAGCTGCCCTGCGGACTTATTATTATTATAGTTACATCCTTTTCACAACCCTGTATTTAACTGGAGATAGGAATTATTGAAATTAATTACCAGCCGTTCAGCCACGGCAGCATTCAGCGCATAATATATTATATTTCACATTTTACTGAACTATAAATACTCGCATAGATTTTTTGATTGGTGTATAAATACTGCAACGGAGGCTATGCTAATTTCTCATTTCAAATAAAAATCGTTTGCAGATTCGCTCCTTTGATTGTTTTGAAAGCGTTTATTATCTACCAGCTTAGTTTGTAAGCAGCCAGCAGCGTTTTTTGCACAGAAATCAATTCATTCATAAAGACGATTCTAACAAGTTCAATCTCAATGGAGTTAGGTTCATCATTTTTTAAATTTTATTTATGAAGTCAAGTGAGTGGGCAATTTGACTGCTAGAAGTTCTAAAGCCACCTGAAGGCCTCTAACTTGGCTTAACGACTGCTATTATAGATAGCAACCGGGATCAACGACTTAACTTGCCTTCCAAAGCAAGGGAGCGCTCAGTTAGTAACCACTCAAAGCGGTCACCCATCCTAGGACTGATCCCGCCCGACATTGCTTAACCTCGCAAACCGCACGCGGTACACGGCCGCCGCTGGGCCACGAGCGCCGCTGTGCGACGAGTGCACTTGAGTTCTCGAGATTTATCAAATATCAAACATTTATTGCTTATCGCATTTAATCATCAGGTGGGATTACAAAATAAGTAAATAGACACATGTGACGCCCTGCAAGGGCACAGCAATTTGAAAGGGCTACTATTTGATGCTAATGTTTAAATACATACATTTTATGACACAACAAGATGGCGATAAATAGATTTCGAAAACGTTATGTATCATGTTATATGAATATTCATTTATCTAATAACTTCATCCTCTTAGCGTTGCGGGTGACCGCTTTGAGTGGTTACTAACCGAGCGCTCCCGTGCTTTGGAATGCACGTTAAGCCGTTGTTCCCTGCTGCTGTCTATGATAGCAGTCGTTAAGTCAAGTTAGAGGCCCGGGTCAGGCGGCTTGAGAACTTCTAACAGTCAAGCCATGGGTTGGAAGGTCAGATGGCAGTCGCTTTCATAAAAACTGTGCCTACGCCAATTCTTCGTATTATAATCATTGGTAATCTCCTCAAAATATTCGCTTAAATTATAAAAACATTTACCGAGGAGGAATATTTTTAGATGATTGGTAAATAACGTTGTTTTCTCCAGGTTTTTAATTTTTTGAAGGTGAGCATTTTAAATTTTATAATGTAAGGTGTACATGTATTAAACGAATTCTCCCATAGTGAAATTACATGCAATAGTGTCGCCGTCTACAAGTAGGAGTTACTTAGTTGGCACTACACCAGTTATCAACTAATCACCCACACAAAAAGATCCAAATTTAAACTTACTTTTTAAATGTCCACCGAGGTTCTGATTTCCTTTTCACGCGTCGCTGTGTTCACGCTACGCGCGTCGCTGTGTCAGAGAGTCGCCAATTACCGGACGGACAGAGAATTTCCAAACCAAATCGACCACCGGGAATTTTTTGCACGGTGGTGAAAACATGGGCTTTGTTTATGCCGCCTTATCGAACAAATTAAGTTAATCCGACGGAAGTTTGCGGTCCGATTATTGGGGAATATCGCGATAAAACCAAACTCAATATCCAAATGTGTAATATTGCATTTAAACGTTTTTTCTGAAACATGCAATGAAATTTCGTCATTAAGTGCGTTATAACAGGTTTCAAAGTATCACGTTGCAAGCGGAACAACTCGGGAGAACTGTAAAGGAATTTCATACAAAATTGAAAGCGTAGGCCGGGAAGTATTAATTATTTATTTTAATGTCAAACATGGCATTTGTTAAATTTGTTTTAACCTTTTTTTATAAAAGGTTATTTTGCTCTTAGGTTACTGTGCCTTTATCAAAAAAAAAATAAGTAACTCAGAGAGTTACAGCCCGCTGACAGTAATTGCCAGTGATCGGAATTAGGTGAGCTAAACTACCTATTCTTCACAAGATGACATAATATAGATTGGTTCCAACCGGGTAGATTTTTTTTCTTGAATATCCGGTGGTATTTGATATTTATCCTGGTACTCGTCTTGTATTTATCAAAAAACTTCTGCCCCTCAACTCAATTATCCTGTATTCCTTATATGTTGGAAATGTATATGGTGGTACCTCTACATACTTTCGAAATCGGTTTTTAATATTATAATGGTCATTTGTATGTAATGTATCCGAGGGCTTTTTAAATACTAATGATGTGCCATTTTTTTAATCGATAGATGTAATGTAATAAAATAAATATTCGTATATCATTATTTTACATTGCCTATGAATTTGTCAACGCTAGGTGGCGCTTTTGTCGTGAACGTATCCATAGTATATTTATAATTGTCATTATTATCAGAAATGACATTTTATTAAGACAGATGAAAGTTTTATGCAAGCAATATTTTAACAATTTTCATAAGAACATTTGTGAAATGTGGAGTCTGTCTATGACAAAGCTATGTGCAAGTTATCGACTGCGACCAAGTTTATAATGAGTGCGGTACGATGATGTTAGACTTAACAAGTGACTCGAGAATTCACAATATGTCACTGGCAAGCGAAGTCGCACCAACTAGTCTCAAGAATCCTAACTAATAAGGTGTCTACACACTAGACGGAACAAAGTTATTTCTCATTACCACTAACTTCCTAGCGAAAACGGAACACCCGTACTATAATTAAAACTGACTTCCGGGAATCATGTATGCAAAAGTATGTAGGGGATATGGATGAATATTCAGTCTCAATGAATGAAAAGAGAATATGTCATAGAATAGATCGAAACTTCAGCGATTTATGTTGGGCGTTTTTAAAGAGTCAAAGTAATGTGCGCAATGTGTTTTTCACGGTAACTCATGTTACATTTCCATAAAAAAGAAGAATAAATTTTATTTAGTCCGCCCTGAATAGAGGTTAAAAATCACTCTGAAATAACGTTAAGATAGATAAATGTCATATGCTGCATAATAGATACGTTATATTTTAACGTTAATAATAGTTGGTGACGCATATTCAAAGCCATGTCACTAAATTTACGAGTATTTAAAAAGCGTTGTTATTAAATTAACAATATGTTATCCTTCTCTTTGTAGAAAAAGTTTAAAATTTAAAGACACGCCAAAAAGTAAAAATCATTCACATGGTAATTAACAGTGACAAAAATATAACGTCATTGGAGCTCACTTCAAGCCTTTATGCATCCATCATGTGAGTATGAAAATACTGAACAACATAATTCCCGAATACCCCTTTAAATTCTTGACAATGACGATGAATTTCAGGTTGCTAACTGCATCCATTCATTAGCGCTATCTTCAAAAAAGCGAAACAAAAGACTTTTGTTCGTGTTAAAACAAGATATCACTGGCTGTTCCTGCAAACGGTTCCATTTTCAAAGTTTTCAATTTAGATGAGTGGATTATGCACATCGTCTTTTTAACGGACATGTGATACTGATAGCCTCGCATGAATAAAGTCTCCTGTTCTGCAAAATACACTAGTTGACTACTCCGTAGCGCGTAACAGAATTATTAATCGTAATTAAAATTACTAAGCTGGTCCCTTGTCCAAAGGCGAGGAGAGGCAAGGAATTATAACCTTTCAGGAATAAAAGCGCCTACAAAACGAAATATGACGAGTGAAAAACTTAAGAAGATGACCTGTTGTATGTAGTTGTAGCCCTTTTGGCGACTTAGGTCTATCAGGAAAATTACTAGGTATAAAAATGTCTAAATACGCTTTGATATGGAAAAATGGCATAGTATTATTGGGTCGAGGAATAAAAATGTCGAAATGGAATTTAGTCGCAGTATTAAAAGGACTCATTTCACTGTGCCTTAAAATTGACGGAGCCCCGTTCCGCGGTGCTCCTATTTCTGCGCAGTTTGCCGTTCGGGCATCTGAAGATACATTGTAGATCACTTATAGTAGGACTTTTTTTAGAATTACAAATCAGGACATTTTTACTTTCGGAGCATTGTCAGTTCGTCTTTTCTGCTTCTCGACATTTTTATACTCCTTAATTTTTTAATTTCGACTTTTTATATCATTTCGACATTTTTATACCTCGTAATTTTTCCTTACCGACAATAGTTGAATAATCGGTTGTAGCGTGTTCCAATAGATAATTACATATTTAAATTGTGCAACACAAACAAAACAAATGCCTAATCGAACACGTCACAACTAAGTGTAACAGGTCATTTTTTTAAGTTCTTCACCTATTAGCTATGTGCACGTCAGAAACGTCAAACGTCAAAAGTCCCGAGACAATGTCAAAACTCAGAGATGTCAAATAATGACACATGAATATTTTATTTACTTTAGTAAACGAGAAAGACCCCGTATTGGAAATTTTACTGAAATAAATAAGAGAATAAATAAATACATACAAACGAAACGAATCGTAGGAAACCGTTAAGAAACCAATAGAACGTGAAAGTAAATTTGACAGCGGTCCCCGGTACACATTTCTGCCATGGTGTGCGCTACGATCGCCTAGCTTACCCCCACCACCTACTTCGCACACAGACAATACCTCGTATTGTCTTGCTTCTTCGCACAGATAAATTGAGATAAGTTGTCTTGATCACGCTGACATAGGATTAAAAAATATTTCTGAATCGGCCGTGGTCCAGTGGGGCCCGCGCACCGCATGCAATATGCGGGGTTAAGCGACGTCGGCCTTTTTTTTTTGACCCAGAGAAATGCGTTACGCATACCAATACGTAATATGAGGCCTGCGGGGACAAGCCAGATATTACGCATTAGTTATGTGGGACTCTCCGGTCCAGACGAGGACCAGCCTACCCACTAAAACTCTGGGATGCTGCCTCCACCGTGCCCGAGTGGTGATGCCATGGGATCGCGAACATTTCACCACGACATCACCGGCACCATCGCCCTAAGGCGAACCCTCACCAAAAAGGCACACTGTAGCATGACCAGTGTGCCTTCCCGCACCGACCTCCCTACACCCCGGGAAGGTTAGGGACCAGCACCGACACACGGTGATCTGGTCCCACCCGCGCCACGGCACCGGGAGGACAAACGCCCCTACCCCGCAGCCCTCCGCAGCCGAAGCCGCCGGCCCCCCAGTGGGCCGTGTAATTTTTTATAGAGGTTTTCTTCCTCGCGACTGCAAGCCTACCGCAAGCGGGGTCTTCACAGTCCCCGGTCCGGACATCATCGGCCCTCTGCCTAGTCGGGATTACGGGGCCGTTATATTTGACGAGGCAAACGGTCGGTGCCTCGAACCGCACTACGCCGCCGAAGCGGCCCACCTTCGTCGGACCTGGGGATTTCTCCGTGGAGAAGTCCTTGGTCCGATACCCTCCTCCCCCCCTGACAAGTTATTGGTAGCCCGACAAGTGATCACTTAGGGTCCACTAAATGATCACTTGCCGTGCCTCCAGGACGCACCGGCCAAGACTCTACCCTTACCTGCGGATCAACCGGATCAACAGGTATTGGTAGAGCCCGGACACTCGAGGAGGTTACCTGTCTCGCGCCCCAAGCGACGTCGGCCTAGGTCAACTCTTGGATGGTTGACCGCTTTGACTGATTACTAACTGAGCGTTCCCGTGCTTTGAAAAACGGACTAAGTAACTGATCTCGGCTGCCGTCTATGACCAAGTTATATAAATAAATTAAAGTAAAAAGTAAAGTAAAAATTATTTATTGCATGAAAATGGGTTACATAGGTGGTCAGTAATTTGTACAGTCTCCATTTTCTACCTACATGAGGTATACAATAATGAGTATGCAATTAATAAAAGAAGTCTAGTTTCCCCCTTGATTAGATAGCGGACCCTGGGCTTCCTCCAAGATGCAACTTTACCCACTGGGATATCGCTAGGATGATAATGATGTGGCTACCGGAAACTACATATCACTAAAAAATGCCATTAGTAATTTTTATTTTTAACGTGATCCTCATAACCTCACCTAAAAAAATTAGTTTCACTATATGTGCTCGTCGATAATATAACCTTCCACGCTTACATTAGGTAGATTTAGCTGTCATTTCCCCATAAGTATAATAAACTACAGTAATCGTATCTTACGTAATCGCCCCTCTGCACATGCAGTATTTGTCAAGCTGATCGGTACATTTTAGTAGAATAAATCTCATATGCTAAACTCCTTTACTCCATCGAACCACCCATCTAAAATGCATCTAATAGTCATAGGGAAATTCAAAATACAGGTACTATCAACAACTTCTACCTATACAATGCAAATCTCGTACTCTAATAAAGGATTTGGTATGGAAGGCTACGTTGGTGCAAGACCCTTTTACTTTGCCTTTCGATACACCGTTGGCATCAGGATCGACATGATTTATTATTTACCTTTGAATACCCACGTCTATTTCCCTTCTAAGGTTTTTCAATGATCTAATTTATATATTTTAACCAGTATTTTTGGTTTACAGGTAAATATCACATTTAAAATCTATTTTGTTTGTTTACACAATACAAATGAAAAAATTTAAAAACTTATTAAACAGAATAATTATATCAATATTTCCCGAGCCCAATATCTTTTCAAGCTTGGGTAGTTGTGGGTACTTACGATTGCAGTTATTAAAATCGTTCTTACCTGCTGTAAGCAATTCCATAAAGGAATGTAAATGTATGTGTATGTGCACGTATATGTGTATATATATGTATAATTTGTTATGCCAATAAACTTCGTTTTCTTTGCTTTTTTGTCAACTACTGTACTAAATAAAAAACAAAAAAAGCATAGCACTAGAATAGTAAACTGAAAAGTCTTTTTTGACATTTAACACATTGTATTCGAGTACAAAAACTCCTCGAAAATTATATTGTTAGACACAAAGTAATACTTTCATATTATAAGAAATTTAGCAACTATTATTTAACTAACTAACGTTTTTTTCGCTCTTGAATAGTAGTTGAAACAATAGGTCTGCATATTATGAAGATAACTGTTAACAATATCTTTGACCGTTGATTGACTGTTTGTTTCATAATAAATAAATACAAGTAAATAAAGTAATGAGAAATGAAAGACTAACTGCAGTTTAAATTTTGCCATTTAATATAGACTTGGTTGATCAAACTGGGACTTACTACACTTATTAGTTTACATTGGATTAAGTGAACCAATGAAACCAATACACCACAGTCCTTTGGAAATCTCACAGAATCAAATTACCGCATGGCATTTAACGAAGATATTTATAATTCATTGATTCCAAATGAATCAAATCGAATTATCACTTTCACATAGCATTATCATCATGTAGAGCGAATCTCATTGATACCCGAATGCAACGCGAAGTGACGAACTAAAATAGACCACCTTGTGAATTCGAATTGTGGATTGACAGGTTGCGAATAGGATTTGGCTTACTGGTTAGAATTCGCTGAACTCGCTTACTTCTGTCACGCGAGATAGGCAAGAACGTCATACGAGGGGCTCAAAATTTCAAAACGATTTATGCAGTGCGCTTATGCAAAACCAAAACGATTTAAGTCGCTTAAAACAATAGTTCCGACTTGTACCATGTTGACATCAGACTAGGTACAGTTTGAATCAGGGGAAGTGTTTTCACTCTACGTTACTTCGCTAGCAACGTTTGATATATTATTTTTGTTTCTCAGCCCTTTTGACGCTGTGTTTATAGCAAGATACATTTTTAGATACTTTATCTATCACGGTCAGTTGTTTTAATGGTATAAAACATTTTACATATTTTAGGAAAATTGGTTTGGTTACAGGTACGGGAATAAAGTAATATTAGTTTTGCATTACAACAGCAGTTTGTACATTTCCAGAATCAGTATTCTAACTACTCCCAGGCCTCTGAGCCTACTCGGAATTACATATAATAGGTAGTGGCATCTACTACTGCTGGTCGGTATAACAGTATGTATTTGTCGACAGAGCCCCGCACCGCTGAATATGCGGAGCTGGGCAGCGGACCGGTGCAGGAGCGCACGGCGGCCGACACCGAGGCGGCGCACGAGCTGCTGTCGCTCGCGCAGAGCGTGCCGCCGCTGCCGCCGCTCCCGCCGCCCCTGCCGCCCGCCGTCGTCACCGTCATCGAGCCTGCCCCCACGCCTCTGCTCCCACTCTACACCTACACTATACAACCCACCAACATATACATAATAGCGGAAGAGCCGCCGCTCCCAGTCTACACTACTGTTCAAACTGTTGCGCCTTTCGAATTCACCAGCATCGAACCACAGCTGAACTACATTACATATCAACCGCCCATCAGCGAACCGCCGCCGCCACCGCCACCGCCACCGCCACCCCCGCCTCCGCCAGAGCTGGAGACGGATCCGGAGCTCGAGGAGGACTCCCCGCCCACTCCACCGCCGAAGGGACGAGCGAAATATGATTGCAACGAATGCGGTAAGCGGTACGCTACGTCGTCCAACTTGTCGCGGCACAAGCAGACCCATCGTAGTCTCGACTCGATGTCGGCGAAGCGATGCGGCGAGTGCGGCAAGGCGTACGTGTCGATGCCGGCGCTGGCGATGCACGTGCTGACGCACCGCATGGGGCACGTGTGCGGTGTGTGCGGCAAACAGTTCTCGCGGCCGTGGCTGCTGCGCGGGCACTTGCGCTCGCACACGGGCGAGAAGCCGTACCGCTGTGCGTCGTGCGGTAAAGCGTTCGCGGACCGCTCCAACTTGCGTGCGCATCTACAGACGCACTCTTCCGACAAGCAATACCAGTGCTGTCGCTGCCGGCGCTACTTCGCGCTCAAGAGCTACCTCAACAAGCACCTGGAGACGGCTTGCTTGCCGCGCGAAAAGCCCTGAGGGAGCGACGAGATCAATGCAACGAACGTTTCTCTATGAACTTCTTTACACCTTTATATTCGAGATTATAATAGCGGCTCGTAGTTTCGACGGCGTCGAAGGAAAAAATAAGCAATAATAACGTACCTAATAACGATAGGGCTCTTTCCATAATTCTAAATTTAAAAAGTATATATATTTTTCAATTATTAGTCCCGAGTTGGAATCGTGTCAATTTATGGCAAGAGCCTGTATGTTACAGTAGTGTAATATTTACACGTTAATATATAGTAAGTTAGCGTCGCATCGATGGTGGGACACTTAGATAGTAGTTACGGTGATACGTAGAGACTTAATGAAACCGTCGAGCTGTGGTACTAAGAGAGCAATAAAGTAACGAGCGTAGAGTGCCAGCGATAGGCGACGCACGAGTAGCGTGCGAGGCGTAGCGAGTAGCTTAGCGAGTAGCTGCCCGAGAGGACCAAACTGTTGCTCGGGTGCTGCCGCCGTCCGCGCCCGCGCCCGCGTCTGCGCCCGCGCCGCCCACGCTCGTCGCACACGCCGACGCTTGCAACTTATATGCGCTTTGTACAAACGTTAACACAGTGAACTGACAGTTCGTGACTCTTATTACAATAATAATAAAGTGCACGCATGGTCAGTTAACTGTGTTGGCGATGGTACAACACGAGCGATGTGCTCGGGACCGCGAAGTCGCGGACGCGGTCGCTGCGAGCGAACGCCGCTTTGACTTAACCTTGGCATTTCCAAACGCATGAATTAGCTTGATTCACGACATGCTCTTACACTGCTCATACACAATCAAGGCTTTGCAAGGTTAGCATTAAATAGAGTTACATACGACCAATTTTAAAGGTATAGAGACCCGTACCTGTAGATCCAGTGCTTAGAAGTCCTGGCATGTGCCCTAGACCGAATAGTGCATTACAATTTCTATCCACATATGACACTGAAATTCCCTTTTGAATTTATTGCAGTTTAAAATTTACCAATGCGTATACGAGTAATTAAAAACGTACACTGCAATATTAGCTGTTTTTGAATTCCTGTATGGAAATATGGAGCATAAATAAATGCAGCTTAAATTATTGAATGAGTTCGGAAATGTCGGCGATATTTCAGTGTGGTCGGCTTGAACGGTCAACCTGGAATTTAGGTGACGGGTCGTGTCTACAATGCCACAAGCACCGCAGTTACAGCAAACGTAAATCGACTTTACTGTTATAAGCCTGTATAATGTTTATAGTCGGATACGACGTAGTCATAGGATAAAACAATTTTTCGATCGTCTAGCACTTCCCTATGTGACTGCAGCATATAGTCCCGATGCTATTTTAGTTTTAAAATACTCGAATTCATTGAATTGACTGGTAATATTGAACGTACATGATTTCGATACGTAAGTTTATTTTCGAAATTTTGGAACGAAGTAAGTATAAGATGTGTAAAGATATGCGGGTTTTGAAAGAAAAGTATTTTTATAGAAAGTTGAGATTTTACGTGGATATTTAATATTTCACATTATCATTCCTTTGGCGTATGTTAGGCTTAAGTATACAAGATATTAATCGTTATCATTTTCACGTTTGCAAACACTCGTGTGTTGTAAGCACTAACAGTCAGCAGAGTGGACTATTACACTATAATAAACTCTTTGTTAGATGTTTTAATAATAACAAAGTTTCGATGAAAACTGACCGAGAATTATCACGTCAAGATATTTTATATCTATCTAGTTGGGCATATTCAAAATGACGCTGCTGACTGAGCGTGAACTTAAATATAAGGTACGTAATAAGTGTAAATTAAAGAATGTCTGTTGTAAATATGCCACCTATATGCTTTGAAAAAATTCGATTCAAATAGAAAGAACAAGACCACGTAATGCTTTTTACACTCTTCACCAAAAATACCATGTATGTGTATAATATAAATTCATGCATGTTTTGTTGTGTGATACGTTCTAACTACCAAAGATAAAGCTAAATAAATAACGTAACAGAGTAACAACAACGAGTTTTGCTTTGAAAGTAAAACATTATTATGTCTTGAGGTTATATTCTGCGTGTCTATAATTTTACAATTGCCTCACGTTAGTCACATAATTATGTCTAATAGAAAACAGTGAACTCAACTGTTGACAAAAAAACATACGAAAAAGAACAATTACAAAGAAGATACAATAAATTGACACAATAGTACGACTTAGCAACGAAAAACACGATATATCTTACTGAATTATTTATTTCGTCTATAGGATTGGGAATATAAAATTTTAATTAGGAAATAGTTTTGCAGTTTTGCTCAATATCTATAAGGTTTGATCAGAGATTTTTACTCTTGATTTAGAAGGGGTAGTTTTAGATTTGACTTGATATTATTATATATACATAGAATTTCTGTACATTATATCTACATCTCCATTTATTTATTTATACAAATAATGATTGATGTGACGTTACTGCATCTTTAAATATATTAGGCGCGATTTTTTTCGGTTATTAAAGTACTGTTAAAGATACTCTTATAGTCGGCGGCAGATATATTATGACTAAGACTCGCGGCATTTGCTAGATAGAAAACTCACGTTTTATCTAAACTCCATCGTGCCTCGATGAACACTGTAAACTTTCCTTTGTTTGCCTTGTACAACTATACAAGTCAGAAATATTAAACAGTAATGGATAACGCTGCATACAGTCGCAAAACAGTCACTATTTATTAGTTAACTTTTTATGTATCTTAAGGTTAGTGTTGTCGTGTACACTAAGTAAAGAAAAACATTTGTGCAGTACTTGTATAGAAATTATTTAGGCATTACTCACATTAGGTTAAATATCTAGTCAATTTAATCATTTTGTCAATTTACTCTAAATAAACGTGTAATTCTTTCTACTCATGGTAAATACTCAAGATATATGATAATGTGAAAGGTATAATGCATACACAAATGCGTTTCGTAATAGAGCTATGAGAGAGCGTAATCATGTTGAGAGAAGCGTCAAACACAGTTGGTTGTCACTCGCACGTCGAGTCACCCGTATGTTAAATCCGAAGTCGAGCCTTACATAAATGCATCAACGCAGATCTAAGTAGCAGTAGCATACCCAAATGCACAGACCATACAAATTTTAACCCAGTTTTCTCATTTGTTTGTCTAATAAAATATGTAGTGTACATTCGTCAAAAAGTATGAAACAGACATAGAAATTTAAGTGGAACTCGAATAATATTGTCCTCAGGACTTTCCGACAATATTAATTAGCTACCCACTTCCTTACATACGTATAATATAAATATGCAAGTTGCATAATATAATAGTATACAGTCCGTAAAATATGTCAATTATAGAAATCTACTTGTTAAATATGTTCTTTTTGGGAATTTAAAATCTCTAAAAAGCACTAATATATAATATTATTTTATTAACATTATATAAAATTACTAACAGGCTAATTTCTAATTGACCCGGTGAACTCAATGTGTACTATAAAAAAACACTTCTAAATAAGTAATTATTTAATTTATCGATAATGTTGGATGGAAGTAGTTACTTGTCATTTTTGCTATTAAAACTTCTATGTCTGAAAATAACGTACTACGTTCTAAAATCGTTATATAATGAGAGCTATTGAAGTCAAGTATACCGTTTAGATTCAGATACGATATTTTAATAGCTAATTTTGTAAAACTTTTACACAATGGATTTTCTATGACCCCTATTAAAATAAGAAACTCATTCAAACATCAGTTCACCGCTGAAATAAACTGGTTAGCAAAAAGACCTAGTGTCATGCATGATGGGCTCCGTAATATGTATGACAAACGACAATCACGAGACATCTCATAGTAATATAGGTAATGGCACATTTGACAAGTACAGTGAAGTTTTTAAGACCGCCGATGTTTATTGGCTATGTGCACGTCTGAAACGTCAAACGTCAAAGGTCCCGAGTCAATATCAAAACTCAGAGATGTCAAATAATGACACATGAATATTTTATTTACTTTAGTAAACGAGAAAGACCCCGTATTGGAAATTTTACTGAAATAAATTAGAGGATAAATAAATACATACAAACGAAACGAATCGTATGAAACCGTTAAGAAACAAATAGAAAACGTGAAAGTAATTTTGACAGTGGTCCCCGGTAAGTACACATTTCTGCCATGGTGTGCGCTACGATCGCCTAGCTTACCCCCACCACCTACTTCGCACATAGCCAATACATATATGTTTGTAAAATAAGTCTTCTTTGACAAGTTATTACGTTTATTTTCTTCTTAAAAAAGCTATTTTTGAATGGTATTTCGATTACGCAATGGTCTATGAACTTCTAATTCAAGTACAGGTAAATTACTTTGGAGCCGTTTTTGCATTTGTAGTTGTGACATCTGTAGCCAGCCTCACACACACGTTGACGTGTGTCTACCTATATGCACGTCAACGTGTACGTGTGTCCCTGTGAATATACAAAGACTACTACAGATGCAAAAACGTTTCGAAAGTAATTTACCTGTAAACGCGTAGAAAAAAAATATTCTGATAGTCGCTGAAATACGTGACGCCATAAAGGTACTATTTTTCTATCGCAGTACGAGTACCTATGTATTAACTATCTAATAATTTACTGTAGTGAATAATAATAAAATCTAAAATCATGCACCTCTATAAAATGCTCGGTGCAAATTCAGAACGCACCGTTATAAAAGCTAATTTAAAAAAAAGACCGATACTTTTTTAACTATGCTTTGTTTTGTTCTAAAGCTAGAGTAAAATCAAAACAATTTTTATTTACTTATAAATTTGAGTGCAGAAGATATTCATTTTTGAATTTTAATGCCTGGAAAAGTTAGTGGAAGGAGTGAACTATGCTCATTTGAGGGTTAATAATATGACTCATTAAATGTTGAAATAGAGACTATTTCATGTATTATAACATAACATGACTTAAAATCACGCCTATAATTCCAACCAAAAGGGGAAGGCAGAGCACACGGAATTAATTTCAGTGCCACTTTTAGCAATTGTAGGTTTATAGATGGAGAAAATGTGATATTGCAGTGACAGGTCAGCCCATCGCCCACAACACATTTCAACCTCTTATGACACCCATTACGACTTCATTGTACTTGCACATGTTTCCTTACTTTTCGCTCGTCAGTAGAGTTGTTTGGCGGCGTCTCGAAAGCCTCGCTACGCTCTGGATTGTACTTTTAAATCTTGCAAGCACAAACTAAAACTTGGCAGCCTTGCATAACAAATAACTATTTCTATTCGTGGACTTTAATGTTTGTAAGACGACGTAGATTAAACTATAATCACATACTTTTTCTCTATGGAACTCATAAGACAACACTTTAGAGAACTATAGTGAAATCGACCAATCACGAGTCGCCATTAGTGACTTTTAATGAAATTGACTAATCACGTTTCGTTGTAAAATGCTTGCGCGCGTGCGGGACAGGATGTCAATGAACACTGACACGATGATTATTTAGTTTTTTTTTTAAATTAAATTTGGTTGATTCGTCGAAAAAGTATTGTAGGTGTAGTATAGTTATATAAGAAGAATTTTAAGTCACGTCTAGGCAAGCCTCGTAGTCTCAATGATGTAATCGTCTAGAAGAGCATGGCTACATTATATAACGATTTCATAAAATACGAGTACCATTGTAATCTCACATACAGATTTTACAAAGAATGTAAAATGTATATTTTATGTTGAGATAAAGCGCAAGAGATTGAGCGCTCCGGAGTCACAAGTGTCCATAGGCTACGGTGTCTGCTTACCATCAGGCAGGCCGTAAGCTTGTTTGCCATCGTCGTAGTTTAAAACAAGATAAATAGTTTGTACAGTAGATATGGTGCTACTTTACCGCACGAGTGCGGTAATCAGCAGATTACGTGCATATGTCGAAACTTTAAAGAGCCATATGTATTGTAAAACGTTGTACGATACACGTGCGAATAGGTAATTCGCAACACGTGTCGATTTAAAACACTCCCTTCGGTCGTGTTTTAATTTATCACCACTCGTTGCGAATTTCCTGTTCTCTGCACTTGTATCGTAATGTACTATTTATAGCTGAACATGAAGATCATGGGTTACATTAAAAGAGCTGTTTATGGGTCATCTATTTAGGTACCTTATTATTTGTCGATGCATAAAGTTTAATATGACACAGCATGCCTTAACGGATATCTAAATTCGTTCTTGACGTAAATGGCGAGGACAGAAATCTGTGTTTGGCGTCGTGACGGTCAACTCGCTAAGGAGGTAACTTTTTGAGTGGATAGTTTTTCGAATGATTGCTACCTATTTCTATCAATTGTTACTTATCTGCATTCTAATGAAAGAAATAGATATTAAAATTAATGGTTTTGTGCTGCAATATAGTATGAAATATAGTTTTTTTTTAATTCATCGTGCAATAAATGACCCGGATATTATCAAAATATTTAATTATTCATGAGATATCAGTATTCTGCGCAGGTGCATTGCTTGGCTAGCAACGTATTACCTAATTTCGGTTGGCCTAATTTTAGTTAAACTAAACCAGCCAAGTGCGTATCGGGTCACGCACAGAGAAAGGTTCCGTACCGACACCTCCTAATTTATATTTCAAACCACTATGACATACGACGGACGGACGGACGGACGGACAGACACGACGAATCTATAAGGGTTCCGTTTTAGCCATTTTGGCTACGGAACTCTAAAATGGGAATTTCCAAAATCATTGGGGCATTGCAATATTCCCTCAGAATATGAACTTTTTGAGCTAGTTCAACTCCGAATCAATAAGGTTATCGATCCTAGAAGAAGCAAAAAAGTGTCCCCAAAAATACATACAAAATTCGATGTCGGTTTTGGTACCGCTATACATAAATGTATAGAAAGTAACAAACTGGTTCTGGGGACATTTTCTTCTTCTTCTAGAATCGATAGCGTTATTGATTCTGAGTCGAATTCCCGAAAATTATTTGGCATAGGTATTTATTTGTTCACTGTAAATATTTTTTATTACAGTGAAAATCATTTTCTCTATAAATCTATTCATATAATTTTAATCATCCTAATTTTAGTTCGTAGGTATACTGTTTGACCGACATAATTACATGTCATCTAACAAGCATGTCGCTTAATTTCATTTATTCTAATCACTATTAAGCCGAATAATTTATAAACCTACATTAGTTACGGAAATGTATTCCATTTCTCCGCCTTCCGCCCACGTAGGTTTTGAACAAACACTTTCGCGGGGCTCCTCCTTTTTGCCCTACGGGGGGGGGGGGGGGGGGTAACCTATCATTTTCTGTATTGTGCATCATATTAGGCTAAACGGTTAATTAAGGTTAATATTAACGTTATTAACGCTGATGTATCATAAGAATTTAAATCCTTTATCCCAATTCCCTTAACACCACTACGCTGCACCGAAAATGCTACAAAAGTTACGAACACTGGAGTGGTAAACGTGTTTAAAAATAATCCCAAAAAAATTGAAATTTTAAAACTGGCTTTTCTCAAATATGCAATGAAATATTCGTGTTATGTTCCTTATAATAGGCTGCGAAGTATGACGTTTCAGGTGCGGCTAGGACAAGAGGTCGTTAATGGAAATTGATACAAATCTTGCAGGCCTAGGCCGGCAAAGTCCTCTTTTTTAATTTCCATTCCACATAAATTTGTGGTACGGGCATTATGACATTCTGCCACTATGCGTATTAAAAATAAAACTATGATTTTTTTTGTTGTTTATTTCATTTCATGTTTGAGAAAAGTACTATACATACGTCGGCGGGAAGTATGGGGTTGCCCGCCTCAGACCTATATCGTCTATATGTCTTCGGCCGGCAACCCCTTTCATCCCGGCCTCTGTATTAATGTACTATTAGACAAACAAATCATTAAAGTAAACGTTGTAAGACAAACTGAAATTAGGCAAAATGTTATTAGGCCAATCAAGGGAATACCTACACAAGGACAGTTATTCCACTTAACCACCGGTACGGATGACTTGACTTGTAATGTTAATAAAATTAATGCATTTTGATCGGATGCTATGAGGTTACATTAATTTCTATGATACTTATTAGGTACATTCGTTCGTTAAGCTTACAGAGGAAGTCTGTTTTAAGATACTTATCAATATGAATTCCCAGCTCACACTTAATATTTATTGTCATAAGCTGCATCGAAGGTTAATTAATTCATCTATTAATTTACTTCTGTAGCTTTTCGATAATACCAATAAATTAATTAACGGAACCAAATGGTACAAGAAAGTCCGAATAACGACTTACTTTTGCCATCAAGTCCAGAGTGAAATAAAAAGCATATTCAGAGATTATTTGAGAGGATACCTTCTTTTTAAGCAAATAAAAACGTATTTAGAAGTACAATATGAAAGTTAAAGTCCTTGTGACAGGGCCCTCCTTTATACTTGTAATTATAATGTTTGACGTTAATTGTTGTGTTTACTGGTTTCTTGAGAAACTTCAGAATAAGACTGATAAGAGAGTGCGAGAGCGGTCAGGCCGAGTCGGCTCGGTATATCGAGGAAGTCTTCCAAACATTGTAACGGTCTCAATTTCATAGATATCATGATGACATTGATGACTGTCACTACGCCAACTAGATACAGATGCCGGTATATAAACATTTATAATATCTACGATACTTCAAAAATCTTGATATAGATCAAATTAGAAGAAAGTAGGAGTATTCATGAATAACAATAATAGTTACCACATCTATGGAGTTTAATGCGGGTTCATGATTAAACTTCCCAAAGTATGATAATGAGATTTGATTAAATAATACCGAATTATTCATAATTTACACAGATCCCTTGAAAAGGTGTCTGTTTAGTTGGCGTAGTTACCAAATCATTTAAATCGTAATCAGTCCAATTAATCAACTAGCTTTGGTCTAACTAAAGTTTCGTAAAGTAAATGATTAGTGGATAATAGCAGTCCGTTGATAAATTTGAAGCTGTTTCAGAAAAGTCACGATATTATTAAGTTTTTATGTATTTCATTCAGTGATATGAAAGTTACCATGCCCAAGTTAAAATAATATAAACCAAAAAGTGTATCAAGTACTAGTCAAACACATTCTATCCTGACATAGGTATGATAGGTTATTAGTGACTGTAAATTAAGATCGTTTGTTCTATATTTTAGGTCTATTTTTTATTTTATTTACAGATAGGAAACTCTGATATTTTTCCGCGTTAAGATATACATATAAAGTAGTTTTGAGTTCATTAAATAGAATGTGTCAATAAATTAAAAAAGATTAATCAATATTTTCAGTAAATTATAATGTAGTTCAGGTATGCTGTAAGCTTAATACACGTTCTTGCCGGTAAAATTACCGGTGACACGAGTATAACGCAGAGCATCGGCCAAGAGCATGTCGGGCCATGCTCAGTGTAGGGTTCCGTAGTTGCCCAATGAACTTACTCTAAAAAATCAATAACAAACAAAAGGGAATACTTTCGCAGCATTTCATACATCTTTTACTAAGAAGGCAAAACTGCTTATGATAACTCAAAAACGCCTTAAATGATCACGTCCGCTTTCAAGATTTTTTTTTACATAGTTAAAAAGGGGACCCATAGTTAAAAAGTTAGAGACGGGGGGGCACAATTTTTTTTTCTTTTAGGGTGAATATTTCCTAAAAATAGTCACTTTAATGTTTAATGAAGACCTCTATTTATTTTGGAAGACCTATCCAACAGGGGGAGGTACCCTTAATTTATTTAGATTTTATTTTACGACTTAGTCAGTTTTATTTATTTCTATCTCTTTCTATCTTTAACAATCACAGAGCAAAGCCTTGGACAGACAGACATACAGACACAGATGGCGGAACTATAAGGGTTCCTAGTTGACTACGGAACCCTAACGATCGTTTTTAAAAATGAAATGTAGCCAAACGTTCAAAAAAACTGCACTAATGTGTCCTTGATAGTAAAATTAAATACTACAGTACCCATGCACCTACAGTTATTTACTGGATAATATTGAATGTGACTTTACTGAGCATTACCAACCTGCAACCGCTATCCTCATTACACTACTCTAAAGACTAACCACACAACTGTCTTTTAACTTGACGTCACATAATTTAAGTACTTTAGTAGAAAGTAATACCACTGTGTGTCAAATGCATCCCACGTAGAATAAGTTAGGGTAGGGTATAAGTACTAAGTAGTTTATACCGTTTATTATATTTGAATGGTTTCGTGTATTAGTGCCGAGTAGCGGGATTTAGAGTAACGCTTATTTAATACTAAGTACTTCTAGAACTTAAATTAAGGTACCAGGATACTAGCAGGCAGTAACTGATTACTAGCAATATCTGTAAAATAGGTATCTATAAGTATCATGATCAATCTATTTTTTACGGAAATAGTGACAGATAATTATTTGTGAGACCCTTTTATTATGTAATTGGACATTTAGTGCGGCGCCCATTTGTAACGACTACTACAAGTCAAGTTTGTTGCCGCCATTATTGTTTTTACGTAAATGAAAATGAGAATGCTAATAAATATTCGCTAAAGACTGCGACTGTGTCATATTGGAGGAGCCAGTTTGGATAAATATATTTGGGAATTAAAATGCTAGTTGGGGAGGAGTCGTCACTTCTACCAGTTGGTTTGTTAAAATTAAATTATTAACACTCGATTGAATGGTAGTTTAGAATGTTCCGTAGAGCCTTATTGAATTGTGAAAAGTCAGTTTTTATTCCATATAATACTTGTAGGTCTATGGTCTGGGTCTAATAATATTCCTACCTAAAATTATGTCAAAAAGCAATATGCAACGTACAATTTTAGCAATAAATATATAAGCGAAAGCAATTATTAAAACTCTGGTTCAAAATTATATTTATTAACTGATACTTATATATAAGAATAGGTTGTAAATTGCTTAAACTATATTGGATCAATTCTGATATATTCAAAATGAATGGCGCGGGTTAAAATTGATTAAATAATTATTACGAATAATAATTATTAATAAAATTAATAATTATTACGAAGGATAAAGTACCTACCACAAAAACAGTTTCAAAGTCGTTGTACTGAAAAAGCGTTGACAAAATAATACACTCAATAGCAAACAGTTACATTATGTATTGAATTTCCACACTAAGTGTACCCGGTTTGTTTACTATTGAGTCAAATTACGGTTTTAGCCTTTGATAATCATAAGATGATCTAATCACCTTCGACGTTCCCAAATAATTCGCTAATTAGGTCCATACAAGAATATTGTAAAGCTCTCTTTGCCATTAAAATAGCATTCGAGATCATACTGGAAAAATTAAGAATATGTTGCACTATACGTCATTTGAAACTAAGTTTAAAACACCGTTATGGTGTACAGCATCAGTGGCGGGTGACTTATAATGGTAAGAAAAAATTGGATTACGCAAACTCGTGCTTTTATTCCTGAACAATACTAGTATGTTTGTCCTCTCCTTAATTTGAAAGTGAACAAACACATGTGTGAACATTTAAGGATGAAAATCATATTCGTTTTAAAGTATATGACATAAAGTGACCCATTTAATATTACTAAGTAAATATCAATATTGTTACAGACAGAACTTCAATAATTATAAATGAACGAATTATGTTGCTACGTAACTATTTAATTTTTCCCTTACGTATCTTTTAAACCCGTCGGAGCTTCTAATTGAGGTTAAATTCTGCCCAAGAGAATTTACGAATGGTTTAAAACGACTGTCGTTAGCTAAAACGAGAAAAAGGGTTAGAACTAAACACGGACTTAACTTCAGACTGACTGCTTTTATTGTCCGTAACGGGAAAATTACTGAGGCAAATAACTTTATGAATTCCTCGACTAGAGTTCTAAAGGGTTAAGTCAAAGTTCAAATTTGTATGTACAGATCTATGGTTACGTTGGCACGAGTAAAATGGAATAGTGTAAAGATGCTTTTAAATTCTTTGGCCCATCGTATACCAGATACCAGAGAGAACGTTTACCGTCAACTTGACCCGTGTAATACCTATGTATGAATAACGTCTTGTAAAGTAATTTTGTTTTAGCAAATTTCCTTCATTTTACTGCAAAATGACAAAAATCACATATGATAACGATGAATATTTCGAGTACATTATTAATTTATTTTAGAGACCATAGGTTTTTTTAGAAAATATCTATTCACTCTAGTGACTCAGTGATAAAGATGCGCACGACACTAAAATACAACTTAGATAAATGCTCTTACTCCCCCGTTTTCAGTCTTTGTTTATAGTTTTAAACGCTTTGCATGATTTTATTATCATATAAATTCGACTAATCACAACGAAATGACATGAAATAAATTGTAGATATTTTATATATATATATAAATAAGATACAAATAGATATGTTAATTCGGCATTTCGAAAATTACAACGATTCTGTACTGGGACGAGATATAAGATATAATTTATTACATTGAATATTAATAAAGCCTATTAGCAGTCTCGAAGAATACTATATTATATAAATCTTAAACATAATATAATAAAACGGCAAAACTATAGGGGAATAACTGGACAGGCAATAAATCTAAACAAATCATGGGAATCCTACTCATCTTTTATCAACAAATCCCAATAACTGCTTTTGTAATGTTAAATTAATAGTATTTTATGCAACAGTTACATGATAAGGGTTTTTATATTTGAAAATTGAGCGCGAGTTTTTTTATTATAGGCTCGATAATACCTCCTTATGAGGACCTAATTATGTAAAAAACATCAGAAAAATAATTCGATTTAAACTAAAAATCGAAATGGTGGCAGAATACAGGCATTGACTCCTTTAAATTAAATATCTCTCACCAGTTATTAATGAATTGTTTATGATATAGAATTGTAAAGCTATATAAAGTAGATTGTTTTAATACTGCTGGCAATCATTTAATTGTCAGATTAAGATTACAATGCTGGGGTGTAAAAGAAGTCTGTTTAAGTTCGGAAAGTAATTCGCAACGAGGTGGTGGACAAAAACACGATCGTGCAGCGAATGTTTTTGACCAACACATGTATGGAAATGAATTTACAAGGTTTTATAATGTATTATGCGAGTAACCAAAAACAATGATAGGGTTGGTTAAACTAGTTTGCTTAAAAACAAACATGGCGGATTTTTATGAGGTACTTAGGACCGGACTACATAGAAGTCTAAGCAGCTTTTAAAGACAGAGGTTTTTCTCAATCAGCTAAAAGTAGTAAACAGATAATGTAATTGATAATGTTAATATTCATTTTAATTCTAAACGCCTTGTTTTGTAAATCTAAAATAATATATTTACGAGTATAAAGATTTTGATTTAATATACTTTCACAATACGAAATATACAACTTCTTGGTTAAATGGATTGAGCAATGTACTGTAAAGGCTGTATAACCACCTTTACAGATCTCCTTCCGAGACGGACGGAGACTGGCAGTTAGATCAAATTTACTGAAGAAAATTAACTTAAGGTATAAAAAATTAAGTACCTATATTACAAAAAAAAAATTTTTATTATTTATTACTCATAAATCACAACACCCTAGTTTGAGCATAACGATTTTACGATTCATTCCCGAACGCTAGTTCCGCATAACTTTCCATGCCCGTGTTGACCTTAAGAAAAAAGACTTTCTGAGAATAATGCATAATAAAATATCTTAATTGTATAAGTACATTATATTTTATAATAATAACCTTTACTTATATTTAATTTCTGGAATAATTCGTGTATAATAAAAGTGATATAATCAGAAATCGGATTAAAGTTTGAACTGTTGTTTGGGTTTAGTAGTGTCTGTCATTTAACTAATAACTAACCTATTAAAATGCAAACTAGTAAAGTAATTAGCCACATAGTTTAGCTCATGAGTCTGAATTTTTTAAACATAACAATGTGTAAACTTTCACAATGATAATTGTGCAATAATTGAACCGGAACGTAAAAATCGGAACTTCTTGAAGTTTTGGTGAACGCCACGCCGTGTAGGTACGTAACGTAACATCAGCTAGCAGCTTTCGAGACAACAGTGATCTGCCGGCACCACACTCCGCTATGCGCTATTACTTGTAGTCATTCGCCTTATGCGTTTTGACGAAGTGTGAATAATTTATTCTTTTATATTTGCTTTATTCGCACGCATAACAAAAATAAGCCCGAATAGCAAATATGTGTATCCATCGACTTGTCGGTTTTAGGTACATACATATCAAAAGATATTAATAAGTCGAATAAGCATACCGGCACGAAGTTTGGTTTAGCATGTTAGTTGTTTTGTTTGTAAATAAAAACACAGCCAAGTACGGTGCTGGCCTTAAAGATTACCAATAGCTCGTAGTTTAGGTACTTCCAACAAGTCTAAGGAAGTAACTGCCCTTATAGACAAATATGTTGCTAGTTAACAGTCGCTTGTGGCGTAACTGAAATTAACTGAATCACGTTAATTAGGTACCTAGTCGTAATCTAGTCAGTATTTAAATATATTTTAAGAGCATAAAATATTGAATTGTATGACAATTAGTGTGGTTGTTTGTATGACATAGTCTTTTACCGAGTCGGGATATCTGCCAATATAGTGTCTTATTATGCTTGGTCAGCGGCGAAAGAGAGGTAGTACGAACTACTCAAACTAAATGGTATGAACTCAAGAAAAGTGTTCTGCGATTCGTATTTCACCTACAACTGGTATTATATTTCCATAATAACGATTGGGTACTGAACAAGATTAAGAACTCTGTTCGCAGATGTCTCACTTCGGTGACAAACGCCCTATATACGCAAGTCTCAACACAGTTAAAGGCATAGATCCGGTATTTCTTTATTTATATATTATACTCGTAACGTAAGTGAGTTTGTCAATTTATAAGTTCGCACTTGAATGGTTTGGAATTTTACATTCAAAATTGAGATGTTTTATCTCTCATCTGATGTTTGGAAAGCTTAAGGTGGATAGGGATGGATTCGGATTTTTTGGAGTATCCCGTGGCAATCCAAATAATAGATACTAAATGTGACCGGCAAGACCATCTCAGTACCTATTATAATTATACGGCTATTTACACTACAATATAAGTATAGAAATGCCTCAATTGTCTGACGTCTACTATAGTACTACTACTACTATCAATTGAGCCTTAATTGATTTATACTAACCGGTCACATTATCTGTGCTTCACACTGCGTGATGCCCTTGTGGTGCTCTGCGGACGGTTGTAGGGTCGTCGCATTCTGGTAAGGTACACAGATAATGTGGCAATGGTGTCATATTTATTTATTACACAATTTAGGAACTATAATATGACAGTCAGTCGCCTTAAGATGGGAAGTCCTTGTTAACCAACTGAATGTTAGCATACTTACTGTTAATGTTTGATACTACGCCACTAACCTAAGTTCTCACTCCTCCTGTGCTTGCATCTCGACGTATATTCCCCCTTCCCCTAAAGGAGGCCTTATGGGGATTAAATAAGTAGGGCTGATGATAAAGTTTTCAAAAGGGAGGCCTTAGTAGGGTCATTCTACTTTAAAATGCACATCATTTTTCTTCACTTTTGCTTAAAATGCATATTGTGGAATAATTGCCCCCGCTTCATTTTTCTGTTTTGTGATTATAAAAGGGGTTTCATTGGACTATCAATTTTGATTGTTTCGGTAAATATCGAAGTATCTTTTACATAAAGTTGCCCGTGACTTCGCGTTTTCTCTCCCTCCGCGTGATGTTATATAGCCTAAATCCTTCCTCGATAAATGGACTATCCAACACAAAATAATTTTTCAATTCGAACCAGTAGTTCTTGAGATTAGCGCATTCAAACAAACAAACAAACAAACTCTTCAGCTTTATAATATTAGTATAGATAAATGCGAGTGATTAATTCGCCCAAGAAAAACGTGCATTTTAAAGTAGAATGAACCAAAAACAGTACGGCGTGGAGTCTACGAGAATGGTTTGGTATAAAACGCGAAATACTCGATACAAGCTACCACGATTCATTTATTTAATGCGATCCAAAAAAGAATGAATTAAATTGTGACCACCAGTGTCACCAGTGCCGTAAATATTTTAAGCGGGTACCAGCGAAAATATTTGAAACAGGACACAGAGGTAAAAAAATGTTTTGGAAACAGTTTGTTTCAAACAGCTGAGCAATGTTAACGAACTTTCAACATTTTGTAACAATTTAAATTTTAGATGAAATATTGTGTGCAAAATCGTAACGTTTGAAACCTTGAATCGTACTCTGTTGAATGAACACTGGATATTTAAACAAAAGTGTACAATAGGGTACACTAGCTTTATAGCATCCATTAAAAAGTAGAGTGTGTGAACTAGTATCATTTGTAATTTTAATACAAAAGTAAATACTGCAGAACAATAAACATATATAATTTTATTCATTATATATTTCATAGCGACTACCGGAGGCTCAAAAGGCGTAAGGGACACAACATTATTTATCAGGACAGATAAAAAACAGTTTTGATTTCAGAAACTTGTTATTTTTGTACTTTTAGTTGTACTGGTTGACAACTTACTATTTTTATTCATTCTTTAAACGTACTTCGACGTTCCTTTAGAGCACAGTAGTATATATGACCAAAATCAAGGGGTCGCTGAAAATAAAAAAAATACAAATCACGAGTCTTCTGATTTTTCGAGTTAATACAGTATTTGATACCTAAACAAAATTGAGGAGTCACAAAAAGAAATGTTGTTAATTTTAGTTAGATTTAGCAGTCAGAGTAATTTGTATATAATGTTAAAAAAATTGGTATTTCAGAATATTATATATTATACAGGGTGGGCCCAGTAACTGGAGCAAAAAATTAAACGGTTGTCTATTTAGAGGGCCAGCAATTATTTAAACGTGGTCTCATTTGATTATTTTTTTTCTTTACAGATGGCTTCTATTTTTATTGCTTTTCTGGAGTGACATTAATGTCAATTTATTTGAAAAGTCAATAAAATTTAAAAATATATAAAAAGTACCAAAAATATCCTTAAAAACAAAAAATGACAAAACAATTCTGACTCATAACTTGATATTACCTCAAACACATCATTGACTGATGCGCTATTTCGTAGGTAATAACTATAGATCAAAATTACTCCGAAACGAAAATTTTGAACACAGAATTGTACACCAGTTACGGGGTCCAACTTGTACTCGTATATCCTAGCAGCGGCATATAGAACGTATCCGATTTTGTTATGTTATTCCTGTAAATGGCGCGTTTTTGTACATGTCTGAATGTTATTCATTGCCATGTACAGCTGAAAGCTGTCTAACCCTGTAAAAAAATCGTCCTCTTTTACAAAGTATTTTAAGTATTATTTACTTATAATTTATAATAGTACTGAGATGGCTAGAGGAAAGCCAAATGTACTATATTAAACCGATAACGGATTTATACCGTGCGTGAATTATTTCAATCATGTTTTTTTAAAATGTAGTGTTGTTTTATCTGCATAGTATTCTGTATTGAGATACACACTTTGAATATCACGAACATATTTGTACTTACAATTACCAACAGTTAAACTAACAGTATTTAAAAAATGAAAGCTTCGGGTAATATGCCTATTTCAATAAACGATACGGTACGGTTTTTTGGATTGCCACACATACCTTTAGATAATTAAGGAAGCACAGTGTATGCAATAGCATACACTTACAGTACAACAGCAATAATTATTGAACTGCTTAATTGTAATGACTAATGTACTTTAGATTTAATTCGATAATTTAATAATAAAGTTGTAGTACACTTACAGAGAGCGTTTTATTTACAACTCACAAACGGCGAGTTGCACCAACTTACGATCACAGACCAATCAACGCTTATTTCATTGCTCGCACTGAAACAGGTGTATTATTCACAAACCGTATCGTCCTCACCAATCACCTCACACCTCACCCGCATTTATATGGAAACTGTCAAAATTTGAGAAATGACATTTGTCAGGTTCCATACATGGCACGTGAAAGTGAATGCTTGAAACCCATTTAAATCAAATTGAAATTGATTACGTTACGTTCGTCTCGAATCTTTTCTCGTCCCCAAGAGTTACATATATTTAAAAATCAGCCAACAATACCCCACACCATAGGGTTGAAAAAAAAAACATCTCCGCCTTAAGTTTAGGGGAGGTACCCTTAACAACGTTTTATATTAGATTTTGTTTTACCACTTTGTCAGATTTATTGCTTTATAATATCTACGCGAAATTGCAGCTTTCTAGCACTAACAATCACAGAGCAAAGCCTCGGACAGATAGACAGACGGACATAGCGAAACAATAAGGGTTCCTACTTGACTACGAAACCCTTATAAAAAAGTAGTAGGTTGTCTTTAACCTTTGGTTTCAACCTATACAGGGTGATTCGGGAGACGTGAGCAAGATCAACACTACGGATTCAGTAGATCATAAGCTACTGCTTCGTGCCACTATTAGTGAAATTAACGTTCATTTGTCTTTGGTGTAGAATACAAAATGTATTTAATTATTTACGAAATTCATGGTCACTCTGCAATCAGAATACTTCAGTCAAGTCATACGTGTCAAATTGAATGTCATCTGAGTCCGATAACTTTTGAAATATCGTATCTCACTCAATGTGACAGTTTACTTTCTTCGTAATTAATGTGCTGTCATAACAGTTACAGGTTTAATCTTGATAAAATTCATTGATAAACAAGTTGTTGTAGGGTGACCATGATTGTAGAGAATTAAACTTAAACTTAACAAAAATTGAAATACAGGAAAAAGGTATGGGTGTTTCACTTAAATACAATGGTGAACGATTCATTGCCATTTACTATGTATGTAGTGTTGGTCCTGCTCACGTCTCCTGAATCACCCTGTATATTTATTTTCCTCACTTAGAATAAGCGTGATTGTAATATAAACCCATACATAATAATAGTATTATGCCAGTAACCACCGATACCACAACTTTTATTTTTCCGGCATCTAATATTAACTTTCGTAAGGAAACTAAAATTCAAAAGTGTATGGCAGCTAACTAAGACAAGTTGCCAACAAAGAAGTATGAGCTTCAAAAGAGAGGAGTACTGACAAACATAAAAATATCAATAATAAACTTTTGACCTCGCAGGATTTGAACCGGCACCCATGACCTCCTTGTAGCGGACTCAGGGGGGTCCGCTAATATCCAAGATGAAGGTCGAGGAGGAAGGTCATCTGGCGTGCCTGTCGTGGAGGGCCTCCGGGAATCCGTGGAGGAGTCGCTTAGGAGCGGTTGCCGCCGGCGGAGTAGGGGATGTGTGCGCAAGCGCTCCCGTGACCTCACAAGAAGGCGGCGAGGCCGCAGATGGGAGCTTTTAGTGGGTACACTGTGGGTCTCATAAGCCTATACGGGGGTCTCACATAACCACGCGGGTAACCCCCAGCGCCCGAGTGGTATGCGTAACGCATTTCCCTCTCTCAAACAAAAACAAGGTCAGCTCTTGGATGGGTGACCGTTTTGAGTGGCTACTAACTGAGCGCTCCCGTGCTTCGGAAGGCACATTAACCAGTTGATCTTGGTTGCGGTACAACAGCAGTCATTAAGCCAAGTTAGAGGCTTAAGAACGTCCAACAGTCAAGTTGCCCACTCACTTGACAAGCTTAATCTCAATAATATGTTTGTATAGTCTTGTATATATCGTACTAAATTAAGATAATTTTATTTACTGTGAAATCATACAGTGATATAGTCACAACAAAACTAAGCTCTTGAAATAAAGATAAAAAAATCTCAATAAGGTCTAGTTTGCCTCTTGGGATGGGAGGTCAGATGGCAGTCGCTTCCGTAAAAAGTAGTGCCTATGCCAATGGGGGTTACGAGGAGATAGTGGAGCCTGAGTATCGTTCAGGTTCCCAAGCCTAAGAATATGTTATAAGCAGTGATCGTAACTCTTGTGGCATTTTCGGTGCAGCGTAGTGGTGTTAACGGAGTTGGTATGGACAAATACCATTTAAACGGTTAATTAAGATTAATATTAACGTTATTAACGCTAATGAATCATAAGAATTTAAATAATTTATCCCAGTTCCGTTAAGACCACTACACTGTACCGAAAATGCTACAAAAGTTACGATCACTGGTAATAAGTGTTTACCGTAGAGGTTTGTAGCGATTCTACACCGTCGTAGCATTGGCTACGCTATGTTCCTGCGGACAAACGGGGGCGATAGGTATGGTAAGCGCTACGAAAACTTATATTGTAGTTACTAACAAATATGTATTTCCACTTCTCATGCTCGAAAAGTGTATCATATTAGACTTATGAACCGGGGCTAAAGTACATATGTAGTACATTTAACCTCTAGAGAAAATATGTATATCTACTTATTTATGATTTGTGATTGAATTGTACTAAGCCGTAAGCCGTCACATAAAACTTGAAGGCATAAGCTATCGTGCTAGCTAGGATTTATTCGTCAATAACGGTGGGCCCTGTAACTGGAGCAAATATTTAAAAGGACGCTTCCTGAGAGCATCTGCAGAATCCTTGTGCCTAAAAAATTTACAAAATTCTTCAATTCAGAGAAATTTTGATCTAAAGTTATAACCTGCGAAGAATGGATCTTGACATCGCAAGATTATAGCGCATCAGTCTATGCAGTGTTTGAGGTATTAGTATGAGTCAAAATTGTTTTCCATTTTTTGTTTCATAGATATTTTTGGTAATTATATTTTTTTTCAATTTTACTAATATTATAAAATAAATTGACATTAATATCACTTCAATACACAATACACTCAAGCTATAATTAAAGAAAAATAAATAAAAAAAAAACTTTTATTTAACTGTGACCACTTGGAAATAACTGCTAAATAGTCCACCGTTTAACGAGGGTACAGCCGTATAACTGTGTCTGTAACCCCCCTGCCCCAGCAATATAGACTCTTAACCGCGTTCTTGATAATAAGTTGAAAAAAAAAACGATAGTTCAAGCCTCATTTCCGCCTTGTAGGGCAAAAACATAAACAGAGATGACTATCGGGACAATGATCATCCCACATGGCGATTACCTCATGTACTTATCTTCACCTTTTTCCGACATGTCAATTGGTTTTTACTTGCCCAAGGAAAATACTATGTATGGCCATTCATTTAGGCAACTGAAAATATATTAAATTATCGCTCTTATTTTATCAGCAATGCAACGCGCTCACATTGGCGATACACCAACGCAAAGGAAGCGTATGGACCAAGACTATACTAGAAGTTTTGATACGTCTATAACGCTCCACGCGAACTTCTAAGAAATTTGTTCCGCAAATTATAAACTGTACGTTTATAACCTTTCGGTTTTGTGAAACAATTGTTCTAGGATTATTGTCCTAAGTTATGCTTATCAACTACACGCTAATTGCAGAGGAATACTATAGTCTGTATCGGATGCGATATACAATAGGATAATCGTCGGCTACCGTACAACTTCCGTAGCATGTTGTCACACCAGTTGTGTACAAACTTTTTTAATGCCAGTAAAAGAACGTAACTACCGTATTTTCTCCTGAATAATACGCTGTTTCGAAATCGTTGATATTACGTATTCAAGAAAAGTTGTATATTTATAATGCACATAACGCCGTACAAATACTCTCGATTCGCAGTCCGTGTTAATTATTCATCTCCGATGCCTGACGTTTCAAGTCGAGCCAAGTCTAGACAGTAAGGAGTATAACTGGAACTTTTGCATTTCAGTTTTATATCAAGGCGACTGCTGCTTCGAAATCTTGTCATGGTCACTCGCTAGTCGTTGCTCGATATACCGAGCTCTTCTTCCGCACGCGGATTAAATTATGAAATACGAATAAAGTAGTAGTAGAAAATAGTAGAGATTGTACTTATATAACTAGTAGGGTTGTTCAAAAAAATGACGTTTTTTTTATATTTTTTGTTGCAACCCTTAAATTTGTTACCTACTTTAGTATCCTCTTAAAATTATAGCTCTCTAAAAAATTCCATAGCTAAAACGGTTCGATTTGAAATTTCGTTTTATTTTTAATGTTTTTTTATTGTTAATATTATTGTTTTGAAAATGAAGGTCTTTACTTACTTTTATAGATACATATGCAAAAATTCTTCAATATACGTGAAATCAGTATATCTGGTCATTCAAATACAGATTATGAAACGGTAAAATTGTTTTTTATATCAGCTTAATTTTTCATAACTTGGCGGTTTTGTTCTACTATAAAATTACTTTCACCGGTAAAACGATAGATTTAACTTTATTACTACGCATATTACTGTGAATTAACTTATTTGTAGTAGTCGCCAGAACGTTCACATCTTTATACAAAATCAGCAAATTCACTATATTTTAATATCTAATGCATCGTCAGACAAACATAAAACCTAGCCAATACTCGAACGTTAAAATATCGCAAAATTAACGATTACAATAAAATTTTGTCGGTAAATATATAAACTAAAAAAGTTACATCCCATTTTCAGTTTTCGTACAAAAGGTAAAACTACTGTACTTTGCAAAGGGCTATTAGATCGATTTATTGTAGGTTTTATGATTTTGTATTTATTTCATCAATAAAAAGATTGCATGTGCTTTATATGTATGTAACAAAACATACTTGGAGGGACACATTTTCTGAAAGATAGAGAAACTGAATGTTAACTGTTTTCTATGTATAATAAAGCGTCATTGAGCACCGGCTTAGATTTTTTTAGAGAGCTATAATTTTAAAAGAACAGTCCAGTAGGTACATGTAACAAATTTAAGGGGTGCACAAAAAATATAAAAAACATCATTTTTTGAACCACTCTAATAACTAGGGTGTAAAAGATTCCATAAGACTACGATATGGGTGTCGTTTATTTCCGAGAAATACCTAACATGGTTTTTGGATCAGAGTAAACTCTAGTTTTCCCTTTGATTGCGAGATAAGCACCATATCAGGACCCAGTACTACGGCGCAGCTCGAAAACCTTTGAAATAGAAATTAAAGGAAAAATTATCTCTATAGATCGACTAAAACCTGCATATTAACCACGTTCACGGGAATATGTTCCCAACAGCCTTTACAAATAAAGAAGCAACCCAAGATTGGGTTCTACCTCAGAATACACGATCTGGACGACGCGTCCAGTTTCCTACTTATCTCCTAGAGTATCAACCGTAGCTAGGTACGGTCTCGGTGGGGGAGCAGTGTACTAGGTATTGCTTAGATGTTTTACAACCTAGTACAACGATTAATTTTGACAAGACGACATAAAAACTTTACTGGTGACAAGATGTCACATCAATGATTTTATGTTGATATAATTATCGCTATTTCTTTTATAATTCGTGAAGTTTAAATAATTGTACTCAATATAATTAATGAACAGCAAGAAATTGCGTTTACTTCTCTGCGGACCACATTGGGCCACAAGTGCCTTGTAGCGTTTCAAAAACGACTAGACTTCTTAAATTGTTTGCGCGCTCGATTCTACTCGCGCTGGATCAACGTGTCAGAATCAAGTTAGAATGAGTGATACTTACACCAAATGCGGTGCAAAGCAAATATTTGGCCTTCCCGATGAAATAAGTTGCCTATGGAAACTTGTAACTCAAGAAGAGTTACAACTTATGACTCTTCCATATGTCGCTAATGGGATCGGCTGGGTTAACAACAATAGATAGAGATAAACAAGAAATTAATGATAAGATCTAAATAAGTAAAATTCTGTATTTTTCATTAAATATCAGGTAAGCGAATAAGTAAACTCGACACCGAGACTAAATAGTTTTTATTTACAATTTTCAACGATGGTGGCAAACAAGCCTACGGCCTGCCTAATGGTGAGCAGACTCCAGAAGAATCACAAGCCCGTTGCTGACCCTTTATTGAGGCAGAGGCAGAGAGGCGCAGAGGCCCCGTTACTCTCAACAGATCGTATCATCGGGAGCTCTGGTAACATCTCACCACCAGGAATTCCCCATAACTAAAGTGAATATGCTCTGAATGGCAAGAATGGGGAGTTGGGCTGCTCCAATTATGAGGGAGATGACGTTCCGCTAAATCCTATCTCTCTTAAAGAAAAAAGTGGTATTATAGTGGAAATATAACCCCATTAACTACTAACTACCAAATTACTTACCTTACTATGTTTCTCCTCATTATATATACAGTCCGTTAGTGGTATTTGAACAAAATAAAATGAAAATTGACTATTTGAAATGTAAGTGTACGATTGACCTCCGGCAGTTCGGCAATTATCTCCCTTATTCCCGTTGCGTTTCGCAACATAAATGGCGTCATTTGTGACCGCGGGGTGGACGCTACGGAAATAACGCGAGCGCCCCGTAATAACCCCTCGGGTATGAACATGACTTATTTAACTAGTCGTGCCCGCGGCTACGCCCGTATAGAACTAGTTAATTTACTATTTCTCGTTCTAGCGGTATCCCAGTTGGGTCCTAAAGGAGCCGAGGCTGCGCTGCCCCGACCCTAATAAGTATAAGTACTAGTCTTTGTTTTTCGGAAAGCGACACCAACAGCCTTCCACTGTCCTCGATGCCTGGCCTTATTGAGATGAGGTTTTATCAAGTAGTATAAGCAGTACTACGAGTAGGCGAGGAGGGAATCTATATGCTGCTAAACTAGTTAATCAACACCAGCTGGATAATCAGTGTCATCATGTAACTTTTCGAAAGTACAATAGGTTTTAAGAGTAATTTTTACTATGGACATTTGGATCTACTCGCACAGTCAAGGGCACCAATATGTAAAATTTTTTTTCACTCATATTTATGCCTTTTATTGTACCTTACGTACGCTCGAAAACGTTGTCTATTTCCCCGCTGAACTAGTTAACTTAACCCTTTGAACGCCATCATATTAGAATGAAGTGATCACCCAGACGCCAAGGTATTAAAATTGATGTAACGTTTAAATCAATAAAAACAATTCATAATTGATTTTTTTCATCATCAAAGTACACCTCCACTTCGACCTTTTTAGTGGTTGTTGGCATGGTGGGTAAGACGATACACGACCACTTTATAGGCTCTTGGCGTTCAAAGGGTTACATAGCACATAGCAGGCATCATGGTTTTTTCTTTTTATTAGCGCAACGCTTCGAGCATAGCACCCGTCTATTGGGTTCTTGGCAGCAAAAGAGTTGATCTTTTGATCTCGGACATAATATCTCAATAAAATTAGGGGTACAGAATGGCAACCTCAAACAGAGACGTCGTAATATACTCATTCTAAGGTCCAGTTTTATAAAGATCCTTTACTTACTACTCGTGTTGTACTTAGAACTTAAAATGACCTCTCGAAATCGACGAACATCGATATCGATATACTTGTATAAGTACCTCAATTCAAATAAACAACGCTAATATCGCATTTATTGTCTTGTATTTTCAGTACATTCAGAAATTATTTTTACGTTGCACAGTTTGCCGGACGTTTTGAATGTGTCAGGTAAGTGCAGTCCGCTGTTATATATTTGATGTGTGAGTACGAGGGGGATGGATTAATGTAGTACGTATTTATTTGGATGCTGTTTGCAACAAAACAACTAAATCTAAACCGCAAAAAAAGGATGTGTCGAACTGTCGAATATAGGTACTTAGATACAGGCTAGTGGCAGGTCGAAGGATTAGGAATTGTCTACTTGAATATTTTGCTATGGTGCCATTCGAACGAGTTTTAAGACAGGATAAGAAGTTTACATGTGACCAACTACACTTAAACCAGAATCCCAGAATAAAAACAAAAACTAGCCAAGTACGTATGCCATAATTGCCTCGCTTGGCATACGGGTTGGCAATCGCAGAATCTCCACCGCACTCCGGGGATGCTGCTGCCCATCCGACGGTGGTCTTGATCGTAGTTTTAGGACATACCCGGGTTCTTATCAAATCAATCAATGGAAATTGAACGAAAGTTTGTGTCGTTATCATAATAATAAATTGAAATTAAAAGAAAATAAAAATGCTTTTCCAAGTGTATTTCTTAAGTTCGGCTATTAATACCTACTTACTGTTTACGTAGCTGGGATGGTTTTCCTTTTAAATTATATACGTCTACTATGATGTTTTTCACATACCTAGTAGTAACCATTTGCTGGCAGACGGCATGGTATTTATCACTACCATGTGGTTATTACATAATGAGACATGTGTATGTAGTTTATGAGTCCGACCAAAAATTAGGCTTCATAACCCTTTTAGCTACGAGTATGGCCATAGGAATTAGAGACGAATTTAAATATGTGCATGACTCACCTCTCTCTCTCTAATCTATTTTTCATAAGGTTCTTTTACAGTTTGTTTTTTCATATCCCAAATAAAAAATTATAAATTTACTATTTACGTATATAGCCACTCACTTGCTTTGATTTTTAAGTTCAACTCTATTCCCTTGTAACACGAGTGATGTCTAGTAACCATTGTTACCAAAACAGTAAGTGAGTGGATAGAGATCTAATAGTTACGAAATTAGGCAAAAGGTTTAATTATCGCTCGCCTATACAAACTTCCACCCTCTTAACGAATTATTTCCGGGATTATCCTATCTTAAATCCGCTCAGCGGTTTAACACTGAACAAACAGACAGACAGTTATTTTTGCATTTTTTAATACATAATAATATATATGGATGTTATACATGTGAAATATTTATATTATAAAAGTTAGATTATGACGTACCCTCATCGGATCGTCTCCTTTCACTCAAGATGTCCCATAGGACAGATTCGTTTTCAGCGGGCTGGATTTGCAACATGACATGGCTTCTGTTATCGATACACGGTTTTGTTTACAACATTTCAACAACCACTGTTCTTTTGACATTTGATATAGAGCTACTAGTCTTATCAAATCGTAATTTTGACTACTGTAATTTCCATACGTCGCACTCGAGGCAGCGATATGCGGGCTCATCAGATGGTAAGATCCACAAATAAATTAATCAATTTTAGAGTTGTCAGAATAAGGTATTTGTATTTAGTATTTGTTAACTACTATTTGTAATATGCTGTTCCAAATATACCTTAGCAACTAATGCTGTACGTTAGAAAGGTATCTAATAGTGGTAGCCGAACTAGCGAAGTATACTGACTGACGCCATTCTATTTTAAATAAAACAAGTAATTTAGCCACTCGCTTGCTTTGATTTGTGAGTTTAACTCTATTGCTTTATTGGCTATGTGCGAAGTAGGTGGTGGGGGTAAGCTAAGCGATCGTAGCGCACACCATGGCAGAAATGTGTACTTACCGGGGACCACTGTCAAATTTACTTTCACGTTTTCTATTGATTTCTTAACGGTTTCCTACGATTCGTTTCGTTTGTATGTATTTATTTATTCTCTTATTTATTTCAGTAAAATTTCCAATACGGGGTCTTTTTCGTTTACTAAAGTAAATAAAATATTCATGTGTCATTATTTGACATCTCTCAATTTTGACATTGTCTCGGGACCTCTGACGTTTCAGACGTGCACATAGCCAATAATACGGGTGACATCTGGTAACCATTGTTACCAAAAGCTTCCGCTCCTGTTCTTGCGCAAGAAAGATAGAGAGAGAGAGAGAGAGAGAGAGAGAGAGAGAGAGAGAGAGCGAGAGGCCACAGACACTTTCATGTTTTATGCCATGTATTGTTATATTTTTTTTCGGGTAAAAATGTGTACAGACGGAACTCTCCGTGGGCAAGTCAGACACGCATTTGTCTGATTTTTAGGGTTCCGTAGTAAACAAGGAACCCTGACATAGTTTCGTCATGTCCGTCCGTCCGTCCGTCTGCGGCTGAGCTCAGTAATGATTACTACGCGAAAGCTGTAGTTTGGCATTGGTATACTTGTACATATCAATCACCATGCCAAAATGGTAGAATAAATTCATGTTTTTTTTTAAATATATAGATATATAGTGTGCTTCCTCTACGCATATAATGAGGCGTAAGCATTTTTTCTTTACAAAACCAACTTGTAGAGTATCGTTGGAAAGCTCTTTTGAAAGTAATGTGGTGTCTCCTTCTTTTTTTTTAATTTCAAGAATCCGTTAGATTATATTAACAGTGCCCGATTAAGAGTACTTGATGCCCTAAGCAATCGACGCCTGTGGATTACCCCCCCCCCCCATCCATAAGTAACCTAGTATCGGTCTTTTTTTTGATGCTGTTATGGTGCCCCCCAAGACGTGATGCCCTAAGCAATTAGCTTAATTTGCTTATGGGCTAATCCGGCACTGGATATTAAAGATTATACTTTAGAGTGTACATTTTTGTTGGATTTAGATGTCCCCTTCACCTTCTTGCCAGCTAAACTATAATGAACTACAGCTCGGCCTGCAAAATCTGCGATCACAGCCTTTCTTTGCTTTCCACTGGTTAAGGTGTACAATCCGATCTTAAAAAATGTACCCGGAAAAGCAAACTTTCTTACAATATCCATTGTTTACTTAAATAACGTTGTTAGTTGTATCAAACATATAAAATATCGGGGTACAATCTTACACAAATCGACCTAGTCCCAAACTAAGCAAAGCTTGTACTATGGGTACTAGACGACGATATACATCATTATATAGATAAATACATACTTAAATACATAGAAAACATCCAATACCCAAGAACAAATATCCGAGCTAAATGCCCAAATAATACCCTGGCCGGGATTCGAACCCGGGACCTCTAGCTTCGGGGGCAGTGTCACTACCAACTAGGCTAAACAGGCCGTCGCCGTACTTACAAGCTTACAAACTTATATAGTAAATATACGTTTGTGAGCTTGTAAGTACTCATAATGTAACGTTAGGAGGGCAACTAACGGAACACTACATTGCGCGTGGCCCGACACGCACATGGCCGCATTTTATTACAAGATAAACCCTCACGAACAACTTACAACACTATTATCGTGTGCCAAAACTTGTGTAAGTGTGTGTGTGTTATTAATTTTTAGTACACCAAATCTGAAAGTATTTCTTTTACTTTATTAACTGAAATACAAACGGTTCTTTTATCATGTGTGTTAAGAGAAGCTAACCGGTGATTCCTATTTTATTTAAATTATAAACTATAGCAACTCATTGTAAGGTAACAGACTCGTGGGCAGATATATATCTACTCGTAGAGAGGCAAACTATATCCCGGGAATTATTTAAAGGCTCCATGTCCACTTGCGGCTCGTTCATCGAACTTGAGCCTTCAGCAACGAAATATTTTAAAGGAATCGATTCAATCCACTTTACAAACCTTCTTTTTACCGTTTATAAAAAAAACCATTCTGACTGGAGTTTTCAATTACTTTAACTCTGTTTATTCCGGGCGTGTTTGTGTTTCCCTGCTGTTTGCCAGGTTTATACGCACGCATTTCCAATGCGTTTATTGAAATACGAATAAAATAATAAGTACCGGTCAAATAACGTTATATTCATTACTTTTTTATCAATATTAAAAATTTATAAATAATGAACTAAGCCACATAGACGAATCGCGCTTAACAGAGTGTCAGAGTCGTGATTACTCGTTATGGGTTCACTCCTCGGGATAATTATGCAACGTTTTGTCGCTTTTGTTTAAATAGAAAAAATGACAGATTTACCGTTCGTACGAGTACATTCGAAAAATTACGTGGTTATCCTGCTGATCTAAATTATTTCAGTGAATTTTATTTTTATTACTTCTTAAAATATACCATTAAATATGTCTAGATACATTGGTATGTATCTATGTATATTTGTACTAAGCATATATTGATAAGTATAAGGCTTACATTTGAGGAAATAATAAAAAAAATATATCATTATTTCAAATGAAAAAAGTATCAAGTTCCATTCCGCTTATCTTATAACTCGCAAAGTGACCAACGCTTTTGTTACATTGAAACCAAACGCAAGCCGCAATAGAAAACAAATACAATATCCACCCCACGACGTTTCCACTGGTTGCTCGTGTGTGCAACTTGGGTAAAGTTTGTGCGGCGTGCGATCGATCCGTGCGCGCGCACCCTCCGGCTCGTATAAAAGCACCAGCGCATACCCCCGATCAGCACAATCGCTGTCGAACGCCGCGCGTTGCCGCTCGCCTGGGGCGCTTTCTCTTCTCTTCTTTATTCGTCTGTCTTCTATGCCGCGTGGGTGGGCACGCTGATGCCGGCGCCGAGATGCCGCGCTGCCTCATGGCCAAGAAATGGAAGGTGGCTCCTGCGGCGGAGCTGGGGGACGAGACCGACGAGGAGATCGACGTGGTGGGAGACGGGCGCGGCCGGAGCCCCGCGCCCGCCGCCACGGCGCCGGGGCCTCCGCCGCGCGACCCCGAGCCCACGCTCCTCTACAACGGTAAGCGCTGCGCCGCGACCGCGACCGCGACCGACCTGCGTCACCTTGGAGACACTATCATACTCACGCACCAACCTAAAATGTCATACGCTGCTATCAATCCCCTGTGGAGATACTACGTTTTACCTTTGAATGAAGGCAGTGAACATATATATGATACTAGCGTTACCACATTAACGTTCGTATAGGGCAAAATCCTTCACATATACCTTCGTGTCATTTCTTGATCAATGTAGTTCCAGAATACATGTGTATTTGCTATTAACTATACCACAAAATGAGGATTTAGTCAATAGATACACATACGAGTAACAATATATGACAATCGTCGAGTGACTTGTTTGGCAATACACTTTATAATTATCCCCATAAATAACATAATAGTGCTTTCATTGTGCTTGTATTATATTTTTTGTATTTATTTCCGTCCCTTTTATCCATAATTATTTTAAAAGAGAATGAGGCAATCATAATCGAAGCAAGCAAGTTTTATCCTCTACATATAGCGTTACTCAGATATAGCTAGCTAAGGCTCATTTGTACTATGTTACGTCTAAAAAGAAGGTAAGTAAGTACCATGAAATGTTAAATAATCCGGTAGTTACGGTTACCTAGTTCAGATGGACCATTTTATGCGGATATTGAGTACTGAGTATATACATAGTACATTTTAAAACGTAAGCTTGCTTAGTTATCGATTTCACCATATGTATTTTCCCATAAATCGCTTAATATACCACGGTATATATACCTACGTCTATATATAGAATTTTTTCTCAAACATGCAATGAAATATTTATGTTATGTTCCTTATAATAGGCTGCGAAGTATGACGTTTCAGGCGCAGCTAGGACAAGAGGTCGTTAATGGAATTTCATACAAATCTTGCAGGCCTAGGCCGGCAAAGTCCTCTTTTTTAATTCTCTTCCACATAAATTTGTGGCACAGGCATCATGACATTCTGCCACTATGCGTATTAAAAATTAAATGTTGTTTTTGTTTGTTGTTTATTTCATTTCATGTTTGAGAAAAGCACTATACATACCTCGGCGGGAAATTTGGGTTTGCCAGCCTTAGACCTATCTATATGTCTTCGGCCGGCAACCCCTTTCGTCCCGGCCTCTGTAGTAATGTACTATTATTAGTTACCTACATCCTTAGATATCGTTGACATGATTCAAAATATGGACTGCTTTTTTCATAAGCTGGGTACTTGTATATGCAATCTGAACACATTTTCATTGCTTTTGTATAAAAAATATTCCAAAATCTGCGTTTTTGAGGAAACCTGCTCATAAAAAAGGTTTTTATAATCCTTATTGTAGAAAAAGACAGTTTACACGAATTTTCGCATTGCCAAAGATCCGTGTGAGCAAATACTACTACTACTACTACTACTACTACTAGTAGTAGTAGTAGTAGTAATTATATTCAGACTCTTTTAGCGCGGATCCATGGCATTGATATAAAAAAGGAATATTTGAAAGCTTCATTTGGTGCCTCTATACTTAAAACGTCCTAACGCCCATGTAATGGTTTGGGAATACCTGCCCTTAGTCTTTTGGCCAAGACATATGTATGCCCATACAGTTACTTGGTAAGTTAAAACGTTTGCTTCATACCTTAGGCTGTGTTGCACCAACTTACGATCACAGACCGATCAACATTAAATATGGCGTCGGCGACTGTCATCCCATAGAAACTTGTCAAAATTTCCATACACTTCGATTTTAACGAATACAGCTTACGAATACAGACGGTTTGGTGCAACCTAGCCTTAGTGTAAGCTATGCCTACGAGCGATTGCGAATTGAATTGTTTATAAGACATTTCAAAACATTTAGTTACATGCATATGCGAGATATCAGCTTATAGTTAGCAATAATGAACAGAGGGCCTACCGCGAACCGAAAACGAAGTACCTATCTCTCTCCCTGTCGCTCGCATATGCAAGTGCGACAGGGAGGCATGTATGTTGTTTTCGGTTCGCGGTAGCGCCTTAGTATAGCTTTAAACAATCTACGAGATGAAATGATACAATAAATCAACAACTAGTTCCGCTACTACTTCACGTAAATGAATGACTGAATGAATGAATAACATTTATTTCAGACTAAAATTTGAAAAATGACGCGGAAAGACTTAAAATTAAAAAAAATGGTCTCAATTATATTTACTGGCTAATACTGGCTACAGTTAATCCAAATTCACAGAACTTAAAAAATAATGTCAACGAAAAATCGCCACGAAAAAAGTTTTTAACCAATACAATCCTAATGCTTTTCTCTCTATCAAGATACGAGTAAGGCTCTTCGAGACCAAGCAACATTAGTAAGATACATAAACAAACTACGAAAATCAGACTGTAATTGTTAAACTATGGTTAACGTAACTAATGAAGCTTTCTTAAATAAATTTTCGTGCGGCGACATGAGGCTCGCAATAAAAAAAACACTCTATGTATTACTACTACGTGACACTGACCAAACCTGGCTTAATTTTATACGCACAGAGAACATTTATCAACTAATATTAGCGATATTGTTTCTCTCGCTTTCAGTATTGAGGATGCGCAATTTCGTTAGCGATAGAGCATTATACAGGATGGCCCAAAAACACGTTGACTACATTTTCTTATTCATATATGTAGGACTCGTCAAATCAGAAGTCTGTTATCACAACAAAGGTACAAAAGTTTTAATTTACATTTGCTCATCATTTACAGGTATAAAAATGTCTCGAATTATCTTTAAAACGTTACAGTTTCACTTATTAGCTGCTTACCTTTAGAGTTGTGTATATAAAAAAAATGTAATACATTAATTATTCTTTAACTTATTTCTGGGCCAGCCTGTAGGAGGTCAATTTGGTCGACTCTGAATTCGATTCCCGCGCTCGTTTCTAAGCGTGCTGAACTGCTGAGATAACGTGCCAGAACAAGACCGCGAATCAGGCTGAAATCATATTGGCATGCGAAGTAACTGAAGGAAGTTGACCTCCTCAGCATACACTTGATGATATCGCTTGCTATCGTATACGGGGATCTAACTAGTTGCCTGTAATAAATGGGAAAGGCAAATATTTGGAGAAATGAGACCATACGAGTAACATGTATCATGAAAAAAATAGACGGAAATAAAAGACTTAAACTTATAAAAGCCTACCTATATTTCGTGATACTTATATTTTACAAAGTTAATTATATCTATATTTCGTGATAGTTTTTTACAAAGTTCCTGCTAACATTTCGTGATAGATTATTTTACAAAGTTTCATAGCAAATACATGTTACGTTTATTTTATAAAAAGTAGCTGAACTGATTAGTCAATAAGGGAGCCTTATTACATTAAAACCGAACCATTAATTTCAATTTTAAACTTAGACTTTAGACATTTTATTTTATTTTATTAAAAATGGGATTGCTCTTGGCCAGCATCTAGCCAGGGGGCAAAGATGAGGCCGACGATGAAGCGAGCTCACCCAGAAGATGCCTATTCACTCGTGCCTTAAAAAGGTCCAGGTTATATGAACTCAGAAATACAGACACCGGCAGAGAAATCCAAACTTTAGAAGTGCGCATTATAAAAGAAGATGCAAAGCGCTTGGTTCGAATTAGAGGAATTTCGACCAGGTAAGGATGGTAGCCAGCCGTACGTCTGGATGTCCGATGGAAGAAGGGGGAAGGCGGTATGAGCTCATGGAGCTCCTGAGCACACTCACCGAAGTACAGTTTGTAGAAGACGCACAGACATATAACTTTGCGTCGATGTGCTAAGCTCTGCAGCTTATTTCCCACTACCGTACTGCCGCCAATGAGCCTCCTGGCTCTGCGGTCTACTGAGTCGAGTGCGGCAAGTTGGTACTTAGCCGAGCCATCCCAAAGGTGACTACAATACTCCATGCAAGACCGGACTTGGGCTTTATATAAAGATAGAAGCTGCCCAGGGGTGAAGTATCGCTTAACCTTATTTAGGATGCTCAGCTTTTTGGCCGCTGTTCCGGCTTTGGACTCGATGGTAGTGCCGAAGTTAAGGTTTGAGCTTAAAGCCAAGCAGCTCGAGATCGTTGGCTACAGACACGGTTGTACCTTGGAAAGTAGGAGCCAGATTGAATGAGCTCCTTTTTGCGGTAAACAGACACGCATGCGTTTTGGTGGCGTTGAAACTAACCAGATTGTTATCACCCCATTGGGAGACAAGACTTAAGTTTGAGTTAATTCGCTCTACCATACTTTAGACATAAAATGGTTAACAGAAAAAATGGTTCTAGCCCGTGGCGTAAAGCATATACTCGTACAGGGAGGAACAATAGATAGAGATTTATTTTCCAGCAAAAAAACAAGCACTTCCGTCGTCAGTTCACCATCCTTAATTAATTATTCAGAGCGATATATTGATGCAATTATTATTGTTTAGAAAATATTAAATTACTGTATTTTACACTAATACTAACTCGAATGACAGCTGACGGCTTGCTAATACATCTGTACTCTCCAGGATATTCAAAAAATATATTCAAATAAACTTACAAGTGTTCAATTATATTATTTCTATCCCGCCCTACTGAGATTTTATTTGGTTGTTTTTTTTACAGAAACAAACAGCGTTCCATATCTAATCAGAATATAGACTATGTTTAGTTTAAATACACCAAAATTTTTGCTTAAAGATTAAATTGGAGAACGTTGTTGATATAGAAAAGATCAACAAAATTCAGAAAAATTCATAGAATATACAGTTAATTTTATTTGTTCAAAGTTTGTTCCTATACAGCGTGTAAATTTAATATTACCGCCAACACTAAGTGTCGTTATAGGCCCTAATAAACATAATTTCATATATTCAATGATTTACCCCAAAATTTATTAAAAAAAAATATTATGCTATTTTTTCCTTATGAAATAATTCAGCGTGTATCACCACTACTTATACCTTGTAATCTGTTACTTCAACCATTTGACACATCACAACACCCATAGAACGTAAACACGCAAGACTTATCGGAATTATAAATAAAATCACGTAATAATATTAGGGCTTTTCAAGTAAATAAAAATAGTATTTTGCCTTTCTTAAACATAATTTAAGTTATGTTACATTTTTTTTAGTTCATTGTTGTTGAGTATTTTACGATAATAATTCACCACCCAAATAGTTACGTGTTATGTCGTTTTCTTTTTAAAACTAGTGTTGTGACCAAGTCTGTCGTTTCGATTCAGAAGATATTTTCGTAAATTGATAGAAATCGATTAGGTACGCATATATTTATAACGAGAAAATATAACCAAAAAAAAATCTGTTGACGCTGTAAACCTAAATATTAGTAAAACTCCGTAAAGTCGGAAAAAATGCACAATTTTATTGATTGACATAAATGACAGAGAAAAACTGTGACAGCTGTAAAAACATATACAACATAAGAGCCACTGATACCAGGGGCCTTTCAGCTCGAAGTACGATTTATTCTATGGAGATGTTAGTTTACTTGTTTGTACCAGCCCCGCTAGTATGATAGCTTATACCGTCACGTTATATGGCCAAAATGTACTGAAACGTCACATTAAACGTGACGGTATAAGCTATCATACTGGCCGGGCAGATGTCACTCTCTATCGCACTGAAGGTCAATGAACGCCTTTGGTTGTTTGGCCTATAGTTCCAGCCTTCCAGCCCCTTCTTTCGTGCTGACATGGATGTGGATCCGGACGGTACCTTATTATGCGGTGTTAGCGGATGCGGCACACCGTCGTCCCTCAACGACCGCGGCTTATTTGACATACGGCTGCTGCCTGCCACGAACGTCGTGTCTGCGGCATGACATGTCAGCGATATTGGTAAAGAGCCTGGCGCCTTCGTAGGCGTCGACACTTTTGCTGCCTTGCGTTCAGCGCGAGTAACACTACGGGTTTTTATTCCACTCGGCGTGCGAAACACATAATATAATATATTTCGCGGTGTACACATGTGTGGTTCGAATTTACACTAGTACAGCTAAATATTATTAAAACTCCGTAAAGTTGGATATGTGCAAAATTTATTGATTGACATAAATGACAGACAGACCGACCAGCTACGGAATCAGCATAGCGATGATGTGATTAAGATAATATGTCTGACTTCCATCCAAAATAAGCAACATTTTTTTGTTTGAGGAGACCTATACAATCATGTGATAAATATAAAGTATATAAAGGGATCATAAAATCATTTCAAAAATCGGCTGTAAAATCGATTCAATCAACCATTCGTTAATAATCGCTTCATTCAACAAACGATACGTCTTAGCCTCATCACTACAAACGTCAATTCATAAATGGCAAATGATTGAAGTAACAGATTACAAGGTATACTTACAATAACCAGGGAGCGAAACTTTGGTGCCGATGACAGACGTATGACGTCAAGCTACAAACAGAGCGTTTTTATCTGGATTATTGAAGGAATCGAGTTTGATGATACAAGGTTAACTTACAACAATAATTTAGTTCTAGTTACGATTACAGGCATTATGTACAGTATATGTATGTAGGTATGTATTTAAATTAGAAGATGCGATGTTGTGTTTAAATTCTAAGCGTTCTGCTTGTTTTTCGACAACCCACGATATATAATTTGTGTTTCTCATTTATCCGAATATATTTTTTACAATTAATAACTTAGTAAAATATTTTTTTCTTAATGTCTTTGTTTTTTTAATATTTACATTATTTTCAATATAAATAGTAATTTCTTTATTAATAAAAAATAAAATTTACATTACCATTATTGAATTATTAATAATCACTGGAGTGTCGCAATGTTGTTTATATATAAACACCCTATATGTGAATTTGCGTCATAATGATGTCACCGGCACCAAAGTTTCGCTCCCTGACAATAACACTTGATTAACTTTATCATGTGTCAAATGAGTGTAACGCGCCATATATCGCTGCCATAAAAAACATAATTTTATTACGATCTATGATTAAATAAAACAGTGTTATCTTCATTGCCGTAAAACGGGGTGAGTAGGTTTCGCAGGGAGAGGTGGGTTATGAATGGGGAGAGAAGGTTTGAGAGGGAGGTGAGAAGCGATTTTAAGGCTACTGCTACAAAAATACTGTATTCCAATTTAAAATGGAGCTATAGTAATAAGTTGTCGGCCTGTTTAGCTTAGTTGGTAGTGACACTGCCTCTGAAGCTAGAGGTTCCGGGTTCGAATCCCGGTAAGGGCATTTGTTTCTGTGATGATCAGAAGCATTTGTTCCTGAGACTTGGATGTTTTCTATGTATTTAAGTATAAATCTATTAAATATATCGTCGTCTAGTACCCATAACACAAGCCTTATTGAGCTTACTATGAGATTAGTCCAATTTGTGTAAAAGTTGCCCCCTAATATTTATTTAATACGCATAAAAAAATCGATCCAACAATCTTCCAAATTCACCTTTGTATGAAAAACCCTCTCACCCCAAATACGAGGCATTACGGGGTGAGGTGGTGTTTTTTCTTTATCGTCAAAGTTATGAAATGGAACTACTCAAAATAAAATACAAACAAAAATACAAACGTCCGAACCACTTATTATGTACAACCATTCAGTTTACACATGTAAAAATAAAAATTTATCGAGGGTTGAAAGTCAAATTTCACCCAACTCACCCCATTTTACGGTACTTTTGTTTATTCGGACACAGACGTAATACATCCCTGTATGACCTTCTACTTTAATTATGTCTTGTAAGTATTAGCTATGTGCGAAGTACGATTAGGTGGTGGGGGTAAACTAAGCGATCGCAGCGCACACCATGGCAGAAATGTGCAATTTCCGGGGACTTATATGTCAAATTTACTACGACGTTTCCTATTGGTTGATTCCTTTCGTTTGTATTTATTTATTTATTTATTTTCTTATTTATTTCAATCAAATTATGTATCCAGTAAGGGGTCTTTCTCGCTTACTAAAATACATAAAATATTCATGTGTCATTATTTGACATCTCTGAGTTTGACATTGCCCCGGGACCCGTGACGTTTGACGTTTCTGACGTGCACATAGCCAACATTACAAGCTTTTATTTAATTTCACCTGTCCCGTTGTTTGTCTGTCGGTCTGTAATCAAATCCCGGTTTCCAATTGAGCTGAAATTTTGCATGCATGTATAAATCGGATGACAATGCAATATTATTATAACATAGAGCTGATCTGATGATGGAGACACAAGGTGGTCATAGCAATTCTTAAACTACACAAAATAAATCCATCGTGTTTGGGCTCATTCGAACCGACTGAAAAAGTAGTTTATGATTGTAGAAAAAAGTACAGTCGCCAATAAAAGCTTGTACCATAAATGAAATATTTTACCAAAAACCCATTTTTATTGAATGACATAAGTTATGGTTTTGTAATCATTATTATTATTGTCAGTTTTTTAATTGTATAGTTCATGTTTTGACTTGTAAAAGTGCCCTTATGGCTTATTTGCGCAATGAATGATTGATCTTGATTTTAATGCGATATCGGGTCATATTACAAAAACCAACATTAAAATTTGAAGCTATATCAAAATACACGCCGTCTGTATTAATCTCAACCAATTACATATCTTAATGTGTTGTCGTTGCGGTCGCTCATAAACAGAGCGTGCGATAAAATTGCTGCGTCGACAACCTATTAATGCGTTATGGTCTTATGGCTTGTGCGACTAGTCAACTTTACGAGCCTGGCGCTTTCTACTATCTATCGATTGTGAATTTGAAACATGGTATCCGATTGGGTACTCGTAGTGATCTCGTGTGTCAATATTTAAACATTAACCTATAAAAATGTCGCTACAAAGAGAGCAAACCAACAAATTATCATGCATTCAATATCATAGCAAATCTGAAAATACCTATTGTCATTTTGATGGTGATGTTTCATTTAAAGCTAATTGTATCCTTATCCTATATACCCGGGATACGGGTAGGTATGTTCTAAAACTACGACCAAGACCACTGGGGGATGGGCAGCAGTATCCCTCGAGTGCGGTTCAGATACTGCATCGCTAACCTGCATGCCAAGCGTGGCGATTTTGGCATTTACCCCCCAAGAAATTGAAGGAGACCTATGTCTAGCAGTGGACGTCCTTCGGCTGATATAGTGGTACATATAAATTTATATGCTATACTATTAAACGAACGACCGAAAGGAAAAAAATGTCTTCGGAAAACACGAGCATGCATAGGCCACCCAGATATTATTATTATCCTATCCTATATACCATTGAACGAGTAACATTTGTATATTATTTTTTTGTAATTGAAATATCGATAACCGCTCTAACGATGGAACGAAATAAATATCATAAGAAGATAATGATCTTCGAAAAAACTCTTATTTCCCGGAATAAACATGACAGCTTAGTCACCCAGGTACTATACTAATTATTAAATCTGCAACATTTGTACAATACTTATTTCTTTTTTCGTAATTGAAATCTCAAAAACCGCTCTAACTATTTATATGAAAGGACCATGTGAAACTATGTATGGAAGGTAAACCAAAAACCTACAGAGCTAAGAGTTATGTCATTAAATAGGTATTTATGTGTACTTCGTTTCATTCTATAGGCTGGTTCTATAGGGCATTCTATAAGGCATTCTATAGTTCAGTTCTATTGCAGAACTGAGATATTCATATTTTAGTCGAAGTCAATTCGACGCTAATAGTAGATTTAACGATCAATTTATTGGCCTAATTCTCAGTTTTGTTGTTTTTAGGATCATTTTGATAATTTATTTTTTAGTCAGAGTGAATACGAGCTAATAGTAGATTTAAAAACTTATTTAATGACCTAACTCTCAGCTCTGTTGGTTTTTGGTCCATTTTAGCGCATGGTTCTTTACAGTAATCTATCTATCGCGAAAATAGGTTTTCTACTGTAGTATTGTAATTTTTTAGTAGCTGACAATATTGTATTACACCATATATTGTTTTGATAAAATGACACTTCGCCGAGTTTCTTCGCCGGTCCGTCTTTAGATGACAAAAATACATATTAAAAGAAAAATCATGTCTCGTATTTGTTTATTATTCTGGCATATGTTATAAAGTTTAACATGAAAAAAATGCCCTATTGTCAATGTGTGTATGAAATGCGATTGACGCAGCTGTAATCTGCACGACAATGTTATGTATACAGGGTGGACCCTGCAACAGGAGCAGAAAATTCCCACTTTACATATATTGTAGAATTGACAATTACAACCAATCATCTCGGGGGCACTTGATATAGCTTTACTAGCAGACGTGTACGTGGGAGGGACGAATGCGTTACGTCAGACACATGCGATCGTGCCAACTAGCCTTGTGTAATGTATGTAGTCGCGTGCATTGAAAACGTGTGTGCAGCCAAGCGTGAGACTGCGCGTGGTACTGGCATGCAACATGTCCTGTATGGACATGTAACATGTTGCATGCCAGCTGAGTGTAGAGACTTAACTACAAATATTAAATATATGTACGTCTACTTACACTGTTGCACCTTATTCCATTGTTATATGAAAAATGTACCTGCATTTTGACCTTGACGGTGTTTCTTCAAGAAGCTGCTATTTTCCAATGTTCTCGATCCCTAAGTATCCGTTTTCTCGTGTTTTTTTTTATGGTTAATCGTTTAGCAACAACGAGGTTTACCAAAATATTTCCTTCAAAACTCTGTTTTCAAGATATACGGCAGCAAACTTTGGCAATTATAGGCCGAATAACTAGTTTTTTGGAAGTAATTTTTGTGAAAATAAGTTGAAAATGACAATCTCTCTTACGTTTTGATTAGACTTGTATTAGGAACAGTTATATGTAGACTTCATATATGTAAGTGCATAAACGACATACTTTCATCGAAAATACAACCTTTTTGGACTATGTTTGAATACATTATAAAAAATAAGTGTTTATGTTTTTCCAAACTCGGCTCTTAAAAATGTAGATAAAGAATTGAAGAATCGGTAATCGTTTGTGCTATAAATATATCTATAGTTTTGACGAAGGAACATCAACTCAAAACTCGTCAAAAATCGATGAAAAACGTATGGATCCTCCTTAAAGGTGAAAAATCCACACATGGAGATGTCAAGTGAATAAGGGTTTGTTTAGATCATTCTGAACATGTTAATTTGATTAGCTATTTCTGCTGCTGACCCTACAAATGAATATAGTCACTAGGGACTATCGTTATAGATTGCTGAGTCGATAAGGACTATGAAATTTACATCTAAATCTTATAGAATGCTTGGATTTATTCTTCGTCAAAGTAAAGATTTTAAAAATCCCAAAACATTGTATTGCTTCTTTATAATGCATTTGTTAGGTCACATTTAGAATATGCATCCACTGTATGGAGTCCACTTTATTCTGTACATGTAAATTCATTAGAGCGTATACAAAAAAAGTTCCTTAAACACCTCAAATATTGATTCAATTCCTTTGTCTGTGACAATATCGAAAGTCTTCAGGTGCGAAGAGAAAAAAAGGATGTCACGTTTTTATTCAAATTGGTAAATAATTTAGTCGATTCCCAATATCTTGTAGATAAAGTGTCGTTCCGTTGTCCTAGCTTCCGGCCTCGGTCTACTGATTTATTTTCCATTCCGTTTAGTCGTAAAAGATACGTTGAGAATAAATATTTAGCAAGAGCATGCAATATTTATAATAAAAAGTATTCACATTTAGATATGTTCCAATTAAACCATAACAAGTTTGTTTCTGAAATGAAAGCAATTGTTAAAACCTAAGTCTACTCATAGTAAATGTTTGTAAAATATTTAAACTGGAAAATGCGCTAGTGTACTCTAAGTAATTGTAATTAACTTTTGTTCTTTTTTCTTTTCTCCACATTATTATATATTTTTTTGATTCTTTTTAAATTTAAAAAAAATGTCGTAGGTTTTGTTATTTGTGTTTGCTGCATCGTTTGTACTCAGAGCAAAAATGTAATAACTCTTGGTGGAAACTGTTTTGGCCTATGTATAAACTAAGTTGTTTCCTATACATTTGTGTAATATATGCTGTTTGTTTCCCATTACAATAAATAAATAAAAAAGATATCTACGAACAGTTGTCAATGTCTGGAGACAATTAGGGTCTTTGTGAAATAGGAGATAGGCATTTTGAAGAACTACTGTAGTCCCTGCGTGACCATTTAGATTCAAAGGTGTGAGGATGAATGCCTTGCCGACTGCGAGCGGTGCGATGGTAGAAAATGGCCGTACTTAGGAGTTCAGTTCTTAGGAGCACAACCCATTATACATGCGATAGAAGACATCGACCCTCTTCAGCTTTATTATATGTATAGATTTTGTCAAAATTAAACATTTTATCGTTACTTTAAAAGTCGGATTAAGGCCTGATTGTAAATGAAATTGGTTTCATTCAGTGCCTTATGATTGTCCGCTTTCATATCACCACTTATGCCCAATTTCGATTCGGGAACTACGAAATGAAAAGCAGCTATCCGGGAGCGATAATTAAAGTGGAATACGGGTTAACTCGTGTTGTGCGACATAAATAAGCGATATAAATAAAACCTTTTGCAAATAAGATTGCAAAAAGTTTCAATTACGACCGTTTGTACAAGTAAGCTATTAAAAAAATCCCGCACATGTAAATTTTTTAAAAAAGCTGGGAAAACGTAAAGCGAATATCTATTTTTACTAAATAGTGAGTTTTTTTTAAATGCGTATCACGATAACCCTGAATATTTCATTTAAGGAGTTTAAATTGGGCAGTTAGGTAAAAGTTGAAAAGCCCCTGACATGTTCATTCTAAAGTTGAACTGATTTTAATGGAATATGTCTAAGATCCATCACTAAAAAACATACTTTCAAATAAAAGCAACAACACTCAAATCGGCGTAATGGCACAAAATCAATATAACTTACGAGTACGTAGCTTTCCGGTGCAGCGCAGTAGTGGTGTTAACGGAATTGGGATAAATGATTTAAATTCTTATGATTCATTATCGTTAATAACGTTAATATTAACCTTAATTAACCGTTTAAATTGTAGTTGTCCATACCAACTCCGTTAACACCACCACGCTGCACCGAAAATGTTATAAAAGTTACAATCACTGCTTATAATACCCTCTTTTGCGTTGCGTCGGGGGTTAAAAAAACTCGCACAGTTCACTATTATCAATATACTGGGTGTCCTGTTGAATGTATTTGTTCATATTATTACAGGCAACTTTTTGAAGTTTTACGTACCTTCCAGTTCACTTTGAATATGGTCTCGATATAAAATATTCTGCCAATAGTTTACAAACCGTTCTTAAAACTATATAACTTCACTCAATTCCTATGTTCAGCAACTTCCGTTTTGTTAGCTAACACGCGAGGCGAACTAACAACCTGCTACTAATGTATACATTAAAATTGACGTTTGTAAAATCCACCCAGTTTACCCCGCCACGCTTACGTGCTTTATTTTATACATGCGTACCACCGACCACCGACAACACTGTTAATGGACCAATTAAAAACCTTATTGCGACGGGTTAAGGTCTATTAGTGGATACTCCAGTGTGTCTTCGTTTGTACATACATACATACGCATTTTACGCCTGTAATCGTAGCCTCTAATGTTAGGGCGCGTGCAGATTAACCCTTGTACTTTAAACAAAATGTTATCAGTGAAATTAAAACTTATGAAAGGCACTATTTAATACTTTTATTACAGTTTTTTAGACTAAACTGGGCGTCAACCATATTGCGGTTCTACACATTGCCGGCAAAGAAAATTATTGTAAAAACATTTTAAACACATAATGTGTATAATGTATCATTTTCAGGGAAAGGGGGCATTATAGTGAGATAACCAGCAAAATGGATGCTAGTTGAGCTCTAACATCAATAACTCCCGCACCTCGCATATACTTCAAAATCGACTTGCTTAAACGGCCCATCGCCAGTGTGTACTAATCGTAACATCGCTCCCTGTCATGCGTATTTATCGATTTTCGGCGCTAGGTGGATGAAATCAATCAGTGTGGGGTTCGCGCTATATACTGCATACTCAATACATATATAATAAATGTTAAATAATACGGTGATTGATTGACACTTCTTCAGTTCTAGTCGTATTCCAAATGTAACCGTTAGGAAAGCATTATTCTCTTCATCTCGTATTAAATTTTAATATCGAGTCAACTAAATTTCTTAATTTTCCTATGAACTCAATAAAATAAATAAATCAAAGCAGAGTCGTTGGAAACGCCTCAGAAACGGTAGTAGGCTACAATCAACGCGATGGGTAAAATTATTGCGCCGATCCTCCCATGCGGGAGCGAGAGGTCGGGCGTGATTCTATACGTATAATACTCCAACGGCACATTGATCCTTGCCAGACTAGCAATAGGAAATGACTTTGATTTTAGCACTTCTTTGGGATTCTAATCATTTCAAATATACGTAAAAAACTTAAGAAAATGACCCCCCCCCCCCCTGTACCTGTTGTGTACCTGTTGTATGTAGTTGTAACGAGTTCGAATAGACATTACATATTTAAAATGTGCAATACAAATACAACAAACGCCTATTTGAACACGTCACAACAACACTCAAAAGGTCATTTTCTTAAATTTTTCACCTATACACGTTGACACGTTACGCAGGTTGGCCTGACATAGAAAAAAAAGCCCCTACTCTCCGCTGAAGATTTATAATGTTACTAATATCGAAGTATGCCTCTATAGGGTTACCACTACACTTGCTGAAAAGCACACGCAAACCTTTACAGGATAACATCAACAAATAATTATTTTTTATACGGCAGAAATAATATAGAACAGGAATATAAATGGTTTGTTTTTATGTATAACTTATAAGTTCAAGTCGACAATTTGTTATGGTACTTAAAGGTTCAAAGTGTACACAAACTGTTTTATATGTCAATACTTTCAGTGCCACTAAGCCCACGGTAACGTATTAAAAATCCTTTCCAGATGAAGGGTCCGAGTGGGAGTCTACATTCCCAAAACTGTCTTTGCATTTTACCTTTATAAAGCCAACGTTAGATGTCTCCAGCTGTCAAGCTAGACTAACACAGCGCAACCTCGGGAGTTCTGGCGACCTTACTCACCACCAGGAACACAACACCACGTACCTGCCTAATGGGCAAGTACCTAGTGATGCTAGTATGGCTGTTTTCAGTAAGGAGGAGGTACTCCCCAGTTCGGCTGGTCCACATTTGAGCGAGATGACGTTTCGCTGTGCCCTACCTCTTCTAAAAGCGAGAGGGAGAGTTCAATTATTGGCCCATAGTTAAATCTTTTAAATCGTCAGCAATTTAATCGATTTTGTTATGACACGATACTTTCTCATTTACATTGAATGACAGATTTATGTACCACAAAGGAATCAATTAAATTGTAGACGTAACTTCAACTATGGTTCAGAAACGTCAATATTCATATAATTAATGTTTACTTATATATACTCCTTCCTTCCTTTCCCTTTCCTTCTTTTTTTTAATTTTTTCTTGTTTTTAATGTTCATGGAAGTACAATCAAAAAATTAACTATGTAAAGACTGATTGATAACAAACTAACTTAAAGTTATCATACGAAATTTCTTAATCTATAGGTGAAATCGAATAAATAATCAAAAAACTCATTATCCGACTATATACTTGATCACCTTTTCAATTTCTTAGTGATTACGTACATCGCAACAGTTTATTTTTATTCTAATTAATAGGCGATATTGCGAATATAAAATTAAATGGCATCCTTAAAATTTAAAGTTTCAACAAACTTCCCGTAGAAACAAAAAATGCGGGTAATATTTATATGTTTAATCAAAATCGTGGCTCATAACCCACCCTTATTATGTACACAGTTATGCAATAAATCTTTCTTATTCTTATACCTATTCTTATTCATTTTATGACTGTTCACTATTATTTGATGTAATAATGTATATTTTATTTTAATTTATCAACAATAACATGTAATGTTTATAATATTACTACTAGACTAATCTAGGATTAAACTCTTAGCTTGTTTGGTCGTATCAGCAAATTGTATGTATGTAATATATAGTTAAACTTGAAAATTATACGCTACCCTCTTCGACAGTTGAGTAAAAGATTTTTCAAATTTGCTTTAATTAATGTCATAAATGTTCAAAAGTAATGATATTTTCATGCCAAATACCCCTGATATAGTCTGTTATGCAAAATCGACTGTAATTAAATCAAAGCCACGCGAAAGCAACAGACGGACAGTAACCCCTAATAAGCCCGGCTACAAGGACCTAACTATACTGACATTCTACAACACGTAGCACCTATTAAATTAACACTGCAAGTAATAGCTTCAAAGGGAAGTACGCCCTTTGAGTTGCCAGATTGCAAGTGGCTAACTGTTCTCCCTTTTAATCACAAACGGTCGTAAGTAACATGTAAATGGTATATAGTTGCACCGTTTTTTGTCGAGTGGGTAGTGTTGCCGACCGCCGGTAGCTCTTTGCGGTTCAGTCTATGCGGCTGAAGCCGAGCTAACCGCTCAAATTGTTAACCTCCCCAACTTCGACGGTTAGAATACATAACTCCAACTAAATAACTTTAATTCAGAATTCAGGAATCCATCTCGCCTGGAATACTGTTAGCTCAGTAAAAAAGTTAGAGGGACTTCACAATACCATACTGACGGTTATTGTACACCAAAACAAAATAAAGAAACAGTAATAAATTAATAAAATAACGGTAGACAATTAGCGGTCTTATCGCTAAACTTCACTTTTAGGGCGCGTCTGTAGTTCTTTGGTTGCAGGTTGCAGTATGAAAGGAAGATGCTAACGTATGGTACTTACAGATATAGTAAGTAATGCTTTACCATTGGCTAAGGAATACGACTAAACCCGAAGTGGCTGTTAATTATCTTATTATAAATGATTGACAAGTTCATGACTGTTTATGTGAAACTTTATCATTCAATGTCAAATGTCAGAATAAACACTGGTAGTTTAGCCATTTGACATGACGAGGAACTTTTCACGCCGACGACGTAAAATTCACGTCGCACTGCATGATGCTGCTGATGATAATGATTCCAATTGGTGTTACAGTAATTATCAGTCTTTAATCATCAATCATTTAATCATGCATTTATGATGGTATTTTTATACGAGTTCCTCGCCTGTTTATAAATAAAAAAAATAAATCGAAAGAGAAATATAATCTCCGGATGCAATAGGCCGTATTTGAAAAAAAAACTATACAGGGTGTTTTTATTGAATTCCGTTAATTGCGAGGGCACAATCCTAAGATAAAATAAAGTAATCTTCTCTAAGACACTAGTATCCCAATTCGAACTATTTCGAAGAAATTCAAGATTTCATTTTCGTTAATTAACATCCCTAGTATAGTATATTAAGTTCCACAACAATTAAACAATGTTGACGTGCGTATCATTTGAATTTCGAATTGTCATACTTGACATTAACTTTTGCTTAACTCCACGTTAACTCTTGAGGCAGGTTTTCATTCACCCTTGGTAATATAATTAATTATTATGTATGAAAATAAAAATAAAATGTTCTTGAATTTTGAATAACTAAATATGGTACGTAGTTTCTATACCTATACACGCGACTATATGCTAGAAGGAACGGAAATCAATAAAAACAGCCTGTATAAATGCATGATTAAATTAAAGTTTAATGAGTAAAGATTGATAATAGCTATAACACCAATTGGGATCATCCTATATGCAATTTTACGTCATCGGCACGAAAAGTTCGAGCACTGAACATGACTGATGTTAAATATTACGGTCATTTAAATATACGGGTCTAGTCGGATTTCCAACTTCGTCAATGGGAAAGCATTATTCACTACATCTGTATAGTGTCATCTATGTGTGTGTGTGAGTGTGTGTACAATTTGACGTATCAGTCTCAGAAAGACTATAATTATACTAATTGTATATACAATACCCAATCACTCAATTATCTTAGAGAAAAATTGTATTTGTTGACGATATTTTGTTACCACATGTGGAAATGTGACCAATAGATGTAGGTGAGTACGTATGTAGCTTGTCTAATTTGAATTACCCGGTATACATAGTAACTATTACGTAAGTATGACGTTGAAATGAAATTACTGATTTTGATAAATTATAACATACCTATATACATATACATCGAAATATTCGTAGTTATCCCCAAGCTATAAAATATGTGTACAGTCAGCATCAAAAGTAGCTACGTATATGAAGGTGTAAAAGCTCTTATTTCCTTATAATGTAGACTTTTGAACTTTTCAAATGCGTAGCTACTTTTGATACTGACCGTACATATCTACATTCACACAACCCCATAACGCTACAGTTTGAAATTATTTAAATACAAACAGGTCGAGTTTCTTTTTCAAACGGATAAAAATGTCAACTAAAGGTGTTGGGATGCGAGTAAACTCTTTTGGCAGTAAAAACGTTTCTGAAATATTTGTTTCATGGATGGGATTTTTCCATTCGTGAATTTATTCAGACTCCATTTTCGCCGCGGCGTGTTTATTTTTCTATGAGACTTTTTTATACTTTTTAACTGAGTGTCAATTAGTATTTTTGTGCAATATGTTTGGACGGTTTTCCCGTTTTCTTTCCCGACAAATTAAATGGAACCATTTTATTTTGTAGAATATTACTATATTTACTACGCTGCCAACTAGATGCTATGCCCAATGCACCGTTAAATTATATAAAGCATACTAAAAAAACAGTGTGGCTCTTAATGTGAATGGTCAATCTTGGTTTCTGACGTGTGAAGTACAGTCAACTACAAAACGATGAAGCAATGTGGTTTGGGTGACGATCAAATATCGATTGATTTGGACCATGGCTATGGCTTTTAATTCGTCTACAATTTAATTGAACCCGTTGTAATACGAAACTTAGCCATACACATTTTATGAAAAATTTCCGTGTCACAATTAACTACAGTCCAAAAAGTAAACTCTTGTATTTCTATTTTTTACTACGCATAGTTTACAGGGTATCCAGTACATACTAATTTTCATCACCAATCCAATAACTGCCGTAAGTAGTTAGCGTTTTGTTATAATACACTAAAACATCATGTCTTTAGCACGCACGGCTAGGCGTGAAAAATATGGGCCAAGGCCGCGGTGGGCGGCGCCTTTAGATTGATGGTAACCGGGGACGCCCTAAAACAACGGGATACATCCGACGATAAATCCGTAGATAAGTCCGAAGGAATGTTTGCCACACATAAAATTATAAACGAGTTAGCACAAACAGTGCACTCTATACGCTAGTTGTGTAGATAGACAACATTTGTACAGTGTCTACGCCTCAAATTGATTTCAGCTTATTTAAGAGGATGCTTCAATTCGTGGAAACCTCCCCCCCGTGTAAGAGACATATTTATTTTCCGCGTAGACCAAACGTGGAGCAAAAGTCTTCATGAAATCATGGCTCATTTGGATCAATTTCTATATTTATAGAATTTATATATTTATATAAAAATAACCCTGTGAAGATTTATTCATAGTTCCTCCTATGAAATTATAGATGAGGTAAAATACCATATTTTAACGTGACTGTGCTATTTGTGTACACTGAGTTAAAAAGGGAAAATAATAACTCAATTTGGATATTTCTGTCTGAATATTTCTTCAACAATTGTATTGGCAATGACAAATTATAAACACTCGTACTCATATCTAGTCAACATACATATGTATCCGAAAATTCTTTCATTTTATTTCCTAGTCCAGGGAGCATTCGGAGGCAATATGAATAATCTTATAAGATTCCAATTGAAAAAATCAAAGCCGAGTTGAGCGTTATATCAGCGCTTGCTGTGGGGGGGATCCACAACAAGCCCTATTGACTCAAATTCGAGAGCCGCTGTAATAAAATGACCATAACGAATTTTGTTATTAAAGACTTGAGAATTTTAAGACCTAATTATGTAAAGTTGCATACAATATTTTTTTACGAATGCAAAATAATTTAGAAGAACATTTTTAGAGACGATCAAATGTCCTTATGGGACAAACTACAAACAAAAGAACACTCATCATCATCCTCCTAGCGTTATTCCCAGTACAGTTGCATCCTGAAGAATGCCTGGGGTCCGCTACCTAATCCCAAGAATTGGCGTAGGCACTAGTTTTTACGGAAGCGACTGCCATCTGACCTTCCAACCCGAGGGGGAAACCGACCTTATTGGGAATAGGCTTGTCCTTATTGGGAGTGGGCAACTTGACCGTTAGAAGTTCTCAAGCCGCCCGGAGGCCTCTAACTTGGCTTAACGACTGCTATCAAAGACAGCAACCGGGATCAACGGCTTAACGTGCCTTCCAAAGCACGGGAGCGCTCAGTTAGTAACCACTCAAGCGGTCACCCATCCAAGGACTGACCTCGCCCGACATTGCTTAACCTCGCATACCGCACGCAGTACGCGGGTGCCACTGGGCCACGAGCGCTCCTCCCAAATCTCCCAAACAAAAGAACACTAAGGAACATAAATTAGGGACTAACCTAACTCGACGCTAACGGCCCTCGAAACGCCTGTTACAAATTGACACTTGTTTATGACTTCATGCGCATTTTAAGGGAAAATAAATATTTTGCTGTTCTATTCGTTAAATACTGCGTTAAGTTGCCTAGTTGTTATACAATATACTGTTTTTTACATAAACATTATATTGCCTTGGTACCTTTTATTTGACTTTTAGGCGATACGAGTAAAGAAATAAAAACAGATTTCACAATTACAATATCCCCATATTTTTATGATTTTGGTAACATCTAGTAATTTACAATTTATTGTGATAGTTTAATGGTTTACTATCCAAAAAGTGACACACACTCACTACTACTCGTACTGGCAATTGTTATATGTTAAAGCGACCAAGATTAGGCCAGTAAAATCTAACTAGCGGTGTCGATCCTTGTTAAGTATCAAAGTAATCAACTTTTTAATCACGTTACCCATTCTTGTGAGCTCAGAATTTCAAATAGTAATAAGTAAACTCTAAGGAGTTGAGCCTCCACTTCACCCTCAAACTTTAGAACACGGTTAATCGGGAGCACCTAAACGAACTACTTAGTGGTGTAATAAATTAGTTCTGAAATTTCTTAAGCTCTACTAAGAAGGTAAGTTCGGGAAGTTTTCCTTAGTCTTGAAATCGTCCGTAATGTTTGGCACGCAGGAAACTGTCAAAATGAACAATCTTCTATGCATGATATCATAATCCAAAGTCCGACTTATAAACATCACAACCACAGCCACTTTTGTATAACCAGGAAGAACAGTGCTTTTTGGAAGTAAAAATTTAGGATAAGTGCTTTTAATAAAATTTTGTAAAAGTTTTTTAATCTATCGTCTTGTTAGAATATTTGCTAGACTTTGCGAAATATTGTTTTACAACTCGACTACGTAGATTATGGAACCACAGTATGCTACCAAAAGTCCCAAGAATATGAGTAGATTTTTCTTGTAAATTTCTGTACTCGCTGCGGGCGCTTATAAAGAAAGCCTCAGATCGCATATTTATCACCCTTGCCTTCGACTCGGGCGTCAAAAACTTGCGATCTGAGGCATTCGTTGCTATCCCTCCCTAAGTATTTAATTGACGTTTTATTGTTATTTTAACAAAAACGGCTATCAATTAATTTTGTGAATATTGGCTATAACAAATATACTTCCGGGTTTCAATTCGCCCGTGTCATTCCGACCCAAATCGTAATATAAAATTTGAGTTTATCATTTTGAATAGCACACATGTGCCTCTACAGGCAGGGCATCTACCTAGCTTAATGTATTTATATAGGCCCAGCGAGCACTGTAGCGCATTTGGCGCCGCATTGCAGCTGCCGAAGCGGGCTGACAGCACCCGCTGAATTATCTAACCTACTTTTTAATGCAGCCTTTAGGATGCGTTCAGGGTCAAAATTTAATCAATAATTATTAGGAAGAGGTATACATAGACATAATATAGTTTAATCGTTGTGTCACATATTATCATCACAGTTCACATCGTCTAAGAAAATGTAAACTTGGCATCATTGTATACTTAAATATCCCATTTTCATGACTCTGGCATTTAATACGTGAATGTTTTAGTCAATAGTGGCTTTCGTAGTAGGCACAACAGCACTAACTACTAGCTTCACAACAGCCATCAGTCGTCTATCGCTATAGGTAAAAAAACTTAAGTAAAGGACCTGTTGTATGTAGTTGTGACGTGTTCGAAATGGCGTTTGTTTTGTTTGTGTTGCACATTTTAAATATGTAATGTCTATTCGAACGTACTTACAACAGGCGGCCAATTCTCGGGTTCGATCGAGATGATCTCTATTCGAGATTCCATACAAGTGACTCTACCATTCTATACAATGTCACGATAGACATGCATCTCGATCGGACCGAGAAATGGCCCTTTACTTAAGTTTTTTACCTATATCACCCTATGGATATTTGACCGTACGTAACGTATACCTAGTGCTTGTCAATAACGAATATTGACGAATGAAATTAATCAAGGAATAATATTGACAATTGTACTGACCTATTAAATTTCCCAAAAATTCAGTCACGATAAAATTTGCAGCGGAGAACAATACAATACAATACAATACAATACAATACTCTTTATTGCACACCTCAATTAAAGGACACAGTACAGTACGTAATAACAATAAGTAGAGGCAAACAAAAGGCGGTCTTATCGCTAAAGAGCGATCTCTACCAGACAACCTTTGGGTAGCGGAAATCAAAGCAAATAATTACAAATCGCAGTAGGTGGTGCAGAAACAATTTATGAAACCTACTAATAATTACAACAGTTTTATACTATATTTATAATAATATACATATATAAACATATACATACATACATACATATATATATATATAGTTAGCCACAAAGTCTAAAGGAGCTGAGCCTGAAGTGTCATGGGTCATGGGAGTGACAAATAATAATCCTTAAGTTGTTTTTTGAAGACAGCAAGAGATTTAGCACGCCTTAAATCAGGAGACAAATAATTCCAAAGCCGAATAGCTTGGAAAGTGAAGGAGGAAGTATAAAATTTAGATGAGGAGGACGGAAAAGTAAGGAGCAAATTTCGCGAGGACCTAGCAGAAAGAAGGTAACTAAAACGCTCTTTGAGATAGCATGGAGTTGTGGGGTTAAAGAGAGTAGAATACAAAAGAGAAAGGATGTGAGAGTTACGACGAAAACGGATAGGGAGCCACTTAAGCTGACAACGGAAATGGGAAACATGGTCATATTTGCGTAACCCAAATATGAACCGAATGCAGACATTTTGAAGGCGCTCAAGCTTATTAAGTTGCTCCTCGTTGAGGTCAATATACGAAACATCAGCATAATCTAAGATGGGGAGGAGGAGTGTTTGAGTAAGCGCAATTCTAGTGGCAATGGGCAGGAAATTACGTAGCCTTCTGAGAGAAGCTACAGCTGAAAACATCTTCCTGCTGACCTCGTTTACTTGGGGTACCCAAGATAAGGTCCTATCCATAATGATACCTAGATTTTTAACTTGCGTTGAATAAGGAATCAAGACGTTATCGAAGTAAATTGGTAAAATGCCATTAAAATCGATTCTAGAAATAAATTTTGAGCTCCCAATTATAATCGCCTGGGTTTTAGAGGGGTTAACCGTGAGTCCAAAACCACGACTCCAATTTAGGATACGCGCCAGGTCATTGTTTACAGCAGTGATGACAGATGGAAGATCATTAAGAGTACCCTGCGAATAAATTTGAAGATCATCGGCATAAAGGTGATAGTGAGAAGAGAGATTATTTGTAATTGAATTAATAAACATGGAAAATAACAAGGGAGACAGCACGCCGCCTTGCGGAACGCCGGCCTGCGTGTGACACCAAGAAGAATGGACATCATCCACCTTTATACGTTGCCGACGACCAGTTAAATAACTACGAAACCAGTCCATTACTGCAGGAGATACATTAAGAGAACGCATTATCCCAAGTAGGATGTCGAAATCGACAGCATTAAACGCGTTACTGAAATCCAACAGCGTCAATACTGTCAACTTCTGAACATTCATGCCCGCCCGGATGTCGTCAGTAATTTTCACGAGAGCTGTAGCCGTACTATGACCAGGACGGAAACCGGACTGGAGTGGATTGAAGAGATTGCATTTATTCAGGTACGTTGTGAGCTGCTGGTGGACTAGGCGCTCAAGGACTTTAGACAGGAAGGGAAGTATCGAAATGGGGCGATAGTCAGCGAACGAGGATGGATTAGGCTTTTTGGGTATTGGAATGATATGAGCATCTTTCCACTGCGAAGGAAAATAACCAGATGTAATAGAGTTGTTGAGGATAATGGACATTATAGGAATAAGTATGTCGAGGAGAGGGATGATCATCTTACGGCTAACACAATCATTACCGACGGCATTAGACGTTATGGACAATACGTTCTTTTTGATGTCACTATCAGTAAACGGAACAATAGAAAAAGGAGTTAAGTCTGGAGTTGGAAGCGAAGCAAGATATTGAAGAGTCTTATCCTTTACAGGACCACTAAAAGTGGCAGAAGTCGAGAAATGCTGATTAAGCAGGTCGGAGTCAATGTCTTTTATAGATGAATCCTGTTGAGACTTTCCAACTCCAAGTGACTTGAGAAATTTCCATACTTTCGCAGGGTCACCACTTTCCACCGACTGATGTATATGACGTCTTTGGGCGTCTCGACAAATGGTATTGCACCGATTTCGCATACAATGATAACGAGATTTGTTGGCGTCAGAAGGGTTGAGTTTATACTTCATCTTGGCACAATTCTTTTTCTCCAACAAAGCCTTGATTTCGTTAGTCAGCCAAGGGGCAGGAAGATGTTTTACCTTGATGGCTCGGACTGGAGCGTGAATATCATAGAGCTGGGTGAGTAGAGAATTAAACATGGACACCTGCTCATCTACGGTAGCAGCCCCAGAAATAACAGCCCAGTCAATCTTCAAAGCATCATCAAGAAGTCTATCCACATCCATCCCGCTGAAATTGCGCTGAAGGAGAATTTTAGCTTTAGGCTTCGGAGTTCTAACCTTGTACGAGAGGTAAATAAGGTCATGATACGAGAATGCATCAGCAGAGAACTGGCCATGCTTAGCGACATGAGTGACCGAAGATGTAAGGGTGAGGTCTAAAAGAGAGGGACTGCAATTTGGAAAATGGTGGGTAGGGCCAGCAGGGAGAATACTCATTTTGCACGCATGGGCTAGGGATTTTAAAGAGCGAGAACGGTAATCATCTTTGAGCAGACATGTGTTAAAATCACCCATAATAATATGGTGATCGAAGCAGGGCCGGAGATCCTCAATAAGTTTTTCTAGGGAGGCAAAATAATTAACATGAAGAGATGGAGAATAAAAAACTCCAAGAAGTAACTTAGTATGAGAAAACGATATGTCGAGAAAAAGATATTCAGCCGTGTCAGAAATCGGAGAGTGTGCAGATATAGACACAATAGAGTATGGTAAATGTGAACGTAGGTATATAGCAACCCCACCGCCACCTCTTCCAGTGCGATCATTACGAATCAAGCGGAAGCCTGGTAGAGAGAAAGATGTAGAAGGCAGGCATGGTTTAAGCCAAGATTCCGACACAAGAACCGCGTGAACATTATTTAAATCAAAAGTTGTACTTAAATCGTTATAATGTGACGGAATGCTTTGAGCATTGATATGTACAATATTTAAGTTTCTGCTGACGTCGCTAAATTCCACGTCTAGAACGTCATGAAGTGAAGGTGGTAAACTCTTAAAACTGTCATCAGAAGTACTACTTAATTCGGATGAGCAAGACACGAAAATATTATCATTATCCGATTGACTGCTGTGGCTAGACAGAGACATATATAAATATATAAAAATAAAATATTTGTACAATTATATACAGCAGAAATAACAATATTAATTACTATACCTAAAATCCTACGGCGATAACACTACCCGCCAGCAATTTGGAAGAAACTTTTTAGAAGGTTAAATTCTAAAAGATACTATAACTAAAACATTAAAATCAATTTTTAGAAAATAAACAAAACGCATCATAGTAATGGCAACACTGAAATTAAAGTCACACTATAGTTGACACTTGACACTGACAAGTAAACAAACATGATTGTACGTATTATCAAGATAGTAATCACATTACAAGATGTGGGTAGAACAAACTTGTGCAACGCGACCAAATACAGATGAAGACTAAACGCAGTTATTACACGAACAAGGGAAAATGCACATAGATCACATCACAAGTACTAAACCGGGCAACACGATTGTACTACCGGGCCTTCGGGATTACGCGCTTAGGCCTTGATGCCCTGGCGCTTGGACCTTGCTCGCCCTGGGAGGCCGGATTAGCAGCCGAAGCGGAGATTTCTGGCTCTGGCGCATCAGGCAAGGCTCTCACCTCAATGACGCTGTTAGCTCGACGGCGCACTCCATCCCTGCCGAGGACAAAGACATCACCGTTCCATGTCCAACAATTTCGGATGCCGAAGCGTTCACGCGCAGCCATAAAGGCATTATGACGCGGCCTCGTTAGGAATTCGCCAAGCGTCACGCCTGTGCCCTTTAGACCCACTTTGCTGAACCAAATGTCGTCCCGGGTAGCAATATCCTTAAACTCGACAAGGATGGCACGCGGCTTCTTGTTGCGGCCGCTGCGTCCACCCAATCGATGACTACGCCCAACATCCGCAGCAGTGAAGTTGTCCCGGACGCCCTGCAGTGTATTGGCCACAAGCTTTGCTGTGTCTTCTGAGTCTGTCTCGGTGACACCATGTACAAGCAGCATCTTGCGGCGGGAGCGCGTTTCAATGTTGTCCACCTGGCGTGTTACAAATTCCACTTGCTTCTGCAGTGTCGAAAGAGCGTTCATGACAAAATCTTTGAAGGTGTTGAAGTTGGCAGCCACGGAAGTAACCGTTGGGTTATCTGGACTTGCCATGTCCAGGCTCTTTTGGAAGTCTGACATCCTCAGTTGGAACATCTCAGCCAACTCTGTGATTGAGCTCTTTATTGAATCAACTTGAGACATTTTGTGTGACAAGTGTTCAGTGAAATCAGAAGTTTAAAATATAAGTGCAACTTTTAGAATAATAGCAAGGAGACTGCTGGTAGGTGAAATATGTTAACTATACATTGATTTATGCTAGATTAAGTGGCCAAAAGGTATTAAATCTATTTTTAAAACATTAAATGTTGTGCAGAAGATGTTACTCTTATTTATTCACCTACCCGAAAAAAAAGGAGAACAGTATTGATTTAAAACGAAAACACGATTTAATACACTGCCTTAAACATACACGTGAAATCCCTTCTGCAATCAATTTTATTGAATCGCCGAGATTACTGAAATTGGCTGGCATGCAGTAGATAGGAAAGTCAGGTGTTTACGCCCTTGTGCAGATAGGCCCCTTTGCTGCATGTATGGAGAGAAAGACGCATTACATTAAAATTATGAGATATAAACTATCATGAGTTCATATTAACACAGGATAAACAAATTACGTACTCGTAATCATTTGATACAAACAAACTAAACTACATTTATACCTTAAAGCAGAGCCAAAGTGGTACATACTTATAAACTACTAAACAGACATCATCAGGGCCATCATTGGATTGGATTTGAAGGTCATTGTTCGCGGCATGTAGATAACTGACTGAGGTTCCGTCATCAGTAAAATCACGTTACTTTACGATGATTGTACCATCATCAGCTGAAGGACGGCCACTGCTGGACTTAGGCCTCCCTCAAAGAATTCCACAATGACCGGTCCTACACCACCCGCATCCAGCGGATACCCGCGACCCTTACCAGGTCATCAGTCCACCTTGTGAGGGGCTTCCTTTCGGTACGTAGTCGCCACTTAAGAACCTTTCTTCCCCCACGGAACATACAGTAGGTTGATGTAACTGTTGTAGGCGACGCTTGATAAGTTTGTTAACATACATATGCTAAAAGTGGCTCTGAAATGAATGTTCGTGTGACTGCCTACCCCTTTTGTAAATAAAGGCGTGAGTTTATATATGTATGTATCTTAATAAGTGTCCATAGGCTGCGGTGACCGCTTTTACCATCCGGTTGACCGTACGCTTATTTGCCACCGACGTGGTATAAAAAAAGTGACAAGGAATCTGATGTCAAGAGATGACAGCTGCCGGCGCCATGTTTCACGCATGAGTGATCTAATCATAATTCATAATTCATTTATTGCATCGTAATCATGTGGTACAAAATAGGTGTTACACTACAGGTAGGGTTGGATCACACATGAACACTGTTAGGGCACGGCAAGTATTTCTTAAAATTAAAGCTAAAACTAGGAGATGAAGTTTAGAGTTTACAATTCTTCACCTAGATATAATTTTTTGATAGTTATTATTGTATTTTTCTAATTTACCTACTTATTAATATATTTAATTCACATGCGTTATCTTCGGATATAATAAGTATTATTTTATTTTGGCAAAGATGCATCATTGAGGTACTCGTCTATGGAATAATAACGTTTTTTGAGGAGCAATTTTTTTAGTTCCCTTTTGAACACCTCGTCTTCTATTTCATTTTTTATTTTTTGTGGTAATTTATTTTTTGCATCGGTAGTATGGACCTTTTTTTAACATCTCTAATTTTGAGGCAGGCAGTTGTAACTGATCTTTATCATTTTTCCTTCGTTGCGAATTAACCATTTTTTTGGTGAAAAGATGCGAATTGTTCCTAACAAAAACTGACGCTTCCATAATGTATATAGAGGGTAGCGTGAGAATATTTAATTTAGCGAAGTGCGGTCGGCAACTGTCTGGTATCCGTGTGTTGGTTAGTATGCGAATACACTTCTTCTGCATCACGAACAGTTCATGGACATCAGTGCTGGCCCCCATAATATATATATAAGTAGATGCGACATGCTCTAAATGTGTATAATAACCAGTGATCGTCACTTTTGTAGCATTTTCGGTGCAGCGTAGTGGTGTTAACGGAATTTGGATAAATGAATTAAATTCTTATGATTCATTTGCGATAATAACGTTAATATTAACCTTAATTAACCGTTTAAATTGTATTTATCCATACTAACTCCGTTAACACCACTACACAGCACCGAAAATGATACAAAAGTTACGATCACTGATAATAACTTGCAAACCGTCTTAGGATATCCCTCCTTAAAGTCCAAATTTATTCGAAGCAAAAAAAGACAGCGAGAAACCCGGTACGCAATATCAAAATAAGCTCTTAGTACTAAAAACTAGTTTAGCCATGTATAGAAAAAGTCCTCATTATAAATGTATTACAATTACTAACAAGATTCCAGAATCGATAAAACAAGTAACTCGTGACGCTACGAGTATATTTAAAAATAGACTAAAAGAATTACTAATTGAGAAATGTGATTATTTTATTGACAAATACTGAAATGATGATAAATTGTGATATTGAAATGTTGTAAGCACATTCAGTGCCAGGAACCCGCTAGGTGGGCACTTCCTGCTACATACGATTTTGCGCATGTTGTCGCTTACGAGCGTAGCGGTACGAAATCGTTGGCATTGAAAGTGCTAATGTAATTTTAATAAGTAATTCTTAGATGATAAATTGTAAATTTAATGTTATTAATGTAAAATTTTGTTTTAATTTTCGTTTTTGTGATTTAATACGCTTCCATCAAGTGTTCATCATGATGTGTGCCCTTACAGGGTGTCATGGCCTGACTATTATTATTACTCTATAACATCTTTATTGAAATATACATGACTTATATAAATGAATAAATAAACAACAACATAAACTGGCAACCGTACTTGTCTTCTCGAAGATCTCACGGTTCGTAAATAAGTGCCATACGATTAAATAAATAAATTGAATAAATAAATAAAGCACAATCAGCTGAGTAAAGTACGATTACTTTGAGTTTCACACTGACATAAGCTATTTTTCCATTGGATACTTTAACGCTTATGTAATAGAGTTTCTATTCCAAACATACGATTTTAAAGTAGTGTCTATGTAACAGTAACCTTATTATACTAGTGATAAAATAGAATATCCAATGGAATAAAAACATGTGTCAGTGTCATACTTAAAGTAATTTACCGTACCAATCTTTTTTGTACAATAAGTTTCTGACATTGAAAAACATTTTTGTTACAAGCTTTTATTTCAAGACGGTTCGAATGAACCTAAACACGATGAGTTTATTATGTATAATTTAGTTCCGCTATCCAATCAATCACAAATGAAATCGTACCATAGTTTTTAGTAATCGGCTACACGCATAACTGTTCGTAGAGCTCTACGAATTTCGTAGACTCTGCTACGAGGCTACGACGTGCTGTGGATCGTATAGTCCACATTTACAAACTCAGTTTCCATTTACTACAAAGTACAGGGTCTAAAATGTGTTAACCCGATTACCACAGCTAGTGATCCTGCCTACGAAGCTCGTCGGTCCTGGGTTCCAACATGTGTGACAAGCATCAATAGCTTCCTGAGTCTTGTGCATCTTATTAAAATATTATGAAACGGGTCACTCATGTTTGTACAGGGGTATATACAGGGTGTTTTTATTGATTTCCGTTATTTCAAGCATATAGCCGTGTATAGCCATAGAAACGATATTTAGTTTTTCAAAATTCAAGAAATATATTTTTTAATTTTCATACAAAATACTTAATTATGTCATCAAGGGACAATGAAAAGCGGCCTTAAGAGTTAACGTGGAGTAAAGACAATAAGCCTGTATATAGAAATATCGTTCGACAGCTAAACGGACATTAATAAAAATTATTATATCCCAACTCACGCGAGTTTCCTTGAATATCTCCTTTATATTTAAAAGTATTTATATCTACTAAATATATATCCGTATAGCACATCCATATAACCACCACCACCACCACCACATCAGCCCAAGGACGTCCACTGCTGGACAAAGGCCTCCCCCATTTTAATGGGGGGTAAATGCCATAATCCATATAACATGTTGAGCTTATTATGGCGCTAGACCATTTCGTGTAAAATTGTCCCCTGATATTTATTTATTATTTTGAGACTAAAATCCGCACGCATTCGAGGCCCAAAAACGCTACGTAACTATGCAACGCCATCGGGTGTAGTCGTGGACCTAGAAGGAGTTATATCATTCAGAAAACATAACAAACATCTGTTAGCTAAATCTTGTGTTAGCTAAATGTCACAAATTTTAGCGGCTTTTTAACAAAAATAGGTTTCATGAACATTTATAAATAAAGGGCAAGACTGTGCTGTAGTTAAGTGCAAGAATTCAAATTCGTATGGTTTAGTCACGTCAACATTGTTTCATTGTTAAGGATGTTTTTATACTATACCAGGGTTGTTAATTAACGAAAATGAATTCTTAAATATCTTCGAAATGGTGCGAATTGGGATACTAGTATCATAGAGAAGATTACTTTATTCCATTTCAGTTGTACCCTCGCAATAAACGGAATTCAATAAAAACATCCTGTATAAAGATATCAATTGATACTTAGCAGTTACTTTTCGGCGAAGAAAAGCACCGTGAGAAAACCGATATAATCTCAACAAGGTCTTTATTTCCCCCTGAATTGGAAGGTCAGGTGGCAGTCGCTTCCGTGAAACTAGTACCTGCGCAATACGAGTATCTTTGGATTGGATTAGTTGTAAGAGGATGTAGGATGGTACTGGAAAAACGCTAGGAGGATGAGGATGATGAAATTGGTCTCCACCCAGTACCTATAGTAAATTATAAGCGATAGCGAAGTAGTTATACCGAGGGCAGACTAGGCCGTGGGAGCCGTCAGGTGCGCGCCCCCGTTCTGTGACATGGGAGCGAACTTAACGCGGGCTCATTTGAGCGAAATGCACACTAAAGTTTCAGAGTGACAAGCCCGGCTTTAACTGCACTTTACTGGTCTCTACTGGTATTATTTTTTGTTTTCCAGAGACAAGCTATGCTTTTATTTGCTTGTTAGATGAGTCGGATAAAAAATATATATATCTAAAGCTCCAAATGCACAGAACGGGCGCGGCGGTGCGGGGTAGAGGTGCTTTTGAATTTATGATGTTTCCGAAACTGACGACTGTCGATTACTGCTTCTTATGTCACACACACCATCTCCGCTTTATCGCGCTACTAATACCGCGTGGTTTTTTGGTACGACGTGCTCCGGAGAGCTTTCGCTTTACCGCAAAACCGCCAGCGTCCCGCAACGGCGCTGCGCCGCGCTCTGTACGTTTCAAGCTTATGTGTGTAATTTTTATTAGGTTTATTATTACTATTATTTATGCTAGTTAACTCAGAACTCCGTCATTTATTAACCGATTTGGTTTTTTTTTGTTTGAAACGATATACTTCAGGGGTGGCCCCATAGTTATCAGGTAAGAATCTGACGATAGGGTCCTGGAGCAATCGAGGGAACTCTTCAAATATTTGAGGTGCACCTATAGCGACCATCTGTAATCGTAAGCGGTGTTCCTTAGAATCTGTTTGTGTTGTAAGGAAAGATTGACAAGTTTCTACTGGATGACATCTACCAGCGCCATATTAACGTTGATCGGCCTGGAATCGTAAGTTGGTGCTTACCGCTCTTAATATCAAGTTAGCGTAAAATAGTTTACAAAAGGAGCATGTAAGTAGGAACTACCTACTAGTAGGTAAGTATAAGCATATGATAAGGCTTGTGGTTTGCCGTTACTTATTATGGAAACTTGATATTTCCGTATACTTAGTTACAACGATAGTATAATAATGAAAAATTCTAAAAGTCGGTTAGAAATTATCAATATATTAAAAGAATATCTTTTAAACACTGTATTGGTACCTGCATTAAAATTTGGTTTAAAGTTTAAACAACACATTCAGTATTTTTAAATAACTTTTTAAATAAGGAAGCACAACAGACAAGGAAACGAATAATATACAAAATCAGTACCTGCAAACTAATTCCTCTTCAAACGTCACATTCCAGTATTATATGAACATCAGTAACTAAAAGCCTATGAAAATAATTTCTCCGCTTTTCCAACTAAGTGGTGGAATGCAATAAAAGTGCCATTACACCGTATTGAGCAATTTGCAGCAATGCAGTGGAATTATGCGATCGCAGTTGGTTCAGTCCAGAATAAAAAGGGAGCATGGACGTTTTACTTCTGCAGTTCTCTTTAGATTCAATCGCTAGAGGTCATTGATCGAACACATAGTTTACTCATTTCATCGATACGGCGAAAATGAAACGTTCTTATGTGCCACGCTGAAATACAATAGTAATTTGTGATTTTCGACAAGTGTCATTCTTATACACGAGCGAGTATAGCGAGCGAGTTTATAATGCGACACGAGTTGAAAATCATCTTTACACGCGCGTATCATACAACGTTTTACTATGCATTGTGCGAGATAATAAAATAATACAATCGAAAAGTTACTTCAAAATACGAGTATATAGAACATAACTTGCCTTACTCGTACGTTCTATCTGTCAGGAGCTTCACTTACTCGTATAAACTGCTTGACATAGATTGCTATAAAATTTTACTCAAAACCATCGTTTTAGTGTTTTAGAAATGCAAATTAATTTCACTTTTTAGATTTCACCGTAAAATATTGCAAGTATTCGGGTTTTTCATTTTAATTTAGCTGACTAGGGAACTTTGTTCGCATTTTGTGCTTTTTTAATAACTTTTACAGTACATATGGTGCTACTTTACCGCACGAGTTCGGTTATCAGAAGATTACGTGCATACCGACGTATGCACGTAATCTTTAAAGAGCCATATGTACTGTAAAACGTTGTACGATACACGTGCGAACAGGTAATTCGCAACTCGTGTCGATATCTATAAAAAAGTATTCTATAAAATAAATATTAAAGAACATTTTTTACAAAATCGAACTAGTCCCATAGTAAGCTTAATAAGGCTTGTGTTATGGGTACTAGACGACGATATACTTAATAAATATCTACTTAAATACATAGAAAACAACCAAGTCTCAGGAACAAATATCTCTTAATTATTTAAACTAAACATCTCATTTGTGTCTAAATTTTAGTTTCTTTTCAAGAAATTTACGACTGAACGAGCGGTACGAGACAAAGTCTCCATTTCCGGACTGGATTTTGCTTTTGTCCAGTTGTTTGTTCCGGGCTAGAGGCCGCATTTTGGACTGATCCTCACGAAACTTGGCATGCGTTTTGAAAAAAAAACCATAAACTGAATCGATCAAAAAATTCCATATAATTATAGACGTATACTACAATTTGATACCAAAGTGTTACAATATGCATTTGTCCGGACATCAGCACTGCATACGTGGAAACGAGCTTGTGACCTTAAAATCAAATTATCATGCGGATTGTATTTCTCGGAGTCAGCCACTATTAGTGTGACAGTAAATTATCTAGCTGTTGCCAATTTGTATAGCGGTGCACTGAATTCGCTGGCTATCGCTGGGTTGTAACACGTTAAAATGCATTTGATTTTTGTGTTGACGACGCAACGGGTCCACGCCGATTCGTCGCCTAAATAGATATTTTATAAGCTTAAGTTTCATGGCGCATTGGTTTAACTGTAATGCCATGTAACTAAATGTTTATAATAAATAAATAATAATTTTATTACAAAAATATTTAACTTATCAGTATCACGTATCACGTGGCGTGGACGAGTAAGTATACTAAGTTTTGTTTTGGAAGCCAGACCAAAACAAAGCTGATTTTGATATTTCACTTAAAGGCTTTTAACGTGTCCACTAGCGTCACTCGCAAATAATTGTGATTATTTAAATTTAACGATAGATATTGAATAACTAAAAAACTGGCCAAGAGCATGTCGGACCATGCTCTGTGTGGGGTTCTGTAGTTTCCGACCGTCACATAGTTTTGTGATACAAGATCCCAACTAAGTATTGGCCAAATTAAAAATCTCAACAGTGTGTGACTTAGGGTTCAGAAGTAATAGCAAAATTTAAGTTAAAGAAGGCCTTCAAGATTTTCACATAGGTAGTGAACTTTACATCACTGGAATGATTTACGGAAAATAACATAAATTGTTGTATTTATTATTTATCTTCATATGTATATTATTCGGTTATTAAGTTTTTGTTATTAGAGGTAATGACGTTCTAACGTTATAGTTAAAACTTTTTAAAATCTTCAAGCGGAAATCGTGATTTTAAAAAGTTTACACTATACCTGCGTACTCGTGCCTTAAACATTAAATAACATTATGCATGATTTATGACAAACATTATTAGATTATATTTATTAAACATTATTAGTTATATTATTATTAGACTACATTAAAGAAAGGCTGGTTATGCATATGACTACATATCGTATGGATAATGGGTTACAGCCAACCAACAAGTGAGTTTCCACTCTTGAATCTGAATAATTAATGTGCAAATGTATATAGTATTGTTTTATTATAAAAATATAGTCCTCTTCATCGATTTCAATGGCGGTGACCCTAACAAATTATGGACTTGCCCTGCTACAAACTCCGATATGACTGGCTAGGCCAAACTTGCTCTTGAATTGGTTACACGTATTATAGTCATACGTGTATACGTAGGAGTTCTTAACGAACAAATATATAAGGTGTTAATTTATTCGTTGCAGATATTTTTACAGCTGATAGTACTCGGTCCCTGGAGTATATTTAAGTATGAAACATTATAGATTTTACGATGTTTATTTGGAGAAAACTGAAAAACAAATTTGTTACGTAAAAACACCCTGTTAATGTGATTATTAAATGAGAACTCATTGAACAGATTCTAGTACCTCTTTTACGTACCACTTAACTGTAACTGGCCACTTCACGTCGATAAATCAAATACTTGATTGTTAATGTCATGTTATTTTCTGTCTAATTGTGTCGTTTGCATATCAATTTTACTTATTTTTAAAATGCCTTCTTTTCTTCATGCTTGCTTTTAAAATAACTTTAACTCACTTATCAAATGCTAGTATTAGCTAACTATCCTAATGGGTGGATTTTCTTGACTAGTTTTAACACGTCAGCCCCAATTTCCATCCTACATTACATCCTATAGTTTTTCCGCCGAACCATAATGACATTTAAGACAAACAATTGTTGACATGGCAGATAGTGTTAAATGTCTTATCAGGCACATGGTGATTATTTTTAGACGAAATATTTTTGTTCGGTACATGATAACAAAAGCAATGTCGAATGATTGTATAAGCTGTGTTTATATTAATTTTGAATAGGCGATCCGAAACAGAATTAAAATTTTGAATTTTAGAGTTTATGAATAGGTTAAACGATCGGTCCAGAATGGGGCAGCCTAGAAGATGAAGTGATTTTTCGTCAATAATTTTGATTCCCGGCGCTATCCTTTGGAAATTGTTTATTACGGCTTTATCGATGCACGAATTAGGAATAAAAAGTTCGCTTTCAATTTGTGTAAGATCCTATGTAAATTTTGACTTTTATTGTTGAGCTAGTAAATCAATTAAATACGAATCCCTTCATACCCTTTCGTAAGCATTTTGGGTCAGGCTGCCTAGTCATAAACCAGTTCTGTCAAGCTGGTTCAATTTGATAGACGGGCAGATGTACTCTTTGAAAAATGATTGCAAGGATTATGCTATACAACAATGTCAAATAAAAGTTTGTTCATAATAAAAAACGATTTAATTTTAACAGTTCACGGTGGTTGGCGTGTATGTCTAAACATGAGCTCGGCGGCAATAAGATACGACAGTGACGGCAGACATCCAAATCACCTCCAACGCTGAAGTATTGAGTCAACGCTCCTCCCTAAAAGTACTCTAAAGTGAGTTCGTCGAAACGCGAGCGACGTTGATGGCTTGTCTAGTAACAGATTTATCAAAGCAAAGTGATTGTACTTAACTGTGTCTTCGTCAGTATATACGAATTCTTTAAGTTAACTTATCTTATTACACCCCACAGCAACGCAATTACGTAGATTAAAATACCTTTTTATAGTACCTACTCGTAGGTATCACTAAATTGAATATAAATTGTAAGCAAATACTCCATGTCAATGTTAGAAGATAGTCCTACAGGAGTACTGCATTCCGATTCATTTATTTTCAGTCCCCGGAACCTTAAAAATCTGAACAAACCGCATGATAAGTTGCATCACCATGTTACAACTTAAAATTTAATTTTTTTTATAATCACGTTAACATCAATGCGTCACGCTCTAATAAGTAAGACTAGCGTAAAAGGACACAGAAGATTGTCATTTCCCAAATCGCGTTCAGGAATAGGGCCCCTGTATAGCGTCAACAAGTACCGCGGCGGGGAGGGGCGAGTGGGGTGGCGAGATCAACTGGTGCAATGCGCCGTCCCATCCCCCTGCGTTGTTTTTGCCATCGTGCCTCTAAGCTCTGCTTTCGATTTAAATTCGTGCCCAAATGAGAGTGTTTCTTTACTGTTTTATTTTGGTTGGCCGTTGGCCGCGTTTAATGCGTTTTTTAGAGTTTTGATACCTCGCATTGTTTATCGTTATGAGTATATCGGCGGGAAAAGCATTACAGTAGTTTAATACCTTCAAATTTTTTTATCCTTGTAAAAAGATGTCCCAACTCCAATCGAATAGGCTCCATTAGGAAATATATCTACCGGATATAACCTACGTAGCTACATTACGCCATTCGTAGTCTTGAAAGAGACGACAATTTTAAATATATTCATCGTGGTGAAAAAAAGCAGAAAACTAAATAAAGGCATTGTAACATTTAATATCTGTGTATAATAATGCGATCACACCGACCGCGAATACGTAGTAACATGGTTAGCATTAGTAGAGAAGCCATGTGGCCTATACTGTGGACCTAGATACTAGTCCAGTATGTATCTCATATGAATTTTAAATTTACGACCGTTTTAGCGATTTTTATACGTAAGAGGAACAATTTGTGGTATGTTTGGCTTACCATAAGTACCATAACCACAGATGAGTAAGGAGAGAACATTCAAGCTTTTTTCTTTTGTGTTTGATCAAAATTAACTACACACTTCTCTCTCGTGTATAAAGTGTGTGTTTCTGAGCTGCCAATAATAATAGAATTTTGCTGCCAATAGCATTCAATACATAGTCAGCTGCAGAGAAACAAAGCCCCCCGAATACAATTACAAACTATTATGCACGGGGGTCAGAAACTTTAGCAACTGACTGTATGTTAGGAAAATTTTATTCTTATTTTATTTTAATGACTACGTCGACCTAACGTGCGAATACTCGCCTGTCATTGTAGGGTGCTCTTGGGGCGTTACAATTAAGCTTAAATCGATCTGATTCGACGATCTGTTTTCTTCGTCTAAGCATAAAAAGATGACAATGAGACTTTATACAGGATTTTTTTATTGAATTCCGTTAATTGCGAGGGCACATTCTTGAGATGAAATAGAGTAATCTTCCCTAAGACAATCCCAATTTGTACCATTTCGAAGTTATTCAAGAAATCATTTTCGTTAATTAACACCCCTAGGATAGTATTAAACACCCTTAACAAATAAACAATGTTGACGTGCGTCACGTGCGGTGTCATTCAAATTCCGAATATTATCATACTTGACATTAACTTTTGCTTAACTCCATGTTAAGGCCGTTTTGCATTCACCCTTGGTGATATAATTAATTACTTTATATGAAAATAAAAAAAATGAATGTTGAAACACGCTATATATGCTACGTCCTTTCTATGGCTATGCACGGCAATATGCTTGAAGGAACGGAAATCAATAAAAACACCCTGTATATGTCTAGAATTTAAATTAGCCTCTTATGTAGTAATCTTTTAAAACAACAAAACATGTTAACATTAACTTCATAAATAATTTCATAAAATATGTAACGTTGAAACCTTCAATTACTACATAATAATGTTTGCTGTCAAGTTCAACTTCACAGCGTATTTAGGTAGCATCGGAATTAAATCGAACAGACAGGACGAGAGACGTTAAGGATACATAAACAAAAGGTAGATTTTAAACAATACCAGATAAATGTGACATTGCAAGAACTGTAGTCTACGTTACCCTGTTATAGTATTCACAGCTTGTTTCACAAAACCTCACAGTTCACGCCTATTTATTATATCTTGAGGCCGGGATTTGCAACTTAACAACGCGTAAATGGAGCTCTGAAGTAGACTGCTTGGTCATGAAGTGTAGTGTATGCTAGTGAATTGAGAACAAGGCCGAATGCCTGGCTGGAGAGGCAAGAGGTCGTCTTTAGAAATGGATTCGACGTATTTTAATGTAACTAGGTAAACGAATATAAAAAGAAAGTCGCGTGAAGAGACTGGAGACTAATAAAAGTTTGCTTTGTGAGTCTTACTGAAAAGGTACTCGTAGGATATTCTTCATACAATAAAATTGTAAAGCAAGAATATGGTACATAAGTGTGAATATAATTCCCGTATACAATTTCCACACTGACCGACCTAAGGCTTAGTACGACTTCATTATAAAGTGATTAGCACTTGTAATATACACGATGATTTTTAATTGGTGATCAGGAGTCGAAAAATATCAATAGGCAACCTAAACAGATTCCAATGAGCAAGGTCTCATGCAATTACATCGCTTGCAAGTTAATTAAATATCCACTAAATGTATAGCTATCCTATATTTTTTAAGTGCGTGCGTGCATACGTCAAATTTCCGTGCAGCGGCGGAAAATTTGATATAGGTCTTACGTCAACAAACTCGTCCATCGACTTGTTATTCCTCATAAAATAACTATTTGACGTAAAAGTTTTAAGGTTGGTTCAAAAAAGGAATCCTTTAAAAAGGTAGGTTTAGGTTCATAGCTTTTAATAATTACGTAATTTATAATTATTAAAAGCTAAGGAAGGGCGACAAGGATCTTTTCTTTGTAAATCAGTTTATCAGTTTATTTAAATAAGTGGGGTTTTTTATATTAAATGCTTAATCCCGTTAGAAATTCGTTGAAGAAAAAAAATATTTGTTTTTGGTAACTACGATTTTGAACTGAATTTGTTATTCCGGTTCCTGATCACTGTTTTTTAAATCATCGTGTTTTTTAAATATCTGCATAATTTACAGATTTACATATCTACATTTGACGATTTTGACGCAACGATCTTGATCAACGATTATTTACTTCGATCGTATAGCCGATTCGCTAGTCTTGAAATCGATAGTTGCAAAAAAATTAAATGATATCATCCTCGTTATGGTATCTCAATTTAAACGTTAGATTATGGGTAACCTCAGTGGACTGTTCGTAAAATGTACTCGTCCCCCATCCCCTGCAGAACGTGCTACGTTATCAACGTAAAACGCGAGTCTTTATCTGTAAAACGCATATAATCCAACGTGACAGTAGGGACGTGCCGACAACTGCCTGCATCGTCTCGCGCTAAATGCAGCAAATAACTGTATGTGCTTCACCACTAATCCTAATTTATTTAAATGTGTTTTGATAAGTTAGCCCGGCGTGACAACGTGTACGCAAAACAATGAAATCAAAAATATAATATTGCTTGGTTTACTACTAAATGTTTCGTTTTAGTAATCCAAACATCAAAACAAGAAGAAGTATGAATAATTTTTATGTACCTATTTGTGTAAGCGTTGGTACAAAGATGCAGGCAGTTCAAAGCAAACAGAGAATCTCCTTTTTGCAGTAACTTAACATTCAAAGAGGCCATCGGAAATGTAGCAAAAAAGAATAGGTACGTATCGAGGAAAATTCCCGTACCAAAGGCTAAGGAGAGTGCCGGAATGCGTTACCGGACACGTCCTGCCCGCCTCGAGCGAGCTCGATCGCTTTCAAAGAATACAAATTACTTACTGCCTCCAAATACGTTGCAAAATGTGTGCTCAGCTTAATGAAGTTTCAACTATTAAATTCATTGTTTCGATCAGATATATGTAAGAGAAAACGTTTAGCTTGTAAAACGTATGTTTCGTTAAGATGATGATTTTGGTAAATTTTAGGTGCACTAGTATATTTTTCTTTAGTGTTATTAAGTTTTAAATCATTATTCATTTCGTTTTAAGTGTATGAGCTTACTTATATTACTAGCAAGTAGTTATCTCTTAAAAACTTAGGTAAGCAACAAGCTTTGGTATAGTTGTAGTTGCATATGGTAATGCATCTTTTATATTATTCGAATACTTTTTGGAGTAGGTGACCAAGTGACTCACCGGTTTTAGGGCATTCCATTAGAAGCGAGAAGTCTCCTAAATTTGCCATCATACAATTGTTGTTTACCAAAAAAGAACAACGTTGAGGGTGATTATTCACCGGAGGAGTGCTAACCTGTGATTTCGTATATTTGGCCTATCGCATGTTTCACAGTTAGGTTTCCATTCTGGTGGGTCATCATCATCATCATCCTAGTGTTATCCTTGTACAACTGCATCCCGAAGAATGCACGGAGTCCGCTACCTAATTGCGGACGGACGTTACTGCGGGGTAACGTAGACCGCAGTTCTAGCAATGTTAAATGTCTTGTATTGATTCATCTCTATGTTTGTTTATAAGTTACAAAGAAAAATAAGGGATAATTAATACTTCTGGCCAAGGCCGTATGATAGTGTTAAGTGGAATACCAGCCATAGAGCGTTTCCGCCGCCGCACGCCTAGCCTGTGTAAAATTGGCCTCAGACTTGTAAATGTCTGTACTAGATAAACCACTGACTTCAATAGAATTTTAAAAAAATAAGGCGATGTGATTCTGTGTATATTCCTACCTTATGTGAATAATTCAGTCAATCAATATGACGCGCCCCTTGACAATGTGTTCATTGATTATTGATGAATGTTCATTGAAGTAGTACTCGTACTAAGGTTAGCCTTGGATGAGTAAATTGCAGCCGACATGCTTCGAAGCCACTCAAACATTATTTATTCATACGCGGTCTTGAAATGGGGGAAGAATACTGTCTCGTAACTTTCTGGAATATTTTCTCAGTGGTCAATCCCTTCACGCAGAGGGTTAACTGTTTGTAGAAGCGTTGACCGCATGTAATGATGTAACTTTTCTGCAAGGCGTCAAACTCCGATGATGTCGGTCTTCACTTCATATAAAACTATTACGATTAACTGGTGGTTCGAATCACGTTTTGATGTATTTTTGCATCATAAAGACAGAAAACGGAAGCGATATTCTTTAAAAAAAATTGTGTGATGTTTTGGCCATTTAACTGATGGCCGACCCATGGCAGATGCAATCATGCGACTAGCTGTCATTGCACAGCATGAAATTTCATAGTTCCCTGTATCATGCGATACTCGTGTTACGATAGAAATGTGACAACAACGTTGCGCCACTTCGCTCAATGATTCCTTAGCTAGTGCTCTAGCCTGCTATCTGTCCGGTAGTAGGTAACTGAGTGCACGGGCATGCGATCCCGCCTACCCTGAGCTACTATAGACCACAATCCTCTCTCCCGTGGCTATAGGTATCCCGTCCCTCCTTATCCAACATTCCCTCACCATCCATTATACCTATCCCCTACGTGCGATCCCTCCCGCTTACCACACAAAGTCTGTCCTGGCGAGGAAGGCGACACAACGCAGATATGCAACGTGATTTGGCGGACTCGGCAGGCAGCAAGGCAAGGTGGATGGCCTAGGGCGGCGGTGGAGGGCGTATAGTCACCGTCGGCCAGACACAGCATCCGACCTCTCCTTCAGTCGTAGCGGTTCTCCGTTCCACTGATTCAGGGAGGGGAAGGACAAGTGTGTGCGCCTGCGTTTGCGCGAACGCTTACGCACCTTAAAATATCCTGCGCATCTGACCGCTCCCGTTAGGAGTCGGAGTGGTCGCCATGGCCGAAAACGGTCGGATCGATCAAAAAAATCATTTACAAGAGCATGTTGGGCCATGCTTAGTGTAGAGTTCCGTAGTTGCCCAATGAACAAGGGGGGGGGGACGCACATTTTTTTTCTTTTGGAGTGATTATTTCCGAAAATATTCAGTTTATCAAAAAATGTTTGATAAAAACCTTTATTCATTTTGAAATACCTATCTAACGACCCCCCACACCATAGATTTGAAGCAAAAAAAAACATCTCCACTTTACGTGTCGGGGAGGTACCCTTAAAAAAATTGTTTTTAGATTCGGTACTTTGTCAAATTCATTGATTGGATATATAATCCATACCAAATTGCAGCTTTCTAGCACTAACAATCACAGAGTAAAGCCCCGGACAGACAGACGGACATGGCGAAACTATAAGGGTTCCTAGTTGACTACGCAACCCTAAAAAGGGTAACTACTCGAAACATTTCCACAATACAGAGACAGAGATTTAACTAAAAATACTAATTATAAAAATTCGCTTCCCCATTCGCTACGTAAGCTAAAATCGAATGTTCTTAAGAAAATATCCAAGTTATTTAATGAAAAAAAGTGACGAATAAGTACTGACTATAAGTTAATTATTCATAGACAGTGGGCTTAACTCTTGCAAACTCTGGGTCTTGAAACTTGTCCTCACCACCAACTTCAACAAGCGGGGTTCTATGCTGGTTATAGGTATTTGGACTTAAGACATCTAACTCGGCATACGTTTATTTTCCCGCAGTACTATGTAGGCGAACGACAAAAGCGACGCGACGCGTTTCTAAAGCGAACCCACGAGAAGAGTAGGCAAATGTTTTGCTCAAACAGCTTATTTGCTGTACCTAAAAAGCAACTGCTGTTTTTCACTTGCTAGCCAACCTTATTGGTCGGTTACACGGTTAATGTAGGTAATTAAAAATGAAATTAACTAAATAAAAAATAAAGTAAATCAAAGTGATATCTCATTGAATATAGTATTTATTCAACATATCGCACCTCTTTGTTAACCCGTCAAGCGCGCTCTTGTCACACGCGTGTTCGTAACAAATTTTGAATTTCGAACGTAGATTTGTTATACCTATAGTTATAGTTGAAATTACAATACATTTTTAATTGACATGTCGTTCCACGGGTTAAAAGGCGATTTCATGCATGAAACAGACTTGATATATTTAGGTGTAATCAAATTTAATTTCAAAAGTTTCAAGTTATATTCTTTGTTTCTTTTATTGGCTATGTGCACGTCAGAAACGTCAAACGTTATGGGCCCCAGGAAAATGTCAAACTCAGAAATGTCAAACAATGCCACATGAATATTTCATTTATTTTTGTAAGCGATACAGAACCCTTACTGGAAATTTAAATGAAATAATAAGAAAATAAATAAATTAAAATAAATAAATACAAACGAAACGAATCGTAGGAAACTAATAAGAAAATTTGATAGATGTCCCCGGAAGCTACACATTTCTGCCATGGTATGCGCTGCGATCGCTTTAGCTTAGCCCCACCATCTACTTGGCACATAGCCAATACTAATAAATATGAAAATTGTGTTTACGGTTTTTAAGTACTAAATTAAAGTTCAATCAAAGTAAAACTTTGCTATTTTATTTGTCATAAATCATAGTTTGTCCAAATAATTTTAGGATTCCTTTACACACGCGTGGGGGAAAGTAATTTTATAATTTCAAAAAATTTATATTTAAAACTTAATGCAATGTAGTTGCATTAAGTAAATTGGCTTTGACATGGCCTGCGTTAAGTCGTTGCGAAATCCTAATACATAGCGTTATCAGCAGAGATCGTACTTTTCGAGCCATGTGATTTCAATGTCACGCTCCATATAGGTGATTTTAATTAGTCTTGTAATCTGTAAATCATCAATCATTTGTATACAAACTGGGTATTATTTTCAATTATGCCCCTGTTACACTCGTAATTGCCTATTACATCACAACTCATAAGGTTACACCATTACCTAAGTACCTACTGCAAGTCATAGACAGTTTTCGTCCATATTTAGATTCAGTATTTCTGTAATCATTTATAAAATTTAAAAAATTATGAGTTCGTCACCTGCTTATAATAAAAAATCTTTATAATAAAAACCTTCATAAATAATCTGGGAATCTAACAGGCCATATTTCAAAAACACCATTATAGATGAATGTTTAAATGATTCATGATTAAAGATTGATAATTAATTACTATAACACCAATTGCAATCAGAGACGAATAACATATGCAGAGTGACGTCAATTTTATGTCACTGGTACGAAAAGAACGACCTTTGGTTATCAGGGAAAGTGCGGCAAGCTTGAAAGTATATCATTCATTGTCAATTTATCAGTTATCGTAACTTTTGTAGCATTTTCTGTGCAGCGTAGTGGTGTTAAAAACGGAGTTAGTTTGGACAAATTTAAACGGTTGATTAAGGTTAATATTAACGTTATTAACGCTAATGATTCATTAGTAATGAATCATAAGAATTTAAATCATTTATCCCAATCCCGTTAATACCACTACGCTGCACCGAAAATGCTACAAAAGTTACGATCACTGTTCATTATAAACGATGCTCCAGTACAAACGTGACGTTTTGCCGTTAGCACTTGGCCCTTTAAGTGTACAATACAACAAAGCGTAAAAACTGATGAAAAAAAACATATCGTATAACAAGGAGCGAAGTACATTTTACATTTCAATATTCGAGATATTGTATATAACGTGATAGGTTTTCATACAAATATTTCTACCATACAGGGTGGAAATATACATCATATTTACCGACTATCTCATTGTATTCAGTCAATACAACATCTAATCCTTGTGTCAGATTTCACCAGAAAAGGTCGAAGATCGTTGGCGCAACAGTTAATGGATCGAATGTTCGGAGTCCATAAAAAATCGGATTTGGACTTTCGAACTAGTATTCAATCTGTCAACCCCCTACGAAAATTATTACTAACTTGACTGATACTGGATTTCAATATCGATTGGAAGGCTTGCTTTTTTCTAAAAATGTTCCTACGACGAAAGAGTTTTCTATCAAATTTGGCCTTTTGATTGTTATTCATCAATTTCATCATACCCGTAATATCGCTAATACGAACCTTATTCTTATTATTCGAATGTAAGTCCTATCGATCGGATGTATTTCGACCCTACGAATATGGCTCCTACAAATAATCGATTGGCCTTTGAGATATGGTGTAAAAATCCTTAGAGCCTTTGACGGAACGAATATATGAACGTCCATTTAGCAGTCAAATAAAGAATGGTCGATTTACTGTTCTATGTGATCGGTGAAATCGTAAGCTCTTAAGTGCTGTTTCAAATGCCCAATTATGTATCGAATTTTGCGTATCAAGTGTTCACACCAGGGAGCGAAACTTTGGTGCCGATGACAGACGTATGACGTCAAGCTACATACAGAGTGTTTTAACTAGATTATTGAGAAATCGATTTTGATATTAAAAGGTTAACTTACAACAATATTAGTTCTTATTGCAATTATAGGCATTATGATCAGTACAACGACAATTTTTATAACCGGCGGGACATGCGAGAGTTACATTGTTCATAATGTACAGTGTATATATGTAGGTATATATTTAAATAAGAAGATGCGATGTTATGTTTGAATTTTAAGCATTCTTCATATTTTTCAACAATCAGTGAAATTTAATTTGTTGTTTTTCATTAATTTATCCGTGGATTTAATATATTTTGTACAATTACTTACTAAGTAAAACATATTTTTCTTATTGTCTTTGTAAATATTTTATATACACGTTATTTTCAATTTAAATAAATAAACATTTTTAATAATAAACTATAAAATTTACATTACCATTATTGCATTATTTATAAAAGTGTCGCAATGATGTTTATATATAATCACCCTATGTGTGAATTTGCGTCATAATGACGTCACCGGCACCAAAGTTTCGCTGCCTGGAAGTTCACACAAATAAAATAGCATGGACGGAACTAGTAAGTTAATATGCGCAACCTATTTTTGGCATATTTTTCGATTACCATAAGTTTCATTTCCCAAACAAAGAAACCGTTCAATTTTCAGGACTTTTAGTAGGTAAACCGTCGGGATGTGAACTAGAAGAAATTTTGAACTGAAAAAGATTATGCGAATCGAAGTTCAGTAAGGAAGTAGTTTCTAAAATATATTTTAAATTAATAATTGGATATTGACGCGATTTTACTCCAAGGAGTCAGTAACATCCTGTGCGGCGGCTTTTAACTTGTTCAGCATCGCACATCCATACTCCGCTAAGGTTTTGGATAATTCCTCAATACTCCTCTTCTGCTCATCTGCTATTTCATTGATAACCTCTCTGAAGCTTTCTGCGGTTATGTCGCTGTTGTCGGCCGTGTTAGCGAAATATGATCGCACCTTTTCTTCGGTATCTTTGGCTTTGTCGATGATTTTAGCTAAGAAAGAGATAGTTCTCAATAAGTAGCCTGACTGATTGGCGGAATCCGGAGTTAAATATTGCGCATTGCATGACAAAGGCGAAAATACTTAATATTTTAATAATGTTATGATGCAACGGCGGTATAGTTGTACAGTAACAAATATCTGATTTGACAAGGTACACAAAACTATATTACGCAACCCTTTTAGTTACGCCGTTAGAAGTTGTTAGATATTTTTGCTTGTGAATATACATACCGTTTCCGTTTTCGGGGACCAAACATTGATTTATTTTCAGGGGATGGTACTAAAACCGTATAGAAGATGTGGTTGTGATCATGATACTGTTATGTTTAGGTATGTATGAGTAGGTATATAGGTAGGCTGTTAGTTAGTATTTTTTAATGTGTTTGATTAGATTACTCGGTTATTTCAACCTTGAGCTTAAAATCCCCTCGTATCGTGCATAGTCATATACTTATGTTATTCCAAACCTAGTTTAAACTACTAGTTACAGGTAAATTACTTTAAGTTCAACACTGACATATGCTTTTATTCCACATTTCACTTTTATTACTTAAACGATTATGTAATAGAGTTTCTATTACATAGACACTGTCTTAAAATCATATGTTTGTAATAGAAACTCTATTACATAATCGTTTAAGTAGACTATCCAATGGGATAAGAGCATATGTCAGTCTCAAACTCAAAGTAATCGTACTGTACATATAGATCTTGCAACACTTTCAATACATTTGGATTGTAGCACCGGAGCCTCTGCTATACAGATATATATTTATAATATTAAAATTATTATTGTTTGTTAAAGTTCGAGGCAATGAACATTTATTTTATTTTATTTATTTTTATATATTATATTTTAATTAATTGAAACTCACCATCCTGCAGCCACTGCAATATGCCGTCCACGCTATGTCTTCCAGATTCTCTGAGTTTATTATAGGTCGCTTCCAAGTCGGAGGCTATTCTAGTTTCTGTCAAAAACGTAATTTTAGTGCAAGAGTTTATTGCAGATTTTATTGCAGGCATATTTTCTTGAGCGGGTTCCAAGGAGCTCAAACATGGCGGCTTTACTATATTGTCTAGTTAAGAGTTGCTATGGCCAATTGGCCACCTTGTATCTCCATCATCTAATCAACTCGGTGGTACCATAATATTGCATTGTCACCGAATTTAACATAGGTAAGTAAGCAAAATTCAGGTGCAAAATTTGACCCGAAATGCATACATACAAACATTATTAGTTAAAAAATAAAAAGAGAAACTTAAATGTTCAAGACCTTCATTTGAGGAGCTCGCAAAGCAGTATCACACGAAAATAAGTAAATTTAACACTTTAAACACTCGCGCTTTGCACATATTCTTAAAAAAATTCGTATGCTGGTCTAACGCGAAATTTATTTATTTACCTTAATTACCGACGTTTCGACACGGGTTGCACCGTTCATGGGGACCAATGATACAGAATCTAAAATATCGGGATAAATCTTCGGATTTGTGCGCGGATACTGTGAGTGTTGTGTGCCGTGCCCTAGACAATTAGTAGCATAATGAGTGGGTAGAAAACTTTTTTCAATTCTACCCTTCACATTTTTATAAACAATTCGGGGTAGTTAAAATGTAATGTATCTATATCTGCGTTGACAACTTGCTGGGACGTCAGTTCTGCCACGACCGTGACCAGTGCTACCCGTGTCGAAACGTCAGTAATTAAGGTAAATAAATAAATTTCTCGTTAGACCCATATACGGATATTTTAAAGAATATGTAAATTAGACAGAATACGTATAAAAGACATGCCAAAGTCTTTGTAGCAAAAGACTGAAAATGAACCTTACTTGACAGCACGTAGATTGCCTTTACATCACTTGACATGACTTGATATGACGTCATGGCGTATGGGGCACTAAATTTACTGACTTTATATGTATCATGTCAATGGCGGCTAAAGGGTTAAATGACTATATAGATTAACTACCCAATATTTTATTACCCAATATGTTTAGTTCCATTCGCGTTTTTCCCCATTCATAAATTTAGCCGGACATATTATTTCTTTTCTTTATATTACCTTTCGCAGATTTCCCCATTAGGGAATTTTCCTAGACACAAGGTCTCAGTGTTAGTAGAAGTGCGACCCTACAGCGCGCGAGCCGAGCGAGCGAAGCGAGCGTGCCGCGGCAACGGCCGGCGAATCGCCAGAACCGAATATTAGAAACAAAGGGCTACTAGTGCTAATTCCTTTTGATTATAAAAGCTATTGGATCAATAATCTAATATCGCTCGTCGTCGTGCCTAAAACGGAGACCTTGTATCTAGGAAAATTCCCTAATGGGGAAATCTACGAAAGGAAATAAAAAGAGAAGAAATAATATGTGTGGGTAAATTCATGAATGGGGAAAAACGCGAATGGAACTAAAAATATTGGGGGAAAAATATATTGGGTAGTTAATTATACAGTCTATTTGATGAATCCAAAATCGCCAAATTCAAACAAATCTATTTCTCGTCATCATCAGCTTACATTTATCACCCTGCGGTGCCCAAGGCCTTCTATCATAGATTAGAGGGTACGGACTCGGTAACTACTGCCCCACGCTGGCCCACTGCGGGTTTCGGATTTCGCTAATGTATGTAGGTTTCCTCATGTCACGATCTTCTTAACCGAAAATGAACCGGGATTCGAGCCCGCGACCTCTGTAGATACCGCATGATGTAAGTACTAGATTACCGTAGCTTCTACCTCAATATAATTGGAGTGTTTTTTATTTATCTCCACTAGGGTGGTAAAGCAAAGAATGGCCGAGATCGCAGATTTTGCGGCCCGAGCTATAGGCGAGGGACGTATATATATGCAATAGAGGGCTTTATTTATTACCTCCCGTGTTATGTACATCATTTTATTACTACACTTGGCCAGAAAGCGGCTTTTTCCGTACAAGTATCGAGCGGTAAAAGCCACTTTTTGGCCAGGTGTGGCAAAACATTAGTTCACAACAAACAACTTACCCCCATAATCCGCTAAGATTTTGGATAATTCCTCTACATTCCTCTTCTGATCACTGGCTAATTCATTGATGGCCTCTTTAAATTTTTCCGCGGTTATATTGGTTTTGTCAACGGCGTTTGAAAGATATGATCGCATTTTCACCTCAGTATTTTTGTCGATCACACCAGCTGAGAAGACAATTAGAGCTCTTAAAAAGTAGCCCGGCGAGACCTTAACTTAAAAAAATAAAATTGGCCAAGAGCATGTCGGGCCATGCTGAGCGTAGTGTTCAGTAGTTGCCCAATGAACTTGCCCAAAAAATCAATAATAAGCGAAAAGGAATACCTTCGCAACGTTTCATATATCTTTTACTAAGAAAAACAGCCTAACTGATCATGTCCGTTATAGTTGACGTTGAAAGTCATTATTAAGCTTTTTTTCATAATTTCTGGAACAAGACACTTTTTTTTCTTTTGGAGTGATTATTCAATTCAATTCAATTAATTTATTTCAGATTATAATCCATATAGGTACACATTTGTAAGTAATGAGTAGAAACTTAGAAAAATATGTTAGTGAAAGATTTTCAAAATACGATTAAAATAAAATTTAGTTAGTTCCGAAAATATTCACTTATTCAAAAAATGTTTCAAGAAGACCTCTATTCATTTTAAAAGACCTATCCAGCAACACCCCACATTACAGGGTTGACAAAAAAAACCATCATTACTTTAAGTGTAGGTACCTCACCCTTAATTTTTTTAAGATTTTATATTACCACTTTATTAGATTTATTGATTTATAAATTAAAAAAATCATTCCTGTCAGTAATCATCTTTAGGATGGTGTTGGGGCTGGCCCGCACACGCCGCACCAGCGATGTGGCTCGCAAGCGCATTGCCGCTTTAAAACAGGTTACGCGCGCCTCTGCGAACATCTGCGAAGTACTGCAATAGCGCGGCAGCCCCATTAACACCCGGAACGCATTGTTATATTGAACTTGTAGGCCCTTGTACGACGTCTTTGTCAATTTGCTCCACAGGCTGCATGCGTAAAAAGTGGCACAAAAAGCCCTGAATAGGCTTATTTTACTCTCATTCGGGCAGCGAGCAAACCTGCGGGCAATCATATTTGCTCTTATCGACAAGGCCCAAACCAAGCCAAGGATCTTTATACGTGCATGCTAAATGGCAGCTTTCTAACACTAACGATCACAGAGCAAAGCCTCGGACAGACAGACATACAGATATGGCAAAACTTTAAGGTTTCCTAGTTGACTACGGGACCCTAAAATGAACAGAAGTCCCTTTTAGAATATAAGATGGATACTCACCATCCAGCAGCCATTGCACTATGCCTTCCACACTATGTTTTCCAGATTTTTTTATTTGATTGTACATTTCTTGCAAGTCGCTGGCTATGTGCCAAAAAAACATGATGCTGGTTAATAAAATAAAATACAAGTGTAAATAGAAACATGATTTCCAAGACCTCTATTCAACGACTCATTAAACTCTCGCGCTACACATTCGCTTTGTACACATTCTTAAAATATTCGTACACGGGTCTAACACGAAATTTATTTCCGACGTTTCGACACGTTCCTTAATTACCGACGTTTCGACACGGGTTGCACCGGTCATGGTCGCGGCAGACTGACGTCTCAGTAAGTTGTTAACGGAGATATGGATACACAACATTTAACTACCTTACAACTGTTTATAAAAATGTGAAGGGTAGATCTGAAGATAACCGATGCAACCCATGTAGAAACGTCGGTAATTAAGGTAAATACATAAATAAATTTCGTGTTAGACCCGTGTACGAATATTTAAAGAATGTCTCTATTCAACGAGCCGGTAATAACGTACCAAGCTAAATCACGTAGATTACTTTTTACGATAAAAAAATCGGCTAAGTACGAGTCGGACGCGCGCAACGAGGATTTCATAAAACTAAAAAAACAAATGTGATTTATCAACATATTGATATAACTGATGTAATACTCGTAATAGACAATATCACCAAATTCGAAGTTCATAGGTCAATGAGAAGTTAAAAATTAATTTGTGTGACAGACGACAGACGGACACGCGAGTGACAGCAATAGGGCTCCGTTTGGACCCTTCGGGTACGGAACCCTTAAAACGGAAATACCTTAGTCAACGGAAATTGATATGTACTATATAACGATCGTGCTTCACCTTTACAGGCATCTGAAAGATAATTTATACCTACTATGTAACAAAACTAAGTTATTATCAAAATAAATTGAGTTACTAACCCATGATACTAGATTGACTGTCAAAAATGAGCTCAATCCAGTCGACCGACTTTAGAAACTATCACAAACTGCTACCATATAAGTAAAAAATTTGGTTGGACTATTCCGATTTACAAGCGTTATTTTTACCTATGTATTGTATTACACGCAAAGGAGCGGAAAGTGATTTGAAAGATCCTCACTAACGATAACATCAACAATACAACAACAATATAATTTTTAATTATTTTGATATTGACAGAACGTCATAGTGACATACTTAATTAAGGGTGGGTTGCAACAACATTGATCCTTATTAACATTGATCGATCTGTAACTCCAAGTTGGTGCATCTAAGCCCTAAACTAAATTTTAATAATTTGAATATAGGGCACAAGCTGCCAACAAAGATTAAAAAAACAATTTACACTAGCCAGGTTTTTATTAAACACATTCAGTGCCACCGATCTCGTGGCCGTTGTTTTCTCGCTATGTAGAGAAAATCTATTACGAGCCTCTGCTGCTGCCTGGTTCTTAAGTAAAAGTAAAAGAGTAAAAGCACTGAACATGTTAACACCACAGTTATTATGCAGCAAAACCATTAAAAAACTTGGTCCCCTGAAAATGTCTCAACTCAAAGAGACTGCAAAGCTATGCACTGAAATGTATTGAAGTGAGCCAAGGCGACAGGCCTTTCGGCCCCGTTTGACTTAAGCTTTCACTTTGAAAGCATCTAAGTGCTTTATGATATACCAGAATGCTACCGCGAAACGAAACAGAAAGAAGTTCGAGTATCTCCCTCTCTGTCTCTCGAATAAACAAGTGCGACAGAGAGAGATACACGTACTTTGGTTGGTGGTTATCGGTTCGCAATAGCAGCTTTGTCAATAAAAACTTTGATCGTTTGCAAGATTTTGTTGCATATCAAAACCTTATGTTTCTATTGTGTTCTTTAAGATTTTTATATACCGTGGGCCTTTATAATCCGAAAGATTTAAACCAACGATTCTAGAGCCTAATTAGAGTATATAATGTGGTATAACATAAATTCCAAAAACCCGTAATTTAAGAGACAAATGTTTTAAAACAAATCACAAGTTGAAAAATCTCAAGTCTAACACACCCTAAACGCGTGACGTAACCACTCTTTTGACTTGAGACTTCTTTTCTTGAAGACATTTGCGTCCCGTAAAAATTTGTTCACAAAAAAGCGGTAACTTAATATGATTTATTTTGTACTGAAATAGTAGTTTAAATTAAAACAAATAATTGGCCCCATGTTGATATAACATTATTTACTCATAGTGTCGTCAAAAATACGTTGTTAAAATATTTCGGTTTATTAGGGCCCACGGTGTATAAATGTGCAGGTTAATAATTATGAGCTGCATTTCTTTCGTTACTTAGAAAAATAGCGAGTATAGGTCGATTCACAAGAGCTGGCGCGGAAAATGTATGAAACTGTCAATAATTTCATAGACATTCCGCGCCAGCTCTTGTGAATCGACCTATACCTAGTCGCATCCTTATGCGATTCGGTAACCAAAAGGGTTCCATTGGACCAATTTTGGTACGGAACCAACAGAACACTCAAAACCAAGTGTCAGACGAGCCTTAGAATTCCTTCCCGTAACTTTACCTACCCTTAACTTTATTAAAATAGTGTTAAAGAGGTTTATTTCGACGGTTTAGTAAATACATTTTAGGAGAAAAACTATGTCAGTCTGACGTTATGGTTTGGTTTGGTTGGTGGTGGTCGGTTTGTCCATATTTTGTTCAAACCACAATTAAACATAATATTTAAGGTTCAAAGATAATATAAGTAACATAAAACACAATATAACAACGTTGTTTAATTCAGCAAAGTATTGGCTAATTATTTGCTCCTATTTCTAAGCATTTTGTCATAGTTTTTTATAGTGAAATTCGTTTAGTACCATGGGTTAGTAATGTGTGTTTTATTGAAAGTTGTACTCGACACAGCCCTGTTGCATCGTGCAAAAGCTGTTGACTAAAACTAGTTTCAAAATTTTCGTTCTTTTCCTAGTATACATTGTTCAATGTGAGAATATTGCTAACGTCGGATGTGAGGTGCATTCAGTTGAAGATATTTGCCGTACATTAGCTTAGTGTATTTATAAGTACTTACGTACCGTCAACCAATTCGATTTCTGAACCAGTTCGTACCTTGACACAGCGACAATAATATTAGATCTCTAGCAGCTTTCATATTGATTTCCTGTGCACAAAGCGGTCCAGAAATCAAATTTACTGACCGTACGTGATTATGTGGTGATCATAGTAGATGTTGAATAGAGGTGCTGGACGAACCAATAATTAAAGAATGAATACTAAAATAATCAACAAAAATTAATAAACTAACCAACAAGTAAATACTATTGCATAAATATACTAATCAAGTTCTCGTATTTTCCTCACGCAGCCCCCGACTTGCAAGCAGTATATGATAAAATTAAAGAATCTGGGAAAAATTCCGTGGAAGGCATCGTTCAATGGCTACAGGATTGTAAGTTTCCACCGTAATCTATAAACAGTTAAAGCGTCGCCTTTGCGATTGTAGACTAGTTTGAAGCGTTATAATTAAAAAATATATACATATTACGTACCTTTGTTTTCGTATACATATACGACAGTTAATCACAAAGTAAAAACTTACTCGCAAACCTCATAATATTCTACTTAAGTGCAAGTTAAATATTTCAAACTACAGTTAACTACGAATTTTCACAGCAATCACACAGTCTTAGAGACCCATACCTTTTTCCATACATCTGTTTACAAAAATGACTTTCAGAAATACACCGCCAAGTCAGAGTCCCTTGACAGTTTTGCGTGCATTTTGCATTTTTTATTTAGTTGACTTATTGAGCCTTAAATCGGTGCTAGGTGGAAAAAGGTATGGGTGCCTAAATACTTATGAGCGGTAGTGTACCTTCATTTTCATACCGAATTATCTGAAAATTTCGCATTATCATACGAATATTTCTTCATCACTCAATAGATGAACTTCTCAAAAGTAAAAAAGTAAAAGTTGTTTATTCTTCAAATTAGGCATATTACATGCACCTATGAACGTTAATAAACTACCAACAGGTCGAAAAAATAAACCTCTGCCACGAGAAAAACCGGCGTAAAAAACACTGCGAGGTGTCTTTTTTTTTTCAAAACAATATACATTGTATAGTTAAATATAAAATTACAGTGCCAGCTACTGCAAAATAACAATGCTACAGTATAAAACCTATTTTCGCTATAGATTAGCCGTGCAGAACACTATCACTGCCAAACATTATTCTAATCTCCTCTCCTCTCCAAAGACCGATCATTATTCTAATCTCCTATGTACAGTCACCAGCATTAATATCTGCCTAATGAAAGGCGGCAAAAATATCTGACATGTCCTAACGGCCCTACAAATAGAGTCGTGTCAGATATTTATACGCGCTTTGTTGTGGCATATATTGGTGCTGGTGAATGTACCTACCGACTGAAATCTTTAGAGTCCCCAGTACGCTCGGCTGAACTCGATTCTCCATACAAACGTACTTTCATTCTCATTTTAAAACGCCTTGCTGAAATAACATGAATCTTTGTATACACAATGGGAGCCGCCATATCTAGGTCGGAAATTAGTTTCTGTTGGTAGGAATTGTAACAGAAAAAACATCAGCGAGTTTTTGAGTTTTTTACGTCTTCAATGAAAACCTTAATAATCGCTGTATTTTTTCTCCATTATAATTTCAAACAACAGAAACTAATTTCCGACCTAGATATTCCAGATCCCAAGGTTTATACAAAGTTTCATGTTATTCTAGCATGGGGTTTTAAAATGAGAGCGTAACTACGTTTGTATGGAAAACCGAACTTACTGCGGACTCTTAATCATAATAATATTTAAGTAAGACCCTCATATAATTTAGTTTTTTATACTCAAGCCTATAATTGTTTTGCGAGGTTTTATAATCTTGAAATAATTCCTACGCTGACGGTGACTTTAATGAAATTGACATGAATAGAAAATTCGGAATCTTGAATAAAGTAATATGTTGATGTTTATGATTTTATAATACAATGCTATGATTGAATGAAATTTATTTATTTGTAATTATAACCAATAGAAATGTATAATAAGAAATTTTAACCATTTTTTTAATTTATAGTTTTGTTCGAAATTAAATTTAGTTTGTATGTTTTTAGTCTTAAGGACTTTAATAATTGTGTGCCCTTACAGGGTGCTATGTACTTACCGCTATAAGATTGTAACACCTTGCTATATTATGAACATGTCTACAATGAAATAAAGAGGCCTCATCTTTGCCCCATGGCTAGATGCTGGCCAAGAGCAATCCCTTTTCATCCCACCACCACCATATCAGCCCTAGGACGTCCACTGCTGGACATAGGCCTCCCCCAATTTCATGGGGGGTAAATGCCATAATCGCCACGCTTGGCATGCGGGTTGGCGATCGCAGTATCTCCACCGCACTCTAGGAATGCTGCTGCCCATTCCCCGGTAGTCTTGGTCGTAGTTTTAGAACATACCCGGGTCCCTTTTCATCATTTCTCATAAAATAATTTTTAAGAAAAAAAAACCGACTTCAATGGGGGAGGCCGGTAAAAGATTATTATACTTAGATGGTGCACTCTTAGATAGATATACAATAAAATAAAAATGGCTATAATGTATGTTTATAATGGTAGAAGACTAAGTACCCTCAATTCCTCATGGAATCATGAAAAAACCTTGCTTGCTTGACAAATAAAACGAAGAGAACAAATCGCCAAACGTGAACTACGCGTCGTTGAAGAGTTCCGTTCTGATCATCATCAGCAGTTCCACTTCATCAAATGTCACTTTTATGAATGAAAATGCTTGATTAGTTCATGAAAATACTAAAATCACTATTTGTGTGCCTTTCACATTTGAGGAGTTCCCTCGATTCCTAATGGATCCCATCATCAGAACTCGAGCATGACAAAAATCAATCGTGAAAATAGAACTTGCTTAACTAATACAGCTAGAAGGACAAATCGCCAAACGTGAACTTTTCGTCGTTGAAGAGTTCTGTTCCGATCATCATCAGCAGTTCCACTTCATCAAATGTCACATTTTTGTATGATAATGCTCGATTTGTTGATAAAAACACAAAAATCACTATATGTTTACCTTTAAGATTTGAGGAGTTCTCTCAATTCCTCATGGATCCCATCACCAAAAATCGAGCATGACAAAAATTAATCGTGAAAATAGAACTTGCTTAACAAACGCAGCTAGGAGGACAAATCGCCAAACGTGAACTTTTCGTCGTTGAAGAGTTCAGTTCTGATCATCATCAGCAGTTCCACTTCATCAAATGTCACATTTTTGTATGAAAATGCTCGATTTGTTGATAAAAACACAAAAATCACTATATGTTTGCCTTTAAGATTTGAGGGTTTCCCTCAATTCCTCATGGATCCCATCATCAGAAATCAAGCATGACAAAATTTAATCGTGAAAATAGAACTTGCTTAACAAACACAGCTAGGAGGACAAATAGCTAAACGTGAACTTTTTGTCGTTGAAGAGTTCTGTTTTGATCATCATCAGCAGTTCCACTTCATTCAATGTCACATTTTTGGATGAAAATGCTTGACTTGTTGATAAAAACACAAAAAATACTATATGTTTGCCTTGAAGATTTGAGGAGTTCCCTCAATTTCTCATGGATCTCATCATCAGAACTGCGTTTTGACAAAAACGGGACCAACTTGGATATATATACTTACAATCAAAAAAAGAATTTTCCAAATCGGTTAAGAAATGACGGAGTTATGGAGTAACAAACATAAAAAAAAAAAAAAACAAAAAAAAAAAAACATACAACCGAATTGATAACCTCCTCTTTTGAAATTTTGAAGTCGGTTAAAAAAGAATAAAGGATAAAACATTTATCTGCTCGTTTTCGGGAAACTACTTACTTAATTCTACAAAGCTCTAATATTTTTTCACAGCTAAAGTGATCGACAAGGCCAAAGAAAGCGCGGAAAAAGTCCGCTCATATTTTTCAGACACTGCCGATAAGAACGACATATCGGCAGACAAGTTCAAAGAGGCCATGACCAATCTAGCCCGGGACCAGGAGAAAAATGTGGAGGAATTGTCCAAGAACTTATCCGAGTATGGGAATACGTTATCGCACGCTTTGGAAGTGGGTGCGAGCGCTTTGAAAGATGCCATGGCGAAAAAATAACATTCACAAACAGATAAAAACCGGCCAAGTGCGTGTCGGGGCAAGGCCTTTTTAGTGATAATTTAATAACCAAGGCTTCTTATACAATTTTCTGTAATCTATAGGTAAAAAACTATTTTGTGTATTTCTTTCAAATTTTTAGGCCCTGTAGTTTCGGAGATAAGGTGGGGGGAATGTTCAATATTTGTCTATTTTTTTAAATAACTGGAAGTCTATTTATCTTATTAATATATATTTGAATTCTAACAAAAAGCCCTTTTATTTGATATATTCAAGATATAGTTTAAAAACCTTTTTAATCTAAATTGACTCCCAAAAGTGGTCCCTATATTTAAAATTCATATATATGTAGGTATATACGTTACACGTCCGTCTTTAGGTCACTAACTTACATAGTATGTGTAACAAATTTGAACTCGATCGGTCCAGTTGTTTCGGTGCCAATTTGCTGTTACAGACGGACGGAGAGACAGACAGACACACAAGTGATCCTATTAAGGTTCCGTTTTTTTCGTTTGAGGTACGGAACCCTAAAAATGAACTTTTTATGAATATACCCCCAAACTGTAAAAAAAGGAAATATACAACTATATTTACTCGTTCGATAGAAGAAGAAACAACTCGATCCTATAGTCAAAGCACATTTTTTTAGGTACTTCCTCGTGGACTGAACGGTCAATAGGTATTGCTTGTTTATTTTTTACCAGCAACACTCATGCACGTGTGTTCATTTCCGTAATCGCACCACCCGTGAAAGCGTAAAACGCTTAAAACGTCAAGTTTGTAATTTATTCGTAGGACTGCAAAATTTAACTATGTATAAGTAAGTTCTGAATCTATAAAACAACACTTGTTTGGCGACTCATTAGTGAACTTGAATAAGCTTAATTATCCAATAGAGCCCTTAACGCAGCAAAAAACAGCGCGTTCATTAAAATTTCAAAGTGGCAATTAATTGCTTTGTATACATAATCACACCAGCACGTTCGAGATTTCATATTTCTTTGTATGATAAACGACTTTATACCATCGATTTTAAGTTTAAAATTAAACAAATTTAAAGGGGCAATACGAGCTTTTACTTAGATCACCTGTAGCAAATATACGTACAGTTTACCTGTCTTTATTCGGCGCTCGCTCGGCCTTAATTAATTGATTGCTGCAGCCGTCGAGGCGGACCATTCGATTTATCCACGCCGCGAACCAACAAGTTGTTAAATCGATTTTCAGGCAATTGCCAAATCGACGGGCGCGGGTAGTTTTGTAACGTTCCGATGATTGAAGCGGTTGGGTAATAGAGGTATCTGATGCGTCGCTTGCTCCAATCAGTCTTATTTTGATGGACCACGGTACGTTTTCAGGACATATCTCGATGGTGGAACTGAAGACGGACTGCCTTGTTTTCAACTTCCCTTGAGTTAATATTGCTATGATTGGTATTTTCGACACGTAATCAATCAACTACAGTACAGATGCAGTGAATACTGTTTTTTTGAATACGACTAGACCCAAAGACGCGTCAACCAATCGAAAGGATACATGAAAAAAAAACATGTGTAGTACCTTACGATACAAGTGCAGAGAACAGGAAATTCGCAACGAGTGGTGATAAATTAAAACCCGACCAAAGGGAGTGTTTTAAATCGACACGAGTTGCGAATTACCTATTCGCACGTGTATCGTACAACGTTTTACAGTACATATGGCTCTTTAAAGTTTCGGGATATGCACGTAATCTGCTGATTACCGCACTCGTGCGGTAAAGTAGCACCATATGTACTGTAATAGTAGTTTATGTCACTGTTTCATAATCAGACGCCTTTCATCCTCCTTTGGCGGTTGCAGTTCCTGTCGGATGTTTAGCGCGTCGACCTCCAGCACTGGTATTGGATCCTAGTAATATAGACATGCGACGGGACTGGAATTTTTCTAAAGGCAATTACGAACTTTTGTATAATTTAATTTCGGATGTAAGCTGGCAGGAAGTTCTTGGTGCTGTGGATGTAGACAATGCCGTAAACGTCTTCTATAAAATACTGTATGAAATTTTTGACCAGTGTATACCGAAACGCACTCGATCAGGGAAGGCTAGCAGATGTTATCCCGTTTGGTTCACAGCAGACCTGATAAGTATCTTGAAGCTAAAAGGTGAACTGCATCGGGAATGGAAATCCACAAAAAATAAAGATGCATATCACAAATTTGCGAAACTGAGGTCTGACGTGAAGCAGCGTATAGCGTCTGCATACAACGCTTACCTTGATCAAATCCAGACTAGGGTAAAAGACAATCCTCGCGCCTTCTGGCAGCACTTAGACAGCCTGAAGTCAAAAGGAGGTTTTGTCTCTAGTATTAAATTTAATGGAAAACAGTTTGCAGGAGGTGAGATGGCTGGCGCGTTCGCCAGTTATTTCTCAAGTGTATTCTTGTCCAATATTCCGATCCTAGACCCGAACGTGCTGGAAACAACTGATCGGAATTCTAGTGCCAACATTCACGTTGATTCAATATCAATAGAAGATGTTGAGAAAGGCATAAAACGACTCAAATCCAATTGTTCTATAGGGCCAGATAACTTGCCATCTTATATTGTAAAGGGTTGTAAGGATCATATGAAACTCCCGATACAGTATATTTTCAATTTAGCTCTCAACGCTGGATCATATCCTCAACTTTGGAAGATTTCGAGGGTGAGACCAATTCCAAAGGGGGGCGATGCCACAATGGTGGAGAATTATAGGCCTATAGCTGTTCTTCCGACGTTGGCAAAGCTGTTTGAATCCATACTCCACCAAACCTTATCTGTACAAATTAAACCTTATTTAAGTGATGCACAACATGGTTTCAGACCTAATCGCTCTGTGAACACTAACCTTTTGCTCTTGGTTGACAATATTTCTGAGCATCTTGACAGAGGTATCCAGGTTGATGCCCTCTATTTTGACTTCCGGAAGGCTTTCGATCGCGTGGATAACGATGTGTTGCTGAGTAAACTAAACCGAATTGGTTTCTCTCCAAAGTTGATGTGTTTCTTCGCTAGTTATTTACGTGATCGGCAGCAATATGTTCGACATGGATGCTTTGTTTCGGCCCCATATCATACTCGATCTGGTGTCAGTCAGGGATCCATATTAGGACCGTTTCTGTTCGGAATAATGATAAATGATCTCGCAACAGTTCTTAAGTCATCCCAATGTCTCGTATATGCTGATGATTTAAAGTTAGTTTGCGGAGTGGAGAAGTTAACTGATTGCGAGTCATTGCAAGAGGACATCAATCTGGTCTACCGGTGGAGTATGGATAATAAACTTCTTTTCAACTTTGAAAAGTGTTGTGTCTGCACTTTCTGCCGTACGCGTACCCCGATACATGCTCAATACATGCTCGGAGTAGAACCTATCAACCGTGTGTCCAGCGTCAAGGATCTCGGCGTAGTCTTCGATACCCGGCTTACTTTTCATGAGCACGTAGTATCACTTACTGTAAGCTGCTATCGAAGATTAGGCTTTATAATTCGCAACCTTCGTGAGTTTCAAGATCCTGGGGCAATCGGGCTAGTTTATAATTCCCTCGTTAGAAGCAAGCTCGAGGCTTCGTCGATCGTTTGGCACCCTTACGAATCAACGTACGCCCTTTTACTAGAGAAGGTTCAGAAAACGTTCCTACGGTATCTGTATAAGAGGACTTTAGGGTACTACCCGTTCCTATATCCTACCAAATACCTATTAGGAACTTTAGGCTACAATTCGTTGGAGGTGAGGCGTAGCTACAACTTGTTGGTTAATGCGTGTCGAATCATACGTGGAGAGTCGGACTGTCCAGAGCTGGTCAGTCGCCTCGTGCGACTGTATGTTCCGGATATCCCCAGGATAACGCTCAGGCCTCGGCGGCGCGATTTGTTGGCGGTGCCGGCAGCCCGCACTGTATCACGCAGGAACTCGCCACTGCTACGTGCTCTCTCCCAACTCAATGCGCTTTTGGCATCAGCACCGGAGTGTGACTTATTTGAATGGCGATGTATGAATGTGTACTATGAATGTCTGAGATTCTGTGAGGGGATGGATACTCGGCAATCAACTGTACCTGTGTAATTTAAATGTGTATGTATTTAGTTAAGTTTTGTTTCATGACGCATTGGTCAAACTGTAATGTCATGTTAACCTGCTTAAATAAAATAAATATATAAATAAATAAATAAATAATGAAAGACATTGAAATACGAGTGTGGGTTTATGAAACGAACCGAAGGTAAGCATCATAATAAATTAATAAGATCACAAGAGTGTTTTAAAGTCTTATGTACAGTCGCATACATACTTATCTACATGCATATCGTAAGTTTTCTACAATATGTATAGATACATATGTCTTGCAATTTTTACGTTAGTAGTACTATTAACTTATTTGTAGGCATGAGATTAGGTGCCAAAGCGGACCCCACAGGCTCAGAACCACGGGAATACAACCTCCAAATACGATGATCAGACATTGAAATTTTTGTGACGAATATGACAATAAACTAGGGACTTCCTCCCTAACCCTATAATACATGTTATAAGGTAAAATGGAATAAGGATTTAATTGGAGACTAAAAGTCAAAATTATATGGACCTATCGTTTCGAATACTTTCTATTCTTGATTGGTCAAATTAATACTAAAACAAACAGCCGGTTGAAAGTTATTCCGCTGAGTTATTCTTATTATTTGGGCAGGGCTACAATGACGCACATCCCTAACTACGCAGAAACGAGCACCCTTTTGGTGGGTAATTAATCACGTGAACTCAATGGGAAATTGATTGCGAGTGGTCCGCTTTTAAAGTGTAATCATACCTGTCGCAGTATAATGAACGGGCCTCAAGTCTAAAAGGGATTTAATATCTAGGTCGGCCTCACAAGGGGCTGAACATCTTTGTACCTGGTCGCTTTAACGTCATGTTTAAAGTGTCATGCTAAATGTTTAACAGGTGGAAGCGACAAAGTCCCAAAGTGTCCAACCACTTATGAGGCCGACTGTACCTAGTAGATGAAATACTATTATTTCTTTTTACGTCTACTTTCTACACATGCAAATGTGCACATTCAAAGTACATTCAAAAGTCATTATGTTTTTTTAGAGCCCTACCTATGACATTATTATATTTTATTTGTATATATACACTAGCTTTGTTGTCCCTTGAAAACCAAACTTTATCGATCGATACCTTGTGCTAAGAAATAAAACTCTTATATTATCGTAAAGTGATTGAAATTAATCCCGTTATTACATTTGTGCCACATTGTTTCATCAAGAAACCTCAAAAGTATACTTACAAAACCCGAAATATACCGACAATCTGAAATTACTTGCATTCAAGGACTGTAAACTACATACTTAGTTCATACAACACAACGCATTCAACTTAAGCTTAGTCCCTATGTTCCTGGCTTACGGTCCATTACCGTATGACTCGCGTCGCAGGTAAACTGGTTAGCCGTTGCATTCTTTGAGACATTTCTTGGGTTGGGCCGTCGGTTGCAATCTGAAGTGTGTCAATGCGACGCAAAGTCTCGGTCGCCCCTTCCTGAACTAGCGACAATAGGAGCTTCCTTACAATAGATCTGAGAGACCGCTACGTCAGGTATGTGGAAACACGACCGCTTCTGAATTTAGTTTTGAAAATACGAACGTTACACAATACGTAAGTGGGTAGGTATATAATAAATCCAAGCGTAAACGGGTCAGAAAATGGGCCGCCCGAAGGGTAGCGGTCGGCTCCATACAAATTAAAATCCCGGCTCTCTACTGACAACCTTCAATATACGTAAACCATTTATCAAACCGTCACATAAAGAACAATGAATATTTTTCCGTCTGTGCTTTTTTCGACTCCTGGAGGTGGTAGGAAGTAGTGAGTGGCTGTAGGAGGTGGTTGCTCTGCTTTTTGTTTACTTTATCACTCTTCGGTAATTAATAAAGCAAAACTTCAATAAAATCAATACCTACGTATTAGTACATTGTTAGAAGAGTTAGGCAATAAATGGGCGAGTTAGTTCGAGGGCCGAGCCCTCGCCGAACCGTAAGGGGGAGGCCCTCAAAGATGAGTCTATATATTGCAGACCTATAGTGCTTGTCACCGCTACTGCGATTAAATTGCACCGGGAGGAATTGATTAACTTTTACTGACCGAGTGTAACGAAGGTCTCCGTTTCGCTTCTTTCCGGAAAATAACTTTTTTTTTATTAAAAATGGGATTGCTCTTGGCCAGCATCTAGCCAGGGGGCAAAGATGAGGCCGACGATGAACCGAGCATACCCAGAAGATGCCTATTCACTTGTGCCTTGAAAAGGTCCAGGTTATATGAACTAATAAAAATGGAGGAAAACGGCATAAATACAAAAATAGAAAGTAAAATGAATATTTACAAATATACACATCTTGATCTTGCATTCTTATTTCCTCCACGTGCTCTGCGTACAGCTTGCAGTCGATTTGGCATACTGAAAACCAGGTATCTCAGGCACTGTTGGGAAATGTTCTCCCATTTGTCAGTAAGTGCCTGTTTTAAGGCACGGAGCGTCAGTAGGGTTAGATTCCGGCTTCCAACTTTCCTTTTCGGTTCGTCCCAAGCATGCTTAATTGGATTAAGGTCCAGGTTTCTTGCTGGCCAGTCCATTACAATGATTCCCACTTCTTGAACATATTCGTTTACCACTCCTGCGGTGTGCGGCCGATCATTTTCGTGCATCAAAGTCGAATGAACTCCCATATTCACTAAAAATGGCCTAGCATATTCATTAAGGATCTCATTTACAAACCTTTCTGCAGTTAAACTGCCATTTTCTATAGCCACGAGTTCTGTGCGACCGTCTGCAGAAATACCGGCCCATACGTGCACAGAGCATCCGCCGTAGGCTACTGTTTCCACAAAACAACCTTGAGGGCATCGCTCTTCTGGCCGTCGGTAGACTCGCTGCCTTTCATCATGAGTGAACAGGGTGAATCGGAACACGTCTGTGAACAATAGTCGTGCCCATTCATCTTCACCCCATTGCATGTTTTCTTAAGGATGATTCACAGTAGACCGTTCCGTGCCCGGGCCGGCCCGTTTTCTTCTAGAGAAATACGCCGGCCGTTGCGTTTGCTGTCAGAGACAACGGGCCGGCCCGGGCACGGAACGGTCTACTGTGAATCATCCTTTATGTGTATCGCAAAATTTTGCTTCAGCAAGGCGTCTCCTCACTGTCCATTCACTGGCGTGGTCTTGTGCATAAGTGGTTGTTGTATCACAACTCCCGTCTGATGTCGGTTTCTTAACATTGCTGAAACGATATACCGGTGTTCTAGGGCAGTTTTGCATCTTGACCGGCCGTATCCTGGGCTTCTTAAGTGATTTTCATTTTCCCAAAATCTCCGCAACACTTGTTGAACTGTGGAAAGGGTCACACACACTCCTGTTGCGGTTCATCGCTGGCTGTTCCCTAATTCCAGAAATATCATGATTCTGGAAGATTCTTCCGTCAACAGAGGCATGGTGACGAATTTGAGAGGAATACGTGAAGAAATCATTTGTTCCAATTTTATAAAAAACTATGAAAAACAAAACGTAAAATAAAACAATTCAAATGTGAATGAAATTTTGAAACCGCATACATTAAATTTTTTCAGTGTTGTATGTTGTATGTCTTGAAGAAGGTCAATCAATTAAACTTTTTCTTGTTAAGAATAAAACTCTTCACTTAACTCATTTTACCCGAAAGAGCAATCACGAGGCCAATTCTCGGTCCGATCGAGATGCATCTCTATCGTGACATTGTATAGAATGGTAGAGTCACTTGTATGGAATCTCGAATAGAGATCATCACGATCGAACCCGAAAATTGGCCCCCAGAGCGGTCGCATCCACATAAAAAATAATCGATTCGGTAACTGTCAGTAATACAGACTACGAGTAAAAATATACTAAAACTCTAATTTATTTCTTGTAGTTTTAAAATATGTTCTCCGACAGAAGTTATAAAACTACCGTACTCACAAAAGTATGAAATTACGCGATAAAAATTAGTTTAATAACGGAGTATGCATATCTCTTGTAAAAAAATAAGAGTCAAAATATACTATAATACACTTACTTAATACTTCGACGATAGAACTAGCTTGTGGTATCACACAACATTTAAATTATATTAAAGTACCCTAATCTGACGCGGATTCCTTAACAATAATAATAATAACTTGGTGGCCAGGATTATTCACCAGCAGCTTGCTCTTCTATACGGTCTTGTGGATTTCGAAGTTCCGTACTATAAGTACACACCTGCGCCAGTTCTCGAGAATGGTCGTGCAACGCTCTATTGGGATCGATCTGTCATCACAGACAGGACTATTATAGCCAACAAGCCTGATATCGTGCTGACAGATCGATTGAAGCGCCAGGCAGTACTCGTTGACATCACCATCCCCCATGACGAGAACCTCGTGAAGGCTGAGAAGGACAAATCTAGCAAGTACCTAGACCTGGCACACGAGGTAACCGCCATGTGGGATGTTGATTCAACGATCATTGTCCCGATAGTCGTCTCCGCGAACGGTCTAATAGCGAAGAGTCTCGACCAACATCTCAAGAGACTCTCGTTAGATGGCTGGGTCAAGGGTCAGATACAGAAGGCGGTACTCTGGACACGGCGCGGATAGTCCGGAGGTTCCTTTCTCTGTCGCCCTAACCACCGGTAGCTTAGGCCCTGCCTCGCTGCCGGCGGCACCCTAGGTTAGGTTTTTTATAATGCTTTTATATTTTGTATGTATGTTTATATATTTTACTTTTATAAAATTATTGTAAAAAACCTAGCTTAAGTACGAAAATAAATACAGAGATAATAATAATAAATATTCTTTATTGCACCACTTAGTGATAAGTAAACCACTTAATAACTTAATAATGACTTTATACAGCTGAGCTATATACTAACTGGTAAATCATCCTTATAAAGACAGAAACTTATAATATAACTCTCTTGTTCGTCTCTTAGATAACTTTAAGTTCTAAATGCGATGGTATATTGATGTTGACGACACTTAAATGGTTCTTGTGGGTAAAGTATCGGCTATCGATACTTAATTGTAAATATAGATAAGATGCAACCACAGATACAGCTTTATTTAGGAAAGTATGAGGCATAAGTTGGCAATTATCACAAGTCAATATATAAGTCGATGGATGAGTTAGTTAAGGTGTCACCTATCATATTTTCTGCCAAACATCCGTCGAAGTACTGAAATTTGATATATGTAATAGCCATGATGTAGCGATGAGTATCGGTACTTGACAGAAGTATTCTAATTGTAGAGTAACGTAAAAATACGTAACGTACGTGGGCGTGTCGTAAAGAAATGTTAATTTTTTAACACTTAATGAAAATTTACGTTAATCACACCAATATATAGGAGTAGCTTAGAGTTAACTGAATCCGTAGGTCTCATGCCTCCTGAATCATTATTTATATGTATATCTATTTCAGTCTATATACTATTTAGTCCTTCGGTCTCTGGTAATTATGACCGTCGGTATGTACGAATAAGTAGGTATATTTTGGGTGTGTCCTTAAGATCGGCTACAGCTCGCGCCACAGGTTGCCGGCACTTGTTGCGGCTCCTGTGACCTGTGGCGCTGAATTATTGCGACAACCCCTAGCCAACCAGGACGACAAAACGGATGAATATCCTTTGATACGTATATGTCACTCATCATCTATAAAATCCGTTATTCTATGCCATAGAGTATCTAAAACGGGCTACCTATGTGGGCGGTAAATTTCAAGTAAAAGAGAAAAAAAGTAGTAATACTTCGGATTCGTAGCCGCAAAATCCTGGCGTACGCGGCCAATTGCTCTAGCCAACTGAGCTATTGGCACTATCATGTTTGTTGGAATTGTCATTAGTGCACAATTGGGCTCCGCCGCAGGGCGCTCCGAGTGACACGCTTTAGTGTTCAAATACAAATGTATCTATTGAAAATATCAGTTAAATAACAATAATTATTTATGTAGTTGTTGCATGTTTAACGACTTATATACACTTCTGTTTAACCCCAGCATCATAAATTTGAGTAATGCCTTTAAAAAAATAATGTTTATGTTCATCTATATATACATATAATAAAGCTGAAGAGGGTCGAAAGTCTGTACATGGAAGATATTTGAAAAAAAGTTGGCTGGGGATACTTAGAATCGATAACAGAACACGTTCCAACAGTTTTTAGAATTTTTGTCTGTTTGTCTGTTTATATGAACGCGCATCACGTGAAAACGGCTTAACGGATTTTGATGAAAACTTTGCTAATCTGTCAAGTAAATACCCGGTCAGGATTTAGGCTATAAAAATTGTGCAGATTTGGGTTAAAAGGGGGTAAAAAGAGGGGTTCAATTTTGTATGGGAACTCCTATAATCCATGAGTTACAGGTATGAAAATTGGTAAGCATATACTTGACTACAAAGGAAAAACATCCTCATTCAAAATTTGTGAAATCTTAAGATAGAAACTGAAAAAAAGTAAACGCAAGCGCTGCGCCGCGGCGCTGCCTAGTGTGCGCGCCAGCCACATCTCTTCAAATTTTGAACACTATTATGATTTATTCCATTAAGTAACTGTGACTCTAAACCCAAATGTCAGTCCCGTTTTCTAGATTCAAAAACTACATATATAACTTTGTAATCCTTTATAAAAACATGCAATTATAATGTTACTTTTGCCGTTCACTTCATGTGTACTCACTTTATACCATAATCCCACTACTTAAGACTGCGCAGTAGGTTCGATTCTCCATACAAACGTATTTATGCTCTCATTTTAAAACGCCAGGCTAGAATAACATGAAACTTGGTATACACAATGGGATCCGGCATATCTAGGTCGGACCATAGTTTCTGCTGCTTGAAATTATAATGGAGAAAAAATACAGCGATTATTAAGGTTTTCATACAAGCCGTAAAAAACTCAAAAACCCACTGTATTTTTTTTCTTTTACAATTTCTAGCAACAGAAACTATGGTCCGACCTGGATATACCGGATCCCATTGTGTATAATTGTTGACCCTTCACACCATAAAAACTGTTTGATATAAGAGATCACTTGAGCTGGGCAGCCCAATCGTCAGCATAGACAGTTGGAGCATCTTAGATGTACACTTAGAATAGGGGCGAAAGTCTGTACATGGAAGATATTCGAAAATAAGGTGGCTGGGGGGTACTTAGAATCGATAACAGAAATCGTTTGTGTCTGTTTGTCTGTCTGTTTATATGTCTAGGCATCACGTGAAAACGAACGAATGGAGTATAATTTACCCTCATTAATCGGCCTTCGGCCTCGCATGCCTTGCCACTCTCCTTCGCCTTTTCAGTCATCAACCTTACATGAAGAATCTACTCTGTTGGGAGGCTCGGCCTTCAGCCTCGCGTGTCTCGCCTCTCTGCTTCAGGCCTTCGGCCCTCAGCCTTACATGAGAAGCCCGCTCTGTGTGATTATTCTCGCATGCCTTGCCGCTCTGCTTCCGGCCTTCGGTCATCATACTTACATGAAGATCTCGCTCTGTTGGGATAACATTTTACGGCAGAACTGCGTAGCGAGACTTTATCATTGTACAATGTACATGTAATGTTTTTGACGAGATTCATTCGTCTAGAATCGGTACATTTGATATGCCGAAATAAGCACTTAATCATTCGCTTTGACTATAGGATTTCTAGGGAATGTCATATTGACTGTAATCATTTCTTAAGGGGCTGTAAAGAAGGGTGAAAGATTGTATCATCATCATCATCTGAGGCGTTATAGCCACGGGTGGGCCCTAGGCTAGCCTGGTCAAGCAAATATCTCCAGTCCGATCTATTCGTAGCTTTCCTTCTCCAACATGTCACCCCTAAGTTCCTGGTGTCCACCTGAGCTTGAGAAAGATTGTATGGGAAAACAAATCATTCTAAGGCGAGAACGAATTATACGCGGACGAAGTCGCGGGCAAAAGCTAGTACATAATATTTAGAGTTGTGGTCCAGCTCTGATAGTTACTCTTTGTTTTATAAGACCATAAATGCATGTAACTTGTTCTGTGAGCGTGTTAGATAACATAAATCATTTCTTATAACGCCTTAGGGAGGCATAATCTTGCTCGGACTAGTAACCTGTTCGCTTTATTTTGAATTTTTTATAATTTTCGTTAGCAGACGTTAGTGCTTAATACAAAATTAATCTACCTGGGCAATGTATAGAATACCTAAATCGGTAAGCCCATGCAGGCTAATGCTATTTACTTTACTTGGGTCATCATCATCTTCAAGTCAGCCGAAAGACGTCCACTGCTGAACATAGGCCTCCCCCAAAGACTTCCACAATGACCGGTCCTGCGTCACCCGCATTCACGGTCTGTACGCGGTCGCCACTCGAGAACCTTTCTTTTCCTTTATAAATTTTACTATGCCTATGTATTCGGTACAATAGATACCTATACCGAATATCATCATCCTCCTAGCGTTATTCCCAGTACAGTTGCATCCTGAAGGATGCCTGGGGTCCGCTACCTAATCCCAAGGATTGGCGTAGGCACTAGTTTTTACGGAAGCGACTGCCATCTGACCTATACCGAATATGCAGCCAGCTAATAATGTGTGTATAAGACAAGATATTTTACACATTACCGGTGGACTATCAGGTAGGTGCTCTATTCAATCGCTAGGCATACTTTCGTATTGGCTATGTGCACGTCTGAAACGTCAAACGTCAAAGGTCCCGAGACAATGTCAAAACTCAGAGATGTCAAATAATGACACGTGAATATTTTATTTACTTTAGTAAACGAGAAAGTCCCCGTATTGGAAATTTTACTGAAATAAATAAGAGAATAAATAAATACATACAAACGAAACGACTCGTAGGAAACCGTTAAGAAACCAATAGAAAACGTGAAAGTAAATTTGACAGTGGTCCCCGGTAAGTATACACATTTCTGCCACGGTGTGCGCTGCGATCGCTCGTACTTCGCACATAGCCTCTGCGTGGCCTCGCTATGGACAGTTGAAATGAGGCCACGCAACCTAAGTAAGACTCCTTTGAAAAAGAACTCAAATAACTAGTGAGTTAAGGTTTAAGAAGTGTCTTAAACCTGGGCTGCTGTCCCGTTATAGCTTAGTATATTATACTAGTAATTTAAACTTGATGAAGTAGTAGGAAATGTGTTCAAATGGTGTTGTTTTGTCGGCAGGCTACACCGAGGAGCAGCCTTCCACGCAGTTCACGGCCCGACTGCCGAGCGAGGTGAGCGCTACGGCCGACGCCTCCCCGCCGCTCTCTTATGCCCTTCTGCAACTCTCCGCCTCCCCCGATCCTTTCCTCCACGTGCAGCTTCAGTCTTCTTCTCCTCCCCCGCCACCGGCGAGCGGCAAGTCCATCTCCATGTGCTACACTAGCACGGGCGCTGTTCTCTCTCTCCCGCCCAAGAAGAAGGATATCTACCGCCCCTACTGCCTTGAGAACCGCGCCGCACATCTTCATCGTGCGGAGGAAGACCTCAATGCGGCTCACGCCATCCTCGACCTCAGCCAACACGCGGTATTCCTCACCACCCCGCCCCGGGTTGATCCGGCGCCCCCCGACCCCCCTGCGCCGCCGCCGCCACCAGCTGAGCCGGTGGCCGCAGAGCAGAGCCCTGAAAGACCACGAGAAACCGTCGCGTACACCTACGACGCTTTCTTTGTCAGCGACGGCCGATCTAAACGGCGAAACTACGTCAACTCGCCCGTCGAGGCGCCACCACAACCCGAACCGAAGTCTAAATACACCTGCAGCGAGTGTGGGAAACGATACGCGACATCTTCTAATTTATCACGGCACAAGCAGACGCACCGCAGCCTCGACTCGGGGTCGGCGAAGCGCTGCGGCGAGTGCGGCAAGGCGTACGTCTCGATGCCGGCGCTAGCAATGCACGTGCTGACGCACCAGCTGTCGCACGTATGCGGCGTGTGCGGGAAGCTGTTCTCGCGGCCGTGGCTGCTGCAAGGACACCTACGCTCGCACACGGGCGAGAAGCCCTATGGCTGCGCGCACTGCGGCAAGGCGTTCGCAGACCGCTCCAACCTGCGCGCGCACATGCAGACGCACTCCTCCGACAAGAACTTCGAGTGCTCGCGCTGCCACAAAACCTTCGCACTGAAGAGCTACCTCAACAAGCACCAGGAGTCGGCGTGCGTGCGCGACGACGACTCCCCGCAGCCCGAACCCGCCGAGTCGGGCTAGCGCACCGCGCACACGCAACTAGGGACCGTAACCGCCGTATGGTTTACAACTAAACGTAAAGTATTAATATGAATTTAGTTCATAGCGTAATATAAATTTACAAATTTTAAACTAGGAGCCAGCGCCCGACGACCGCCCTGGATCTGAGTTCTCCGGAACGTGGCACCCGATCATATTAAATAAGAATTTTGGTTGTGCTGAAACGTGAATACAAGCAATACTAAGCAATATTTTGTGGGAGCGAGCGTCCCGACTTCGGAGGCTAGGTTAGTCGTATTTTAATTTAAATAGTACGAGTGAATGAGTGAGTAGGTGTGGAATGTGGGGCCGCGTCGAGGAGGCGCGGAGAGGCGGCGTCGGCGCCGCGACACTCGAGCAACGTTTCGCAAACAACGAATAACGTACGACCCCGTAGGCCGCCCCGCGGCAGTAGGCCGTAGCGTCAGACGTCCCGATACGTTAAACATTTACTTATATGTATGTAATCGTCGATAAAATATACCCCTATATACATAGTATTGAAATATGGATGAAACTAATATCTTTTGTAGGTGATTTTTACAACCGCTACGTAGGTTAGAGATAGGGTGTAAGTTAGCCGAGGAGTCGACGGAGCAAGGATAACGCCTCCGTCTAGGGTGCTGGAGACTGTCGGAGCGAGTTTACGCGACACACTCGATACTGAACTGTCCTCGCCTTTGACAGTTTGTCCGGTTGTCCCTCGGTATGAAACTTGCCAAAACTTTCCGTCCGAAGGCGCTCACGCCGCTGCGCCTGGCCGCGGCAGTGCCTTAGCGGCGACGCGTCGCGTTGCCACGCCGCTGTCCGCCGACACTCCGTGAATCCGTGTCCTTTTAGCACTCTTCCGACGATCTCCCAAGGATTCCTTATGTCCAACAGTGCGTGTAAATTGGCAAAATGACCAATCAGACACTGCCACCAATTGGCTTAACAATAGCCTAACTGTCACTATAATTAAAACAAGAATGCAATAGGTATATAATAAACACAAGACGGCCTTTAGTATAAAACTATACATACATATTTTAGCCGTCATTAGTTGCTGGTCTTCTATTGTCGTAGTGCGAATATAATTAGCAAATTAATTGGCCCTCCTCAATCTGTAAAACCAATTTGTCCATGTTTGGCGTAAATAATGAACGCGTTTAAGGTAAATTAATCACTGTGCTAGACTGCATGACTATCGGGTAATTAGCGACTGCCGTGCTGTAGGTACTGCACTGTACTTATTTAGCTGTAGGTAGTACTACGTATATACAGTAGTGTCGCATTTATCTTCCAAGATATATACCAGACCGATACAACAGTTTCGTTAAAAAGAACTTTTGGAAAATACGACATTTAAATTAGAAAAATATTACCTGTAAGTTTACTAGCATGTTAATCCCATTTCTACAAGATAAATTACCACGGCAAGGTAAATGTGGCAGTGGAATGAAGTACGAAAAGTAGTATGAAGTAAATAGTGCAGTATCTTCAATAAGTTTACGGTCATACAAACGTAGAAATAATAACTGTTTTATGAGAACAGCGTGGCCAAGAAATCGATTATGTTTTATTAGTAGCTTAAAAGAACTAAAAACAGTACTTAAGCATGAACAGAACGCGTATCACGAGTTCCTAACAAATTTACTTATTTAGATATGATTGTATATTATTATTTTGATATTGCAAAGTTACGTACAAACGTACTGCTGAACACGCTGTTGGATATACTTGTAAAATAAAAACGGCAACGGACAGGAGCGACATCGGTGACGGCAACGCGATGGACGCTCCCTGTGGCTAGGGTTACCACCACCAGAAATAGTATAATGAATAAATAGACGCCTAACAGCCTTAATTAAATATCAGTAGTTGAGATTGCTAGCATAGTTTAATCTAATCTTACATGCCATCAAGCGTGTCATGAGCCTTCCAAATATTTTTTTCTTTATTATCCATAGATAATAAGCAGGTGGTAACCCTGCCTGTGGCGGCAGGCAGGGCCGCGCCAAACAGACAGCATGCCTTTAGTTTGAGCGTGCATTATTAGAAAAGTTGAAATAACTGGCAATAAAGTAACCGTAGAACATCGGTGACACAACCCCCACAGAAGTAATACAGAGACGCGCTGTTCTGTGAATTGCGTAGTGTTTTTGCACTTACTGTAGGCAACTTGGCTTCCATAACATCGGATACGCACACGCGGTGTATCTCACGGCCTTGAGGCGCAAGTTTCTTCGCACTTGACTGAACTCTGCGGTTCAAAGCTTTTCCGGGGATTGTGTACTCGGTGACTTAGAATAAGCTAGCGATAACTAGGCTAGGGAGGCGAGCGCGGCTCGCGAAGAGGGTATTCGAAAAGCAATAATAATGTAGGCACTAAAATGTTGCGCACCGCTGTCTAAATGACGCAGTCTTGATTAACCCGTAGTACGTAGATTAGATCACCCGCGCATCGACCTCACAGGGGAATGGGAACAAACGATTCCCGTGATATTACTAGAAATACAGGCATGTTTAATACGAGTAGGTCCTTAACTATCCTAATCAAGCACAGACAAATCGTTTAGGAAACACAGATATTCATCGAAGATTCAATCGTTTCGAGTTAAAACGTAAACATGACACTGCAACTGCATATGAACAGCTATTAAGTACATCACACGATAAGTGATATTTAATAACGAGTATTATGGAACCAATTCGAACTTAATTCCGAATTATTAGTCCCGAATGAAATTTCCAGCCAACGTAACTTGCCGTATGGCCAGACATCGCTTTAGCTCGACAATCGACCATTACCACTTTTGGGTAGTAGCTTCGTAATGTCCTTTACGGCAACCTCAGTTGTAAGAATATTGTCATTGTCAATAACTCCACAATGTGCCTCACCGACCAAATAGAGTCCATCACTTTCGTATGAATTTTCGTCAAATAATATTTAATAATTGATACTGTTCATCTATAATTTTGATATTAACTATCTGTAAGGCAAATGTGCGTTGTAAAGGAGTAGGCCATGAAGGGAAAATTACCAACGCCATAGCGGTAGTGATGTAGGAACTTAGGCATGGATTCTTCCGGATGTCTAGTCGTTCTGTGAGGTCGATGCCCCTTCTATTCTGCCAACTGTGGTAAATTTACTTTTACTGATTTCACTGGCTATAAGGCACTATAAGGCACATCTGAAATCATAATCGTCAAAAATGCCGTCAAATTTATCCCGAGCAATAGGCGCATTTGGTCAAGGTCTGTAGCTATTGGGTTTCACGTACGTATAATTCAATAACAAAGGTAATATTTGCACGATACGGTAAAAGTACCACAGTTGTCTCATAGTTAGTGCCTCACAAGTCAATTCGTTGTTGGTGAATTAATTTCAACCTGTCAATTACTATCTTTTAAAAAGATGACGTTCCTCTTTCAATTAAAATTCTGATGAACTATTTTAATTAAGTTGAAGTGTTTTGTAAGTTTGTTGTTACGTTTGGGGAAGGCAACGAAAAAGTTATGTGATATTTTACTTCTGCCCTAGTGTTCCGTTCAGAGGCAGATCATGAGAACAAGGCCTCGGTTTATGAGACAACCTTATACTTAATGATAAGTGATAAGAAGCAATACGAAAATACTGTCCAGGTGGTATATACAGTAACAGAAACTACTTAAAACGACTGAACTATACACCAATTGCAATTGTCACGAGTATTACCAAATGCCCATAGTACGACCTAAATATACACATTAATAATTATGTTCCTAGTTGCCATCCCCTTGCAAGCCATTGCAATCTGTTTGGACCGCCTCAGAGAGACGCAGCTATATAACAGAGGTCTATAGTACGTCTTGCGTCTCACTCTAGCGTAAAGCTTCATCCCTCTTAACGGTTTCCATTGCATGGACTAACACAAAGCCTAGGGAGGCACTGGACTCAATCCTAGACGTATATTCCCATTCCTACTAGTAGTTGTAGTGCCACATTTTAAATCTAGTATTAAGTATTTCCCCTAGTTATTCCTATTGATTATATTTTAAATTTTCTTTTTTTACAAAATAGTTCTTACTTCTAACTGACAATGATGGTCGCGCGTAAAAGCAATATTAATGTAAATGAATAAGCAATATTATTGTAGGTTATATGTAGTTCATATTTATTGTTTGATCGAGAAATTTGGTAGATTTTTAGATGTTTTTGGTGCTTTGGAGTACTATATTGAAATTTGAATCGAATCAGACATCGAATATTGAGTAAATTATAAAGTGATTGTTTTTATTATTGACTAGGTACTAGGTAGGTTTACATATTATGTTCCAAATTCGTTTCTCTTTCTCCTTCTGAGTATCTATGTACTCCTTCGCATCTCCCTCGATCTCTTTTATCTCTAGCTGTCCCCATTGTCTTCTGTAGTAATCGCAAGATGCTTTTAAAATAAAAGTCTAAAGCAAAATATTTTATTCAAATATTTATACTAACGTTATTGTAATTGTAGTGACTACGGATAAGTAACATAACTAACGAAACCAACTTATATACAAAAAATATATACAATTAATTGTAAATATTTCCCTGTGTACCAAAATTTTCCTTCTTTACAATTTTTGTAGTTGTAGTATTAAATACCTTTTATAGTAGTTAAGAGAACAGTTATATAGATTTAAACATAGTAAGTCACGTTTAGGCTCGTTAGTGTACACGGGAACTGCCCCGTTGCTGTAAAAGGTTGAATGCGCGTGAGCAATGCAAATGCCGTTTTACACAGCTAGGCAGCTGTCATGCCAGTCAATAATTAAAATCTCTTACTTTTTATTCGGTTACGGATCTTGAAACAAACAGAGAGATGAGTGATGATTGAAATAAATCAGTTAACTGCAAAATTAAGGTATTAACTGTGGTAACAATTAAAGTACAGTGTCTTATATCACAAGAAAAGTTGACTGTAAATGAAATTCTCAGTAATAAACGTGATCTTTTCACATAAGGACGAAGGGTGTTGTTACTTAAATTAACGGGATAAATCGATAGCACGGTCGAATTGATTTATCACGACCATGTTAAATGAAATAACTACACATTCCATAAATAATCGATTTCATTTTATTTTCAAAAGATTAATAAAAATCTAAATAAGTAATCAGTAATTATTAATTACTATTTACCCGCTAATTTAAGTAACATATAATACAAGAAAGAAAAATAGTGAAGCAATTATAGGTACTAAGTTCGCAAATACAGTGATAAATTAAAAATGTCCAAACTAGCAATACACAATTAACTTAAGCAATAAATACATTAGTGTTAATGTGACTACTAGGCTATTAATAGCGTATAGCAATATATGATAAGACTAATGTACTACAAGAGCAATACCGAAGCAATATGCAATTGTAATTACTATTTAAGACAAAAGTCTTAACTTACCAAATGTTGCTAATAAGTAGACTGTAAACAAGTGATAAATATAAATAAAACAAAATGTGAAAAATCTTTCGATTGAAATCATGAATTAAGTATTTATACATTGGTTTGATAATATTCAATTTACATGTCACTTTAAACGAATAACGTTAGGAAGTAGTTTGTTTGCTGTGAAGGATACATTAAATTTATTTATAAGTTCTGTCTAATATTATTATTACGAACGAGTTACATGTATGCACACCCTGATCTGGAACTAGCACTAAGAAAACTACATCTTTGACAAAGTTATATCTCCATAAACAATGTAAAAATGCAGAAATGAAAAAAACTTGTATACTGCGGTAGACTTACATCCATATTGAATACCGTACCGTTCTGTAATCTCTTTGTGGGAGTAAGTGCCAAGCAATTTATTGATTTATTAAATTCCTTGCGTCAATATAATACTCGTACAGGTTCTTACCTTGCAATGACTTACGCTGATAAATTTTAGACGCAAATTAACGAAAATTGGCTAAAATTAATAACATTATACCTACTTAATGTTGTGTAGAAGTATTTATTTTGATAAAGTATACAGCTATTACCGCTACGGCACGTTTATACGCATACGTAAAAAAATCTGAAGCGCCTGTAAAAAACAGTAAAATTCCATAATAATGTGAAAATGTCAAAGATGTATTCTACCTTTAAGCAATAATTGTATAAAATATGTAAGAGGCTTGGATTCTATTATAAAACCAAACAAGAAAAACTAAATAAACAAGAAGTTATGAAATAAGATCTCCGATCCAGTTAATTTACATTGTTAAGCATTTATAATGATTTTATTATTCAAGTCTCTGATAAAATAATAAAGTATTATCAGGCAATAAAAATAAGCAATATAATATCGAAGTTCGACAACGAATTGTTTAATTATAGTTATTTTGCATGTACAACGAAATAAAAGGTTTACGTATGTGAAAGATTGTCACCCACTTAACAAAATGATCCCTGAAAGATATTTTAAATATTATTTTGAAACACTAGACATAACTACTTACTGTATGTGAAAATTTGAGACTCGAGGAGTTCAGACGGTTAATACATTTAGTTTGGCAACATTCCAGAGTATACAAATCAAGATTTTTAGAAATCAGATATTCCTGTAAATTTCTGGAATTGGTATTTTTTATAGTATTTGTATTGGGATTTATGAGAATAACTACATTTTGTGTCACGAAACTTTGTTTCTACCTTTATCTGGAGAGATCGGGGATCATTTTTTTGGGGTTAGCGAAAGGCATCGCATAGAGTCATCCACGACAATGTGGCATACAAAATAAAATTGTAATTAGTTTTAGAGATATTATAGATACAATTGTCGAGGATGTCTACAATTTTGGAAGGATTTTTTTATGGAGAAAGTGAACTTTGATCATGAAGTGTCTACGATATTTATTTTAATAAGGATCACATGTGGCCGCCAAAACTCATTTGTTACAAGTATTATGTACGTTGATATATTAATTGTATGTCAGTTATTTTATTTAGGAACTTGATTGTTATTACCTGGTAGGCTTAATGTTTTTTTTTTTTATTACCAATTTGTTATTATAATTTATTTAGCTTTAATGTTTTTATGGAAATACATTACACACACATTTAAATTTACACTTTTCTACCTATTATTTTCGAAATGAAACGATTACCTACATAGTTGTTCCATCCTATCGATATCACTACAGATAACTAGAGAGACAATGTTACTTTTTAAAAAGTGATATAATATGTATATAATCGTTCCTTTTGTGCGTACAATAAGTATTTTTTTTAGTTCAGGTTTGAATTTATAGTTTAGTAGATGTATAGAAACTACAATTAATTTAACCTTTATTTTAATACTAATATTGTTTGTTTGCATAAAACGTGCAGCACTGTGATCATAATTATTTTGTAATATTTGCTTTTGAGAACCTGCATAATCTAGTCGTAGATGGTTTAGTCATCTAGATTTAAAAGTATTATACCTACCTACATTAGAAGTAGAAAGAGGTGACGAGGTAATGTGATGCAATCATAGCGAGCGAGTAGAAAACATTAGGACGTGAAAGGTATAGTAGAATAGACAGAAAAGGATATATATAGTACTTACTAAATTTGCCTTAATTTTTGTGCGAGTGACAAAGTTTAAAAACAACGTAATCAAAATATTCTTAAATTCGTAATCATCTTTATTACATATTTCGCTGCATTAGGATATCAACATATTCGCCAATCCAAGATCTTTCATTTTTAAATGAAGGAATTGAGATGAATTGATCTAGAATAGTCTTCATATAAAATAAAAACTCGCTAATCATTACTTCTTGTTTAAACTTGGTTCACTCGTTCAAAAACTTTCGAAAGAACCGTTAGCATTCGTACTACGGATGCCGTGCAGTCGCTATATTTAGGATGAAGTCGACCAAATTATCAAACGAGGGTCATTGGTAGTCTGGACTCTGACCAACGGATCCACTCCTTTGCCCCAGTGCTGCATATGAGTCAAACAAAGAAATATGTAAATTACCTAAAATAGCCTACTAGCAATACTTTAAGTTTTGCATAACGACAGCGATTCCTTAAATTCTTGCGCAATAAAAGTGCTATCCTACTTATTTTGAATTGAAGTGAATTTGGTCGTTAATGCAGAAATTCGCCTATGCGGCACTGACAACGGGCTTTAGGAGACACAATCATGTACATTTAATGTAAATATAAGTTTATTCACGATCCCATTTCTGTCATACCTTTCCAAAGTAAACCTTAATCGTAGAAAGTCAATTTTTAATTCATCTATTCCTTCCTAATAAGCAATTATTATAGTACCAAAAGTACCTACAGAGTTAGTATAACAATTGCATGGAATATATATTATTATATAATATAATAGCTAATAAACAACTTATGTAAAGTAAACATAATGAAATATTTAATTATTCTTACTGTTGCATTTGATCTGTCAAATTTAAATTGTGTTCCTAAGTGTTATTTTTCATTGCGTTTTTACGTGAAAATTAAAAATTTGCAAGAAATACGTTTTGATAGGATAGCCCGGATATTCCTAAGTATTATATTTATTCCTAACATAAACAGGTTCAAACCTGTATAATCGAAATTGCTATTCAAATTTACAGTAGAAGTAGAACCCCAAATAACTAGAGCATGTGTTTATACAAACATGAATTAATTTAAATCTCATAAGAATTAATATTTAATTAGTTGCTTTGTTCCCTTTTTTATTTACTATACGTAGTTCAACTAGTTACCTTCGAGCGTTCCAGACAAAAATGTAGGTAGATGAGATAGGTACGAAAGTAGCCGGGGTTCTACTAGTTAGAAAAAATACATTAAACTCAAACACTGACACCCCAGGAAAACCAATATATAGATACTCGTACCTACATAACTTTAGAATCTCTTACGATAAAAACGTATTTACGTAGTACGGAACTTTGACTATTTTTTATATTTATTTTGTACAAAATAATACGATTAAATAGTAAACACGTACCTATTGTAAAAAACTAGTCATAGTATCATTGGCTCCAAAACTTGTTTTGTCTTCGGTCGGAAAAAATCCGTGGTCTTCACAGCACATGAAACAAAATTACGGCAGTGCTACGAAATTACGACCACGACAGCGCAGCTACTTGGCGTTGATCATTGCAGGGCCTTACAACGCTTACCGATCATTTCGCCCGATCTAAGCTCCTAACCTAACACGCATACCTAATATTTATTATGCCTACTTGTTGCAAAGACCATGCGGAGATTAATATAAACTACTTATTATCCGAAGCTAAATTTACTGGAGTTAAGGAGCCTGTATTCTGCGCATTCAGTAAGCATATATACCTAAAGTAGGCACGAACCGAAAACATTTGTTATAGTGTTGCAAATATGTTATTTAATAAAATGTCATAAATACGAGTAGACAATCTCGTGTCACCCGTCTCCATTCGTTGACGTCAAAGGTACTAATAGTGATAGTTGATGCAAACGCCATAGCCACTTTATGCGACGTATTAGTTATTGGGTGCGTATATCGCGGCGCGTTAACCTATTTCCTACAATACCTAACTTCATTAGTGAGATTACATCATTGCTGGCAGACCATCAGTCCAAATTTTGGTCAAACAGTTAAAATTGTTCGCACGCGCGTCAATCCTAAGTCAAAACACGTACATTCCACCGGTTTAGCTTGCAAGCATTTTGTTAGAGGCTCTAATTCTCATTTAAGTAAACACCGTTTTTATTTAGTTAGCAAGTTTGTTTCGTCATGCCGCTTCGGCTCCACTCGGCTTTCTCACACACCCCTTATTGTCATTGTGACAAGAGTACATTGTGTATTAAGGGCGGTAAGAGAGGTATTACGAACGAAAGTTTATTAGAAGCCCGACACCAAAGTCTTTAATGATTCGAGTTTGTAAAACCACTCTTAACTTTACCGCGCGTTTTACATACAATGTTTTTCATCACACTTGGAGAAAATAAAGAAACAGTAAAGCCAAAAATAATAGATACATCATGGCGCCATGCGACTCATCGAATGAAATGCATTTGCATGAATGAGACAGTATGAGAAAAGTAAATGCGTAAGAAAGGAATGTATGCATTACGCCCTTGGGCGATTATACATAGGCTATTGTAGCTCAGTATGCTTGCTTATCATGGCACCGTTTAGGAGCAGGTGTGATGAAAAGGTAATTACGTGTTTTGATTTGCTTGACTGTATCATGACAACCGACACGCAAACACGCCCTAACGATACGAAAGAGCATGACAGTGATTCGATTTCGAGGTGTGAAGCAGAACAATGATTCAAGTTTTCTAGATGTCAAAAATCGGTTTTGTTAGTTAGACAGAGGACCAAGTAAGTATAGATAAATTATGAAGAGTTTGGAATTGCATATGGACGCATAAATATAAAAAATAATTAAAAGATGTTTCTTAATATACTTAGCGGGGTACTTTACTTACCCTAGACGTCAGCCCCTTATCTAACCAGGAGCTTAGTTTTATTATAAAACTAAACTTGCGATATCATTTATTTTAGAACATAATTTAAATTACCAGCAATATATACACGTGTATAGCCTGACCAGTGCCTATTTGGATTTTCAGTGGAACTAATTTATTTTAATGGCTTATGTTTTTTTTTGACAACAGACATTGGAATTCATTGAAACTCACCGATGTAAACAAAACGAGAATAATTCTACATATTTCAGAATAATAAAAGTTTACCTCGAGGAAAAACAAATAATTTTAAATACATTCAAATGGTTGCGGCAGAAAAAGGACGAAGGATTCAGCACCATTATAATAATAGCTATTTACGATACAAGGGTTGTAAGAAACCACTTGTCCAAAAAGTGGGTTTTTCAGGACGCGCAGCGTGCGGAAAAACGCGCTTTTTCGCAAGGTGTGGTGTAAACAATGTTTTGAAATTAGTTGTTGACATGACGGGTACTGATATTCATAGTGCGGTTGTAATGAACTGGTTAGCTTGATACTAAATATGTATATTATCATTAAATTATTATTTTTTCTCATTCAAGGCATTTCTAGTGCTACAATCAAAAATATACACAAAAAGAATGAGCCGTTGCCGCCATTTTCACCGATACCAAAAAATAAACAACTGAAAAAAAGATTACAAATGTACCTTAAGGCACAAAATTCATGAATTCAATGCTGTGCGAAAGCAAGTACCAAATATCAAAACTGCTTACCGAATTGAAAAAAGATATTGGTTTTACCGGTAGTAGGGAGTACTTGCGATTGCTATTGCACAGTACGGGGTTCAAATATAAAATGTAGACTATATTGAAGGAGCGGTCGGACATTGCGGTTTGGCGGGATAGTTATTTAGACGAAATAAAAGAAGCAAGGGACAAAAATATACCTCTTGTTTTTTTAGATGAGACTTACATCCACACTTCTTTTAACCACGCAAAATGTTGGCAAAGCGAAAATGAACCAGTTGTGTCAAAATTCGTTTTAACCGGCAAACGATATATTATTGTTCAATCCGGTGGACCATCGGGATTTGTTCCCAATGCACTCCTAATATATAATGATAAGGAAAAAAAGCCGATTATCATCTCTCCATGAATAGGAACAATTTTAAGAAATTGGTTTTGCATAAAATAATTCCCAATCTCAGTGAACCCACGTGTGTTATTATAATGGATATAATATATATAAGGAAAATAACGTTACCGTCGTGGCCGCCAAGGAAAAAAAAACACGAAATTTAAAAAAAAGTAGATAACTAAGAAAGCACACTGTCCCGACTATACATGACATGTGTATATTATTGCCATATAACATGCTGTTTGCAGCGACATTATCTCAGGTCCAATTAAAAACTGGTCAGGCTATAAACCAAAGTAAATTGACAAGACAATACAAATAAGAAATCTTAATGTTCTGTTCACTACGACGCAGCAGCATCTTAAGCAGTGCTCCTAGTCTTAGTACATTGAAGATTTACGAAATTGAATTGTGCAGTTATTCAAATAACTATGATTTGCTTAATACATGCAAACAACTGCCAATGAAACATACTATTATCCATTTTGAAAATGGCCCGCGACCCGGTAACGCACTGTGTATGGTAGGTACTCACTCAAAACTATTCGGGAATTTATGGAAATACAAAACAATAGGTAGGTACAATAAAATCTGACGTATTAAAGACGTACGTAACACGTAACCTGACATAAAATCTGACGTATATTTTAAAGCAATAGTATTTAGAATTTGTCACTAACATTATTGGTTGTTTTTACTTATTTATATACTCGTTTTATGCTGATATACTAATATAGGCCAATCGCTGGTCAGTATATCATAAAAAAATATGTTCTATTTATTATATGTATTACTGCCCATAGTAAAATGTACGGCACTCCCATTTGTTTCTTACATAGAACTTGTATGGCGTAGTAGTCCTTTATAGATAAAAAACCCTACTAACTATAACTTTATAGATAAAGTTTATTGTACAAGAGAAAATTCAAATTTAGTATGCATGTAAAACACGATACGTAGTAGTATTACCAGTGATCGTAACTTTTGTAGCATTTTGACAAATACAATTTAAACGGTTAATTAAGGTTAATATTACCGTTATTAACACTAATATCTGTACAATGCATTTGTCAGTTCTAACTTGGAATACGCCACTACAATCTGGAATCCTCATTTCAACGTTCATATTAATACAATTGAAAGTATTCAAAATAAATTTATTAGAAGAATGAGATATACATTTAATAAAATTAATACCAACGATTTCGAGTCTCTTCAAACACGTCGTGAAATTCGTGATCAGATATTTTATACAAAATTTTAAATGGCCTTGTTGATTCTCCTAACCTTCTATCAAAAATAGCACTACGATGTCCTGATCGGCGAACGCGTTCCTCTATTTTATACGCAATTAACTCTGGTCGTACCGCATATGCAAGAAATAAATTCCTAGCCAGAGCTTGCAAATCTTACAATAATAAATTTAATGATATTGATATTTTCCACCTATCTCTGCAACAATTTGTTTCTGCTATAAAAAAAAGAAAAACAGATGTAATCTAGAGTAAATGGTTATCTATGTATATTACAGTTCTTGATATATCTTTCCCCTGTTAATATTAATATGAAGGTCTACAGTCTCGTCTTGAGTTTGCATGAAATTATTATTTTGTTATTTCGATCTGAGCAACAGATATGTTATTGATTAGTAGTGGAAACTATTTGGCTTATGAACTTGTGTCATGATTAATTATGTATATTATATTTGCCTGTTTGTTTCCCAGAGGATTAAATAAATAAATAATGAATCATAAGAATTTAAATCATTTATCCCAATTCCGTTAACAGCACTACGCTGCACCGAAAATGCTACAAAAGTTACGATCACTGATTATTAGTATTACATATGCAATTCAGAGGTATCGATAATTTATCTATACTATTACTCATTTTCTGCCTTCACTCGGAATCATTTGTGGCCAGTAACAAATTGCTGATGGATTTATAACGGAAGTTTTAATTAAAATACAAATGTCAAAATACAACAGCGCCTTTGAAACGAATTTTTGAAGCTTCCGGCCCGAACCTTTTCGCCGATGAAATATCGGTACAAAAATAAACAATTGCCTGGTCGATCGTTTTCTAGACACATTATAAACTGAGTTTGATTTAGAGATACTTTTTATAGACAGTGTAGTACGTAATTTTGGGACTTAATTTCTATTGAAATATTAGTCCAAAAACTACAAACACTCAGTTCTCTCGACTGTAAATAAATAAGTGAAGAGAAAGCAAGTTTAATCATCAAGTACGAGTACACGAATCGAGCAAGGGTAGGTGTCGATTTAAAAGTAAATGCTTATGCAATAAACCGATCCATACTTTGCAATGTCAATGGAAATTTTCGTTTCTTTCACCTTCCTATCCTCCAGGGACGTTCGTAAGTGTTGTACTTGCCTCCTCTTCTCACCTTGCCTACTTATCGGTAGTAATTTAACAGTTCCCTCGCTCTCAGAATATTCTACTTACCTTATACTTGTATCAATAACCATAATTTGATTTCGTATTTAAACAGCACATATTTGTTGATTAACCTCCATATACCTAACTACTGTTTACGTAATTTAGTTTATTTTGTACGTCCTATGCGTAACATAATTTGAACAAAAAATATTAGTAGTTACAGACTTCAGTATGACTTGTACTTTTTTTAGTTAAAAGTAGTTCAAAAGACTATAAATTATAGATGTATCTAGAGCACAAAGTTTTGGCGTTACAATAGTTTTACTTATAAGTTGCGTTGATCGGGCTACATACGTTCTGTTGCATAAAAATAAAATTGTATTGTATAAAATTGGTGTTTTAATGGCTGACCTTACAATACCTTACACAGATCTCGTGGGTGTTAGATTGATAGCCTCCTGTCTTACTGACATCGCCAAGAAAAGTAGTGTGAATTCTCAAACTAGGTCAGGATCGCGATCATACAACTTATGAACAAGACTTACAATACAGTATCAACTCGCGCCTGCTTATCGAAAACAGTCTCTTTTCGATTCCTGAACTTTTGGATCACTGGACGCCCGATATGCGACGGTGACATTGTGCGAAAACAGTGAACCAAAAAGAGGGTAAATCAAAATGGTGTGTGGCACACCACAATTAAAATACCACACCTACAACTCGCAGTACATCAGTCAATCCATAAAATTTGTGCTTGATACAGTGCCAAAATATCGGCACTCATAACATAAAAACAGATAAACATGATATACCCCGTCATTAAGAGTAATTCTAACAAAATAATTAATTAGGAAATTTCGCAATTTTCTTCATATTCGACCACCATCTTTATGCATATTAAATGATATTTCTTCTTTTGCTTAGAGATTACGAGTAATACAAATCGAATGACACCCCAATTACTAAAATGGGGAAGCCGTTTTAGTCCATATTTTTGGGAAAAATGACTGACTGTCGAGTTTCTTTCGGCGTTTCTTCTCGCCAGTGGTCTTCTTTTGCAAAAACACTAGTAGATTTTGACTTGTAAAAGTGTCATTGCGGCCTACTTGCAGAATAAAGTTCATTTATTTATTTCATACTTTTTTAGGATTCTACCTACAAAGGAAAAAAACGGAACCCCTATGTGATCACTCTTGTCTGCCTGTCTGTCTGTCCGTTCCTCTGTCACAGCCGATTTGCTCCAAAACCAGTAGAGCGATAGAGCTGAAATTTGGTACACACATGTAAGTTGGCGGTTCAAAGACGGACGTGTATCGTATTTATATGAATTTAAAACATGGGGGCCACTTTAAAAAAGAGTAACTTCGAAAATTAAAAAAAGTTTTTCTAGCTATATCGATTTACAATATCAAATAAAGGGTCATATTCAATTTATTGTGAAACAATAAGAATAAAGGAAAACCTAAACTAAAATCAATCAGAATACTTAATTACAAATAAAAAACCGGCCCCAAGTCTGTGCCGTGTGGCAAGGTGCCCAGAAGGCTGGCGGCATTGCCACGCTGGATGGCAATGGAGATCCGTTGGGCGAGATAAGCGTCAGCCCGCTGGTCATCAGTTGGCTCAACGAGCCGCTTTGCGAGCTCCCTGAAAAAAGTATGTGCTCCGGGCCCCCACGGCAAAAGCGTTTCAACCCCAAACGGCTCAAACATGCAGCCAGTATCAATGGCTGCATATTTGCGCCGTTTGAGGTTTTCCGCTGTGTTAGCAGCAGCCCCAGCCCTAATTGAAGTCCCTGAAAGATGGTCCGGTGCAAGGGTATCCACACATGTGGCATCTCATACTAGGGGTCGTCCCAACTTCCAGGGAACGAGGGTCATGCCATCAGGCCTATTGCCGTCATCTCTATTAGCTAGACCTGATGATTCTAAAAAACTGGTACTCCAGCAGTGACGAGGGCTCGGCGCAAAATATCATTTAGACTGGCATGGCGCGATGTGTGGCCGGCACTTCTTGTACAAGACAAGCCGTGGAAGCCGAAACGGGTGACGTTGGCGCCGCAGTGACATTGGTGCGGAACCACACATGCTGCTCCCAGACAAAGTGACACTGAAAATCTAAATGATTCACTTGGGAAGTGTGCCGAGGTTTTTAGACGGTAAGGCCTGCAGCCATGCGCCGGATTACCATTTTGTTCCAGAAAGGAGACAAGTTTTCAAAGTGTAGGAAGCTATCCATAAGTATTCCCAGGATGCGGGCTTCCGAGACTTACTGTTCTACTTAGATTACTGTTCAAAACGGGGTATTTACCATGTATGTTATTTTATTGATGAGTTTACGATATTTCGGCGCTATTGCAAGCACCATTTTCAATGATTAACAGTTTTCAGTTAATATCGTAAACTCATCAATAATAATATACATAGTAAATACGCCGTTTTGAACAGTAATTCTAAGATTAATGACCATGTAAGCTTGAAGCCACATATTTTCCCGATATATTTACATGGAGATTTGTAGCCGTACTTAATAAGGTTGACTTGTTTTTTGAACCCAAGACGAGAAACTTAGAGTTCGATGGATTGAGTAAGTACTAGACTGTTTTTTTTCAGACCAGCTTTCACTTATACTACAGTTAATGGCAGACTCCCAATCAAAAATCTTACTATGAACAAAGCTAAAATAAAGATTCATGAATGGCGGAGCACATCAACTTACGCTGAAACTGAGGGCCTACTTACTTACTGTTCTACTTACTGAAAGGAATCTAAAATACACTGGACACACTATACTAAACACTCACCACACACATTTTGTTATAATCTTTTTCTTTTTATTTGTAAGTAACTACTTTTTTTTTGTATCCCAGCAACACAGAAGGACGAGTTGTTTCTGTTTTGCAAATAATAAAAATGAAAATTGCAAATAATAAAGAACCAGGGTTCGGCGTTAAGCCCCTACCTCTTCCTGCTTATAATGGTGGCACTGTCGTCACTGTCGTCAGACATTCAGGAGGAGGCACTTGTATGCTCTTTGCGGACGATATTGTCCTCGTCGGTGAAGAGGGGCCCGAGGTTCAGAGCAGATTAGAGAAGTGGCGGCAAAAATTGGAGAAAGTGGGTTTGAAAATCAGTCGTTCTAAAACTGAACACCTGCCCCGCTAGTATGATAGCTTATACCGTCACGTTATATGGCCAAAATGTACTGAAACGTCACATAAAACGTGACGGTATAAGCTATCATACTAGCCGGGCTGTTCTGCGATTTCGGCGGTCTCTCCAATTTTATGCCCATAGAGCTCGATGGCGTAAAGTAATATTTCCACCAAACGGCCCGCATCGGATCGGATCGGAAAGAATACGAACGGATGCGGCGACAACCGATCGTGTCCGGCGGCATGTCGACGCGTACGACCGGGCGGTAACAGCCGTTCGCGGCCGACAGGATGTGGACGTGAGTATTATATTCTTTGATGTGGACGCACACGAACGGCACTGTACGGTTGCTTGCGAACGTATCCGCACCCAGTAAAATAGTTTCGTTCCTACCACGATGACGTGTTGTAATTTATGAAAAAAAAAAATTCCGACGAATTGAGAACCTCCTCCTTTTTTGAAGTCCGTTAAAAATGGTTGAAGTTGACGTAGTATTTTTGGCTATTGCATTAGAAGAAGAAGAATATCATCATAATACACAAAAGAGGAAAAGAAAAGTTTGGGTTAATTAATAATTTGTGGCAAAAGCGGTGTAAGGTTGGCGAATTCCATACACTTCACAATGATTTGAAATTGGATGTGATAAAATTCAAAGATTATTACAGAATGGACAATGAAAAGTTTCGACGGCATCAACAGCCGAAAGGTTCCGATCGCACACGACGACAAGCGGACGGGGCCGATCGCAAGCGAACGGAGCCGATCGCGTGTCGCAGCATGCTTTCGGTGACGTTCACATGTCGCGGAAGACGCCCGCGGTCAAGCTGTTGTGCGCAACTTGCTAATGTAGACTTAAAAACAGTACATATATGATTCAGTATCGTTTAAAGACTATAAAATTCTTTTCGTTCCGATCCGTTGCGGGCCGTTTGGTGGAAATATGACTTAACGCTACCGGTCTGCTCCGATTTCCGATACCTCGGGTCCCTCATACAGTGTACTGGCGATATTGACCGTGACATCAAAAATCGAATCAGCGCAGGATGGATGAAATGGCGACAGGTCTCAGGAACCATATGGGACACCAGAATGCCCTTCCGATTGAAGGGCAAAATCTACAAAGCCATTGTAAGATCTGTCGTCGTGTATGGATCGGAATGTTGGGCCGCAAAGGTGACGGATGAAAAGAGATTGCATGTTACGGAGATGAGAATGTTGAGATGGATGAGTGGCGTAACAAGAATGGATCACATAAGAAATGAGTATATAAGAGGAAGCCCGAAAGTGGCACCCATAGATGATAAGTTGAGAGCTAATCGTCTACGGCGGTATGGGCATGTTATGCGGAGGGATGAAAGTCATGTGACAAGAAAGGTATTAGGCATGAATATGGAGGGATGTAATAGGAGGGGTAGACCAAGGAAAAGGTGGATGGATTGCGTGCGTGGGCGATAGTTATTTATGGAAGAAAAAAACATGCTGCGCCGACCCCAAGGTAAATGGGAAAAAGGCACGCGAATGATGAAAAATGAAAACTTTAAGCTTTCGGCTTCTTATACAGCTGAATTTTGGAGCCCGCACGCTCTATGAATGCGGACAGCGTGTGGTGGACTCTCTGTCGCACTATTATTTGAAAATCCTTCGTGACAGCTTTATTAGTACAGCCCGCCATATCTGTGCTTCTTCAGCCGTTCTATTGTGCTACGTCCTGGCGAAGCCAGTTTCAAGCCTACTAGCTATATTTGTGCGGTCCTAATTATCGCCAAGACGACACTCAAACACCACCTGCACACCACGGGTCAGCGCTGTCATCATGTCATAAAGCATTTGTGTTGTTTTATGATCTTCGTTTTCACTGTTTTAAAAGTATGTTTGTCTGTTTAATTAATTAATAATTGTTACCCATAAGCGTTCTTGCTAAGTGGTGTAGTAAAGGTGCACCTATTTTTAACCGACTTTAATAGAAGGAAGAAGGTTCTCAGTTCGTCTGCATGTTTGCTTGTTTTTTTTATGTAACCTCTGCCGATTTGATAATTCTTTTTTTGTTTCGAACCAGGTACCCCGAAGTTGGTCCCATATAAATTGAAGGTCTGATGATGGGATCTAGGAGGAATCGAAGGAATTCCTCGAATTTGATAGGAACGCATATGCCGATTTCGGTGTTTTCTGTAGGTAACCAAGCATTGGATCACGGAAACCACAAATTGTGGCATAGCGAAGTACACAATTAGATTCGTTTTTTTTGTTATAAATTTTTTCATGAGTGTTTTATGTGTTTGTAACGCGTTAATTGTTACCTTTAGTTTACTTGAATGCATACCGTGAACAATTCTGGTGTTACCGCGGACACATGTTCTTGTAATTTGTGCACAAAATCATTTAAAAGAAGTAGAAGCCTATATATTGACAAATCAAAATCCCAGCGTAACTGCCTAAATCAAGATGCATCTCCTCTAAATTTGAACATTTTGAACAATACACTACCTTTCCATCAGCCATTCCATTATCGACTTAGCCATCTTAAAAATATCACACAAATCATTAAACGTCAATCCCTCGAAATGAAAATAAAAGAGGTTTATTATTAGCATTCCTTTATTTGATTGCAGATTTATTACAAACAAGAAAAACTTTAAACACTAATTATAAATAATGATTTTACACCTTTCATTGTCAATAAATTAAAATAATCCGAAGACACGGGTGCAATTCATAAAAAATAAATATTATTTGTAAATTATAAATCAGATTGTCACATGATTATTCATTTAGAAAAAAATCATTAACTTAATGCTAATACACAACAAATACATAATATAAAGCTTTGCACACATATTTGGCGATTGGTAAAAAATATACACAGTTAATAATCTAGTCAATTCATATAACAATCAAATTATTAGAAATGTGTACACAACTTTATACAGTAGAAGGATAAGGTGAGCGTCAGGATGACAGGACCATGATAGATTTTTATATCGAGAGTAATTCCAAGTTTTAGTACCTTTTTTGTACTATTTGGTACCTGACATCATAAAATTTGTACCTCGCTAAAAAGTGGTCAGCCATTCTGACGTCAGGTTGACAGGACCAAGTCTAGTTCCCCTAGTTGCAGGCGTTATACCGAATTCATCTTTTCGTAATTATTTAGTACCTAATTTGTACCTTAATGCATGCATATTATTAAAGACTCGAGAATTTTAAGAACTAATTAAGTAACGTTGCATATAATTATTTTTTCTACGACAAATAAAAATATAATTTATCTATTCGAGCATTATAACCTGTCAATTAGATGCCGGACAGCAGTATTAAAATAATCTGCTTATACAAATGCAAGTCTATACCATAAACAGATTAGACAAGTCAAGATTAGTCAAGAAGAGAATCAAAATGGATTTCCATACATTATTATACAATTGTTGTTTTTTATTTAATTTTTAAAAGAGGCACACGTCAATGCCCGTATTCTACCACCATATCGGTTTTAATTTAAATCAAACTATTTTGCTGTTGTAAAATTAAGTATTTTACATGTCAATTCTCGAGTCTTTAATAACAAAACTAGCTACGCTCGTTTCATTACGGCGACCCGGCTTTTGGGAACCCTTATTATGCATAAAATACTTTAATAGTAATAAATCATCATCATCATCATGTCAGCCGTAAGACGTCCACTGCTGGACATAGGCCTACCCCAAAGACTTCCACAATGACCGGTCCTGCGCCACCCGCATCCAGCGGACACCCGCGACCTTCACAAGGTCATCAGTCCGCCGTGTGGGGGGCCTGCCCATGCTACGCCTTCCGGTACGTGGTCGCCACTCGAGAACCTTTCCGCCCCAACGGCCATCGGTTCTACGTGCTATGTGCCCCGCCCACTGCCACTTAAGTTTAGCGATTCGGAAGGCTATATCGGTCACTTTGGTTCTGCTGCGGATGGCCTCATTCCTGATGCGATCACGCAGAGAAACTCCCAACATAGCTCTCTCCATTGCCCTTTGGGTGACTTTGAGCCTTCTTATGAGGCCCATAGTAAGCGACCACGTTTCAGTGCCGTATGTCATCACTGGCAACACACACTGGTCAAAGACTTTTGTCTTGAGACACTGCGGAATATTGGACGAAAAGATGTGCCGTAGCTTCCCGAACGCTGCCCAGCCGAGTCGGATTCGACGATTAACCGATAAATCATCACGTTAACTAATTAAAAGGTCCGGGTCAAATCTACGGACTGCAGCGCTATGCCCATACAAAGCTTATTTATTCTTGGTGTTACTTTTTTTTGTAAGTCTTTAAAATATACTGAATATCATGCATTAAGGTACAAATTAGGTACTAAATAATTACGAAAAGATGGATTCGGTATAACGCCTGCAACTAGGGGAACTAGACTTGGTCCTGTCAACCTGACGTCAGAATGGCTGACCACTTTATTTTCAATATTTCTGGATTTTTAGCGAGGTACAAATTTTATGATGTCAGGTACCAAATAGTACAAAGAAGGTACTAAAACTTGGAATTACTCTCGATATAAAAATCTATCATGGTCCTGTCATCCTGACGCTCACAGAATAAGTACAAACAGTAATAAGGAAAATAAAAATACATTGCGGTTATCTACAAAAGGCATTATGTACACGAGGCTAATATTGCATTTTGATTTCAACATTGATATAGCGCACAGCTCATCATCAATACTGGCCTGCACCAGAGAATTGGAAACTATAAAGACTCCATTTATTTTTACTACCTCTAGATGTTCCATAGGAATAGGAGAGATGCCGTACCATACATTGTATATGGCACTTTGAGCTCTCTTAACTATCAACACCGGCAGTCTTTATCATTTACCAGCCTCTGCCCATACCTGGCGTTATTCTGGTTCCACATTCAGTTAGAACTTGGAATTACATTAATTATCACAATATTTAGAATTGCTGTGGATTATTTGTTTTAAAAATAGGACCAATTGCGTGTAGTAAAAGGACAGTATACTCCCAAAACCTAAAATGTAAAGTAAAACTTACATTAACTATATTTTAACTTCCACAATTTGCAGCAATAAATACAGGCGAATCTAATGCATTATTACGGGCACGCTACACATGATAGTATTTCAAATGGTAAGTCAGATTGGACATAAGTAAATTCGTACAGGTGCAGTGAATACTTTTTCCCATCCGGCAAACTCTGAATACGACTAGACCCGACGTGGCTATCACTATATCGGGTACCGTAAATTAGAAGATACCCTATAAAAAAAAAAATAGTGACATTATGTACCCAAAAGCAGTATTTCACGACCATAACAGCAATTTCATTATTTTCCTATACAACGATGGGTTCTAATATTACAATGTGACGATGACGTCACAATATCATATTCATTTGTAAGAGCCGTTTGCAAGGCTGCTGGCGGCGAGCTAAGTAAGTAACAAATTTGTAGCCTTTGTCTTCTTCTTCTTTCTTAAAAACTGCTTTGAATAGCACCATAAATAAATGGTCAAGTAGCCGGTTATCTTATTAAATGAAGTTCATGTCTGTTAATAATTAATATGAAACTTTAGTAGTGAATGTCAAACGTCGGAATGGAAACGGGTATACTTAGTTTTTTTTTTATGTATAAAATACTGCCAACAGTAAAATGTACGACACGCTCTTTTGTTTCCAACTCAGTATGGCAATGGCATAGTACTTTACAGATATAAACCAGCTATAATATTTTGCCATTTAATATGACAGATGTATGATGTGGTATGGTAATTGATTGACACTTTTTCGAGTTTAGCCGTATTCGAGTTTAGCCGATGGGAAACCATTATTCACTACCCCCCTAAAATTTTACAAATGTCAGTTAACTAAACTTTTATATCCCTTTCTTACTAACATGAATGTCAAAGTGAAACTATTTTTAGCGGCATTTCAACAAAAATAGGTGCGACGGACGTTTATGCATAAGGCAGTATATCTGTAACTATATCATCGGACTAATGGATGGATTTTTTTGTAAAACGTGGTCAGGACCCGAAAAGTAGTAACACCTCACAGTATTATGAATAGTTCAAACTAATGCATACGGAACCAGAATTAATGCTTCAAAGACAAAATGTGTAATAAATATCTGTTATTTCAATTGCCTTTGTACTCGTAGTTCCACCTAAAATATGAAGTCAGTGTCAAGTACACATCTCGACTGTCAAATCTTTTCCATAACGAACACACCGTTCAGTACACAAGGCAGCTTTTCCCGTATAAAGATATCGACATTATTGCTAATTAGCAAAACAATGTAAGCCTAGCTAACATCACTAAATTGTTTATTTTGACTAGCACTTACAGCCGGAGTTGGTTTCGAGGTCAAACTTGCTTCAGAAATGAGAATTGCCAAGTCAGGTTGCGAAACACCGATTTAAACTTTCAAAGGAATGCACGATAATGTTAATAGAAAGGTATAAATGACGAAACCTGAGAAGAAGGTACAAGTACATGTGGTAACGAAAGAGCTTATAGACAAAATATGTGACAAAAAATAATTGACGGAGCGAAGCGAATGTGAAGTTTCAACTTCGGAAAAAATACTTTCGTATGTACGACCGGCGGATTTCCGGATATCTGTTCTCCTCTACAGGTCGCATTTCTCAACAGATTCTCGTGAAATTTTGTGAGGTTTGATTATTTTATATTATATGGATTTTTTTGTCAAGTCAGCTATGGAAATTCTGAATATAGAAAAAAAACTGATGGCCATAAGATGGATGGATTATTGTATACAGTCCATCCGATAAAAAATGAATCACTGGTTGATATATTGTTTAAAATACTATCTGACAGAATTTAGGGACAGACACAAATAATGTTTCACCTCAAAACCAACTCTTACTGTAATACTTATAAAACTAACCATAAGACTATTATATTATAAATAATTCTAATATTTAATGTAACAATTTCATATGTCAAAATATACATCTGAAAATAAAATTGAGTTTTATTAGGTAGCATCAGAAACGTGAGTTAAATATAAAAATATAATAAAATAGTCACATCAAATGAACGATTAAATTAATTGTTAAAAAAAGTTAACAAATACGCTATTTTCCTTAATAACATTGTTGCACCATGAAATTATAAGAGATTAATGAGATGAAAGATTCAATTAATTTGTTTGCAAATAAAACCTGAACGAGTCTTAAATGTTACATAGGATTGCCAAATAATATAGGTAGAAAGTACGAAAAACCTATCTACTGGTTCCCTACTGATAAGAAGTCATTTCCCTTTACAATCCAATAATTATTATACCCTAATATTCATTCCCTCTTATCTGCTAGAGACCATAGTTGGAGGCAGTTCCTCTTCCGGTTAACGGTATTTGTCAGCGGGTGTATTAAATATTCCAGAAGTCATAAAAGGGATAGCAATGGTTTAGAAAATACGACGGAAGGCATTCTCTATTGTATACCTACCATGCGAACAGTCTTAGGCTGGGTTGCACCGACTTACGATCACAGACTGATCAACGACGTTAAATATTGCGGCGGCAGCTGTCATCCCATAGAAACTTGTCAAACTTTCCATCATTCAAATTTTAACAAATAGAGCTTACGATTACAGACGGTTTGGTGCAACCCAGCCTTAGTGGTATGTAGAAGACAGGCCTCGCCGAGTTTCTTACGCCGGTTCTTCTCGTGGCAGAGGTTTATTTTTCCGAACCGGTGGTAGTTTATTGACGTTCATAGGTGCATGTAATATGCCTAATTTGAAGAATAAACTACTTTTACTTTTTACTTTACTTTTAGGCAACGACATATAACAAGGTCCAGTTTAGCAGATCTATCGATACAATAAAATATTTTTCACTGGGCTTCCCATAAATAACATTCAATGTAGTAGTACCTGGTTCCATCTAATCATTTAAGTCGCCACTTGCAAACAAGGGAATATCACTGTTTTGTTATAAAAGATTTGTCCAATGTTCTGAGTGACAAGTACATCCAATAACATCAAATATTTAACCGCTTTTAAAATAATTTCAACTTGAAGTTTCAATATATACTTGCTCTATTAGAGATTAGGGTAGACGACTGAAATCAATAAAAATGGTCCTATACCTTGTAATCTGTTACTTCAACCATTTGACACATTACAACACCCATAGAACGTAAACACGCAAGACTTATCGGAATTATAAAAAAAATCACCTAATAGTATTAGGGCTTTTCAAGTAAATAAAAATAATATTTTGCTTTTCCAAAACATAATTTAAGTTATGTTACATTTCTTTAGTTCATTGTTATAGAGTATTTTAAGGGAATTATTCACCACCCAAACAGTTACGTGTTATGTCGTTTTCTTTTTAAAACTAGTGTTGTGACCAATTCTGTCGTTTCGATTCAGAAGATATTTCCGTAAATTAATAGAAATCGATTAGGTACGCAAATATTTATAACGATAAATTTATAACCGAAAAAAATCTGTTGACGCTGTAAACCGAAATATTAGTAAAACTCCGTAAATATGTGCAAAATTTATTGATTGACATAAATGACAGACAGACCGACCAGCTACGGCATCAGCATAGCGATGACGTGATTAAGAGTGTCTGTATTTCTTATTTCTTTTTAAAATGTTTCTTATTGTATGGAATATAGAACGCCATACATGAATGAATGAATGTTTGAAGATACTGATACAATCATGTGATATAAAATATATAAAGGCATCATATAAACATTTCAAAAATCGGCTGTGAAATCGATTCAAACAACCATTCGTTAATAATCGCTTCATTTGACAAACGATACGTCTTAGCCTTATCACTACAAACGTCAATTCATAAATGGCAAATGGTTGAAGTAACAGATTACAAGGCATACGTACAGTCAAGTAAATTAAAACGTACATTATTCTCTTTAGTTTCCATTGTAATAATCCCTAAAATGATGTGCATTCTATTGACTTTAAGTTCTTTTTTTCATATCATTTACGACTATGAGGTTTGCGTAATCGATTCTAGCTGAATGTCAGTGGCATCATTATTAGTGTGTACCGTTGAATTTCAGTGGCATGATTATTAGTTTGTACCATAAATTTTTTAACAAATACGAAAACCTTTGTCTATATATAAATTTAAAAAAAATTTAAGTTTCAATAACCGTAGTCGATTGTCACTGAAAGTCCACCAGAATAAGCGAACTCATCTCTATTATTCGTTTTGAGCACTTTATTTACACACACTAACGACCTCAGATGTTATAATTTGTATACGTCAAATCTACGCTTTTCTTTTACTACGTACGTTAGTAATGGCAGTAGTTAGCTGCTCTAGGTGCATACAGGTATGTTGGAATGCCCACTTCAGCTAACTATTTTACTGACTGTACCTAGTTGGTTACTAAGTTCTGTTACTCGATTTGCAACACAAAGGCTACCGAAAAAATAAAAAATTACATATAATGGCGGGTTGTCAGTTATAATTTTATAGCACACACAACACTTATCTCGTCGTATTTATAATGGATTGGGGTCTAAAAGAAAATCGTGTCGCTGTAATTGCGTTGCACAAATGCGGGCATCCGCCAAACGTGATTTTGAAGTTGCTTCAAAATCTGAAAATCAACAAACAATTCGTTTATCGTACCATTAATAGGTACAATAGTACCCTGAGCTTTGATGACCGCAAGAGGTCTGGAAGACCACGCACCGTTCGGACCCCAGCTCTAATAAAGGCAGTGAAGGCGAGAATCGCAAGAAACCCCGTTCGGAAGCAAAAGTTGTTGGCAATTCAGATGTCTGTGAAGAGAAGCTCCCTTAAAAAAGTTATCAATCAAGACCTTAGACTACACGCTTATCGTAGACGGAAAGGTCATTTGCTTAATGGACGATTGAAGACTATGAGGCTGAATAGAAGTCGCGTGCTACTGAAGCGGTACGCACAAAATGGCCACCGAAATATATTATTTTCAGACGAAAAAATTTTTACCATTGAAGAATGTTGTAACCGCCAGAATGACAGAGTGTATGCAAAAAACCGTCAAGAAGCGAGTGTAGCTGTTCCGAGAATGCAACGAGGCCATCATCCCTCTTATGTCATGATTTGGTTAGGTGTGTCATACTCAGGGTTAACACAGGTCCATTTCTGTGAAAAAGGTGTCAAAACTGGGGCTAAAGTTTACCAGGAAACCGTTCTGGAACCAATAGTGAAGCCTTTAAGCCACTCTCTATTTCAAAACCAGCCCTGGGTATTTCAACAAGACTCAGGCCCTGCACATAAGGCAAAAACAACTCAAGCCTGGTTTCGAAGCAACAAAATTGACTTCATTGCCCACGAAGACTGGCCCTCCTCCAGCTCGGACCTCAACCCCCTGGATTACGCTATATGGCAGGTTATTGAGGAGAAAGCCTGTGCTAAACCCCACACAAATCTTGACTCCCTCAAGCGGGTCATAGTCAAGACAGTGACGGAATTAGATATGACAACCGTGCGTGCCGCTATTGATGACTGGCCTCGTCGTCTGAAGGCCTGTGTTCAGGCCCAAGGAGGCCATTTTGAATGAAATTGACAAATGTAAATCCTGATTGTGTGTACTTCATTTTAATATATAATTTATTTAACTTTCGTTAGTATATTTTATGTAGATAAGGATTATTACAGTAACATAACTTAGTAACCAACTAGGTAGATTACTAAACAGTTTTAATAAATTGTAATGTTATTTTCTCATATGCTCTTTGCTCATTTACACATTTATTTTTGTTTATTTTTTATTGATTACACTTCATATCCAGCACTAATAAAAGAGATTAGTTCGCGTAAATTCGAACAGTCGTCGTTCCGTGTCGCGGGAGATAAGTCGGACTCTCGATTACACATTTGTGTCATTGAATTTATTGTTGGGACGCACTAACATTCTATATTTCATTAAACGGAATTTATACAACGAAACCTCTAAGCCGCCTCTCTCGGTACAATCTTTAAAATAAATAAACAAACTTAACAGCGATCTATCTACGAGTTGTAAGTATTTATAACACCGCTTCATATCACACAACGTAAAAACTCCTAAAAATATTGTGATGCAGACGATATAAACACAGCCCATATGGTTAGCATTCAGAATTCTTACACTATCATTTATATATTTAGTTATTTTATTATTATAAAAAATCTCCAATACTATGCTATGCTAATATATGTAATAGCTATATAACACTACTAAAACGAATTATTTGGTGGTTATATCTTGTACATTATTTCTAGATGAGATTAGATTACGCTTAGTCTATAGCAAGACCGTGACAATGCAACAAGTCTCAAAAAATGTACCTCACGTTGAAGTATGGGGGTGAGGACCAAATTTTGGACCGTTGATAAGGCTTTTCATTTATCTGCATTTTAAGATTCTGTTGTCACACGAAAATTTCCTACATAAATTGTATGATACATTCTCGTGACACAACTGAATCATTTAAATTGTAGACGAATAAAAAAGCCTTAACTATGGTCCAAAAAAATTATCCTTACTTTAATTTAAGAATACTGTATGACAATGAGTACCACTGTCAACGTGGGACATATTTTTACGAGTGTTATTTTTTCACTTTGCGCATTTAGGTATTCAACAATATATATTTATTTTCGCATTAGCTTTGCAGTGATAATATCGAGTTAAATACCTAAACGCGCGTACGTCCCTGCGTTTGCAGTCAAAGTGTTGTATATCAACACGAAAGTGCTCGTAGTGTCTTCGTGTGTGATTAAGGCATAGACACGTAACGAAGAATATTAGTCAGTAACAATGCGCGGTTTAACCGTTATATATAGGTTAAAATATTCGTGGTATAATGTTGCAGGGACAACGAGGTTCGTAAATCGCATGTTTCTATTTATTTAACCACCTTACGAGTACCACCCCTCACCACCACTCACGTAGTTTTCAAAAGTTATTTAATCCTAAATGGATTTATCCTCCAGAACAACTGAGTATCACGCAGGACAAACCTCGCACCAAATCGCACAGTCGACCCTATACGAGACATTACCACCAGGCACCGATACACAACACTTACAACTTAAACGGGAGCTCGCGTACGTTGATATGAGCAATTACAAAACTCGAAGCACTAAGATGATAGACCGCAAAATAATAAGCACATTGATTTGATACACTCATAAGAGTCTGTTGCCGTGCACTGCTTCTATCCGAATATTGTAAAACGTGAAGGACAAGGGGCCTTAGCTACGATGTCGAACCTTAGTGACTTGTAAATAACTCTTTATGGGTCGACATTGTTTTGGGTGCTAAAGCCCTAATACAAGTGACTCGGCGGGTCCCATGAGGAAACATGCTGTAAGATATCACCCATAAAGGATATGAACTTTGAACTTTGACTTCTCAGGCACAATTGTATAATATGATGCTTTAAACGTTTCTGTATAGCACTTTCCCAATGAGACCGGCAAAATGTGAATAGGAAAAATGGATTTCGATGGACCAACTATCTAAATTCAATCCAATTCCTTATTTAGATGTATGCGACCAATGTTTAATTAATTTAGATAATACTGAACCTTTCCTTAAAAATCCACCGTCGGTATAATCAACCTAATTTGGTGTGTAATACTTTCATGTCGTGATTGTGTCTGCAAAAGCCACATGAAAGAACTACACCGCTAAGACCAAGTGTATACGCTCAACAAGTATACATTCTAAATTAAATTTGTATAAAGAGCACATTTCGGCAATGTAGTGATGAATTTCTCCAAACCTTTATGATCAAACCCAACTGAAAAGAAACTAGCCTTCTCTGTACCAATGATAAACATCATTCAGCGCCTCGTACAAAATGGAGTATATACACCTGGCCTAAGCTTTCACACCTGAAATGCCTGACAGTCGTTACGCTCGAACCAACATGAAACGACATAACTTTTCTACGGATTACTAGTTACAGAAAGAACATAGTTGTGCTCTCTCTATTTACACTGTACCTTTAGTAGCTTTTGCTACGGCAATGAAATCGTAACATTTAAGGCGGGTTGCACCAAGTTACGATGACAGGCCGATCAACGTAAAATATGGCGCCGGTAGTCCCACAAACACCACCAATAGAAACTTTTTAATAAATAGATTTTAATGAACACCGCTTACAAAACACCCTAACGGCCTAGACAATTTGGTGCAACCCACCCTAAGAACTGAATTTCGCGAGCATGAGTATAATCGGAAATTGCATACACAAGAGACGTCGAACAATCAGGTGTGATCGCCACAGTTGATTACGTTTGCCTATTCACAAAATGAGCGCCGGTTTAGCGGTGGTGCACACGTAGACGAAGTCGTCGGACACGAGGCGGGCGCGGCGCGGCGTACGTTAGGCGGTGGCGACCTGCCACACGATCAGGTGGCTCTTGGCCGCGCGCTCGGCCAGCGAGCTGTGACCGCTGGACGACCCGTCCTCGGCTACCACCACGCTGTCTTCCATTTCCGAGTCGGCTGTAGAGTTCCAAATGTTGTCAGTTAGATTTAAAATGTATTTGTTTTGCTTCAACGAGCGATTGGTTAGCTTTATAATCGAAGCGGCACGGTGCGATACCATTTCTCACTGTTGTTAAGTGTTTACTGATTAGTGTGATTCGATTTCAAACACTTGCTGCGATTGCGAGAAGTAAATGCATGACTTCGCACTAATCACTAATCAAAACTTAACCCTGCATTGATAAAACCTAAATAATACATACTTGTCAAGAGACTAACAGTTACAATGTTTCAACTAATCTTGGATTGAGTTAGGTTCATGTTATAAAAGTACCATAGAAAACAATTCATTAAGGCTACCACTTTTGTGAATAATAGTGTGGTAAACGAATGACTAGTTCAGAGATGAATTAGCGAAACCACAGTGTTTAAGTACAGTGCTGTTTGTGGAGTCCGGTCCGTTCATGCTTGCAAGGGCATAATTAATACCTTAATACTAGTGTTATTTTATTGGAGATTGACGAGAGACATCATCCTGTTTTGGATTAATTTTATTGTTATTGTCGCTTAGAGACCTTATACATCTCTGAGAATATTAAATTACTTAATTGCTATTTTCATTTACTACTTATTTTAATTTAGACGCTTAGAGACCATGTACAACTCTAAGGACTTAGGAATAATGGACGCTCAGAGACCATATACATCTCTGAGATATTAAATTTATTGTATATACTTTTGTGTATTCGGACAGAGACCGTATATATACGTCGCTAATTTTTTTTATAATGTATTGTAAGTTTATTTTAATTGAATATTGTAAGTTTGTTAATCAGTATAGTTTTGATATCATTATTATTTATTATTGTCTACTTATTTTTTTAGTTCTGCAATTCTGTTTTGAAAATATAATACTTATTATTGTCAATTTATTTAATTGTATAATTCATGTGTTGACTTGTAAAAGTGCCCTTGTGGCCTATTTGCAGAATAAAAAAATTGATTTTGATTTTGGTAGTGAATGTTTTCTTTTGATATAAACTCCACCATTAGGCAAACCTGTTCGGCAAGTCAAAATGCACAAAAGTTGCCTCAGTTTGGCCAGTGCTGTTCAGATTGATATTATTTAAGGCTTTACTACCTTATTCGATTTATTAGGCACCCCTAGGATAGGCTATTGCAAATTTTAAATTTCGAATGTCTTCTATCTCCTCTCTCTCTCTCTCTCTCAATCCAATATGCTCGGAATTGGTCGAATTAAAATATTTTGTAAATCATGAATGTACTACTTTAATCCCGCTTGATAAGCCTAGTATGACTAACTTTACGTTATATTTCAAGAATGATGTCTACCTTTTAGTTAATGAAAAAGCGGGTATCGTCAAATGCCAGGAACTGGTAACAGTGGAAAGGTAAAAAGAATGCGTGAACCTCATTTTAAAAAACCGGCCAAGAGCGTGTCGGGCCACGCTCAGTGTAGGGTTCCGTAGTTTTTGTAATTTTTTCAAAAACTATTCAACCTATCAAGTTCAAAATAATTTTCCTACAAAGTTTTTATAATGTTCTACTTTTGAGATTTTTTTCATATTTTTAAAACTTATGGTTCAAAAGTTAGAGGGGGACACATTTTTTTTTACTTCTGGAGCGATTATTACCGAAAATATTAACATTATCAAAAAATGATTTTAGTAAACCCCTATTTATTTTTAAATACCTATCTAACAATATATCACACGTTAGGGTTAAAATGAAAAAAAAAATCACTCCCCACTTTACGTATAGGGGAGGTACCCTAATAAAATATTTTTTTCCACTTTTTATTTTACCACTTTGTCGGCGTAATTGATATACATATTAGTACCAAATTTCAGCTTTCTAGTGCTAACGGTCACTGAGATTATCCGCGGACGGACGGACAGACGGACGGACAGACATGGCGAAACTATAAGGGTTCCTAGTTGACTACGGAACCCTAAAAATGAGGACAAAATGATGCAGCTAGTTCAAATGAACAAATGCAAATGCAAGACAGTATAGCGGATCGTTATGTAAATGACGATGATGAAGATGACAAAATAACAGATTTGACAATAATGTCTGAACATTAATGTTTATTATTGCCTTGATCAGTATTCAGCAAGAGGCAAACGAGAAGACGGGCTACTTGGTAGGAAGTGGCTATCTTCGCCGAAGGACATTTTTTGTGCATATGTGATGGACTACACTAATGGATTCAGGTTGGTAGTACAGCATTATACTGATCGACATATACCAGTGTAAATATTTTGTTTTTGTGACTCCTGGCCACACCCTATGTGGCAATTTAGTTCGTCTATTTTAATTTTCTATAAGCTGACGTATTGCTGCTGATGTAGTCGAGGAAACTGAATCTTTGTCACATTTTGACTATATTTCTATTGAAATTAGATTATTGGAATAGAGACCAAAAATGACAAACATTCAGTTTCCTGTACTATTGTACAGCCAGTAAAACGGAAATTTCAAATTTGGCACTTTTTTCAACACACAAATACCACAACATGTGGCATCGCAAATTCATTTGTACTCGTATATCGTAGTGACTGCGGTAATTAACATAGCCTTATATAAATCATTTCTAGAATGCATTCGCATATTAGTAACTACGCTATGATTCGTGTTAACCTTAATCATGTTAATAATTAGGTACTACCTTAACAGGATTGGACCGGACACAATTGATATTAAACACAAACAAAAACATGACATCAATGAAATACAGTTAGCAGTTGTCGGTAGTACGTTATTTTTGTAGCAATATACACGCTAGCAGACGTTTTATACAAGTTAACAAGTAAATGCCCCTACAAAAGAGATGTAACTATTCAATATCGACGATATCTCGGTGCTCACCTCACTAGGCATCTCAAATTAAGAATACAGAAAATTCAGAGGTGTGGAAAAATACACTGTATAATATTCTATGTAACCACTTACATACACTTTGTGCCGGAGCAGTTGTTTGTTACTCATTGTTTGACTGCCAACTGTCATAGGGTTAAAGACGACGATCAATCTTATGCTCAATATTCGACCACCATGGTCTCTAGGTACTCTATCCGAGTACGAAACTTCAATTCGTAAACTGTACGGGCTACTAGTGCCACTTGCTTGATGACATTATAATAAACACACAATACAGTCAACAGTAAAAACTTGATTGGTAACGTATAAAACTAATTATAAAAGCGCAGTATTCTCTACTATTAATCGAGCAACATTTATGTATTTATATGTTGATTTATAATTGAAAACATGAAATTTACGAAATATAAATATCTTGCTAGGTCTTATCTTCGGGAAACTCGTATTCCCCGAGAACACATGAGATGATGAGAATAGCTCGGTCGCTGAGGTACTTTCCCTACTTTGACGCATCCAAACTGTCGCAGTATTGTTATGTTAGTGCGACAAGGTACTAAAATGATCATCTACATTCGCTGTTGACTGTACTGTAATGGTTAACGTGATCTAAGGTTTTTTCGCTTCGCGTTTTTATATTATATTATTATTACGTGTGGCGAAACTGTCAACGTCATTCCCAAACATATCACGATCGAATAAAATATTACTCGTCTCCTTTATTAGACAGATAAGTTGGCTTTAAAAAAGTTGTTTTTTTTCTGATTATTATCAAGATAGAAAAATAATATACTTATAGCAGGACAGAATTTAACTAGCAATATATTTATAATGAAACACTCACTGGATGACCTAAAAATAAAAATATGAGCTAAGCTAGGCTGGGGTATGCTTTAATATGTTCAGAGCTCGAGCTGTGTAATACTGGTATGGCAACAGCTCGGAATAAAAAATAACTAAGAGCGATCAATATTATTTGATGCATACGAGTAGAATAATTAAATAAAATGTTAGTGTTAAGACCGATTTCCAGTGCAAAATGTAATGAAACAGCTCGATGTGAAACAAAATTAGTTACGAGTAAGTAAGATTCAAGTGCATGGTTAGCTTGAAGTGCAAATATAAGTGACAGGCTAAAAGTTATAATTATAAACAAATAAGTATAAGACAAGTAGAAATGATAAGAGTGAAAATGTGTACTGGATTTACAATTTTTACAGATACATTGGACGCAAGGAGCGCAAATACACGTTGTTTTTTAAACTGTAGAAACTGGGTTAATCACAATCAATAAGAAAGTAATATCGGACTGAAAAGAGTTTAATAATATCTATCAAAATGAAAGATTTATCTCTATATCTATCTATCTATCAAATAAAAGTACTTAAACCGGAAACCGGGGATACTTTGATGAATTTTTAAGATTGCCGCGATGTTTTGACTGTGTTAACACCCAACCGAAACCAAGCGTCACAACCACGTCGCACGGCGAGGTGCACAGATATTGTGAGTAATACGTTTCTAAATGATAAAAGATTCAGGAATAAAGTCGTTGTTACGAATATCTATCCATTCTTTCCTTCAAAAAATATTTTACAATACACACGCACTACTTAATTGTGCCACAAAACTACCAGAACTGCCAGTGTATTTAAACTCTTTATTATAATGTGTCATTTAAGTAATATTAGTCATTTTAGAAAACGAACATCGGTATCAGAGATAATAAGCTGAAAACTGGTATAAACCTTAATTTTGGCGTTGTATAAAGCTTTGTTCACATTTGAATCATTTTAGCGTGTAGTATCTCCGTTGCGTAACACCGACGCGTATCATCATTGTTAGTTTGGACGCGAAAACGCACGATCACTGATAATCACTAAAGAAGTGGATGGAAGTTATTTTCAAAGCTGACCCGCAAATCAAAGTATCCCCCGTTTACGGTATCATTATAATAGAAATATAATAGAAGTTGTCGTTAATATAAACAATTACAGCGTGAATCAAAATGATGATCCCAGTTTTTCTTTGAAATTAAGACTGCTTGGTATTCATTTATCATGGTAAGTAGAATTGCCAAACAATACTTACATTTTTACATTACAATTAAGACTCGTTTACGCTGGGTCGCTAAGCTAATTCGACAATCTAGCCAGTGTACGCTGTCTACTGTCGAATTTGTCTGACGATCCAGTTTAATATAAAAGTCATTTAAGCAGTAACGAACCCACACTGAAATGTGCTACTCTGTGCATGCTATTGATCGATATTTACCGATAAATCGTATGTTAATCAGTGGCTACTTTAAGGCGTATTATAATTGCGTTTATCACGCGATGAGCGTTAGAGCAACTAACATTTTCTGTCAAATATTGTCAGAAAATGGCGAATGCTTGAACCTGTCACCATCAAGAAAAAACGCAATCATCATAGACCTGCAGCCGTTGTGTTAGCGTTACCCAAGCCTCTACATGCGTACCGAGATAAAATGAACATACCGGTTGCGAAAAAATAAATTCTAATTGCTTATATCCTATCAGGTACTCAGGGATCGAGTATCTGCCATACAATGAGGTGGGAGGCAGTGTCTCGAACGTCATCGGCATGCTCCTCTAATAGCGGGAAAAAATAAAAAAGGGAAATTAAAAGCCTATTTCTGTATCTGACAGCGAGAGTGACCAAAGTCTACTTTGGTATTTAAGCAATAATATAGATATCTGCCTGGGTCATCGGACTTATGTCCCGGTACGGAGTTATATTTTTGCTATTTGTACTTGGGCTCCAAATTCCCATTGATAGCTATCAGCTGACTCAGGATTATTATTATTTCAAAAGTAAATGACAAATTATAGATGTTGTGGGAATAATCCCAATATTTGATAACATGCGTTAGCGATTACTTGGGCCACTCTGGCGATCAGGTACGGATTTGAACATGGTTTTTCCACTAAAGCATTAGTAAAATTGTTATTTTAGTGATAATGGACGAATGATGATTAACATAAAAATATAACGATAACGGCTATTGTTTTTGGTTCTCCGCGTGTAATCATCCTAAAAATAACATATTTTAAAAACACACATAGCAGAAAAACAGAAGTCCACAGATAACTTGATTCACAATTACGTCTATGATAATCATATTATCGTGGAATCGGATTCAAATCAAACAATAGGCACATTACGGTAAAATATAAAGCCAGGAAGTCGGGCCTACGTGGAAGCGTAGACCACTGCTAGAGCGAAGAGAATTTACACTAAGTTGCGATGCCAAATATACTATACCGAAATACGGTTGTAGGGATTTAAATTAATAAGATACCAGGTATGAGGCTGATTATCCACCAAAACATAACTTGATACTAGAAGAAAAAACTATTTGCAACGATGAAAGATTGTTGCGACACTCCTACACGGCAAAGCATTCATAGTAAGACCCATCTTACACGAATTATCCTGCGTGCTGTCTTCATTAACTCGTGTTTAATTTGTGTCACAGTCCCAGTTGCTTCTTTAACACATTATTATGCTACAGTAGAAACACGTACATTTTTAGCTATTGTCACAATGACAATAAAGCACGTTTTTATTGCCGAAGACAACTTGTCAGTGAAAAAGGCGTTTTTCGTTTCGTGCCGGCACCTAAGAGAGACCACCGCATTTAAAGGCCTAAATCAAAAATATTGAAAGCCAATTTAAATAAACTCTATTTACTTTTATCAGCTACAGTACAGTGATTCAATGAAAATAATAACATTGACAGAAATATTTTCTCTAATTGATTTATTCAAAACAATATTCGTCTCAAAACTTATGAACACAGGAACGAAGTGGCACAGTCTTCAACTACTTATTGAGAGGATCCAATGTGCACAAACACACCAGCTTTATCTCTGTAGTTGCAATGGCTATCTTCCGTCTCCATCGTCAGTTCAGCTCGATGGTACAATAGTATTTCATTGTCACCATAAGTGCAGTCAAGAACTAGGAATTTATGACCCACTTAGGATTGACAGCCACGTCTCTCTTAATTATAATATTTATAATGTTAAAGTCAATCTTGTGTTGGTCATTGGCTGTATCCACTCTTGGTTTTTGGAAGAGCGAGCTCTCCTGATACAAGTACAGTTGTTTGATAAGAGGGTCCTATTTCAAAATTTATAATGTGTAACATTGTCTGTAACCAATGAACCATTTAATTTTATACTGTACACAAATTCAGAAAAATATTCTCCGAAATGGGTCCCAAATTAAGGAGCTCGGCTGTACCTACGCCAATTTCAGCTCATTCGGTTGAGGATAACATGGACAAAACTTCAGTTGCTAGATTCGTCAACACAGTCAGACATGCTAACAGAGCAAGCTCGTAAAAAGGTACGTGTTTTCGTTTCCTAGACCATTACCACCATACTCTAAAATTTACTCTTTCTTTACTTTTTAAATACAAATCCGGGAACTTCACATTGATAATTGAATACGAGTATACCTTTTTTATCATAATCTTGTTTGATACATACAAAAAATACTCATCAATCTCGTCATCTTCTTCCAAGTGTTTTCTAGTATAAACAGTAGAACAGGACATAATACAAGTTATGGCAAATTCAACTTTAACACGACTGCTTGCGGTAAGTGCAAGATTCTGTACTAATTGCAAAAACAACCTTCTCTCTCACAACTCTAGCAGTGGACAGTTCGTATGGATGATAAGCGAAGCATCAACAATTCAACACTACACACAACCGAAGCAGAAAGCTAACCACGTTAAACGCATTGCAAACTGAACCTTAAATAAATAATACTAACGTGCATATTGCTTGTTTTGAAATTTATGTGATGAGAGACACTCAGAATGTAGAGACTAAATTTTCTAATGAATCGTGATTTGAAAGCTTCGAAGATTCAAAGGAGTACTTTGCTAGTAGCGAAGCACCCCTTTTCCCGTAATCAAATTGACGATCACAAGTTTCATATTGACGTGCAAGAAATCGGGTTATTGGTGAATTGAAAATAAAAAAATAGTTAAGGACTTAATTATATATGATTTGTTTGACATCGAATTCTAATATATATATATTTTTAATTTGAATTTTTAGTGAATTGTACTTATGGATTCTTAATGATCTGAAATAAAGATATTTTATTTTATTTAATTATGTCTACATTTTAATAGATTCCATTGTGTTACGAAAATTAGTTATACAATTTATTTGGGTAACTTTCGTAAAAACGGAGACAATTAAAATTTAGACATAATTAAGTCCTTAACTATGTACTTGCAGAATTGCAACAAAACAGAATCAATTAAAATGTAGACATAATCAAGTCCTTAATTAAGTACCATTTTTTTGCAATACACCTTTATATGCGGACGCTTAGCTACTGTCACGCTATCTAGACTCTCTCTCGGCTCTCTTTTGGGACCAGAGTGTCCCAAAAGAGGATAAGAGGATACTTTATTACAAAATGCTAAAAGAGTCATACACAGATTAAGGTTCTCGTCTTTCCTGTCGACAAATCATATAAAATAAACCTTAATTTTCGGTTGAAATCGTATTCCGGACAAACCGCGTCTCTGTTTCTATAAATCGTGTAACAACTTACATATACATCACACGTGAAGGGTACGCCGAAAAAACATGTCAAGGCTATTTATATTTCAAAACAATAAGCAACCTAACTTATAATGGCATAAGGTGCAAACTGGCTTTGAGATCTTAAAGGATGTCATTTAAGAGTCCCCAGTACGCTCGGCTGAACTCGTTTCTCCATACAAACGTAGTTTCCTCATCATTTTAAAACGCCTTTCTGAAATAACATGAAACTTTGTATACACAATCAGAGCCGCCATATCTAGGTCGGAAATTAGTTTCTGTTGCTAGACATTGTAATAGAAAAAAAAACACAGCGAGTTTTTGAGTTTTTTACGTCTTTTATGAAAACCTTAATAATTGCTGTATTTTTTCTCCATTATAATTTCAAGCAACAGAATCTAATTTCTGACCTAGATATGCCGTATCCCATTGTGTATACAAAGTTTCATGTTATTCTAACATGGAGTTTTAAAATGAGAGCGTAACTACGTTTGTATGGAGAACCGAGCTTACTGCGGACTCTTAAGATTTCAAAGAAAAAAGAACGTGTGTTGCTTCCATTCCATGTACCCTTCATATGCCATTAACTTGACCAAAGGAGAGACGACTTGATTTTCAACTGTGTATGACCCAGACAAGACATCAGTGGCTATAGATTATGCTAGTATTTTTCCTCGGTCCCCAATTGTCTGTGAACATACCTATTCTAAAGTCGATGTATCCCTCCCCGCCGGATATCACTAGCATGGGCGCGCCGCGGCGCGGGGAGTCGGGCGATCGTGCCGGCGACTCCGCCGCCCCCGGCACAGCTACGAAGAACGTGACCGCGTCCCGGTGGCCGTGGAACGAGAGTTGAGCGTGTGCCATCGAGCACCACGGGATCGCGCCGGTGGGGGACGCCGAGCGCGCGCGGGATAGCGACGCGTGCCCTGTGAAACAAATTACTAACTTACCAAATACCAAGTGACTGGGCTGGGATCATTCAGGTGAACAGGTTATTTTTAACCCCCGACGCAAAAAGAGCTATTTTCTGTTTGGCTCCTTGGTTGACTAGTAGAGAATGCCTTGAGGCATTAATTCCGCCATTTGTACAGATTTATTTGTGCAATAAAGTTTAAATAATAATAATAATAATAAAAAGAGAGGGATGTTAAAGTTTAACGTGTCTGTCTGTGGTATCGTAGCTCCCAAACGGATGAACCGATTATCGTTATTTTTTTGTGTCATAGATAATTTTATCCCGAATGTTCTTAGCCATGTTTCATCAAAATCTGTTCAGCCGTTTTTGAGATATTGAACTTTGAAATGAAAATATCGGGGTTTTTCCAGCTTTTCTAAGTTGTATAACAATAAACAATATTTTTGTACACAATACCCATAAACAAATCTTACATAAATACTCGGAAAAATCAGACTTCAGAGGAAAAAAAAATACACATTATAAAGATTTTAAATACATAAACATGAAAAAAGGACGCAGTCTGATCATAGTAAATTGTGACGTCATTTCATTAGGCATATTTCCCTACAAACTTATAGCCTGATATTCTCGGGTTTTATATGTTTTCGTTAGGGTAGCACATTAAGGAAGGCGTTGTGGTGTCGGGTTAGAACAGCACCTTCCCTCCTTCCTTGCCATGGGTGTCGTACTCGTAAGAAACGACTATGGTAATAGAGTTGAAGTGTGTTGTGAGCGATGGGGTAGCTAGTTGAAACTAAAATGTAAATTGCTGTGCTCTAACTGGTTTCATATGTCAAGCCTTTTTTTGTAATGCATTTGCATGATTCAAATGCCTCTTTGGCCACTGCAAAGTGTTGAATGTATTTGATAAAGTAGATTAAGCAATAATAACGCAATACAAAACAACATGAAAGACCTAAAAAGAAAAACACGACCTAAACGGCTGCGAAAATTATCTAATCTTCCAACCTTTGAGGTGGCTAAAAGTAATAATGAATATGGTCGGAGGGTATCGAATATAATTCTCCCTTACACTTTAATTAAGTTTTCTAATGAATTGGCATGTAAATTAAACGGCAAAACAAGTCGGCAAATTAGAAATATTATTAAGCATTATATATTTCAAACAAATATAAAACATAATATGTAAGTAAAGTAATAAAATGCTAAAAGTGTTCTTGCAATAAGGTTACCTATGTGTTAATGATTTTTTTGGAGGACTCGTTAACTAAAAAAAATCTTTTATAATTAAGATTAGTAGTTAAAATTTGTGAAACTATAACGTATTTATAAAATAAACAGTTTAAATATTTTTTTTAATTAATTATACAACCTATCAATGTAATATCACATTTACCCCATCTCTAAACCTCAACTAAGTAGCAATTTAATTACGTTTCATGTACTCTGCCTACCCTTTTAGAGAATAATATTGTGTACGTGAGCTGACGTACAATGCAGACGCGTTACGTATGCGACATCGACGTGGGATATCCGATATCCGTGGGGTATTATATGTGTTGTATCTATGGTATATTGTACTTACGTTGTATTATATTGATATTCAGTATGTAACATATGTTATATCCTAAACCTACTATGTGTATACAGGGTGGGAATGAGTATACCAACAGATTTTAACCTACGATTCTAGTGCCTATTTGGACAAAAAAAGTAATATAAACATTGCTGGATAAAGCCTAATTTTCGAGATATTAATTTTATTCAGTAATTAACAAGCTAATAAATCTCAAGGGTAACACGCCTTAATTATGTGACGTCACCACACACACACAAGCACACACGCAATACGGAAGTGGTAATATCAGCAAGGGGCTTGCAATGGGTGGAGCGCGCCGCTTTAATAACCTAACGCTCGAAAACCCTGGGGTGCTACCGCGATCTTCGAAAATCGAACTTCGTGTCGTGCCGTCCCTTTCACTCTCGTGTTATACACTATATGACGGAAAAGGACGGCACGACACGAAGTTCGATTTTCGAAGTTCCCGGTAGGCACTCTGACTCTAGCTGTCAGTCGCGGGCCGCCGCCTTCCGAGCATGTACGTGCGTGTCGTTTTGTGATCCGCTGCCGCGCGCCGCCGACTTGATCGCGACGAACCGCGCGTTACTACGTAATTTTTTGTGTGATTTGAAAACCCACGATGAAACCGATAACCGGCCACACATGCTCTGTGTATATGGTTGTTTGAATACCCGAAGGAACGTTGGTGTATCTTTTTTTCAGTTGCCTATAAATTTTGAACGGTAAGTTTTTTTATTTTAGTTTGGTATATGTAATAATAAGTAGTTATTTAGTGTTGGTTGGTGTTTAAAATTATTGGTTGATGTTTAAAATTATCAAGTTGTAAGTTACAATACAAATAAATACGATACGAACCACCTGGCTACTTGTTAGGTACTTATAGCTTAAACTCACCATTTCCGACGATTTACTTATTAAGTAACTAAGTGTAATTTTATTCAAAATGTAACGCGTTATTTATTTTATTTTACTTGATTAGCTACATAATAGTTGTCCTATTTAGGTAGTTGTACTTTATTGTGGCCATAGCATTTGAAACACGGACAAAGTGTAGGTATAAATAGCTGAAAAACATAAGAAGATGACCTGCCCTGTTGTATGCAGTTGTGACGTGCTTGTTGTTGATTTGTATGTCCGACAAAACCTGTTGGTTGATGATTTGAAATGTATTTTTTTATATTTTAGACCCAGTAGTTTCGGCGATGAGGGGGATTGGTAATTTTTTGGCTATTATCTTAAATAGTTTCTAAAATAATTATTTTAAAATTACAAAAAATATATCTAAGATGCACACAATGAGCTCTTTCATTTAAAATGTAACACGATATATGTAGTTTGAAGGTACTTCCCCTACACGTAAAATGGGGATGCATTTTTTTTCTTGCAAAACCCACCGTGTAGGGTATCGTTAGATGGTTCGTTAAAAAAATATGAGATTTATTATTCTTGTGAAGTAACATGTACTTAATTAATATCGGTTCACTGTACTTAAGCGACATCAGGTGAGGTAGAACATTTTTTTGCATCATTGAAGTATTTTTGGCGTTACAACCCTAGGGCTACACGTGCCACGCGTGAATGAATACAAGTTATGCGATAGACAGAGATGCAGAGAGTAGGCACGTTTCTTATTTCAATTCAATTCAATTCAATTTATTTATTTCAGATTATAATCCATATACATTTGTTAGTAACAATTAAAAACTTACAAGACTATGTTAGTCAAACATTTATAAAAATAAATAAAATTAAATAAAATAAATAAAATTAAAATTAAAATTGACGTGGTGCGGGTACAACTGGCGCGTGCAGCCACACCCAGCGCGCGAGTAGCGGCGAGTCCCATCGCTGCGCCAGCACGTTCAGAATGCTGTTTGAGCTGTGGCGGAGACGATTCTGTAACGCCGCGCACCGTTTCCTAATTATGGCATCAAAGCTATCAGTGCGCGCCTCCGCAAACATTGTCGACGCGCTACAGTACCGCGGCAGTCCAAACAGCACCCTAAACGCGTTGTTGTATTGCACTCGGAAATCCCTGTATGCTCTCTGTGTAAAACTGGTCCACAGATTGCACGTGTAGAATGTTTGACAATATGCTTTGAATAGCGTTAGCTTTACTTCATTACTACAGCGTGCAAATCTGCGGGCCAGCATATTACAACGAACACACAGCGCCCTACGTTCCCTCTCAATGTCCTCATTATCAGACATATTTTCGGTTACCCAGTGGCCTAGGTACTTAAACTTGTTCACAACTTTTAATGCGGTACTGCAAAGCGTGACGGGCGTCATTTTATATGAATTTTTACCTGCTTTAAATTGTAATATCTCGCTTTTCAAAGTATTGTACTTTAGCCCATGGGCACCGGCATATGTCTCACATATTTTCACCAGTTTCTGAAGAGCACCTACCGAGGGGCTCAACAGCACCATGTCATCCGCGTAGCTGAGATTATTAACACAGATGCCGTCTACGTGACATCCGACATACGTGCTGTTGAGCTCCTCGATCAGCTGATTCATGTATAGGTTGAACAGCTTAGGTGAGCTAAGCCCTCCTTGCCTCACTCCGCAATCCATCCTATACACGTCAGAGTGCACGCCAGCCCATTTCACAGTATTCGCCTGGTGGCCATACCTATATTTAAATAATGAGGTTATCTCACGGGGTACACTAGTATGTTCACGTAACTTATGCCACAGCTTGTCATATACTACCGTGTCAAAAGCCTTTGACAGGTCCAAAAAACAAGCAAATATTGGTGTCTTACGAGTGGTGTAGTACTGAACAGCCTGCTTGAGACATAATACTGCGCTTTCAGTAGATAAGCCTGGCCTGAAGCCAAACTGAGCGTCTTGTATGCTTACATGTTTTCCCAATATGTCATCAAGCAGACCATCCAGCACTTTGGCGACAATCGTGGCAAGCGATATAGGCCTGTAATTAGACAAGTCAGAAGCGTCCCCCGTTTTGTTTTTTACAATTGGAACTACGGCGGTATGCATTAGATCCTCAGGCAGGTAAGCATGGCCAATGCACAGGTTGAAAAAAAGGGAAAGAACTCTAGGCAGATGACTTCCAGCAAACTTGAGGTGCTCTACATTGAGGCCATCATGCCCAGGGGATTTCCCTCTCACCATGCTTTTAATCTTTGCTGCCACTTGCTTAGCTGTGACTTGTCTTATGCCTAAACGCCGTTTTTGTTAGGAAGTGAAATTTCTGTACTTGTACTATTCCTTATTCTGTGATATCAGTCTTACCTGACATCTGCCATAATTTTGATTACGAATATTTTTTAAATAAATGTTGAGTTTAAACAGCAAAAAGTTTTCATTAGGTATTGAGAGAAATTAATGTTATGTCTAATGGTAGATAGCGATTGCTGTGTACCAAACTAAGATACAATTAGACACTCATACTTTTGCGTAAGATATCTTTATCAGAATTAGTAATACTCAAATGTGATCATCTTATTATTACTAGCTTGGTCTTTAGTTTTATTTTACTTCTGTTCTCTACCAACGATTCGGCAAGTGTGCAAACTTTTTTTAGTGAATAACGTACTGGCCGTGAATCAGATTTTAAAACATCGGGAGTCGTTCGTGAAGTGTGAAGTTTTCTTTACCTATCACTCTTTAGACTAAGGTTCCGTTCACAAGAAAGTAGTATCGTTAATGATTATTTTTGGTTCCAGAAATTAAGTAAGTTAATGAGGCAGTTTTGGACCCATGTTGATATAACATTATTTACTCGTAATACCACCAGGAATCTATGGTTAAAGTTTGTCGGTATACTCCTTCCCACCCTGTGTATATATACTTAGTTATAAAAAAGACCAATAATTTATCGGCTTTCTTCGTTTCTTTGTAGTCATATCTCGCACCAACTATATTCTCTGTTTTGCCACAAGGTTGACTGGTAGAGGATGCCTTATGGCATTAAGTCCGCCTTTTGTATCTGTAATGTGTTACTGTACAATAAAGTTAAAATAAATAAATAAAAATTAATATCCGGGGCTTGACTCACCGGTAGGGACGGCGGGCGCCGGTGCCGGCTCCCGGCTGCCCTCGGACAGCGGCACGGAGATGACCACGCCGTTGCTGGTGCCGATCCAGAGCCGACCCGAGCTGATCAGCAGCGCCGTTATGCGGACCAGGGAGAAACCTAGACAACACAACACGACATCGAATCAAAATCAGTTTCTACTAGTACTGGATTTAAAAAAAAACTTATGTAGTCAACCAATTTGATTTCCGGGCCAATTGACACCTAGTCACAGTGCCAATAATATGAGATCTCTAGCAGCTTTCATGTTGATTTTCACTGTGACAAGTTACGAAGTGATCAATTAAATTGGTTGACCGTACGTTACATCTTTTTTTTATAAAAAATAAATAATAATAGTGGCTCTGTGAGCGGTAGACCTCGCAAAATGTCTATATTTTTTTAAACTGTCACGTCTAAAAAATCTATTTAATTTATCAAACATGCTTATAAAAAAACGAAAATCGATTGAGAAATACGACCTGTAGAGGAGAACGGCCGCTAATCTGGACATATTCTGGACATATGAAAGCTTCTCTCCGAAGCAGAAACGGGACACGTTTGAGTTTCACTCGGTCAATAATAATAATCTTTATTTCTGATGCGATCAGATACATCAATATATTCCATATCTAGTTACTACTGTTAGTAGCGAACACAGCGGCAAAAAATGGCCCAGAATATAAGCAAAATAAACAGCGAATGCTCGATGTTCTGTTACAAATGAATGCCGTGTCTATCAGCACCTTAAATATTAGTCTTGCCTCGGTTTTCATCAAACCACCACACCTTACCGGACATTACTATTGTCCTGAAAATACTAAACGGAGCAACTTACCTAATTTGCCGGTGCCCAGCATTTTGCTAACGTATGGTTCGATGTCCACGTCCTTTAAATGTTGGTAGGTGTGAGCGTGGTAAAGACGTAGAGTCGAATCCATTTTTATTGAAACCTGTAACGCAGTAATGTAAATTATTAACTAAAACCTTTAGAACCTGAGATGGCGTATCAATTGTAGTATTTAGTAGCACGCACATTATAGAAGCGTACCGCGCGCAGTATGCGAGGTTAGGCAAACTTAGGCCAGACGTGGTGACGTTACGTTAAGACGTTGATGTTAGACGCCTTTCGGCGGCTTGAGAACTTCTTACAGTCATGTTGCCTACTCACTTCACAAACCTAATCTCAAAAAGGTCTAGTTTCGCCCTTGGGTTGGAAGGTCAGATGGCAGTCGCTTCCATAAAAAGTAGTGCCTACGCCAATTCTTGGTATTAGGTAGCAGACCCCAGGCATCCTTCAGAATGCAACTATACAAGGATAAAACTAGGATGATGTTGAGTAGCGCGCACTGTATGTCGACCTGTAGTCGACCTAAAAGGGTTTAGCCAGATTCATACTGTCCAGCGGGCGTGTGATCGTTGCCATTTATATCGCTTATCGTCGTGGATAACAGGCCCGTAACTCTCGCAGTCGCATACTTGTCAGAACGTGACGAATGTCATGACGCGGCAGAACAATGACATATTAATACATTTATTACGAGTAGTACAGTCAGCAGCAGAAGTCGCTAAGCTGGCCTAGTGCTCGAAGTAATTACACATGGACTCTAATATCAAGAGAATAGGATTTGTGTAAATGATTATGAGCGTGTTATTCTGCATAGCTTGATTGACTTTCACCTGATGCGCTCTGAAATCCCTGATCATCGCTCTGCCGCGATGTTGCCCTCTGCCCACACACTGCTCTACTCGTGCATTAATCGCGACGCTCCGCACTAGGTCCCTTGAGTAACACCCCGAAAAAGCCGGGAGGAACAAAACAGGGAGCGGAGGATCATGATGAGTAATGTTGCCACACCACGTCTCAGCTTCCTCGCTACTTCCCTTGCCACTCGACGAGTCGGCAGGGGCATCAGAGCGCATCACGTCCGCAAAGTATGAATTCGACTTTCTACGTTGTTTACTGGACGCGTATCTCCCGGCCCGCTCGCGCCCGCGACACTCACCCACACGCCGTCCCCGTCGCACGCCATCTGGCGCACCTGGCTCTCCTGGCGCGGGTGCGCCTCGAGCGAGTGCAGCAGCTGCCGGGAGCGCGGGTCGATCACGTGCACCTTGTTGCGGTACCCGCACCACACGGTGCAGCCGACCGCGTGAGCGCAACGCACTGTTATGGGATTTGACGTTTTCATTCGATTTAACTACATTATCGCCATTAAGAGTCCGCAGGAAGCTCGGTTCTCCATAAAAACGTAGTTTCGGTACGCTGGAAAAACATGAAACTTTGTATACACAATGGGATCCGATCCGATCCATATTTTGGTCGAAAATCGGTTTCTGTTGCTTGAAATTATAATGGAGAAAAGATACAAGACCCAAAAAACTCGCAGTATTTTTTTCTATTATAATTTCTAGCAATCGTAACTAATATTCGGCCTAGATATGGCGAGTTCCATTGTGTATACAAAGTTTCATGTTATTTCTGTACGGCGTTTTAAAATGAGAACGAAACTACGTTTGTATGGAGAATCGAGTTCAGTCGAGTGCGGCGGACCCTTAAGCCCGCCAACGTACTATACGGCTGGCCGGATGAGGTTTGTGGCCAGCCGCATAGTGTGTTGTGGGTTATGGATCGGAATATGGTTTCATATAAAAACCGCGCCGCAATGACACGCACATGCAATATCCAACTTTGTTAAATCGTTCCACTAATGAATTCGTTTGTGTTCAGACGTGTTTGACTAAAAATGTATAATAAAAATGAAGAAAAAAATAATGAACTTGTTTCACCTTCACACATTATAATAGTAATAAATAAATATTGGGGGACCATCTTACACAAATCGACCTAGTCCCAAACTAAGCAAAGCTTGTACTATGGGTACTAGACGACGATATGCATACTTATATAGATAAATACATACTTAAATACATAGAGAACATCCAAGACCCAAGAACAAAATCCGTGCTAAATGCACAAATAATGCCCTGGCCGGGATTCGAACCCGGGACCTCTAGCTCCGGAGGCAGTGTCACTACCAACTAGGCTAAACAGGCCGTCAAATTTACATTTACAGTTCAACAAATTATTTGCATCCCCAGTTGGATAGATCAGATCACTACTGGTTTCTTTGTCTAAAGATACGCATTCCGACAGATTCTCACATCTGCAGATAATCAGTCTTGCAAGTCTGCCATTATGGACGCAGAATAATACAAAAATCAGTATGACAAATGGAAAGGTGCATATGTCGGAATCAATAGCTCAAAAATACATGTATTCTGTCAGAGTCGGGTAAGCATTCACGTGTGATGCGTGAAAATGTGTTTGCATACATTTGACACCTAGTTAAGCTTGCGAGGTCTTAAATGTATAAAAAGTCAACTCCGCACATCTCATGTAAATGTTCACCCTAACGGCTCAGCCACGATTTCAAGCGACAGAGGCAACAGCTTTCCTAATACATTGCGTGTGATCCCAACTAACCTTGTGCGCTGCGCATCTCAACCGTGCAATGAACAGATAAAATTGGAAGGCGAACAAACAGCCTCGAGCATGAAAAAATTTCGATACCTGAGCATTTAGGGTCACCAAGCGTTAGTAGCCAATATTGCGTGAAGTCCCACTGGCCGTCGGCCTGTCGCATGAAGATGGCCACAGTACCGTCCGCTAGCGCCACTATACAGCGAGACGCGCAAGCCACTATCGCTAGGATCGCGTCGTTTAGTTTAACCCTGGAAAAGATAATCGTTGTTAGTGGCCAGTTGCATGAGTCACTTGGATGCTGTGTTGGAGTGCGTGCCGTGGGAGGGGACTATCCACGGCACGCCACTGAGCTCAGTCTTCACCTCTTCTCCAATACTGCCCCCTACTGTGCCCATCACACAAATAAATGGCTTTGTCTGGATTTGAACCCGGAACAATCTGCTTCATACTGTTCTTCACTACCACCAGTCGCGGCACCTTCTTTCGCAGACAAATGTTTCATAGAATGTATTGATTCGCAGAATTTTCATTTCAGAATTTTTTTAGAAACTTTTTAGGTCATTGTGTCTACACAATGACTTTAGTCTACCAGAAAAGTAGGTTAGGTTAGGTTAGAACCGGGACCTTTGTAAAAAAAAAACACAGATCTCGTGCACTACACGACCATCAAGGTACATTGAAAATGAACTCAACAAAATAAAAAAATGCATTACATTTGCTAACGTTATGCCAATTTGGTTGATATATAATATATAAACATAGCTCACATACAAAATTCCTATTAAATTGGCAATTTTTTAAAGCGCAGTCAAGTTACGGTAACCACATAAAAAGGCATTTGCCACTTTACTAATATTCACGCAAGATAACGGCGACTTCAAATTAACTCGACCTCCAAACTCCGACTATAACTATAACAAGAATTTTCAAAGTCGAATTCAACATGACACCCTAGGCCCCAGGAGAAGGATAAATTATATGATATCATAACCTTGATTATTTGTTTAATTTTCTCGCAATCGAAGTGAAAAGCAGAGCTCTACTTTATATCGACCCTTGCCTGCGGCTCGGGTCGATAAATTGTCTCGGATAACATGGCTTGTTTTATGCAATCTCAATCAACTATTTTATTTGCCAAGGTTTTGGAAGAAAATGGTCTTCCAAAACATCATTGACTTATCCACGAATTGCTATTTCCCGGGCACTGCAATAATGTGCTATTGTTGTCTCGAATTAATAATAATTTATTATAGAAACAATACATGTTTAATTTAAACAATTTGAAATATAAAACTAAAACTAACTAAAATTGTACAATTGTGTTGATTAAAAAAAATATATATTACCTACTAATAGTCGTTCTGACTTTTTGACTTCTTTCAAAAAGGTTAGGCTACAGCGCAAACCCTTGACCCGATCGTCTTTGTTTTAGGCTCAAATTGTAGCCGACTAAATTGTCCAGAGGAGTTTTGATCATAATTTTGATATCATTCTTCGTTTCCAAAATATCGAGTGCCAAAATGAAAAAATCGGAGGATATTGATTTTTTTTTTCACTATTTCGGCCAAAACTTTTTTCGTTCTGGACTTTCTCAAATAATTCTCTTTGCATCTTACACATCTCGTAAATACGCGTCTTTTGAGCCTAGTTTGAATAACATACCTTCACAACTCTCTGAAATATAAGGGGATCGCACTATTTCGTGAAATGGGACCCTATAAGGGACTGGAGCGAACGAAGACATTTTCAATGTCAAAAATGCTTATGGGAAACATATATTCTATGAAACTTCTGTCTGCGAAACAAGGTAGAACCGGTCAACAGAACTCACCGGGCGAGGCACTTGCTGTAGTTGCCGATGGCCGAGTGCACATAGAGATGGCCGCTCTTGGTGCCGAGCCACATGGTGGCCATCACGGTGGACATGTTGCGGTCCGGCACGTCCGCCCGGCTCTCCGCGTTCGACTGCTCCTGTGCGAACGCGTCCACTCCGGGCTCGGGGGAGCCTAGGTGTTCTGTGGCCATTAAAACATTCATAAAAGATAACGGTAACCATATTTCTAATGCTTAAAAATATCCCAACTTCATATAAATAAATCAATTTCATAAGTTTCTCATTCTAAAAGAGAGTAAGTGACAAGTAAGACGTCACAGCGTAAATAAGTTTCTGTTCTGTCCAAAAAAACCGGCTAGGTGCAAGTAGGACTCGCGCACCGAGGGTTCCGTAATAAATATTTTTATTATATGATGTAACTAAAAATTTACGATTCTCGCATTTTTTTTGTATCTGTGCTATAAGACGTTACTTCGTACCAAATTTCAAGATTCTGAGTTACGGGAAGTACCCTGTAGGTTTTGATTCCCTTGCGAGTGTCGAAAATTTGCGGCATAAACGGCTGTATCTTTTGATTGCATTGGCTTAGAAGTTTGATTTTTTTACAGCTCCAAGGGACAGTAGACTTGAGTATTTGATATAAATTCCAGCTTGATACCTCCACGCGTTCTTGAGAAAAAGGGGTCTTGACAGACGGACGGACGGACAACAAAGTGATCCTATAAGAGTTCCGTTTTTTCCTTTCGAGGTACGGAACCTGAAAAATCAATTTTGGTACAAGCGTTTATTACCAACTGTACTTTTTTCCACATTCAACTATTTGTTGAGTAGATTCGAATGAGCCCAAACACGATGGGTTTATCCTGTGTAGTTTAGGAGTTGCTATGGCGACCTTCTGTCTCTATCATCAGACCAGCTCAGTGGTACCATAATAATGTATTGTCACCGAACTTACATATCATTGGAATTGTCTCAATGAGTATTTGATGACTGTGGAACAAAAGGTACAATCGGCAGTAAAAGCTTCTACCAAAAATTATTTTTTACAGAAACTTATTTTTACAAGTTTTTTTTTTAAGTTGCACTGTTCGTATGTATGTAAGTTATCATCAAAACGTGCAATCCCTTTTTATCAAAATGTGCAATCCCTTTTTCAGCCACTTGCCGGTATCTAACTAATTGAGCTGAAATTTGCCATACTTATGTAAGCTCGGTGACAATGCAAAATTATGGTACCCGGAGGTGATCTGATGAGGGAGACGGAAGATAGCCATCGTGTTGGGGCTCATTGTCGCTTCTAAGTTCCCCGTAGATTATAATGGTCGAGAAGATACCACGGTCACCACGTACCGTTGTTGACGGGCGTAGAGCTGAGCGGCGGGCTGTCCGGCGCGCCGGAGTCCGGTTCCTCGACGTGCCGGACGGTGGACTCCTTCGGCGGCAAGGCCGGAGCCGGCTCCGGTTCCGGTTCGGCCAGTGGTGTCGATGGTGGTGTGAGCAGCGTTGCTTGCACCTGGAATGTTACTTTGTTTACTAACGATTTCTGCTAGTAGGGAAATCAGTATTGGTGAAAAACATAAGCAAAGCAAAATTGAATGTAGACCGTTTGATAAGGCATTTGTTTTGTTTGTATCACAAATTATTCCACCACTTCACAACTAAATACAACCTCACTTCTTACCTATCGATAATCTGCAGCCCATCAATTCTATTTTTTGGCGCTAATTGATACGGTTACGTTACTCGAGTTACTTTTTAAACTTTTATTTTATGGGTTTAATACCCCCTTTTTATAACTTTTTTTCTAGAAAGAAAGAAAGGTAGAAGACGTTTTATCACTGCACAAAACAAAAGACACACGGATACAGATACAAAAAAAAGGAAGAAAAGCACATTAAACACATAACGTGTGTATTCGCGGCAGTGAATCCGTTGCTGTCTTAGCATTATGCTGAGGTGTCAGACACCTGCAGCGCTGGTTTTTTGGCTTCATGTTGTAACTATTTTTCAATAAACTCTGTCCTGGTTGATCTCCACGCTAACGGAAAATAATAATATCCAGAAATAGAAGATGTATGTGGACCCGGGTATGTCCTAAAACTACGACCAAGACCACCGGGGGATGGGCAGCAGCATCCCTGGAGTGCGGTGGAGATACTGCGATCGCCAACCCGCATGCCAAGCATGGCGATTATGGCATACACCCCCTGTGAATTTGGGGGAGGCCTATGTCCAGCAGTGGACGACCTTTGGCTGATATGGTGGTGATGTGGATACGTGGGATATGCATAGGTCGTTTATTGATTATTACCAGACATGGGAATAAAGGGGGCGAAATTGAATGAGAGGTAAGAGTTCATCATATCGATATACTCAACTATTCCTTTACAGCTTTTCCCATATACTAAGACCGCCCCAAGTTTTATCTCTATGCAAATACCTTATTTCTTACCAATTTAGTAGCACCGACCACGACCTCTTTCTCTCCGTTCTCACCGACAGGGCCATTGCTTTGGCTGTCCTGCGAATCGCTCTTGCCAGCACAGAACAGAGACTGCAACGAAAATGTATTAATTATTACAGACTTCATTGTCGGCATTGGACACGTGATTCCCCTGGTGTCGCGAGCGTCTGTAGGCTGCGTACTCTGCTTGCCATGAGGCAGGCCGTATGATTGTTTGACACCGTGGTTGTTTACCACGATACAGGGACAACGTAACGAACCACATCGGAGCTGAAGACGCAGTGGAGCCACACCGTTGTCGTCCATTTTTATCTTATTACATTTATTTAATGTATACTAGTTGCTTATACCTCACGAGCACAAAAGGCCCCGCCAATTTGAAAAATTCAAAAAACTGAATCAACAAATAAGATCCATATATGTAATTATCGAACCTGCTCCCAAAATCGCAGAAGACCGCAGCCATGCGCTGTGAGAGTGAGGGACCGGACCTGCCATATATCTCTAGCTGCTAAAACAACGATTCTAAAGTAAATAAAGTGTCGGCAACGCACTTGTGATTCTTTTGAAGTCGCAAATGTGCATAGACGGTGTCTGCTTACCATTGACAGGCCGTAAGCTCGTTTGCCACCGCCGTTGTATAAAAAAAGTAGAAAAGTGAATCGGTTGAAAACTGCGACTAGTAGAGAACAGCTAGACATCCGGACAGACGTACGGAGGCCTTTTTCCCCAAGCTGCAACGGAGAAAGACGCTCGCACTTTGCGCTCGCTAGGTCAATGAATGATGTCGCTCACCGAGTGTCGCTTGTTCTCGCCCTCGCTCATGCGCTCCTCGTACTCGCTGTAGTCGTCGGCGACAGCGCCCGGCACCGACGCCACGCACAGAATGTGCTTGTCGCCGAGCGGAAACGACTCTAGCACGTCGGCGGGGTTGTTCGCGTCTATTATCTGAGAATAAAATAGTATTAACGATTACATACATACAAATAATCACGCCTGTTTCCCAGAGGATCTGACATACACCTTTCGCTTTATGAACTCACGTATCATTCTTCAGGCATGCGCGCCGATTTAGGGTACTCTTGACCTGGCCTTTCTGCAGAATGTCTCCGATTTGGTCGAAGTACGTTCACCGAGGTCTTCCCCTTTTACTCTATTAACAATAACTGTGAGAAAAGATCTTACACTCAGTATTGCTTGATTTCATAAAATCGCCAATTACGCAAAGAGAGACCTAAGCCCTCATACGCATACACTTATAAGTCTTATAACTGAGCAGGGCAACTTTACTGACAGGAATACTATAAGGTCTTTAAGACCAAATTTGGCCTGATGTGCCGTCGTCGGCGGGGTTGTTCGCGTCTATTATCTGATAATAAAATAGTATTAACGATTACTGCCAGGAAGTTTCATACACCCTGCATTGCTTTATTTCTTGAAATCGCCAACTACGCAAAGAGAGACCCAAAGCCCTCTTACCTGACAAGCCATATACATCATCATCATATCAGCCGAAGGACGTCCACTGCTGGACATAAGCCTCCCCCAAAGAGTTTCACAATGACCGGTCCTGCGCCAGCCGCATCTAGCGGACTCCCGCGACCTTCACCAGGTCATCAGTCCACCTTGTGGGGGGCCTGCCCACGCTACGCTTTCCGGTACGAGGTCGCCACTCGAGAAACTTGCCACCCCAACGGCCGTCGGTTCTACGTACTATGTGCCCCGACATTAACACATAATAAATATTAGGGGACAATTTGTACACAAATCGAACTAGTCCCATAGTAAGCTCAATAAGACTTGTGTTATGGGTACTAGACGACGATATATTTAATAGATATATTAAATACATAGAAAACATCCAAGTCTCAGGAACAAATGTGACTGCTCACCACAGAAACAAATGCCCTTACCGGGATTCGAACCCGGGACCTCTAGCTTCGGAGCAGTGTCACTACCAACTAGGCTAAACAGGCCGACAAAAGTTTAGCGTTCTGGGAGGCTATATCGGTTACTTTGGTTCTGCTGCGGATGGCCTCATTCCTGATGCAATCACGCAAACTCCAAGCACAGCCCTCTCCATTGCTCTTTGGGTGACTTTGAGCCTTCTTATGTGGCCCATAGTAAGCGACCGTGTTTCAGTGCCATATGTCATCATCATCACTGGCAACATACACTGGTCAAAGACTCTGGTCTTGAGACACTGCGCAATATTGCACGAAAACGCGTACCGTAGCTTCCCGAACGCTGCCCGGCCTAGTCGGATTCGACGATTAACCTCTTTTTCGAAGTTGGACCTACCTTACTGGACAGTATGTCCTGGCCCCTATTTCACCACGGCGACAGGTGCGACAATTGTCACAAAATATGACATATGTAGTATGTACGTATGTCATATTTTGTGACAATTGTCGCACCTGTCGCCGTGGTGAAATAGGGGCCAGGTCTGTCCTATAATCGTCTACAACTTCGAGCGTAAAGTGTGCGATTGTAACAGAAGTTGGTGCTACGCTACATGGGAATTTAACATGCTCTTCGTTTTATCCATCCATGACCAATTTTCCACCCGCCTCCAGGAGCTCAGCCGTAATTCCCTGCCTTGTGGTTTTTGAGCCATTCTGTGTCTCTCAGATTATCTTTTTTTTGGAAAAAAAAAATTGTTGCAACCGGTTTCTGGACCACGAAAGTGTTGAAAACCACACCAACCATCACGACGCCCTTGTTTTGCGTGCTGGAGCATATCCACACGAAGGAGGACAGGTTCTTCTCGGAGTGCTCTATGCTGTGCGTGGACTGCAGCTGCCGGTTGATCTGCTCTACTTCGGGCGAGTGCACGAGTGAAGCTTTGCTCATTTCTTCCGCTGCGATACAAATACAAATGGTTTATTGACAAAATAAATTATACAAAAAAAACGGACTCCAATTTTGTACTTCGCTATGCCACAATTTGTGGTTTCCTAAGCCAATGCTTGGTTACCTACAGAAAATACCGAAATCGGCATATGCGTGCCTATCCAAATCGAGGAGTTCCCTCAATTCCTCCTAGATCCCATCATCAGAATTTCACCAAATTTATATGGGACCAACCTGGGAGTACCCGCTTCGAAACAAAAAAAGAATTATCAAAATCGGCCGACAAAAACGTCGGCCCCCGTGACAGACATACCGAGACACAGCGTGTTGTCCGCCTTGTCCTCCTTCGCGTAGAACACGCTCTCGCCGACCATGCAGCCCCCGTCCGGCGTCCGCCCGCCGCTGAGGTTCACGCCCGCTGCGCACAACAGTGTCATACGCGGCTCGCTTTCCGCTATCGGCCTGGAACACACGATAATGATAACGGTAGGCAATATGTATATAAGGTCCTACTGTCCGACGTACTCTCTATCCTCCTACACACGTACGCGTGTACGCGGGGTCTGTGGTTATAAATGAAACTACTTATCAGGACTTCTAAATTGAAATATATACCTGCAGAACACGGGAACGGGCACAGGAACGCCGCCGGAGGAGAGCGACGCGCATGGACTGGGTCCCTTCGGCTGCCCTGTCTTACCGGGCAGGCTCCAGCCGTACGCCTGCGTACGGCCGTCCTCCTTACGGACGTGCGCTCGCACCTGGGGAGTTAATAATAAGTGAAATTCATACGTAGTACAGTCAGTACCATACAAGAGTGTTGATATTTTTTCTTGAAGTTTCAATACATTTCAATCTTGTGTTACAAAGTTGTCTCATAGTTAGATAAGTCAATTATGTATCTTAAGAAAGTTTTAGAAACTTTCGTTATTAATTTTTACTTTTTTCTTTCTTATTTGATATTAACAAGTTGTCCTTGCACTCAGACCTCAGTATCATTATCATTCAGTATATTTATCATTCATAAATGTCAGTATCATTCGTATGAAACTATTTTAAATATATTTACATTTTTTTATTAGTATTTAGGATGACAACAGCCATAGATATACCACCACCACCATATCAGCCCTAGGACGTCCACTGCTGGACATAGGCCTCCCCCAATTTCATGGGGGTAAATGCCATAATCGCCACGCTTGGCATGCGGGTTGGCGATCGCAGTATCTCCACTGCACTCAAGAAATGCTGCTGCCCATTCCCCGGTGGTCTTGGTCGTAGTTTTAGGACATACCCGGGTCCCGATAGATATAACTATGACATAATTAGTGATTACGTAAAAGAAGGCCAAAAATAGTCATCCATTGAATTACATAACTAAGCGGACAAGTCCATTTTTTTAACATGCCTAATGTATATTGGTAACTCTGTCAAGAAAGAGGTTTACTTTATTCACTCTTATTTACGTGAACCTGGACCCGGGTATGTCTTAAAACTACGACTAGTCCAGCAGTGGACATCCTGGGGCTGGGGTGGTGGTGGATGTGAAAAATTTTTTTTGGTGTGGTCAACAGCGAATGAAAACAACATCTAAGCACAACTAGGGTCGCAAAATGACACCATCAAATTCGTGTCCACTAAGGCGGGGCGTCAAAATTGTGTCCAACGGCTGTCTAGTTTGAACATGGCGGTGCAACGTAACAGTTGTATTAACTGAAATATCAAAAATAAAAAATATGCCTTTTTGTGCAGTGAAGTGGTGCGTTAATAACTCTAGAAAACATAAAAAAAGATGGGGTCACTTTTCATATGTAAGTAAAGCGGTAAACATATTTGTTTAATTTTTTTAGTCGGAACAGATTTTGTATAGGGATGGTGTTATGCCACCTTACATCATCAAAATGTTAATAGGTGAATGAAAAGGTACCTAAGATACCTATTATACATTTTAATTTATGCTTTCATGCACATAACTAATTTGTGTATGAAAGCATGTATCTCAACAAATTAAAATGTTCGAAAAAGGTACCTAAACTATTTCCATAATAAATAAATACTAGGGGACATTTAGTACAATTACAACTAGACTATTGATTTTAATTAGACTAAATAACTATATGAGGGAAGCGAGAAATAAATATATTATTAACAAGAACTAAAACCGTAATAAAAATAAAAGAATAAGTGTGTAACTACGCTATACATACAATATATACAATTATTATCAACTACTCAAAGAGTGGATTTAAATATCCCAAACTCGGTATGATTGTGTTAACTTATTACAGAGTTCCTATGACCACTTTCCGGTTCCATCATTAGATCAGCTCGATAATAATATTATCATAATATGGCATTGTCACTGAATTTACATATGTGCAGTAAGCTCGGTCCTCCATACAAACGTAGTTTAGCTCTCATTTTAAAATGCCAGTCTAGAATAACATGAAACTTTGTATACACAATGGAATCCGGAATATCTAGGTCGGAAATTGGTTTCTGTTGATTGAAATTATAATGGAGAAAAAATACAGCGATTATTAAGGTTTTCATAAAAGACGTAAAAAACTCAAAAACTCGTTGTATTTTTTTCTATTACAATATCTTGCAACAGAAACTAATTTCCGACCTAGATATGGCGGCTCCCATTGTGTATACAACGTTTCATGTTATTTCAGCAAGGGGTTTAAAACGAGAACGAAACTACATTTGTATGGAGAATCGAGTTCAGCCGAGCGTACTAACGTCAAATATTAGCTGAATCGGAAATCGAGAAGTGGGTCTAATTTAGCTTCTAAGATTTGACCCACACAAACAAAAACGACATAAGTTACTGACACGGCAAGTTAAATAAAAGCTTGTAAAAAATGAGTTAACGTACGTATGTTAAATTTTTGCGTTGTCTATATATACTGTGAAAGTGGTTGCTGTTCTCTATGTCTAACAGTGTTTAGCAAGCTATAAATTATGTACATGGTCGTCCAATATGCATGGTATAAGTCTGGTACAGCTTAATTAGCGACTAGTTAGATTTTCGTAAGGTTATCCTATGATAATATGAAATAAAATAAAGCTTAAAATTCAAATTTAAATAATACGGCGGTTTTCCGTATGGTGATCACTTTTTGTTGCATGCAACCATCCACCCGCTAAGCTAAAGATAAATAAATACCCTAGATGGATTGTATTTCGCAGGATCTGAATAAGTAATGCCGTGCTTTACTATCTTAAGAAGTACATCAAAGAGAAAAAGAGACAAATGTTGCTACACTATTTGGTCTTAAATGGTGGAATGGCACCATTTCCAATTTACATTCCCCGCTAAACATTTTATAGATGTCAATACTGCTAGTGTTGTGCAGTCTTTATCGTTATCGCAAGCTTTTGTCGATTAAAATATTTAATAATTTAATGGTAAAATAAAATAAACTGCGGTGCTCAGTCCGGGTTTTTATTAATTATTTTTATATTGTAAAGGAACTATAATGCCCGTTATAATAACACCTCTCTATGTACAGAGTCTAGTGCGAGTCTAGATTTAATAAAAATGCTAGTTAAAATCAGAAATCATCTATGAAGCCAAAGCGCTAGAATATCTGTGCAAGAGAGATGGCAATGAGTTGAGAGTGGGGCAATTTCGAGTTGGGAGTCTGAACGAGAACTTGGAGAAGGAGGGACTCTGCATGATGAACTCCTTTTTCAAGAAACGTGAGCACAGGAAGTGGACCTGAATGAGTCCCGACGGTGCAACTAAAAACGAGATTGTCTCCATCATGTCGAAGAAAAGGCATATATTCAATGATATCTCTGTGATCACCACGGTTAAAACCGGAAGTGATCACCGTCTGGTAAGAGGCACATTGAATATATGTGTAAAGCTAGAGTGCTCTTGACTGATGAAGTCTACACTCCGACCAGCAGCAGTCCAAATCCGAAACTCCCAGAGCTTTCAGTTGGAACTCCAAAACCGTTTCGCTTGCCTAGGCGGCAACATGGGACGAATTCAACGACGGGATTGTGGAAGCTGTCCATAGTACTGGGTCTAAGTTCGTCAAGGCTTAATGGACGAACAGGATCAAAAGGCTCTCTAGCTCCATTCAGAGGCTCAAATGATTCAAATGAAAGGAGTCAAATGATTCTACAGTCTTCAGCCGATGCGACATTATACCGGCAGCTCAATAAACGAATCTCCAACTCCTTTACCCCTGATCTGCTCCAATTACCTATGTCCAGCAGTGGACGTCCTTCAGCTGATATGATGATGACGATGATGATGATGAATGTGCGAGTGCTGTCTGGTAATATATATACAGATGAGCACGTTGAAAGATTTTGATTTGCACATGTTGATACTTTTTGCCACTTGTTTGATTAAATCATCCCAAACTAGCTGATAGGTCTTAGAGATATTTACTACTACTTTTGAGCACAAGACTTGTTAATTATTGTTGTATATTCTGAACATATGGACTTACGGGTTGACATGCTAAGGGAAGATTAACAAATATTGTTGGCACTGAATGAGAATGGAGTTTTTCGAACGTATCCCTGACGGAAGCGCAGGGCCATGTTATACACTTAATGACGGAAAGGGACGACACGATACAAAGTCGATTTTCAAAATTCAGAGTAGGCCCTCAGGATTCTTCAAAATGTGCCGAGCATATTCTTGAGTATTGTGTGGGACTCCATTGCTCGCCTCTTTTTGTATTTTTGATCTATTCCGTTCTAATTTCCAAATCAGCCGGAAACCTGTTTTGTAATTATAAACACAGTAAATACTATTGACTATTGTACGTTATCGATATCACGATAAGGATCTCAAGTACAATACGACGTGGTAGGTGAAAAGTCAAAACATTGGGAAGCATTATTTATTATTAAAATAATGATGCAATTGCGCAGAATTGATGCACATAACTACACATGATTTTCCAGTTATAGATATTTAATAAGTTCTGCAGTTAGTTTTTACTTAATAAACTTTATAATCACAATATTCATGTCATACAGCTTGCCGGTGGATTGATACATTTAAATTATTTTCACTACGTAGGGTAGCCTCGCCGGTTCTCGTCCGATTAGTGGAGTTGCCAACTTTGGAACGAGAATATAATATGTTGGACTATCGCGATTTATACGAGTTATATTTCTTTTTATTGGTAATATACTCTATTTTTAGCCACTATTAAGTTTTAACTGCTCAAATACATAGTTTTTCTTATAAAAGGTGCTATATGAAAAAGTATGGATTTTGCCGGTTCTCGTCCACTTGTCCCGGTTCTCGTCCATACGGTGCCGGTTCTCGTCTACGGCCTGAGAAGGTATGATTCATACAGTCGTGAATCACTTTTCAAGTATGTAAAAACCTTTTTTTGTACTCCACCATTGTAATCTGTCAATTAAATGACTGTCAGCAGTATTACAACAACAAAAATTTTATATACCAATGCAAGTCTATACCATAGACAATTCAGTATATGACTGGAGGGAGAATCATAAATATCATAATGGATTTCCATACATTATACGATATTTATGACGGCCTGTTTAGCCTAGTTGGTAGTGACGCTGCCTCCGAAGCTAGAGGTCCCGGGTTCGAATCCCGGCCAGGGCATTTCTTTGTGCATTTTTCACGGATATTTGTTCTTGGGTCTTGGATGTTTTCTATGTATTTAAGTATGTATTTATCTATATAAGTATGTATATCGTCGTCTAGTACCCATATTACAAGCTTTGCTTAGTTTGGGACTAGGTCGATTTGTGTAAGATTGTCCCCCAATATTTATTTATTTATTATTATTAAGTATGTATATCGTCGTCTAGTACCCATATTACAAGCTTTGCTTAGTTTGGGACTAGGCCGATTTGTGTAAGATTGTCCCCCAATATTTATTTATTTATTATTATTGTTATTATTATTTATTTCAAAAAGGCACGCGTCAATGTCAGTATTATGTCGCCATTTCTATTTAATTTTTTTTCTACTCCAGCATTATACTCTGTCAATTAAATGACTGATAGCAGTATTAAAACAATAAACTTTTTATACAAACGCAAGTTTATACCATTGACAAGTCATTATACGACTGGTGGGAGAGTCAAAATGGATTTCCATACATTATTATACAACTTTTTTTATTAATTTTTAAAAGAGTCACGGGTCAATGCCCGTTTTCTGCCACCATATCGATTTTTTATTAAATTAACTTATTTTGCTGTAGTAGAAAAAATATTGTATACAACGTTAGACACGTCTTAGCATTTATATAAACTACACAAAGTAATTTAAGGGAAATATTTAAAAAAAAACTGAATTTTTAATTACGTCACATAAATTTATTGGTATATCCTTGCTGTCTGTCCATAACACAAAACTCATAAGCTAGTTCAATTTTTAAACACATTGTCCCCCAGAATTTATTACATTGCTGTACGTTGCTGAACCATTAAAGATATAATGTATGAGTAAAAGATAACCCATTAAAATGTAACCATTGCGATATTAATCGCAATAGTCACATTTGTATGGCATGTCCTTGACTCGAATATATTCTTGTCCCACAAAGAAAGTACACCTGAGGTGGTACCAACGGGGACACTTGTCACATCCTAGGTTTTTCTCTTCATCCTCTTCAACATCGGAAATTAAAATATCATTACACCCAGAACATGTTATTTTGCTTTGTGCAGCCGATGGAGATGGAGAACACTGGGTTTTTATTTGGTGATGCATTTTTCGCCTTTTTTTTGGTGGCTTCTGATGTTGTTTTAGTATTTTCGCTTGTTGTTTTTTTTTCTCTCTTTCCAATTTTCTTTTTTCGGTGGCTTCCTGTTTCATGTTTTTGATTTTTTCTTTTATCTCATAATGCTCCCTCCAAGCTGCAGAAGAGATAGCAGAAGGAATTTTGTTTTTAGCAGAATTTGATGCTTTTTCAGGTTGTTTCGGCAAATATAAATGGCGCTCAAAAGGATCTTCCACATCTTTTATACGAGTTATTTCTGTAGAAACACGAAATAACCTCGAGCCCTGAAGCTGTTCTTGTACATTCGTAACCTCTCCTAAAACCCCGATCTCCTCTCCTAATCTCCTAGTTGAACTCGAAACTGCATAAGAAAGATCTTCGGATGGATTCAACTGCCAGGAAAATTCAGTCTCCTCTGTAGGATTTGGCGTAGAGCAAACAAAAGGCGATGAAATTGATCTGCCTACTGTTTCTGATTGGACAGGTGTTTCAAGTGAATCTAAATTATCAGTAGCTACAACATCTTTCTCTATGGCAACTGCGGAGGAATGTGAAATGGGAGATGACACCCGGTCAGTAATATTTACATTAGTGAGTGTTTCAGGCCTAGTTTTAGTGGATGCGACATTTATGGGCATGATTAGGACGTCCTCCAGAGATACAATTGATCCAACCTCCATGTAGCCAGGAATGCGTGTGATATGAGATCTAGTACCGAAAGTGATCTCACCTGATATATCGAGCGATATCGGATTTGATGAATTCATGTCGCCTGATGCTTCTTCGAGAAAATCCCGTTGAATCATGTTTGGGCAGCCATTTTCTGTGTCTAGTGTCGTTTTATTTGAATTGGTCTCTATTGGCAATGTATCTCTGAATAAGTTTAGCTCATTTATGATGACTTTAATATTTACGTCTTTATTTTGGAGCGCAGTTTTTATTTCCTTAATGACTTTTTTTGCGATTTCTACATCTTTCCTGCTAATGTCAGTTGATTTAGGTGTTTCTTTCTTGTTTATATTTTGCAGTGTATCCAAAACGCATTTCGAATAATCCGGTGCGTTGGGATCAAATGGGTATAGCCCACACCGTCGAAACCCGTTTTGGATACATTTCGGTAGGTTTGTATCTTGCAATGTTTCTTTAAACAGCTTACAGAAATTTGTTCTCGTGACAGATGTATTTAAATTTTCCGGTTTAGATAAAAAAATCCTCACTATGTTTTTCCAATTGGCTTTAAGTGGAGCAAATACACTGACATCTGCTGGCTGCAATATGTGCGTCGTATTAGGTGGCAGAGCATATAGAATTATTCCCATCTGCTCACATACCACACTGAGCATCAGGGACATGTGCGACTTGTGGCCATCGACAATTAGGAGCACAGGCTTTTCAATGTCGTTGTTCTCCAGCCAGTTATTAAAATCATTCGTGACGTACTCAAAAAAGACGTCACCCCTCATCCACCCCGATTCTGATCTGCCCAGACACCAATCAGGTGGCATACTTTCAATAACTGCCCGTGGCGGTCGAACGTAGGGAAACACTACGCAAGGTGGACAGAGTTTTCCAGTGGCGTTGAAAGTAATAAGCACGGTCAAATTATCTTTTTCATTCCCTCGTTTTACCTGGTATAGATTTCTAAATCCTTTAGGCCCTATAACTTTACCGGTTTTTGGACAAAGTGAAAAACCACTCTCATCCCCGTTAAAAATTCTTTCTGGGCTGTTTAAGATGTCCCGTTGATTAATTGTTTCTAAAAACGTCTCGAGTTCTTCAAACCATTTTCTTATTGATATTTGGCTGACTTGAGCTCTTATCTTGTTGATTCCTTCAGCAGAGCGGCAGGAGATTTCGGGATTTCTTTTCAAAAAATTATTATACCATTTTTGACCAGGGCGATCATCGGTAAAAGGATTTGGTGTCGACGAATCTTTAAGGATTTTTTGCACTGAGTCCAAAAGTTCGGTTTTTTTTATAGGGAAGCCACATTTTGATATATCTATCAGCCATTTAACTAATTTTTTTTCGCCATCTATGCCTAATATGGGATCAGGCCCAGGTTTTTTTATAGCATCTGTTGTTTTACCATTTATTCTGTCTAAAATGGTTGACTTAGGAACCCCATAAACTCTAGATGCTTGTCCAACGGATAATTTATTTTCCCTAATTGCGTTCAGAGCCATTTTTATAGAATTTACAGGGTATGGAGCAGTTTTTTTTCTTGATTTTTTATACTCCGATGATGCCATCTAAAACAATGGGATGCTTAGCGGAAACAAAAACTTGCTACATTTTTATTAAAAGTCCCAGCCCAGCTAGCACAATAACAAATTTCGTGGTTATATTTTACAGCTCCAGCGGGTGCAAAAAATACGTGAATCTTTAATATGATGCACAGACAGCCTAGCATGATAGCTTATACAGTCACGATTTATGGCTGAAATATGCCTATCGTGCTAGTCGGGCAGGTGGAGAGTTATTCTATCGGGTTATAATTACAAGTAACATTAAGTCGGGTCGAGTTTATAACATTCAGCAAAGGCATTAGCTTCCGTAAAACCTAGTGCCTACGCCAATTCTTGGGCCTTAGGTAGCGGACCCCGAGCATCCTTTAGGATGCAACTATTGGAATAACGCTAGGATGACGATGATGGGTTTGTAACATTGACTTAAGTATACTGCACATCCACGTATTAACAACTCGATCAAATTACACAATTTATTTTTCATGGGCAACAGCACATCAAGTTGCCGAAAAACTAAGAGCATATAAATGTGAGAAGGGCAAGCGAATGATAAACAGCACATCAGCTACGGGGTAGCGGTGAGTGAGATAAAAACTAAGCTATAAAATATGAGACGGTTTACACCAGAACTCATTCATCATCATCCTAGCGGTATTCCCAGTACACTTGCACCCTGAAGGATGCCTGTGGGGTCCGCTACCTAATCACAAGAACTCATTGTATTACCTTAACTATAATAAAAATTAACTACATATGTGCCATTCTCACACAAAATCCCCCTCTTTCTCGATGTCATTAAAGATGATTTCTAATTGTGTCCGCAAGGAAATGGCGTCTTATAGACGCTGCTAAAATGTACCCTGTTGCTTGATAATGACATATCATAATTGGTAGCTACACAACTTAGTACTTAGTTGAGTTGTGGTAGAAGAGTAGATTGAAAGTGCCAAGTATTGATTGGGTCAGTGTCAAGCACTGGGACATTTATGTTCGGGTTCGGGTGTGCTTTTACGCGAGCTCTACGTTCCAATTGGCCAGCCTGTGCAATTTTCCAAGCCTCGCCGGGAAATTTCATTTCAATACATACAATCCTTACACGAAGACCTCATTGGAACACTATTATTCTACCAACTTGCTGGATCCAACGGGACACATTGATTGAGCATAAGAATACAAAAAGTTCCATCGTTCCACTTACTACCACGTCTAATTAATTTCTCAAGCAAATTGAAATTATACAAACAATTGACGTATAGGTAAAAAACTTAAGAAAATGACCTGTTGTATGTAGTTGTAACGTATTTGAATAGACATTTATTTTTGTTACACATTTTAAATATGTAATGTCAATGTCTATTCGAACAAATCACAACTACATACAACAGGTCATTTTCTTAAGTGTTTCACCTATACCTTATGTACTTACGACTTTACACGTTCTTTTCACACTTTTTACCAATACGCTTTCTTGAGTTTTACCTAATTTCTTCAACAGAATCCGTATTTCTTAATTTTCTACGAAAATTCCATACACGGTGTTTAACTTTCTCTTTTTTAATTTTTATACCTCCCGCGCTTTACGGCGTTATGACGTGCGAATTGGCGGGAAAAATAAACCCCTGTGATTGGTTAGTGCATAACAAAGTTTTCGCTCTCCGGTAATAGTTGCCAGTGTAGTAATTTATAGTTTTAATAAGGGCCCTACAGACACAATGTAACATAACTTGAAGTCTAATTTGAGCCTGAATCAAACCAATTTATGAACAACTGCAGGGCTAGTATGATCGCTTATATGTCGGACATATAGCATTCGTCCCGTACTGTCAAGTATGTAAGTGCGAGAGGGACGAATGCTATATGTCCGACATTTAAGCGATCATACTAGCCCCACTGGTTACAAAAAAAATTATGTCGTCTCTTGCTGTATCCATCTTGGGGCCCGTTACGCGGTTATTATTATCACGCGATACACTCATATCACGATCCGTATCACGTGCTGTTTAATGAATATTGAAGAAAAATCCATACTATTTGGAAAACCTATATATATATGTGTCAATATTATGACACACCAGTATTGTAATAATATGAAGCGTGTAACAGATCCCATTGATGCATCTTCAGATTGAGGGCCCCATTACACGGTTAAAATTATCTCAATACTGGGATGACAATATTATTACGGTATAGAATATTGTATGGATTTTACTTCCATATTCTGATCAATATTTGCGTGATACGGATCGTGATATGAGTCTATCACGTGATAATAACAACCGCATAAATCAAATGAATTATGTCTATGGACTGTCTATGATTTTGTCGCAGGCTTGCCGCCTCCAGCCTAGCTAGCACGATAGCTTATACCGTCACGTTATATGGCCGAAATATATACAACGTCACATAAACTGTAACGGTATAACGCTATTGGCTATGTGCGAAGTAGGTGGTGGGGGTAAGCTAGGCGATCGAAGCGCACACCACGGCAGAAATATGTACTTATCGGGGACATCTGTCAAATTTACTTTCACGTTTCCTATTGGTTTCTTAACGGTTTCCTACGATTCGTTTCGTTTGTATTTATTTATTTATTTTCTTATTTACTTCAGTAAAATGTCCAGTCTTTCTCGTTTACTAAAATAAATAAAATATTCATGTGTCATTATTTGACACCTCGAGTTTGTCATTGTCCCGGGACGCTTGACGTTTGACGTTTCTGACGTGCACATAGCCAATAAGCTAACATGCTAACTAGGCAGCCTAGCAGGCTAGGGTATCGGGGCCTTTTACACGGTTATTATAATAACACGAAAAACTCATATCACGATACGTATCACGTGAATATTGATTAATTTTGAAGCAAAATCCGATGTAATACTGACGTTCCAGTATTGTGATAATATTAAACATGTAAAGGGCCACATCCAATTTGCTTTCGACAAATAGCCTACACACGGAAATTCTTGTGAGATCATAAATGTCGATTCATAGGAAACTTATTCCTAAAAGGCGCACCCTGACGGATGAACATTGCAGTTCTGCAAGCGAGATCGGGAGATGCTTAAAAAGTGTGTTTTCTACCTCTATCTGCCTTGCAGAACTGCAACTCTTGCCCGTGGGAATGCGTATTTAAAATGTATATAAAAATGGGGTCCTTGCCCGTGGGAATGCGTATTTAAAATGTATATAAAATGGGGTCTTTTAGACGGTTATTGTCACTTACTCATATCACGATCCGTATCACGTGCATATTGATGAATATTGACATCAAATCAATACGATTTTGAAAACCGCGATAATATTGACATCCCAGTATTGTGATACTATTAATCTTGTAAACAAAGAGTATATAATCAATAAGTTTTCTTGTAAAGGGCCCCAATAAGTTCAGGGTCATTCCAACAGTGAATTTTGCACACCACCGTACCTAAGTATTTAAAATAAATAATTGTAGGTTATTCCCTTTTTTACTTTTAGAGATTTAGATGGGTGCTAGGCATTTATACACAACGTAAGAACGAAAATAATCAATGAAATTGAATGTTGAATTGATCTATTGATAATCGATAACCCTCGCTTACTTCAACGTACTCTAGTATTGTTTATGGCTAAAATTTGACAGCAGATTTCATCCATAAACACTATAAACAGACTGTGGACCTTAATGTTTGTCTTATGTGTTCAATATTATAATTATTCTGAGCCATTATTACCTTGCGGCTTGGACTAATTTCATTTATAGCACCCAACAGACGAGAACCGGACTAATGTAAAAACCCAGCAAAATGACCCAAGCCGGTTATCCGTCCGCGTAGACGAAAACAGGCGAATGTGCAAAATTGATGTTCCGGTTCCCCGTCCACTAAATTTATGCAGGTTAAAGGTAAAATAAGTGTAATCAACACTTAATATTGTCTTCGTCGTGTATATTAGTAGTCATATGTGCCAAAAATAACACTACAACGTACTAAAAACATTATTAAAACTTAGTTGGAAATTTTCCTTGAACACTATTTTTTTTGTAGTTTCGCGAGGTTTTCGAGGCTCAAAAATGTGGTGTAAACTTTCGTTAATTATATCTTAGTTACATATCGTCAAATAATATTTGTTATCAGTTAGCATTGTAGGTTCGGTATTAAGGTACGCAACGAGTCCACACATGCGCGGGTAATTGTTTATATACTCCTATTCTATGCATTTGTAGGGAAGAAGTCACCCAAAAGGACGAGAACCGGCGCTGGACGGAGAACCGGCGAAGCTACCCTACACCCAATCGGTGAAAACACCCTGGCACGAACGCACGCCATACTTATAATGTTAAACACGTTCAACCAAAAGTTCACTATAATCATTTAAAATCACAAATTATTAGCAAAATACAACAACGCCTTATCATATCCAGCTGGCTATCAAGCTAATATGGTTGTCGAGGTGACGTGGCGCGCACGGCTTGAAGATAGGAATAGGAGCCATGATGCTATCTCGTTTTAACACACTTGGTTTGACGTCAGAGTAAAGAGCGTATTAGATCAGGCACTTTGTTCAACTTAATACAATCCATCTAGGGTATTTATTTATCTTTGCGCTAAGCGTTGTCGTTGTCGCCGCCATTTTGACACATAAAACGTCAGCGCTAGGATACCAAACATAGCCAGTCATTTTGAAATTTACCTATCACATTTATTTGTTTTGGGTAATAGAAAATCGGCTGACATTTTAAGCAATTCTTATTGGTACAACACCGCGCGTGCGTATTACGAATAAATGCCCCGTTTCAAAGTGGACTTTTGTAGGAAGCTCGCGTTCTTTGCTTTTTTTGTTCACTGGTGATCAATGTTTTATTCTAATGCTAGCGATTACATGTACAAAAAATCTACTGCATTGACTTTATGACTGTCATAATTGGCACGACATTCATTTTATTTTCCACAGTAAAATAAATTCTTTGTTTTTTCAGTAATTTATGATCTGTCCCACTGACCTGTCGGAACTGGTCGCTCCGTTCGTGCCGCCGATGATGGTGATGGTCCGTGAGCTGCGTCTCGAGGAAGTCGGCCTGCGTGCGCGAGTGCCGCAGCCCGCCCGCGGGCGCGGCCACCGCGCGCAGGTGCGGCGTCGACAGCGGCCGCTGCGGACGATCGCCCGTGCTGGGAACGTTACGAGGACATTTCAACATTTGCGAGGCGTGGTCTCCGGGCGGCTTGGCTTTGCGATGATTTATTAACCCGCTAACGCAGTATGCGGCTGGCTGGCTGCAGGTTGCGACCTTGTGGATCAAAACATGTTGTTTCGTGTAAAAACCGCGCTGCAGCGGAACGGCCAGCCGCATGACGCGTTGAAAAGCTTAATTATCTCAAAGTTTTAACCCTTTCGAAACCGGCCAATACAATTGTGCAATATACTTCATTTTGCGCAACGCCCGGTGCTGTTTTTCCGGTCTGAAAGGGTTATGGGGCAAAAGAGCCAACTAGGGGTTGCGGCGCGAATTCGCTTGACACCAACACGCTGATTACATCCATATATCACATGAGTAAAAAAACGGAACAGAGATTAAGGTTCTAAAGAGAACGCAAAATTTATACCTAAAGTGGTAGGGTTGGCGCAGGCGGACAAAACAAACACAATAATGATAAGTTTTTTAATATTTATTGATAACAAATTCTCGCATAACTGTCGTTAGGTACAGTCAAGTGTAAAAATATTGGTGCACACAAAAAATATGTCCCATAGTACCTTAACGTAAGCGAAATAAGGCCTCGATACATAATTATGAGAGGATGAAATCGATACGTATTTTTGCACTTGACCGTACCTATTTTAGCTATTACCATAATAATACACCATTTACAAGATAGGCATACATATATCTACCGATTCATTCTGTGCAATTTACTACTTACAAAAAACCGCCAATATATATACCTAACACGGTCAATACGTTTTTGGATAACCTAGTTTTATAAAATATCTAAAACATTAAAGATATAATATGTATTAGACATAAGTAGGTACTTAATTAAGATTTTACTTACCTAATGGAGTCTTTGGGATAGGTAAAATAAGATATGTCTTATTTTTTTCTATTGTTGTTCAATCACACAGTACAGTAAACCATATTTACACTATCTTTCCACGTGTATACCACTCAAAACGTAAAGACGAAATAAACCGCGATGCGCGACGCGCGATTCGTACACCCTGCGTTTGAGCACCAAGTGAGCCAGTTCAAACCGGTATCTCTGCGTACGTGACGAAGAATTGGTGCTCACGCCTACACACACGTCGCGCTTGTAGTAGTGTACCTATCGCAAAGCGGTTGTATGAAGCTTTGTCTCTGTTCGTTTCTTTACTCATGTGAAAATATTTCGCAATTTTGTACAAATTTGAGTAATTATGCTACAGGCACCAGCGTAGCTAGCACGATAGCCTCTACCGTCACGTTACATGGCCTAGATCTACTAAAACGTGACGGTATAAGCTAACGTGCTACCTACACAGAAGGAATATCAGGGATTTATGTTAGGGAGCATTCGTTCAGTTAAGGGCTAGTTTCAGAAGTCAACAGAACGTGTATTGTGCCTTATACAAGTTATACATGAATTATGGACAAGATAATAAAAATAATTAAGTCGGCGAGTCACCCTATGCTACCAGAAAATAGATAATTTAAGTAATAGCGAGGCAGTGCATTGCAACATGTAGCTTAAATTGAGCTGTAGCTATATTAATAATAGCTACTGGAGCTATATTAATAACTATTTATTTAAAAAACACAAAAAAATGATAAAATAAATTGAACAAATCCCAAAAATATCCTTTTAAACCAAAAATGCGACAAAGATTATGAGTCACAACTTGAAGCAACCTCAAAATCAGCATTGACCTACCCGCTATAATCTCGGGGTGCCAAGATCCAGATTACTTGGAGGTCATAACTTTAGATCAAAATATCGCCCAATTGAAAAAGATTTGTTTTGACACAAGAGGTTACTGCAGATGCTCTAAAGAAGCGTCCTTTAAATTTATTGCTCCTATTACAGGCCACACCCTGTATATTTTATGTATTATCAACACTGGATGCGGGTGACGCAGGAACGGTTATTTTGGAACTTTTTAGGGGAGGCCTATGTCCAGCAGTGGACGTCCATCGGTTGATATGATGATGATTACCAATAGAGGTACAGTAATGTAAAAGATCAACTATCTCCCTAGGACCACCATCTACTGAATGTGTTGATGGGAGGCTCCGGATGTAATTCATACTATACTCAACAGCAAATAATACGGGTACACTTTGTATGTATATTTGATTTTGATTTTTACTTTGTATCGAACTTTGATACAAAATGTTTCCGTTTTAGTTGCTCTTGAGAGTATATTATACTAAATACGTTTATCTCAGTAAGGAAAGGAGAGCAATGCCAACTAGAGGATCTGAACTATTTTGCTTGTTTTGTATACCTATAATTTAGGTGATTTATTAAATAACCCCCGATATATTGCTTAGACATTTTGTTGTGACGATTGCAATAGTTTCAAAAATAACAAAAACGATGTAATTCGCATTGCTATCATATGTAAAAGGACTTTACCAGATATTACCTCACTGTGAGCAACAACCATAATATAACGAAAAGGATAAGATATGTTAATGGGAGTCTACTTGTCCTAACCTGGAGTATTACCGTTTATTATATGTATACCAGAAAGTTTAGTTTCAATATAATCTGATTAAAATATGTACATTATACCGATACTCGCTTTGCGTTAAAGCATTCCACGAATATTAATTCGCATAGCACAAAGAAGCTAAAAATACCTGATAGTAAAATAAAATAAGTTTACAAGCAAACTTAGTCCTCATTGCCTTGAATAAGTTTTTACCTATCCTGGAGTTGTAATCACAAGAAATCATCACACGACACAATCGGTGATGAAACAAGTAGCATACTCGTACATAGATATAAAACGGATTCTCTGACCTTCCCCTTATTACAAAACGAAACATGTACTTTTTACTTAAATACCTACGTTCTGCTTATCCAGTAAAAAATAAAAACAAGCGAGCTTGAGCACTTAATCACTAAAATGTTTTGAAAATATGTAATGAACATAATACGATCACGACCATGGTTCATGATTCATGTTTCTACATCCAAGATATTATCCATACCCGTTTGCAAAACGACGATATTATACGCAAATGCAAATCAACTTTTCGAAGCAAATAAAATCGAGTTATATGTAAGCAAAGCCTAGTTTTAATGGAAATGCAGCCTCAAGGGTCAGGCCACACGAGCGTTATTTTGTGAGTTGTGAGCAGCGTAATTTCGGTCGTCGCCATTGTGACTATCGCCGAAATTTTCGGTACAGATCACAAGTATGGCGACGACCGAAATTACGCCGCTCACAGCTCACAAAATTAAGCTCGTGTGGCCTCACCCTTAAAAGTTAAATCTTCGTAGTGGAACGCTCGCTTACCTGAAGAGGTTACTAAAAAACTTCCATATGCTCTGCTTGTTCTTCTTGTCCATAGTTGAGTCCACGCGGCTCGCGCGCACCATCTCCGTCCAGCGGACAGCGTCTTGCAGCTCCATGAATCGTTCCTGGAATATACTCGTAAATAGAATAATGTCATTCATTTGAAACGAACATCATTATAAATCGTGGTCTTACTTGCTGAAGGTTGTGTCAGTATTGAACCTTTTTGGCGACGCTGTCACCAGTTGCTCGAAATGCAACTTCGCCTTTTTTTATTGTGATTGTATGCGCGAACATTCAACCGTTGAAAATAATGTAGGCGGAAAGTAACCCGACGAAACCAAGTGAGGACAATTATTGTTTACAAATAGGTAGGCTTCTTCCACAGACATCAGAGAAAAGCAGACTCGCAGTATTAAGCCAGATTGTAACGGAACACAATTAGGCTACAAAAACACGTGTTATTAAAATACCTATATGAAGGAAAAGTAGTTTTAATAAGCTGGATGAGCATAGTAACGTTTACCCTACTAGCTTCGGCCTCATATGTCGTGGATTTGTCGTGTATTTGTCCGTCATATGTCGTAGATTTGTCGGGGATTTGTCCGACATATGTCGTGGATTTGTCGTAGATGTGTCGGGGATTTGTCCGATATTTGTCGGACATGTGTCGTGCATTTGTCTGAGATATTAGAGTATATAAAGGGGCGCGAAGTTTTATTGAGGGCACTTAGAATTCGACATTCAGACTGACAAGGTCTCTGGTCTTCGCAATAATATATACTTGGTGGGTTATTCTATTGATTTAAAAGTGGTTCTTCTTCGTGAGGGGACTCTCTTCATGTTGAGGAATCAGTTTTTAAGTAATATATTGAATATTTCCTCGGGGTTTAAGAGTTTATTTAATTTGTTTTAAATGACCAGAATCTTGTCCAGGCACCAGTTTTGCCTGAGGGGTCTTGCTCGCCTAACGGTGCCAATGAGCAGGGTTCAGAGTCTTTAGTTACCAGATCTAAGGGTGGTCTGGCGTCTACCTTTTACCTACATGGAGACGAATCAAATCCCTTACGTTCCTTCAATGCCCAGCTGACAACGTAGACATGGCTGCCAATATGGGGTCTCAGCATAGAGGTGTATACCTCGCTTGTCGAAATTGTTCAGTATTTGAGGAACGGTCTTGTTAAATATATTTATATATAAAACTTATATACACAATAGGGCGTCTTACTCACTGTATCCTAGCCTGCGGGCGCAGTGGGGGGAGACAACCAACACAGGCCTTTAGCATTGCAATTCTCAGTTTAGCCGACTGAACTTTCGCTGCATAGGTTAGGGATTCGCAGTCAAAAGAGCTGGTTCTGGTAAGGGATTTATGCTCTTTCAGTTTAGCAAGTTTCCTGGGGAACAGTAGGGTAGCTTCACACACATTTATTAGGGAAGTAGGGTTTAATAATTTATTTTAGGTTTGTCGTTAATTTGGAGTATTGGGAATAGTTGTGATAAAATTAGTCATGTTTGGTATAAAAGGGACAGTATCTTTAAAGTTGCGATTTCTAGTTAAATGATTAAAATTTACTCAGAATAAGCTAATTTAATGACTAGTTGAGCCGTTCGTTGAATTAAGGCCTTCAAGTGAAGAGCAGAGCGGTTCACTTGAAAGACTATTCGGTGACAAGCTGAGCAGTTCATTGAATCAGGCATCTTAAGTGACGAGCCGAGCTGTTCACTTCTTTTAGTAAAGGTCTGGCAGAGTAGTTCATAGGTATTAGGGAACGAGGAGTAGGGAGAGTAGGTTATTCAGGGTCAGGGCCAGATTCTGGCGAGAAATCACCAGGATTTCGCCCGCTTCCGATGATGAGGCCTTGCGGCGATTCTCCTCATCATACGGCGCGTTTTCCGAAGCGCTAGTAGATGCATTTGCTAGGTAGAACCATATTCTTATGGTTTAGTCTCTTATACAAACTGATTTTATCCCGAGCGCTCCTAAAGGCCATCCGAACGAATTGATCGGATAAGCCTAGCAGAGTACTCCTATTAAAGTAACTTAGGTCATTTGGACGAAATTGTCTTACACTCCGCATAGTGAAATAAAAGATTGGCGGGGGCTTGTCCATGTCTAAGGTCGAGAGCCACGGGTCTTTGGTTAGTACCGGAGGGGGATAGCAATCCCTAGGGCGGCTGGAGGAGCCCTACCTTACACCAATCAATAAAATTGATTATTTTTATACGAACCTGTAAATAAGCAATACATAACAGGATATGAGCTATTCGGAAGCTAGGTACATAGAGCTTGTAGGGATGGCAAATCTCTTAAGGATCTTATATAATTGGTTACTATTTTATCATTAATAATTCCTATAAATTTATATTTCTCTCAACTTCAGTATTAACGTAATTTCATTGAGGTATAGGCTAAGTAAGGTACTAGGTAACGATAGTAGTGTATCAGCAAAGGGGAGAGGAGTTCAATACCTGACAAGTATTCGCATTAAAGATTCAGGGTTTCTTACGGTTCACAACTCTTCGGGGTCCTACCTAGACGATTCACTTTGGCCAATACGTAATTTATCCTGGGTTTTAACAGCCATTAGTTTTAATATTTCATTTATGAATTAATTCATTCATATTAGGGAGGTATTGGGGGTTTATTTATATTAAGAGAGGGGGGGGGGATCGTTACATTTTGGTGCCGTGACCAGGATAAAATAGGCTGTTACCAGGATAAATAATAAAAATATTCAAGTAGCCTTTGGGCTACATTTTGTTGCCGTGAAATGGAGTGCGATTTTGTCAAGGTTTTGAACTTCTTCTAATAGTAACATAGGGACTTTTAGTTTGGACCAATTTAGGTTAATACACGAAATAAAAGCTTGAGGGCCAGCTCAGAAAATCTTTAGAACCTTTTTGTTGTTAGAAAAAATAATATTGATACGTATATAGGGGTCATAAATTTCAATTTCATACTTGTTTTAGAATCTGGGGAAAAAAAGAAATTGGGTAAATCATCACTTTACTCATATCCGACTAAAAGGATGATGGACATTTCGAATTTCATGTCTATTTTAAATTTTAAGAAAGAAGAAAACCCAGGGTTTTATATTAGATATAAGATTCTGTTAAAGAGATTTTTCGCTAAACACATAAAATCTGAGACAAGAAATACCTAATAGATAATCTTTAATTGATTAATGCCTTAAACTAATTAGAATTGCTAAAGCGGAGGGCAGGATTATAAAATTTGGTAAAGATTAATAACGAGTATTTTTATTACGTAACTTCTTTAACTATTCAGGCATTTCATTATATTAGAATTGTTAAAGTGGAGGGCAGGGAATAATATTTGATTTAAGGCACAAAAAAGGGGTTCTGCCATTTTACATATAGAGTTTTCCATGGAATATTTAGAGAACAGCAACATTTGTGTTGTGGTTGTACTTAAGAAAGTTTAGCTTGTTCGGTAGTGGCTGAGCGTTGGAGATTAGAATGAAGGAATGATTAGTTTGTGCGGGTGTGTAGGTGAGGGGTGACTCGACACGAGAGGTCGAATACAAGGTAGTCTATGAAGTTGATATTGAAAGGTTTGAAGGAGTTTCTTCCGGACGGGCTAAGGTTACAGTACAACCTAGATTTATTGGTAGTTGGTCTCTCCAAATGAAACACAATGTGTTATCACAGTAATACGTGTTAGGTTAAAGTCGTAATTTGACAAGGTCCTTTTGTGACTTACTGTGAGGACACAGACTCTACTCGAGCTCTAAGCTGGTTATATGGTAATACACACCTCACTTCGGAAAGGATAACCGACTTTTGAATTAATGAACATTAATCATCAAACGAGTTACTACAAACAAATATTAAAGGAACTTTTTGCTTCGCATATTGATAAATAAGTAACATTTGTGTGCAAACATACACGACAGCAATGTTTCAAGATTATTATTGAAAAGATTATTATCACTAACAAGTATTAAAGAAAACATTCATGTAATTAAATTACAATTTAGGTTTAAATGATTAAAAATTAACATTTGGCTTGTCTTCGTCATTGGAATAAAAAACAACTAACGGTAATAAAAAATTACCTTGTTAGAGTGTAAAGAGGATTAGTCGGTTATCTTATTCAAGTGTTACATACGCCAATAGGGATGGTGTGGGCTGGTTGATGATCGAGGGTGGATCGAACTTTATTCCTAATGATTGAACTCTTTAGTACTTATACCAAAGGCTTAACTGTTTTGTATGGGGCGACTAACGGGATTTATCTATAGGAAGGACAATGTTTCCTATAGGCGCCGTCTGAACAATGTAGACATAGCCTTGGGGTAAAACCTCTTAGTTGGGTCATTAGGGCCGACCGGACTCACGACCTGGTTTCTCTAACAAGGCAGGTTTGCATGAGGAAAAAGTGGTCTTGAATTATTGTTAAAGTTTAATGATTCACTATCTTTTGCCAAATGGTCGCCTACCATAACCTATTGGTTTAAACATACACCACATTAAAATCACCTTTGAAGGAGGGATTGATTTTCAATAGATTGAGTTCACAATAAGTTAATAAGAAGAAATTTAAGATTAAATGTAACATTTATTAGTTTAATCAGGTTCTTGAGTAAACATTCAAAGAAATTGATTATTATTCTGAAAATGAGTAGGGTTCATGTTTATAACACACTCTGGGAAGGGAAAAGGTAAAGAGTTTTGGTTCAAGTTTATTTTAATGAGAAAAAAAAACGCCTTAGTACTTACATAAAGGAATTTCCTAATTTGTAGGAGGGGTTTTTGGAATATCACTCGTTCGAACAATGTGAACAGAATCGATAGATGCCCAGCCAGATCTAGACATTCAGCTTGATATTACAATAATCAGATTACTATAATCTATCAGCTTCACAAACTGTTACTCCAAGCAAATAGGAATTTTGGGGAAAAGGCTGTTTTAGATCATTAAATTAATTCAGTGAACAAAGATAGGCAAGGAATACTTTAATCAAACTAATAGTTGCTTAACATATTATTGGTAAATTTTAAAAAGAGGTAATTAATCATAAGGTTTATAGGAACAAGGGTATCTTTAATTAACGAATTAAAAATATATATATACAACAATTTAATAAGCATAAAACAATAAATAATAATAATATTCGCTTGAGTGAAGCAAGTTAAAAAAAAATACTTAGAGATGACTTTCATAAACAAGTTCTGAGAGAACATATTTATGAAATTCATCGAGGGCAGCTGTAACGGAACACAATTAGGCTACAAAAACACGTGTTATTAAAATACCTATATGAAGGAAAAGTAGTTTTAATAAGCTGGATGAGCATAGTAACGTTTACCCTACTAGCTTCGGCCTCATATGTCGTGGATTTGTCGTGTATTTGTCCGTCATATGTCGTAGATTTGTCGGGGATTTGTCCGACATATGTCGTGGATTTGTCGTAGATGTGTCGGGGATTTGTCCGATATTTGTCGGACATGTGTCGTGCATTTGTCTGAGATATTAGAGTATATAAAGGGGCGCGAAGTTTTATTGAGGGCACTTAGAATTCGACATTCAGACTGACAAGGTCTCTGGTCTTCGCAATAATATATACTTGGTGGGTTATTCTATTGATTTAAAAGTGGTTCTTCTTCGTGAGGGGACTCTCTTCATGTTGAGGAATCAGTTTTTAAGTAATATATTGAATATTTCCTCGGGGTTTAAGAGTTTATTTAATTTGTTTTAAATGACCAGAATCTTGTCCAGGCACCAGTTTTGCCTGAGGGGTCTTGCTCGCCTAACGGTGCCAATGAGCAGGGTTCAGAGTCTTTAGTTACCAGATCTAAGGGTGGTCTGGCGTCTACCTTTTACCTACATGGAGACGAATCAAATCCCTTACGTTCCTTCAATGCCCAGCTGACAACGTAGACATGGCTGCCAATATGGGGTCTCAGCATAGAGGTGTATACCTCGCTTGTCGAAATTGTTCAGTATTTGAGGAACGGTCTTGTTAAATATATTTATATATAAAACTTATATACACAATAGGGCGTCTTACTCACTGTATCCTAGCCTGCGGGCGCAGTGGGGGGAGACAACCAACACAGGCCTTTAGCATTGCAATTCTCAGTTTAGCCGACTGAACTTTCGCTGCATAGGTTAGGGATTCGCAGTCAAAAGAGCTGGTTCTGGTAAGGGATTTATGCTCTTTCAGTTTAGCAAGTTTCCTGGGGAACAGTAGGGTAGCTTCACACACATTTATTAGGGAAGTAGGGTTTAATAATTTATTTTAGGTTTGTCGTTAATTTGGAGTATTGGGAATAGTTGTGATAAAATTAGTCATGTTTGGTATAAAAGGGACAGTATCTTTAAAGTTGCGATTTCTAGTTAAATGATTAAAATTTACTCAGAATAAGCTAATTTAATGACTAGTTGAGCCGTTCGTTGAATTAAGGCCTTCAAGTGAAGAGCAGAGCGGTTCACTTGAAAGACTATTCGGTGACAAGCTGAGCAGTTCATTGAATCAGGCATCTTAAGTGACGAGCCGAGCTGTTCACTTCTTTTAGTAAAGGTCTGGCAGAGTAGTTCATAGGTATTAGGGAACGAGGAGTAGGGAGAGTAGGTTATTCAGGGTCAGGGCCAGATTCTGGCGAGAAATCACCAGGATTTCGCCCGCTTCCGATGATGAGGCCTTGCGGCGATTCTCCTCATCATACGGCGCGTTTTCCGAAGCGCTAGTAGATGCATTTGCTAGGTAGAACCATATTCTTATGGTTTAGTCTCTTATACAAACTGATTTTATCCCGAGCGCTCCTAAAGGCCATCCGAACGAATTGATCGGATAAGCCTAGCAGAGTACTCCTATTAAAGTAACTTAGGTCATTTGGACGAAATTGTCTTACACTCCGCATAGTGAAATAAAAGATTGGCGGGGGCTTGTCCATGTCTAAGGTCGAGAGCCACGGGTCTTTGGTTAGTACCGGAGGGGGATAGCAATCCCTAGGGCGGCTGGAGGAGCCCTACCTTACACCAATCAATAAAATTGATTATTTTTATACGAACCTGTAAATAAGCAATACATAACAGGATATGAGCTATTCGGAAGCTAGGTACATAGAGCTTGTAGGGATGGCAAATCTCTTAAGGATCTTATATAATTGGTTACTATTTTATCATTAATAATTCCTATAAATTTATATTTCTCTCAACTTCAGTATTAACGTAATTTCATTGAGGTATAGGCTAAGTAAGGTACTAGGTAACGATAGTAGTGTATCAGCAAAGGGGAGAGGAGTTCAATACCTGACAAGTATTCGCATTAAAGATTCAGGGTTTCTTACGGTTCACAACTCTTCGGGGTCCTACCTAGACGATTCACTTTGGCCAATACGTAATTTATCCTGGGTTTTAACAGCCATTAGTTTTAATATTTCATTTATGAATTAATTCATTCATATTAGGGAGGTATTGGGGGTTTATTTATATTAAGAGAGAGGGGGGATCGTTACAAGATGATTACTCGTTGAATCCTTATGGCGCACCAAAATGTGTTAGAATGCGACAAATAGTATGATCATTTTCGGCTGTTAACGAATTATCTCCATTTGAAAGCATACCAGGATGTTAAATCTCATATAAACTTAACACACCACAACGTCAGTTCAGTACGATTTTCAGTTATGAAGTCGGAGACACTGACAGGTGAAGACCTGTCAGGTATCATTTGTATGTCTCTCGGTGGAGACCGTCCCACCAATTCGTCCTGCTGTGTTGGCCATAGCCGTCATCCAGCTCCGTGCCAGGAACACGGCCCCAGGGCCTGATGGCATTCCAGGCCGTGCGTGGGTCTTGGCTATGGACGCCTTAGAGCCAAGGCTACTGCGTATTCTGACCGCCTACCTGGAGCAGGGGCAGGGCAGGGGCAAACTTTCTGAATTGTACATTAGAGAGAATAGATCAGATGTACAGAAATCTTTCAACTTAAATGAGCGGATTTGCTTTACTGTGATGTCTGTGGCTTCTTTTAAATATCTAAGACGTACACGATTTATGGGTTGATAGAGTTAGAGGGATTGGATAAGACTAACTCAGTACCAGTAACACAACTTGCTGACACTTCGCATCGTTAGCGATTCAGCTTCTGTCTCATTCGCAATGTGCAAATCAGAAAGAGAGGTAGACTGCAGCGTCAAATATCCGAGCCCCGCAGACTGGGACGAGTGACGAACCGTAGGAATTATGCTCGGCAGTGGATGATTACAGGTTTGATCATGAGGTCTAATCCCAACAAGGTCTGGTTTTTGTTCTGGAGAGAAAGCCAGACGGCAGACGCTCTCGTATAATTATTGTCTACGTAAATATTAGTGCCAATACAAGGAGTGCCAAAGTGAACCCCGGGCCAAGGGGCTTGCAATGGGCGGAGCCCGTAGCGTTTTATACCCACCGCTTGCAAACCCCGGGGTGATCAGTCAGGCGAGGGCCGTCGCCGCGCGCGCACGTGTGTCGTGTCGCGATCCGCCTCCGCCGCCGACTTGAATTACGACGAACCGCGCGTAAATAACTCCTATTCATAATGTGGATGTCTTTACAGAGAATCAAATATAAACAAGTCACTTATATTACTACTTAATTTTTTTTAATATTATTTTTTTACTCCTATTTATTCTGTGGTTTATAAACCCACGACTAAATTGTTAATGAATTATTTGTAGCCTCTCTTGTACCTTCTTATGTAAGTAAATGCAGGACATTACTTTTTCTAATATAAAAGAACGTATCTTCATAAGAAAACTACGGCAGTTACGTCGTTTTGTGTAAGGAGGAGTCTTCCGGTGATAACGTAACCTTTTTGGGCTATACTAAATGGCTATACTGTTCAAAATAATCTTCGATAAAAGGGGGTACGAAACCCTAAAAAGAGGATTTTAATAGAACCGTAGGTATACTTTATTATCTTACATTTTGTGTAATTCATTTACAAATTAAAGTTACAAGATTTAAATGGAATTTACGTTCACGAGATCAGTTTAATTATTGGTGTTATTCATAATGACACTGACATACCTACATGCGAAGAATATGTACTCATTAATGTATTCATGGAGTGACAACCTTAACGGTACACGTGCCGCGCGTGAATACAAGTTATGCGTAAGACAGAGATGCAGAGAGTAGGTACGTTTCTTATGCCTAAACGCCGTTTTTGTTAGGAAGTGAAATTTCTGTATGTACTATTACTTATTCTGTGGTATAACTGAGTCTATATTTTCCATTTTTCTACACTTCACCCATCGTGGTTTGTAACATCATTTCAAATCTCACAAAAGTAAATATGAATGAACTTCAGAAAGTAAAATATTTACTTTTACTAATACTACTTATTCTGTGCCCGGGCTCTGTGATAATTTATGCCAAAAATACACAGTTTTACGTGATTTAATCCTAAAACGTGGTGAATTCATATAAAAAAAAACCAAGCTACATATAAAATCAATAAAGTTAAAATATTACTGAAGACGTTCGCTTATCCATCGCCTCACAGAACTAAATAAACTCTGCACATATAACCACCCAACTACTAATCATAACAACGCAAAAATATCAGTCCGGAGCAGATGCGAAGAGATGCCGCGTTGCCGCGTGCAAGTGGACACATCCTATGAGACACGATGCTTGTCCTAGGTACGTAATGATGGTGTTTATTGATACCTTGTACTGATTCCTCTCCATGAACACTGAAGACCGTGTGCAAGTGGAAACATACTATGAGACACGGTGCTTGTCATATGTACATAATGATGGTGTTTATTGATACCTTGTACTGATTCCTCTCCATAAGCACCCGCGCCATCTCGACGCGCGTGAACCGCCGCCGCTGCGACATCGGCACGTCAGCCTCGTCTTCATTCTCGCCGCCCGCGCTGTTGCTCACAGTCTCCTGGTGACAAGCCAACGACCTATAACATTCGTGCTGGACACGCGCTAATTACCATTTCAATGGAAAGGTTAACTGCTAAGAACCACATGGCATATGGAATGTTGCACAATACAAAATAATGAATGCTAATGAATCGTTGTTACTTTTCACAAATTTTAATGAAGTTTCTAAACAGGCAAGCAGTGCGAAGACTGGGTTTTTAACATCATATGCGTCAAAAATTACGCGTTGATTAAATGTTCTATGTTGAGAGCCGCACCTTTCTCGCTAGTCACACGATAAATTAGTACGGCTCTTCGGCGTTAGAGTTTTGAACGAACTATGACCGTTTTGTAGTTCTCCTATAATCCTATATACCTTCAAATGTCGCAACTCCTCCTCGAGTTGCGTGACCCTCTCCCTGAGCTTCTCTCTCGCGGCGCTGAGGTTAGCGACCTCCTCCCTCAGGATCTCCTGTTCTCCTGTCAGCTCGTCAACTTTCACTATGAGATCATCCTTCACCACGTTTAGGGCGTTCCTGTAAACGTATACTCATTATTAACATTAATTTGGCTGTGATGGATGAGCAGTGATAGGCACGGACGGTGCAATAATTCAATAAAACTTGTAAAACTAACATAAAGGAGAATTTTCAATCAAGAAAAATAAGAATGTACTGGCATATTAGTGTTCAATTTAACTACAGACATATCAGTCAGATTTGGTATAAGGATATTAATTATTTTCATGGCTGTAAGGAGTCTTTTATGTCAATTTACAAATTTTGTTAAAGTTTTGCACCGTCCGTGCCGATCACTGGTGATGAGCAAAGAGTATGAATAGGCTTTGTAGGATTATCACGCGTGTATAGTCGCAGAATGAAAAGGTACGTCACTTTTCGACCTTAACGGCATTAAAATAGAGTTGAAAAGTGACGAACCCTTTCATTCCGCGACTGTACATAAACTAGGCTTCATTGATTTCTAATGACGTGTTTACACTGGGTTGTCGGTTTTTTTTTTCGACGGTAGACAGTGCCTGGCTTTTCTCATAACAGTTACTAGTTATAAACATGAATGCAAAGCAATCACTAATACCTTTTAGGCTAGAGCAGCAACTGTAAGAGCAAATAAAACGGGTACAGTTTGTATGGAAATTTGATACAAAGTGTATCCGGTTTATTTGCCCTGGTGTTTTGTTTTATAAAGTTTAATACATACAACGCGACGTGCACATCCTACGGCAGAGAGTGAAAAAACTGGCAAAGCGCGGCCTTAATAATCGAATATTTAGAGTAGAAGCAAAGACGGTAACGACTGTGACTCCAGTAACCAGTAACTGTGCATCTTTTTACAAAACCTAATTCGTCTTTTAGCTTAAATGCTAGTTAAACCTCAATTAACTTGGAATGTACTATTAACTAAAGTGACTTACTTCGTAGCGAGCAATTCGTTGTTCTCCAAGATCAAGTTCTCCACTTCTTTGCCCATTCCTGTGAAATAATGTTACCATTTATAACAACATCACATCTCCAGCAACACAATTAACACGGGATAAAAATAATAGGCGGTTTCAGACTTAATTTCATTGCGAGCTCACCCTGAAGATGCCTATTCACTCTTGCCTTAAAAAGGTCTAAGTTAAGCAAATGTCATATTGTAATAGTAATGCGACATGTCGAGATAGATTGACCTACGTATAATTACTATTACCCATTTTATAAAGCGGAAGTATCTGTCTAATAAAAGGAGTTGTAAAGAGCCTTCCACTTGTGCTTTGAGTTTGTGAAATGCGACCTGGTTAATGAAATATTACTTACCGAAGTAGTTGTCGTTAACTGCAGGCCACGGTTTGTTAGAGCATGAAATAAATGTACACGGATTATTAGTAACTAGTAACACGGCAGGCAGTACGATCACATCGCAAGTTAATAGTATTAATCTATTTAGAATTATTAAGCGTAGAACAATTCAACGTAATGCGATGACAGCCAACTCATGCGTTGTAAATTTTGAAACAGGCATTTTTTTTTTTTATGGATCCTTTTCTTTTAACTAAGTCCAATAGGCTTGTTGACTCATTTTACTATTACTTTTAAAAAAAGGCTAAAAGGCATGCCTAATGATGAAAATCTAATTCAAATACCACAAAATATGACGTGACGACGCTTCAACATTTTGATGTTGCTAGTTATAGAGAAAAAGCTGTACATAGTTAAGAATGTCTGGTGTTATAGTATAGTAAATGGCAAACGTTCAATATGAACGTAAGTATTGCGAAAAAAGTAAGTACATAAAACTTTGCATATAACTTAGTGGTTATTGATTCTCTTCTGTAAATTTTTCTCCAATTGACTAATATTATTTCGAGAGTAAATTATGATTAATATATTTGTCAACATCCCTATTAAATACAGGTTATGGATTAAACTGGCAAAAGGCGTCAACCAGTTTGGACAGGTACAACAAATGTAGTTTGAAAACTTTAAATATGTTTGTAATTTAATTATTAACCATGACAATTATAATTCAATGTATAACAAATCAGTATTATGAAGTAGAACCCGAATCATAATTAAATTGCATTTGTACAAGGCAACCTTACCCCTTTAAGAGATCTCGTCTATCTAGCTAGCCTATGAGCAACTGTTTGGAGTTTTGCATTTTTCTCGTTTACTTTTTTTTTTTCTTTGACCGAATTTACCCTGAGTCAGCTGGATGTTTATGTAATTTCATTATACATTACTTTTATTCACTTCATTTATTTACAAGCTTATCTACGCTGTTATATAGAAATTAGCCAAAGTTTTTTGCAAAATTACATAAAAACACGAGTGGCATTATTTACAGTATTCAAGACATTTAATATTGGGAACGTCTTACCGGATGAGGCATATTCGCCAGGGTGCACCCAACTTCCTGCATGGATAGAAAACAAACATCGATGAATGAAGTGATCATTTTATTGTATAATCCGGTGCAGACACTGCATCGCAAATAAATTATACAATAACGGCCATAAAATACTGGATAATTATGAGTGTGTATAATGCTAAAGTAACACCAAGTTATGAAGCCTAGCGGTTCATCTTCATGTCAAAGTGATGTTTGGGGGTGACTATAATCCGAACCGTAAAAAGTACGATGCGCACCAAAGCAGCAGCTATCATCTCATAACAACTTATCACTTTTTATACAGATTTTAACGAACACAATTAACGATTACATACGGTTTATTGCAATCCACCCTTAGGTGTTACTGTTCGGCTCATCCATCAAGTAGTCCCAAGTTATCAGAAGTACATTCAATAGGCTACGCAAAACTAAATTTGGTGTGCGGTATGTCAGTGGGACATTTAATAGGCTACGCAAAACGAAACTTGGTGTGCGGTATGTCAGTGGGACATTTAATAGGCTACGCAAAACTAAACTTGGTGTACGGTATGTCAGTGGGACATTCAATAGGCTCCGAAAAACTAAATTATGTGTATGGTATCTCAGTGGGACACTCAATAGGCTCCGCAAAACTAAACTTGGTGTACGGTATGATAGTGGGACATTCACTAAGCTCCGCAAAAAACTTGGGGTAGCATTGGCAGTTAAAGTGTAGACGTAGGAGTTACCCGTGATGTCAGCACCGTCGTCTCCCTCGGCGATGCTCGCGTCAGTGTCGTGGAAGGAGAGCTCCTGATAAAGCGTGTTGCCGCTTCGCTTCTCGCTCTTGGTCTGCGATTTGCTAACGGACGAGTTTGGGGCCACTGGGGACGTCGCCTGATGAATGGAAAATAATACTTGAGTACGTTTTATTTTATTTACGTTGCCCATAAACAAATTGCACAAAAAAACTCAGAAAAAATCAAACTTCACCTCATTTATGCAATTTTCAAGATTTTACATAGGTTTACACAAAAATAGGACGTAGTTTGATCACAGAAAATTACAACGTTATTAGGCACATTTCCCTACAAACTTCGAACTTACGAAACCGAGCGTTTATGACGTTTCGTAAAAAGTTGCTGATTTGACTATCAGTGAAATGCCGTATTATGGTGAACCGTTACCAAGTAACTGTTATGTTTATATAGCAGATACTTCGAGCTCGCTGTCGTCGAAATCGTCGAAAGATTTGATTATGTGTGATGTGAATGCTTGTAGCATTTGTATATTGTTGTTGTTGTTGATTTCCCTAACTTGATTAATAAATGACATTCAAACACACATGCGAGATACTGTTGATGTGATGTAAAGGCAAATAATATAATACAGGATGCACACGTAAATTGTGCGTATCAGTGCAATAACTGAGGTAACTTAATTTAACATGCCTTTCACATAGCTCACACGTGATAATGTGTATGTAAGTTAATCATATATAATTTTTAAGAAAAAAAAAACCGACTTCAATGGGGGAGGCCGGTGAAAGATTATTATACTTAGATGGTGCACTCTTAGGTTCCATACAATAAAATAAAAATGGCTATAAGTATGTTTATAATGGTAGAAGACTAAGTACCCTCAATTCCTCATGGAATCATGGAAAAACCTTGCTTGCTTGACAAACAAAACAAATCGCCAAAGAGACATAGATAACAAATCGCCAAACGTGAACTACCTACGCGTCGTTGAAGAGTTCCGTTCTGATCATCATCAGCAGTTCCACTTCATCAAATGTCACTTTTATGAATGAAAATGCTTGATTAGTTCATGAAAATACTAAAATCACTATTTGTGTGCCTTTCACATTTGAGGAGTTCCCTCGATTCCTAATGGATCCCATCATCAGAACTCGAACATGACAAAAATCAATCGTGAAAATAGAACTTGCTTAACAAACACAGCTAGGAGGACAAATCACCAAACGTGAACTTTTCGTCGTTGAAGAGTTCTGTTCTGATCATCATCAGCAGTTCCACTTCATCCAATGTCACATTTTTGGATGCAAATGCTTGACTTGTTGATAAAAACACAAAAATCACTGTATGTTTGCCTTAAAGATTTGAGGAGTTCCCTCAATTCCTCGTGGATCCCAGCATCAGAAATCAAGCATGACAAAAATTAATCGTGAAAATAGAACTTGCTTAACAAACACAGCTAGGAGGACAAATCGCCAAACGTGAACTTTTCGTCGTTGAAGAGTTCTGTTCTGATCATCATCAGCAGTTCCACTTCATCCAATGTCACATTTTTGGATGCAAATGCTTGACTTATTGATAAAAACACAAAAATCACTATATGTTTGCCTTAAAGATTTGAGGAGTTCCCTCAATTCCTCGTGGATCCCATCATCAGAACTGCGTTTTGACAAAAACGGGACCAACTTGGATATATATACTTACAATCAAAAAAAGAATTTTCCAAATCGGTTAAGAAATGACGGAGTTATGGACTAACAAACATTAAAAAAAAAAAATATACAACCGAATTGATAACCTCCTCTTTTGAAATCTTGAAGTCGGTTAAAAAAGAGTTTTACTGGGGTATTTATTTGAAGAGATATCCCGCCAATAATAAAATAATAACATTGACATTGACATAAGTATATATAAATAGTTGAAAATAGTTCTTATTAATCTCGATTTGAAGTTTATATCTGGGGCCTTTCAGCTCGAAGAACGAGCTTTTCCAAGGAGATGTTAGTTTAAACTAATTCCAGCAGATGACACTGTGTGTACTGTTTCACCTGCCTCTCTATCGCACTTGCACATTGTGAGTGACAAAGAGGCACATCTTTCGCGGTTGTACTTCTGTCATGTATACTTTACCTAAAATGTGTTTACTACCTAAATTTATGGTTCAATATTTTTTTCATGTTTACATTTCGAGTGGTCCAACCACGGATCTATACCTAAACCGGATTGAGTACAAACTTTTATGAGCCAGTCAAAATTGAACCATATTCCCGCATAATACAGTTAATATCCTGTTACGACAGACAGACTAGAGAAAGCGGTCCGAGCGAGAGCAACCAACCGGAGGACGGTGTCCCACTCGCACAAGTTGCCAATGTAAAAAAAATATATGTTGTGGTATTTTAGAATACTGAAAATAATTACTTGCTTGTACTAACTAGTACTGCATGTTTATCAGGGATAATTTACATTTGACCTCATTAGTAATTGTATAAAATATCAACATTATTAACTGACTAAAACCTAGTATTGCAATAAATATAGTAGTATTTTTCAAATATTAATTGGTATCCCCAACGTTAATGGTGTCAAATTTGAAATTATGAAATAAGCGGCTGATGAAATTAGTCAAACTGATTAGGGTGACTATGACTTGGGCTGGTTTTGCAGAAATATTCGTTATTAAGTGTTTAGTGAGAAAACCTTTTCTAAAGGTCAGTTGAAATTCAATCTTTTAACAATTTTGTTATCATTACGAGCTTTTGTTTAACTTGGACTGTATGTGATTAAATTGTGCAAGTATTTAAGTTGTCGTTCCAATTTTTTTACCATTTTACAGCTTCTTTCCGGTATCCAATTGAGCTGAAATTTAGTATACTTATGTACAGTATGCTAAATTTCAGCTCAATTGGATACCGGCAAGTTCGGTAACAATGTAATATTGTATAGTTACCTACCGAACTCGTGTATCATGGCACCACGGTGCTGATCTGATGATGGTGAATTAAAACTCGCCCTCGTCTTTTTGTAATTTACGCATGGCTCATCGCGGGAAAACACATTTGTTAAGAGATTTGGAAAATAAAGTAGGGCTTAGGCAAAAATTACACAAGACTATATTGTTTAACAATGTATGGATAATTGGATAGACAAACTTGTGATTAGCGAAAATAAATATTTCTTTGAAAAATATTCTTATTTTATTTACTACCTAATTTAGTTTAAATTTCATTGTACATAGAACCTATATTAGAAATAATCCTCAACCTCATATCCACAGATGTACTTGGTCACCCTAATTAAAACGAGATGCAATCCTCGAGTTTGGCTTCTCTGTCGGTCACACTTTTTCATCACAGTACTCAATCCGGTTTAGGTATAGATCCGTGGGTCCAACGTACGCAAAATAATTACATAATTAGGTAATTAATGTACACAATATTATGAGAACAACACTTGTACTAATTTAGCCTCGTCAATTATTCGTGCAAATGGATAGTAGATTAGAGTGCTAAAAACGCTCCATGGGAAGAGAAGAATGTATGTTTTCTACTTCTTCTACCTTACTAATTTCGAGTGAAATTTTATCCATGTGGAGTGTATATAAGCTTATAAAGCTGAAATATTTTGGGTCAAACTAAACTTTTGCACGGTACGTTGACATCGCTGTCAATTTAAAAATTCAAATGTCAAATGGATTTTTTCGGTTAATTGTATATTTATATTGTCGCTGATTTTCATGCAATCGAAACAGATTACGTGGGTAGAGACAGGGAAGATTCATAGTTTGCGGTGTATAAAATTCCGTTTAGTTGTGGTGACGTATTAATTAATATTGGCCCGCAACACAAAATTGGTATTGTGACCCGTTCATCGCATATTCGATAGGGCTGTTGACACGTCGTACTTAAAACACAATAAAACACATATGTATCGAAATTACCCGCATAATGGTATCATTAAAACATATATCGCATGAATAGAGTGAGAGTAGTTAAAAACTTTTGGAACAGCCCTCGTATCTTCTAATGACAAAGCCGCTCCCTACATACATAATATAATATGCCACAATTACGTGATAATTTTGTTTTATTATTCATAATACGGATAAATTTTGGTGCGATTGCTAATATCGAATGTTTGTAAGTAAAATTGTATAATAAACGATATTTACTAAGTTACCTATTTTGTTTATTGTCAGAAGAATGTCATGACCATATTTATTAAAAATGGTCTGAAATTGATGCAAAGGTTGCCAAATAGGTAATGTTACTATTATTTCATTAATTATTTCCTTATTTTTGCATTAGTTTCAGAAAGGAATTTGAATAGTACATTACGATACAAGTGCAGAGAACAGGAAATTCGCAACCAGTGGTGATAAATAAATCGACACGAGTTGCGAATTACCTATTCGCACGTGTATCGTACAACGTTTTACAGTACATACGGCTCTTTAAAGTTTCGACATATGCACGTAATCAGCTGATTACCGCACTCGTGCGGTAATATAGCACCATATGTACTGTAAATGTATTTTAGTAGTTAGTACCTGCCGCCGAGCGGTCGTGCGGTTAGTTTTGTACTAATACCACTGTGGCGCTACAATCTACGTGAAGTATTTCACTGATATCTCTATCTCAGTCTATATATTGTACTTTGTGGTTTATATTGTGCCCTGTATACTTTCGATTGTAACATTGCTATGAGAAATAGTCACTGGCTCTAATAAAGTCGAACTTTCAAAATCGAACTCGCTACAATATGACACCTATCAAACATGTCAATCAAAAAACGCAAAACAATGAAATGGCAAGTTAAATACGCAATAGTAATACTACTATTTATAATGTGTACGCGTGTATTCTGTTTAAAATGCTACCAGTGCTCATCTTTCGCTAATAAGGACTGTTTCCCATACGGCATAGACAAATCATACTTGAGACAGTGCAAAGGTAGCGGTGCGGTATGCAGATTGATAAGTCAAGTTAATTTCTTCAGTAAAGACCAGGATGTGACGGTGGTGCGGGAGTGTGCGTATAAGTACGTGAAGCCTTTAGGCTGTGAGGTATCTTTGAAGCACACAAACATATATTACTCGGAAGTGTGCGAGTGTGAAGAGGACGGTTGTAACGGAAGTCGTGGACGGCGCAACAGCATTTGGACTGGCCTTTTAGTTTTGTGCCATTTAGTTATAGTGTAGTGTTAATTTTAATGGACGAGGGTGTGGTAATAAAGTATTCCTGTTCTTACTATGAGTTATTTCTTAGCTTTGGTATACGTGCGTCAACGTTCCAAAGTAGCAATTCTTTTATATACTTACTATGGCATCGTTTCGATAATATTTACATTTTTTTTACAGAATAGTACTGTGTAGTCAATTTGAATTGTAAGACAAAGAAATGTTTTGTGATGACTGTTGAGATACATTTTTTATGACTACCATCGATTTTAAATTCCGTTTCCAAATTACATTAGGTGTTTGGTCTTAAGTGCTTCAATAACCCATTAGAAGCCAAGCAACGCAGTGTGTTACGCAGTAGCGGGTACCCACATTTTTCCGATTAGCAGCGGCAATTACTCGTGTCGAAATCTCTTCGGACTGTGTGGACCAAAGATGAATGAGTTAGCTCCAGTATTTTTTTTCAAGATTACTTGTCGATACAACTTTTCTATACAAGTCATCTTTCACAAGATGAAAAACACTCTTCAAGCTACGTTAACTCCAGTTCATCTTACATACAGTGGATCAATGACTCATTCCTATCCTATTAATATCACATACACGACAGTATGTTCGTTCTTCCTTCACAAACAACGGTGCACAGAATAAAGATTATTTTACCATTTTTTTATATCCGAGTGTCATAAGTCTTTTGTACCATAATGGTGTTTTTCTACTCCTGTACCACAGAACAAATAAATACTATAGAAATGGTAATGGGCGGGGCAGGCGTAGCCGCGTGTATGATCGTATTTACATGCACCTGTCAAACGCAGTCAAAAGGCAGTTCAGTTGTCAATGGATTGCGAATGAGGAATAATACCCTTTTAAAAATATAAAAATGCCTTGTTGTGCAATTTTGTCGTACCGTCAACGAAGCTACAACCTAAAGGTCAGCCGGGAGTGATTTATTTTCACTGATAAGCACTAAAATAATTGTTTTTTGGAAAACATTGCGATGGAGTATGACATTCGCCATTACTCCGTTAATATGAGAGAATCGATATGGATGCTTGACATTGCTTGCTTGCGAATGGCACCGATTAAGGAACTACCGTAATGTCACCGCAATGTATCGCGCTATTCGTGCTCCTTTCAGATTGTTATTTTATCGGAACAATTGGTTGCAGGGCTAGAGTGGTACCCATAGGCATACCTAATGTACGAATTTATCGATTATGTTAAATCAATTTAATTATGTTTAACTTGGGCACGACAATAAATAAAAATATCTAATGTCTACATGTCATTATATAACATAACTGATGGCATAGTCCGATAGTTATTTGTCATAGTTCTAATTTAAAATAACATATTAAGCATAGATTGCTTATACAGGGTGATTTTGGGGTCGTGATCCGGAATGATTGTACATGGTCAAGAATTCAAAGTAGACAACATCACAGTTGGTATGACGGTTTATAACACAAATAATTCTCTTTTTCTTCAAATTCTAATGGGAAATAATACTTTTTCATACAACTTGGTCACCCTACCCCACTGTCAACTCTCCATACTATCCGTCAAAGAGAGAAGGGTAACCATGTTTTTTTGAGATTTTGTATTTTTGTCATCAAAATAAATTAAAAAAGAAATACGTTTGTTTCGTGTCACTACAACTTTTTTGAAAAGGCTAACCGATACCAAGTCGTAAAACTTATTCTTGATCCACGACCCCGAAATCACCCTGTATAATAGAATAAGTTTTATTTAATTTTATTTTATTTAAGTACTATCTATTTAATTTATTTTACGAGCAAGAACTCTTGCCCACATTATATAAATACTTACATATTGTACTGTAATAGAAAAAGAAAAGTATTTATTGCAAATCAAAATTACACCACATTACTATACATTCATTTGTACGTTCAAATTCAGTACATTTTAACTAATCACATTAAGCTTTGTAGACTCAACTAAAACCAAGTTTTAAATGAACGTGCCTCTATTTATTAAATGTGAAACATGCAAGTTCGTAAATGGTTATTAGCGATAATAAAAACCCATCATCAAAAACATAAATGTGAAAATGGCAGCAAAGTTCAATATGCGATGCGTGGTTGTCTTCTTCACCGTCAAAATAATTGAGAGCTCAAAATGCATTTAGCCGCAATAAATTGGTTTTACTGTAAACAATCTAGTGCCAGACTTGGCAAATTTTCAGATAATCTGCGGAACTTGGCACCCATTTAGATTTCAATTCTTTTGTCGGTGAAGACAACCACGCATCGCATATTGAACTTGGCTGCCATTTTCACATTTATGTTTTTGATGGGATATCATTACTTTTTGTCAAACTTCCCCAAATGGTGCTTTTCAAGAGCGAATGCACGAGTTACTTTACAAAATACACAAATCGCTATAGGTGCACCTAAAATATTTGAAGAGTTCCCTCGATTTCTCCAGGACCCTTTAATCAAATTCTGACCTGATAACAATGGAACCACTCCTAAAGTATACCGATTCGAACATAAAAAGAAGTTTCCAAATCGGTAAATAAATGACGGAGTTCTGAGGTAACAAACATAAATAATAATAATAATAAAACTAATAAAAAAAATCACTGTTTATCTGTTTTTTTTTTGTGTACATATACAATTACCAAGCTGTATGCCAAATTTCACATTTCTAGGTCACCTGGAAATGGGTTAGGTTTTTGATTACTAGTCAGTCTGTGAGTAAGTGGTAAAAATGCGGTTTTTTGGACTTTACTTTTATATCTCAATAACTATTTCACCTATATTTATGAAATTTGGGGTTCTAGTGGTTCTAAAAGATCTTAACACATGTACCAAATTTCATTTTTTATGTTAAGTAGATTTGGAGTTATTGGGGGGTCCAAATTGGCTCCAAACGGTTCGTGTAAAATCTAGACACACGGCGGCTGTCCGCCAGTTCCTGGGGTGAACTTGGCTGGACACACTGCCGCGTGTCTAGATAAGCTTGAACTAACTTGAAATCACGTTCTTTCAAAGCTCCTTAGATTACAGCACCTGTCATGCATAACTTTTATTTTTTTGTATAAATTGCTTAAAAGGATTTGTTATGTTATTTGTTATTCAATAGTGCTAATTGTAACGTTTCCTCTTTTTCATTTTCTGCTTCTCGATTGATCTTAACCTAAAGTGAATAGCTTCCTTAAATTATCAGACCTTAACTTCGAGACACTTATTCGAATATTTAACTAGAGCGTTGCCGACGTCATACCTACTCTGCATTATACTCAAAGTCAAAGATTAAAGTTGATGAATAAAAACATGCAGTTACATTTTAAAATAGGTAGCCAATAACATAACAAGACATTAATTCATTAAAAGCACTGGAAAACGTTATGCATGACAGAAACTGTGATCTTACAACGTCAAAATTCGTTCAAAATTACGAAAACCTATTGGACGCACTTTCCGTTTTAGACAGGTTCTACTCAACGTATTTATATCGATAATTAACGATTATACCCTCACCCCTATTTCTTTCCAAATTCCAACTCTCACTTCCAAATAGGTGTGCCACCGCAGACTTTCATAGTAACATAAGACCTTTGGCTTCGAACGCAATCAAATGTCAAGAGTATTTGACCACGGTCTCCATTTTGCAAACAAGGATTCCTTACCAATTTCTGTCCAAAGTGCATCTCGCTCACACACGCTTGGCTATGTAATAATGCAAGAGGGAAAGCATATATCAATAATAATAGAATATAATTTTTATGCCTTAAATGCCTTCCGATTTTTAGCCCCTATATTGACAAAGCAAAGACTTACCTGTAATTTTTTAGGCATTGGAATTATAAATTGATCTAGTTTGAGGTCATTTTCTTTCTAAAAATGCCAACCGTTAAAATCGTAATGGAATTATAAGCGTTATCCATTCAAAAGCGTTTTGTGTTAGTGTTGGCGTGTATGTATTTAGTTATGATTGTGTTAGAGCGGCTACTGTGGTTCTCTAAGTAGATAGCTGTCACGCCGCTTCCATCTTTTTATATATTCCGTGTCCTGTACTTTTATCTGTCATTTACATAGTCGGTGACTCATATACAATGACACCAATAATAACTCAGTGAAAACTCCATGCTCTCTGGTCTATAAAATCACTGTGTAGCGTGCTTTTATAGTTCATATATTTTTCATACAAGCACTTAACTTTTTTTAAATTAAGGCATGGTCCTAAGTATTTTTAACCGACTTCCAAATTTCAAAAGAGGAGGTTATCAATTCGGTTGTATGTTTTTTTTTTTTTTTTTAATGTTTGTTACTCCATATCTCCGTCATTTCTTAACCGATTTGAAAAATTTTTTTTTTGATTGTATGTATATATATCCAAGTTGGTCCCGTTTTTGTCAAAAGGCAGTTCTGATGATGGGATCCATGAGGAATTGAGGGAACTCCTCAAATCTTTAAGGCAAACATATAGTGATTTTTGTGTTTTTATCAACAAGTCAAGCATTTGCATCCAAAAATGTGACATTGGATGAAGTGGAACTGCTGATGATGATCAGAACAGAACTCTTCAACGACGAAAAGTTCACGTTTGGCGATTTGTCCTCCTAGCTGTGTTTGTTAAGCAAGTTCTATTTTCACGATTAATTTTTGTCATGCTCGAGTTCTGATGATGGGATCCATGAGGAGTTGAGGGAACTCCTTAAATCTTAAAGGCAAACATATAGTGATTTTTGTGTTTTTATCAACAAATCGAGCATTATCATACAAAAATGTGACATTTGATGAAGTGGAACTGCTGATGATGATCAGAACAGAACACTTCAACGACGAAAAGTTCACGTTTGGCGATTTGTCCTTCTAGCGGTGTTTGTTAAGCAAGTTCTATTTTCACGATTGATTTTTGTCATGCTCGAGTTCTGATGATGGGATCCATTAGGAATCGAGGAAACTCCTCAAATGTGAAAGGCACACAAATAGTGATTTTAGTATTTTCATGAACTAATCAAGCATTTTCATTCATAAAAGTGACATTTGATGAAGTGGAACTGCTGATGATGATCAGAACGGAACTCTTCAACGACGCGTAGTTCACGTTTGGCGATTTGTTCTCTTCGTTTTGTTTGTCAAGCAAGCAAGGTTTTTCCTTGATTTCATGAGGAATTGAGGGTACTTAGTCTTCTACCATTATAAACATACTTATAGCCATTTTTGTATTTTATTGTATGGAATCTAAGAGTGCACCAGCTAAGATTAATAATCTTTCACCGGACTCCCCCATTGAAGTCGGTTTTTTTTTCTTAAAAATTATTCAATACTTAGTTTTGGTAATATTTATAAATATGAAAAGAGCTGCTACCGCGAAACGAAAACGAACGATGTTCATGTATCTCCCCCTCTGCCGCACTTGCAAATTCGAGCGACAGATGGGGAGGTATTCAAACTTCGTTCTTGTTTGTTTCGCGGTAGCAGGGGGTTCGAAATCCGAACTTCGTATGGTGGCGTGTACTATATCACTAAAAGGGATTCAGTGATATAGTATACTCAAACTCAAACTCTAAATCATTTTATTTCACATAAACTCAAAAGAGTGCTTGAGAAACGTCACAGAAAAAATTAAGATGATCAATAATTATACAGAAATGTCAATAATATAAAATAAAAATAAAATATAGAAATATCATATTGAAATAGTAACATTGAATGTCAACACGCCAACAGCTGAAAGTTCACACAAAATTATAAACCATATAACAATATAAAAACACAAAAAACACACATCGAAATGAATTAGGCTCAATAAAATAACATGTCACATAAAATATTTAAAATAATATAGTAGAATAAATAATATAGTAAACTCACACTGAACAATGACTGATTGGCTTAAAAGAAGTTATTGTCTTCTACAAATTCCTTAACGCTATAATAGGCCTTACATACTAAGCGGTCTTTTACAATTTTCTTAAATTTTGTTAGCGTCAAAGTCAAAACATCCTTAGGGATTTTATTGTAGAAGCGCACACAATTTCCCATAAAAGATGAGCTCACTTTATGGAGACGGAACCAAGGCACAGCAAGTTTATCCTTACTACTTGTGTTAAAAGAATGCACTTCATGATTCAATTTAAACAGATGCTGATTTCTTTTGACATACATTATATTTTCAAGGATATACTGGGACGCGACTGTAAGAATATTAATGTGTTTAAACTTTTCTCTTAGGGAAACACGAGATCCTAACTGATAATTCGATCTTATTGCCCTCTTTTGTAGGATAAATATGGTTTCAATGTCAGCGGATTTTCCCCAGAGCAGTATGCCATATGACATTACACTATGGAAGTAGGAAAAGTAAACAAGCCTGGCCGTCTCAACATCAGCGAGTTGCCTCATTCGTTTTACCGCGTATGCTGCCGAACTAAGCCTATTTGCTAACTTGACTATATGTGGACCCCATTGCAGTTTATGATCTATTGTGACACCTAGAAAAACCGTCATCATCATCATGTCAGCCGAAAGACGTCCACTGCTGGACATAGGCCTCCCCCAAAGACTTCCACAATGACCGGTCCTGCGCCACCCGCATCCAGCGGACACCCGCGACCTTCACCAGGTCATCAGTCCACCGTGTGGGGGGCCTGCCCACGCTACGCCTTCCGGTACGTGGTCGCCACTCGAGAACCTTTCCGCCCCAACGGCCGATTCTACGTGCCACTTAAGTTTAGCGATTCGGAGGGCTATATCGGTCACTTTGGTTCTGCTGCGGATGGCCTCATTCCTGATGCGATCACGCAGAGAAACTCCCAAGATAGCTCTCTCCATTGCCCTTTGGGTGACTTTGAGCCTTCTTATGAGGCCCATAGTAAGCGACCACGTTTCAGTGCCATATGTCATCACTGGCAACACACACTGGTCAAAGACTTTTGTCTTGAGACACTGCGGAATATTGGACGAAAAGATGTGCCGTAGCTTCCCGAACGCTGCCCAGCCGAGTCGGATTCGACGATTAACCTCTTTCTCGAAGTTGGACCTACCTAACTGGACAGTCTGTCCTAGGTATACGTAATCGTCTACAACTTCGAGCGTAAAGTGTCCGATTGTTAAGGGAGTTGGTGCGACATGGACATTACTATGGAAAAACCGTACTATGGGCGAATTCTAGAGTCTCGTCCTTCAGCTTTACCTGGTCACTGCAGCAGACCTTTACATTAGGAAGCGTGAATTTTATACATTTAGTTTTTCTGCTGTTGAAGAGTAGATTGTTGGCGGTGAACCAGTTTGCAACTGAGCTTAATACAGCATTTACCTCATCAAAATTGATTTGTTTTCGGCTCACTTTAAAAATTAATGATGTGTCATCAGCAAATAGGATTATGTCATGTTTTTTACTTATATGATAGGGCAAATCATTAATATAAATTAGGAATAGAAACGGACCAAGAATCGAACCTTGAGGGACTCCTATCGTGACGTTGGACCCAGATGATTGTACTGTGTTTACCTCTACTTGTTGCTTTCTATTAGATAAATAAGATGAGATCTTATCGGAAAGAATATGTAAATCTAAAAATAAAATTAAAGAATCATGGAAGGTCATTAACGAGCAGACAAATCAAAACAAAAATGTGAATAAAGGCTATATTAAAAAGTTAATTAATGCAAACACTTTTAATACCTATTTTTCGTCAGTGGCAAAAAAACTGCAGGACATCTTTGTTGTAATAAAATTAAATATAACAATTTTTTTGATAAAGTGAAATGTCTAGATGCTGACATAATATTTCTTCCTATTAATAGAAATGAATTAACAATTAAAATGATAATAGATAAACGTTCCAAAGATATATACAATTTAGATTCACGGTTTGTTAAAAAGATATTCATGGAAAATCATTATTTGTTCTCTATACTTCTTAATATAATTAATAGTTGTCTAAATCAGGGAATATTTCCTCAATGTCTTAAAATAGGAAAGGTCATTCCACTTCACAAAAAAGAGAGTATGGAAGACCCTAACAATTATAGACCTGTCTGTATTTTACCGGCTGTATTGAAAATATTGGAATCCATAATGAAAAACAAAATATTTGAGCATTTTGAAAGACACGGTTTACTCAATTTGAACCAGTTTGGATTCCAGAAAGGTAAATCAACAGGGATAGTATTGCGCAAAGTTATCGACTATGTGCTTACGGCCTTAGACGGGTCACAACAATGCTCGAGTATTTTTTGTGACCTGTCAAAAGCGTTCGATTGTCTTCGTCATGATGTACTGATTTCTAAATTAGAACATTATGGCTTTAAAAACCAAGCACTGAAGTTAATAAAATGTTATCTCAACAATAGAAGCCAGAAAGTAAATGTTAACGGCAAATTCTCGGATGAAGTTACTATAAATGTTGGCGTACCTCAAGGATCTATTTTGGGTCCGATGTTGTTTTTAATATATATGAATGATCTTCCTGAATGCCTACCAGATTATGCCATGGTTACATTATTTGCGGACGACACACACGTGGGCTTAAAAGATAATAATTATTTAAATTTACAGGAAAAAATTCGAACTGTGATGAATTCGCTTAAGGAATGGTTTGATATGAATGGCATAGTATTAAATACTAATAAAACTACATTAATGACATACCGTAGTAAAAATCAAATTGACAATTCTAATAATTTTAACCTAGATCTAAAAAATGTAACGGATACAATATTTTTAGGATACCACATTGATAACAAAATAAGTCATACATTTCACATTGACAAAATTTGCAAAAAAATTGCTTCTGGTAATTACGCTCTCTTGAAACTCAGACCTCTCATTGACAAAAAAACATTATTTATGGCGTACTATGCTCTCGTTCACGCTCATCTTAACTATGCTTTATCTATTTGGGGCAATGCGGTTGGAATCCAAAGAGTCCTTATATTACAAAAACAAGCTATCAGAATTCTGTTCAGTCTACGCAAGGGCATATCTGTTAGAGAATATTTTTCAAGGGGTCGAATTATTACTGTAATTTCTTTATTTATATTTAATAGTCTCTTAGATATACACCGTGAGAAGGAAAATTTTAGAAAAAGGAAAGAAGGGCATAAATATAATACACGTAATAAAGATAAACTGTGCATACCTCCAACTAAACTAGTTAAAACATTTAAACAAGGTCTTCCTCTTAAAATTACTGTGTATAATTTGCTACCTTCTCATTTAACGATCATGACATTATCAGTATTTAAGACTAAGCTTAAAAAGTTTTTCCAATGTAATCCATTCTATTCGATTAATGAATTTACTGCCAAATTAAAAGAAGAGGGATCTGTTTTATTCAAGTAAAAAATAAATATTAAAGGAAGTCGAACATTGTAAAATTTTATTATATTTATAGTATAACTGCATGAATAGGATAAGGTAGAACTATTATTGTATTATGACTTGCTAGAAGTAACGATCCTTGTTACTTGGCCAAACAAATAAATAAATAAATAGATAAGAGATAGCGCATTGTTGTACACAATCAAACGCCTTAGACAGATCACAGAAAATGCCAATGGCGTCCATTGACATTTCCCATGCATTAAAGATGGCTCGTAATAGTGTTACTCCAGCATCTGTTGTCGATCGACCTTTAATGAATCCAAATTGCTTTTCATGGAGGAGTTTATTACTGTTGAAATGGTACAAGAGTTGATTCAATAATATTTTTTCAAAAATTTTACTTAGTGCGGGAAGTATAGAGATCGGTCTGAAATTAGTGGGGTCTGTTCTTGACCCCGATTTGAATACTGGTATAATTTTGCTAAGTTTCATACAGTCTGGGAATATTCCATCATCAACGCAAGCGTTGAATATCAGAGCTAGATATGGGGCAATTGTGACAATCACTGATTTTAGAATCATGACGGAAAGGCCCCAGAGATCTTCAGTTTTTTTAACGTTAAGTGAATTAAATGTCTTAATTATTTGACTTGGAGTAACATGAGTAAATTTAAATATATCGTCACTTTCATTTAAACAACTTCTTTAAAGTGATTCGGATAAGTTAAGAATTTAAGGATCTCGTTGTTTCTAAGGGAATATTTGTGAAGAATGTTTCAAACTCCTGTGCTATTTTTAAATCAGTGTTTATGGTGTTATCCCCAATTTGAAGGGTTTCATAAGGCTCTCTCTTTTTTATTCTTCCACATTCAGCATTTATAATTCTCCATACTGCTTTTATTTTGTCTACAGAGCCTTTAATTTTTTTAGAAATAAATAAAGACTTTGCAACTTTACAAACTTGTTTAAATGTTTTTGAGTAGTTGCGAACATAATCTAAGAATTGAGGATCCTTATTTACACTTCTCATACCATATAGTTCGTACATATGGTTCCTACTTTTATAAATACCGGGTGTGGCCCAATCGCTAAAAATTGTCCTTTCTTTTCCCCTGATTACTTTTATTTTAAAATTGGAAGCAAACTCTTTCTCTATACAATTAAAAAGAGAAGAATACATTTTATTTGGTTCATCCTGCGAGAAAGCTAATGATACGATAGAAGAGTGAAAGGGACGGCACCATACGAACCCCCTGCTCGGTTCGGATTCGGTCCGGGTTCGGATTGGGGCCCTTTACAAAGTTAATATTATCACAATACAGGTATGTCAATATTATCGCGGTATTCAAAATTGTTTGGATTTTGTTTCAATATTCATAAATATTCACGGGATTCGTATCGTGATATGAGTGTATCGCGTGATAATAATAACCGTGTAAAAGGCCCCATTCAGTTTGGTTCGGATGTCAAGTGCAGCAAATTAAAAACAAAAAAAAACATAATCAAAAAGTGTCATATTTTTTATTTCCCACCAAAATTCCAATTGAAAGCGCAATTATTCAAGCTGATAAACTATTAGATTACTTACATAAGTTATATAAAAATGTTTTATTTGTGTTCATGAAGAATAAAGTGTAGTTGATTCTTTTAAAAATGCTCGAAGAAGAAAAATACTGCACTCCCGAAGAAATTGTGCAAGTACAATAACTAGGAAAAAAACACGGTGCGTGAAAAGTCTAACAAACAATATTGATTTAAAATGAGTCGTAGAAAAAGTATTGTATGCAACGGTGTACAAGTAGTCTAAAAACGCTCGTGGCGTCTTTACTTGCGATGCACGCCGAAGCTCGCATCGCAACCCAAACCACTCGCGTTTAAAGACCCTTCTTATACAACAGTTGTATAAAATACTAAAATAGTCACTGGTTGCTGAGGCGTTACAAAATCTATAGACTATATATAGTTAACAATGTTTCTCTCAGCGATGATAGGTGGGTAAAATAAACTATCGTCTATCCATCCCAGTAAATTTAATCCCTATTACACCATCTTGACAATCTTCATGCGCTGTGCATCTTCAAGCTTGGTCAAGCAGTAAAGATTAGAAAAAAACAAACATAATATTTCATTTGTAAACTATAGGTATGCTAGGTGTTCGTTATTTGTAACAACAACACTGCACAACAAGACCAGAACATACAACAACATGACAAGAGCACTGTAGGACAGCATAATAAATTAATAAATTAACGACCCAGCAATCTGCAGTTGGCAACCCCTTGCTATGCCTACAGTAGGATTGCCATTGTAGGCATAGCAAAGGGGTTGCCAACGCACAGACAGCGGCATAAAAACAGTTACGACCTCTGCATCGGTAAAGGCCTATGAAAGTCTCTCCATACAAACCCGAACTACGCAAACGTTACATCCGCTCCCCGCCTACCTAGCCCTTTCAATGCGTTAACAACCCTCTGCTATATTGTACATGTGGCTTACCTGACTCTGCTGCGTGATGGGGTCGGTCTGATGCGCCCGCTCCACGGTACGGACGGCGGCCAGCTCCGAGCCGATAGTAGGCGAGGGTGGAGATGAAGACAGGCTGACAGGGCTGCCCGGGATGCTCTCGGTCTGCTCCACTATGTGCACAGAGCCTTCCAGGGAGGCGAACCCGAAAGATATCGGACCTGGGGACACGTGGTAATATTAGAATACATGGAGAGTTTACAATAATTTAATTGTCAGGCAAACAAATGTCGTAATTATCCCGTGTGCGGGACGCTCTGCTGCTTGCAGTGGCTGGATGGGATGACCTGATTCGAGTTAATAATCGACTCCACAGCCGAGGAACATTAAAGTGCATGCGGGACGTTTGAGTTGACTTTCTGTGTACTATTTAATTTGAAAACAACTTCTTTTGATAAGTACCTCTTTATTTTAGAATACATTTTGGCTCACATCGACTGTTTTTGGCAAACAGAAATACAATTTTACCCGATTTATTACAAACAGCGATATAGGTAGAAGCGCAAGCGGTATTATACTTAACCCTTTGAACGCCAAGAACCTATAAAGTGGTCATGTGTCGTCGTGCCCATCACGCCAACAACCACTAAAAAGGTCGGAGTAAAGGTGTACTTTGATCATGAAAAAAATCTATTATGCATTGTTTTTGTTTTAATTGGTTTAAACGTAACATCAATTTTTGATACCTTGGCGTCTGAACTTCATTCAAATAAGAAAGCGCTCAAAGAGTTATGAAAAGGGCGGAAGTACACACAAGTCTTCGAAAGTAGCAACATTGAGTAAAGGTAAGATTGAGTAAGAGGTTGGTGAACAACGTAAGACAAGATGGCGTTTTGACAGTACTAATCGGTTTAATTGGTTATTTGAATCTTAACATTTGACGCGAACGTGTTAGCAAAGCTGGCGAGGTAGCGTCAGAAGGCAAAGGTCTCACCACTGGACCTGCCGATGGGATTGAGGCCGAGCCGGCCGCGGACCTCGCTGCGCTCGCTGGCCGTGCTCAGCAGCAGTTTGGTCCGCTCCATGTAGTCCATGTGCGTCTTGAACAGCTCCGTGTAGCGCTCGTGCAGTTTCGCGTATTCCTGGGATAATATTAATTGTAAACAAACTAGGTATATTAATAGTAACTTAACGAATTAGTCCTGCTTTCCGTTCAAATTAAGGAGCCCATAACTACACATGGGCACATCGACGGTACAGTCAAGGAATTTAATTTTTGACCCCTTTAAGGTTGATAGTCCTGTCAAACTGTATAGAAATTCAGAGAAAAAGTTTGCGAAATGGGTAGGGAATTTAATTCCTTGACCGGAAATTTCGACCCGTTTAGTGAGAACGCGAGATACTCGATACCGAGGTTAAAAAGAAACATAATGATCGAATTCGACAATTAAGAACTAGTACATCGCCGCAGGTTCACAGCATGAACGATAATTCGAGAATCGTTTTCAAGTACACAATTATATTAGTGACATTTGTTTGATGAAATTTGTAGCTATAATAAAGTCAAAATATAATCAATTTTTTATTTAGGTATCGTGCAACAAATAGCAAATAGAACAATAAGAAATCACATGTAGTTGCGTGTGCATTTAACGTTTTTTTTTTATAAAAACTTAGTTTATAATCACTGTTAGAATCAACGATACATATGTCTGTCTACACATGGTGTATTGTTGGACTGTTGTAAACCCAACATGTATGCCACCATTCCCTTTTAACGCCATTCTTCGTGTACGGCAGTAACACCTACACACCAACTAATTTTCCATATTGAATTGAATATGAACTTTAGTGTAAAGCACGATGTCCTTGACAACGTAGGTCATAACACCTATAGTAATTATTGGCGCCGCAAGGCACACATGACCCCTTTAAGCGCTCTTGGCGTTCAGGGGTTAAAAACACTCATTTCAAATCATCGTTACCTAGAACCAGTCAGGGTTGTACAACTACAAGCCAACATCTATCTTTCCAATTGATTATGCCTTATTAAGTTAAACGGAAAGTTGCTACAGAAATAAAAATAAATAGGTCACAGTGTCTCATGCGTTCTATCTAAGGTGGTCTTCATCTGTTCAAGGGAGTGTTCGTGGCCCAGCGGCGCCCGCGTACAGCGTGCGGTATGCGAGGTTAAGCAATGTGGGCGCAGGTCAGTTCTTGGATGGGTGACCGCTTTGAGTGGTTACTAACTGAGCGCTCCCGTGCTTTGGAAGGCACGCTAAGCCGTTGATCCCGGCTGCTGTTCTACGACAGCAGTCGTAACAGTCAAGTTGCCCACTCACTTGACGAAGGGGGGTCGAAGTTGCACCACGTCCGTAGGGAGTACCCACCGTTACCTACACGTGACCCCTGGGTGGTGCTAAAAGTTCAACAAAAACTGGCTACCGTACTTGTCTTCTCGAAGATCTCAAGGTTCGTAAATAAATGCCGTACGATTAAAAAAAATCTGTTCAAGGATTTATTTTTCTCGGTCCACCTTCTTCCGCTCGCGAAGTGAGTGCTGCCTTACCATTTTAATGTATCTCTCAGAACTACAATAAATATTTTTTTATCAAAGCTTAACTATTTATCTGTGTTACTATGCATTTCGGTCCAGCTAAAACCTATGAATGACACTTAGGAGCTAATGAAACGGGTCATTGTGTAAGAAAATTCGATAGTCTCGCAGTTCAATTCTAAAATAAAAACAGCCTAAGCCGCGTTCACGTACAGGCTACATTGCTTTTGACCCAATTTTGTATTCATTTCTTGAACATATCTAAATAGTCGCACAAAAAATAGGCAGAGGTGGCAAGCCAAGATGAAGCCAATAAAATGAGTGCGACCATAACAAAATAGAGACATAAATTCAGTCTATTTACTTTCCCCCCAATGCCATTGATGTGTGACACTTTCTACCAACCACAGTGTGTTGATGTTCATTACTTTACATAGCGTAGGCCAAGCCGGTAATATGACACTGTGACGAGTGCTGACGTTACAATTTTCGAATACTCTGCCTTTTCAGCCAACAAGCAGCTGTGGCAGAGAACAGTATATTAGAGGCCTTATACAATGGGGTGTTTATACTGTTTAATAACGAAATTCTTGATTATCTTCATAATGGTACGAATCGGGATACCAATGTCTTAGAGAAGATTACTTTATCTTCTTAGGAATGTGCCCTCTCAATTAACGGAATTCAATAAAACACCCTTTGTATTAATATACTAGATGATTTGAACATTGTCGAGAACAAGGCACATGTATCATAGCATAATTAGTGTACAGATTAAGATAATTTATATTTTGTAGTGGGATTTAGCTTTATTTTCAATATTTTCGTACTAAAAGTTACCCTGAAGCAGTAGCTAGGGTTGTTCCTGAATATATCGATAAAGAATTTTGATGACTTACTATACCTACTCATTGATTCGGTGATTTATATTTTTAAAGGTTGCCAAGAAGTGAATTTAAGAAGAAAAAATGGTTAGACGCTATTGGAACTGAGAATGAAACTAGTGGTAATTGTTTGAATTGAAAAATAAAGACCTGTGTAAATTATTAATATAAAAATATCCTGATCTCACGTTGTTTCAATAGTAACCTTTTAATATACCTAATTTGTGGTTATCTCTTGGTTAGTTCTCCCCTAATCTGTGGTGGTGGTGAAATGATAAGACGAAAGAACATCTATACAAAGTATATAGTATTATTAGCATATTCCAAAACTAAACTAATGGGATACATCCAGCATACTTGAGGGTGTCTCGTAGGTTTTTATTATTGGTGACGGGCAGATCTATTTATGCTACATGCCGTTATTGACTGCATGTAATTAATACACGATATTTAACGAAATAGTAAAGAAACTCTTTACTAGTAACTTTAATCATGAAATCCCGTAAAGTAAATGTCTGTTTCATAGAATCATTAAAGCAAACTGCATATAAAAGAGGTGACTATTATGCATATATACCTATCTAATAACATCCTAGGAAACCAATACGTTCTAAGATCTGTTTATAATATCGATAAAAATGTTGATTATCGGGACAGCGCTATTTCCGCCATGTTTAGTTCCAATATAGCCGCAAAATGGACACGCTCGTAATGTTGACAGTCCGCGTCCAGAGTTTCCTTAGTCAAAGAGTCAAATAATGTGATCATACGTCAAAAATGACATTAATTGTACTGGGATGACAGCTATCAAAAGACCAGTCTTATTTCTCGTAATCATGCGTACACCACTTCTTTGTGTGTTGCAGAAAACGTCAAGAAATGCCTAGATTTGACTTGCGCCGTGCGGAATATATCCTCTTAACTAAGACGGTTTCTGCACGGCGCACAGCGTACGGGGCAGACACAGGGTACGCGGGACAGGCCTCTAATAGCCGGTCCCCACCCGCTACCGCCTCATTTAGGCCTTATAGGACGAATTATATTATTACTGGTGAACATAACTTAATTCTACATGTACATTATTTACAACCCGATTCTTCATATGACTTCGTACGCGTATAAATTATAACTTGCAATATCGTATAGTTTTAGCTTAAGTTATCCTCATACATTCCTCATAACGTTAGCATTTAGCATGGCGGTAGTACTCGGTACTCGTACGTCAGTGTCCATTTCAGTTACAATCGTGCGCTAATCCGGTTCGATGTCCGACTAAGCCGACTCAAACTACCCCTCGCCCAATAATGCCTCTATAAACCGCAATAAGTGTTCCTACACCCTTCACTTGGTATTGGAAATTACCAGCAAGTAAAGATAAACATGCAAATTGAGCCACCTGACTCGTTTTAGTCGAACCTCAGTAATATTAAACGAGACTCCGATATACATATATCCGTATTTTCAAATCTAATAAAAGTGTTAATGAAATAAAGTTACAAGTCCAAATCTACTAGTTTCTAAACAATAAGACCACTGCCTACCAAGAAACGTCGAAACAAACTCGACAGTCAGTCACTTTCTGCCAAAAATATCTAAGCTTATTACAATGATAATACTCAACTTACTAATAAGTAAATTTGAATAGGAATTCAAAAAACGAGGAAGGAATTTACAATACGTAGTTATACAAGAAACTATATCGAAACTGTCACATGAGCTGTTACTAATGGAGAATCTCGTTTACGTAGCCTTTGTATTATATACTCGTACAGTATAGTACATTACGATACAAGTGCAGAAAACAGGAAATTCGCAACGAGTGGTGATAAATTAAAACACGACCGAAGGGAGTATTTTAAATCGACACGAGTTGCAAATTTCCTATTCGCACGTGTATCGTACAATGTTTTACAGTACATATGGATGGCTCTTTAAAGTTTCGACATATGCACGTAATCTGCTGATTACCGCACGACGTGCGGTAAAGTATCACCATATGTACTGTAAAATATATTATAATTCTATTAATAGGGCTGAGCCCCAATGCGCCCACGCTCCTATGCTTTCACATTTTTTTTCTGTATATGTAACGAAATTTCTTTGCCGTGAATCAAATTATTTTCTCGAAGTCGATGCAGCATCACTGTGTGGAACAACTAGATTAGGATTTTTTCGATCGTATATGTGACTTACCCGGACCCGGGTATGTCCTAAAACTACGACCAAGACCACCGGGGAATGGGCAGCAGCATTCCTTGAGTGCGGTGGAGATACTGCGATCGCCAACCCGCATGCCAAGCGTGGCGATTATGGCATTTACCCCCCATGAAATTGGGGGAGGCCTATGTCCAGCAGTGGACGTCCTAGGGCTGATATGGTGGTGGTGGTGGATGTGACTTATTGACCAGTAAATACACAACAATTTAATAGATATAAGCTTAAATACATAGAAAACATCCAACTCCCAAAAAGAAATGTTATTTTATTACTCATCAAGTCATAACATAAACAAATACTCCTGCCGGAATTCTAATCCGGGACCAGCTTCATAGGCAGTGTCACTACCAACTAGGCTAAACAGGCTAACAAAAATAAAAAATACTAACGTAATAAAACCTGTCCTAATCTACCGAATTATAGTTAAGTCTATCCGATGGGCGAAAAGATATAATTTTAAAATTTTATGAGGTTCTTGTTTATTATCGCCGCTGGTTGTTGTGTGCCTTATTAACTTAATTTCAATGGTGCCAAAGTGTTGATTTGTAGGTATATCTTTGTCGTTTCTACGAACAGTAATCAGTGATGACCGTTCATGATACGATAAATCCATCAGGGCAGAGAAATCGCAAATACACACCCTTGGTTATACGCTCCCTTGGAACAGACTTATATGAAGATCAGCGCATTTGTGTGTAATCGGAACTGCACGTCTTAATACGGTTTCGGCTAGCGACAGCGCTCTGCTGCATGAGTACTTTATACCAGAAGATACCTAGATGGTATTTCTTTGAGAATACAGACGACCGAAGCGCATGCTATTCCGTAGTAGTGCCCAGTGTTCGCACAGATATACAAATCATAGTCTCGACTACATCAGACAGCCGGAGTGCTAAATAACTTCAAAACCCAGTCAAATTTTATTATTAATCTTTTAATTTCTCTGGTTTGTTTTTATGTTTTTCGATCGGGTGAACATTAATTTCATCTATCAAATAACTCAAACACCTAAGTTTCCACCCATCAATTTATATTTACTTGACTATCATGTCGCTTTGCATGATATGCGTCACCAGGTTCAACTTAGATGCTGATTTTGAGCTGTTTTCTTATTTTTTGATATTAACTGTACGAGTAGGTACGTGTATATACGTATGTGTGTGAAAGATTACCTTCTTGAGTTCATTTTCGCGCTCCTCCAGCCTGCTAGCGTGGTCCAGCGAGTTCTTGTGCTTGAGCTCCAGCATACGGACGATGCTGTCGAGGGCCTCTAGACGCCCCGTCAGATCTTTGCGCTCGCCTTCGTAGTGATCCTCGGCTTCTAGCAACTGAACAATAAAAGAAGATTATTTTAATGGTGGATTTAGGGGTTGAAGTTTGAATGTCTGCTTGATGCTACGTTCTAATGTTATTATCGGCTCAATCCAATCGGCCATATCTACAGGAAGATAGGATAAAACGCGAAAAATTTGACAAAAAAAGAAAACCGATATTGGTTTACGTTTTTAACAACAGGGAACTCTGGTTATCATTTCTATTAACAATATTAAATGAAACGACACTGACGAAAACGCGCTGAATATTGGGCCACAGACATCGCGCTGGATGTAATTCACAGCTTAGTGAGCTTAGTGTTTCTATTATACTGTTGTATGATAATTGACCGAGCGAGCGAAGCGTCTCCGTTTCAGCTTTCGTCAAAAATTCTTTCGTATGTCTGTCCGGATGTTCTCCTCTACAGGTCGCATTTCTCAACCGATTCTCGTGAAATATTAGGAGCAGGTTCGATTATTACGTAGAATTTTTTGTTGAGTCAGTTTTGGGATTTTTTTTGCGAGGTCTACAGCTCACAGAGCCACTAGTTGATACTATACTTTAGATAAAGGAAAACCGATATTATAACAGTTAACTTAACAGTTTAGTTTTATTATAACAGTTAACAGTTTAGTTTTCTCCTGAGTAAATTTGAATTATCTTTAGAGGAAAGTGAAACTAACTGCTTTGAACAAAACTGTCACTACTTGTCACACTAACCATCAAATATTAAACCAATAATTACGCCTCGCATAGCTTATCTTACCTTATAAAATGAAAATGGTGAATATGATTTAAATCAAGGCTTTCCTTTACCTCATAAGAAAATATCAAGTCAATATACACATCATCATCAAACTTGTTCTCCCGATACGACGAGACATCAACTTTCTCCATCACTGAATTTTTTACACAAAATCATAAAATTCCTTAATACTCGTGACATCATTTAATCGTGGATTTGCCTGTTTTAGGGCAACGTCTCCTGTTATGGGAATATGCTATATTATTAGTATTCTTCTTAGACTCTGAAGCGGAACATTTATTCGACAATCATGGTGTCAGAGGTGTCCTACCTTAACATACCTTACCTAAGTTGAGACTTTATTCAAGCTGCAACTAAATCAATATCTGACACAGATCCCTAGTTGTTATTTTAATCTTTAACCAGTCGAGACAGTTTAAAATAACGAAGGAGGCTAGGTAAGATTAACGCTCACTGGACTATAAGAATTAATTAGTTAAGTACTTATTAAGTGAAATATAAATTTCTTTTGAGTCAATAAATTTCTTCAACCCGAAATATAATTTTAAAAGGCACTGCAACAATGTTTATTTACGTCCAACGATATAACTTCACTATCTTGACAGTTCTTTCTTGTAACTCCATATTGTAGTTGCTCAGGAAAATCTCAGAAGCTGGCAGTGGTCATCATGTCGAACAGTTCTTCAGAGCAGAAGAGAGGTAACATAATATTGTTTTATAATCCCCCGCCGGGACGAAATCAATCCAGACACATGTTTCAAGTGTTGTGTGTGACTCGTTCGAATGTGGTTCGAATAATGTATCGATACTAATTGTGTCAAGCGTGAGTTGAATGCAGGACCTGCAGGGCTACCACGAACCGAAACCGAAATATCTGTTCTTCAAATATGCAAGTGCGACAGAGAAGTAGATATTTTGTTTCCGGTTCTTTCGCGGTAGGCTCAGTTCGCTGCACGGAGATGAGATTAATTAAAAGCTTTTTAAATGACAACTATGATGTCTATGTCAAATGAGTCAAGCGTCACTTGACAAAAATATAATTATCGAACGTACTCAACAAAATATCACAAGAATCGGTTGAGAAATGCGACCTGTAGAGAACAGCCGGACAACCGGACATCATCCACACATACGAAAGCACTTTTTCCCAAACTAAAACGGAGACGCTTCGTTCGCTTCACGCGCTCGGTCAATTATTACTTAGTCAAATTCTACAGTGTTACAACAAGTAGATTTTTTATATATGCCGCTAGTCTCATCTTTCACTACCCAGACTACCTACTAATGATACGTAGACTATGTGTTTATGGTTATATATAACGGGAAATAATATCTCATTTATGTGTACCTAATAAAAGTAAAAATGTAGAAAGGAATTTAAGAAAAGTTGAAAAACTCCCGACATTTTCATTTCTAAGGTCAATATCTGAACGGCTGAACAGTTGTTCATGAAACATGTACAAGAAAACTCGGGATTAAATTATATATGACACAAAAAAAAACTAAAAGAAAATCGGTTCATCCGTTCGGGAGCTACGATACCATAGACAGATACACAGACACAAACTTATAACATTCCTCTTTTTGCGTCGGGGGTTAAAAATATAAGTAAACGCATGTACAGGAGTTTTGGGCCACTTCATACCTTGTCGAGGAGACTGATAAAATCATGTGATATAAAATATATAAAGGCATCTTAAAAACATTTTAAAAAATCGGCTGTAATATCGATTCAATAAACGATTCGTTAATAATCGCTTCATTTGACAAACGATACGTTTTAGCATCATCACTACAAACGTCAATTCATAAATGCCAAATGGTTAAAGTAACAGATTACAAGGTATAGTAGGTAATCTACATAACATAATAGCTGACTAGAAACATCACCACTTACAACGACGCCCAAATACCTTCTGCCAGTGAATAATTTGGTACAAAAACGAGCTTTAAGCCACCTATCTTAAAGTTCATTTTTACGAACTTCAAATGTAGATACGACTTTGAAAAGATTAACAGTCCTTATACTAATCACCTTAATCAGTCACTCGTGTTGGCATTGAATATGCATTAATGCCAAAGATATCTGCAAACTATCAAAAGCTCGTATTTTGTTTGCCAGTGCAGATGCGACCTTACCGGGTGCAACTAAAGTTAGAACTCGAATAAATATACCTATGCGCGTTAAGAATTAACAAGTCATTGAGGCAACACGAGTCATATCGAGGTTAGTAAATTTTAATATATATCATCAACATTACTTTTAATACGTAAGATACTAATTTTATACATAGACACATAATACATAAATAAATAGAAATTAAATACCTAAATTTTATATATGCGCGAATCACTTTTGATCGGCGGCGCCTATCTGACTAATAATTCATTTTTTGTTGTGTTTGTAATTATAACGAAAAAGTTTATATGAAAGACTAGCTTTTGCTCGCGACTACATCCGCGAAAATCTCGCCTTAGAGAAGGCTTAATTATTTATTTATTTATTTATTATTATTGCAATCCATGCTACATATAGACACAGGTGTTACATTTAGATTAGAACAGCATGGACCCTGAATAGGGCATAGTAAATAAAATATTAAGTACTACTTAAATAGTACATTACTACAGAGGCCGGGACGAAAGGGGTTGCCGGCCGAAGACATATATACGGCCGAGCGAAGCGAGGCCGGATAGGTCTAAGGCTGGCAACCCCAAATTTCCCGCCGAGGTATGTATAGTGCTTTTCTCAAACATGAAATGAAATAAACAACAAAAAAAATCAAAATTTTATTTTTAAAACGCATAGTGGCAGAATGTCTTGATGCCTGTGCCACAAATTTATGTGGAATGGAATTAAAAAAGAGGACTTTGCCGGCCTAGGCCTGCAAGATTTGTATGAAATTCCATTAACGACCTCTTGTCATAGCCGCGCCTGAAACGTCATACTTCGCAGCCTATTATAAGGAACATAACATCAATATTTCATTGCATGTTTGAGAAAACTATTTTACATTTAAAGATCTTTTTATTGCTCCCCCATACCCCTTACTCCTTACAGATAACCGTGGCTAGATAACTATTGAACTGTGATTTTTTTTTCCTTGTAGATAACGGGTTACCTCCAAGGATTTTATATTCTTCGCAGATAACTATTATTTCTTTAAGTTTTCTGAGAGGAAATTGTTTTCCTCGGAGATAACTAGCTATCTCCAAGGAATTTAAGATCTTCGCAGATAACTATTTCTTTTTATAGTTTTCTTTGAGGAAAATGTATTTTTCGGAGATAACTAGCTATCTCCAAGGAATTTAAGATCTTCGCAAATAACTGTCTTTTCTAACAGTTATCTGCGAGTAATTTTCACAAATAAAAACAAAGATTAAAAAACGAAACTTACGAACGAACTTCATTTCTGTTGTTTGCGTCAGTCGGATAATGTATCGTCTTGCAACGTCGCTATCATAAAGGTGCATTATACTGGAGGTTTTTTAAAACAAAAATTAATGATTACTCGAAAACTAAGCCAAATCCAGCTTACTTTATACGACATTATATTTTCTACACATGGTCAGGAACACGCCGACAAAATTATTTGGTTTCCTCCTGAGACACCCTTATATAAGAGCAAAATCCTGTCATAAATCTGAGCATGACCCTATTTTTGTCGCATGCCGTTCTGCAGAAAGTATGACCTCTTATCATTTTAAGCATAAGATTAAAACTCTAAAATCATTTTTTAGGAAATGAAGTCTAAATTTGGTCGAATTTAGGGTCCATAGAATTATTTATTTCCGCCGTATTAGATTGAGATATTTATGCTTCATATTCTATATATACTCTTCCACCTATTTATTATAGGCATGCCACAAAAATGGAGTTTACAAAACACTATGCTAAGTAGGGCAATTTAAATTTCCTCACAGATAACTATTAGAAAAGACAGTTATTTGCGAAGATCTTAAATTCCTTGGAGATAGCTAGTTATCTCCGAGGAATACAATTTCCTCTCAGAAAACTTAAAAAAATAATAGTTATCTGCGAAGAATATAAAATCCTTGGAGGTAACCAGTTATCTACAAGGATTGGATTTTCCTCACAGAAAACTGTTAACAAAAAGTTATCTGCGAAGAATATAAAATCCTCGGAGATAACTAGTTATCTCCTAGGAAACAAAATCTTCACAGTTCACTAGTTATCTAGCCACGGTTATCTGTAAGAAGTAAGGGCCCCATACAAACGTCCACCCCCTTTTAACCCACGAAAGGAATGATTACATTCAAAATACCGTGCTCTAGCCCACACAAGGCCGAAATTCGAGTTAAAAGTCATATTGTCAAAACGAATTATTACCTATTTCGGAATATGAAACGTACAAATTTTAGACCAACAAATTAATAATCTTTTTTTTTTCTTCATTTTAAGTTAAAGACAGCCTTTATGATTTTTAAGTTAAAGACAGCCTTCAAGATTTTTACATAGCGAATTATACGTTACTGGAAATTTACACAGAAAATAAGTCGTTTTTGAGATTAAATGAAACGCAAGTACAGTCAATCGCATTGTAAGTAAATTTTTTGTATTGTTGATTTTGAATGTTTAGTCAAGTAAATGTCCACGAAGTCTTAAGTCTCTCGTTTAAATAAAACTTCCTCCCTAATCATACCTTCAGATGGCGAATAGTCAAAAAAAATTGAAATCAGATTTCTTATACGTAAACGAAGATTTAAGTTTCTTGTTTAAAATAATATTTGCTCCTCAAAAAATACAATATAGTAGACCCGCTTTTCACCCCTACAGAGATCGAAATTTCAAAAACGCTGAAATTAGTTTTACTACCTATTAGTTTAATAATTACTTATTATTGTATTTTATAACGAAGTTTCAAGTTTATAGTTAAATAATATTTGTTCTCGCAAACGAATTTCTATCCCCTTCAGGGGGGCGAACTTGGAAAAACGCTGATAGCAGTTATTTCCGTTATTAAAATTAGTCTTAAGACTAGGAAGTTACACGTTTTTTTTCTTGATAATATTTTTGTTTCCCGTACCTAAGGGCGAATGTTGAGATAAATCATACCCTAAGTGTTATTTTGATACCTACGAGTAAGCTACAATACAGTACTGGAACGTTTGATAGAAATCAGTTCAGTAGTTTTTAAGATAAAGAGCAACGTACATCCATTCCATCCAAATAACGGCATAAACTTTCACGTTTATAACTTTCTAAATCAATGTTCCTAGCTTCTGTTTGACTTTCAACCCTTATTAACCCTTTAGGGGATGAATTATGATGAAGACACTTTATCTGTTATCTTGTTTATAAATAAAGAACGTATATAAATACGAACTTCCAAATTTGTAAAAGGCCGTAACAGGATAAGGGAAGAAAAAATACCCTTATATAATTAAGAACCGTTTTTTTTTCTACAGTTACTCACATTTATTTTTTCCGATTGTGGAATGAGCTATGGGGTTCTTCAAGAAAGGAGTGTATACATTCTTAAAGGGCGGCAACGCGCATGTGACACCCCTAGGAGTTGCAGGCGTCCATAAGCTGCGGTGACCGCTTACCATCAGGCAGGCCCTACGCTTGTTTGCCACCAACGTGGTATGAAAAAATTGTAGTACTATTGTGCCAAGTTTTGTTGAAAACTTCCCAGAGGTTCAGCCGGGGAAAAATAAAATCCGAATTCATGCATTATGACTTTTCTCTAAAACTATTAAACTTTATCATACTCGTACTATCTTTTTTTTCATTATGGTTAATTAAATAGTATACAGGGTGGCCCATTCAAATCGGTCAGTATGGGAAAGTCTAAAACTATAAGACATACGAAGATTTGTTCTTAGGAACCATGTCACCGATTTTACAAGTAGAGAGGTACAAACAACCATAGAGACAATTTTACATGCCTGAACTTGTTGAATATTGTAACGGTGGTCACTTTGAACACCTACTATGATAAATTAAAGTATGTGAAAAAAATGCATTTTATTCATTTTAGACATTATGTTTCTTAGAGACATTTACTGCTTAAGACCTACACAAACGATATCTGAATAGAAATAGTGTAAGTTTATTTTTTCAAAACAACCGGGTTCGATTCCCTAGCTGGGTACAGTGTTTTGTTTCAAATGTATGAATGCAGTTTTTCTTTTTATCAAAATCGGTGACATGGTTCCTAAGAACAAATCTTCGTATGTCTTATAGTTTCAGACTTTCCCATACTGACCGATTTGAATGGGCCACCTTGTATATGTCCTGTAAGAAAAATTAGTCTCTAACATTAACATTTCTGCAAAAAAAAACGTTAATACAAATTTCAAACCAATTCTTTTTTTTTTTCATTTTTGAAAGAGTGACTACTTTATGAGTCATCTTAATTTGATATTTAAAATCGAAATCGAAATCCCAACTTAAAAAAAATCAACAAAACTTGGCACAATAGTACTACTAAATGTAAGTAACTGTAGAAAAAAAATTAACTCTTAATCATAAAAGGGCATTTTTTTCTTCCCTTATCCTGCTACGGCCTTTATCAATGAACGTTTTCTATACAATGGTAAAATATTTCACTACTTTAGGGGGCAAGATTTACGATACGATACGAATACTCTTTATTGCACACCTCACACAAATGAAACGTTACAAACAGAAAAAAAACAGTAATATGTAGGTAGAGGTAGACAACAGGCGAGATTTAAATATGATTCTTGATAGATCTACATATATTGGAAAAGATACCTGCCGTCTTAATTACAAGTTAGTAGCCAGTTAATCCTTAAAAAACGTTGCCTATCTTCGATCGATAAGATCTTTAACTATATTGACACAATGACATTCAGTTGCTGAGTTTTTGTGTTTGCTGAGTATTGTTTGAAGTTATTTAATTGACACTTTATTTCTTTAATTAATGAATAATAATAATAATATGGTGGTTGTAAAGGAAAGATTTATTTTGGTCTCATTATCTTCATTAGTACAGTCGAGGTTAAAGATAAGTATGTTTACACTTATGCACCTTATTATTGTAATAAGCCGAAAAGTGTAAACATATCTTTAACATCGACTGTACAGCACACCCATGCGAGGTCGGGGGAGAGTAGCTAGCTAATTAAAATTAGTTTGTGCTATACATAACACGCATTTAATTACCTTACACAAGTCAATTAAGTATCAATACTAAATAACAATAAACAAATTGTATAAATCCTCAAGCAACCTTGAGCAACTACTACCTGGTTATTAATAGTTCATTTCGTTTAATATTATCTAACATATGCCTTTAAACTAAGAGAGCTAGTCAGATCATTTTGAGCACCTCACCCGTGGAACCACTTTTCCTACGGACTGTACATTTGTAAACTTATGGCTTACTCTAAGACCTGCAGCAAAATTTCAGATCCGTATGAAACGTAACGTAACCCTACCATTTTACATGAACATCTTCAATCTTTATACTTGAGAGGTCCATCACAGCCAATAGATTTATGCATGAATATTATATTAACATAAGTCTGCATAAGACCATTAGCGAGGCCGTGCCAATTTCAAATGTCGCACTTAGTAAATAAGGTCTAATGTTGTAGTTATAAATTTTACTCATGCTTTCTTGTTTTAAAGACCAGATGTTCTAATCTAATTGGAGTGCTTGAGATCAATATTACGTAATGAGTTGCACAAGTAGAATGTGTGTTTGCAGTGGAAATTTGCGTTGTGTAATACGCATCTGTGGAGTTTTAAGACTTTTGACATTTGTGGAGACCTTTGAGGGGACATATTTTGGGAGCCAGTTTTGCAACATGAGTTGGTATAAAAGTTCGCTCAGAAAGATAGTTTTTTATGGAGACCATATGTTTTACTTGTAAGCAATCACCAAGGATTAATAGGGTTATTGAACTTAGGATGACATAAAATTTTATTTTCATTCCTTATACTCTAGAAGTAGGCCATATTTAACCTAAGAAGCGAGTTGAAGGCATGCCGCGCCTAGGGTTGAAAAGTAACTTAGTAAAAAACCACCACAACACCATAAAAAAATTAGTTCAAGTGGTCAATTATTATACGGTACGGTATCCAGGTGGTACAATCTTGTAGTGTGTCCTTCAATAATTTATCTAAATGAATTCTGCTCTTTAGACTCGCTCTTACTGTCCTACTCCTAAGGAAATACATTACAGTCTGAAGTATATTATGCTATGCTAACTCTGAAATCATACTTAAATTTTTCTTTGAATTTGATTATGGTTTCAGACCTAGCTCAGATATGATATTAGCAGGCCAAACTACAGCTGCATGTAGTTTTTAGCAGGGCCATAAAATAAACAAAGCATAGGAAAGTCTCAATCCTGACAATAACAGACTATTAGTTACAACACAATGATATCATTCGCAACTGAGCAAGTTATTGATTATCCAATTATAAATTGCCATGGAGTGTTCATGTTAAATTATCTGGCTTCAATTGCCTTTCTGTATGCCTGGTGTGCAAACAGGTGTCACAGTTCACATTGAAGTGTGTTCTGGGCCAGTCTACTGATTTGATAATTTTGTAATAATAGATAAGGTGGCACAATTAATTTGGTTTAGTTTTTTCTTCAAGATTTGTTATTTAAGCCTTAAAAGTATTCAAATTTATTGCTTTCAGCCTCAAAATGATGTATGTGTTTCTCAGCAAGTGGGTGATATTCAATGACTAAGTAAGCAAAGAGGAGCAAAGGAATTCTTTTTAATAACTATTTTAATATAAAGAGCATTGTAAATTACTACAATTGAATATAACAATAATCAGTAGAAGCACATCATTGGAAATTTGTAACATATCAGTCATTAAATGGAATATGATATATACATATCCTATGAATAAAATATGGAATACCAGCACTAATGAATCTGGGAAAAATACACTACTGCTAAATATTAGCCAGTGTACAAATATTATAAGTGTCAAGCGCTATGAAATAATGATGTTATGAATGATCCATCAAAGCAGTAGAGCACCTTACACAAATTTCACCTTTTTTTTAAGCAATCCTATTTCGCATGCAAAGCACACTTGATAGTGTCACTAAAGCTTTATTTTACATCAGATTAATAAAATCTACTCTTAAAGCCTGTGGTCACACCATGACGATCCTGTGCTTTTGCTCAGAGTTGACGGTTAGCTCCCTAACTGGAATCCATGCACAATGGTCCGACTTTCACAGACTAAAGGTGAAAAAAGGAGTCCAGAACCATAAACATTGTCCCATGCTGGCCTAGGACATACAGGGTAGAATTAAAGACAACTTGTGCATAAAGGCTAGCTCTTGCTTTATAATTTTATAATGAAAATGTGCACATAATTCTTCACTTTACTATGCTGCATGAGTTAGCAAAAATAAAAATCATATTTGCATATCTTTATATATGGTATCCAAGAGATGGAAAGAGAAAAAAAGGCAGACAGAAAAAAAGATGGATGGGAGGATGAATTTAAAGATATTGCTGGACCGATGTGGAGGAGGAAAGCCATAGATAGAACCAATTGGAGAACTTTGGGGGAGGTCTTTGCCAAAGGCAACCAGGCACTGCCTGAGGAAAAAGGTAATCAGTAATATAGAATCAGATTGCCAAACAACTCATGCCACAAGGATGTCATACTAAAGTTAGTCTTAAAAAAATGGCTCCTAATAGGTATTCCTTTGTTTATCATGATTTTAAACAACTGAATTTTTGCTTGATCAACATTTTCCTGTAGTTATTTTTAAAGCTTCTTTTTAACGATCTGGACATAATTAATAATATTCTACATTAAGTGATGTCATCATATTGTCGGCTAACAACCGAAACTCACTACACAAATTTAAGTAAAATTCGTATCTCAGCATCTTTTTAGTACTGAGATACAAGGTGTCGAAGAGAAATAACAGATTTTATATTGACTTGGTTGTCACTCGGCGATACACACCTTTGATATAAAGAACTTTATATGAAAACCAAACTTCATACTTTAATCACTTCATAGTAAATGGATTTCACTGTACTTACATGGTTATACTTCATAAAAGAACTTAAATTCTCACAAAATATGTTCAAGAATAAAGCACAATAGCTAAACTCCCAAACCTATACACAGTTCGTCTGATTTTACTGATCTCCTTGAGAGACTAGACCTCGTAAAATTGGTAATCATTGTTAAGCAACAAAACTTTTGCATGCAAGAATTAACTTCATAATTCACGAGTTAAAGGATGTATATGTCATTATGCAAATCTGATATCAATTATGACATAAGCAACATTCAGACAGTAAACAAAAACATTAATCATAATTAGGTCATATGCCAAATGCATAAATATGCGCCAGCAAAAGGACAAAGACAATTTAATTACAAGTCAACACTTAATTTAGTCTATATGCTGCAGTTTATTTACCTTTCTGTTTAGATAACAAATCGGATTACACATATCATAGGAAAGAAGCACTGAGATTTTAAGAGCACTGAGAAAAATATAAACAACTGATTAATTGAAAGATGCGTAGCACACTAACAACAATTTTGTTACAAAACCTTGTGAATGGAAACAAAGGAATGCTCAAATGCATCCAAGGTTTTATGCAGAGCTATTGTTGGGTTGGTTACCTTCTGTTCCGAGTGCTTCCTGGCCGCCTTCTCTCGCTCGTACTGCGTCACGAGCTGCTCGTTGTCCTCTCGCAGCAGTTCCAACTCTACTTCATGCTCCTGGTTGGTCTGGTATGCCGAGTCCAAGCACTCCAGCACGTTTACCAGCAGCGGCATTAGAGTCTTCACCACATCTTCGTCGTATCTGGCTATCATGCGCTCGAACTCCTGGTAGATGCTCCCGGCCAACGTCTGCACCTTCTCCGACATCACGACGTGAGAGTCCTCATGCGTCCCGTATATCGTCTCCGCCGTGACATAGCCACTGCTTGCGCTGTCCTCGAAATTCATGATGACGACGACTTAAGTTACTCCCGAGACAAATTACGTTTACCCCTCACAAGGACGTTCAATGAATTTTACGTGAAAACATGTTAGACAAGTTGATTTGTGTATGAGACGTCCCGATGACGCGATCGATGGAGACTTCAGTAATTTATTGTATAAGGCATTTCTGTGGTCATCTGGGACGTGGCCGTATGGTACTGTGTAAATATGCAGCGGAAAAGATGGGAAGGATAGATTTTACGTTCACACCATTTGTTTGACTGACGTATTTTTGCGACACGAAAAAAAAAGTTTCTTTAACGATTGACGTTGTCGTTGTTAACTTCCGGGTGTGATCTGTATTTAGAATTTTATCTTACAAACAAATATAGGAGTTTTGAGGACGTTGTGAAATGGATCGAAGCGTTATTTCTTTGCATCAAAATATTTTTTAAATATTTAATAGCGATGCATTTTCTGATGCGTGGTTTGATCCGAATTAAACCTTAGTAATGCAATCTTCTATTTCCTATCATAAATGTAAATACACAAGACACGGAACTTGCATCTTTGCAGAAACGAAATAATAAGCCTAGACCTAATTAATTCGATTGTAAAATTTTGCAATTGTGTAATAATTTAATGATTAATAAATAATTCGTTTTGTTGAACCACTACGAAACGGCGTATTTTAGTTCTGCTGTCCTACTTTTTATTGCAGTGTGGTTAACCTAATACGCAGGCACCACGCTGGCAACACTCAACTTTTTTTGTAATGTCACCAATGTCACGTCATGTCATCAAATAGTATCGCGTCAAACTTTTAAAACTGCTAAAAATTCAATTCAGTGAATAAAACTCTTCTGAGCAGTTATATTCCTCATATCAACTGGTTACAGCTTTACACCGTCTTAAAATAATTACTTCTTTTCGACAGTTTATTACCCCCAATTGTAATTGATAGTACACGACACATTTTTCTAAATAATGTCTGGAAATGGGGCCAGTGTTCCTGGTAAAAAGAGTGTACTCGTGGCTTACGTGCTCTGGCTGTTCGGAGGTATATTCGGGGTGCACCACTTCTACTTGCGCCGGGATCGACATGCGTTTGTGTGGTGGTCTACTCTGGGAGGGTTCGGAGTCGGCTGGTTGGGCGAAATATTTAGGATCCCTCGCTACGTCCGAGATGCGAACGAAGACCCCAAGTACATAGAAGAGCTGGTCGGCAGAATGATCAGAAACAAGAAGGTGAGGTTATTGTACTGTTGTTATGTTAATTATCAAGCTGTAACCTACTTTTTGCGGTTGGTAGCTTGTGTACCGTACTCTCCATTCATTTGAAGGTAATAAGGTTTCTTTCAGTAAATTTGTGACTTTCAAACATATGTATGATCTATGATTTGAACCGCTTACAACAAAAAATCATAACAACTATTGGTTGAAAGTTTTAAATTTGACCCTTTTTTGGTGGTATTGATAAGAGCTTTAATTTGTCTACAATTTAATTGGTCCATTGTGACATTAAAGGTACCATATAAATTATAAGAAATGTATTTCTGTCACAACAATTTACTAACCTACTTAACTATGGTCCAAAAATTAGGTCCTTACCTTGGAGATTCAAGTCAATATTACTGAAATGAAAAGAAATGTCAAAAATAGTTTATTTTTCTTACAAAAGTCTCACAGCTGTTTTAAGGTTAGAACATTAATTCTATAGCTATCTAGGTATGTAGGTTAAAATAAAAATAATGTGAAAAAAGCCAATGAGATAAGGTATATTATGGCATGAGAGAGAAAAGGAGTGAGATACTAATACTGACATATCAGACAATGATGAGGTATATCTTATAACATCTCATTACAGAATATTTGTTCTGTTTTATATGAAAATTATAAGATGAGATTTATTTTGTATTCCTTATTTGCTAGTGACAATTTGAATGTCTTTAACATTTCTGCAGCCACCATTCTCCATGAATCGCTTCACTGGGATGCTGATGGTCGGCTACTCCTGGGGCCAGGTCATGATGCATGCTGTGCCGCCTGATGAATTCTGGGGAATCAATCTCAGATACCTCAACATCCTCATACCCTTGGCGGCTAGTATTGGTGAGTCATTCATATTCATAACTTTTGTTCTTACAATCATTGGCACCATATGTATATATTTGAGGCCATATTTCTCACTGTGTTGTTCGCTAAAATGGACAGAAATGAAACATTTAGCCACTAGCACAGAAAGCGGTCAGTGGCCACTAGTTTGCCTATTGTCATATAATTGAACAGTTCAAGAAAATATATATTTATATTCTGTAAAATATTAAAAAAGAATTAAATGCTAGCACATTTGATAATTATTCAGTTGAGTTAATTGGGTTGTGAATACTTATTAAAAAATTCGACTAATTTTCGTGATTTTTGCTAAAATGCTTCATTCTTTAACTTACCTACTTAAACCTAAACATTACAAGACATGTCAACTTAAGCTCAAAGTAATTTCTAATGAGGGAGTCTTGTAATTGCAACTATCTCCTTATTGCAACTGTGTCATGACATTGAAGAATGTCTCATAATATATAGTTATACATAAGTTTCCTATCCCATATTTTTCAACTAAACTCTAACATGTAAATTGCATAATGGTTCCCCTCATACAGGAGTAGCCTATTGCAAGGACCCCTGGGAAATACTGTAGTAAAATCTGTATTAAATATATGATTATTATTTAAAGAAAACATACATTCAAGTGTAAAAATAAGTACTTATCGTTTCATCCTCTCATAAATAAGTACTGAAACCATAACTCGCGTATATTTGCGAAACCTTGTGACATATTTTTTGAGCAAGTGTTATGTAACCATATTTTTTCGATTGACTGTAAATATTTGAACTACAAATACTGTAGTTAAATACTAAGCTTATTCCTACCTACTTACTACCTTAATACTATCATTGTTATATAGATTCCATGTAAGTCTTCACGGATACCATAATATCGAAACATTAAACTAATGAGCCTGTTACTACGTAACCTACACTGCCAATATCAAGGCATGCCACAGCTCAAAACAAGACAATTAAAGACTATACTGTAGTTACTTGAAATTGAAACTTACATGGAATTGATTCAACTTATTTCGTTTTGGAAGTGTTTTTAACAGACACTATATTGATACAGTAGAATTATATGCGTCACCTTGTTTTATTTCATACTAACTAGAAATTAGTTCTATTGGTTCTTAATGTTGACACAGGTGTATGGACGGTGGGCAACATAGGTCGCGAGCGCGGCACGCTGAAGTGGCCGTTGTTGGCCGCATACGCTGCGTATCCGCTGCGTTACTACGTGTACGATGAAACAGTGTGGTTCACGCTCATGGTACTGGCCGCTTGCCTCGCGTTCGATTCCTTCTCGAAGGAGTGGCGCAGGACCCCTGTAAGGAGGCACTTCATCAAGTAAGCATTTTAGATATGTCAAGCTGTTGATGGCTAGTTTACACTACATCATGTTTTCTTAAGGCGCTCCTGATTGTTGAATTGCCTAATAAACACCCTAGTGTGTAAAAGTCCTTAGAGCTGAAGAAGAATGGTGCTTCTGAAATTCATTCTCAAAGTACTAAAGAATTACTACACTATTTACTGTCCTTTTAATCAGGTATGCGGCATAGTAAAGCGGGACTAACTCTTAACATGATGAGACGAGAAGACAACCACTTTGACTTTGAGTTTGTAGTGACCCTGCCTACGAAGCCGAAGGTCGCGGTTAACGTTAGCCGTCGTACCAACTGCACTTAAGTAAAGAAAGTGTAATGCTGTTATTTTAGTGCGATGTGACGTCATAGACGGTGGTAGGCTTTCTTCGCATTTTCATGAATATCTTGAAAACAAGTACATATAAAAATAAAAAATAAAAACATTTGTGGGTTCTTGTTAATAAATTAACGAAATAAGTTAAGATTTCATACTACTTGGAAATTTGAAATGTTGTCAATTGTGATCTATATCAATACCTACTACCAGTGCGTTGATAGGACACGAACGATACCGGTTATGAAATAACAGTAAATATCTTTAAACATTGTGTGCTAAGACGTTAATAACTTAACACGTGTTTTATGTACATTAGATAAGCCCGGGGCAATCTGGTTCAATCGCCACTCGTTCATACAGTCACCCAAGAAAGTGGTTAGTTTACGATTCTATATTAATGTCCAGGTTCAAATCGGGTATATACCTACCCTTATCTTCGCTTGGCCCTTTGTTACAAATGACCACTATGCGAACAAATTAGATGGACAGATCATTTGTTCCACCCAGATAACCAAGTTTGATAACTGGTTAACTAGGTGGAACATTTCTTCCAAGAAGAAAACCAGTTATGTGAGTGGAATTCTAATTCCATATTGTTAACCGAGTTGGATTACTGGAATGTATCTTCTACATATTCTACTTAAGGCATGTCGGTGTAGGTACGATGACGAGCGAAGCGAGGAGGAGTGTTATTAGTTGAACTGCGACCCCGCGGTAGCGGCCGGCGAAGCGCCAGTACCTAACTAACAATATATTTTATATACTTCTTTATATATAATTTGGTTGAATATTCAATATTACAAAATTTCAAGTAGTATATTGTTAGTTCACTCGGCTCGCGCGCTGTAGGGTCGCAGTTCTACTAACACTCCTCCTCGCTTCGCTCGTCGTCGTACCTGCAACGACCTGCCTTAAGTAGAAAATGTAGAATGTATCTCTAGTAATCCAACTCGGTTAAGAATATGGAATTAGACTTCCACCAGTTATCAAACTTCGTGGTCTGGATGGAACAAAGGGGACAGATCACCATTCGCTTGCCCCTTTCCCATTTACTTGGGGTCGCCGCAGCATGTTTTTTTCTTCCGTACCTCTCTATCGCCCGTCGTCTCGTCACTCACATCCTTCCTCTTCATATCGTCACTCACGCAATCAGTGCACCTTTTCCTTTGGCTTACCTCTCCTCTTAAATACATCCCTCCAAATTCATGCCTAATCTCTTTCCCGTCACATGAGTTTCATCCCTCCGCGTAACGTGCCCTAGACAGATAATAAATATATACAATTTTTATACAGATCGAACTATTCCCATAGTAAGCTCAATATGGCATGTGTTATGGGTACTAAACTACAATATATTTAATAGACATATAGTTAAATACGTAGAAAACATCCAAGTCTCAGGAACAAATATCTCTGCTCACAACAGAAACAAATGCCCTTACCGGGGTGCGAACCCGGGACTTCTACCTTCCGAGGCAGTGATACTACCAACTAAACAGGCCGACAAATGGACAAAAAAATATATTTTTTCTCCTCTACTCGTACCTTCGGAGGCAGTGACTATATAGGCTAAACAGGCCGTCAAATAGACAAAAAAAAGTTATTTTGTTTGACACTCCGTAAAATTTGAAGCTTCATATTTTTAATATCGTAATTACAAAAATGCTTTCTACCCGATCATATTATCTGTGCACCTCGCCGCGTGACGTCGTTATGGCGACCTGCGAACGGTTATACGTGCGTCACATTCCGGGGAGATGCACAGATTGTGGCTGGGCAGAAAAGGGTTGATACTGCCTAAAAAATTTAGGAAATGGTTATAACACCAAAACCAAACCCATTCTGAGGTGGGTCATCTCTTGAGCATGCTATATAGAAGTCCATATTCTAACACTTTTTCTTAGAGACTCGCGGTTACTGTTGTCTCCTTGCTGACGGGACAGAATAACAACAAAGAAAAGTTGATTGACCCACTATTGCTAGAACCCTAACAAAACGGTATTTTTACTGAGTATGATTTATTTATAAACAAAACTGGCCAAGTGCGAGTCGGACTCGCACACGAAGGGTTCCGTACCATTATCTATACAAATTTCAAAGAGTCCTACTCGCACTTAGCCGGTTATTAATATTTGTTATTATAGCGGCAACAGAAATACATCATCTGTGATCTGTGAAAATTTCAACTGTCTTACTATCGCGGTTCTTGATATACAGCCTACTGACAGACAGACGGACGGACATACAGCGAAGTCTTAGTAATAGGGTCCCGTTTTTACCCTTTGGGTACGGAACCCTAAAAAGTACCTATTTGAGTCTTGGAAACCGGTGAGAGATGTTGCCTTTTAATGTCTATTTGACTTCCATTTGCAGACGGATCGCCATCCTAGGACTGTGCGCGACCCTGTTCCTGTCTCTCTGGGCCAGCTACCTGTATTTCCACGGCACCATTACCGACAGCGAGGGCGACGAGGTGCCTATATATGAGGCGCTGCACCACTTCTTCACTAGCCCCTGGTATGTTGAGGGGCAACATAATTATTTTATCCAAGTGGCCCACAAGCCCACCAACTTTCCACCAAAAAGTCTTAATCCTCCCTATACAAACTTTTATTTCCCCTATTCAAACTTTTATTTTTGCTTTAGTGCTTACGCACAAACAACGTACACAACTTGTCAGTTAATGCCGAACTTAACCTTTTGGGGCGCTTGTCCCGTATCCGTCCAGACCAGAACCGTTTGAACCTTTCGTTTTAACTTAAAAAACATGTTTAGTAAAAATGCTTGGTATCAATATACCCAATTTTAATATCACTTTCTCATTGTAATCGTTATATTGAACAACACATGTGTGGAATTTACCTACGTGCTTGGGTCGCTTGTTTGCTGTTTGACGTCATAGCACGTTTTTCAATTATAGTGCAATACGCAACCTGCCTATATCCGTATTGGTTCGCACATCGATAAGCACTTTGAGGAGATATTATACTTACAAACATTTATGCGTATTGTTGGAACATTTAATTGCGCTACTTTTATTAGTAAGTCAATAGAGTTTTTCTCTGCACTAAAAATATTTTTTTACGTTACCAATAAACAAATCATACGTGAATACTAGGAAAAAATCAAACTCCAGCTTATTTATGTGATTTTAAAGATTTTTAAAAACATAAATATGAAATTATTTTTAAGAAAAAAAACCGACTTCTATGGGGGAGGCCGGTGAAAGATAATTATACTTAGATGGTGCACTCTTAGATTCCATTCAATAAAATAAAAATGGCTATAAGTATGTTTATAACGGTAGAAGACTACGAGGGTAAAACTGAAAGTTTCGGGAATAGAAGAAAATATGCAGTATAAGTGAGTTTATTTATTTTTATTGTTTTTCAAAATATTCTCCTTTGTATTTCATGCACTTATGCATGCGTTCAAACCAGTCCATAAAGCACTTTTTGAACTCTGAAGTAGGGGTCGACAAAATGGCTATTTTATAGGCCTCCACTGCTTCTTCTGGCGTCTGAAACCGCTGACCACGCAGTTTGTCCTTGATTCTGGGGAATGTAAAAAAGTCGTTGGGACTTAAGTCAGGGCTATATGGAGGGTGGTCCAATATTTCGACTTTTTCACCGTCCAGGTACTCAGTTGTTGTCCGAGCGGTGTGTGGGCTGGCGTTGTCGTGGTGAAGGATGATGCGACGACTAGGGTTTGTTTTTCGGAGTTCAGCAAAGACGTTCGGCAAACAAATAGTGGTGTACCAATCAGCATTGACTGTTCTACGATCCTCAAGAGCCACAGTAGCTACGTGACCAGATTTAGAGATAAACGTAGCCACCATCTTCTTAGCCGTACTGCGAGAACGAACAACTTTTGTGGGTTTGAGCTCGTCTTCGAAGACCCATACTCGGGATTGGTTTTTAGTTTCAGGCTCATAAGCGTATATCCACGACTCGTCACCTGATACTATGCTAAAAACAGCATTTGAGCGTCCCTTGTTAAATCTTTTCAAAGTTTTGCGGCACCAATTGACACGGACTATTTTCTGCTCGTCAGACAATAGGTGAGGTATCCAACGGGAAAATAACTTTTTCACGCCTAATTCTTCTTTTAAAATAATTTGTATTTGACTCATTCCAATACCCAGGTGCTCTTGAATTTCCCGATATGTCACATGTCGGTCTTCATTTATCAGACGACGCACAACATCGACGTTTTCTTGCGTGACTGCCGATTTTGGTCGACCTTCACGCACTTCGTCGGTGAGGGATACACGGCCACGTTGAAATTCTGAATACCACCTGTATATTGTAGTCTTTGAAGGAGCTTCAATATTAAAAGCAGCAACCATCCGCTCTTCACATTGTTTTTGTGTTAGTCCACTTTTAAAGTCATAATAAATCATAGCTCTGAAATTTTCACGGCACAATTCCATTTTAAGCAGTGACTCGACGACTTCAATAAACAATTGAAACCGAACCATACTTTTTTTTCTAAGTGGCCAGTGTGTTGAGATAAGGAAACTTCAGAGATTATAAAAAGTTATAATACATGTTAAAAATAAATTAATAAGTATTCGATTCCCGCCACTTTCAGTGCAAGCCTCGTAAGTACCCTCAATTCCTCATGGAATCATGGAAAAACCTCGCTTGCTAGACAAACAAAACGAAGAGTAGAAATCGCCAAACGTGAAATACGCGTCGTTGAAGAGTTCCGTTCTGATCATCATCAGCAGTTCCACTTCATCAAATGTCACTTTTATGAATGAAAATGCTTGATTAGTTCATGAAAATACTAAAATCACTATTTGTGTGCCTTTCACATTTGAGGAGTTCCCTCGATTCCTAATGGATCCCATCATCAGAACTCGAGCATGACAAAAATCAATCGTGAAAATAGAACTTGCTTAACAAACACAGCTAGGAGGACAAATCGCCAAACGTGAACTTTTCGTCGTTGAAGAGTTCTGTTTTGATCATCATGAGCAGTTTCACTTCATCCAATGTCACATTTTTGGATAAAAATGCTTGACTTGTTGATAAAAACACAAAAATAACTATATGTTTGCCTTAAAGATTTGAGGAGTTCCCTCAATTCCTCATGGATCCCATCATCAGCACTGCGTTTTGACAAAAACGGGACCAACTTGGATATATATACTTACAATCAAAAAAAGAATTTTCCAAATTGGTTAAGAAATGACGGAGTTATGGAGTAACAAACATTTTAAAAAAACATACAACCGAATTGATAACCTCCTCTTTTGAAATCTTGAAGTCGGTTAAAAAAAGGACGCAGTTTGAGCATAGAAAATTGTCACGTCATTAGCAGTGATCGTAACTTTTGCAGCATTTTCGGTGCAGCGTAGTGGTGTTAAGGGAATTGGGATAAATGATTTAAATTCTTATGATTCATTAGCGTTAATAACGTTAATATTAACCGTTTAAATTGTATTTGTCCATACCAAATCTGTTAACACCACTACGCTGCACCGGAAATGCTACACAAGCTTCGATCACTGGTCATTAGGCACATTTATCTACAAATACATACTAACCGAGTGTTTTTGACGTTTCGTAACAAGTTGCTGATTTGACTATCAGTGAAATAGTTAATGGTGTTTGATGAATTAACTTGTATATTAATGCATTGTTTTTTAACTAACTTTGATTACTTAGTTTAATCCCAATTAAAACAATAAATACTAATATTTAACAATGTCTTTCGAGAAACCCCTATTGTTTTGTTTTAATAAATGTATAGATCTCGCAACAAGACCTAAGGCAAATAGATTTAATAAAATAACACACACAAAGAATATTCGCGTAGAATAAAGAACACCAAAGTTAATTAAGAACAGACAATGCCACATACTCGCGTAACATAATGTGTCATTGTGTGCGTGGTCTCAATTTTCAACACATGGGTACAGTTGCACATACATGAGAGAGTAGTTCGAGTGTCACTAGAGCCTTTTCATCCAAGCCATTTTCTATTCCAAAATTCGGCGCCCTGGACCACCAATAAATTTTGCCCCCGCATGTCAAAAAAGCAAATTTTTATTTAATCGTATGGCATTTTATTTTACGAACCGTGAGATCTTCGAGAAGACAAGTGCGATTGGCAGTTTTTGTTGCACTTTTAGCACCACCTAGGGGTCACGTGTAGGGTAACGGTGGGTACTCCCTAGTGACGTGGTGCAACATCCACCCGTTTGTCAAGTGACTGGGCAACTTGACTGTTAGAAGTTTTCAAGCCGCCCGAAGACCTCTGCTTAACGACTGCTGCCGTGGACAGCAGCCGGGGTCAACGGCTTAGCGAGCCTTCCAAAGCAAGGGAGCGCTCAGTTAGTAACCACTCAAAGCGGTCACCCATCCAAGAACTGACCTGCGCCCACATTGCTTAACCTCGCATACCGAACGCGGTACGCGGGCGCCGCTGGGCCCCGAACGCTCCAAAAAAAAGCAAAAAAAGGCAGACATACCGGCAGAAACGCCGCCCCTGGCGCTTCGCAGCGCTGGGCCATGACCCACAAGGCCCTAGGATAAGGACGCGACCTTGTTTGCTTACATATTTACTTAAAATAGTATGTGTACTCCTAACGAATGACGATTAGGATCAATTTGTTGGTAATCTAACATGTATTTAACTAGAGGACCAAGCACCAACTAGCGCTATCCAATTCCAGGTGGTTGGACGTGAAGCAGTGCCTCTACGAGACGTATCAATACGCCCAACACCACGGCTGGTATGAGGTGTGGAAGCAGATCATTGACCTCTCCGATCCGCACGGCGAGCAGAACGCGTATAAGGTAGGTCCTTTATCACAATTTCTAACCACTTGGAACACTTTAGGAAATGTAAAGCCAGATTCATATATGCCTTACGAGACGTTTTGTGACGCGACATAACGATATCGGTTTCATACATTTATTAGTTTCACATGTGTTATATTGTTCAGGTGCTGGGTTTGGGACCGGACGCGAGCCAGCAAGAGATCACGTCCACCTGGCGCCGGTTGTCGCGTGAACACCATCCAGACAAGGTCAAGGAGCAGGCGCTGAGGCGGGCCGCCCAGGTACGACTGCACTCGTATGATTGTCATCATCATATCAGCTGAAGGATGTGCACTGCTCGACATAGGCCTCCTCCAAACAGTGTCACAATGACCGGTCCTGCGCTATCCGCATCCAGCGGACTCCAGACCTTTTCCAGGTCGTCAGTTCAACTTGGGGAGGGATCTACCTACGCTGCATCTTCCACTTACACACACGTCCTGCCCGGACTACACTTTTACACTTAATATTATTTGGTTTGGCCGAGTTGTGTCAGAGTAAACCGTACAACAAGTGACTTCATCTTGCACGCTAGAATATTTATAATCCGTAATAGTTTTTATTTTTCCATCACAAAATAATAATATCAGCATCACATTGGTAGACCTTATCTCGTTGCAACTAGGTTCACAAGTGGTCAGTTAACCCTTTCGCTAAGGCAAGGTCGTACACAAAATCTGCCCAATATGCTTGGTTAAGTGAAATGATATATATATGTTCCTCAGTCCTAAGTTGTTAACGCGAAACCAAAACGAGCTATGTTCGTGTATCTCTATCGCACTTACATATTCGAGTGACATAGAGGGAGACACTCGAACTTCCTTTTTGTTTCGAAGTAGCGCCCTTGTTGTCGAGTTTACTCGTTAACAGAAATGATGCTTCTACGTCCGAAAGACGACTTGTGAGTGAATATCAAGAGAACAGAGCTCAATATATCTTGCTGTGGAAGGGAATGACGTTTGCCCTAATCCAGGATGTAGTGAAAAAAGTTGAAAACGAGTATACTCGGCTACCGGGCCTTATAGCATATCATACGGAACGACTTAACTCGTCAACCGTACTGAAAGGGTTAACTGTGATGTTGATAGCACTATATAAATCAGTGTCAGAACCGGCCTATACCTCTACTCACTTCGGCTAAACTCAGCTCTCACACACCCTTGTCGATGTTAACAACCACAATTGGAACGAAAGAGCGCATGTTCTGCGGCGAGCACGTGCATGTGGGATGCCATGTTTTGACAAGCTGGCAGCAAATAAGAGTCTATTTATGACTTGAGTTTGCGATATGCTTACGCTATCTGTGATACACAAAGGTTTTCATTACATTCGCGAGGAAATAAAACTACAAAAGGCAGAAAAATTTAAGTTTCATACAACCGCACCAATCAATAATTGTCGAAATTGACAACTTCACCTCCAGTATGAGTGCATGATCGCCGGGGCGTCCCTGCGAGAGGAGCGCGCAGATATTGCAACCAATCACAGAGCAGTATTCTTGTGGCGCGCGGCCAACTAGGTATTGCAGCTTCAATATTTCAACCAGTCATACAGCAGTACTCTTGTGGCGCGCAGCCAACTAGATTTTTTCAAGCCAATCAGATTACGCACAAACTCATAACTTCCTCGGGAGTTATAAACTTCCATTTTTACGAAAAAAATTAGCCAGTGCCTGTTACGCTTTGAAAAACCTATCAAAAATGCTAAACTCATCTTCACTTAGGACAGTTTACTTTGCATATTTCGAAAGCTTGATAAGGTACGGCCTTGAGGTTTGGGGTAACAGCGTTCACATGAAACCTGTTCTTATTTTACAAAAAAAGGCTGTTCGGTATGTTGACAAGGCAAAGCCTCTCGAACATTGTCGTCCTATTTTCGTGAGGCTTGGAATAATGACCGTGATATCGCTTTACATATACTTAGTGTGTATTTTTGTTCATAAAAATAAGTCTAGATTTGAATGTAAAGCTAACATTACATGCCGACCACTCAGATTAAGACCAAACTCTGACATACAGTTACCTAATTCAAAAAATTACTTACATTATAGAAGGAGTCTTGAATATAATGGAATTAAAATTTACAATTTCTTAAATGATGATATAAAAAATTTTACTAATATCAATGAATTTTCCAAAAACCTAAAATTATTATTGCTTGCTAGACCATATTATAATTTAAATGAATATTTTGATAACCTGACATTTTGATATTTTAAGTTAGCATACGATTTTGCATGCCATATTGTGGCGGATCATACATTCATGACAAATATTTTACCTCACTGACATGTAATCTTAACACCTGTGTATGTTCTTGCAAAATAAATCATTTCATTTCATTTCATTTCATTTCATAACCCCGGAGGTAAAACGGCTATACCTTCAATTCCGATTACATACTCTGTTTGTATGGTGTGTTATTTGATTGCTCTTTACCATGGACATATCTTAATTAAACGAGCGAGCGAAGTTCTCACTTCAGAGTCCGGGTAGGCGTTGGTTGGTTTTGTATGTATATGTATAAATGTTTGTTCGACGATAATTGGTAAGCGAAATAATAAGACAAAATTATATTTTAAAGTTCTCTGATTGGCGGGAGCATACAAGCAATAGGGCCGAGTGGAGGGAAAGCGGGGAGGCCTTTGCCCAGCAGTGGGACACCTAAATTGGCTATTAAAAAAAAAAGTTTGAATATGACCCAAAACGGTCGAGGTGTTGCTAAGACTTCAGAGGGTACAAACATTTTGTTACAACTCATCATAGTCGCGATCGCCTGCGAGCGGCCATGTTCACCACCCACACTACAATGTTTACTGTGTGCGTGCGGTTCGAGTGACGCTGGTTGAACGGACTTCTTGATCATTGTTATACTTTTACTTTATAGTGAGCTAGGAAAAAATAAAATCTGATGAGTTTTACATGTTTTATTTTATTAAAATTATGTACGCACTTATTAAGTGTCTCCTAGGTACGTATGTTACTAATTGGCATTGACCTACTTTTTCTCCCATCGACCATTCCGGGGAAAAGACATTTCTGATAAAAAGAACTTTAATATTGGCTCCATTTTCTCCTTCCAAAACCGGTCAGCTTTATTAATTCTAACAGTCTTAACAGTCTTAAACTCTGCTCGGTGTCCACACCGCAAATAGACATATATGTTTTTGGCCGAAAACTAAATAAAGTTTTGTTAATCATTTAATTTTATTTACGTTTTTCCATGACATCAATAGTATCAAATAGTATAATAGCCGCGACTTTGCTTAAGGAGTATGAATAAACGTGAGACTTAACGAGTTGCGCAGAGCAGAGCTGGTGTTAGCTCTCCTTTTGCAAACCTGGAAGAAAATGTTATAATTTGTACAGAATAACCTAGACAAAGAGAAAAGCCTACTATTACGACCTTGTAATAAAAATAAAAAAAAATACGTCACATCTTTACAAAATAAAAACGGCCAAGTACGTGTCGGCCTGTCGGCGGCAAGTGGTTTTAAATGTAGATTAGGAAGTGTCGGTACGGAACCCTTATTGTGCGTGGTCCGACACGATTTTTTTCTTTAAGCCCGACCGACGATTACGTCTACGGTAAAACTCACATCGTTTCAATTCCAAAACTTTGATGGACTTTTGTCAAAGTTGGTCTTATTGACCGAGCGAGCGAAGGGAGCGAAGCGTGTCCGTTTCAGGTTTCGACAAAAATTCTTTCGTATATCTGTCTGTCTGTGCGGATTTTCTCCTCTACAGGTCGCATTTTTCATCAGAAATGTTATATAGAATTTTATTAACGAGTCAGTTTTTGGAAATTTTGAAATTTGAGAAAATATACAAAATTTTATAGTATGTATGTCCGAATGTTCTTCTCTACAGGTCGCATTTCTCGGTCGAAATTTTGACATTTGGAAAAATAAATGCGAGGTCTACAGCTCACAGAGCCACTAGTATAAGTTGGTTTGAAGCTTACCGGTGTTAAATGCTACGACAGCAGCGTGATAACAAGCCGAGAATGATTTATTCAAAGAAAAAATTATACGTTTGCAACTTAAATAACCCCTAGGCAGTATAAACATAAATAATACGTATGAAAAATATTTGGTAGCATTGTGACTTACCTTTTTGCTTGTCTGGCCGCAGTATTATTGAATTTTTTCGTTCCAAATAATACAATACAATACAATACAAAAACTCTTTATTGCGCACCTCAATAAATTACATTGCTTATTATAACAGCGTATAAAACTATAATAATAATTTGCGTTTATTGCCCATTTCTGAAATAAGTTCCTGTGAATAATGTAATTTTTGTTAAAATATTTTATTGCTAACTACTTTTTTCGACAATCGTCAACTACTTGTTGAGACGGTGCGAATAAGTTCAAACACGACGTGTTTATCTTGTGTAGTCTAGGAGTTGCCATTTTTTTTTTTTACCTGACTGTGGCTTTATAGGCCGAGCCCATTAAAGCGATAGGAATACGCGGTGGGAGAGTTGTCTGGGGAAAATCCAGGGGAAAACCTTCGACACGACCGCGTGGGCGGTTTAAACACTGGAATACTCTAAGAGTTTGCGCTCCAGTGAGATTGGTTGAACGGTTTCAACCAAAACTTGGGTGTGAGTGGAATCGAGCTACTGGGAGTTTTGTCGCTGGTTCACTAAACCTAGCCTAGCTGAGAAGAGTCCAGCAAGAAACTCAGCTAGGCCCGACCTGCGTCGGACTGACTCTACCCGGTATGCGGCGGTACCGGGACGAATAGGGACTATATGTGTCTGTGTTGTCGCGATCGCTGGGTGGACGTCCCCGCCGGCGGGAAAGCCTAAGTGTACGCGTCGTGTCTGAGTTGGACGCCGTAAGCGCAGCGTTCCACCTTTCGATGGACGCTGTGATTACGTCGTCCGGGTCCGTGAGTGTGTGCCTAGGACGCCGGACCGTGCGGCCCCTAATCAGTGATCGCCGAGTTACGACAGAGGGGGGAGGGATGGGAACGTAGTCGACAGCCTTCCTAACTAACGGATTCCTATGATGGGGAGCGTTGTCAAAATAACGCCTGGCAGTCTGCTTAAAGAAACCATACATGGTGCTAATCCCCATGTCGTGGTGCAGGCTGAGGTTCGACTGGTACCACGGGGCACTAGTCGCCCTACGGAGAAAACGATTTTGAATGACTTGAAGCGGCTTGAGCGATGTCATAGGCACGTGAGCAAAAGCTATACTTGCATAAGACATGATTGGACGAACACAAGTTTTGTAAAGTGTCAGCTTATTTCTAAGTGACATTTTACTAAACTTGTTGATCATCGGCCCAAGCCTTCCTAGCACGAACAACGCACGGTTGCGTACCCTACGGATGTGGCTGCGGAAAGTCGGTTTCCTGTCGAGGGTCACTCCAAGATATTTGACCTCGTTGGCCCAGGGGATAGGCCGGTCAAACATTTGGATCGGAGCCACCCGCCTTTCTGTGCTAACGCAGTCAGAAGGGTGGAAGACTATTGCAGTGCTTTTCTCCGGATTGATTTCGATACGCCAAAGATTAAACCAACGACCAAGGTCGGTGATTGCCTCCTGGAGATATCGCCGGATAAAAGCGTGGATCGAAACAACGTTATCGCGCGCGGTTATATCGTGGTTTTTAAAAAATGGACTAAATTAAATGGCTAATCTATGAGCGTTGAAAAAAATACAAAAAATAAAACAATTCCTGTAGTTTTATAATAAAATATTTTACTTCCAAAACATCATCAAATACGTGAAAAAAAATGTTTAATCAAACCAAATTAGACATTCTGTACTATTTTTTTTAATAGTAAAAACGCATATTTTAGAACTATTGCGATTGCTATGTACTAAAAGATTATATATCCTATTGAAAATAGTAAACATTAGAACATTTTTATAAGTTTAAAATGGAAATATCCTAGCTAAAAGATAGCTCTGACGCGTGTTTTTGGAAAACACGTCGACAAAAACCTGGTTGTTTTAAATAACCGTTTATAGAAATAGAATTATAGCATTGCTATGGTCTAGAATAAGAGTTTATCTATACAAAACAGTAATTTACTTTAACAATGTAAGCATTTGAACAAAAATATGGCCTTTGAAAAAACCTAGATTATGCTAAAACACCAACGTTTCGTTCGTACCCTCTTAAGGCATTGTAATATGTTGAAAACAAAAACTGTTTACACTCTTGATAAACATACGATATTGGTATTTTTGCAGGAACGCTTCATGGAGATACAGCAAGCGTACGAGATCCTCTCCAACAGCAAGCACCGACGGCACAGGAGGAACAAGAAGGATAACTCTGAGTAAGAAACAATAGTTATTCGTAGTCCGTGCGGCCAGGGGGAAGTGTCCGTCCTCTGTCTAAGTACCCCTATTAAACCTTAATATCGATACACAATCTGGATCGGAAAGTTATGTCATAAAGGCAAGTGTATTGCTATTATAATCTACTACCTTTGGCGTGTTTACAGTTTAAGAGCATATTCACAACTGCCGCACTTGTCATCTTTATGATATGACGAAGTCGTCATTTCACGAAGTCTAAGGCCGTGGGGACTAGCCGAGCTTAATATGGAGATTTATGAATCAAAGAATATAGCGCTTCCAAATGTGAGACAAATTCATAGAAAAGTTTGCTCAATGTTTTTTCGAATAATACGAATCTTACGGTTAGTGATTATATTGCATTTTGTTAATCGAATTCTATTATAAAGTTATGTATATATTTTATTTATTATTAACGACTGTATTATATTAATGATCTTATTGAAGTATTTAGAAAGGGATCTGTTAATCGATTCACTTAAAAGTATTGAACGATGATTTCGTGTTAAATTTTAACAAGGTTTTTCTGGGACCTATTAATTTAAGAATAACTTGTATTGTTCCATATCAGATCTTTAGATGCTAAGTAATGTAATAATAAGAAAGAGAGTGTATTAAAAAAGTGTTTTACTAAAAGTAATCGATTCTGATAGTAATTTCCCATCGAGTACGAAGTTATGGTAAATAAATGTAGGTATTTTTAATGTTATACATATACAGCCTTATGGAAGTTATGAACTTACTAGTTACTACCTACGCACAATTTTGGTCTTATAAGCCTCTTGAGGTATAAAAGATAGTCTAAAGCTGGCACTTCAGCTGAACGTATTACTTGTGCGAGAATGGTTTGGTTCATTTGGTACAATTCTGGTTCTGGAGCTCTTAAAAGTACAAGGATTCGGAGTAAATAGTTTTTTTTTGCTATGAGGACGTGTAAGAGCAAGCAAGATAGAATTGTAGGCTTGAAGATTGTTTGGAGTGCTCACAGACTGTAATCATTAAATGTAATCACGTCAAAATAAGTAAATTTAACATCACTACAATTAGTTACGACAGTTTCCATTGCCACTTTAGCCAAAAAAAAAGCGTTATCGATATCAGTATCATTCGATCTAATTAATTTGGTCCACTGTTGCACAGGTCTCGTACTTGCGACGGAAGGGGCGGTAGGCTACTGCCGTCTATCGGCCCCATGTTAGTTACAGTTCGATTTAGCTCAATCCAACACATTAGAATTTAGAATCGCCCAATTGAAGTATATACCTATGGCTGATTTGACGGAATTAGATCAGTCAAAGTTGTGTGGTAAATACATTGTCTTTCTGTGGTACAGTCACCAGCATAAATATATGACTATGGGCAGAGCTGCAAAAATATCTGATCATCAATTGAAGTTATAATTATATGACGATACATAGCTGGTAAAAATATATGATCATTAATAGCCGGCAGAATTATCATTTGCCTGTTAAGAGCATAAGTATCGGATTGGATCCAGTAAAAAATCTGATACCTAGGAAATCGAAAGTATGTGACATGTCATCAGCATAAATATACGACTTGGGCAGAGCTGCAAAATGGGCAGAGCTGCAAATTATATTCCGATACATAGCCAGTAAAAATAAGTGATGATTAATTAAATTATGTGAAATGTCACCAGCATAAATATCTATCCGCTGTGAATACATTACCATCGGATCACATACATGCTGCATAAATATCTGACACAGTTGACAGTAAAAATATCTCAAAATTGTGCAAGAATGAATTTTATGTGCCTAACATAGAGTCGTAATTTGAATAAAGTTGTGTGACGCTTCTTGAAAACAGTATTAACCTGTCATTGAATACCGCTCTCTCACGTTTTATGAAATGACTTTGGCAGATTTCCATTGCGAAAAGGAACTGTTGATCTTACCTAATCAAGAATCAAGAACATGGTTTCAAGGGTTTTTAACAAGGATATTAAATGTATGGCGTTATTATTACGGAAAAAGAAATTGCTTGTCGTCAATTGTTAGTTATGTCAACTGTCACACACGAAAGACTGAATTTTATTATTTCGCCGAGTCTAGTTTCTTATGAACAATTGCGTTAAAGTAAAATAATTATTGATTGTTTCTAATATTTAACGGTTGACTTTGACTCCATGGCGGCTTATCGAATCGATGTCCACTTAAGGCATAGAATTGTATCAATGCATGAAGACAATAAACCCGTTCAAGAAATCATGGATGTATGATAGATAGATAGATAGAAGACATTTATTCACTACACAAAACAAAAGACACACAGATACAAGAAAAAGGAAAAAAAACGCACATTCAACACAATAATAACGTGTGTCTTCGCGGCAGTGAATCGGTTGCTGTCTCAGCATTATGCTGAGGTGTCAGACACCTGCAGCGCTGGTTTTCAGACAGCACCGTACGTGACCCACGGAACGCAACACAACATAATATATAAAAGGTACACATAATAAATAAATCATATTAATATAATCATAATAATATACTTAAAAACATAATATTCTTAAAATAATTTGAATTGGCAGAGTTCATTACCGACCGAGCAGGAAGATTCAAAGTGCGATAATGATGAAGACTGTATAACAATAATAATAATAATAAATAATGTCACACGCTAAAAACAAATAACAGCTTCAGAGCGAAACAATTATAGGAAGCTACAAGAGAAGAAGAACGTAAGGGAAAAAGAAATAAAGTGGGGATATTTTATGTGCTGGATGGGTTAGGAATAGGATTTTTGGAGCGTCAACAAATAGCCCTTAAGCTTGCTCTTAAAGGTATACTTGCTAGACGCTGCTTGGATAGGTGGAGGGAGATCATTCCAACACTTGGACGCCGCAAATCTGAAACTTCCTCGAAACGCCGCGGTTCGATGCTTAGCCACCAGAACCATTGCCTTACACCTGCGCGCACTTTTGGGCCATAAAAGTTTATTCAGCAAATATGCTGGGACCCCAGACCGCACTATGCCAAAAAGAAGAGTGGCGAGGTGCAGGCGCCTGCGTGCAGGCATGTTCAGCAGACCAGCGGCGTTCAAGTATGGAGTGATATGGGAGCGGGGAGGGACTCGAAAACAGAAACGAATGCATGCGTTTTGCACTCGTTGTATGAGCTTTTTTGTACGACCAGTAATGCAGCCAGCATAGACAATATCACAATAGTTTAATCTTGACAATATCAGCGATTCACAAAGGTTGATACGCAAATCAACACTTAAGTAATCGCGAATATTGTAAAGAACTTTAAGGCGGTAGAAGCAGTTACTCACAACTTTAAGTATGTGGTTCTCGAAGCGCAACTTGCCGTCCATGAGGAGGCCAAGGTTATTTGCTTCTACCACCCTCTCTATTGGGTCGCCCATGATGGCAACATTACCGGTAGTTAAAATTGTTAATTTGTACCATGAAAATCCCACAACTTCTACCTTGACAGTCGCAAATGATAATGGGATTTCACGAGATAGTGTTCGTCGTCGGCTCAAGGATGCTGGCTTGAGAAATAGAGTGCCTGCTCGAAAACCAGTGCTTAAACGACACAGGGATCTCCGTTTGGCGTTTGCCGAACAATACATAAATTTTGATTTGAGGAACATCGCGTTTCTTGACGAAAAGGTTTTCCAGTCAAGCACAGATGGTAGAGTTTCCTTATGGAGAATTAATAATACCCGTTATAATGAAAATAAAGTGATCCCCAATAGAAGATCAGGTCGTATTTCATGCGGAGTATGGGGCTGGATGTCGTCTGCGGGGCCGGGAGAGCTCTGCCAGGTTACTGGGCGGTTAAATAGCAGAGACTACATAGAAATTCTCAATGACGTCTTGTTGCCATCATTACGAGTATGTTATCCAGACATTAATCCTGTATACATAGTACAGGACAACTGTTCTTTCCACAACAGCCGTATTGTGCGACATTGGATAAACCAAGAGAAAATTGAGCTACAGGATGACTTCCCGCCCAAGAGCCCTGACCTCAATCCCATTGAAAACTTGTGGGGGTTGATGACACAACAATGGGACCCAACTCAAGCCAGAACAAAGGCAACACTGATCCAGCATTACTTCGACATCTAGGAATCCATGCGAGGATTGGACTATTGTTATAACATGGTTATGTCAATGCAAAATAGACTCGACGACGTTATAAATGCCCAAGGTGGTTACACTAAATATTAATAAAACCTTTAAAAATTTTATAGATTACAATGTTAAGTTTACAAGAAATTATTTTGTTTTATTATGGTTTTGAAGTATGAATAAATTTCAAAAATAAGATTAATATCAACCGTTTTTTATTACATATCGTCATAAATTACATAATGTAGATATATTATATGACAGTGCTAGTTCACTACACAGTCCCGACTTAGGTCTGACGGAGGGCTCCGTGAAGCTGTTACGAATTTCGGGTTCAAGTTATATCAAACTCGAGTGATGAGGCGAGAACAGCAGGCGAAGAATTCACAAATCTCCTAGACTGCTCTGGCAATTATTTGACTTATTATCGAACCTGACAATCTTACGCTATAAAACGTGAGACAGAGATATCTAATGACAGTTTAATACTGTTTTCAAGAAGCGTCACACAACTTTATTCAAATTACGACTCTATGTTAGGCACATAAAGTACATACTTGCAGAATTTTGAGATATTTTTACTGTCAACTGTGTCAGATATTTATGCAGCATGTATGTGATCCGATGGTAATGCGTTCACAGCGGATATATATTTATGCTGGTGACATGTCACATAGTTTAATTAATCATCACTTATTTTTACCGGCTATGTATCGGCATATAATTATCACTTCAATTAATGATCAGATAATTTTGCAGCTCTGCCCAAGTCATATATTTATGCTGATGACATGTCACACACTTGCGATTTTCTAGGTATCAGATATTTTTACTGGATCCGATCCGATACTTATGCTGTTAACAGGAAAATTATAATTCTGCCGGCTATTAATGATCATATATTTTTACCGGCTATGTATCGTCATATAATTATAACTTCAATTGATGATCAGATATTTATGCAGCTCTGCCCATAGTCATATATTTATGCTGGTGACTGTACTTATGTCTCGCACATGAACGGTCACGCGCTTTTAATAACTGTAATATGAATAACATTACCCGGGACCCGGGTATGTCCTAAAACTACGGCCAAGACCACCGGGGGATGGGAAGCAGCATCCCTGGAGTGCGGTGGAGATACTGCGATCGCCAACCCGCATGCCAAGCGTGGCGATTATGGTATATACCCCCCGTGAATTTGGGGGAGGACTATGTCCAGCAGTGGACGTCCTTTGGCTGATATGGTGGTGGTGGTGGAATAACTCATGAAGTGCCAGCGTTAGGAAACGTTCATACATACATACACGCACATACTCTTAGCTATATTATAATAAAAATAATAATATAATATACGTAATGTCTGCCAACTCGAATATTGCATTTACGATGCCAAATGTACTTTAGATAGTAATAAATACGAAGGTCCATTGAACCGGACGTTATAGCGCTTAGCACATTTTAAGAAATCGGATATATCCAGTCAACTATATGCATATCTATCTATCTATAATAATATCTCAATGACGCGTATTCTTAAATTTTTTCGTTCATTTAAATAATTATCGTTATTTATGTTGTTGTTTATTCTTCTCACCAATGGCATAAACGGATTTTCATAATTTGCAAACATTGAGCTCTTATAATACCTAGAGTCACAGTCCCGAACTAAATCTGTCACAATAATAGCTCATCACAATGTTGCATTCGAGTAGAAGCAAAGTCACGATCGTAAAACTAAAAAGTAAAGCATGCGAAAACTTACTTTATCAAAGCCAAGATAAGACTCAAATTAGTATAATGTGAAAAATCATCTGGTAACAAGAAACCCCAAAATATTTATTTTATATTTTTATAGCTATTAGTTTTCTAAATATTCACGAAAATGTGAAGAAAGCCCATATCGTAGTAATGACGTCATTACTACGAAATTGTGACAGTCACAGCGCACAAAAAGAACAGCAGTTCACTTTCTTTAGTAAATTTGTCTTATTAACAGTGCTTCGGTATGATTTGTTACGCTGTGACGCCTTACTCGTCACTTACTCTCTTTTAGAATTAGCAACTTTTGAATTTGAATTATTTATATGAAATTGGATGGGTGACCGCTTTGAGTGGTTACTAACTGAGCGCTCCCGTGCTTTGGAAGGCACGTTAAGCCGTTGATCCCGGTTGCTGTCTATGATAGCAATCGTTAAGCCAAGTTAGAGGCCTCAGGGCGGCTTGAGAACTTCTAACAGTCAAGTTGCCCACTCACTTGACAAGCCTATTCCCAATAAGGTCGGTTTCCCCCTCGGGTTGAAAGGTCAGATGTCAGTCGCTTCCGTAAAAACTAGTGCCTACGCCAATTCTTGGGATCAGGTAGCGGACCCCAGGCATTGCTCAGGATGTCAGGGTACTGGGAATAACGCTAGGAGGAAGATGATATGAAATTGAAATATTTTCGAGGATTTAAAAATGTGGTTTTACTTAATTTTTTATCCTCTATTAGATTTCATCGGAAAAAAGCCTGCTTAAAAAAATGAAATGTTGTCAATTGTCTTGTCAAACACTATGATATTCACAACCTGTCTAGACCTCACCATACGTTCTTATTATATCTGGACGTTGAGATTCGTAACAACTATACATAATCAGAGGTCAGGCTTATACTAGTTTTCTGAGATGAAGTTTTCGTACGTCAGTAGGCATTGTGAATATCAACCACGTGCTCGGACGTGTTCGGCCCCGCTCGACGATCCCCGCCTAAACTGTGCACATGTACCGGCTTTTACAGAGCCATTTTTACGACGTGATTGTGATTCTATACATTATAGTATTTCTATGTTTGCAAATGAAACATTGATTAAAATCTGTCGGGTTACTGAAATTCACCGTGTGTATATATTCAGATCTAATATGCCACATTATCTCCAATACTTTTGGAGATAATAGATAATCCACTCCATCTCTAATTAAGTTAAACTGAATTACTACATATACTCGTAGTACATATTCTGATCCACACCTGTTTGCGTGAATTCTCTGTGTAGAAATGAATGTAAAGAGGTTGTGTTCTGGATTTCGAATCATATTTTTTCCGTCGCGGAAAGAACGATCGTCATATCGATGCTTTAGTTCACAATCGTACTAATTACGCGGAAAAAATTGCTGTAATTAGAACTATGGTGCACTAATCATAAAGTCTTAATTTTGCTACCTTTTTTTCGTAATTAGTACGATTGTGAACTAAGGCATCGATATTGCGTTTTGAGAGGTCAGTCTAAAATATTACAAGTTAAGGTAGGTGAACAGATACATTTTACGTAAGTCAACTAAGACTCGGTTTTATAAAGATAGAAGAGAAGAAGAAAAAAATGTACTAATTTACCAAAATTTGATCTGTCTTAAAACCCAGTGTAAAGCTGATATCGTTGGGTGATAAGCAAAAGTCACTAAAATATCTTTCACTGCTCAATGTGACTGACATTCATTAATTGTGTTGGCATTTTTTGCTACCGGTTTAGCCCTATGGTTAGATTAGGCTCACGGTCCGGGGTTCAAATCCCGGCCAGGGCCCGGGTAGGGATTTTCGTGGTGAACATGAATATTTGTTTCAGAGTCTTGGATGATTTGTAAGTATTTATATCTGTTAAATTTATATCGCCGTCTAATACCCATAACACAAACCTTATTGAGCTAACTATGGGGCTAGTTGGATTTATGTAAGATTGTCCCCTTAATATTTATTCTCCTTACACATTCTTTGTGGGTATATTTATATATGGGGATTTATGATCTACTAAGAACTCTGATTAAAAATAAAAGTCGTGAATTTTGTACAACTCGGCGTCTTCGTGTACAGCCACAAACAATTCATATTTGCTGTCACAAAGCGCTCATCAATGTCAGACGTGACTCTATTTGTAGGGCCGTTAGGATGTGTCAGATATTCTGCCGCCTTTGGTTTGGCAGATAAAAATACTGGTGAGTGTACTTCATGTGTACTTTATACTGTGATCCGATAGTAGTAACTCGCTATGTATACATTTGTTCCGTATCAAACATTCCAACGTATTTATAGTCATAAGATACCAGAGTATTTAAGTGATATAATCATGTATTTATATACTGAATATATTTATGAACTGATGTAGCTATAACACAGTTTATTCCTTAGACGTTATTGTGGCTATTTCTAAATCTGTCTAAGTAAAATAAGTATCAGTAGGCTATTTGAATAAAATGATTATTATTTTTAAATATTTAGTACAGCTATTACTATTAATCATCGTATAATCCAATTTGAAGAAACTAGAAATGTTTTTCTACGCCACTGAGAATAACCATTTGTCAATTTCTTGTATTAAGGGTTTTTAACAGAAAATAATCGTTTCTTTAGCCAATGCCTTTGAGTACGAAGCATAAAGTCTAAATTAACAAGCCCTTCTTGCGAAAAGCCAAGAAATAAATCTTAGAAAACCCAAGGGCGTGCGGGGTTCTAAGTTCTGCTAACACCTTTCATTTGCGGTCGTTAGGTTCATTTTTAGTGGTATAGTGCAATTTATTTAGTGACGCTAAGAATTGATTGTTAATCCTAAATATCACCAACCATGTCGTATTTAGGACAAATTTATCAGTCATAGTTTCCTCCTCACTGCTGATTCTGTGTAGTAATAAAAATAATTGTACAATGTTAGAATGATCTGTAGAAGATGGAAGGACTTTCTTCGACCTGAGTTTCGGGTACTTAATTAGCATTATATTTTATATTTATAGTCCTGTTTAATTTCATATTAACATTATTTGTATGTATTATTGAATTTCTTTGAATTACGTTCTACCAATAAATTAATAAACAAGACTTTCAGCTTTTTATTTGAGTGCTGCCTCCCTACAAACTCGAACTGTTGTTTCGTTGTTTATCATACACCCACCCCTTAATGTACGTTATCACAAATACAAATGTCGATGGAGATAAGATAACGAACGAATTTTAATTTTAACTAAACTAGGTTTGATGGATCAATAGATATATAGTTTGTAATAGAGATGCGCCGAATATACTGCACATTCAGTAAGTATGTTTTTCAATGTTCGATATTTGGCCGAATTATCCGGCACAACTGCCGAATATTTACCGAATAAATTCAGGTGTCTTTGACTAAAGATTATTTGGTGCTTCTCAACTCCATGCATCGTAATATAATATGGCATTAGTGACTTTGTTAGATTTCGTAGCACTTGAAAAGGTACGTTTATAGTGAAATATATTTTTATTAGGTCCAATAAACGTAATCTAATCAAATATCACTTTTTCGGACTCATTAATAGATATGTGAAAATAATCTCTTCAATATTCTAGTAATGTAAGTAATACTGAAGCTTAAATCTTCCTCTAGCATATCTTATGATTGTTCTTGAACTCGTAATTAAGTGGCTATAAATGAAACAATAAGTTATTTAATTTCTTTAATTACATTTGTTTCATCAAGGTACAAGTACATAAAACCGCATACTATTTGTGCGAACTAACGCACGAAACAATGTTAACCATGTCAAAACTATTTACATATTATATACTATATTCGATTTATCGAAATGCATTTATTAGACAATTATCTATAAAATTATATATGTCTATCGGTGTCTACACCAGTCTGTCTACACCGGATCGTTAAGCGAATTCGACGGTCGGCAAAGATATGTTTTTATTATGTCGCTGTTGACTGTCGAATTTGCCTGGCGACCTAGGTCAATTCATTTTGCTTTATTTGACACATACGTTAACAGTATCAACACCAGTACAATAAAATTTGATTTAGCTATGGAATAGGCTTAAACGATAGGTCTATAATTTCGCAAGATTCGGGCCCCTCCTCGTTCTATGACAAATTGATAAGCCTGCATCTGTTATGGTGCACGCGTGATTATAAAAGCAATATTGTCGGAACATAAAATTAATTTTGCGATGTTACTGCAACTCGTGCTTGTCAGCAGTCAGCAAAAGTCAGCAGCAGACGTAGCTACGCGAGTCTAGTGCTCAAAATGAGCTACACACAGACTCTAATGTCAAGAGAAAAAGGCTTTGTGTAGATAATTGTGAACGCGTTATATTGCTTAGCTACTTCTATTGCTGACTATACGAACTACTGGAACCGACCTCGATTTTAGTTAATACGATTGGTTTGGTTGGAAACAGTGTCCCAATTTTATATTAAAAGTATTTACCCAAGAAGGTATAAATCTGATTCAAAAGAAAAGAACCAACTTGTAGGTAACACTGAACGAACCAATCGCATCGCATATAATGATTTCAAAAGTAAGCGATGGCCTGTCCGTACATTTTGGACCAACATTTCTTGCACTCGAAACAGGTAAATCTATTATGTAAGACTGTTCAAACGGCCGGAGTCAAAGGAATTTGTACCTTCTACGCAGTAGTTACATTCCATATTTAAATGACAAATGACAAATCAACCATTGCCGTTTCAGTAAATTAAAATCTAAGTTCAGTATAGAAGGTTCAAATTCTTTTAACTTGCGTTCGTACCATTGGTACCACTTTTCTGTAGAGCCTGTCCGTAATATATAAGTCAATGATCGCATATCATATTCCTCTCCAGTGAGTTTGAACTTCCTTATATACAAATATTTACATAACATCCTTCGTATCTCGTTAAATGATTAGGTACCACATTCGGTAACCAACCAGCCATTCCACATAAGGGGCGATGTTCCACGTACCTACCTTACCTTTTTATTTAACATTTTACGTTTATTTTGTTGCGTGTTATCTTATCTTTAATGGCACAATGTTCTATAGTTTCTCAGTAAAAAGGGAAAAGTTATAATTTAAAGTAGGTTATTTATTATACCTGACACCATTGCGAGTAATAAGGCTGTAATTCAAGTGTATCGGGAATATCCGTTAATTGTCGTAGGGCAGCGACAAACTTCTCAAGCGAGATAAAATATTAAATGGTGACTCAAAAAATGTTCACTCATCGAGTGGCTAATTTTCGTTTTACCTTAACAATAGTTTACCCTAGGACAAGATTTTGTGGATTGGTACAGTCGGGATAAGAAAAGGTTCGTCACCTTAAAGTCGACATTTGCTTGCACCATGGCAATTATCAGTCCTGCCCACGTTTCATTTCAAACGAATGCTAATATCGCAATGACGTTTACAATAACAGGCTAATTAGCAGTTACAGGATTACAACAGAAAAGTTTGACACTGACAAGCACTGTCAATTAAATAGAATACCGAACTGTTACGAAGTTATCTATTTGGCCAAGTCATTTCATTACATTAAAAAGGTTTGATGTTGATATGAAACTACATATAGGTCAGAGTTATATACTATTTTGAGTCTTGTTGTCATTTCAATTAAGTATAATTTTATATATATAGTACCTTTTGATTTCAAAAGATACTAAGAGTACTAGAGACTTGTAAGGGAATGAATTTAACAGCTGAAGGTTTTCGTGCCCGGACTGTATAGGGCGTGAGGCCCTTCGTCATAGACAGATTAATAGAATAACATGACACTGTCATAAAATTCGCCTAACCTTACCTATACACGCTATTAACTGACGCCAAAATGTCTGTGGTTGCCTGGTACTCGCAATGATTTCAAACGCAGAAAAAATACCCCTTACGAGTACTTAATCATAATGGGTATGTTTTTCATAAGACACAGTACTTACCTTGTCTTATGAAACGTAACAAATACATTCCGTATTTTTGCAGTTCCATTTAATAAACCTAATGACCTTTACCTATGATAGGGTGCAGTCAGCTGCAGAGAATCCTGACCCCCCTGCCAACAAACTTCTATGCTTTCTCTGCAGCTGACTGTACATGTCTCCTACACCTATTAGGTACTATAGCGAATTTATTTACACAATTAGATGGCAAACGAGGGTTTGGTCAAATAACAAGACTTAGTTCTATCTTACTTTACACGTTAATATATTTGCATTTTAGCGGAATATTTGTGCGTCGAGAAGACCACGCTTCAATATCAAGCGCAAAACTTACTGATAGGTACCTAATGTCTTTTATACTTTGCCTTATATATCTTTACAAGTTACTTTCTACGTATATGTAGTACGAAATGGCCGCATGGCTGTCTTATGTCTCAAACACAGACTTGGAATTTGAGTAGGAAATAGTCAACTCACAATATTAAAGTATACCCAATACATTATGTAAATAGCAGGTACCAATAGTATTTTTAAATCTACGGATATAAAATGATATTTTGTAACTTGTATCGATTTCATCGTATGTATGTACTAGCTTATACAAGAATGGCTCAAAGAAACCGGCAAGTCACAATCAGGATTGAAATTTGGACCAATTTGGCCTTGTATTTAAATATCTCGTAAAATGTATTATACATATATTTAAAGATTACTGGCATCTGTACAGGTGCGTAGGCAAGAGTAAAGATTTAAAGAACACGTATAACAATTGATACTTAAAAAAGAAAAGTACCACGAAAATACGGATTATGACATCGATAACTAAAGATTAAATTCTTAGTTTGACCACTTCTGGCAACGAAGTGCGACGCAAGCTTAAAATGCTTTAATATTCACATAGTTCTGTGTTCCAGCCTTCTTATGTTTCATCTCGGTTCGTACTCGTATGTAATAAATCTAATTATCACAGTTGTAAAATTAAATAACACTCCCTAAGTTAATGTTTCAAAGAAAATAAACATAGCCTTCCTTACATTAAATTAATAAATAACTTAAATATACATATCAGTGCGAAGCACCTAATAAAAATATTTTTACAAATTTTGTTTTATAACAGTTGCTTACATAGGTAGTTGTAGTAAAAAAATAACAAAATGCTTTCATATTAATAACTAAATAAAATTCTTAAGTTGATGCGTTGCCAACAAACTAACACTAGCCATCACTCTAATGGCACAGGGCGCGCGAGCGCATTAAGTAAAACTGTCACTAAGCGAAAGATGAGTCCCCAACACGGCTCGCCACTCAGGTCTCAGGGCCGACGTTGGTTCACTGTGACTAAATATCTCATGTGTAGTGTTGCGCTGCGATTCGTACTACAGTCCAACTATACACCACTCAGTACAACTTTCAAACTGTTGTTTCATTTTTGCGAAGCGGCTGCAGTTCTCGTTGCAGGTCGTTGTAGTATTCATGGTCAGACATAGATTCTTCTTCCACTGAGCGCTGCGGCAAGTATTTGCTAGTGCCAGGCTGAGGTACTTCTCCACTTGTTCCACTAACGTCGCTCGCCAAGGATTCCAAGGGCACGGGTTCTGTCGGAATGCCCAGCGTTTGAGTAGGGACGTTCTCTTCACTCATTAGATATTCTGGATTATCTACACATCTTTTGGGCCCTAGCGCCACGAAGCCGGTATACCGCAAGTCTTTCTCCGGACTTTCACCACTTTCGCCTATCAGATCCATGTAAGTCGACGCGTTTTGAGTATGCTGCGGCGACGGCATCAAGTAATCGTCTTCATCTAAAGGTAGATTCAGCTTGAGATTGCCAACCTGAGCCTCTTTTATCTTGGACATGGTGTCGAATTCACCCCCGTCGGAGCCTTCTGGCCGCTTAGCATCGCGGTACCGGGAGCTTGATCCGTCGGAAGCACAGACTCCGTTGTTATAATAGTGTCTCATTTCTGGACCATCGGGATTCGACTGGTTGTACCTTAACATATCGTGATCCCATATCTCGGCTTTGGAGCCTTCAGGAGTTACGCTATCTGGACCTGTAGCATTGTTAGCCCACGAAGAAGACGTGCAGGGCTTCAGTGAGCTAGTCTGTGTCTCTACGCCAGCACTGGTTCCCGAATTAGAAGTGACCGTGCCAACGCCTGACTTGAACTTTGGTTGGAGGTACTCGTCTGCTTCTACTAGTGATTCGGGACCTTCCATTGCTGACGATAGATTTCGTATTAACTCCTTTTCATCCTGGAATAAAACATTTTGTTTAGTGGTGATCAAACGCAAAAAGTCAAGTATTTTAAAATAATAAGGCATCTTAGTTGTATGTATACAAATAAAAATTAATATACCTAATTTGAAGTGTTTTTATTAGAAATAAAATCGTTCTAGTGGGAGTTAGTGGAAAGTACATATTTAAAAGCATAGATTATAATTACCTGTGAAGAATAGGATGGAAGGCGCATGAACTTGTCACCAGGTATGACAAGATAGCGGCCTGGATCCCGCGCCATTTCTGCGAAGGTGTCTGCCAACTGTTTGAACGTCGGTCTGCTTTCGGCGTCCAGCATCCAGCAAGACACCATTATGCAGTATATGTCCAACGTACAAATGTTTGGTTGAGGGAGTTTCAGTCCATTTTCTATCAAGCCAGGTACATTCTTCGCATAGATATTTTCATAAGGGCGAGCGCCATAGCTTAAAATCTCCCATATTGTCACACCAAATGCCCATACGTCACTTTTGTGTGTAAATATTCTATGCTGAATACATTCTAAGGCCAACCACTTGATTGGCATTTTACCGCCAGCAGCTTTGTACTCAACTTCATTTATATCTAAAAGCTTTGCTAAACCGAAATCGGTTATTTTAACACAATTCGGTGTTTGTACTAAAACATTACGAGCAGCTAGATCCCTATGGACCAGCCTCTTTTCTTCTAGGTATGCCATCCCTCGAGCTATCTGAGTGCACCAGTTCAAGAAGGCCTTCGACCCGATTTTCTCTTTGTGCGTTCGAACATAGTCCAAGAGACAACCCAGGGGCATGAGTTGAGTAATCAACATCATCTGATTAGTCATGCAGACGGCCAGCAATTGGAGCAGATTGGGATGTTCCACACTAGCCATTATGTAAGCCTCTTCCAGAAATTCTTTGCTCGTGTTTGCACCCGTTCCTTCCTTAAGAACTTTAATTGCTACTGGAATTTTCACATTGCCTCCTTCCGGGACCCAAACTCCTTTGTACACTTTTCCGAACGCACCAAATCCAAGCATACCTCCTCTGCGGAGTTCAGCTTCTTTCACAATTCGTAGTTTTGCGAGATTGGGTTTGACGTCAGTCGGACGAAGTGGTTCATTATCATCGCAACCAGTCAACACCATAGTCATCTTAACGGCTTCTTTCTTTGCTTTTGCGTTTTGTCTACATGTGTACCCAATTATACCAAGTATCAACAGCAAAACGAAAGCAAATATAAATATTATTATGAGTACAGTGGGTGTCCTTGCAACTGTGGGCGGCCCAGTGCCGCTGGTCACAGAACAATACGGCTCGACAATGGTATTTTGTAGCTGCTCGTCGTAATAAATTTGATTTGGCATATCGGGAGGACAAGTGCTAGTGCAGTTAAAAGCTTGTTTGTTATCGATCGAATGGGATTCACCTAGGAACACTTTCAGAGACTGGCATTTTACGCAGTCTGTTGAATCAGGCCCAGTGCAGCCGCGGCACTCGGTGTGGCACGGCGTGCAAGTTCTGCTTTCCGTATCAGTGAAATGATCATTAGGGCATTCGTCTTCGCACTGATCGCCACGTTTATAACCATTACAAACTTGGCAGACTTGCTGATGTATACCAAAGCCGGTGCACTTGATACAAAGGGGATGGCACTTTCGACAGACGATTGTGGCTTTCCCTTCCAGAGGTTTGACGTTTCCTACCCATTCGTTGTAATACCCATCTGGGCACGGGTCGTTTTCTCCGAGGCATTGTTCGACTGTAGCTTCGACTGTTATGATGGCTTTTTTGCAGGAATTGCAGCCGTTTTCTCCGACGGTATTCTCGGGGCCCGTACAGCCGTTGATGCAGTTGGTGTGGCAGGGCATGCACGTGCCATTATCGGAGACGTAGCGCGAGTCGGGACACGCGGCCATGCAATAGGGGCCATCGCGCACATGGCGGCAGCGCGTGCAATTGGCCAGCGTGGGCCCGCTGCAGCCGTCGAGGCACTCGTAATGGCACTTCTTGCATGTATTCTCCCCGGCCTTGTAGAGCCTGAAATGTGATAAATGCGCAACCTGAGTAACTAGGTATCTGATACTTCACGTGTCAAATATTTCCAAGGAAGTACTGCATAGTTTAATTTATTCCCCAAGAACGCGAAGCAATCATTACTTTGTTGACGGCGATTGATGAGGATTATTTGAAACAAAGCTCGGCCGTCGAACCAGACGACCCACACGATGTTATTATGGTAATTTTGTGTGACTAACAGTTTTATATGTCAAAAACAACCTTGTTTTTGACCAAATATTATGTTATGACTTCTTAGTGTTTGTACTACATGCTTCATCTTAGAATAGAATGAAGTTAAACAATCCGGCCGATTGCGAGTCGGACTCACGCAAGAGGATTCCGTACCCGCATCACCCTTAATTAAACTATTTTGGGCACGTCAAACGTGCCTTGGGCTCCCGTCACGAAGTATTTTACCGGCCTCTGGGTGACCCTTAATGCTGGATGTACACAAACAGTATGTTATGCAATATAGCTATAACGTAAGACCTTGCGCAACCTTAAAGTTTGCAAGAATAACTATTTACCTATACAGCCAGACATATATTTTCAGTTAGCATCAGAACACTATTAAGCGCAAAATGGTAACATCTTTTTATTATTTAGCGCATCGACTATATCCTATGTATACCTATACTATGAAACGAGCTTCATTTCTATATTTATTTGATTGTTTTTAATTGAAATCTCGAAAACCGCTTTAACGATTTTAATGATACAATAGTTATTGAGGGCGAAAAATCGATCTGGCTTGGTCTCATTTTCAAGAAAACTCGTATTTTCCGGGAAAACACGAGCAGAGCTCGGCCGCCTGGCGCCCAGGCACTTTGAATTAATTATCGACCGAGTGAAATGAAGGTTCAGCTTCGACAAAAAACATTTTGTATGCCCGGATGTCCAGATGTCCGTATTTCCGGTTGTTCTTCTCTACAGGTCGCATTTTTCAGCCGATTCTCGTGAAATTTTGTTAGCACTTCCGATAATTATTATTAATATTGTGTTCCACCCCAACCCGTTCTGTAGGTACATAATGTATGAGAAAATATTTCTTTTTGTAAAATTTAATGTTTTAGTGGTTATTCTACTATTTCGAAATAAGACAAATCCAAAAAATCGAATATCATAAAAATCGGTCCTGCAGTTCTCAAGGTATAAATGGTGTAACTAACACGACTTTTTTTTATATATATTGAAGATACATTAAAATTGAAATTTGAAGTACAAAATTCGCGAAGTCTACAGCTGACAGAGCCACTAGTATACAATTAGTTCATATTGGCATACAGGCTGTAACAAAAATGCCGTGGATCCGTTTACGGCGTTAATTGGTATCGCATTCTGACTAGAAATGAGTAGGTAAAAAAATTGTTACATCCTGTATTAGTAATGTTGCAGGTAACATGAAAACATGAAAACATTATATGATATTTACCCCGGTATGACGCTGCAGTTTTGTAAGCAAGTCTCCTCGAACTTGTAGTTCTGACAGTAAAGGCACTGGTCGGGCCCGGGGCCCCAGCACCCGTCGGCTGAACATTGCGGATCGCAAACCAAATGAGCTTTTTCTGTTGAAAATATATTTGTTAAGGAACAATCAACATTGAAATCAGTCGCTGAGCAAACTTTGTTAATAGGGTTAGTTTGACCATGGAAGTAGAGTAGTTGAGTATTAATTCGCTTGCATTTATAAATAAATAATCGCAATGGCAAATTGTAAAACTAATCTATACTAAGACTCTACTTTGAGGATCCTCAAATACATAGTCGCAAAGCTAAACTCACCACATGTAGCCATATCTCCATTATGCTGAATGATTTGCTTGTGATCCCTCGATTTGACCAGTTTGTTCCACGCAATGTGGTCTGCGAAGCATAGGTCTTTATTTTCCATAATCGCTATCGCACCTGAGTTCACTCTCTTCAACGACTTTAGGCCGAGTGATTTCAGTGAAGTCTTCACGATGTACAGAGAAGCGAAGAGGTTCTCGACCACTTGTCGGCCTCCGATCACTTCCAGGTTCCGGAAGTAAGAAAGGCTCGTGAAATTCTGGTGGTGTGCCTGCACGTTCAGGTATCCCGTGACTTCTCGGACTGTGCTGAACACCTCTAACTGGTCAGGATCCATTGCCGGATAACGTGCACCGAAAGAGTAGTTGCTGGCAAATATTTGCGAAAACCCTGAGAAAGTCGTTTGAAGGATCTCTATTGAGCCATCTATAATAGTGCAGTCTTTGTAACTGTTGATATTTCCTGAGTGGATTGGCTTCTCCGCCCGGCAAGTCTTCGGACACGTCACGTTACAAGATACGCATTCTCCGTTGACCGCGGTTTTATCAGGCGGGCAGCTCCTCACGCAGGCTCCCGTGTCTTTGAGGAGATGTTCCGGACAGCTGCGTACACACGTGGCGCCGTACGCGTATTTTCCATTCGGGTTGGGCTCCCACGAATAAGTGGTGGAATTATACTTTTCCATCCTAGGACATTCTTGCGAACATGTGCCTTCGTTGTAGAAATTGCGGCAAGCGAGGCACTGCGTGGGCAGGGGGCCGGTGCACCCGCCGGCGCAGAACGTATTACAACAGTCCCGGGGGTTCTTCCCGAAGCAGCGCCCTGGTGCACACTGAGGACTACAGATAGTTTTAGAAAACTTTTGGCAGTTCTTCGGCCCCTCACCCCAACAGCCTTGCACGCAACTATCGTCGCACCGCGGGCACGCGCGCTCTGGCACTGAAAATTCGTACACATACACATACGTCGCGTTAGGGCCTGTGATTATCTCCTCCCAGTTTATGGTTTTCACGTGGCATAGGTTGTAATTGTTGTAAATGCCGACGCTGCCACGCAATATATCTCGAAGTGCCGGCAGCTCTAGCGTGAAGGCGCTGGACATGGTGACCATCAGCGCGAACTCTTCTTCTCTCACGTTTAACTTGAACAGAGTTCGCCCGCGAATAATCTGAAGCTGCGGTAATATGATCCGTGACACACTCACGTGGGAAATGAGCACATAGCCGGTTACCTCCCTGATATACTGCAGGAAGGACAAGTCCATTGTGTCGTTCTGGAGCCATGTCAACTCGAGATTTCCGTCTACGTAAGTACAATTGGTGAAGCGGTCTCGAAGGTTCCGGTAGTGTGTTTCGCGGTTCGAAGGCACCGACATCCGGCCGTTGGTACCGATGCATACTGAAAAAAAGGAAAATATGTATGTTAAAAATAAATCAGGGTCATAAAATGGCAATTAGTTAATTGATTAGTCAATAAAATATAGGTTGTGGCAAAAGTCCTTGAAGGATCGTCGAGTTACGAGCAGTTTGCCTAACGAAGAGGCGGGCCGGTGTGGGCGGGCTTTGAAGCCAGTTTCCCCGAGCGCGTTGCGCGGACCGCGCCGCCACTTGCGATCGAGCCACGCGCGCAGCATCCATCACCACATTGTTACAGTCTCAGGGGGCACGCATAGGGCACGAGCATTAATGTATTAGGAACTATTGATAATTTTCAAATACACCGTGTTTACGAATTCTACTCAAACTTTACCGTTACGCGGCTTATTATTCTAACAGACAATAATACACAGTTGTACTATTTTTGATACCCTACTAATGTCAAGACTAAGTTATACCCTATTTTATTGTTTTGCAAATTAAATAAGTAAATAACAATGTCAACTGTTCAATTGGGTTAACTGTTGAAACAAGCCTTTGTAGTTTCTTATTAACGACTCACGCATGTTTTGTTGCTGAAACTAAATTGTATGTTGTGTTGGATTTGGAATGTAGGCCAAATTAAAACACACCAGTTACTTGGCTAGTACGCTCAATTTATTCGGTTCTTCAAAACAGATACTTGAGACTGATGCTTTCCTTATTGTAAAGAATGATTATTCACAAGAACATACAGTGTACAGCAGGTGTTACATAATAATATTGCAGTTTCAGTCCAGTACATTCAGCCATTTCAGGCATGTAAAAAAAAAGGTTCTTAATTAAAAAAAAATACACATCACATTAAGTAAAAACGCACATCTGTGTGTATGTCATAATAAATGCATACATGATTCATAATTAAAATATTTTGTGTCATAAGTCATAAACAAAATAGAATTCAATACCAAAGTCAATCATGATTAATTAAAGAATAAATTATGTCAATACAAAAGTCAAATTGATATCACTAAATTAACTAATTTAATTAGTTATATTGAACAGATGTCAAAGTTTATGTCCCAGAAATTCGTTTACATTGTAAAAACAGATATCGCATAATATTTTAAAAACTTTTTTCTTAAACGCTTGACCTGATAATGTGAACTAAAAAAGCTTATATTTGTGTAGATAAAAAAATCACACATATACCTGTTTTGTTAGTTAAATGCGATAGGCAATCATTTATTGATGGCTGCATATTATTATATTTATTTTTATTCAGTAGGTATTCAGTTGGTCACGCTCTTTAGTTTCTGACCTAATTTCGTTTGTAAGTAAAGAAATACATAGAAAAATTCAATATTTTTTTCTTTCGATATATATACAGGTTGGCATATCAAACTTAAGGGGGTCCCAAATTAAAGTTCGTGACTATAGCTACCATGCGGAATCAAACACTTTTTACGTATATGTGTGTGTCGACATTTCTAAAGACCACTCAAACAAATAAATGAAAAGGTTCGTATTTTAGAACAAAAAACTGTCTGTCACCTTCCCGAAATTAGAGACATGATACTTTTAGTTGCACTCATAACTACCTGCACACTTAAGTGCCCGAGACATTTCTAAATCATAAGACAACGCGGCTGTCCAACGTTTTTTGTGTTCACAGAACCCCTGGCATTCAAAAGGTAAATTTTACCTGGACGTCCAAATAATGGAATTTTTTTAGTCCCCGCATCCCGCAGTGTAGTGTTACCGTCATACGATCTATCGAGAGGTTTTTAACTACGCAACAAATATTTATACTTCAGGTAACGATATTAACTGAGCTGGTTTAGAGTGTAGAGGAATTGATATTCCTATATTTTGGTAATAAAATTTGTTTATTACCGATCGAGTTTATTTTTAATTAATTAACCCGTCAAGCGCACTAGTATCACACGTCTGTTACTAACGAATTTTGAATTTTGAACCAAATTATTTAAGTTATAGTTGAAATTACAGTAGATTTTTGATTGACACATCGAGGACGGGTTAATGTTTTTTATTCACCTAAGGCAGGATTCCTATCCTTTATCATTAAGAGCGATTTTTATATTTTATTATTATTGCGTATCCCACCCGCTCTCGTGATCGCTTATTTTGGTCTTCAAATATGAAACGTGCTTTAGGTACCGAAGTAAGAATACAGATAATTTAACCGTATTTCCCTAATTTGTCCATGAGTACTTTCGTATTAGTAAATGTGTATTTGTTTTGGTATCGTGAATTTAATAAAGCGATGCAATTGCGGAAAGTATAGGTTTGCCTACCTTATTTTAAAGATGCTTCACCTAGTTTCAATTCGACCATACCGGAATATGGTGTATTGTGAGATTAGCCCTCCAATATTGACGTCTAATCTCCGATTAAAGATTTAGTCCTTATTCCTGTTTAATCTAGTCCGGCCTAGAGGTCTCATTAAAGCCGCGTCAATCCACGTGTTTTGGTGTCAAACTGTTAACTTACGTGTGAGTAAATGATTATTATTAAAAAAAGAGCGGTCCTATACCCAGAGAATAACGGGAATATGTATCTGGAATGTGTACACGGGCGTGAAAGCAATAGTAAACGTCAAACAAATTCGAAATCTCCGCTGGAATGTATCTTCCATTAAAACGGGCCATCGACCATCGACGCGTGTTCGGCCGAAGGTGTTAATGAGTGTTGCCTACATTCCGAGTCGCTATGGAGATCCTAGTGCATAAAATTAAACACGGAATTACAATAAAGCTTTCAAAAATGACACAACGACGAGTGGGTATTTAAAAATCGTTTTAATTTCGAATAACATGCTAGAGGTTTACGTAAGTTGGTTGGGTTACCTCCCACGTGATAGCGCGGCTAGTTAGAGAAGACTGTTTGTGTTGGGAGCTCGGTTGTGATGTATGGCGGTTGGACTCGGCCTGGTACGCTCGTGGGTAGAAATCCGGACGTTCGACCTGGTTACCGATGACACGGGAGATAATATTGAGCCTGCGTTGCGCTCGCTGACTCCGATGCGGCTGATATTATATGACATGTATACCAACAAAGCCTATGGAGTCAACTGTGAGTACATTAATGTTATAGTGTTTAGTAACGGACGTTCAGCGGAAATTAAATGTTTAAAAAGTATATTTTAACATTTAATCAATTCAGGCTGCTTAACATTGGTGAATATGAAGTTAATCTACAAACTAAAAGAACAATATTACTACCTAAGCACTTAAAATGCCGAATGTGTCCCCATTGAATTAAAATTAGCTACCTTCGTAGTTTAGTTGGCTTTAAAATTCTTTTAACTACGTAAAAACAAGTCGCGACGTTACGAAACTGCTTAAGTTAAATACGACAAATGAACCGGCCGCTGGGCTTAAAAACCCTTTATGAAAATACCACGGCTGTACATTTCCAAAGGAATAAGTGGACAAGTTAAGAAGGCAGTATTTTTCTCGGTTCGACCTCTCTCAGCCCCGTAACTGTTCCTGGCGTGGTAACATGGCGACAGGTTTGTCTGCGAACGATCTTTTTATCCAGTTACTTGAATTCTGAAGCACTGGAACCAGTTTTAGTGTTCACCACGTTACTCTGTTAAACGTGCCTTTCACTGTACTTCGTCATTGCGAGCGATTACACCGTCGCGTGCGACGGTCTTTTGTTTTTCAGTTATCGAAAGAAACTTTCAATGGACGTTGAAACACTATGTGTCGCGATTGGCTGTCATCGCTTGTATTTTTCCATGAAGGTGAAATATTATCTGTTTGAAGTTTTTGCGCAATATTTACCACCAAAAATGTACTCGAGTAAAAGAGTTGAGGGTAGGTACGTTTCAAGCTTATGCAACTCAGGATACTTTTATTTTATTGGGTTAATGGATATTGCACACGGGTATCACTCGCATTTACTACATTGATTGCCACATAGATAAAAACGCGAATATAAATTTGACGAGCCTATGTAACAACTTTAGCTACCGACCTTACATATGGTATGGGTATGTTACATGCTACCTAGTAAGTTGTCACATAAAATAAAAAACAGCGAAGTGCGTGTCAGGACTCAGGCCACGCGCGACGTAGGGTTCCGTGGTTGACCACCCTTTTTATCATGCGAACATAAAAGTTCACATATTTTATATTTAGTATATTAGCTACTGTGTTTGGCCCATCTTAATAACATTATCTAAGTACCATATCAGCCGGAGGACGTCCACTGCTGGACACAGGCCTCCCCCAATTTCATGGGGGGTAAATGCCATAATCGCCACGCTTGGCATGCGGGTTGGCGATCGCAGCATCTCCACCGCACTCCAGGGATGCTGCTGCCCATCCCCCGGTGGTCTTAGTCGTAGTTTTATAACATTATCTAAGTAATCATTAGAAATATTACGTAAGTTGAAGAAAACAGCAGGAAAAATATACAAACAACCGGAAAGGGACACAGAATCAGAACTAGATGAGAACTAAGAGGCAGCGGACTCGATCTTAATTGACAACTGCGATAAGTGCGAAGTGGTTATTTCACAGAACCTAAGGGTCAAAATTATATATATTACACACCAAGTATAGAATCTATCTACCCTACGCTGGCTTCACGATGCTAATATTCGGCCCGGCTCCGCCTCCCTTTTCTCCAAATAAATCCCGACTGCGAAACTACATTCCCTTCCGTATTACATGGTGCACTGGTTTCTTGGCCAAGTTGCTGCCTTCAGCAGGGCGGCGGAAGTTGGTGCAAAATGGTCAAGTGAACTCCGATAATTTTAGTGTTTGCGGTTAAGTTAGCGCGCAGTTAAGGTTCACATACTCCGTTAACATCCCGCCTCAAATGCTACACTAGAAGGGTGTACCCTGCTAGAAGGGACAAGCGAGCCGCCTCCGTTATTTTGCTCTTAACACCTCCTCCTCTCCATAGTCATGGAAAAAGCTTAATGTAGTAAGTAGATCACTTCATGAAATTTGTTATGCCCATAACAAAATTTCATAAAGTGTTTCAGTAAATGACTTCAATTTTGGTGGAGGTTATAGAACCTCCACCAAAATTAAAGTCAGTTAGCCACCTGAAATGGATTTATCAGATCAGCCAAGACGGAGCCCGAAAATATAGAACGAATTCTTGTCATTTACTTTAACAATAGTAAATGGGACATTAACGAAGAAAAAATTGGGTTGAGTAAAATTATAAAACTGTTTTTAAAAACGAAGAAGGGTATTGAGTTATTATTTATTTTTTACTCTTAATAAAACATATTTTTACTAGCAAACCCTTGAGTGATCACTAGTTTATAGAACTAGCATCGATAGTTGAGTTTATCGTATAGGAACTCCCTACTTGTCAAACAATTGTGCCCCGCGGATTCCTATGTCTGGTTATGACTGACGATTAGAAAGTGCTTGTTGCTAGGCCTATTTGAATAAAGAATATTCTGACTTTGACTTGAAGATTTTATTTCATAAAATAATTAAAACAAAAAAAAGACTCCAATTTTGGACTTGCTATGCCACAATTTGTGGTTTCCGTAAGCCAATGCTTGGTTACCTACAGAAAATACCGAAATCGGCATATGCGTGCCTATCAAAATTCGAGGAGTTCCCTCGATTCCTCCTAGATCCCATAATCAGACCTTACCAAATTTATATAGAACCAATTTCGGGGTACCTGCTTTGAAACAAAAATAAAAGAATTATCAAAATCGGCCGTCGTGGTCAAGAGTTAGAAGAGATTAAAAAAAACAAGCAATCATGCAGACGAACTGAGTACCTCCTTCCTTCTATTGAAGTCTGTAATAAGATGTTGATTTTATTTCAATAGAAATTAAATGATATCTGAACCTACAAATTTTGACAGAATTTCTCATTTTTCGCTCTGATGCTCTCTCGTATAATTAGAAAGAGATAAAAGATGTCGTGGCCGTTAAATGGATCTTATATTTTGCGACGTACCGTTTGAAGGCGGTTCACATTTCACCCCGAAGTCATACAGAATATATTAATACCAACTTACTGATTTAGGCGTGAATTCACATATGTAAATGACTATGAATAGACATCATTTTAGAGGTTCAGGAAACTCGATGTTATTCTTCGTATAATTAAGCTGATTAGTTTGATGTGGCCGTTACTGAAACTAGTTTCGAGATTCGTCAATAAGATACAGTGCTTATGGGAAATGGACTTTTAATGAGCTGTTAAGTAGTGTGAATTACGAATAGCTAGAGCTATGGGTTATTTGTAAGTAAGTGAAAGAAGCGCCACCGAAGAAGCGCACGAACGAAGCCGATAGTTACCGATGGAATAGTCTCGAACATTATACGTGTACTCTAGTACGAGACGAGAACATTATATTTTAGTTTTTGAAATTTCATAGGTCGGACTAAAAGGAGACAAATTCGGTTTAATGTTTAAATTTACAATAATAACAGTGAAATCCATAGCTACATATGTATAAATAAATTTGCAAGTCGACATATTACAAGCTTTTATTTAACTTACAATGTAAGTATAACAATGTTTGTTGGGGTGGAATCTTGCTACTCAATTTCGAAGCAGATATCTTCAACCTATTGAGCTGAAATTTGGCATACTTATTGTAAGTTCGGTGACAATACAATATTAGGTCCCATCGAGATGATCTGATGATGGATTCAGAAGGTGCCCACCTTATACCAACTCCGAAACTACTCGAGATAATTCCATCGTGTTTGGGCTCATTCGAACCGCCTTAACTAGTAGTTGATGATTGTAGAAAAACAGTATCGTCGGAAATAAAAGCTTGTACCAAACATGAAAATTTTGATAGAAACTTATTCGAAGTTTAACTAATCTACTACATGGTAGGTATAGTCTACTTACCCATGTTAGCAAGCATGTTGAAAGCTCTCAATAGCAGAAGGGGAGATAACAACTCTAGTAAATTCCCGCGATTTAGATGAAGGTATCTTTCCGTTCACAGAAATTGGATTCTTATACCAAATACCCAAATCTTATTTGTGAAGACAAAGTTCGCTCTTGTTGCCTGGGCCTATTTCACCTTATTTTATGAACATAAGTGGGTATGTAATTAATTATTATAAATTACTGCCGGTGACACTATGTGTCTCAAAGTTAAAATGCATAAATACTGCATTACACCCAGCAGATTTCCGTTCACATGACTGTGGTGAGTCCTTGGCATAATGCAATGGTAATAGTCTATTGAAGACATTATTTCCGCGTTCATATATGTATGTATAGGTAGGACTTAATATAATCTTGGTTACGGAAATCTTGATATATAGGAACTATTATAGGTACCTTTAGGTAATCAATGAATGGAGAATTAATAAAGGTTTTAGCGTCAATTATTTCCATTGCAATGTGTACATATACCTATTCAAGATTTAGTGACGAAGACTAGTTTGGGCAATGGTATACAATCGAATTTAGCTTACTCGTATGATAAAACTACTAGCTACTGTGTTAAAAGTGCATACGAGTAAAACGAACGACTTCAACTGGACCCACAAGCGTCAACTACTCAATAAGAGATTCAGTAGTTACTGTATTAGAAAGTGAGTTAAATAGATAACACTATGCATTTTTTCATCTAGTTTCTACTCAAAAGAGCCTGTGTTGAGTCCTTTAGATACGTTTAATAAACATGTGGTTTTGTCTAATATCGCATTATTATCTAAGGCAAATCGTACCCTATGACTATGACACGTGTATCAGGGTATGACTTGTTAAGCTAGACATTTATGCGCACGCATACCTAACCACTTTATTACAATCACATTTATGCATTTATGCTTTCCTGGTGATCATTAAGCTTGGAATTCATGTGACAACATGCTCAAGTATTCAACAGCTTTATTAAAATTTACTGATTTTCTGTTGTGTATTAGATATTGCGACAGGAATTCATAAAGGTTACGCGAGGGCTTCACAGCATGGTCGTTAATCTCGGTACATTTGTCCTCCTCCACATTTGTGTTGTGTTGCTGACTTTTAGGGTTCCGTGCAAAAAGGGTAAAAAAGGATCCTCTATGGGGCGACTCCGGGTGTTCATCAGTCACAACTTTTGCATCTCAGGAACTATTTTTGCTATTGATTTGAAATCGGGAATAATTGTGAACAAGGCCAACTCTTGTTACGAGGTCAAATGTGGTATCACGTGAAAGGGCTCAAACTAATTTTAAACAGTTTTTCTTTTAATTAAAGAGTGCTGGGAATCCGCACTGGGTCAGCTTGGAAACTAATGCTCCCTCTATGAGGGGAGGCCTGGAGGCTAAGTACTTACTTATAGGTAATGTAATGTTAATGGTCATTTATGCTACAAGTGGGTGATCTTCGAGTGTCAATTTTATACATAAGCGAGTTTTCAATTCTACACGAGTCGAAAATCATCTTATGCACGCGTATCATATGTACGAAGAAATAAAATAATACAATCGAATAGTTACTTTATAAAATATATCAACTATAATTCACATTACTCCATACGTAGGTACTTATTTTCTGGAGCTTCACTTAACGACTTTTTGAGATACAGATCGCTATTTATACAATTTGTCATAAAACATTCGTTTTACCGATGCAAATATATTTCAGTAACTTTTTTGATTTGACCGCGAAAAGTTATCATAAATATTTAAAGTCTTTAATTTTGAGTAAGCTGGCAAGGGACCTTTGTTGGTATTTTGTACTTCTTGGATAAAAATTTCTGCGCTTAAATTGATCTGATTCGTGACTATCCATAATTATTTTTAACAACGACTTCAAACTAAACAAGAAATTAGTAAACTGAAAATTGGTGACCTTTTTAGTGGCCAAAATGGCGAAAGCGGTACCCTTATAGTCTCGTTATGTCTGTCCATCCGTCCGTCTGTATATCACAGTCGATTAACTCGCAGACTATAAGCACTACAATTATGAAATTTGGTAGGAAGACTTCTATGAACCGCTACATAAAAGTGATGTTAAGGGGGGTTTCTGAATTTATATATTAACTCTATACACATATTAATCTTTTAAATTGAGGTTTTCCACTGTGAAGTGTGTTTGCTTAATTAATTAATTTATTCATGAATAATGATAATAGGTATAGCAAAATTATTCCATATCCATATCGCTATCATTTAATTCAAAATGCTCATGGTATGGGAAAGTAACTACAGGCCTATAGTCGGTCAAGAAAGAGGCCTACCACTTTCCGACTCATTTATACAAGCCCGTAATAGGAGCAAAAAATTAAATTCAACTATTGATCTCACCAGCAATTCTTTCGAATTGGTTTCAATTGAAAACGATTTTATTTTATATACAAATATAGCTAACGTGTACTTTTTTACTCTACTGGAGTAATATCAACAACTATTTATCTAAATAAAAAACACAAAAATTTATTTAAAAAACCCGGCTAAGTGTGTGTCGGGTCACGCACATAGAAGGGTTCCGTACCGACACACCTAATCTACATTTAAAACCACTATACAATACAAAAAATAAAAAAGGTCGTATCTTCATAGGGAATTCCGGGCACTTAAGCCCTTTTGTTTGGGAAAGACAGTTTTTCAGCAATAACTCAAAAACCGTTAAGCCTATCTTGTTCAAACCAAAAATCGTTGGTAGTATTTATAATTGTACATCATCTTGATTTTTTGATAACGGGACACACTTTTTACGACTTTGACAGCTAATATCTCACCAACGGTTGACTTAAAAGGAGAAGTTTTTTAGAAACCTGTCATTTTTGAAGGCCTATCCATTGATGATACCCCACAAGCCTAAGTACAATGAAAAAAAAATTTGACCCCCCTGTTACATGTATGATGTGCCCCCCCAGTTTAATATTTTTTTCGTAATTTCACATCATATTTCTATAGCGGTTCATAGCATACACCTTCCTACCAAATTTTATAATTATAGTGCTCATAGTCTCCGAGTAAATCGGCTGTGACATACGGACGGACGGACGGACGGTTCCGTTTTAGCCATTTTGGCTACGGAACCCAAAAATATCCTTTCAAACCAAAAATGCAACAACGATTATGAGTCAATGTAATAACTAGATGCTAATACCTCAAAATCAGCATTGACTGCCGCGCTATAATCTCGTGGTGCCAAGATCCATTACTAGGTCATAACATAACTTTTGAGCTAATTTTTTCCCAATCGATAAAAAGTATTTTTTTTGGGTACTAGAGGTTACTGCAGATGCTCTAAGGAAGCGCCCTAATTTTTTTGCTGCCATTATACGCCACGCTTTGTATAATTAAGTGTAATAAATAAGCTTTAAAACTGGTAGATCACTTGCTTGGCTGACTGTACCTAATGCATTATTATTTTTACCATTTTCTAACGAGTGGCTTGACAATTAATGATCCGATATTGAAATCGTTTGCGTCACCAGTTTTGTGTGCGGAACAGCATTCCAAGCAGCCATTACGGTTATTGCGTTTTACTTGTAAATCATTATTTGAAGACTAATTTGTACTGATAATGTACGTTTTGGTCTTTAGGCAATCACGTTTTATTATAAGTGTATATATCCGTATAATTTTACGAGTAGAACATTATTTATTTTAGGGCATCCTCTGCCCGTGATATCGTCCACGATATAGTGGATCGCATTCCAATAAAAACTTCCACCCCTAACTCTTTAGTTCAGTGGATGAAGTTTCGGGATAAAAGTATACCGTATCCGGGTGGAGATTTAGGATGTAAACTACGTTTACACCAAATTTCAAAAGTCGGTTCAACGTCTACTCTAAAATACCATCAACCTGACTATTTTCCTGTCGCTACTATGCAACGACGACAGAGATATATACAACGACGTTATTCATTTAATATTTCGAAACATCCACCTTTCCTCTAGGCCGCAGGATCTTTTATCATCCGTCCTTTTCCCTCTCACAGGTGCGTTGGAGACAAGACAAACGATGTTTAATTGTTTTGTGTTCAAACCTGCTGTGTGCTTGTGAGGGTTTAGGGCTGTTCGTTATCAAGCTTGAGTGGAACGTAATGTTTGTTTTTTTCTGTAATCACAAACTGTCCTTTAAGGATTCTATAACCAAAACGGCAAATTGGGAACCTACATATATAATATATGTTTTTTCCCAGGCATTTTAATCAAATTCAAAAACTATAAGGTGATGAATTCAAATCAATCAATCAATGAAATAAATATATTTGATTGATTGATTGATTGATTTTAATGAAATAAATATACCTAGTGTGTATTTTACGTCAGATTTCAAACTGACGGAGAATAAAATTATCTTCTAGATACAGACCTAACTCGGTAAGCACATAAGAATTTACGTCAAAAACTAAAGATGTATTTACGTTTCGCTTGGCAGTTAGTGGCGGGCTTTATTGCTCTCGCGCAACCTTAAGACAGCTTCGCTATATATGGCGCTGTTGGTTCTAGATAAGCACTGTTTATCTTAGAGCGATTAGCGTTTATTCCACTTTATTACTACTATTATGTCGCCAACTCTTTACAGTGGCGTACTCGTATACTCTGCCTCGCTGGGATGAAATGGAATCGGTACTCTATGCTTTACATTTATGTAGGTATATATAGGCATTATTCCCAAAAGCTGTAACATCGCAATGGCTTGTTGTATGTTACAGTCACTGTAACAGTACAGTGTAGTACCTAATTACCTGTCTTCGAAATAATTAAGGGCGTGCAATGAAAAAAAACGCGTTCTCCGAAACGCCGTTATGACCAGACTAGGAAACAATAAAGACTGTTTTTCAGATATATGATCCTTGACTTATGTTTTTCTGATTATAGCTGAAAAATGATTACTTAATATTTTCACTATATGAGAAAACCCAATGGTGATTCTATATTTTTCTCGCAAACAAAAGACACAATATAGTTAAAATTACGGTATCTTACTTCATCTAAAATGTCATAAGAGGAAATATAAATAAGTTTTCACAGTCAGATACTGGAAGTATTCGTGTAATTTCTTACATCTCGTTATCTCGTGCGGGACGTAATGGTGTACGCTTTACAAAAATGAGGCATCTCTTTAAAGGTGCTCTTACACGGGCAATATTTTGAGCAATTATTGCCCGTCAACAGTACACGCGTCCTTCTCTGGCCTGTAAGTAAAAGTGAGACAACCGTACTGTTGACGGGCAATAATTGCTCAAAATATTGCCCGTGTAAGAGCACCTTAAAATATCCCGAATAGTTTCTGAATATCTTACTTTTGTTGAGAACCGGGTGCGATATTTTTGCTGATGTAGGACATATCTACATCCAGCCGAGAATTAAATTGTGGTTCAGGTTATTTTACACCTGGGAACCGTGAAGATGAACAATCAGAAATACAATTGTCCATATACACCAAGGTTAAACGCGTGTGTTCGACTGACTTAAAGTCTTGTTCAGATCAGATTTTTCACATGAATTTGACAGCAACGTAGGTAAAACAGTACGTAATACAGCACATTAACCCGGTGAGAAGTGTTCATGTTCTTTTCACCATAATGTTATCCGTAAAAGGAAGCCTTTGACAACTTGCTTACCTAAACTTAGTGGGCGTACTTGTGTTGTTTTCGATAGGTTTCTCTCGGTGGCGGTATGATATACTTATGAGCAACTCCTTTCACATTACATTGGCCATAAGTTGATGGATAAAAGACTTCGCAATGTAATTGCCACGCGCAAAACAGTAGGTATTGCTTACGTTCTCCCTCTGGTCGTATAGTATGAGGGACACTTGTCAAACGAGTATGAGAGACAAACTGAGTTATCGTTATACTTTAATATACTCAAGCAATTCAAAAGTGGTAATTTTAATCCTGTAGACCATAAAAGTTTGAATATAGTTAAGTACTACCCGAAACTTACTGAAGAACACCAACGAATTATCTCGTTCCAATCATAACTGGTTCGTCCAAGAAATCGGGTTAAACTCAAACCTCAAAATTGTGTTCCAAAAAGCACATTGTATGATCTCACCGAGACCGCAAGACTGGCTCGCAGCTCGGAACGAAGCATTAGCTTTACATTCCTTATGCTCGCTCCACATTCCCGGACCAAGCTCTCAGAACAGCAAAAGTCTTCTTACAATTAGGCTTTATCTTGCCATTGGTTATTTCATCAAAACTTTTTGGCAGCAGAGCCGTAGTTGTTGAACCCGATTTCGTAGATCAAAACCGTCACCAGTTCTCAATCAAACCGTCACATCTAGGTATGAAGCAGCCTTAAATCAGCACAAAACACCAAAACACTAAATCACGACACTCACTCTTCCCCTTCACAAACTCCGAGTGTTTGGCGCGCGCCGGCACGACATGGTGCGTGCGGTGCGGGCGTGCGGCGTCCGCGCAAGCCACCAGAAGGATCAACCAGAGCAACATGCTGCGACATCACTATAACGGGCGTTCGGCGCGAGCGTCCATCGCGTACTGACTGAGGCGCGGGACGGCGCAGGTAAAGGCTTTCGGGTTTACTGTTTAATCTGCGCGAGCTTTGGAAGGTTTTAGACAGCACTTAAGGCTTTTGGCGCGGTTTTTACTGGCGCGTACCTTAGTAGGCATACGCACTAGCGCATACGATAGTTTTGCAACATTTACTCGTAAGAGTAAGTTTTGGAACGTTACGAAATGGTAAATTTTGGATAACATTTATTTTGTTATCACATGATAAGTCAACTAAAAGATCTGTTAATAGTATTCATATCATCAGAAACAATACACAATATATCATCATATATACTCTATCCATGAAATAAACAAAAAAAAAAAAGTACAAATAGAAAATTGGTTCTAACTCTGATCCCGGTGGTAAGGGGCCCAGAATGCTGACAGCATTTCCGCGCTGCACGTTAATGTAATGATAATCAGTTGATCAAGGTAGCTATGTACCAGCTCTCTGGTCACCCGTCGTGACCACTAGACGCTTAGACAGCTTCTTATGGATGCTGTGTACACCGGCTCCCCACGGCCCTAATGTCTCCAACTCTCCACCCCAAACAGCTCCAACATGCAGACACAATCAATGGCTGCATAAGTATTTGTGACGCTTTAGGTGCTTAGCCGCGTAGGCGGCAGCCCCGGCCTTGACAGAGGTCCCTGATTTGTTAAATAAATTTTCCTTGCTCTATTTCGCTGCTAGTCATAACACACCGATTTCAGAAAACATTATGTGGAATTTTAATGAAACGTCAATATATACTTGCCGCTATCTGTGAAGCTCTGATGTGTACCGAATGAAAGGGTAGTTCGGGTAAGTAAATATATAAAGTAGAAAGAGGAAGAGGAAAACCGAGAATAAGCTACATGAAAGAAATAAAAGAGAAAATAGAAGTCGTTTCGTAGAAGGAAACGAAGGGAATGGCTATGGATAGGATAAGGTGGAGAGAACTGCATGCTTCATCGGAATCATCGGCTACACCGACAATAGTTTTACTCTTAAAATCAAGATGATATGATTCTCGACTATTTATGATCCCTTCCTTTATCATAGGCGAAACACAATTGGTCAATTATTTCGATAGAAAATAATCTAAACCAGAGTCATTAATTAATTTCCTTTCTTCTAAATTAAAATTGTTATTATAAGACAACAATCAAATTTAAATGATGGTATTTTGTTCCTTATCTTAACTCTCCTAAGAAACTACAGTCTTAATTTTCTGAACCACAAAGTCTGAACTTGATTTATTGCAATTATTCCAATAAAAGTCATGTCCGAAGAGTGTTGCATCTCTTGTGCCCCTAGAGCTAATTTTACTAATAATTACTGAGAGACAAAATAAACAAAAGGTAGTATATAAAAGCAATTCTATTATTAATTTTGCCGCACTTCTCCCTGCACGCTGTCTTATCGAGTCTTGTCACTTTATCCCCTAGACCAACAGCGGCAAATATAATGTTATATATGTAAGCACTTCACAGTAAACAATAACAGGTTAAAACAATTTGCATATCACACATGATTGCTTACTTGAACATGTAGTGGACGTACTTATATTGTTTTGAATATGTTAAAGCAATTTACCTACATATCACACAAGATTAAAGTGCAAATGGGAACTAAAGGATCTCTTTCAGCTAACCTTTACTGAAGAATTGAGTAGATAGCGTTGTAAATCTCCAACCCCCAAATTATAATAATATGTTTTAGGTATTTCTATTCCTCAAAAAACCGGTCAAGTACGAGTCCGACTTGCACGCCGAAGGTTCCGTACAATGATCATATACCCGTTTAGATCCCATTAATTTAGGAAAATTTTCAACAGTGTGATGTAGAAATTGAACGCCATTTTCGCGATTGAGTAACTAACGTATTGCGTATGTTGGATTTTCAAGGATAATTCACTTGAACCGAATTCTATATATTTTTTTATTTGAAAGAAGGTACTTTCAGCACAATATCACACGCTTTCCTTGGTAAACATCGGAGATAAGGATGTAGGGACGATTTGTAACTTACATTTTATTTTGTAAATCTAAATTTATCCACCCTAAAAAAAACCCCTAAAAACACCCTAAAAAGAAAAACTGTTTCAGAATGTATTTTATATGATAGCCCATTTGACATAGTCAGCAGATTTTGAACCCCTATATACTCTGAGTGCCTATAAAAAAGAACTTGACACTGACTATGCTATATAGTCGATAGTCCAAATATTTTTACGAGTAACATACATGTTTTTTTTTGCTATGGTTATAAGGATATTCCTCCCCAGGCATAATGTTCCAAAGGTTCACAAATATTTATGACGTTAAATAGAGCCTCAGGCCAGGTCTGCGCGTTCGTAGCCCCGGGTGCCGTAAGCGCAGGTATGCGATCAAAAACGCTACGTAACCAAGCTTTAATAATAAAGTATTGTATTCGAGTATAGTTATAATTAAAAGAACGTACTCTCTGCCGTAACATGAGAGGGGAAGAGCAAGTGTTTTTATACAACTAATATTTAATAATAAGCGAGAAACTTTTCTAAGCTCGCTCATTACTCAATAAAATTGTAGGCATCCTAGCCTGGTAAAATTCCTCCAACAATTTCATTCTTAATGACATAAACCTTGTTGTAATCCTGGCCGACAACTGTCATATTTGTACTCTGGTTTTATAACTTGTGTCGAATAAACTGCTATGTATTTTGTATAAAATATGTGGTTTAATTGACCAAAACATCAGTTGCACGCAGAAGTTGTTAAATTAAGTAAAGTAAGAGTAATTAATTAACGAAGCATAAAAAAATTAGCGAACATAAAAGGTATGGAGCCAGATTTTTTGACGATCGTTAAAGCATTAATCCGTCTACAATTTAATTGATTCCGTTGTGTCACGACAGTTACCCAAATACATTGAATCAAAAAATTTCGTGTCACGTCGAAAAAATTAAATTGTAATCGAATTTAACCCCAAACTTGCCAACAACCCCGCAATTTGCTTTTTGGCAGAGCGCTACAATGTTACCAATGGTATTCATCTGTAGGAAAACCTGCATATGTAAGCTCGTGAGCTCTCAGTGTCACATGCTGTCAACGTACATGTGCAAATTGACATACAAAAGCATTAACCATAACATCGACACTACCACCATATGAGCCGAAGGACATCGACTGCTGGACATCGACACCGGTATTCTATCGCGATATTCGACAGAATGGGTCAAGTCCCTCACTTTCATGTACGTATCTTTCAAAATCAGAAATCCAAACACAATTTAAAAGTTTTTATTTATGTTTGCAAATGGGCATGTTTTAATGGTTCATCAGAAATTCCTTTTGAGTGATTCTGTATACCTTTAACTTTTTATAGGTAAGTTAAGGTTTGTTCTCTTAAATTCGGAAACTGTGAAGCAGCAACAGTAAAAGTTTTGGTGCTCTAACTCAATTATAAGATTTATAAGAAATTTAATTAGACTTTACCACAACTTCTGTTGCCAATGTTGAATATTGATATGAAATTTCAAAATTCACATTCTCTCAGGCAGCAAGTACATCTAGCGCAATATCCATTTTATTAAATAGTTACACATATTTTATGTCCACTCGCTCGTTGAACTCTTTACGAAAGTTGAGTTTAATCCGGTACCAAGTTTAAATACGGGCTTCACCCAGCACTCAGTGATCGAATACTAGTTATTACATTACTCGTTACGTTTGGTGCGCTATTAAAGCAGTTAAACTCAGCGAGCAGTGGACGTATAGGTGAGCGTTTGCGCGGCAGTTTGCGGTTACGAAATAACAGAGTATAAAGCTAGTGACTAGTCGCATTCCTTCGAAACCTTTACTAGATTAAGGGCGCTGGCGCCGCCGATAACTTCCCTATAAATTATAAATTGGCAAACAAATAAGTTTATTTCAGTTAAGGACACTACTCTCTCTCTCTCTCTCATCAATTGATTTACAACTTCAGGAAATTCAAGGTTATTTTCGGAGGAGAACTAAAACAGAATGTGACTTGTGATTTCACACATTGACATGGCACAGTGGACGCGTTCCATTATGCCATTTCCTTATATTTACTAGCATTTACTTGTTATTAGGCTTTTAAGTTTATTAAATTACTGAGTTTACGAATGGCGTGTTCGGTAAACCAAATCATAAAATATAGTTTACGATGAAACAATACGAATAAAATGGTAGTTGATATGATACTTGCACTTCTATAAGGCAAGGTTAATTTTTGAAATATCTAGACAATCATTTTAAATACAAGCTTTTAGACTTATCTATATCTTCGAATCTATAAGTTTTTGTTTTTGAATAAGGCTTAAGTTTTTTAACTAAAAATAGCATAACTAGGTACGTCTACTTAGCTGTGGTAGTTTTTTTCTTTTAAATTAAATATAAATATACTACTAGCATGATGCTGTAACTTGAGCTGTTGATTTTGTATCGCTAAATAAATAAATACCCAGTAGCAACCGTCCAGCTGATAGAGAGGGAAGGACAAAGGACTCCAACAAAAATTATAACTTTCAAAATTAATATCACGCGTGCATACGAATAGCTTAATCAAAAAATAGTTAAAGAAAGCTCTTTAATTTGACGAGCTATATAACGATATGCAACAATAGCATCCCCACTTTACTTGTAAGGGAGGTACACTCACGGACTTTAATGGTTGAGCCATTTAGAGCTTACTTTATACTGGACACTATAGTTAGTGTAATGTGTCCAGTATAAAGTGAGCTCTAAATGGCTCAACAATTAAAGTCCGTGACCGTACCCTACATTTTTATTTTCAAAATTTTATGATGCCTTTTTGATGGCGTGATTGATATGTACGAAACCAAATTACAGCTTTCTAGTTGTAACTTTTTTTATCGTATGGCATTTATTTACGAACCGTGAGATCTTCCAGAAAACAAGTACGGTTGCCAGTTTTTGTTTCACTTTTAGCACCACCCACGTGTAGGGTAACGGTAGGTACTCCCTACGGACGTGGTGCAACTTCGACCCCCCTTTGTCAAGTGAGTGGGCAACTTGACTGTTAGAAGTTCTCAAGCCGCCCGAAGGCGAACTTGGCTTAACGACTGCTGTCGTAGACAGCAGCCGGGATCAACGGCTTAACGTGCCTTCCAAATCACAAGAGCGCTCAGTTAGTAACCACTCAAAGCGGTCACCCATCCAAGAACTGACCTGGGCCCACATTGCTTAACCTCGCATACCGCACGCGGTACGCGGGCGCCGCTGGGCCACGAGCGTTCTAGTTCTAAGTTGTAACTGTTACTGAGAGAGTAGCTTCTAGTTGTAACTGTTACTGAGCTAAGACGGACGGACATGGCGAAACTATTAGGGTTCCTTGTTTACTACGGAACCCTAAAAAAGGATGAAAATCTACATGGTAAGTTGTAAAAAGTGAGTGAGTGAGCATGGCGGAAGATAGTAAGGAGGCCTCCCAAAATTTTGATTGTAAATATTAAAAATAATTTATTACATTGTATTACCAAACACAAAAATAAAAAATGGAGTTAACAGGTTACCGCCACAAGCAAAACGCAACGCAAATCAACGTAAATTTGCTAGCTAGGGGGTTGACAGTCACTGCTCTAAGGTATACGGATATTTGAATTGTTCTCTTGTTTCATAAATGGTCAGACAGTAAAGGAAAGGTTAGGTCACATTTTCTTCCTTAGTTCACCAGTGCGAAGCCCGGCCGGGCAGTTAGTCTAAAATAAATTTGTGATGCAAATAATGATGACACAGGGTATTCAGACACACAGGTGCAGAACATGACTCTGTTTAAGTCTTTGGTTCACCTTTATGTAGTTTTCCCTATTATCCTTAGCAGATGTATTAACATAAACAATAAAGAGTACTTACTCTTTAAACAGACTTTCAGTTCCTACTACGTCCCACTGCTGTAAATTACCATTACATTCGAATAGTCATCGTAACTCTTATTTCATTAATTCAAAGTTCAAAATTGATTAAATCTACATTCAGATTAAACTTGCCGTGACCCAAGTACTAACTTGGTTTTGCGCATGTTATATTCTTTCTGGGGTAGGGTTAAGGTTTATTATCGATAAAGGCGACTGTTTAATAGTGGCTCGAGCCCTTAGTCCGCCTACGTTATCGCTGACCTCGTCAAGCACCTTCTATAAAGTACGCTTAAACTAAATAATGTTATGAATTTTATTCAGGTTTCTATAAATAGACATGAAGACAAAACTAAAGCAAATGAAGCCCGTAACAAGCTCTACGGCTGTAGCTCAACTCGCAATACCTATCAAATTATTGGGACTATCGGGTATTTTATTTAATCACATGCGTTATACTTCACGATACTATCTTAATCTCTATGCTATGATAAAAAATCAAATGTATCTAACATTTGATTTTTTTTAAGAATCAATAATGCGGCCTATTTTTTTCTAGGTATTTTCATAGCAAATTCTAAGACCTCCAGCATGTTTTCCATGTTATTTTTTAGCTAAAATACTAACTATAATATTACTAGCAGCAATCTTTACGACCATTTATTCTTATTGTTTTACGACGTGCAGTTTTTGATTAGCCATTGCAAACCAACGGGTTGTATAATAAGTTTGACCTGAAAACTCGATAGTGCCGATTGTGCCCGGTTTAGGTGTACTTTATAGTTAGTTTAATAATAAAATAATAATTAATATTGTGGACTACCTAACACAAATCGACTAGTCCCAAACTAAGCAAAGCTTGTAGTATGGGTACTAGACGACAATATAAACATTATATAGATAAATAATTAAACACATACTTAAATATATAGAAAACATCCAAGACCCAAGAACAAATATCCGTGCTAAATGTACAAATAATGCCCTGGCCGGGATTCGAACCAGGGACCTCTAGCTTCGGAAGCAGTGTCACTACCAACTAGGCTAAACAGGCCGTCAAGTTAGACTTCAAGGAAATGGAACAATACGAGTACCTCGTACCTCTGTTAAATCTACGTCGTAGATTATAGATGAAATAAAGGGGCCGTAATATTTAATCATACTTATCTACCCGAAGTATTCGATTGAAGAAAGCACAAGGTAGATAGAGACGTAGGAAATAACTTGCTACGCCAGCTCTATAATCAAAATGGAAGGGAAAAGATTGTTCAAGGTAATAAATAAATTTCAATACTCAGAACATAAAATATCTATATCATCTGAGTAAAAAGTGTACCTGTATGTGTACAATCAATCAATCTCATCATCATATAATTTAAGAGGTTGGCTCTTGTAGTGTGGAGTAATTTCCAGCTTATTCTACATTCAGCTTTGTCCTTTACATTTAGAAAATCGGATATCTCTTGGCGCGCCTGCGCACGTTTCACGGCGATCTACATATGATTGGTCAATTTGATAGTTCAATAAAGTGTTATCTTATGAGTTCCATAGAGAAAAAGTATAATGAAAAGTGTTTACTTATAATTAGGTCTACGAACTTCGTAGTACGAAGTCGTAATTCAAACATTAAAGTAAACTAGTAGATTTTTTTAAAATAAAAACAATGTGTACCTTTATACAAATCAAACAATGACATGGTTTCAAACCGACAATAAATACTTGGAACTGGCGCAGTTCAGACTTAAAACTAAAACAAGTAATACTATTTAAATTTAGTATTCCGTACTGGTACCATACTTATGTATTACCAATAGCTAAAGTGTGTTTGTCTGACAACTACCTAATCATTAGTTATTTTTCTACGGTCTCTCACTTACCGAAGGAACCATACTATATTGCTCTATGGGTAGAGTCCGTTAATGAAGGGATAGAAGTGCGCGGTTGTTTAGCCCGGTGAAAATCTAGGGTAACCTTCACTGGAGTCATACTACATTGGAATAATGTAGTGTAGTGAAGTTTACGTTCCGGTTCCTCTTCGTCGCTTCACTCTTGGCAGAGTGGTCGTGGTCATCACGTTAGGTCCTAACAGCGAACCTTACTACACGCCTGATTGCGTGTAGTTAAGTGGTCTATCTTAAGGTGACCTGCTCCGTGATGCTTCGGTTAGATTGGTTGAAAGGTACCTACTATGCCAGTGAGATACCTAAGCTCACGTAGAAGACAAGCAGGAAATTCAGCATATTTTTCCTTTAATTTGTGGATACTATACCTACCTGTAACGTTACCATTGATCGATTAAGTAGACCTTGTGTTTTAAATATATATTTTGCAACGTATATGAATAATACATTTTAGATTTTCTTATAGCGGGGTAAGATTTTCAATCGTCAATAGAGGTTGTGGGTTCGAAAACTGGTAGTACTTCATAAAATGTCATTTGATATTTAACATCGTGAGGAAACCGATCTAATCCCAACAAGGTCCAGTTCTTCCTCTGGGTTGTAAGGTCACATAGAGTCATTTTATAAAACTATCTACGCATAAAGCCATTATAGGTGCCAAACCGGACCCCTCACACCTTAAGCGTACAGTTGACTATTATTATTAGGCATATTACATGCACCTATGAACGTCAATAAACTACCACCCCAGGTTCGGAAAATAAACCTATGCCACGAGAAGAACCAGCGTAAGAAACTCGGCGAGGTGTCATTTTTTCAAAACAATACATATAGGTACATTGTATACCTAGTTAAATATAAAATTACAGTGTCAGCTACTAAAAAATAACAATGCTACAATAGAAAACCTATTTTCGTGATAGATTGGCCGTGCAAGACACTATCACTGCCAAACATCCCTTTCCATGATGTAATCGTGTACCTTATATACAGGTTGTGGCCTGTAATAGGAGCAATAAATTTAAAGGACGCTTCCTTAGAGCATCTGCAGTAACCTCTTGTGTCCACATTTTTTTTATCTTTTTTCAATTGGGAGAAATTTTGATCTAAAGTTACGACCTCCAAGTAATGGATCTTGGCACCCAGAGATTATAGTGCGGCAGTCAATGCTGATTTTGAGGTTGCTTCAAATTGTGACTCATAATCGTTGTCGCATTTTTGGTTTGAAAGAATATTTCTGGCATTTTTTTTTTTATAATTTTTTAGTCTTTTTGAATAAATTGTTATTAATATCACTCCAGTAGAGTAAAAAAGTACAGATAAGCTACATTTGCGAAAAATAAAATAAAAAAAAACTTTTTTTTCTATTAAAATCATTTGGAAATAATTGCTGGAGAGCTCAATAGTGTACCATTTAATTTTTTGCTCCTATTACAGGGCACACCTTGTATATGCTCTTGAAATAAGCGTTCATTTTACTACAGATTTGAATTTTGATTTGCTAAGTTGAGTAATGTGTTTAGGAATTTTATTGTAGAATTGATACAATTTCCCATCTAGAATGACTTTTTCGCCTTTACTAGTCTATAGAATAGAAGGTTATTTTGAGTTTCCCAGTGTTTCTGGTGGCTATTGGTTTCTCAGCGTTCGTTGGGAAATTGTACGATTACTTCCTAACATACATTATTATTTCAAATACGTAAAGGGATGACAGGGTTAGAATATCTATTTCTTCGCAAAATTATTTTAATGAGTCACGCGACCACAAGTTATAAATTGCTCGGATAGCCCTGTTTCAAAATAAAAACAGTTTCAATATCTGCATCTGATCCCTACAAGGTAAGACCATAAGTATTTATACTGTTAAAATAAGCAAAGTAAACTAACCGTGCCGTTGCCACATTGGTAAGCTGCCTTATTCTCCTGACTGCAAATGCAGCAGAGCTCAAACTACTTCCTATCGCTGTTATATGGGAGCCCCACTGCAATTTGTACCTAAGAATACAGTTGTCTTAACAAATTCTAATGTTTGACCATTAAGTTAAATATTTTTATCTAATATGTTTCTATTTCATGACCACCAGAGAGAATTAAATTTAGTTTTCGGATTCAACACTAAGTTATTAGCAGCATTATTTGGTTCAATGAGTTCAGTATCTATCCTATTTACTGACTGAGTTACTCCCATCTCTACCACTGTCTCTGACGAAATGGCTTTTTTCGCTACCTTTTGACTTTCATGAGATCTAATGCATGTACTCTACTTACAAATTAAAATACCATGATCTATGTACACAATCAAAAGCCTTGGAAAGGTCACAGAACACTCCAATGGCGTCGTGTGAAATAAATTTTATTAAACTTGCACCTGCATCAGTAGTTGACCTACCCTACGTGAAGCCGAACTGCTGTGCGTTAAGAATATTGTGAGAATTAAAGTGAGAAACCAATTGCCTAAGCATTATGTTTTCGAATATTTTGCTAATCGCAGGTAGGATAGAAACTGGACGATAATCAGAATGTTTTTTTTTGAAAATAGGAACTACTTTACTACACTTCATTAAGTCTGGAAAAATGCCATTGTCTATACAGCCAATAAATTAAGAGCTAGAGTGAGTGCAACGACCTCCAGAATAGATACCAGTACCTTGACTGACACGCCCCATAAGTCCTCAGTTCTCTTTATTTTTAACATTTCAAAGGACTTCAGTACATCTAGAGGAGAAAACTGATGAAATTTGAAAATAGTTAGTGATTCTAATTTTACGTTAACATTCAGAAGGGAGACAGTTATTGTGGTAGACGATGCTAAACTTTGAGTAGTGACTATAGGAATTTTTGATAATAAATTGACATCAGCTACTTTTACTGCATCAGTTATTAAATTATCCTGTATTTTCAAAGAAATTGTGGACTCTGTGTTTTAAATAATGTGGAACAATCCCTAACATACAAATGGAAGCATTCTTCAGTGGTGCAAGATCTCCTTTCATAAAGTTGGTTTTCCGAATTCCGGTAGTTGCCCACTCATTAAATCTCATTTTATTTTTTATCTTATTACGCTTTTTACTACAAGTCCTATTAAATTCTTTGCAAACTGTATTTAGAAGCATGTGGAATTGATCATTCGGATCATCTGATTGGTTTACCTAGGTGTTCGGCATGGCGACTTGTAGATTTGACTTTAGTAGTTCTAGTTTACGTGGAGAGAGAAAGATTCAAGAGAATGGAAGATCTGAGGGCGCGTAATTTAACAAGACCCTTCTATAGAGAAATAAACAGCCTTCGTAACGGGTACCAACCTAAAACCAACGCATGTCAAGACAAGTCAGGAATCTTCTCACGGAAAAGGCGGATGTGCTGAAGCGGCGGCGGGAACACTTTAGCAATCTATTAAACGTTGTTCAAGCTGCACCAGATGAAGCACCTATCTATTTTGACGTTGAGGAACGACTACAACCACCCACACTAATGGAAGTCCAACTTGCCATGCGTTGCCTGAAGAATAACAAGTCGCCGGGGCTTGATACTATTACCTCAGAGTTACTTAAAAAAGGGGGACCTCATCTTGAAGATCGAATATACAGGCTTGTTAGGATGGTATGGGAGGAGAAGAGGATACGCAAGGAATGGATTTTAGGAAGAATTGTACCTATTTACAAAAAAGGAAACAAAAGCATCTGTAGTAATTACAGAGGTATATCGGTCCTCTCTGCGGCCTATAAAGCGCTAGCGGGTGTCTTATATAAGCGCCTAAGCGGTTATGCCGAAGATATTTTTGGGAGATTATCAATGCGGCTTCAGATCTGATCGCTCTACCGTGGACCAGATTCACCTCCTGCGGCAGACACTGGAAAAGGCATATGAGTACAACATCGACTTACACCACATATTTGTGGACTTCAGGCTCTAGAGAAAATACTAGATTTAGAATTATGTATTTACGGAAAAGTTTAATGTAGATGTAGTCTGCTTAACAGTAAATTGGTTAAAGAATCACATGATGAAATTCAATATAAATAATTACGTATTGGCCAGCGCGTTCAGAACTACAGCAGAGGGTGGTGGATCTATTCTTTTAGTGAAAAATGGTTTAACTTTTAAGGAACGTAGAGACCTCTCAGGCTGTTCTTCTGATCGTGTTTGCGAGATTGCTTGTGCAGAGATGGATCAGTATCTGATAATTTGTATTTATAAACCACCATCTTTGTGATGGTGATTTAACATCTTTAATAGAAATTATGGAGGATCTACTTAGTAAAGCAAAAAGTAAGCCTTTTCCCATAGAGTAACTATATTGCTCTATGGGAAAAGGCATATGAGTACAACATCGACTTACACCACATGTTTGTGGACTTCAGGCAAGCGTTTGCCAGTGTTAACCGCACGCAAATGCTTTCTTGCATGCTTCGCCTGGGTGTGCCAAGCAAATTGGTCAGGTTAGTCGACGCCACGCTGAAACGCTCTCAATCTGTCGTTTGCAATACAAAACGAATTATCTAAGCCTTTTGAGATCCGCTCAGGAGTCAAACAGGGAGATGCGCTTTCATCCCTAGTTTTTAACCTTGTACTTGAGGCTGCCATGCGTCAGTTAAACATCAACGGCCTGATCAACTACAATACAATACTAATCAGCTGGCTGCGTACGCTGATGATATTGTCATCACCAGCAGACTGACAAATAGGACGGTCGACAATTTCGTAAAATTAGAGACCGAAGCCGCTATTTTTGGTCTGCACGTGAATGCATCCAAGACTTAGTACCTTGCTACTTCAAGGCTGCAAAGGCAGCCACAAAACATCTCTATCGGTGGCAAGACCATAAACGGGGTTGGCAGCTTCAAGTATTTAGGATCGACGATTACCTCCCAGAACAAGACAGACGAAGAGGTAAGAGCACGGATAGTCACTGGATACAAATGTTATTACTCGTGTAGAAAGCTATTAGGCTCCAAGCTGCTTAGTATACCATCCAAGCTCACTATATATTGCACCATCATCAGGCCTGTTGTAACATACGGTTGCGAAACCTGGACCTTGACCCAGAGAGACGAGTTGAAACTTGCTGTGTTTGAGAGAAATGTGTTCAGAAAAATCTATGGTCCCATAAAAGAACGTGACGGTAATTATCGTCAACGAATGAACCATGAATTGGATGCACTCATCAGGCATGAGACCATCGGCAGGTTCTGTAAGTCGCAAAGGCTGAGATGGGCAGGGCATCTTGAGAGAATGCCGGACTCAAGAGCCACGAAAGTCATGACAAGGTGGACGCCGCAACAAAAAAGACCGAAAGGTAGGCCTAAGAAGTGGTGGTCTGATTGTGTGGACGAAGATTTGAGAAAAATGGGAAAGTTTACGAACTGGAAGAAGTTCGCCAAGCATCTTGACAACTGGAGGAAAATTGTAGAGGAGGCCAAGACCCACAAAGGGTTGTAGCGCCATCGGAAGTAAGAAGTAAGTTCTAGTCTACTTCTACTCAGCGGTCTTATTTCTATAACGCGATCTGGATGTTTTACTTCCCAAGGTAGCCTGACCATCTGAGCTTTATGATCCGAACGAACTCCATTCACTATGCTACTGTCTAGGTGAGGACTGTTTAGCTAAATATTTTCTATACAAGTGGCCGAGGTCGGAGTTACTCTGGTAAGTGGTAGGTTCTTCAAACAAGTAGTCAAAATTGAAAGATTTAAGAAGAGTCATGTACTTATATTTTTCAACTGATTGTGATAAAATATCGATATTAAAGTTGCCGCAGGTGGCCTGCGGCAACTTTAATATCGATATTTTACTTACTTACTTTTTATTATATTGATTTTTTACCACTTTTTGCTTTACTAAGTACATCCTCCATAATTTCTATTAAAGATGTTAAATCACCATCACAAAGATGGTGGTTTATAAATACAAATTATCAGATACTGATCCATCTCTGCACAAGCAATCTCGCAAACACGATCAACAGAACAGCCTGAGAGGTCTCTACGATCCTTAAAAGTTAAACCATTTTTCGCTAAAATAACAGATCCCCCACCCTCTGCTGTAGTTCTGAACGCGCTGGCCAGTACGTTATTATTTATATTGAATTTCATCATGTGATTCTTTAACCAAGTTACTGTTAAGCAGACTACATCTACATTAAACTTTTCCGTAAATACATAATTCTAAATCTAGTATTTTGCCAGTGAAGCGATTAATATTTTGGTATTATGAAGTTACACTATTGTGCTTCTCCGTTGTCCTAACAGTCAGTTTAAAGACAAATCCGAGGTTGATGTCGTCCTATCGTGACTGTTAGCATTGCATGGAGAAGCAGAATAGGGACAGGAGAAGCAGAATAGGGGTAGGCTCAGCCTTCATCAGAGTACCTAAATTCTAATATTTGAGCCATCACCCAACATCTCTTTGTAGTCAGCTGTACCTATAACTGGGAAAACGATCAATGAAATAATTATCATAAACTTGTATAAATTCGGCTAATATTGAACAAACGTATGTTTTTAATAATTACAGAACAATGGGACCACACAAGGAACAAGGCACGATCGTTTAAACGGCGGTACTATTAGGAATATAAATAAGTTTATTTTGGTTACCCGAGGATGTTATTGGTATGGTACCACGGAAATTATGCATACTCGAAAACACTTATACGAATCACACAAGGACTAATTATTGCATGACACAAATGTACTACTTTAAATGTTTTTGTAATATTTTATATATGTAAAAGCTTTATAGTATACGTAGGTGTGTAATAAAATTGTTTGCGAATATTACGGCGAAGCCTAACACGGTCCAAGTTTTTATGTAAGAAAAATAAATGACAATTCGATTAATGACAAAAATAAATGTTGCTAAGTAATTATAAATTACTAGCCAAGCTGTTCTAGGCCTGACCATCATCGACGATGGGTCTTCTAAAGTATTCCTTCCAATTTATGAACCAATCGATTTCGCTCGTGTTATGGGACAAAAAACGGACGACATTCTAAAATATCAATAAGATTCGCCAAAATATGACTGAGATTTTAAATTAGAATAGATTTTTTTTAATTATCATACAACGTTTTGTAATTCTACATTTTCTTTCGTTTTGTACATGTTCCTAAGACAGACAAGCGTTGTTTTGTGGCGTCAACCTGCCGGCGGCGCGGGCGGGTGTTCAGGGCTCGACAAAAGGCCACGAACCACTTGACTGCATTGTGTTCCCATAATAGCTTTGATTTCTACCATTGTCGACGCAGGTACTGGCCACTGCATACGCCGCCCTTACAGCCCCGACTCACCTGTGATATAGAACGAGCCATTGTGGCCTTTATTGACATTTACCTAGGAACGTGTTTAAAGAAACGAAGGACACCTTGGTGGACCTTTCCCGGTGTAATGTTAACTTAATCCTTGCAAGCAAACTTCGTCCTTATATTACAAAGATTTAAAAGTAGTTTTTCAAAGCGGTTAGCGCAGGTTACGGATTATCTTAAGTTTGACGGGTTACTTTTTTAAATATTTAAGCAAAAAGCAATGGCGCCTATAGTTTTAGAACTATTTCTTCATCCTGGGGTCAAATGTATTTGTAGAAATATGAAACATTTCTTTAAAAGATAAAAATCAACTGCCAACTATTTTGGACTCTACAATTAAATCTTAAGATTTGTTGTAATTCCTACGCTACGTTATAAATATAAAATAAAGGCTTAACAAACGACACCGCCACCTAGAGACATTAAAATTATAAGTCATTAAATACCCGCCTCGGAACTGTTAATAATGCGTCGGATTATAAATGTTGTAATAAAAAGTGCATTCCTGGGTCGCGCACCCCACTGCGCGGGGAATATTCGGGCTTTATGGTGCACTCCAGGTGACTCCAGCCACAAATCACAACGACGCAAGTGCATTTCGGTTCTGAAGGCACTCATCCTTTTCTGGTAAGAACATCAAGCGACTTTCGTATCGTCGGTCGCAACGACCTGATAACAACCTTAACTAGCTCATATTAAGATTGTATTTTAAATATTTTATTTTAATTTTCGAATTTTGGTAACATATACATACATATGCGAAGCATCTGCCATCCTGCCAAGATGCCAGGTACCTATATTAATTTTATATCGATATCAGAACCATCGATTCTTCGTCTATGGTGTAGTTATCAAAAAGACTTTTTGTTTGTTTGTAATTATAAGATTTCGATTTATAGTGATTGATCACTGTGGTTTTGTAGTAAATTTATTTAAAATAGTTGAAAATATACATACATAGAATAAGGCTTTCCTTATATAGGCTGAGATACGCATCATATTACTCGTGAGCGGATGCTGTTTGTGGAGTCCGGTCTGTTCATGCTTGCAAGGGCGTAAATACCTTAATACTACTACTACTACGTCTATTACTACTATTTACTTGTTTTATTTTATTGTGGATTGACGGGAGACATTATTCTGTTCTGGATTAGTTTAATTGTTATTGACACTTAGAGACCTTTTACACCTCTAACAATATTACATTAGTGCAGATTTCATTACTTATTTTAATTTTGACGCTTAGAGACCATGTACTAAGGACAGGAATAATAATGATTAATCTTTTGCGGACGCTCAGAGACCATATATAGAGGCTCTAAGATATTAAATTAATATTACATACTTTTTGTTCATTCGGACAGAGACTACTTATTTATTTTATCGTATGGCATTTATTTACGAACCGTGAGATCTTCCAGAAGACAAGTACGGTTGCCAGTTTATGTTGCACTTTTAGCACCACCCAGGGGACACGTGTAGGGTAACGGTGGGGAGAGACTTCTTATACTTATGCAATATAAGTCCCTAATATTACCTTGTAAGTTTATTTTCATTGAATCACATAAGTTTGTTAATCACTTTTACCCGTCTAGCCTTGAAATCATTATTATTAATGTCAGTATTTTTAGGGTTCCGTAGTCAACTAGGAACCGTTATAGTTTCGCCATGTGCGCCTGTCCGTCTGTCTGTCCGAGGCTTTGCTCTGTGATTGTTAGTGCTAGAAAGATGCAATTTGGTATAGATATATTAACTAATAAAAATAAGGAAGTCGTAATACAAAAACAAAAAAATAATAATTAAGGGTACATCTCCTGCATGCTTAAAGTGGAGATGATTCTTTTTTGCTTCAATCGTATGGTGTGGGGTGATGTTGGATAGGTCTTTCAAAATGAATACAGGTCTTTATCAAACATTTTTGATAAAGTGGATATTTTCGGAAATATTCAAACCCAAAAAAAATAATTGTGTCCCCACCCTTTAACTTTTGACCGATGGGTCCAAAAAAATATGAAAAAAATCATGAAAGCGGAATAGCGGACATGATCAGTTAAGCCGTTTCTGAGTTATCTATCGTAAATAGGCTTCCCTTCTTAGTAAAAGACTTATGAAACGCTGCGAAAGTATTCCCTTTTGCTTGTTATTGATTTATTTGAAGTAAGTTCATTGGGCAACTACGGAACCCTAAACTGAGTATGGCCCGACATGCTCTTGGCCGATTTTTTAATTGTATAATTCACGTTTTCACATGTAAAAGTGCCCTTGTAGCCTATTTGTAGAATAAATTAATGATTTTGATTTATTGACTTATTGCCTTTGCTGTGGCTCAAATCAAATCCACATAAGAGATGAAACATACGAGCATCATCACATAACATTTTCGTCATCCTTTAGAAATATACAAAGGATGATGGAATTATGTGCATATCGAGATATGCATCCAGTTGCATGAGATTGTAGCAATTCTCATGTTAATGCGTGTCTCATGCGGGCCCCAGGGTTCAAACAAAATCGATACACATTCGTAACAAAGAGCATTAGTATGTCAGGACAATGACGGATCTGACTGCAGATTTGTTTTTGTAAAAATAAAACTTTACTGGAAAGGAAGAGAATCCTCACTACGGCGTACGTGATTAAAATAAAAGTAGTAGTACTAAAGTGCCTACAGATAGGTTCTTTAACGTAAATACCTAATTGCTAACAGTGGCGATGCATCCATAGAAGTCAATTCCCCGCGGCTTACCCATCATGAACACCTTAAGGATGATTCACAGTAGACCGTTCGGTTTCCAGGCCGGCACGTTTTCTGTGACAGCCAAATCTAGCAAGCTAGCTAGCAAAAGTGTCTGGGCCCGATGACGCTCGAAAGCGGCCCGGCTCGGCCGCTCTTTGAGCGCGGCCCCAACACCGTTGCAGCGCCTCACCGCAAAAACGATGATAATATAATTTCTACGCACTTAATACGTGTGGGCACCCGTGGGTTTTGGTAAAAAAGAACAAAAAAATGATAGGTAAGTAATTTTTATTGCACCACTATGATTTTCTAATCATAGTGGTGCAATAAGTGAGAAGAAATACGTACGTACGAAATACGAACGTAAGAAATACGTAAATTAAATGAAAATCTTTAAAACAAACATAAATTCAAATTTTAGAAGCAAAAAACATTAAAAAAACAACATATTGTTAAAATCTTAAATAAAAAACAAATAAAACATTAAAACTTATTAATACGGAAATCATATTTCCAGTCTTTTAATCAGTCCTAAATTGGTGTTTTTCATTTAAATAATTCGTTACAAATTCCTAATCAGTTACAGATAGCCATACTACTTCCAAGCCATGCATGACTTAAGAAACAAATTGAATTAGTTAAATTTAAATTATGTGACTATGATCTAGGATACAATTACAATTAAACATCAAAAACACAATGTAACATTTATTAATTTTGATTGAGATTTTTTTTGATCTTAATGAATCAGAAACAGAAGCAAGACTTTTCATGTCTTGACCAATAGGCATCTATGAATATAGGTATAAAGCATTAATGACATAAAAAAATAAATATGCATGTTTTAGATTGATAATCTAATTTTACAATATTTTAATCCTGCGCAATGTAATATATATCAATATCCATTGAGATATATTTTATGATAAAGTTTAACTGATTAAATGGGATCAGAATCTGAACCAAGACTTTTCAAAAGGTCAGACAGTTAGCTTTGTCTCGCTCCAATCTATGCCGTTTCTATGGCCACTGCTCGTCGCCGTCGCCGCCGCCGCCACGCGATATCGTGGGCCGTAGGTGAAAAGGCGCGATTGTGTCAGTCCGTACTTTACGTTTAGAACTCGAGAATTCTCGAGGTCCAGTCATTTTTTTCTCGTCTCGAATGAAGCCAAAATTCTCGAGTTGTCTCGAACGAAGAGAAGAAACACTAGTTCCACTTATACCGCCCGATTTATTGTGACGGCAGTACGCAAAACCTAATAATAATATTGAAATTATAGTTCCACAAATAAGGTCATAAATAGGGATGACAATGAATGTCGTTATTCTTTTTTACTATTAAATCTACTGCTTGGTACCTTATTTTTTTATCGAGCTTCATCAAATTAATTCCAAGCATTTCTAGTCCGTCTAGTCTACGTATCCCTCTACGTAAATATATATTTTCACATTAATTTACAGAAGTATGGGGCTTCTGCTGAAGTGAGAGTATTTTTTGTTACTTTCAATATTTTATTATTTAAAATTTATTAGCTCCCAAAGGAAAAAAACACATTGCGTAGGTTTTAGTTTATTACGATTAATTCGATACTACTATAAAAATATTTTAATATCAAAATTTAATTTTAAAGCCTCAATTTATACGAAAATGATACCAAACTCGCCACCGTAGCCAACTGGAAGTGTGCAGATTTTTTTAAAAGTAGGTGGGCGGCCGTCACCCTCGCACCGCCTCATCCCCGGCAGCGGGGCATATTTTTTAATGTAGCCCGGACTAGAAATGTAAATACTTAAGAATACAATGATGTGATGCTGATAGCATAATAAAAAAATTAAGGTTCAGTATGGGAGCGATACAATAGATGTTCTACTATGGGCGACATCCCGACATCCCGACGGCGGGAGCGGTATAATGGTATATCATGGTATGTACTTTGTTCTTTGACGTGAGCTTACTGATCCAGAACAGACTTCCTGACTTGACGGGATACTGTCAGTAATTACATTTGCGCAGTAGTAATATCATGTGCAGAAGTAGGGTATAGTCGGCATCAAAAGTAGCGACGTATTGAAATGTTCAAAAGTATTTATGGTAAAGAAATAGGAGCTCTTGACCCTTTCATGTGTGCCTACTTTTGATGCTGACTGTACTACATTTGCATCACCCCGTTTCCGCGCATCGCGCGCCAGTCAGGAGAGACAGTAAAAAAGCGATCAGCTGTTAGCATCTGATATCGGACCTCCTCCGCATCGACAAATCTCCTGATCTTCTCCTCAACAAATCTGCTCATTGAAGGAAGCTTTCAAAGTTTATTACAAAAGAATCCCAAGCTTGTGAAGAATGCTAAGCATTTGTGTAACAAAGGTATCTTCGAATTCATTTGTAAAGTATGATTTTTCGAGCATAAATCTTCAGAGATCAATATCAATAGTATGCGTCGAGTTATTTTTTTAAAGTAATATCTACATATATCTATATTAATAATTTCGTGCAGGGGTACGGTAGACCCGAACTAGACCTGTCTCAAATTGAAGAACGTATAAAAATAACGATTTTGAGTTGAACATATGTATCCGCAAAATTCGGATTGTCGCGTATTTTGTTGCATTAAAAAGTGTTAATTTTATGACAAAAGGTCGGCCATATTAAATTCGTTGGTTGACAGCGTCGGGTTGGGTTTGTTCGGAAATTGTAAACTATGTTTGCGTCCGGTGTGTTGGCCAGGTTGCTGGGCTGCGTTCTGGGTGATGGGCCATCATCACCCATTGTGTGGATTCGGCTAGCCGCGTCTGCAGCGTTTTGTTTTTTTAGTTTTCAAGCGTTCTATACACCTATCAGCCTAGCTAGCACGATAACTTATACCGTCACGTTATATGGGCAAAATGTATTAAAACGTAACGGTATAATCTATCGTTCTAGCTAGGCTGATTGTCACAATAACCGCCTTCAAAGCGAATGTATGGGGCCTGTTACATGGTTATTATTAGCACGTGATACATTCATATCACGATAAGTATCACGTGAATATTGAAGCAGAATCCATACAAATTTGAAAACTGCGATAATATTGACCCCCAGTATTGTGATAATATTAATCGTGTAAAGGACACCACTTGAATGTTTGCTGAGTCTGTCCGCCATCTTAAAGCTGCGTCTCTATTTTGTTGTGACAAACTACTAGGTGAGTTATGGCTTTTAAACGTCTAGCAAAATTCTATCCCTATCTCGCTCTATCTTATAACTTAGTGGTACTGGGGGTCTATTCCGAAATTCGAAATCTGAACTTCATATGGTGCCGTTCCTTTCACTCATATAGTCTATGACAGGAGAGTGAAAGGAACGGCACCATACGAAGTTAGGATTTTGAATTTCGGAGTAGACCCCCAGCTCATGCCGTTCGCCGCGCTCGGACGTTAGAGGCGCTACCGCGAACCGAAAACGAAGTATCTGCCTCTCTCTCGCACATGTATATTCGAACGACAGAGAGGAAGATAGTTCGTTTTTGGTTCGAGGTAGGCCCTCAGGCGTCAACTTTAAAACGAATAGGGTTTTTTACTAGAGAAATAAAATTCAAAATGTAATAAAAACCAGCCAAGTGCGTCGGAGTTGCACACTGAGGGTTCCGTACAACTAAAAAACAAATGTGATTTATCAATATATTGATATTTTTGGTAAAATATACTTCATAATAAACATTATCACCTAATTTCAAGTTCATAGGTCGATGGGAAGTTAAAAAATTATATGTGTGACAGACAACACACGGAATCTTCTTTGACTTTCTTCGACCGTCCGCCGCGCTCGGACTAAAGTGCTACCAACCGAAAACTAAATATATATGCCTCTCTGTCGCACTTGCATATTCGAGCGCGGAGAGGGAAATACTTCGTTAGACCCCAAACATATTTAAAAATCGCGATAATATTGACACATAATATTGAGTGTAAAGGGCCCCACTTAATTGGCGGAGAATAGAGAGCTGCTACCGCGAAACGAAAACGAACGAACATCGTGTATTTCCCTCTGTGTCGCTCGATTTTGCAAGTTCGACGGAGAGGCAGATACACGAACTTCATTTGTTTTCGTTCGCATTAGCAGCTCTGACTTCGCACCAAAAATACTGACTGGCACATCAATATTTAACAATTGCACATCTGAACTGAATTTTAATGAAGTATTTTAGCTATACAAATCAGTACTGATTACGGTGTCAAAATTTTTATGGGCCTTTAAATACTACCCTTATAAAAATGCTTAGGATTAACTTGCAAAGATACTACTTTGCCCGTGACGTCGTCAGCGTAATCTTTTACTCCCTATTCCATATGTTAATCCAGACTACAGACTATATTTCTAGACGAAGTTTCATCATAATCCGTTGGTGTAATGTTTTTATTTTATACATTTTTGTACACTATTTCTTTCGTCGTTTGCATAACTGTCACGAATAAATGTTTACTTCATTTCTTTCTTTTTTATTTCACCCGAGCGAAGCCGGGCTTTCATCTAGTGTACTTATATTTTAAGACTCATACCATTACCTATACTTTAAAAAAAATATATATATTATATATTAAGGGACAATCTTTCACAAATCGACCTAGACCCAAACTAAGCATAGCTTCTACTATGGATACTAAGTAGACGACGATAAACATACTTATATATAGATAAATACATACTAAAATACAGCATAGGAAACATTCAAGACTAAGGAACAACATTCGTGAGAAATGCACAAATAACGCCCTGAACGGGATTCGAAACTGGGACCGCTACGTGGGCAGGGTACTAACCCTAAAAAAATCAATTGGGTCACTTTCAACAGTTGGTCAGTACCAACTGTTGAAAGTGACCCTAATGATTTTACCAACTTGAATTAACATTAAATGCTGCTGATATACTAGGCTTATTATACGAAACATATTTACTCGTACGTCAAGTTCTGACCCTTGCTTTATCTAGGAAAAAATACAAGTCACCACCCAACACCAGGCGCTATCGCATTTACCGGATATATGTATAGCCATCGAATAAAAAACCAGACAGCAAACAATACTGATATCGTGATATCGAATTATTTACAACCGTGTACCTACATCAAGTTTGGTAACCGAGATCGAAGTGAATCCTGGAACTGAACGCATTCTATCGATCCTCTCTTTCCATCGCAAATGATCAGACATCACTGATATGAGTTCAGATTTTGAAATGGTCCCGACAGATGCACTTTTGACATAGGTACCTAACAAAAGACTGGTTGTATTCACACGGTCCCTTACAAAGAACCTTTTTTGCTAAAGATTCCTAACGAAATCTTGGAGCGTCCCGTCGGTTTCTTATTTTGAAAGTTTAGATTCTTTGGACTAGCCAGAAATGCTGTCATTTTGAATCTTGAACTGTCTGTTGCAGTTTTTACTAGTTTAAATGCTAATGGAATGTTAAATTTTAAAAGAACATTTTCTGTTAAATTAATGTTTTTTTAAACATGAGTCTATTTAGATACATGTATAGTAGTAGATGAGTTGTGTAGCAAATAAAAAGCTAACTGTTACGAATAATGAATCCTTATGTAGTTATGAAGTATCCGAAAGTTCCCTATGTGATATTTTTTTACTATCGGTAAATCTAGTTTTTATTTTTATGTACATACATAGGTATGTTTCATGTCTATTTTTCCCAGGCATAACAGGTTATCCAAGGTAATTCTGGACAAGACAAACCACTATAGGCCTTACAAATCTTAAATAAAAACTGTGCCACGAAACTCGACGATTCAAATCTATACAATAAAACTACAACGCGCCTTTTGTTTCGCTCGTGTCTACAACCCGCTGTATCTGACGTAGGGCGGGCGTGTAAAAAAGGCGACGCAGGTATGAGGCCATTTCGGTATTTTTTCAATAATCGCGAGTTTATGGCCTGCCTGTTGCGAGGCAAACTGACTAATTAAGAGGAAACACCGGGAGCAGAAACTTAGTAGTCTGATTGAATACTACGAATCTCACTTGATTTGTCCAACATTAAAACTAATAATATAGTACGTACGTATAATTGAGGGTATTCTTCAAATGCAGTTATTGGTGTTAGTTAAGGTATATGATGTCGATGTCTAGTCAGTGATAATAATAATAATCATAAATAAAGTACCTATCCTGACTGCAAAGATATACAGTTGATGGAAAATGCCTTGAACCTTTGTTTTGTTATAGAAATGCAATTATTCCAACCTGATTTAGAAATGTGTTGATGGCTTTGGTTTATGTTATGAGTGACAGTATATATAATGCCTAATTAGGGGAAATAATGAGTAGGCGTAGGTACAAAATAAGAAACTATATTATGCTCGCGAATTTATTGATTAAATGAGAATAAATTATTAATCAAAATGTTCTATAAGGATGGGTACTTTTACAATCATGCTTGCTTGCTATTTAGCAACTCAAGTTAAGTGCGGAACTCCGAGAAGTAATTGTTGATATTTGGAAATGACACGTCATGGTATATGACACGTCCAATAATGAAATAACTTTTTTTTATAAGTACTTTAGCTTTTTAACACTAAAACCGTAGCAAAACAAATTAGTCGTTCCCTTGATCACTACTTACAGTCCTGAACGTATAAAACTGCACATGTGTTGTATATCAAACTTGTGTTATTATTTCTTCTGTTCCTTTGTACCGACTACCGCATGCAGTTCAATGTTCTCTGTTCTTATACTAAATGATTCCCCCTGTACTACCTATGATGATGAGTTCTAGAAAATTTGAGGTAAAATTGATGGCTATGAACCCTGGAGTTGTTTCGGAATAGCTTTTACACCGCCCTTACAGCAGTAATCACAGAATGCTTTAGAGAAGAGATGAATTAAAAGTAACAGTTATCCGTCCCATTACAAACTCTAAGTGCATACTCTAAGGTTGAAATTGGAAAGCGGACGGATCGTGAGGTACTGCAGTATACTTGTAAAGATTGTATCACGACGCAGTGAGGTACTTGTACGATGGCTCGATGCTTCGGTTGTTAAAGTTAAGTGCTGAAAATTACGCCCAATGCTCCTATGGCTACTCTGTTATAGCAAAAGAATAACACAGGCAAAATAATAAAAGGCCACTTACTATACTGTTAGTAAACCAAGGGAATCTAACTTGCACCAGAACCCAAGATAGGGTCGTAATACGGTGGTCAATAATTGAATTTGTTTATATGCTCCAAATAATGAACATCAAAGTCAAAGTCAAAATATTCTTTATTCAAATAGGCCTAGCAACAAGCACTTTCGAATCGTCAGTTATAACATGTATTAACATATATACTTATATTAATTAATTATTTAGAGCAATTTATTGATGCTATTATTATTCTTTAAAATAAATATTGTATTGTTGTAGACATGTCAAAGTAAGAAATTATTTTGTAGTAAAATTCACAATAGGATCGTCAAAACATAAATAATAATAATAATAATAAAAAATATATAAAAAATAGAAATCTAGACAGTTTCTAGAATAAAATCAAAATATCAAAAAAAAAGATCATATTAATATCTAATGCCATGATGATTAATTCATTAATATTTCAGTCACAATTAATCCCACGGTGTTTTATCATTCATGTAGTCATGTGTGCTATAATATGCTTTCGATATAAGTTGACGCTTTACATATTTTTTTAATTTATTAATAGATAATTCAGTTACGTTTCTTGGAAGCTTATTATAAAACTTCACACCATTACCCATGAATGATTTTCTAATTTTCTGGAGGCGAGTGGTGGGCATCAATTAGGTATTAGGTATGTATGAACATAATATGATCCTTCCAACCAATTTCATTAGAGAAGTAGTAAACGAATAAACTACGTATTCTGCATGATCGCGTTTATGTCTGACATATAGAATTTGTCCCTCTCGCACTTACATACGTAGTTAGCTGTAAGCTGATAGATATGAACCAAATATATGGCATCACGACACTCCCGTACAATCATACTTACGCGGTGGTTACTTACACCTACTTTAACGCGTTTTATTACCCGACTACAACGCAAAAGAGGGTAATGTGTTTAACAGTCGATGTATGTATATTTGTTCCTTTGTGGCACTCTAAAGACCAAAATTTTGATGATTTTTTCGTCAATCGATTCGTCTTAGTTGTCCAAATGTTACTGAACATATTTTAATACGCAATCGGGTTATTATAAAAAAAATATTTTTTACGCAATCGGGTTATTTTAATTATTGGATTATAGGTACATACTGTATAAATACTTAGGTTTACGTATTATCAAATGTAAGAGGTACGAGGAAAATTGCTTCTAGCAGAAAATAAGTAATTGTTTTACTTGTAATATTACCAAAAAATAAATATGTTGATGAGAATGAGAACCAATCTTTATTGGCATCTTAAAATAATAAATAGCCTCCTAAACCACACAAAGATTAAATACCTATCAAACCCTAGATCAATTAGAAATACCTATTAACAAATATTTTATGTAATGTAATAATTATTATTACCTACGCTTTGTTAAAAGCACTTGATTGTTTATTTATCAGTCAGCTGAAAATAATTAATTCTTATTCCGTACTCTACTCGTAGCTGTAAATAAGCCGTTGCAAAAACAAACTTTCTACTAGACAAAATGGCAGTAGGTAATTAGTACTTACTGGCACATTATAATAATAACTACTGAGTAGAATTGCTTCTTTTACAGTCCAGGAAGCCCTGTGAAGGTAGCTTATAGGTTATAGGAGAGGACTTGATTTCTGAGCACCAGACCTATTAGCGGTATCTGACCGATACGATGTTGTTGACAAGGACAGCGTGTAACACATAATCACCAAGAAAAATGGTAAGCGGCTTAAGTAGTGTAAGTTAAGACAGAATGACAGTATAGTACGCATAGTTTTGTTACACACACAAGACACTTTAGAGAGTTTAGTTACAGTAAGATTCAAAATCGGTTTACTCGAAATGGAAGATAGGTAGAGCATTTTGATTTTGTAGTTAATTTGATAATACTGGGAGTAGGGTTACCAGATACAGATATGAAATAAATTCCTGAGTGCTGTAATGAAATGTAATGAAATTTTGCTACTATACTTATGTACACACAAACTTCTCGCACTCTAATGGCCTAATATCCTTAAACAAACATGTATATGCAATATCCTAATTATATGCAACAGTGTTTTGGGTTTCTCACCAAGTATTAATCATTTTCAGTAAGTATTTCGCGACATAAAACAATCCAGACAAGTGATAAAAATACCTGACTATTCCGGAAAAAATCTGATAAATGGTAACCTGATTCTGCGCAACACCGCCGGCGTTTCGTGTGCGGTGCGCGTGAGTTCGGTGAAGGCGGCTTGGGAAAGGAGCAAAAAGAAAAGCCCCGCAGGTTAGAGCTCGCCTATTGACGGCTAGGAACATAAATTTTTTTTAACTTTTTAATTTTTTACTCATAAACCAATAGGTATATCGGAACGTGATACGCATAAGGACGACCTAGAAACCTTATTTTATTTGTCGTGCAAGCCGAGGCGGTACCAATATAATCTCGCCAAAAATATTTCGTGTAAAATTAGCGGCCAATACTCACAAGCTCGTAACGCTTTCGCTCTAAAGAAGTAATCATATGCCAGGAAAAGGAAACCCCTAAGTCCTGACTTTACCAACCCTAAGTACACCTTGATTTAAAAAGTATGGCTTGGCGGTTCCATTTCATAGATCTATTGCAAACTGCATTGGACCGTCTCGCCGATATGGAAAGGAATTAAGATTAATATTATAACAATATTGAAGATATACAAACTTAACTTCATACCAGATTGGCCAGATGGGATGTATTGGATAACAGAGATTTTTCTGATATAAAAATGTTAAAATATAGAGATATAAATAAATAAATAGTTCCAGCTTCGTAGCCAGTGTCACTACCATACCAAGTAGGCTTAACAGGCTGACAAGAAGATATGTGATTTTTATTTGAAATTTTGCGTCCTAACGTGATTATCTGATAATTAAACCTTTAGGTATATTTATTTAGCACTATTTTTCTGTTCTCTTTCTAGGATACTTACCGGGAAGTACCCTAGAAGTTTTGATGAGTGAGTTAGTGGCTAAACATCGTATTTTAGGTATCACTGAAATCGAAAATATAAAAAGCTAGATCAATGAAACTTAGTTTATTATATGTACATGTTTACAGGATAATATGTAGTTAGGGATAACTACATATTATCCTGTAAATTTGGCTCTCTGGTGTTATCTGGAACGAAGAACCCTCATAGGGTTTGAAAATCAGACGAAACGGTTCGAGAAAAGATTAGTAGTGCTCCGCCCTTATTTTGGTCGTATTGGCTGGGGCACTACCGTTCCCGACGAAGAAGAAGATAACCGACGTTCGTATGATGACTACATAACTATCGCTTCAACATATGTACATATAAGTGCGATAGGGTTTGAAACTTTCGAGGCAAACTTGTCTAGAACAGCGTGCTTGACACATTATTATGTATACTAACTTATGTTTTCATGTGCCAAACGTATATTGCGGTACCGTAAAACGGGGTGAGTAGGTTTCGCGGGGAGAGGTGGGTTATGAATGTGGAGAGAAGGTTTGAGAGGGGGGTGAGAAGTAATTTTAAGGCTACTGCTACAAAAATAATGTATTCAATTTAAAATGGAGCTATAGTAATACGCATAATAAAAAAAAATCGATCCAACAATCTTCCAAAATCACCTTGTATGAAATACGAAGCACTACGGGGTGAGGTGGGTTTTCCTCTTTATCGTCAAAGTTATGAAATGGAACTACCCGAAATAAAATAAAAACTAAAATACAAACGTCCGGAACACTTTATATACACCATTCAGTTTTCATATATAAAAATAAAATGTTATCGAGGTTTGAATTTCAGTTTTGACCCTACTCACCCCATTTTACGGTACTATGAAAAACGCAGACGGTGTGATTATGCACCGGTGGCGATTCGTGGAGCGGCGCACGCGTCCACGCAGTATTTTAATTCCCGCGGGATAAACGCCTTCAAGTGTTATTTTCTTACTTCAAAGAACAATAAACGCAAATAATATTGTAAGTACTAAATATTGTAAGTACTAATGTGAGAACCTGTGCTGTAAGTTGGACCCGGGCGGTGCGAATGGTTGAAAGTATTAGGGCGCAACTCATCATCTTTTGTTTTGGGGCAGCTTAATTGGGAAACTACTGCCACAAATAGGGACACTGTTTTTTTAGTTTCAGATGATTGGGTGTTATCATTTGAAATTTCAACCTATCTATGACAACGGTCAACTGATTGCACAAATTGACAACATTTTTTTTTAAGCCAGCTTTTTTTTCGATTAAAACAAATAGAGGATAAAAAGTTAAGTAAAACCACCTTTTTAAATTCTCGAAAATATCTCAATTTTATATAAATAAATCTATTTCAAAAGTTCCTCATTCTAAAAGAGAGTAAGTGGCAAGTAAGGCGTCACAGCGTAACAAATCATACAGAAGCACTGTTACTAAGACAAATTTATTAAAGAATGTGAGCTGCTGTTCTTTTTGTGCGCTGTGACTGTCACAATTTCATAGTAGGGACGTCATTACTACGATGGTAGGTTTTCTTTGATTTTCGTGAATATTTAGAAAACTAATAGCTATAAAAATATATAAAGAATATTTTGGGGTTGCTTGTTAACAAATTAACGAGATGAGTTACCATATATGAATTGCTTTATACGCTTCAACATATTTGATAATATTACTATTATTTATTTAAGATTTCATACTACTTAAAAATTTGAAATGTTGTCAATTCACACATACACACCATGCGAGGAGAATCCGACTGACCTATTTACCATGTAGAATGCCGCGTTGTCGATGACAAAGTATTTTCATGAGCAGAAGGACTGTGGCAGCACGTGAGTTTTATGTCCTGACATATAATTTTGTCTTTTAAACGTCCATTAACAAACCTTAGTAATGCAGCAACTGCTTACTCACAAGATGAGACTAATGGATGTTAAATCTCTGTCCGACGCCGAGATTACGAGCAAAGTGGTTCTGGCCGTCTCGAGCGTGATATCAAAGTCACGGTGGAGTCACTGGTGTCCCACGATGTCTCCAGCCCACTCGAAAAAGACGTATGTCTGATGCACTGCTACATTTATACGCTCTTTGGGCGCAGAGAGTGTAGATATTAATCAATTCGGAGTAAATATAGAATAAATTATGAAGCTTACTGGGTAAAAATGTTTTTACTTATCAATATCATATAATGTATTTTTTTCGAAATATTTAATTTGCGAACCAAACCTTGTCAATTGTTATTTTTTTATTTTTCACTGAAAATATTGATTGAAAACAAATTATTATCTAGTCGAAAAAGTTTTATTTAAATACATGTTCATGCTATTTTGGACCAAATATTATAACCCCAAATTTCTAACGTAAAATAGGAATAATACATTCAAGTGGGGTTCCGTTAACTCGCTAGCAGATGAGGATTGTTCAACAATACAATTGTTATATGCTAAATTAGGTTCGTTTGTCGCGGTAAGCGGGACTCCGTCGACTTGCAGGCGGGTCAGAATCTCTCAACATCACAGTTGTATACCCCAGGTAGGTTCGTTCATTATCTAGATGTTTATTATAAATGGTCAGTTGGCAAAATATTACTCGGCCTTTCGTTTTCTCGGGAAGAAATGATTGATAAGTGAAAAATTTACAAAAAATATTTTGTTATACATTTGTCGTCTCTATTCTAGAGGTCGTTGCGCCCACTCTAGCCCTCATTTTTAATAGTAGTTGTATATAGACAATGGCATTTACCCAGACTTAATGAAATGTAGTAAAGTAGTTAGTTCCTATTTTAAAATCAATTCATAGAGATAAACTTTCTGATTATCGCCCAGTTTCTATCCTGCCTGCGTTTAGCAAAATATTCGAAAAAATAATGCTTACGCAATTGGTTGCTCACGTTAATTCTCACAATATTTTGCACACACAGCAGTTTGGCTTCATGAAGATCAACTACTGATGCAGGTGCAATTTTAATAAAATTTATTTTGCGGGTTTGGGAATAGTCACACATCGCCATTGGAGTCTTCTATGTGTGTAAGGCTTTTGATTGTGTAGATCATGGTACTTTAATTTGTAAACTTAAGTTTGATTGCATCAGAGGACATGTTCTGCTCTCATGAAGTCATATTTAGCACAGAGAAATCAAAAGGTAGCGATAAATAGAGCCATTTCGTCAGAGAGAGTGGTAGAGATGGGAGTACCTCAGGGGTATATTCTAGGTTCAATCCTGTTCCTTGTTTATGTAAATGATCTACCATATATGGTAATCCGAAGATCAGGCATTGCATTTGTAGTATTGCTTGCCCAGTAGGTAATCTAAATTTTAAAATTAGAATTTAAGTTTAATGTGGTCTGTGACATCTGTGACGTAAAAGAGTCAAGTGATAATATTCTCTTCTCTCAGAGCGGCGTGACAGTGAAGTTTCGTTTAGTTTCTTGGTAGTTTGTGTTTCGTTTTTGGAAGTTTGTACCATGGATTAAGAATAGTTTAAGCATGTTTATGTGTGGTATGCACGTATGTACATTTACTTTTTGTTCTTCATTGCATAATATTGTTAGGTAACTATTAGAAATTAAAGTTAAGTTAATAGTACAGCCGCCTCGTCAACGAGCTGTGACTTGCACCTGGGCCACAACGGAAGAACAGCGCTGGCTTTGCCAGCTTCATGCTGAGCTGTGGCCCTTTTCTGGCAAACAATGTTAGTCTTATTTTTATCTACTATTTATATGTATTTCTGTTTGTCATAAATAAATGCTTTTACTACTTACTTACTTACTACTACTAAATGTTCGCAGATGACACCTCATTACTGTTCAAGGTTAATAGGGGAGATACTGAACTCATTGAACCAAATAATACCCTATCCTTGATATCTGACTGATTTGCTGCCAATAACTTAGTGTGTAATCCGAAAATAACCAAATGTATAAAAAATATTTTATACATTTCGTGACGATTTCTATCTAGTAAACTCTTCAAATAGTAACTTAGACACAAACATTAAACTTAAGGTTCAAACATTAGAATTTGTTAAGACAAATGTATTCTTAGGTATAACATTAGACTCGAAATTGCAGTGGGGCTCCCACATAACAGCGATAGGAAGTAGGTTGAGCTCTGCTGCATTTGCAGTCGGGAGAATAAGGCAGCTTACCAATGTGGCACCGGCAAGGTTAGTTTACTTTGCTTATTTTAATAGTATAATTACTTATGGTCTTATCCTGTGGGAGTGAGCTGCAGTCTATTGAAACCAGGGCTCGGAACCGGTATTCTGTCCATATAAAAATACCGGTATTTTTTTAGTTCTTATCGTTCTTTCGTCTACTATTTCATGTTTAATCAGGCAATCTAACAATATGAAGTAATAACCCAAATACATTATTGAGTCCTACATAAAGAGCATAAACTAATTAAAAATATTTGGCTATTTCAGGATTTTGAGATTAACCGGTTCCGAGCCCTGATTGAAACTGTTTTTATCTTGCGAGAAATGGCTATCCGAGCTATTCATAATTCGGGGTTGAGTGAGTCATTAAGAGAATTCTTCAAGGAAATAGAAATTCTAACCCTTCCGTCCCTACACGTATTTGAAATAATTATGTGCGTTAGGAAGAATTTGTGCCAATTCCCAACGAACACTGATAAACCAATAGCCACCAGAAACACTGGGAAGCTAAAAATAACGTTTCATAGACTAGTAAATGCGAAAAAGTCTATATGAATATTGTTTTGTAAAAATGACACCTCGCCGAGTTTCTTAAGCCGGTTCTTCTCGTGGCAGAAGTATATTTTTCCGAACCGGTGGTAGCTTATTGACATTCATAGGTGCATATAATATGCCTAAATATAAGAATAAAGAATAAAAAATAGTAACCCGACTTAAATAAGAAGTACAGGGAAAGTTGACAACCCTAGCGGAAAACCTAGTCGATTGCTGCTGGTCTTCCACCGTAAATAGTCCCAGAAAATAATGCTTTTCAATTGTTTTATTTTCATAAGTAGGTATGTATATGTACATAGATAAGTATTACAATTAAATGGTGTATATTTGTGACTTACCTACTTAGAAGTATGTAACTAAATAATCTAAAATACTTTCTCGGATTAACTTGCACTTAACAGACTATCTGAAAAACGCCGCTAACCGTCCAAAATTCATGTTCGGAAGATAAGCTTAAAATCATCATTAAGCCTTGCAAATGGATTTATTGAAACACCTGTATCTCTGTAGATAAAAAGACAAACTTAACTCGCCGGACGACGGTGGCGCAATAATCTAAGAAGACAAGGCAATCGTTAAGCGGTTACAGCAACTTTAAATTTGACCACCGGTACGTATAACCTGGTGTTGAGAGATAAGCGAACCAATTTAAACTGTTGAACGAGTCGCTAATTCAGAGACAGTCCTTATGTTTTGTAGGAGGTTGCTGTAGTTTGGGATTTTTCCTTCGGCACGCGTAAGTTGGTGTTGGTTAAGTTAGATGAGTCGACAGAGCTCGGAATGTGATCGTGACTGGGATGAAAACTAATTATCGGACGCTTGTGTAGCGGCCGACGCACGCGCCGACTCGGCTCTTTTTAAATAGAACCTGTTCCTACAATTGGCCGGTACGAACCAACTTTGAATATGGTGTGGCCCTAGGTCACGCCTATTATTTGCTCTTGAAAAACAGTCTTGTGCATCTATTTCTAAAATCCATAACTGTGTGTTTTAAAACGTCAATGTATAATATGGTATGGAAGTCCATTTTGATTCTCCCAAGAGTCATATTGTCTGGTATAGACTTGCATTCGTATAAAAACTTTCTTGTTTTAATACTGCTGTCAGTCATTTAATTGCCAGATTGTAATGCAGGAGTTAGAAAAAAAAGAAAATTATGCAGAGTTCAAGCGACCCAAGTCCCAATTAATTAATTCTGAAGCGTTCAAAGTCAATAATGTCATGTTCAAAACATTACAGATCAAGTGAAACGAGGTCTCCGCTTCAGCTTCGACAAAATGATTTCGTATGTCCGGATGTACAGATGTCCGGATTTCCGGTTATTCTCCTCCGTAGGTCGCATTTCTCAACCGATACTAATGAAATTTCGTGAGCAGGTTCGAAAATTATATAGATTTTTTTAGTAGTCAGTTTTTGCAAAAATTTTGAATGGAGAATTAAAACATGGAACTTGAAAAAAAGAAACTCATGGGGTCTACAGCTCACAGAGCCACTATCTAACTTTTTACACACAACGCAATGTACGAATACAATGATTACGCAAAAATGCCGTTGAAACATTTGAGTCAAACAAAGGAATTTTTATAAAAAATAATCTAGGTATGCGATAGGTTTGGGTAATCGTCGATTACACATGCAAACCACATATTAAATTTCTAATACTCAACTAATCAAAGCACTTTGAATTATTCCAAAGGGTACAAAAATCGGTAGCACTTACTCTCGCAGAATTTAAATTGCTTTTGGACTTCACTAGATATCGAGGGGAGAGGTCCTTTGGTCGGCAAGTGAGTGGTGTGGTGTTGACCTGGACGCTTGCCTACGGATGAGGATTAGGCTCAGAACTAAGGGTACAACTTCGGCTGTACAGCAGGCGGTGTTCGCGGTTGCATGCCTATGGCGAACCTGTGTCGCCGCCAAACATGGTGCCGGATGGGCATACATGGTTTTGATGGTAGATTGGTTATAACTATTCTAGCTCCCCTGCGTATGTAATGTATAAATAGTGTAATGCGTAATTGCATCTCGTAGGTAAAAACAAAGGGACAGTAAAAAGTGTGTTCAGAAATGTGGATTGAGTTAGAATATTAAAATTCCTAGGTACTGCCATTTTCTTAATTATAGATAAGTAAGTATCTACCACATACCTACTTACAGTAATAATTAAAGTTTGAGGTTGCATAATAATTATTCTGTTTTTGATATTCTAAAGCAGTTTAGGATATGTTACTGCGCAGTTCACAGCTATTTTAGAATCAGCGCGAACAAACGAATTGTTTGTCGTCAAAACATAAATATTTAAAGCTCGTTTTAGGAACTCCACAATTCTAAGCGATGGCAAAGGTGGACACGAATGCAAATAGGTTAGTCAACGAAATTCTTGTAGGCCAAACGACTTCAAAACAAGAGACATAAAACAATTGCAGAATGTTATGAAGTTTAACAGTTAATGTAACCTCAATCATTCTCTTCAAATTAATATTCTAAGAATATTAGCTTCGTATATATGGGTACATAAGAGAACGTTGATGGAAATATTTTTATCATTGAAATACACTATCAAAACAGCAAAAAATCTTCACTAGTTTTTTAAAGATTAGACTTTTAACGGCCAGTTTCATCCACGTTTCTTCGTTTCCCTAGGATATCAGAGGATAATATTGTACTGATTTCACTTATTTCAGTAACTTATTACGTTTCAAATATAACAACACACCGCATATATTCCCGATTAAAGATTGTTTTTAAACCCGTGTAACGATTTTTCTAATCTGAAAAATAAAAGGTATAAGCACCGAGCTGTTTAGCCATAATAAAGTGTAAACAAAACGTATTTTTTGTGTATCACGACGACGGCGACTTGCCCTTTGCCGTTTGCCCCGTATTGTTCTGATGTTTAACATAGCACAAAGTTCTTTACCTCATTAAAAAGCGATACCTTTACGAGCCGTACGTATATTACTTGAAAGTAAGGTAAACGTACCAATGCCCGACACCTCGATGCTCAATAGATGACACCGATCTGTCACCTCTTTTGTAATGGCATTGAAGGTGCCAAGTATTGGGTAAGCGACGAGCACTGGTACTTTTAACTTATGGTAAGGTAATAGTGGAACTGCACGTGTCTAACTTTGTTTCAAGAACAGTTACCACAAATACGCTATACCTCATAAGACGTAAGATAATAAGAAAACATACATTTATTTACTAACTAATTTGGATACTAAACCCACGTAGGTATCTATTTTCGTAACTCAGATTACACTATAAAATATAATAATTAATTTCACAGAACCCATCAACAACTAACGACCACAGAAAATGGACGCCAAGTTAAAAAAATAAGCTAACAAAGTGAGATAACATGGATACAAAAAAAGGATGTGATCGGGTTGTAAACGTTTATGTTTTGGTGTCCGCCCGGCTTGTCACTAAACACTAATTGTGGTTTAAGTAAGAATGTTTTACCCGTTTCGTTTGAATTTGATAAAGAAAACAATAGGCAATGACGTCACGCCGGAGGTAAAGAGTTATTTCCAAAAGTGTTACAAGTAATATGTAATAATCTAATAATAGGTAAGAATTTTAGATCTCTAAGAGTGTGGTGTTAAAATAGTTAGTTACAGTGTTTACTACAATTATCTCAAATATTAGCGGATTAAAGAAAAACTGTCTACCATATTTACTTGACGACCCGGAAATGTACAGTCGCGGAATGAAAATGTTCGTCGCTTTTCAAGTCTATTTTTAATGCCGTTAAGGTCGAAAAGTGACGAACTTTTTCATTCAGCAACTAACTGTACGTCGTATTGTCATTATGCTATGTCAATTGTCAAGTTTATGAAGTAGGGGTATTTTGACTGAGTAAACATGCTTACTTACTTACACTTACTTCACCTACTTACAGATCAAAAGTTACATCTTGGTAATGTACAGTAAAGTCGTGTATTTTCAGTATAGTTCAACCCAGATCCTTAACATTGCTCTTCGATTTATAATCCATTCGAAGAGTAAAAAAATTGAGAGACACTCAAGTCCATTATTTAAGGCCCCTTACGCACTAGCGGTTGGCCGCTAAGGCGGTTCGTTTGAGCGGCCACCCGCCTGACGCGGTTGTTATTGCGGCTGGCCGCTATGGCGACCAACCGCGACGAAACCGCGTAAAGCGGCTGGACCGCTCGGCGAAATTGGTCCATTAACAAAATGGACGCCGTCGAGGTAGCTCGTGTTATATATTTGTACTACCTAAAACAACGAAAGGAAAATAAAAAAAATACTGGATTCATCCTCTACTAGAAACACGCAACGAATTTCGCCAATTCGCAGCTTGTGCTTGTACTATAAAAAATACCGGCGGCTCGCCGCACACTGAATCGCCACAGCGAATAAACATCTATATGCCGCCGGTATTTTTTTTAGTAAAACAAAAAATTAAAAGCCATTGTTTCGTAAGTCGGACCCGATTGTCTTAACCTTAAAGTTGCACTATGTTTATTGCACAAGCTGCGAAGTGACCAAATTCGATGCGTGTTTCTAGTAAAATAGTTAGTTTCTAAAATAAAATAAATAAATAAATAGCACAAGCTACCTCGACGGCGTCCATTTTGTTAATGGACCAAAGTCGCCGAGCGGTCAAGCCGCTTTACGCGGTTTCGTCGCGGTTGGCTGCCATAGCGGCCAGCCGCTATAACAACCGCTTCAGGCGGCTGGCCACTCAAACGAACCGCCTTAGCGGCCAACCGCTAGTGTTTAAGGGGCCCATTATGAAATTTTGGCCAGTGGCTTTGGTGACAAACAAGCTCGTGTCTCGTGTGTAGTTGAAATTATCTAAACTGTCCGACTTTTTAAAAACACTACCAGTAGAATTTGAACCTTTTTGCGAAGATGGTAAGGTCGTTTTATGAATGGAATAATTCGATACAAACCGGCCATTTTAAATAATTTCCACTAAACTTACCTAGATAACCGCTCCAGACGGGCCGGGTGAGCACAAAAAATAATATTGTTATATGCACATCGTCAGAAAATGTCTTCATATATGAATTTCACATAAGTATCATTGATTTTCGTAATTTGGAAGGTACTGTTAAGGTGTTAAGCCGTTGATGCAGGCAGTCTATGGCAGCAGTCGTTAATTAAGTCAAGTTAGAGAACTTCTAACAGTCAAGTTGCCCACTCACTTGACAAGTATAATAGGTAGTAATCCCAATAAGGTCTAGTTTCCCCCTTTTGTTAGGAGGTCAGATAGCATTCGCTTCCGTAAAAACTAGTGCCTAAGCTAATAAATACATTATGAATATAAAATCCACAGTTACGTTGCCGCTGTATTAGGTACATATGTATATGTATTACATATAAATAAGCAAGGCGAATTTTCAAAATCGGATCTTCTGTGAATTTACATATTTATATAGCATTACAATTGACACATATCTACTTTTGCTATTTTGTGCACAGGTTATATTGAAATATCGTTATCTTTTAACCTTTCCCGTGTAAGAGTGTAATACCTTATCATTTGGATGTTTTCCATCTGTCCTTTAAAACGGTTATGAAATGTATCGGATACATAGATGATATAGTTACATCAAAATACTTAAGTTTTAGAAGTTTCCATACAAATCTCAAGACACATCCACCTCAGTACCTGGAACTAAAAAAAAATGAAACCCATTCGTTTGATTTACAACAACGCTTGCTATCCGATTTCACGGTTGCCTCGTAACGCGGCCGTCGTTCTTTTCCTGCCACTCATGAGAGAGCTGCATGACACGAGGCTCAAAATTCGTGAAACAAATAACATAATTCTGTAATAATCCAAGAACGATAATATACATTGATCAAAGACGTCTTAAAATTTCTTGCTACCTTCCAATCCAACCTAAAGGTTTTAAAAGCTCCTAAAATCGATTGTTTTATCAGAAATCAATAAATATTCCCAAAGTCCCGATCAGTCTTTTAATTTGTATCTGAATTCATCTACAATTCATGCTTAGAAGAGTTACTACAAGCCTACAAGCATATTACAAAAGATTTATAAACACAGGCAAATACACACGTATGATTTAAGATAGGTAAGTACACAACAAACACGTTTACGCTTTAATAACATACCTGACTACAACATCAGACCAAAACTACTTAGGTAGATACAGGAAAACATAACTAAAAACACTTAAAAATATTAAACCAACATCATTATTAATATCTGTTTAAGATGCAATTGATAAGAATCGGTAAACTTGATATTACAAAGTAAGATGATAGCCTTAATGTTAGATATGAAAGAAATACGATGGGTTAAGAACATATTTCAAATTCCCAAAAAGCCCTCCTACGCGAGGGACGCATCGCAAAGTTTATTTTTAGTTAATGATTTAATAAATATAAATAAATAAATATTTAAGGACATTCTTACACCAATCGATCTAGTACAAAAAAACCGGCTAAGTGCGAGTCGGACTCACCCACCAAAGGTTCCGTACAAAAAATAAAAACGGCAAACAGTCCGACTCGCATTTGGCCGGTTTTTAATATTTGTTGTTATAGCGGCAACAGAAATACATAATCTATGCAAATTTCAACTGTCTAGCTATTACGGTTCTTGAGATTTAGCTCGGCGAGTGGTAGCCATGAAAAAGAGCTAAATTATCACGTTTTTTTTATGGGAGCCCCCCTCAATTAATATTATTATTATTTTGTTTTTAGTATTTGTTGTTATAGCGGCAACAGAAATACACAATCTGTGAAAATTTCAACAGACGGACGGACGGACGGACGGACAGCGAAGTCTTAGTAATAGGGTCCCGTTTTTACCCTTTCCCTTGACGGAACCCTAAAAAGCAAAGCTTGTAGTATGGGTACATACTAGGCGACGATATACATTCTTAATTTCTTGTATGTACTCGTACCTACGTATATCTATAAATAAGATTAGCGGCGCGTGAGAATTTTGGCTAAGCAAAAATAAGTCCCCCCCCCCCCTCAATAAAGTAATTTTAAGTACAAGCTTTTTTAGCTGACTGTACTTTTTCGCATAATCAGCAACTTCTCATTGATAGTATTGTAATGAACTCAAACACGTCATTTTTATCTTGTGTAGTGTAGGAGTTGCTATGGCCACCTTTTGTCTGCATGATCAGAACAGCTTTATGGTCCCACAATATCGCATAGAAACATACGAGTAAATACACACATTAAGAAAATTTAAACTCCTGGACTTCGTAAATTTGCTCGAATTAGAAATGCGAAATTGACCCCTGGCAGGTGCTAAAAGTGCAACAAAATTGGCAACTGAACTGTCTACTCGAAGATCTCACGGGTCGAAATATAAATGTCATTCGAATATTTTTATTTATTATTACTAAAGAAAGGGGTACAAATTCAGATTGATTGTTCGCGTCACGAGCACGCTCACACTTACAGTCCACCAATAATTAATGATATTACCGAAACGGCCGCTCCAAACCCGTTGGACTGGTCCGGCGGCCCTGGAAGAGTTAACACCAAGTTTTACACTCACAGGTTTGTTTTACACGACTCTGAGTGGGTAACAGATTTTTAATGACGATGCTGTATCCTTCATTTAAAATTTGAACGAAACCTTTTGGAACCTTTGAGGACTTTTGTTAGGGCACCTGATACGATATGACAATTACATAAAAACTATAAAAGGAAGAATAAAAATAAGGAAAAAAATAGAGGAACAATGAGGTAGGGAAAAACCGACACGTGCGTTTATAGATCTAGCTACTAAGAAGGTTAATGTTATGAAACTCAAAAGATGTCAGAAGAACGGAATGGCGATTACCACACCGACAAGAGCAAAGCTCTTAAATTAATGATAATGAGTCCTTTTTATAAAATTTCTGCTAATTTAATAGTAAATTGTATAAAAAAGCCATAACCACCACTACGGGACGGTTATTTTCCGGGTGAAATAGTTCGAGGGGTAATATGGCTTTTAGACCAGAGTTATACACTCTACTTTTCACTTCGATTGCGATTGTCAGCGAGCAACATCTTAGGCCTTGTCATCGCTTTCCATCAGGTGAGACTAAGGCCAATCGCTAATCAGTCTATCATAAAAAAAAAGATAAAGGTTATCCTTATTATTTATTTTCTCGCAATTAAATTAATTTAGGTAATAAAAAAAACAAATAACTGGTATGAATACAAATGTCATGTTGTTAAAATAAAGAAGCGGCAAAGTGGCTAGTGGACAGCACTGGTGACCAAAGGGCTGGCAGCTTCCTCGCACAACGCATCAGCATTGCTATAAAGTGAGGAAATGCTGCCAGCATCTTTAGCACGATACCGCGGGGTGACCCCTTATTTTAAATTATTTATTTTGTAAGTTTTTGATAAGTATAGGTTATTTTATTACCTTTAGTCATTAAGTTTATATTTTCCATTAATTAGATATATAGTTAGTTATTTCTTAAATATTTAATAAATATCCCGGTTGTTAAAATAAATGTCATTATTGCCATGTCTCTGCCAAAGTTCTCAAATTTAAGGGAGATTAATTCACGGCTGTGGCGAAGCCCTAAAAGCTGCCCTATGTGTTTGACCTTTATGTATATTATGTAATCTAATGTAAGTACGTATGTCCGTTCCAGTCTCCTTGTAACTACTCAACTGATTTTGATAAATGTCCTTCGTTTTCGAACCGTTTATGCGCATACTTTCATCCGCAGCGAATTCAGCGAGATCGTTAACAAAAATCGTCTGCACAGTCATGGCAAAGTCTGCCTTCGAGGCTTCCTCCATTCATAATGTATGTATAAAAGTAGTGCCAACTATCACCCATGCCAAGCGTCATCGAAAAGAGTGAAGGTGACCAATTACTAATTAAGACATATAATTGGCAAAAGGTACGTCTTTTCATTTCCTTGACTATTTATCTATACACGTTAACGTCAACATTCATGTTTGGTATGACTTCACAACTTACAAAAGCCTCAAATTTGTAGAAACGAAAGCAGCTATCCTTCGATTACAAAACAAAAGTCGATCGAGGCGCGTGGGCAACCAACAGAACAGACTTATAACTGCTCGTCACACCCTAAACTCAACCTTATGACGAATACGTTAACAATCATTTTATACGTAATTCATAGCCTACCTTTTTTCTGATCAACCCACCTTCAGTTGACTCTGTGTTTAACGAATATAAACTTAAACTTAATGGAATACGGCAAGCCACGAGTGCATCTTGCAGCCCACGTTTTTTTACGCTCAGTTAGTGTGGGCAGGCGCCTACGTGAAGCATTAAGAGATTAGCCTAGACGACCCTGGGGTAACATTTGCAGTATCAATTAGTAACCAAAACATTTCTTTGTATGCAATAAATGCAACAGATTTACAAAGATGAGTTTTTACGCCTACTTACCTGAGGCAGACTCGAAATAAACGACTATCACAGTCCCAATTTGGAAAAAAAAGAAATACCTACACGACCGCTAAATACGTACTTATACATGGAAGAACATGTTTTAAAACCAGACAATCGTCAAAGACTTGAACTGCATATCCACCATCGATTAGAAATTACAAGACATCGGGTGGAAGGGCAACCTAAGCGTAAAGCGTTTACCTCCTATTTACATAAGATAAGGAGCTTTATCATGAATTCATGATCAGTATTGAGTAATAGTACATTACTACAGAGGCCGGGACGAAAGGGTGTGTGTATAGTGCTGATGGGGATGTATAGTGCTTTTCTCAAACATGCAATGAAATAAACAACAAAAAAAAACAAAATTTTATTTTTAATACTCATAGTGGCAGAATGTCATGATGCCTGTGCCACAAATTTATGTGGAATGGAATTAAAAAAGAGGACTTTGCCGGCCTAGGCCTGCAAGTTTTGTATGAAATTCCATTAACGACCTCTTGCCCTAGCCGCACCTGAAACGTCATACTTCGCAGCCTATTATAAGGAACATAACATCAATATTTCATTGCATGTTTGAGAACAGACCACAACAGCATGTTGCCGTAGCAACACATAAAATGTGATTAAAAAGTACATCACTTGTAATCTGAGACTTTTACTGGTAATAAAGTGCGTTCTGCAGAAGATTTGGTTTGTAAGTACACTGTTATTGGATGTTGTTAAATTATAACTCTTAAATCGTATTTTTTATATCCTCGCACGGCGCATAGGAAAACGTTATACACGGGCTTAAAAACTATTTTCGACTCGTGGCGAATTATAAGTATTCCTACTTATATGTAGACCTAGTCGTACGTACATGGATAAGGCTAAAGTAATTTAAAATGAAAATATAGATGCAGTTAAATTCAGCGAACCTAAAAGCGTTGCAGGCGACAGGGGTAGTCGTCTAAAACTAAGCCAAGCAAAAATTGCTGTGTCAGACATACGGAAGGATGCCGAAGACATCCCATAGGTGTTTCATTTTTACCAATTTCGGTAAGGAATACTAAAAGCGAACAAACATCAAATATTTGTGTTCCCTATGGCCTTAATACGGTGTTCCAATTCCACAAGGTCGCAGGAATAAGGTACCCCTTGTGTCAAAGCATACCATGAGCCTTGTCAATGCGACGATACGGGTCCGATCATGATGTTTACTTTGATAAGGACTATTTGAATATGTACGGATACATTTTTGATGTTCATTTCTAGCGGTTGAATTTTCTTGTGTGATATCTTTTTGCGAGCCGACTCCAATGTGGATACTAACTATTTAATGATTACCTTATTGTGTTCATGCTTGTATGATTTTAAGTCACAATAAATTATACACATATTTTACTACTTATCCCATATTTACTTATATCATGTTGATGTTTTATATCTCTTTCTTTATCATGATGATGTTTTATTTATCTTACTTTCTGAAAGCAGTTTTGTTTAATTTTCGAATTAATGTCCGTTAGACATGATCTCTAGAAAAGCCTTGCTGAGTAAATATTTCAATTAAATGATGTGTTAAATAGGTATCAACAATTGGTTGTTACGGTATCAATTTGGAAAGTTTACCTTCAATAACAAATTATAATAACAATCATATACGAGTTGGATGGAGAATTCCCTGCAATGTTCGTAGGTGGCCGAATACTCCGCAAGGGTGGCCGATTGCGTCTCTTGTGTAACACTTTCAAAATTACTTTTTTATTTTACGAGTGGTGTAAATTGTCGCAAACAAGGACTGAGCTTTATATAAACTACATTGTAGCGACACTAAACGTGTGCAATATTAAGTGAAGAAGTTGCACCCAGTTGCACCTAACCAGAGGCCTAACTACATACATATTTCGCAGTCATTAGTCGATTACACTTTAAATTGAGTATATTTGCGTAGAAAACTGACCTGTACGTTACTGTCGTATGATATTGAAAATCCAATAGGTAAGTATTTTAAATATTACATTCAGTTTAGGTTTACCTATTAATATTGTTATACTCGTATGTATACTTATTATATTTGTGATTAGCCGTTTGTGTAGCTTGTTGTTTGCGATCAAATACTGTGCCTGTGTGTGCCTTTTGTAGTCGTTGACCGTACTTGCATGCTACCCTCTCTTACCTAGACTTAAGTTAATACTTACCTAACTATATGTTTTCCATTAAGTGATTTTGTTAATCTTTTGAGAGTAAAATAGCATAAGCTGTAAACCGTAATATACATAAAATATTATCTTTATATCGTTACAGTTTTAAAATATCATGTTTCAATTTACTACATTCAGTCACACTAAAGTACGTCTCTATTTTACGCGCTAATTGCTATTTATGTAACAACTACATTACCGCGTTAAGATGAGTACGATCAAACCTTGCAATGTGGTGTGCTTGCATGTTCTTGCAAATGTAAATCGGCCTTAAGGGAGGTGTGGCTGTGATCTAAAGATTACTTGAAAACGGTGTTTGATTACTTGAATTAGACGAGTTCTCTTATGATACCAGCAACATACCTGAAACAGGAAAAAAAAAGCTATTTAAATAATAATATTAAGCATAAAATAAACTATGTACGAGTACCTATGTATCAATTGCTTTATAGGGAAACAGGCACAATCACACGTTGTTTAATTTATAAAAACCGGTAAGGTGAGTGTTACGCTTGCGCATCGAGGGTTCCATACAAATTTAGTCTACAAAACAATTTAGAGGATTCAAAAAATATATATAATTATAATCATTGTAATACAATAATTTCAAAATGATCGCGTAGTAAACTAACCACGGTAAGAAATAATATATTTTTCAGAAACTGCAACTCCAGGTCTTTCATAAATGATACCACTTTAATTTCGAGTTAGCCGGGGTCGCGTCTTTAAAGGGTTCCTTTTACCTCTTTTACATTATTTCTTTCTTTGTTGCAATCGGATATAATGTTATCGGTTCATTATGATTGCCTGTGAATGCTCTCTTAATTTCTCTGTTGCCGGCCACCGTGATCAGCCTCTTTGGTGCGGTAGTATTTAAGTGTCATCGCTTCAGATGTATGGGGCTTGCACAAAGAGCGGGCTGCGTTGTAATACGCATGGGGTTCTGCGTAGGCGCATGGTGTTCAAGTAACGAGATTTAGCGTCTATGATACGCTACATGTACCGATCCCGATAAATGCATTTTTGTGTAAGTCGATTTTAAAATAAACATTTAAAAGCTTCCATACTTATTCGTTTTTATTAAATTTAAGTTTGATAAGAATTGATAATTATGTTCTAGTATTTAAGCTAGTTGTACTTACCTATACTTTTTATTTATTGTGCAACCTATTCGTTTGTATGTACAAGTAGAAATTATGAAATGCGTGTTGAAGAAAAATGAGATTGTAAAATCGTTTTTATAAATTATTACACACCAGCTAGTTTATATAAATGTCTAATATTATATTACCTACCATTAAAGTACTTTATTTATTAAAGTAAACGTTTCGGGTGAATTTGCACCAGGAATGACGCGAGGTGGATTATTGGATATGCACGTATATACTCGTACATACTTATATCTTGGTTTACTTTTAGTTTTGTTATATATGTATATATTGTGTTTAGTTATTTGTAAATGTTTTAAACAGATTTATTTAATTTTAATATCCCAAGAGATGTATGAAGGCTCCAAGCGCCAACTTGAACATGCAGAAAAAACAGAATTATACCTGTGGAAACCCTGTTGCAGCTGGCATTACGAGTACCTTGGTATTATATATATTTCCATATAATATCGACAACCACTTTAGCTTAGTTCCCGGGTTTGAATCTCGGTCAGGGCATTATTTACATATGTAATTAAATTAGCGCGAATGTTGGTTCCTGAGCCTTGGATGTTTCCTATGTATTTATCTATATAAGTATGTTTATCCCATAATACAAGCTTTGCGTAGTTTAGGACTCTACTTCGCAAAACTAGCATAGATTCAGATTCAGATTCGTTTATTTCATCGATATAAATTACAATATATAGTTTTGTGTTCATGTCAAAAGTATAAGAATTTACATCGTGATCGTCAAAATAAATATAAATATGTAGCAATTATAATTAAATTAAATCAATAGATATCTCCTAATAAGGATCATCATAACACACTTTAACAAAATATAGCATCTATTTAAATGAAATTTAAGACAGCAATGTCAATACAATTTAATAGTTAAGTCGAATGTCACTACACACATTTAAAATATAAAACATCACATGTCAACTAATAATTATCACAAATTATAATAAAAACAAATAACAGTAAAATGTTCGTATCAATTAAAATTTTAATTCCATGTACTCATTTATCGAGTACAGAGGCTTATCCAACAAAAGGTTTTTCAGCCGGTGCCTAAACGTTTCGTCAGATGACTCATTTCGTAAACTTTCAGGTAACCGTTCGAAATAAGTCGGACCGATTACCCGGGGATTTTTTCTTGAGAGAGCCATGCGACGTGAGACAGTTCGAAGGCGCCCCGTGGACATATAATATCATATTAGTATCTCTTTTCTGAACAAAAGCACTTATGTCGCTGGAATAAAAATATGTAATCATTTACCTAAATGTTTTTTTTTTTTAAGTATAATTGACTATTAAAAAAAGGTATAAAATACATATTTTTGCACTAAAGAAAGAACAAATCAGCAGCGGAACCAGCTCTACACGAAGTCCCCGGAAGATGTGACGATGCCAGGGTGTCGACGCACGTGGCGTCCCACACTAGGGGTAGGCCCATCTTCCAGGGAATGAGCGTCATTCCGTCGTCCCGTGTCAAACCAGTAGGTTCGAGGACTGCAGGGACACCGGCGCTGACGAAGGCCCGACGGATAATGTCGTTAAGGCTGGCATGGCGCGGGACCCACGTCCCGCGTTCTTGCAGCACGAGAGACCGTGGTGGGTGAGACGATCGACAGCGTCTCCGCAGAGAACAGTATTTGATTGGCAAAAATAGAAGGGTAATTGGTGACGAATGAGGATGTCTAATTCGAGTTTGTAATTAAATTAGCACATTAAAGCAGAAACATTGTTAAACGTATTATAACTTACACCATACGATTAATCCCACATATAGGGTCAGAGGGGTCAAGGGGGGGTCGGATTATTTCCTAAAGAAATTGTCACGTGGGCCGAGGCGCGTGCCGTATTACGAAACACAAGACAAACATAACTTTGCTGCCGTCGAGAAATGTAACTAATATCATTACCGTACTAACCACGACGATGACGGCCGACATCAACGCGTCTTTCGCTGGCAATGGTAACTTTGTATAAAGACAAAGCTTACGGTAAACGAGAAAGAAAACAAACAGTTTATAACCAAACTTATCTTGTTTTTTAAAGGACTGGCGGGTAATAAATCAATGTGTGCTTCATATTAGGCAATCCAAAAGAGCACTTAACACCTCAGCATAAGGTATCCGTTATTTATGTTCATATTGTATGGCATGCCGAAAGGATAAGTGATACTTTGAAAGGGGTAACATTAATTTGTGGACGAAAAAACATTAGTCTCGTTGAGAACCTTGAGAAGAGATGAACGTTGTCAATAAATGCTCGATAATAAGTCTCCTTTGGTCTTTCATGGAACAGTCAACAGCAAATGTAGATGATCATTTTAGTCATTTGTTTCACTAACGTACCAATACTGCGACAGTTGGGATGCGTCAAAGACGTGATAGTGACAAGGTTCTAAAATAATCATCTACTTTAGCTGTTGACTAAACAACTGAAAACTAATGCCCGTACAATGGGGCATAGTTTTTATTAATATATTATTTCGAAGCAAATACAGAACATGACAAATGATGCATATGTATGTGTTAGAGACACGTACAATGATAATCTTAAGATATACACTGGGTTCTTTGCCCATGCTGTTCCATAAGCAGTATGCATGTATGTACGACACAGTCTGGATTGACGGCCTACTATACAAAGCCAGCGAAATAATACCCTCCGCAAAGATTCTTCGCCTTCTGAAAAGCATGCTTGGCCCACGTAAAATCAAGGTTCTTCTTGGGGAAAAGGAAAGCCGATTCAGACTTCTTAAAAATGGACTCCTTCAAGGCTCAGTCTTGGCGCCCCTTCTTTGCAACATCTACACACGTGATATACCCCTAACGGACTGCGATAAGTTTCTGTACGCCGATGACCTGGCTCTCACAACCCAGTCTAAAGATTTCGAAACTGGGGAAATAACACTCACTCTGCAAACTCTTAATGAGTACTACACTAAGTGGAGACTCTGCCCAAACCCAACTAAGACCGAGGTAGCCGCCTTCCACCTTTCTAATAGTCTGGCACGATGAGAAGTGGACGTTTCCTTTTGTGGCAAAAAACTCCAGCACAATTTTAACCCGAAATATCTGGGAGTTACTCTCGACCGATCCCTGACTTTCAAACCCCACCTAGAGAGCCTAAGTCAGAAAGTAAAAACTAGAGTCAACCTGATAAACAAACTTGCGGGTACTACATGGGGAGCACGAGGCCGTGTCTTACGAACTTCCAGTTTGGCCCTTGTGTACCCCACAGCGGAGTACTGCGCCGCAGTGTGGTACCGGAGCACGCACACGGGTAAAGTCGACGTCCAGCTAAACCGCGCACTGCGCACAATAACTGGTAGCCTAGTACCCACTCCCCTACAGTTTCTTCCGGTTCTGGCTCACATTGCGCCGTCAGAGATAAGAAGATCATATGCGGCATCTCGAGAATGGGAAAAGGCATGTAAAGGTACACTGCCTATAAAAAAAAACACTGGAACAACTTCCCGATATGCGCCTAAAATCTCGAAGGCCTATCTGGTCAGACCCACAAATTCCAAGGCCCAGAGGGATTCTGCACTCAAAAAGAATGGAATATGTAAGATCAGTTTTCTAATAACTCCTTATTCTCCGATCCAACTAAGGAACTACCTGGCTTAGATGAACGACGGAAGATCTGGGTTACACTCAACCGGGTAAGGACGGGTGTCAGCTGTTGCAACCACAATCTCCATAAATGGGGCTACAAGCCCTCACCGAGTTGCGGTTGTGGAGCACCAGATCAGACGACCGCTCATATCGTGGAGGAGTGTCCTAGGAGACGCTTTGCGGGAGGACTTGGCGACCTGTACGCGCTCACTACTGATGCCAGGGACTGGCTCTTAAACTTAGACATTTTATTGTAACTATTTTTTTGTATAAATATATTTGAAAATAAAGCCATACGATAATAATAGCAGTTTGCACATTATTACTGAAAATCTCTAAAAGCAGCTGCTTTTCCAGTACACGATATCCATTAGAGGTATTAAAATCGTGTATGTGGTATTCTTGGATTTATTTTCTACTCACAATTAGGTAAAAGATATGCCATATATACATATAATATGAATAAACTATAATGCGAACATAGATTTAGATAAATAAGTTCATAAATATATGTTCACAAGTATAGTACGCATACGCAAACTGGCAAACACAAGAATGTTTGAGTTTTTGTTTGCTATATTTTTATACTTTAACCTTTTAATTTAATATGGTATAAAGTACGAGTAGTTGATTAGTTAGATAGATCGATAAATTTATACGTATACACAACATAAGCTCATGGATTCCTGGTGAAAATAAAAAAATTGATGTTGTAACATCGTTGACAAAAAAGCACTCAATCAGAATTTAAATTATATAAAAAAAACATGCAACTTTATTATTCCTGGAAAAGAGGCATGTGTCGTTGCAGAGAACAGGGGCTGGCTAACACAATGGTTGGCATCGCGCATGTGACTCCCCTAGACAAGAGTCGCAGGAGTTCATAGGCTGCGGTAACCGCTTCCCAGCAGGCGGGCCGTACGCTTGTTTGCCACCGGTATTATTAAAACACAATGTTACAGGAATAAGCCTCATCGCTGATATTCTGCCATTACCTAATTGTAGGAGTACGAGTATAAATTACGATTTTTTTATTAATATATTCAACGGCCCGTTTCACTTAGCATAAGGTCGAGATCAAAAGCATAAAAATCTAAATCATCCGATTAATATACGATGCGGTACTGTAGACAAATTATAATAGTTTTACTTTATTTGCTGGAGAATTAGGTGGTAACAAGTTATTATTCCGCTGTCACTCATAAATTTACTTTTACCTATACCTCATGTATAGCTTACACTTTCAACCTGACGCTGGGTTTACAGTTTACACAATACACATGTACTATGTATAATATTTACAACTTAGGGTGAGTTGCACCAAAATGTAATCGTAAGCGATGCTGTTTGTTCAAATCTGATTGTATGGAAAATTTGACAAGTTTCTATGGGGTGGGACTGCCGATGCCGGCGCCATATTTAACATCGTATTTACGTTTTTTTTAATACCGTGTTGGTGGCAAACAAGCGTACGGCCCGCCTGATGGTAAGCGGTCAGGGCAGCTTTCCTATAATTGTAAATTAGTGCAACCCGACCCGCCCTACTTAAAACCTGCGTGTAAATTTGAATTTGGTTATAATGCAAGGAGGTTGGATTCAAGGAACTGTGATCATACAAATAATACAAACAACCATATCATGACTTTACTCGTAGCCTCACTAAAACTTTCTTGATCTTCAATTTACCTGTTGTTGAATGCCTCGGTATTTTTCTGGCAGAAACTAGACAATGCTAGTGACTTCCTATCGATACTTAGTTTATCGATATTTTACGAGTATAAGTGTCATACATACAGGGTGGGCCCTGTAACAGGAACAAAAAATTAAACGGTGGACTATTTAGCGGGCCAGCATTTATTGCCAATGGTATCAGTTGAAAAAAAAGTTTTGCTTTTCTTCAAAGATAGCTTACATGTAATTTTATTACTTTTATGAAGTGATATAAATCACAGTTTATTTTAAAAACTCAATAAAATTGACAAACAATGAGAAAATACCAAAAATATCCATGAAAACACCTCATGATACTACTACCTACCTCAAACACTGCAATTGCATTGACTGATGCGCTATAATCTCGTGGTGTCAAGATCCATTACTCGGAGGTCATAACTTTAGATCATTTCTCCGAATTGAAAAATTTAGATTTTTTTTGAAAGCTTATTTTTATATATTTGCTCCAGTTACCGGGCCCACCTTGTTGTGTGACATGTTTGAAAATAAATGAATAATACGTAGTACCAAATTAAACAATTTACTTCCAATTTGCATACTTCCAAATGGTGAACTTATCTATCATATTTATTATTTATTTATTTATTAATAGTAAATTACAAACGGAAATATATTACATAGCTCCACAAAACTATTTTTTTTTTTTTAGTTTGACTGTGGAGTCTGGTTTCAGTCTCAAGATAATCCAGTACTTATGGGCTAAAATAAGAGTTTAACTAATGATAAGTGGTAACTCATTAATGATCTACAAAGGGCAAATTAACCTTTTATAGAGCATCCATGAGGTACTTTTTTAGGCGGTATTTAAACATAGATTTTTTATGTTCATGGACAATATCCGCTGGTACAGTATTTAGTAAGTATGGTATGCGTTTTCTTAATGTTCTATCTCCATAGTAGTTCGATACTCTGGGAACATCGTATTTGCCGGCGGTTATTGTCCTTGTATTATGGTCGTGTTTAACTAATTGTAGGTATTCTTGTTTATCATAGTTATTTACAGCTAATAGGTATTTGAGTTTGGATCGTACTGGTAGGATTTTACATATTTTGAACAATTTTTTGTAGTCTTTTTTGCAACTAGCTTTAGTTTTTTTGTTAACAAGTACTTTCAGAAAGCGAATTTGTAACAGTTCTAATCTTTGTAAATTGGTTTCAAAAGTAAGACCATAGCAATCAAGGGCATAGAAAAGGATGGATTCAACTAATGACTTATATATACATTTTAAAGTGCTAGTAGGAACTTTGTAACTTAAATGATAAAATTTACCTAAGAGTATTCTTAACTTACTACAAATGAGATCTACATGAGTTGACCATGAGAAGTTTTCGTCAATTTTTAAACCAAGATAGGTAACTGAACCAACTTTTTCTATTGGCTTGCATTTACAACTAACCGGATTGATATTATGGTGAAGGCAGGTAAAGCTATGAGTAAAAATGGGTGGGATATTTTCCTTAGGAGGTAAGTACGGAGAGTGAATGAGCATAAATTTTTTCTTGTCCGCATTCAACACGATCCCGTTGTCATGGGACCATTTGACAACCGCATTCACGTCCTCCTGCACGAGCCGACACGTCTGCGCGAGGTCGGCGCCGGCGCGCAGCGCGCACAGGTCATCCGCGAAGAATTGTCGATGTTTTATGATCTGTCTAAATTTGTCAATTTTCATATAAAAACGGGTGTGCGGGGACAGGTGAGTACGAGTCGGTTTGTGAATAAATAAGAGGGTGTGTAACGAATGTATTGTAAGCATTAAAAACTTGTCCTTGTCTTATTTGTTTTTTATTGACAGAAGTTGTTAATCAGATATAGTTTCAGCATCGTATAGGCCACACATGATTGTACAGCCTCAGTGTTTGTTAGTATTGTTACTGTGCGTCCCACATGTCACTAGAACTATTCATTAACAGCTTGCCAAAGGGCCGGATGTACCATCATAGCCTTTGACACTTGCCTTCGCCTCCACTCCAAAAGCCTTTAATATTGAATAAATACACCCACAATACTCCATTACGATGTCATTTAAACCGAAAAAATAGAAGCGATCATTTGACTCTATCCAAATTGTGACTAGATTCCACTTCTATACTTGGTTGCATTATAATGCAGTTGCTTAATACCGTGTAGGCTTAGTTGGCTGGGCGATCCTCGTGTCTAGTTTTAGGCATCAATTCAACCGAATCTCGCCTCTATGACATTTAATTTAAAGTAATATTTTAAATGCGGCGTTTTGAAATCGGAATCACAACTGGTATTGCTACACGCGTGTCGCAACGCGCAATCGACGCGTGCCTCCATTGAATTAAAAAAGTCAATATGATCATTAATGAACTCTAATTCAAGCTGGTAGAGTCTATATTTAAATGATCATTCTTGACATCTTTCACCCGATTCGGATGCAAGTGTGGGCAAAAGTTAACACTGCCGTGGGATGGCGTGACGTCATGATAGCAGAACCTTTCAACAGCATGAAGATAAGTTTCGGTAAACTATGACATAATTTGCATGCACAAGCTTTATAAATTAGGCTTCTGGGTTACTGAACAGTAAATATTTGCTAGGTATTAACTAATAACATTGCTGGGTGGGTATGCAGTTAGGTACTACTTTTGGCACATTATGGATGTCTCAAACTGAAAACCTTCGAGGAAATACAGAACGAACCACATAAATATACGGGGTGTTTTAAAAACTAATATTGTAGAGATATATGTATTATCAAAGATTACAGTTGTATCAAGCGTGTTACTGTCGTTCCCTATAGTGAGTCTTAGGATAATCGATGCCTGATTTTTCCAACTAAAGTTTGTATTGGACAGAAAATCTCATGGGTAATTTTTCCATACAAAAGTTCTCAACTATTTACTCCATGGTTTTTGACCGTTGATTAATGGCTAGGTTACTTTAAAACGTGCCTAAAACGGCCCAACCCAATAATAGCTCGTAAACACAAACTCTGTATACGAATATGTCACCAATAAGCCCAGATATCAAAACAATTCGGTTAAGTTTCAGTAGGTTTTGCAGTGCCGGTCCCGATGTGAAATTTCCCGGGATTTCCTGGGAAATATGCATGCTTTAAGTTTCAGAGAATGAAACCTCCATTTTTGACTATTTTAATTAGGATTTTTAGTCGGGGCTGCAGTTATCCTTATGGCACTCATTTGACGGGACGAGGTGGGTGCGCAAAAAAATACTGGTTTAGAAATCACAAATCTCAAAAAGGACTCAGGTAAGTAAGGTTTCCTCTTAATACATTTATTGGAACTTCAATATGAAAGACAAATAGCTTTCTCTATCGACGATTTGACAAAACTAATGATAGATTGAATGTATATCTGCTATAGTAGTTACACTCGAAGCTCTACTAAAAAGTATTTCAATATATAAAGTACCTCCGATAAGCCTAACCAATAGTAATGAAGCTGAAGAGATATTCACAATAATAACTACATAGCTAATTTTAGTAATAATCTTCAACACATTTAAAGTTGAGTAATAAACACCGGCTTTAATGATTATTACATAGAACTCCTATAACTGCCTACGTGTATACATAAACATAGTTAAGTAACGTACAGACTCCGAAGGCAATCCAGTTATGCTGTCTCTTTTCCACGAGTGCCCACTCGTATTTGCGTCTCAGTTCGACTCACGCGCAGAGGGATGGTTTCCGAGAACCTTTCCCTAGATAGATGAGATCAGTGATGTTATTCACTACGCTTACGGACCACTTCGCCACAGACAGAACCAGTATATGGCTGGCCTACGAACACGCATAGTTGTTACGAATTTAGAGGTCAAATTGTTCTAAAGACTAGCATACAGCTGAGTACAAGACAGTCTGTGAATTGATGCGTTGAGCGACTCGTTCTGAGTAAACGTAGTTATGTTGCATTTCTTAATATAAAAAGTTCTAGCCAAGACAAAGAAAGCGTTTAGGGGCAATTAAGATAAACGTTTTGATTTAAACCGAAGGTAATGAATTTACTACAATAATGAATATAACAATTTTGTTCGGTACCAGTACGAGAATCAAAGTAAATAATGAATTGAAGTAAAATAACACTGACTATATTAACTTGACATAAAACAATAGGCACCTAGATAAAACCAAATCTAGAAATCTGTATATATAAAACATACTCAGAATAAGTTAAACCATTTATAACTTGAGAACGACTGGGCCGATATTTGTTTTATTTTGGATTCGGATTTGCTTCAAATAGCAGAATAACTACCAGGATAAAAATATAGGTAAAAAGTACGAAAAAAAAACCTATTTTTCATACGTTTTGTACGGAACGGGTCGGGGTCGGGTGGTACGAAGTTCGCCAGAACACCTACTAATATACAGGGTGTGGTCTGTAATAGGAGTAATAAATTTAAAGGACGCTTCCTTAGAGCATCTGCAGTAACCTCTTGTGTCCAAAAGAAAAATATCTTTTTTTAATTGGGATTAATTTAGATCTAAAGTTATGACCTCCAAGTAATGGATCTTGGCACCCAGAGATTATATAGCGCGGCAGTCAATGCTGATTTTGAGGTTATTAGAGGTTTGGCGCAATGGAAAGCAAAGAATAGATTATTTGAGCAGAATTAAATAATGAACGTTTATTGAACACCACTTGGAAGCAAGTATACGTCCGTACTGAATCAAAGAGGGTAGCGAGAGAATTGCCATTTACAAAATATAATAGATAAGATAAGATAAGATAAGATTTATTTATTGAATAACTGTGTAGAGAGATGTTGATAATACAATTCAGAATCAACAGTTTATCCATCACGGACGTACAATATAATATTATGTATGAGTAACCTATAACTAAATAACAAAATTAATACATGCACTAAGTATTATTATATTCGGCAAACTCCTTTATGGTGTAAAAGACTTTACTAAGAAGCCATTTATTTTAATGATTTTAAATTGTTTACCTTCGACAGATTTTATTTCAACAGGCAACTTGTTAAAAACTTTTATTGCTGCAATGTAGGCACTTTTCTCCATAAGTTTATTATTAACCTTTGGAATACGATAGTTAAATTTATATTGCATGCGCAAGTTCTCGTTAATTGAGGACAGTTTTGTGAAATACTCTCCATTGCGCTTTACAAAGAGGCAAAGCTCGAGTATGTAAATTCCAGTTAATGTCAAAATCTGCTTCTCCTTGAAAATATTTCTAACTGAGTGACGCTGGTGCAAGTGAAACATGTTTCGTAAGGCATCTTTTTTGTAATCTGAATGTAGTAAGAACATCAACAGAATCACCCCAATAAATGATGCCATATGTGAGTTGTGAATATACATTTCCATAGTATGCGCTCTTAACGACATTCTCTGAACATGTTTCAGATAGTATAGATAAGGCATAGGCCGCTTTTGCTATTTTACAGTTTAAATCTGCAATGTGAGACTTCCAACTTAAATGAGAGTCTATTGTAATTCCTAGGAATTTAGCGCTGTCCACTTGTTCTATTCTCACCGCTCCTTGTGTTACGGTAATAGACATAGGTGAAGTTCTATAATTCCTATATTGAACGAGTTTTGTTTTGTTTAAATTTACGTTAAGGTTTAATGTTTTAAGCCATTCAACTACAGTGCCTAGTGTGTTATTTATACTGTGTTCAAATTGTTCATCTGTTAGTGATCCTGAAAATAAAAGCGTAGCGTCATCAGCAAACAGAACGCACAATTCGTTTACAGTTTTTGGTAATTCGTTAATATAAATGAGAAAAATAAGTGGACCTAATACACTTCCTTGCGGAACTCCTACGTTGACAGTTTGAAAGTCTGATTGCTCCTGCTCTATGGATTTTGTTACACTATTAAATGATTCTATAACTGTCGCCTGCTTCCTATCACATAAATAAGTTTTGAAGAGTTTTAGAGCATTTCCTCGTATTCCTAAATTTTCTAATTGACGTAAAACAGTAATATGAACTACGCAATCAAATGCTTTAGATAGGTCCAACAGAAGAGCAAAACATGGTCTCTTATTATTAATCTCATTCCATATGTGCATAAAAATCTTAAATATCGCCAATGATGTAGATTTTCCTTTCTGAAATCCGAACTGATTTGGGTTAAGTATTTTGTTTGCTTGTATGAAGCTAAGTAATCTATTGTAAATAACTTACTCGAAGGTTTTTGAAAAAGTTGGAAGAAAGGCAATCGGTCTATAATTACTAATTTGATCCCTCTCACCTTTTTTATATAAAGGTTTTATTAAGGCTTTTTTTAAATCTTCAGGAAATATTCCCGTCTCAAGAGTTAGGTTTAAAATATGTATCAAAGGATCAGCAATAAAATCAATGCTAGCTTTAATTACTTGAACTGGAATAAAATCGTGACCAACACTTTTTTTATTGCTTAACGATTTTACAATGTTTTTCAGTTCATTTTTGTCAACAGGGTTTAGAAAAATGCTCTTGCAGACGGTTTGGGAAATACATTTATAATATTTATCACAGGTAGCTTTACTTGAATTTTGATTAAGAAAGAAATGGTTAAAAGTTTTGGCTATCGTTGAGGGATTCGATATACTAATTCCATCATTCGTTACTTTCTTTATCATTGTCTGCAAAGGGTTTACGGAAGAAGTATGTTGCTTAATCAGTGCCCACGAAGCTTTAGATTTATTGGCACTGTTATAGATAAATTTATCATTCGTGATAGTTTTTGCACGACGTATCACTTTTTTGTACAGTTTACAGTACATCTTATAATTAGTCAAAATCTGGATATCTTTGTACCTCTGAGTTAACAAGTGCATTTTACGTTTGGTTTTACTTGCCTTTACGATACCTCTCGTTTTCCAGTTTGGGTTACTCTTGTACGTCTTACGAATAGTTTCGAGAGGTATTGTTAAGTCAAATATTAACTTATATATATATCCATAAACGCCGCCAATAGTGTTGCCAGATCATGTTTCAATTTGATTTGACGTAGTCTCAATTTATACATGATTATTTTAGATTGATTTTTGCATTATAAAATGAATATAAACCAACAGAGGTTGCATCAAGTTATGACTCATAATCGCTGTCGCAATTTTTGTTTAAAAGGATATTTTTGGGATTTTTTTTTCATAATCTCCAGTAGGATAAAAAAGTACATGTAAGCTATATTACTAAAATAAATAATTGAATTGCATTTAATTAAATGTTTGTATCAAAAAAATATAATAAAAACATTTTTTTTTCAATTGAAACCATCTGGAAATAATTGTTGGGGAGCTTAATAGTGTACCGTTTAATTTATTGCTCCTATTACAGACCACATCCTGTATACATAAACAAGAGTCATAGAACAAATAGTTATACAATATATGTATATGCATCGGAAATATAACACAACGCAACCAACTATAAAAAAAGTAAAGAAAAACCTTCTTAAAATTATTCACGGTTCCAGAACTCTACCCACACCACCGCAGTCCTAGCACTAGCTGTTACTCCCATACACCTTAAAATAAAAGAAATTGCTTCAAAACAACATCACAACAACAATCACTGAATTACAAAAACAACCGGATCACTTCGAATTCCCGCTGTCCTACCAAACACGAAATATATACCTACGTAATAAACACAACGATGAAAATATCCAAAGTACAACAGAGAAGAACCGATTAATGCATTCCAGAATTTTACTAAATATTTGTCAAGTAAAATCTTCTACCTTTTAAAACCCTGAAAACCTATGTTATTGAGGTTCGCTAGCTATAAACCTAAAATTAACAAAGTTAAAATCATTTATTCACACTTCAATCGTGATATAATTTAAACTAAAACAACTAGCCTCAAAGCCTTTTAATAGTACATTACTACAGAGGCCGGGACGAAAGCAACCCCATATTTCCCGCCGAGGTATGTATAGTGCTTTTCTCAAACATGCAATGAAATAAACAACAAAAAAAAAACAAAGTTTTATTTTTAATAAGCATAGTGGCAGAATGTCATGATGCCTGTGCAACAAATTTATGTGGAATGGAAATTAAAAAAGAGGACTTTGCCGGCCTAGGCCTGCAAGATTTGTATGAAATTCCATTAAACACCTCTTGTCCTATTAGCCGCACCTGAAACGTCATACTTCGCAGCCTATTATAATGAAATAAACTATTTTGTTTGTATAAGGAACATAACATCAATATTTCATTGCATGTTTGAGAAAAAGAAATTTCCATTTCAGACGTATTATACATAAGTTAGAAAGATATCATCACATCACATGTAACTGTTATTTCATAAGTGCAGATTAAGTATAAGTGGCATATTCGTTAACAACCATTATCGGCTATCGGACACTCACCTCACGCTCGATACACTTAATTGTTAGTACTAAAGGAATTTACACTATCTGGGGGCACAGTAGTGCCGTCGCCAAGTCGAGCGAAACAAAACGCAAGGGCACTACATAACTCTTCTCGAAGCGCTTCATCTTTTTTTAATCCTGATGATGAATGAATGTATGAACTCGTATTTGGATTATACCAGACAAACAAAATTCTCGAAATATGATGTCAATAATGGACTTACTAAAGATATCGAATTTAAATTGCCTAGCTATTATACTTTAGATTTTATTGATATCCATAAAACCCCGTTTTCGTCACTTACTCACTTACTTATGATCATCACAACTCTTAGGGTACTTTCTGAAGTCCTAATAGAAAGCTGAAATTTAGTATGTAAGCTAGTATTAAATACGAGTAGTACACCAAGAGCAAAAAAAAACAGAGCTTGGAACCCTTAAACTAGGGGATAGAAGTTTGTTTGACACTTCCGCAAATGCTAGAGGTCTGAAACTCGATATAGGGATGCGTTGTTAGAAATAATAAAATCCATATTTCAGGACTATCAGATTCTTTACAACTGTAGACACTGTCGTGGTACAAAATGACATAGGATGGTGAAAGTTATCTAAGCCACTTTTGAGTCGAAACTCTAAAATATTCAATATTTTTAGCTTCTTTTTTTGAAAACCGGTTCTGCAATTTGGCACGAGTCTTTTCGACATTCCACGAGCGATACAGTTTGTGGCATCAATTTTCTGCACGCTAAGCGGATTTAATGTTAGCATTTGGTTAGTGCATATGAAATGAACAGAATATAGCGACATGTATGGCAGTCGTTGACATGGAAGTGGAACACTTAATACAGGGTCTCATCCCCAGGGCAGGACAATGTAGGTAGGCAAAAGTAATACAAAAACCGGCCAGTGCCAGACGGATTCGCGTACGAAGAGTTCCGTACCGTTATCTATAAAAACGGCGGACACCTTTATTGTATGGGGACCTCATTAAATATTTATTTTATTCTGTTTTTTAGTATATGTTGTTATAGCGGCAACAGAAATACATCATCTGTGAAAATTTCAACAGTCTAACTAACACGGTTCATGAGATACGGCCTGGTGACCGACGGACAGACAGACAGACAGCGGAGTCTTAGTAATAGGGTCCCGTTTTTACGTTTTGGATACGGAACCCTAAAACGTATATAATATAGGAGTTTCTATGACTTTTTCATTGTTAAGATATTAGATGTATTAGGGTGAATACAAAAAAGATATCATATCGAACTGTGGTAATGTCAAAGTAAGCTGTGTACTGGTTGCTGATTCTTTAATAATAATAATATAATAAATATTGGGGGACAACTTCACACAAATCGACCTAGTCCCAAACTAAGCAAAGCTTGTAGTATGGGTAAGCCGTACTAAATGCACAAATAATGCCCTGGCCGGGACTCGAACCCGGGATCTCTAGCTTCGGAGCACAGTATAATATTTTCGAAGGCAGCGTCACTACCAACTAGGTTAAAAAGGCAGTCTTTAAGTAGGAATTCATTACCGCATGCTTATATTACGGATTCCGATGCTAAGTTAGTAGCTATCAGTATACAGGGTGTTGGTCCATCGTTTGCCAAATTGAAATGGCGGATAGGTGGGGTCATTTGCTATCTTCTACGGCCCAAAATAATTTTTTTGCCCACGCAGTTTTTTATGTCTTAAAGGTCTATAAGACTATATCTAATCTTAAAGGTGGACTTGTTAAACTTGATATTTAAAAAAAAGTAAGTGATCGAATCTGTAATTTATATTTTTATAAAAATGTGCAATAATGTACGGTTCTATCAAAATCAAAATTACTTGCAAGTAACATATAGTTTTTTTTTATTGACCCGCGAAGATTTTTCAAGAGGTAAAAATTCAGTCGCAGGTAAACTATGAAAGACGATAAAAAAAAAACATGTTCTTAAAATTATTTTAAAAAGTGCTTTGGTCTATCCTTTCTCTAATGATGGGCAATAATGCTAAAAAACCTTTCACAAACTTCAGTCATTTGCCAACTATATGACGAATTAGCCTAATAATCGATAATCGATATGCAACTATGCCAACCTTCAGACTCAAATTAGGTACGCAGGTTTGTAGTAGGTACACTGAATTAGTAAGTATCAATCTAATTTCAATCATTAAAGAAAGAGATCTTCCTTGTGAGAGGAGTCGGATATTTCTGCTATGGGAAGCGAAGAGCGGGAGAGAGATTGTCAGCACACGTACGTCTTCCTTGTGATAGAGGGCGTGTAGGCCTGGAGTGCGCCATCTTAGGGGACGCTTCGGGTCTTAGGCTTTCGGCCTCGCGTGGCTCGCCGCCACTCTGCGGGCCTTCGGCTTCTCTCTCGGGGATTGGGAGATTTTAAAACGTAGAATATAGCAAATGACCCCATATATCCGCCATTTCAATTTGGCAAACGATGGACCAAACACCCTGTATACGTAAATTGTATAAACATGTTTCTCGACTCGCGTTGATAATGATAAACGAGGACTTAATTGAGAGTAAGCTCTTCAGGACTAGCTGCAAGACGCCTGCTACTCGTATCAGTCCCACTTCGTTATCAAAGTCAACGAACTAAACTGGCCAGATATCGTTGTTTGAACGACCGGACAAACATTGCTACGAGTGTTTTGGGTCGTTAGGTGTTTGCTCAAAAACTCTTATTTGAGTCTTGAAGCAATTAATTATCTTACGATTTTTGGAACTCATTACACAATACATATTTTTATAGGGTAGTAAGTAGTTAGTCTTGGATGAATAGATAAGCATTATATCATGTTAGGTGTCAACTTATCTCAAATGATTTAATAATAATTTAGAATGTGTACAAATATAACACAATTCCAGGGCCTATACTCTTATTGCAAGAAATCCAGGTAACTATACAATACATTTAGCATAGAACTTCCTTCGAAAGTGTACTCGATATCAGTTATCTTAAGAGTAGATTCAATAATAAGTACCTACCCTACCTAGTAAATAACTAAGTGTACTTTGATTCAAGTTGAAATTATTTAAATAACTTTTAAAAATGCTATTAGAATTTGATCCTTCTTGCTCATAGTTAGATCGCTTTTTGAATGGACCCATTTAAATAATTTCAACTATGATCCTCATTACTCTTTCACAAGGTATCGCACTACTGGACTGTATACTGTGTCTTTCAAAATACATGAGGTCTTCATTATTTATTTGAAAAAGTAAATATTTACGGAAATCACTAAATTTTGAGCTATAGGTCCAAAAATATGAAAAAAATCGTTAAGGTAAAACTTAATAAAGACCACCGAACAAAACTATAGCGGACATGACCACTTATCGTAAAAAGTTAATAATTCTTAGTAAAAGACGTATTTAATGAATCGTAGGTATGGCGTTTATTTACGAACCGTGAGATCTTCGAGAAGACAAGTACAGTTGCCAGTTTTCAGTAAAAGACGTTTGAAACGCTGTAAAGGCCTTCTTAGCGAGACGGCAATTTAAAAATTTAGGCAAAATCCGTAACTATTACTTTTGCCGTCATCGACACCGATGAAAAGGTGACTAAGTATCTATAAATTTGACACCACCAAACAAACTTCGACCACCAAATCCAAGAAAAGGAAATATGTATGAGAGTTCGGCAATACAGAATAATAATAAAAAACAAATTGTCTCCTGGAAGTGGTCAAAGACAGTAATATTAATAAGGCTTGTAAGAAGACACGACTAATTGAAAGTTAACTCTCTGTAAACACGTTAGTCCCTGACCGGACCGGTTTAATACATAAACGTCACTTTTCTCAAATACCACGAAATGCTTAACACGTCTCTTTGAACAACGAGCGCTGGCACGCACTTATAAAGAGCCAGTTTACCCACTCTAAGATTCTGAATTCGGCATTTAAACATCACTATAAAAAGTGAACTCATTTTTATGGTTTGAGTTGTAGGTATATGTAGCGGCATATAGGTTGCTATAACTGCGTGGGCACACTGGGCACTGTCGAAAAAATAGAGAACAATCTATCATCTGGCTACTTTTCTTTATTTATTTATATCTAGGATCACCAACAGTGGCTACAACAATCATTAACCACCACCACCACCATATCAGCCCTAGGACGTCCACTGCTGGACATAGGCCTCCCCCAATTTCATGGGGGGTAAATGCCATAATCGCCACGCTTGGCATGCGGGTTGGCGATCGCAGTATCTCCACCGTACTCTAGGAATGCTGCTGCCCATTCCCCGGTGGTCTTGGTCGTAGTTTAAGGACATACCCGGGTCCAGGACAAAATTACATATGGTTTAAATTTAATTGCGCCACCAATTACAGGTTAAGACAGCATGCAATAAACGAATAGAAAGCATCGACTTTAAGAACAAAAATTACAGTAAGAAGACATACGATATAGTTAATAGTGCATGATATTAAATATGCTAAAACCGCTCAAAAGTGCTATATAACGCATTCACTGCCACCGACGCACATGTGCGTTCACTTCTATGCAAGTTTGTTCCTGGGGGGCGTGGCTGGCAGCGAATGAATGTGTTAAATATTAGATATAACTTTTGTGCGACTTAAATCCATGGGATTAGAACTCAACAGTAACTTGTAGTAAGTAAATTACCGCATTCCACTGCCAGTCTCGCAGAAACTGTATGAGTTTCAAAATTTTCATCTTTTTTCTGCAGATAAAACTAAACACCGGGTTAGTTCAGAGCTAAAAAGTCCCGTGTTAAGAGAGTGAGTGAGAAATATTTCGCAAATGTTAATTTGCGAAATATTTAAGTTAAATAGATAAATAAATAAATATTGGGGGACAATCTTACACAAATCGACCTAGTACCAAACTAAGCAAAGCTTGTACTATGAGTACTAGGCGACGACATACATACTTATATAGATAAATACATATTTAAATACATAGATAACATCCAAGACCCAAGAACAAATATCCGTGATAAATGCACAAATAAATGCCCTGGCCGGGATTCGAACCCAGGTCCTCTAGCTTCGGAGGCAGAGTCACTTCCAAGTAGGCTAAACATGCCGCTAAATCCCGCCGTCAGTTATAGAGTAGAAACGTCGTATCCGTATAAATACTTCCCGTAATCACTTCTCCGTGTATGTACGTGTCAATTAATATCGTAATAAAGATCGAACTACCATGAGAAATCTCATCATCTTAAAGTAAAATATATTAACATCACGGCTGTTTATCTACGTAGAACGAAACGTGTATGATAGCGTCCATATTGTGTTAAAAGATTTTAACGACATACTGAGCTTTGATTAGCTACTGCCTACGTCAAACGTCAAAATAAAGTGACAAATAAAAATAAAATGGCGTCTCCTCGGAATTTCGTCTAGTCGTCTCTGAATATATATTTTTTCTAATGATGTTATTTAAATTGGAGTATTAATAGTTTACTATGCAGTAAACAAACGAAACAGTGTGTAGCTAATCGAAAATTCATCTGGAAGCACGTATTAACCATTGTTTGGACAACAAATGGAAGATAGTGAAGTGCATCGTATGTGGCAGGCAAGGCATGCAAGTTCTCATTTTGCAAAATTTACGAGTGTTGTGGTTGTAAAACGTAGAACTCTGTGAAAGGACGAAGATGTATCTTTTTCCCGGATATGATATGAGATACATTAAAAAATAAATCTGCTGATAAGTAAAATGTTTGTTTAATTTCATATAACTAAGATATGGCTCAACATAGTTCACGGTATTTCAATTGAACACCAGTTTCATTTTACATCGGACGTTGGTGTTCAATTGGAAATGCCGTGAGCTTGTACACAAAGTTAAATTTAAATGAGCTATATATATATTTATTGTTGGATGTTCACAGTAAGTTCCATTGCCACAGTGCCATTAAATAATAAAAAAAAGAAACGTCAAAAATCTACCAGCGGGTACAGATTAAATATAGTTGCTTACGGTCTATATATTTTCTTCGTGATTTGGCGGTCTGAACCCTTACTAGTCTGTGATTAACATGTATGTACTTTGAAACTCATCAAGTTCCAGCAAAGACGGCCAAGAAACAACGCGGATTCATGGCTTGTGGGCTGGGTATAAATGTAACTTTTAGCACATAAATACTTACATCAGTCTCTCTAGTATATTTTTCGTAAAATGAACGCAAACGAACGCGTTGACGTTCATTCTCAATTTGGATGGCACCGCGAACAGTGCCTCCGGCGGCCTTTAGTGGTAACTATTTGGTACATACAAATTGGGACTAAAAGCAAACGAGCCAGTTTTTTTGACGTAGGCCCATTCCACTCATCCAATATCTTTGTCCAAGTTTCTTTTTTTTCATGCGTAGCCATATTGATTTAACTGTCATCACTCATCAGAATCTTTGATCAAATGTCGGGGTCCCATCCAAGTTGGATGAAATCATCCAATTTCTTTGATCAAATGTATATTGGACAAAGATATTGGATGAGTGGAATACCTCCCTTACATCCATACTTAGATTATAAATGCGAAAGTGAGACTCAGGTTGGGTTGCACCAAACCGTCTGCAATAATCGTAAGCGGTGTTCATAAAAATCTGTTTGTATGGAAAGATTGACAAGTTTCTATGAGATGACAGCTGCCGCCGCCATATTTAACGCTGATCGGTCTGTGATCGTAAGTTGGTGTACCCAACCTAAGTTCGCGCGTGAACGCGCGCGGTTGGCTAAACGCGCGATGCAAGATGTAACAAAGTAATGTTATCGTAAATTACAAAACCGGGGTTAGTTTACGATCGGAATAGATGTGATTTCATATACATTTTGACGTAAGTATATAGAAAACCTGTCACCTCTAATAGTATTCTAGTCGCGGTTAAGTAATACATGACCGGCATGCACCCCCCGCGCAAGGCCTACTCCGAACTTCGAACTTCGTGTCGTGTCGTCCTTTCACTCTCGTGTTATAACACTATGTGACGAAAAGGGACGACACGATACGAAGTTCGATTTTCGAAGTTCGGAGTAGGCCCTGCGCGGATGCCTGATGCTCCTCAGACGGCTCGGACGGATCTTGACGGGTGTTGATTCACGTATAGTATCTATTATCTATAGTACGTTTAGTTTGTGGTAGCCTAGCTCTGTCTGGCCATCGGTCTATCAGACTGTTACGCGCTGAAACTATTTTCACCCTGAAACCACCACCACCGATTTGATATCATTTTTTATGGGGATAGTTTGAAACCCTGGAAAGGACGTAGACTAGTTTTTTATTCGCCCAGAAGGTGGGTATTCCAAGTAATTCGAACACTTCGAACCATCGACAACAAAGTTATTTGACCGTTCGAAAACCCTACTGAAAATGAATAAGGTCTACACCTGAATACTTCAGTTTCGTTACGTTTGTACGTACATATTTGTCCATATTTTTGTTATCTAAGCAGATTTTGTACAAAAAATGCTAAACGAAGTTCGGGAGCAGTTTGTTTGCGATAGAGGACGGCGTTTGTCAATAATAATATTGGAATGATATGCTATCGTTACTTCAAAATATGTTTATTTAATATACAAATAATTTTATATCGATAACGGCGCCAGGGTAAAGCTGATCGTACACTAGACGCTAATATGAAAATAAACTGTAAGTACTTATGTAGGTAAGATGACAATATGACAAATGTGACTTATAGTAACGGAAAATAATCTATCATATTAGTGTTTTTTTTAAGTATTTTTTATGAGAACGACTAAGGCTGCCTAAACGATTATCATGTGAAAGTCCTTTAGATGGAGAGTAAAATCGTATACTACATTTGTATGACACCATATAAGTTTCTCTGCGTGATCGCATCAGAAATGAGGCCATCCGCAGCAGAACCAAAGTGACCGATATAGCCCTTCGAATCGCTAAACTTAAGTGGCGGTGGGCGGGGCACATAGTACGCAGAACCGATGGCCGTTGGGGCGGAAAGGTTCTCGAGTGGCGACCACGTACCGGAAGGCGTAGCGTGGGCAGGCCCCCCACACGGTGGACTGATGACCTGGTAAGGGTCGCGGGTGTCCGCTGGATGCGGGTGGCGCAGGACCGGTCATTGTGGAAGTCTTTGGGGGAAGCCTATGTCCAGCAGTGGACGTCATTCGGCTGAATTATGACGATAATGATGATATAAGAAACTCGTTTTGTACGAGTTTATTAAAAAGTGCATAAAATAAGTAATACTCGAAATATATGTACATTATTAATTGACTTGGACTTATTTACGGTAGCCGGGATCCGGGTATGTCCTAAAACTATGACAAAGACCACCGTGGGATGGACAGCAGCATCCCTGGAGTGCGGTGGAGATACTGCGATCGCCAACCCGCATGGAAAGCGTGGCGACTATGGCATTTACCCGCCGTGAAATTGGGGGAGGCCTATGTCCAACACGTATGGACGTTTTTGGTCTGATATGGTGGTGGTGGTATTTATGGTACGAGTGTAAATAAACAAAGAAAGAACTCGATAATAGGTACGGTCGGCCTCACAAGGAGCTGAACATCTTTGTACCTTGTCACTTTAACGTCAGGTTTAAACTGTCATACTAAACGTCCAAAGGGTGAAAACGACAAAGTATCAAACTGTCCAGCTACTTATGAGGCCGACTGTACTATCCCTTAAAGGGATACGCTTGCCTTTGTACTTCTACATTTTTGTTTTTAATTTTGTTGTGTTTTATGTACAATACTGCATTAGATACATACATACCAAATTAAAATTAAAACTTTAGAGAGAGCTTATTAAATATCATTGTAGAGTTTATATTATACAGAAGTTTCAGAAATATATAGGATAAATGTACCTAATTGTAGAGTACCTATTCTCATCGAGATAACTATTAAACATTAGTCACTTTGTCAATGTTTAAGAGTGCGCAGTACGTTCCGTTCTCCATACAAACGTATTTACGCTCTCATTTTAAAACGCCAGACTAGAATAACGTGAAACTTTGTATACACAATGGGATTCGGCATATCTAGGTCGGAAATTAGTTTCTGTTGCTTAAAATTATAATGGAGAAAAAATACAGCGATTATTAAGGTTTTCATACAAGCCGTAAAAAACTCAAAAAACCGAATTTCTAGCAACAGAAACTAATTTTTGACCTAGATAAGCCGGATGCCATTGTGTATACAAAGTTTCATGTTATTCTAGCATGGCGTTTTAAAATGAGAGCGTAAATACGTTTGTATGGAGAACCGAGCGTACTGCGCCCTCTTAAGCATAACTAGTGCATGTTCATAAAGGTTACAATTAAGTAGCTTTTGTAAGATTGAGTATTTGTACACCTTGTAGGTAGATCACAGCGTTTTGTTTATTTTATTCTACTGCCATCTATTATTGTAACTTGCGTATCAAAAATAAATACTTACTTACATACTACTATATTAAGTTAGTCGATGTACTTAATCGTCGGCGTACCATGATTTTTTGACACTCAATAGATAGTAAACGGCTGCGTCTCTCTTTACTGCAACTCAGTATGCGAATTATCCCCTAAATAGTTAGAAAGAATGCTTATTGCTTATTGACACTGCAAACACTGATCTTCTGAGCGAGAGACATCAACGCGCGCAAATCTGCCAAAGGCTGCAATCGCCTTTATAGACACTTAGACTGATAAAATATAAAAAAATGTAGATATGAGCGCAAACACACGGGAGGTGCGTTCAATTTTAGATTGTTTTTAAACACTCTACGAAATAGAACATGATAGAAGATGGCTAATGTATTTCACGCATTTCACTTCAACAAAACCAAAACTACAACAAAACGACATGCAATACATGTAATGGAGTAATTTCGAGGAAAACACGGAAGAGACTGTTACAACTTATACACGGATAATCCAAGATTACAGCGGCAAATGCGAATTTAGTCAGTCATATGTCATATCACGTCATCGCCTCTGCCGAAGAAGTTTGACCTCCGATTGCGTGAAGTTGTTACAGTTGGCTTAGTTGTGTCCAATCTGTTGTCCTATTGTGCGGTTTTGCTACCCCAGTATCATTCGTCATAAGAGATAAGCATGCTTCGTGGGCAAACCTGCATGCATTAACATTTTATCGGATTATCAGCACTAGGGCCTATGTCAAAAATATAAATTGGTGTAATAGAAATGTGAAGTTAAGACGCATTCCTCATTTTATTTATAGCCGCCTGATATCAATCTATTGCTTACGGAGATAGAGTCAATAATCAATCGAACTTTCTAGGTGGCTCTAATGACTTTTTACAATATGATAATTTTGGTGTTTTGCGATTTTAGTAAATAAAAATATTGTCCCTTTAAGTGGATTGCACTAAACTAAAACACAACGACCATACCAATATCAGGCTTAAGTTACACAGACAGGTTATCAAGCTTTATGTAGCGCGTTGTTTATGTCGAACTCGCACTAAAAAAAAAACCCCTTGACGATCCGCGACGCATTTGGACGGCTCTGGGATCTCCTATACAGTACGCACAGACTAGTAAGGGTTCAGACTGCCAACTCACGAACCAAAAATATAGACCGTAAGCAACCATATTTAATCTGTAACCGCTGGTAGATTTTTGACGTTTATTTTTTTTTAATTATTTAATGACACTGTAGCAGTGGAACTAACTGTGAACATCCAACGATGAATATATATATATATAGCTCATTTAAATTTAACTTTGTGTAGAAGCTCACGGTATTTCCAATTGAACACCAACGTCCGATGTAAAAATGAAACTGGTGTTCAATTGAAATACCGTGAACTATGTTATGCCGTATTATATGAAATTAAACAAACAATTGACTTATCAACAGATTTATTTTTTAATGTATTTCATTTCATATCCGGGAAAACGATATATCTTCGTCCTTTCACAGAGTTCTACGTTTTACAACCACAACACTCGTACATTTTGCAAAATGAGAAAATGAATCTTCCATTTGTTATCCAAACAATGATTATTACGCGTTTCTAGATGAATTTTCGATTAGCTACACACTGTTCCGTTTGTTGATTGCATAGTAATCTATCAATACTACAAATTAAATAACAACATTTGCAAAAATGAAAAAAAAATCAGAGACGACTAGACGAAATTCCGAGGAGACGCCATTTTATTTTTATTTGTCACTTTATTTTGACGTTTGACGTCCATTGGTAGACAAGGCAGTAGCCAGTGAGAGCTAAGTATGTCGTCAAAATCTTTTTGACACAATATGGCCGCTATCATACACGTTTCGTTCTACGTAGATAAACAGCCGTGATAGTACGGGACCAGGGCTGGTTCTCAAGCCTAGTCAAGTAGTCACTAGTCGACTAGCAATGATAGAAAACCGACAGCCACGTGATTCACATTTGTACAATAATATTCTTATGGTAAATAGATAAGGGTCCGTACATCAACGGAGGATGTACAATTTTAAGCTTTATAATGTTTTGAAACATTTTCTACCAGTGGCTATGTGAGCTGTAGACACCGGGTATTTTTTCCCAAACTTTTTTTTTTATTTACAATATTTCTAGAAATTGACTCGACAAAAAAAAACTGCATCAACACAAAACTTCACGAGAATCGGTTGAGAAGTACACACGGAAATCCGAAAGAGTTTTTGTCGTGGCTGAAGCAGAGACCTTCGTTTAACTCGGTCAATGATCTTATTGCCTTTTTTCGAGCAGGAATCAAACAAAAATAGGGTGACACAAAAAAAATGTTAACTATTTTAATCGAACGTTAATTCAATTCTAGTATCCCGAAGTGACGAACTCAAAGAGCCAAAAGGATCTCTATCTCCACTCAGAGGCTCATCGAGGAAAGGAATGAGATGATTCTGCAGTCTTCAGCCGATGCGAGATTATACAGGCAGCTCAATAAACAGATCTCCAAGTCCCTTACCCGCGATCTGCGCCAATTCAATACAAATCGTATTGAGGAGGCCATCGAGCAGAATAAGGGCTCTAAAGTTTTTTCAAGAGATCTGTCTATTGGGCAGAGCCAGCTCGCCAGATTAAAAACTGAAGATGGTAGAATCGTTTCGTCCAAACCTGAGCTTCTGAGTGAGATAGAGTGCTTTTATGGACAGCTATACACGTCAACTAGCAGACCCGAAGTTGGTCTGGCGGAAGACCGAAGAGCTAGATTAACCCGGCACTATACCGAAGATATCCCGGACATCAGCCTGTACGAGATTAGAATGGCTCTTAAACAGCTTAAGAACAATAAGGCACCCGGTGAAGACGGAATTACCGCGGAACTCCTGAAGGCGGGTGGAAAACCGGTCCTTAGGGCCCTTCAGAAGTTGTTCAATTCCGTCTTACTGGAAGGGAAAACTCCAAAGGCATGGAACAGAGGTGTGGTGGTCCTGTTCTTCAAAAAGGGTGACAACTCCTTACTGAAGAACTACCGACCCATCTCACTTCTGAGCCATGTTTATAAGCTGTTTTCAAGAGTCATTACGAACCGTCTCGCACGCAGGCTAGATGACTTCCAGCCTCCCGAACAAGCCGGTTTCCGAAGAGGCTTTAGCACCGTAGACCACATCCATACGCTCCGTCAGGTTATACAGAAGACTGAGGAGTATAACCTGCCCCTCTGTTTAGCGTTCGTGGACTACGAGAAAGCCTTCGATTCGATCGAAATCTGGGCTGTACTACAATCTCTCCAGCGGTGCCAAGTGGACTACCGCTATATCGAAGTGCTGAAGTGTTTGTACGAGAACGCCACTATGTCAGTCCGACTCCAGGGCCAGAGCTCGAAGCCTATCCCATTGGAGCGGGGAGTCAGGCAAGGAGATGTTATTTCTCCTAAACTGTTCTCCGCTGCACTGGAGGATGTTTTCAAGACTCTGGACTGGAGAAGGCTAGGCATCAACATAAATGGCGAGTGCCTCACTCACCTTCGGTTTGCTATAGTAAACTTGGCTGAGACCATGGAAGATTTAAGTACAATGCTTAATGACCTCAGTAAAGCCTCCGAGCGAGTTGGTCTAAGGATGAACATGGACAAGACGAAGATCATGTCAAATGTCCATGTCGCACCAACTCCCTTAACAATCGGACACTTTACGCTCGAAGTTGTAGACGATTACATATACCTAGGACAGACTGTCCAGTTAGGTAGGTCCAACTTCGAGAAAGAGGTTAATCGTCGAATCCGACTCGGCTGGGCAGCGTTCGGGAAGGTACGGCACATCTTTTCGTCCAATATTCCGCAGTGTCTCAAGACGAAAGTCTTTGACCAGTGTGTTGCCAGTGATGACATATGGTACTGAAACGTGGTCGCTTACTATGGGCCTCATAAAAAGGCTCAAAGTCACCCAAAGAGCAATGGAGAGAGCTATGTTAGGAGTTTCTCTGCGTGATCGCATCAAGAATGAGGCCATCCGCAGCAGAACCAAAGTGACCGATATAGCCCTCCGAATTGCTAAACTTAAGTGGCAGTGGGCGGGGCACATAGCACGTAGAACCGATGGCCGTTGGGGCGGAAAGGTTCTCGAGTGGCGACCACGTACCGGAAGGCGTAGCGTGGGCAGGCCCCCCACACGGTGGACCGATGACCTGGTGAAGGTCGCGGGTGTCCGCTGGATGCGGGTGGCGCAGGACCGGTCATTGTGGAAGTCTTTGGGGGAGGCCTATGTCCAGCAGTGGACGTCTTTCGGCTGACATGATGATGATGATGATGATCCCGAAGTGTGATTGATATTTGGCCCATAAATGGTCCACAAAGGGCAGCGCACGTCCCTGACGACCGGAAGTTCAGGGCCGCGGAGCACCCACCGGACCGGTCTCACTTTCTACCGGCGAGGAATCGTCGAGAACGCTTAGAATAACCGTACACATACACCATTATTTTACACCTTATCTCAGGGCAATAAGGGCTACCCGTGGTCAGTTAAATGTGGCCTCGGAACACTACTTCTGTATCTTTCCCGAGCCCGAACTTATAACTTTTATTGTTAGAAGAGGAGCAACTATAGGGTTAGCTACGGGGATCCCCTCCGTATCCGCGCCTGGTAGTGTATTGCGATCCTTTTAGTTTATAATTTTCGGTATTGTCTACGAATGAATCTATATAATAAATAAATAAATAAATAATAAATAATAGGGGACTTTTTTTTACACAAATCGAACTAGTCCCACAGTAAGCTCAATAAGGCTTGTGTTATGGTTACTAGACGACGATATATTTAATAGATATATACTTAAATACATAGAAAACATCCAAGTCTCAGGAACAAATGTCTCTGCTCACCACAGAAACAAATGCCCTTACCGGGAATCGAACCCTTACCGGGACCTCTAGCTTCGGAGGCAATGACTACCAACTAGGCTAAAGAGGCCGACTATATTAACCGACGCAAATCAAAATAAATAGTGAGTATATGTTATTTTAAATACACAACACCCTTTTATAAATACACAAGACCTTTGAAGTGTTTACAATTTTCATGCTTCCTCATTAGTGAGGCTATCCAGGTCATCCCCCTATATTCAGGGGAAACCCCTACACTTGCGCCAATTCCCGTCAGTTCACGACTTGCAGATTGCGCAGGTTTCCACGACATCGTTCCACCGATACCTGGGACGTACGTAGGCTTGCCTCCCTACTGAATGACTCATATAGACCGTTTTGACCGTTTAACCACCTGTCTTCCCACATCTGCTCTCTGAAGCTTCCGAACAACACATGTAATGTCATCAATCGTTAGACAGAATGAATGTAAGTGAAAAACATATATAATAAATCTTTTCACTAAATAGGTAATGTATAGTCTGCACTGCACCACACGTTCTAAACTCTCTCAGCATGAAGAGCGTGCCTTGGAAAATTCCACGTTCTTAGAAACGCTGTAAGTATCAGTATAGTAAAGAATAATAATCGATTTTTCAGACATATGTTTTTTGACATTGCTTATAATTTTTTCGAAAGAAATGAATTCCAGTGTTGGTTATTATTTTCCTTTTATACTTCAGCCTACTCAAACAATACAGTATTAAACGGATCAGACTATAAAACTGTTAATATTTATCGAAATATGTTTATAAAAGCCATAAGCCGAAGTGTCTTGCAAATCGTTTTTTCGTTCGCAGAAGACATAATCGAGTCTCTTAACTGGGGGCGTGTTTTACACGGATCGGGACATCTTATTAATATCAAATTATCGAATATTGTTGTCAATTGGGCCGTAGTTATTTTGTTTTTCGACTGTACTATTATTGTAACAAATAGTCGGAGCACCTTTTCTAATTAGCGACCGCGAAACACTCTGCTCCACCCGTCGTTATTCGAAAACGATAAAAACAAAAGGCGGCATGGTAAAGGCCATGCATCAAAAATTAAAAAAAAGAACGCGAGCGAGACGTCAGATGGGTGAGCGAGATATTTAATACAAATATACTCGTGCCAGTGGCGAACAACGGAACTAACCAAATCCCGAATAAGTTAGTGAACTTTACATGGACGGTAGCGCCATTGTGAGCGGCGCGTGTTGTTTGCGGTGGTAAGAGCATGGCTCGGCTATGTCGTGCGGATACAATCAGGGCATCTCTCACGACGTGGTTTAGACTAGTTATTTTGTAAAGCTTCACCGAGAATTCAGGTGATCTGACGATTGGACCCGAGCGCCGGCTATAGCGGCATGTAGGCTAGACCTCACGCGGCGTATAAGTATTACCAATAAATATTAACAGACATAAGTACAGCAGGACTGTTATGTAACCTTTGAAGTGACCGTTCATTTCTATTGGGAAGTTTGGTCCTATCAGCTAAGAAGAGGTATCGCATCCATACTGTCCAAAGCCCAATATATATTATCAAAGTGTCTACATCAGTCATAGAATCAATGGGTTACAAAACTTACAAACCTTGGAAACTTAAAAGGCATATCTTTGACACCGCAAAACTGCCCGTTTAAACAATACCATGGACTCTATGCTTCACTTAGTTCTTCAGTTAGCTTCTTCATACTAAAAGACAGAATTTCGACTTGTATACCACGTTTATTCGGATCTAGTTACTTATATTACACTTAAAGCTATCTTATGGTGAGAATAGTAAAGTCCAACTTCCAGTGAAACCATGCAGTGTCATGCGAGCTGGCAACAGTAACCCGTCGGCATCTTTGTTTCTCATATGCCAGTGAAATTCTTACATCGTTTAGCAAGTGCATGCCATACTAGTTAGCTCGGCACGAGCTCAAGCTATCTCTATGTCTACAGTGCCTTGGAAAACGGCTACACCGTGTCGGGATGCAAGGGCGGGCCTGTGGGTGATTAGAAACAGTGTTTCTAAATGGAACCCAGGAGGAATTCAGAGGTCGATTGTAAAACTTCATTTGTTCTAGTAGAAACTGTATCCTTTGATTGTTTAGTTGTTTGCAGAGTTTAATTTTATTCACCGTGCCTACATATATGTAAAATCCCTCAAGAGTACTTTATGCCAGATACAGATACCCAGTACGCGCGCTTATAAGTATGAGTATATGTAGAACTCTAAGGTATAACCAGCTTTTGCCCGCGACTTCGTCCGCTCAAAACTCATTATCGTCTTAGAGAAATATCTGCAATATAACGCAGACGCAGGCTTAATTATTGCTCGCTCATTGCCTCCATTTTAATAACAAATCACATCAGCTGTTTTCTTCTCTTTTAATGCTTAGTCAGTTAGGGAAGTTTCAAGATTCTTTCTTATAATGAATTTTGTACCCCATGCTAAATTTCCAACCTCGTTTAACTCTCTAAGTGGATTAATTTTGAAATAAATTATAGCCTTTGTCTAAGATACAATACTGAAAAGTTTCATAGTTTTTATGATCAAGAGAATCATATACATACATCCATCCAAACATCGGCACAAACTTTCATGTTTATAATATTTTAGGATTATAACTCACGGCTTTTGAAATAACTGATCAAGTACTGCTGAGTAACTTAACCCCATACTTCCTCCCGTCTCCCGATCTGAGACAAAAGCAAATCGTCGAATCTTATAATAGACGGTACCTACCTATTACTTATTTTGATCATAGGATTCACACCACACTTTTATACTTAATAACAGGCCATGATGTTTATTTCCATCACTGTTGTTGCAAGTCACAAACACTGCAATAATTTCGCCCACCACCTTCTGTCATAAGCGGTAAGGACGACATCGGTTGTTTAGTAATGATGAAACTGTAAACTTTCTTGTGTTTTATTATAAAATTACAATGCTGCTTAGTATATTTACATAACGATGAAAGCCTTAAGAGGGCGCAGCACGATCGGTGTGGATCGGTTCTCCATACAAACGTATTTAGGCTCTCATTTTAAAACGCCATGCTAGAATAACATGAAACTTTGTATACACAATGGGATCCGGCATACCTAGGACGGAAATTAGTTTCTGTTGCTAGATATTGAAAAAGAAAAAAAAACAGCGGTTTTTTGAGTTTTTTACGGCTTGTATGAAAACCTTAATAATCGCAGTATTTTTTCGCCATTATAATTTCAAGCAACAACTAATTTTCGCCCTAGACAAGCTGGATCCCATTGTGTATACAAAGTTTCATGTTATTCTAGCATGGCGTTTTAAAATGAGAGCATAAATACGTTTGTATGGAGAACCAAACGTACTGCGCTTGCGCCCTCTTAAGTTGAATGACTTAAGGGTGGAAAAGATATTTCTTTTCATGTCTCACAATGTTTTCCTTTGTTGACACCGCCGTTTTTGTAATTGCAATTATAAGAATCAATGGCCGCAATCGAAATTTAAGATGTCTATTAAGATACAAATACTCTGTTTTCCTTGTACGTAAAGGAGGCTGTATTAGTGTTGGTTATGATTAAGAATTTCCGTGAAATCTGGCATGCGTCACGGCCAAGCAAAGTTTTGACTAAAGTCCGTTCGAAAACCCGAAAATCGTAAATGTTACGACTCTATACGTCCATTTGATTATTCTTTGCCGCTAACCAAGCTATAGAAATAATACTTATGTGTAGGTAGGTAATACGAACCCATAGCTTTGTATTCATGTATCGTACGTACCTATTAGATTAGGGTTTTCAGTCCCGGAAACGGTTTCACTTCTTCTTTCTGCGAAGTCATGAACTTCCGGAATTTTTTGAACATCTGTTACAAGCAATGATATTAAAATATCATTGGTTACAAGCTGTTCCTGGTACTGCAAATAGGTTCCCTATCTTTATAAATTCCACTTGACACCCTGTCGACCGTAAAGGCTGTTACTTATAGGTAGTTTTTACTGACCAGAAGAAGCACAGATACGGGAGTCATGGTATTCTAGGGGATAGACAATGGCTCACGAGTGGGACCTATCCGGCTAAAGAAAAAAAAGTTTCTTAGCCGAGTCTACGGGGTCTATTTGACCAACTATATTGGATTTCACTTGTTCCAACACAACATTCTTGGCTTGCGTGGGACTAACTTTTTTTTAATTCAATATATCTACCTATACTTAGTTTTATAGACCCCATCTCTCCACACCCGCGCCCGCAGCGGCGATCCCATTATAAATAAATAACGTGCCGCGATTGGACGCTACACGACTTTTTATTCCTTATTGTACCGCCGGTACAAATTGGTAAGGTCCGAAACACGAGTCCCTGCCACGCATAGGTTTTTTGTACCGGTTTTTTTATACCGTCATGATGGAGTGACCTCGTGTGAAGGTCGGGATGATTGGAAGTCGATTTGATTCTAAGGATTAATGATGGCGTAGGAGAGATTTCTTTTAAAAGTTAATATAATGTATTGTCCTACACGATTACTGCCAATAAACATAATAAAACTGTTACGTAAATTAATGATTCGATTACGTCCAAACATAGACAAACTGAAACCTTTTCGTTTTCTTGAAACACTTCTTCGCTACAGTGAACAGTTTTTAAACGTAGCGATAGCGGATACATTTTATTTCGTGGAGAAAACTTGCGAGTCAGGTCCCCAGTCATCGGGAATGACTAGGTTATGTGGTATTTCTATTCCACTAAAAACTCCACGGTGACCGCCATCTGCACTCCAAATCCTCCAAAATGCGGACGACTACAGGATCTCACTACTGAATGCACTGGAGTGCCCCTCCCATCCCTTGCGCTTTACTCTTTTTGGCTCCTATATCGACGTCACCTTCCCTGGGGTTGATATTCGGGCACAGTGGTCCCCGCCACGTGGTGTACTCGCAACCCCGCCTATTATAGGCCATAATGTTAAGGAAGGAATGGAGTGGGGTACCACATTTAAACCTCGTATTCCTCAAGCCTGTAGTGTAGGCTCTAAAATGAAGCGTTCGGAGAAAATCTCATCCCCAGACGTCCCCCGCCAGCCAGCACTTGTTATTCGTCCATTAAAAATTCAAACCGTGTCGATTATAATTCGATACCAAAGTGGCCGTGCCATGGTGCTATCGAACACGTGCAGATAAACATGTAGCTATTCAAATTTAATCGCCAAAGGGATCGTGTTGTCCTTTTCATGCGTATCTATAAAAACGTGAGCGTGACACAAAATTCTATTATTTTTTTTCAGTCATACGTATGTATGTACGACATGACTGCCTCGTATCAACGAAAATTGTGCAAATTTAGTAAGTTGTTATTTCTTTCAGTAGGTTCATGCGATGTGTGCATGTAAACACTTATTTGTATCGCCAAAGTTCGGTTCGTTTTGAACATTTCATTCGAGTAGTACCGAATGAAATGTTCAAAACGAAGCAATACTAATAATAATAGTATAACTAAAGTTATACCGTTTACTGTATTGCAGACTTTTTCGGGATCCAAACTCTGGACAAGCTCCATCCATCTATTACTTGGCAAAAAACCGACACATAGGTACGCATTCGAATTGTTGAGATGAGGATGACCGTGCTGCACTTAGTTGTTTTTCTTATTAACCAGCTACGAGTTGCGGCGTAGCATAGACCACCACGTATGGTTACCAATTGCCGGTTTCCTGAAGGGCTTTATTAGAAGTTTTGCAACTCTGAATACTGGGGAGAAATTTAAATAAACATAATGCGTGTCTTTCTCGATAAAATGGACAGTGGGAGTAATCGCGCAAACAGGCCGCTTGAGATACAATACGTGGGCATATGTAGGTAGATATATTTAGTGATGGTACATTAGTGAAAGCAATAGTCGTCAATTTGATAGTACCGTGTCACGACAATAGCTTGTGTGGTCATTGTAACCAGTATAAAAAGAGCTGCAGACCCGCAGGAGAAAAGCAGATAATATCTTCAGCGAGGTGTCCAAGCTATTTTTGTATCCGTATAATGATAAAATTATATGTTGGAACAGGAAAATGTTATTTTGAAAAACGCACGTCAACAAATTAAAGAAGTTTTCTACCGGTTGATGTCGAGACCACCTGAGTTGTGAGTAAAGTGTAGAATGATTAAGAATTTTGATCAACGAGCGTAATTAATCTTACTTATAGATTAGGTGCTTGCGTTCCTAACTCATTGTGACCTTATCTGCAATATATTGTACCACTGCAACACCAATGATAATAATTTGTATCGATTCGTTATATATCATTATATTTGCATCCTTATCTATTCGCATGTCACTATAATATTCTGATAGAATCGCAAGAGTGTCTTACGAAATTTAATAAACAACGGCTTTTTCAAAAAATCGCGCCAGCATGCGCCATCTTGGGAGCAGCGTGCGTACGTTAGAAATAAACCTATGCGGCTGTGGCATACGATGGCTGCGTACAAAACTTATTTGATCGGTCGTTCAACCATGTCGATCGTGCTTTTCTCTCCCGCAAAGCGCGCGCTCTCGCTCGCTCGTACCGTTAAGGTGGTATGCTTGAGTTATGGCATTCCTAACTTACCACCACCACTGAGAGGCTGTGTAATAACACTGCATGAGGTTTCGCTCGAATATGTTCGTACTATGTTATACCACGACCACTTTAACTATGTTGGTACTAGCTGCGCCACTAACTAGCTAACACGTTACCAAACGCGAGTAACTATACCTAACGCAGTTCGATTTTTCGGACACTAGCAAATGTAAATTTGCTATATAGTATAGTGTGAACGCCCCGAGATTATAGTACTTAAATTAATTGAACTGAGTTGGAATGCACATCAATTTTTTTGGTTACCAAAATGTTTTTGCTCGCTTAAGTACAAAAACGATAAATCGTAATGGTTTTGAATTAATCGGCATTTCGATGCACCTACAAAAAGTTAAAGCGTAGATTTGTCGTTCGGGGTATTCTAGTTACTAAGGGGGCGAAAGAATTTTTGAGAAATAATGAATGTTGTGCTGGCATGGTCCGGTCAATGGTTATAGTTGTATTGGAGGCTAAATATAAAAAAAAAAAAACAACATAATTAAGCAGATAATAACAAAGGAACGTTGGTAATTAATTTAATTAACTGTTTTCTCAAGTCGGTGTTGGTATTTAATTTAGGTAATCGGCGTAAATAGTAGGAACCTGTGACTTAAAAAAATAAAGCCTTCCAACATTTTAGAAAGGAACTAGGTACTACGTATAGATATTGCTTATATTGAAGACGTTGCCTGCTTCAACCAAAACCCTAATGAGTATAGTGAATATTTTTTTAGATATTTTTAATATTTCTATTGTACCTACCTAGTGTTAGCCGTCAAGTAGCTGAACTTATCAGTTACAGACAAGTATGACGTCAGAACAGAAGTAAAACGAATTACGTAAGTATGTGCCTAGTAATTGCGAGTAATAGAGTGAGTACTAGTCTAGTTAGAAATCTGCAAATTTATCATGAGCACAGAATCACGGAACAGCGCACCATAAAAGGCAAATCGACGCGAGTGACGCCAGCGCCAATCTCCCGTAGACCTTATTTAGTCAAGCCGGCCGACTAGGCTATGATAACCGACGAAGTAGTTAGGTACAAATAAAACATGCTCCGTAATGTTTTTTCATACCTACATACTCATTCGATTAGATATTTAATTTTTAAAAAAAAGTTGGTAATACTTGACAATAACTAAAAAGGTAATAAAGCTGACTATGAAAACCCGTTTAAAGATTAGCCCATATGTCCATAATAAACCAAAACTGAAATATTTTATAGTTATTGCCAAACTACATACTAGCGCCATCTTTGAATATAACTTGTAAGGAAAGTTTCAAAAAGCGCCATCTAACAGTGAAGGTATTAACTACGGCAGCTGCGATTGTTGTAACTGACGTGGACTGCTTCTTAGTTTAGTAGTAAACTGCTAGAGGGCGCGAACGTCAAGCCGACGAGTTTTGCAGTAGTATTTGAATGATACGCTAGATGGCGCTGTAGTTACGGCGCAGGTTCGGATTTAATAACAAGATGGCGTTGATTTAAGTAAAAAAGATGACATTCAAATCAACACTCGACAAAATCAACTGCAATTTGCCCTTGAAAATGAAGGTACAGAAGTATAAGTGATTGTCACAGATATCAAAATAAAGCAGATCCGCTCATTTAAGTTAGAAAGAGACAGATAAGTGATATCTGATAGGTCTTCCTTCACCTGTCAGTATCTCCGCTTTCACAACTGCAAATTGTACTCAACTGACATTTGTGACGTTTTGGATAATATGGGATTTGACATTTTAGAGTGCTTTTAAATGGAGATAATTTGTTAACAGACGAAAATGATCGTACTATCTGTCCCGTTCTAAGTGTTTTAACTCATCTAGGTTAACCATAAGGATTCAAAGAGACAACGACATGAAAAATCATGGCAAAATACTACCAGTATTCATTGTGTCTTTTGACTAATAAAATAAATAAAGTTTCTCATAAGGCTGGGTTGCACCAAACCGTCTGTAAGCGGTGTTCGTTAAAAATTGGAATGTATGGAAAGTTTGACAAGTTTCTATGGGATGACAGCTGACGGCGCCATATTTAACGTAGATCGGTATACGGATCGTAACTGTGATCGTAATTTGGTGCATGCAACCCAGCCTTACAGACATAAACGTGTCAATCATTTAATACAACAATAGACAGCTATTTCGGGTCTAGTCGTTTTCAAAGTTTTCACGATGAGAATAATTCTCCGAGGATTCCAACCGCTGTGACTTGTGCATTATTGAAGACATCTCCAGACAATAGGAGACGATCTCAGGTCGTAGTATAGCAGGCAGGGAATGCTAACATTATTTTCAAAATGGACCACAGAAACATACCATGGTCATACAACCACCGAAATCAAAGCGGTTTAAAACACTCGGAGGTTCGAGAGTGGTAGACCGTTTTCTTGGCTGGCTGTTGTACGAAAAATAAGGCAGACGATCTGCAGCATTATGTTGTTAGATAGGCGTTTAAAAAATAGTAGGAATAAAGTAATTCGCAAAGCAGGCCAAATTAAATCATAAGCTTTTCTTTTTTTATTTCTATTCGCTTTAGCTTTTTTTGAAGTTGATATTATTTATTCCGCTAGAATATTAAAAGTTTGCAAGAAAGAAGAATCGCACTTTATTGAACAAAGTCTGTGACTAGTCAATGTTAGTACGTATCTGACTCTAGATAAATCATCATCATCATCTTTTTCATCGTCATATATCAGCCGAAGGACGTCCACTGTTGGACATAGGCCTCGATAACTGTACTGAGCACGCAATCTAAGCTGTTGGTATACTTACATACACTAAATAATATAAGAGCTTATCTTAAGGCTTCAATGACTCATTACCCGATGTGGATCTAACGGACCCGAAATGAACAGAAACATTTTTTCGATATTTGAATAAAGTTTTTTATGAACTATTTGAGGCGCATTTATAACGGTCTTCATTATATCGTAATAAAACTAGCACCAATATATATGTATACACATAACCACACTGGTTTAAGCGATATAATTTAATTACGTTATTCTTCTAATATATATAATGATAGATAACTTTGATAAGCCACATGTTGATGACGTCAAGATCAAAACGGTATAAATAGTTAATATATTCTTAAGTACATCTTTATGCGGAATATTGATTATGATAACTAATAAGTAATAGCGGATTCAAGCACTGCTTATATAGGTAGGCACCTACGAAATAACCTAACTGTCCCAGAGATACTCCCGGGGCACCATTGTATTACAAACCTTTATTTGCGCTGTTCGTTATGTATGTAAGTAAGTATATAAGTATATACTTATGTAAATTGTCATCCAAATTTCCGATCCTTTTTTTCAGCCACTTGCCGTGCTGGTAAGTTGTAATGAAATAATGGCATACTTACTTGTGTAAGTTCGGTGACAATGCAATCCCACCAAAAACATTTCATGTAAAATGTTGCCAAGACGACCACAAACCACATAAGGTTTGCCTTGTGAAAAAGATATCATATCTCATGTAGAGCCAAGCTTCTGAATCTACACGGCCTAACTATACCGACCCTAACTTCAACCAATTCTACATACCAGTAAATATGTATGGCTTCGCCGTTTCGCTACCGTCGTGGAGGTGATGCGAATATTTAGTTTCTGATCTGAAGTAAGTAACGAAACAGCCAAGCCATACATATTTACTGATATGTAGAAGTTGTTGAAGTTAGGGTCCGTAGAGTTAGGCCGTGTAGATTCAGAAGCTTGGCTGTACTCGTACATGAGATCTGGTATCTTTTTCACAGGGCAAACCTTACGACTATGTGGTCGTCTTGGCAACATTTTACATGAAATGTATTTGATGGGGTTTCAGTTCTTTTTGTAAGTTGCTAGGCAGTCTTATTAATAGGTTTTTTAGTTACTGTCTACAGTCCCGTGTAAACTTTCATGTTCTAATTCATAAAATTGGTGAAAGTCTCATATAAACTTCCATCCCCCCATTTTAGGGGATGGGGGGCGAATGTTATAAGTCTATGAATTTTTTTGTTGGTTGTATACTAAACTTAGATTACATACCAAATTTCAGCTTTCTAGCACTTCAGGAAGTAGCCAAACATTTTGATGATCATCAGTGTGTCACTTAGTGTGTCAGTGACGAAATCGGTGTATTTTAGATATCCACCACCACCACCACCATATCAGCCCTAGGACGTCCACTGCTGGACATAGGCCTCCCCCAATTTCATGGGGGGTAAATGCCATAATCGCCACGCTTGGCATGCGGGTTGGCGATCGCAGTATCTCCACCACACTCTAGGAATGCTGCTGCCCATTCCCCGGTGATCTTGGTCGTAGTTTAAGGACATACCCGGGTGACCCGGGTCTAAGACCCGGGTCCAGGTTTTAGATATCAATGAAATCTAAAGTATTAGAGCTATTCAATTGAGACTGTGTATGTTTAATTAGTCTATTATTGACATCATATCCTGAGAATATGAACTATCTGGTACATCGGAAATCAACTATATGAGGGTTCGAAAAAATGACGAAACACTTCGAGAAAAGGTAGGTAGTGCCCTTGCGCTTCGCTTGGCGGGGGCATTACCGTGCCCCCAGATACTACCTATGGTAACACCGTGCACCGAGCTGATCTAATGATGGAGACAGAAGGTCGTAGCAACTCCTAAAGTACACAAGATAAAGCCGCAGTGTTTCGGCTCATTGGAAACGTATTATGGACGAGTACCTACTTATTGAGTCTGCTATGTAAGTGACTAAAAGTCTACTCTATGATTCGATATACTTACAGACATCATTTGAGCTTCCGGTTATGATATCTCTGAAGTCCTATCTAATGACAACGAGGCTTCGCTTAAAGCAAACACGACACACGCCTGGACACCAACTGATTCAGCAGGTACCATTCTTTACTAGGACCAAAATACACCTAGGTACATATCAGTCGGGGTTCCATAGGATTACTTAAGTTACATTTAGGGCCTCTTCACTAACTCGTAATAAATAAAAGAGCCTCTTGAAAAAACTAAGAGGTTCCAAGATTCCGTTGCCCTGCGCAAGAGTGGTTGTAACCAAATATCGGTGAAGTGAAGCGTGAAATTGCGCGCCGGCGCCGGTCGATGGCCCCGACCACCGCTCGCTCGAAAAGACACAAGAAGTCTAAAGCTATACGGTACTTACTGCCTTTTAACTTACAATTATTTTAATTGGTAATCATATGAAATAGTTAAGGCACGTAAAACATTAGTTTCGAGGAAAGGTTTCCAGGTCTCATCACCTAATGTGACTAAGTAAGATGTCAAGTCCAGTGCAGCCCAAATCTTAACGGGTCATGGGCACGAGTAGGTACTTTTAATCGTTCGTCATTCGAGCCCGTATCTTCGAGCGCTTCTTTTAATTGCTATGGCCCCTCAAAGTTAAACGAGGGACGTCAATTGGACTCGGATACACGGAAAATATAATGTTTGTTTATTTAATTTTGTATGCTTCCCTTAGTTCAAAATCAGTTTTTATTATAATGGCCATGTGTCTACACATGGTATCTTTCTAAGGGTTTCCTAAATACTATTTTTCACATCGCCGAAAATGTGCACATACTCGTAGCCAATTACACATGAGCACAAGCACACTATCGTTATTGTTATGATTTAAGTTAGTTTTAATTTTATATATGTAATTTTAGTTAAGTATTTTTGTATATGACATAATAAAATTCTTCTGACAAAAAAAAATTACACATGTAAGTGAATAATGTTTTCCCATCGGACCCAGCTTGGAAATCTCGGAATACGACTAGACCTGAAATGGCTATCAATTATAGTATTAAATCATTGACAAGTCCATGTCAAACCTTAGATTAATAATACCAACAGATTCGAAGTGAAGATGACGTAGACGTGAGGTGAGGTAGTGTGAGTGTGAAGATGATCTTTCGGATAGTTGTCTCCTTGGATCCTAATGGTAAACCAAGATGAGTTTGAACGGGACAGATAGTACGATCATTATCAGCTGTTAACGAATTATCTCCATTTAAAACCACACCAAAATGCCATATCCCAAATAATCCAAAACGTCACAAACGCCAGTTCAGCACATTGCAGTTACGAAAGCGAAGCCACTGACAGGTGCACAGGTATAAAGTATCTGTCTCTCTCAAACTCTGTGGATTAGTGAGAATAGATCAGATGTACTCGTACAGAAATCGTTCAACTTAAATGAGCGGATCTGCTTTACTTCGATATCTGTGTGTCAAACTTTCAAGTCAATGTCAAATGTCAGGAAGAACAGACACATGACAGATGTGTTAAATTTACGTTAGTAGATATATACTTATCTTCTTTGATAAAACAGTAATTAATTGACTTCGTGTCTAGCCATATGCCAAGTTTATCCGTTAGGAAAGCATTATTCATTACATCTGCTAAGACAATCGACCGGGTACCTCGTTGAACTCACACCGTACCGATTTCGCAGGTGAACAACAGGGTGTCAGTTATTGAAATTTAATTATTCCGGTCATGCAAATGAACTACACGTCTGCATTCATAATTCAGGCTGAAGACGCTACGTACTTTAACTATACCCATCACTCACTTCAGGTTTAATTTAAAGTAAATAATTTATACACAAAGAAGCCGAAGCATGCAAACATAACATTTTTAAAGGGATCGTATCTCTTCTAATTATATTGTTACAAGTGAAACCTCATCAAACGGAACATAAGGTTAAATTTTCAACGCACGTAAATGTGCAGTAAGAGCCTTCGGATTGAAATTTATTGCATGTTCTCATGAATGGGTTTTATATAGCCTAAATGAACAGCATGCCGGCCGGTTATATTTGCACAAACCTGTTTACAATGTTAGCGGGAGAGAGATATGAATACGTAGATTGCATTACAACGAAAGAGATATATAGAGGGACGATTCTCCCGCTGCTAATTACATTACTCATATGCAAAAACATGTGTACAGACAAACAAATAAGTTTAATGTTAAGGTGGCAATACTCGTACTATGACTTGCCGCTGCATATTCCATTGCAAGCACTTTGAAAGAGAAGACTCAAACTTGTTTCCATGTGTTACTTTCGGAAAATAACTAAGCTATGAACTAACCTTAATAATTCTGTTTAATTTAAGATGCACATTATTTGAACATATAATTGTACATCATGTAATTTTGAAAAAGGTATAGATAGTTAAGTTGTTACCGACGCTAAAATTGCAATGCATACACGTAGGTGCTAAACCTATCTCTGAATTATTGTAATGCAAGGAAAGCCTGCTCATTAACATTTGATGAACAAAAGTAAACTAGTGGCTCCGTGAGCCTCCCGATATTTTTTCCAAAAAAATGACTTGACAAATAAAATCTAAATACCTAATTATCTAACCTGCTCTAAAAAATTCACGACAATCGGTTGAGAAATAAATGCGGCTGTAACGGAGACCTACCGAAAATCCGGACAAAAGAAAACTTTTTTGCCGAAGCTGAAGGAAAACTTCGTTTCACTCGGTCAAAATTACGAATATTACGATTCTCTCGGGCTATCGCTTTACTAAAGTCTCGTGTGAAATTATTTTGAAAATAGTTTTTAGGAGTTTCAAGTGCAGGCTCAGAGAGTGCAGGATGCTAAAAACTGAGTGAAAAAGCTCGGATATCCTCGGGTGCGACTTCGACATATGTTCGCCGATGAAATTTAAAAAAGGTTTTTTTCTCAAAGGCGCAGCATCTGGCCGGGATATTGGGTGACCCGAGATCTCACACGAGGTACGAAAGTGCTCTTGATACTTTTAGACCTGAATAAGGGATGGAAAAGAGCGTTCAAACAGCTTACTAAACTGATATTTTCACTGGGCATACTAGCAAATAAACCAATACACAAACTTCACTTACCTTCTTAAGTATTTATATTTTTAGGTATTTATAGTTCAATTTTACCTGAAAAGAAACAAAAACAAATTAGCTTTTTGAAGAAGAAAAGGAAGCTCATTGGTGACTTTGACTTGATTAAAGGTAAGATGCAAAGCCTTGAACATCGTAGGAAAGTCACCTGCTTGTCGGTGTTCTACAGGATACATTTCGGAGAGTGTGCGCTAGGATTACACGAATTAATCCCTCCCTCACCATTTCGCCATCGTGGGACAAGGCGCGGACATGGGTTATATTGTTATATTGTCGATATGCCACTGATTCGCACGAAGTGATTTGCTTACAGTTTTCTTGCAAGGACTGCAAAGGAGTGGAATTCTCTTCCGGATAATCTTTTCCAACATACCTATAACTTGGATCTTTTCAAGACGAGAGTGAATAGGTACTATCTAGGTACGCATGTAACACCCTCGACCTCATCATCACTTACGATAGTGGTCAAATGCTTACCTATCTTGTATAAAAAAAAGCGCCAAAATTCGTTTGAGAAATGTTGTGACTTGTAACACGTTTGTGAGATTATTTATTTTCATTTAGTTTATACCTCTAGCTAGAGTCAAAGATTTTTGAACTATGTTGCAGTGTGGTAGTGTTTGAGATGATATAAGTACATAATTCTTATGTGTAAAGAGTCCCTAACCAGCTAATTAAAAAACAGTTCTATATACATATAAAGTGTGAGTGTGAATACGAAACGAAACCTTTAGTGAGAGGTTGCCGGAAACATAATCGCGACTATATACTATCAAGATTGTTTGGTCCCCACGGCATAGTACCAGTTCAGTTCACACACCTACCCCACTACAGTTCTCCAAACAGGTTACTGCGCCAGCACATGTGTGCGGCAGGTTGCTTATGTGAGCGTCCACGCGAATAATCGACCTCTTAACGGCTTCACATTAAAGATCATTTTCGCCTGATAGAACAGTATTTGACAAGTTGCCAGGCCTCATCTTACCTGCGATCATGGGAAAGCTCTTGCGGCATAAACATAAAGTCCATTTTACTTGATCCGTATGAAAGACAAGTTAGTGGTCCTTTATTCGTATTCGGTATCCGAGAAAGGTGGATGTTATGAATGAATGTTCAAACGTTGAAAGGTTTTTACGTCTTTGAATTTTCTGCCTATAGATGATAGATAAGGGTATACGAATAGTAGGGATCTTTTAAGGTAATATTGTTTAAAATTGAGCTCATTGTGTTCACATAAATATATATTCAGTTTCCGTTGGAGCTATCTGCAATAGCGCAACGGTGCACACTGTTTATCCTTTTAGATGTAACACTTTGCACGCGGTAGTCGAGGTAATTTGCACTAGTCCAACAGCGCGCCACACTCATCTTAGGGGAAAATGAGGAATCGTATTGTGAAAAGATACCGTCAATAAATAAACAGGAGATTAATACGACTAGGTGATTATTGGCCGCTTGTGCCAAAGGCTGAGATGTCCAGTTTTCGACATATATGTTTTTTATATTTGCCAACTTCTACTCCAAAATTGTCATTGTTGGCGTATATGTATGATTGAAATGTCGTCGAATAGCAAAATAATATAGTAATACAACGACAACGGCGCTATTTCGACAACACCGGTCATCTTTTTCCCATACCACCAAAACATGTTAATTAACAAGTAAACAGAAGAATCACAAGTGTTTCCTCACAAGTGACAGATTGCGCGAAGCGCGACGCTACGAGAACACCCACACGACTCCTACGTGGTAGTACTACGTGGCCGTATATGGAACGACCTTGTTCAAAAGTGGGTTACGCATCATACACACAACCCTTGCATATTTAGGCAGGCCTGGTCGTTTAGCCACTTCGGCTAAACTGAGCTCTCACACACCCTCGGTGTATTTCACTATAATCGACGATTCACATCAAACGGCCGGTGTCGGCGCGCACCCCTCTAGAGTCAAAGGAATTCGAACCCTCCATACTGAAGTTTGATTTCATTTTGAATGGGTTGCGAGCAGCCGGTAGGCTGCCGCCGGCTTTGCTGCTGCCGTGATACAAAGTCTAGCTTCTGTACGGAGGGTTCGAATTCCTTTGCCACTAGTGGGCTGCGCTCCGATTCCGGCCGTCTGATGTGAATCGTACATTATGCGGCGGACACCGCTGGACAGTGACACCGTCGCTCAACTAGGTTGTGTAAACACGTTACGTGATGGCGTATTGACGCGCAAACGAGACTCTAGATAACCCTTTCAGACGGGAAAAACAGCACTGGGCTGACGCAAAATGAAGTATATTGTCATGTCATATGTATTTGATTTTACAATTAGTTGTAATCAACCCGCACAATAAAATTGTATTGGACGATTTCGGAACGGCTAACAAAACACCTGTAGAGCGAGATAGCATAAAGTCAAAGTCAAAATATTATTTATTCAAATAGGCCTAGAACAATAAGCACTTCTAAATCGTCAGTTATATAACAATATAACATGTTATTATATTAATTAAATATTTACAGCAATTTACTGATGCTATTATTATTCTTTAAAATACATATTAAATTGCTGTAGACATGTCAAAATTAAGAAATGATTATGTAGTAAAATCAAAATGTCAAAAGAAAATAATAAGTTATTAATATGTATGTAATGCCATAATGATTAATTAATTGTGTTTTCTCATTCATGTAGTCGTGTGTGCTCTTATGTTTTCGATATGAGTTTGCGGTTTACATAATTTTTAATTCCGTCAGGTTTCTTGGAAGCTTATTATAAAACTTCACACCATTACCCATGAATAATAACCTTCACACCACTTCATACCATTACCCATAATTGGGAGTTTTCAAGTTGTCCAACCCGACACCACGTGATAGTAAAATGGAATTAATTTATAGTACCCGGGACAGTCTTGCCCAGCATCTTTTGTGTTTTTTGGAAGAAAGCGATGTCCCTGAAGATGAGACAGCTAGATCGAGATTTTGCCTCCCAAAACCCCCTACAGAAAAAATTATCGAAATCAAGCCGTTTCCGAGATCTCACAAAAAAAAAATTACAACTAGATACTAAATTTAATTTAGTAAACATTCAATAGTCAACACTTCATACTACCAGAATGTTTATTAAATTAAATTTTGTTGTAACAAATTTTACCGTAGAGCAAAACAACTTATCGTAATGAATACATTTTTTTAGTAATTATTACTATTTATTTAGAAGATTAGGATCAAAAGGTTTTCTAAATGGCGAAGATTTTCATATTCGTTTCCTTTATGCGTCGATTTTTCGTCTTTCTTCTATTACTATTATCCATATATATCTCATAGGAGGTGTACCTACAGAAATGCAGTCTTGGAAGGAGCTATTCGTAACTAAAAAAAGAGCTGGCACATAATCTTCCTAAGAGGAATTTTCCTCTGTTGTCAAATATCTTTGATTTCTCCGAATTATGCTAATCAACATTCATTAGTGACAAAAATACCGAAGTATCATGCTATCACAAGATACTACGAGTATAATATCAGCAGTCGGGGATTCGATAATCTCGGAGTGGCGGGACCGGATCATTAAAGTTAATATGTTTCCTGGTCGCTTAATGACTTTAATCCGTATTTTTTAATGATATGATAGTGTTCATTTGAGGTTCGTCGACTCCGCATTAAATGACACTTATAATTTATGTTAGCGTAATACCCGGTGGTCGTGCTTAGCTAAGATAGTTTTCCTTTTAAATTCATTATATACTCGTATACTCGTGGTTACAACCAAAATATCATTATTACTACCAAGGTTTTTTTTACATACCCAATAGCAACCAATCGGCTGGAGGGGGGACAATTGACTCCAACAAAAATTAGCACTTTAATAAATTAATATCACATAAACGAATATAATATTTAATTTTTAGTGTATTGCACTGGTGTAGGTACTCTTGAGCTACCTACTGATGTCACGTTTATTAAAATTCGCGCGAAGCAAGGCTATTGTCTCAGATTTGACGTCCACGAAGACACATGTTTTCTGGTTAAAGATAAGCCTATCACAGACTGACGCAGCCAGGCCGCGGCGGCCAATAGTAAACTTGTCAATAGCTGTCAAATTTACTATTGACCGCCACCGCAGGCCGCGCCAGTGTGATTCAGGCCTTATGTACTACAGGTGCTTTTATACATCACATACATGTAAAACACTAATTTTCGGAAAAAATACAACTCGTATTATTATGAAACCTGTTAATAATATACATTACACTTACCTTTTATCCTTTTCAGAAACCTTTTTTACTTGCAGTTTTAATAAATATATATCAATAGAATTCACCACTGAAAAATTCGCGGCGACCAGTGTAGAGACTTACGCGCCAAGATAGAAATTATGACAATAAAAAAAATACTGTAAAGTTTGAGCAACGTGGCAGTTATGGTGATTTAAAGAAAGGTTTGATGCGTTTGAGATGTGGTGCTGGCGACGAATGCTCAAAATTCCATGGACTGCATTTCGCACGAACGCATCCATCCTTAAAGATATCGGCTTAGACAAGAAACCACGTCCTTCATCTGTCTGCCTTCACCGTATTCTCCAGTATTTTGTCCACATTGCTCGCCGGAGTCCCGAGAATTTGGAGAAACTGGTGGTTACCGGTACAGTAGAAGGCAAAAGACCAAGAGGCCGAAGCCCCAAACGATGGCTCAACCAGGTGTCGGAGCATCTTAATATGCCGGTGAATGCAGCCCTCCAACAGGCAGCCGACCGAAACTCCTGGAGAAGAATACTGGCTATGCTACGTTGGCAGAGTCACGATCCTCAGCAATGAGGGACCGATTGAGGAGGAGGAAAGAAAGGTTTCGTACATTAATAAAGAGCACTTGGGTTATATTAATCACGTGATGATCTCTTATCTCATTTATGAACCCAGTTGATATGTGGTGAGGTTCTAGACTAACCACCGCTTCAACTTTCTAACAATATTCGACAACGATTACACCTGATATCTCACTAGAAACCTTCAGATATTTGGTGATTATTTATTTCCTCTCTAAGCTTGAATGAACCTATACGTGATTAATCTAATCAAATCCAAAGTACTCTGGTGTTCGTGTACGTACGTGTTAGTATGTCATTCAGTATTGTCACATTCAATAGCCCAGCCATTAGTCCATCATATTCACCCAACAACCCGGTTATTTCGATTCCATCAACCAGCAATAGTCCCTGTACACCCTGGCGGATGCTGTCTCAAATAATAAAGTTAGTCAGTTTGTTATAATCCTATATTTAACTTGCAATTAATTAATAGCACAAATATTTTTCTCTTTACACTTTATTTTAAAGTGCATGAAAAATGACGTCAAATATACTTCAATACTAAATCCAAGGACAACTCGAAGCAGTTTGTTTGTATTACCGCACACTCTTTAAACTAATACCTAAAAATTTACTACACTTTAGTAGGTAGCAGAAAAATATGTCGTATTAGTACTACGAGTACGTCAAAACCAGACGGCTTTTTTTCGATTTTTCCTTGCTTTATTTTATAATACTTCTTTACGTGCACATTACTACATTTTTGTACATATTTAACGCCTAAAATGTACCCACGATAAGATTCAAGATTCAAGATTCAAATATTTATTCACAACAAGCACTGTAACAAAAGTAAACAAAAACATACACAACAAAGGCTAAGTTGCGAAAAGGAACCCACTCAGCATATGCAGGCTTTATAGCCGGCGCTGATCTTCCGTAGGTCCCTTAGGGGCCCGTTACACGTCGATTACCATCACTTGATACACTCATACTACAATACAATACGTATCACGTCAACATTAATGAACATTGAAGCATTATCCACACTATTTAAAAATCCGCGATAATATTGACATCCGAGTATTGTATAACCACAGTATAAAGGGCCCCATAAGGTGGTGAAACGGCGGGCAACACATCAAAATAAAAACCGGCCAAGAGCGTGTCGGGCCACGCTCAGTGTAGGGTTCCGTAGTTTTCCGTCCGTCACATTTTTTTTTTTTTTGAAAAAATTACAAAAACTATTTAACCTATCAAGTTCAAAATAATTTTCCTACAAAGTTTTTATAAAGTTCTACTTTTGAGATTTTTTTCATATTTTTAAAACTTATGGTTCAAACGTTAGAGGGGGGGGGGACACATTTTTTTTTACTTCTGGAGCGATTATTTCCGAAAATATATTATGATATATTAACATTATCAAAAAATGATTTTAGTAAACCCCTATTTATTTTTAAATACCTATCTAACAATATATCACACGTTAGGGTTAAAATGAAAAAAAAAATCACTCCCCACTTTACGTATAGGGGAGGTACCCTAATAAAATATTTTTTTCCACTTTTTATTTTACCACTTTGTCGGCGTAATTGATATACATATTAGTACCAAATTTCAGCTTTCTAGTGCTAACGGTCACTGAGATTATCCGCGGACGGACGGACAGACGGACGGACAGACATGGCGAAACTATAAGGGTTCCTAGTTGACTACGGAACCCTAATAAAAATGGATACAAACCAAAGGCCCCTTTTGCACGGCTATTATTATCACGCATAATGCTGCGGAGCATTGCGATAATAATAATCGTGCAAAGGGCCCCAGAGAAACACACACAAAATATAATAAAATGAAATGTTTGTTTTTTACCTAAACAAGGATGCATCAATAAATATTGCACATGAGCACTGATATAATATCAAAATATGATAACAAGAAGTAAAACAAGTCTTCAAACACGAACAAAGTCCCGAAAAAACAATGACTCCTGGTAAGACGATGAGAAGTTCTGGCCGGTACTGTATTGACATTCACGGAGGTATAATACTGTGGTTAATTAATTAGAACTAAGCTCCAGTTCTAAGTTGATATCAGGGTTATCGGAAACCACCGGATGCGACGGCGATAATCCGAACACAATGCTGTCATTACTGCCACTTGACACAGTTGGTTGTTAGACAATCATTATGCGTCAGGGTGGTTGCTGCAACTCCTAATGACTCCTCACATTAGCGACGGAATTGCTCAATATTAACGAGGACCGTTACATGTACTTGGCCGTACCATTTTGCCTCGTTCGATTCATCTGTCTTCGTTCTACCGACTACCAACCAAACCATCAAGTACATAGTGTCCCATTGTATTGCGCCTAGTAGTTGACATTGTCTCAGTAATCTTGTCTGATGGACAGACACGAGAATAAGAGATATGATATGAATCATGATTAGCCTTCAGAAAAACTACTATAGATCAGTAACTGCTTGATTATAATTAAGTGTCGAATTTGGGACGCCACTATTGGAAGGTCTACTTGAAAACCAACATTCAAGATTATACAATGAAATTGAGAAGGCTCAGTTAAAATTAAAAGTGAAGTGAATCCGCGCAAAGCAAAGCTACTTAGCTATGATAGTTATTAATAGCAGAATAAGGGCTGGACTGAAGACAAATTATGGAATAGTAACGTAAACGATCAGAATGTACTTAAGTAGACGTTGTGTGTAATTCCCAGTAACGGTCTGTAGTGGAGCCGAGAACAATACCCATCGGCATCGAGTTGTTTACAGTTTCTAAACCCATTCACCTTTAGCAACGCGATACTAGCACCCGAGAATGAATTGCAAAGTATCTTGGAACTATTCACAATTGTAACGAGACCTATCTGAGAACGATAACAGTTATGCGTTCTTGAAAGTTTAACTCGACACCCAATACTACGAAATTTTTATTAAGTTTTTTTTTGTAGGTCTACACCCGATAGCTTATCAAAATATGTTTATCTTACAAGAAAAATTAAACTTTACTTCAGTAACGATATTGCTGTAAACTGCAGCTAAGACCACAGTGATGGATGAGTGAGTAAGTACAGGTAATAGTTTTCAATAATCAAAAATAATGACCGTAGCCCGTGGCTGGAACATCGAAAGTAGATTGATTTGAGTTTCAAATTTTGAATTAAGAAAAAAGTTATTCATTATGTGAACGCGTCATTCCATTTTCAAAAGGTAAGCGATCAACAGACAGCCTGTTTTTGTGCGCATTCCATCCTTTGTAACGGTGAAGAGAGAGACACGGTAACTCCCTGCGGTGGGTTCGCGTGCGTTCGAGTGAGACAGGTATCACGTGACATTTTTTGCTACTTGTTTAAAAGGCTAAGATCGGGAATAGACATAGGAAATAGTGCACGTTAGTTTGACGAATACAATGTACCTGAAATGCACTGTACTTTTTGCACGCACTAAGTAACCAGTATGAAATAACATGCCGAACTGATTTTGTAAAATGTACGATAAATGGTTAGGTATATGCAAATACCTCAATGTATCCCTAATTCATAAACATGAGATTGTTCTTTGTCTCGCATGGGCTGAATCATTAATATGTAGGTACATTAAATCCTTAAACGTTAGTATGTAGTCTGTTATGTTTTTACCCGCTGCATGTTTCCAATACATTCGAAAAATGTGATATGTTTTGGCAACCGAATCGCGTCCTCACACAGTCACAACGCGTGACATAAATATTACGCTCACATAGTACATAACATAACACATGTTCGGATTTCGCACGCCGACACATTATTAATGAGCTGCAGTTTGTTTTTAATTCGTAGAAACTTACTGATAGTCGTATGTACCTACTACGTAGAAAAACCGGCCAAGTGCGAGTCGGATTCGCACACCGAGGTTTCCGTACAACTAAAAAACAAATGTGATTTATCAATATATTGGTTTTTGTTGGTAAAATATGTATACGTACGAAATAATGAAATTTAACTTCTGTACTCGTATGGAGGGTTCGAATTCCTTTGATATGTACCAGGGGGGTGCGCGCCGACTCCGGCCGTTTGATATAAATCGTCCAAAACTAAACCATTGTTTGACAGCTAGAAAACCTCAAATCTCGGTCTAACCCGCATAGCGCGTATTCTTTCACCTAGTAACTGCCAAAAACTTTCGGGTGATTTGCACCTCGAAGCAGGAATAAAAAGGCCTAGTAAAACCATTAGTTCATATTAAATTTATTTCTTTAATAGACACCCAAAAATAAAATTTAAATAAAGATCCACATCAAGAAATTACTGAGGGACTAACAAGTGTTTCATGGGTCAAGTCAATGTCAGCATTTTGTAACAGAGGGCGTGTCCACTAGCGGTACTAGTAAACAATCGTGGTTATTTAAAATTATTTTGATATTGCAACATACAAAATTAAAAACCCAACTGCGTAAAAAATGTCTTTAGTGACATTTGGACCATTAAGACGAATCTATTGACGTAAAAATCATCAAAATCGGCCAACGCATTTGGTCTCTAGAGTGCCACAAAGGAACAAATATATATACATAGACTGTTAAACAGATTACCCTCCTTTGCCACCATATACTGTATAAGTACCTTTTGAATACATCAAACTAGTTTTTTTGTTGGTGGATGCGTCCAAACTTAAAACGGCCCTTTTATTTTTGAGCTCATAGATCGGCGAATCGAGCAACGTTAAAACTAGTTTGATTTTTTCAAATGGTACTTAAATACAAAATACAGTAAGTATGTATGGCGCCCTTTTTTCAATATTTATCGTTAAAATCAAATAATCACAATTATTTACGAGTGACGCTAGTGGTCACGTTAAAGACCTCTTAAGGTAAAATGCATTACTTATTCATTTGTAAGTATTCATATGAAATTAAATGACAGATGTCTGTTAATGTCTCATTTGCCGGCGTCAACAAAAATTACACGAAGAAATAATAATAAAATAAAAAATTGGGGGACAATCTTACACAAATCATAATTGTTAGATTCTGACCAGTAAGTCGTGTCGCAATCAAATATTTTATATGGCAACAATCTATATGACTCATCATCCTCCTAGCGTTATTCTCAGTACAGTTGCATCCTGAAGGATGCCTGGGGTCCGCTACTAAACCTTTATATGACTGTAGGTACCTATCGCTATATAATTTTCTTGACACACTAGTCGCTGGTAGCACGAATCATGCGAAGGGATACATCCACGTCACGTGTATTAGTTCGAAACCAACACGTAGGTACAGATACGTGACTCGCTTTGTTCAGTTTTTAGGTTTTAAATTTCGAAATAAAATCACCG